>CM070536.1:7585328-8899115 GCA_036346415.1 Raddia guianensis | reverse complement strand
CTTCTGTGCATATAGAAAGAATTCAGTGATGCACTTGTCTTCATTTTTTATTAAAAACGGTGCTACTAATGAACTTGTCATCAGTCCATAAGCCAACCAAAAGATGCAGTCTTTTTTCTAAAAAAGCCAGCAAATGGTGATAACCCCAAGATGTTGTGACAGTGGAGCAGAGTAGAGTTCTTTTTCTGATGTTAAAAAATTAAGCCCAAATTAAGTATACTCTTGTACCACTAATAGTTACACTGATGGGCATCATTGTAGCACCAATCATTATTGCAATTTGTTAGATCTATCCATAGAAAGATGTAATACAAGTTTTGGCCTAGGAGAAGATAGGCAAAATATAGGTACCCTTTTCTGCTCTTTTAACCAAAATATAGGTACCATTCTCTGTTCTTTATGTTTTTTCAGCGCTAAAAAGATGATTTTAGGATTAGAATTAGTACACTTGTTATTCAAAATGAGAATTGTCTTAGTACATTGTTTTGTTGTTTTAAATAATTATTGGCAGCCTCCCTTTTATGAGGGTATAGCCAAATTTTGTGTAGTTCTCATCATCTTCTATTGATGCATTGCAGGTTAATGTTGAAGTTAAGGATAGTTATGGACCTTGTGGTTATTTCTTGCTATTCTCATGAGCTGAAAGTGTAATTTTGCGGTGGATCAATCGATGCATGCTCTAATGGCAACTGAGTTGTTTATGTACTGAGACCTTGAAAAGTTTTGTCTGAATTTATCATCAAATGACTGGACAATTCTCATGTCAGCACCAGAGCATGGTTTACCATGTTTGTTTGGTTGCTTGTAGTTTCTTAGCCTGACTCATTGTAGCTATTCACTGTTTTGCGGTTTTATCATACTTTCAAAGGTTGTTGTGATACACGGATGATTCGTAACTTGGTTGGCAGTGTGTTTAATTTACATGTCATCTGGTAAACGCAGTGTGATTAGCAAGCCGGTGATGTCAGACGATTAGCTCTTGTAATAAATCTGGCAAATGCAATGTGATCATCACTGTGATGCTGGACGCAAGTTAATTGAAAACGCAATGTGATTAGCACTGTAAAGCCAGTGATTTAAAAATGCAGCGTGATTAGTGCTGTAAAGCTATGATTCATGACCATTGGTGCAAACGCAATGTGATGCTGGATGACCTCATGCAACTCGCTCACCAAACAGTATTCAGGACGAACTGATGCTGGTTGGTGAGAAGATACCAAACAGTGCAAGTATCATCCGTCCGTCCCTCATGGTTGCATGTCATCCCAAAACCCATGCTGGATGATGCTGGATGACTAAACCAAACACACCCTAAAGCACCTGTGCAGTGCACGTCTCGTGGACGTGGGCTTGGACTTGGGCCGATATGTGTCAACCGCCGTGAGGGCCTCAAGATGTTGATTGGGACTGGGAAAGGAAAGATGGCATGTAGGTTTCTTTTTAACTCTCTTGACCGGCAGATTCGTGGAATCAAAGGCCTTTTTTTTTTTTGCGTAAAGTTGAGTTGAGTTTTACCGTAGCAAAATTTATTATTTTATATAGCCCAATGTTGCAATAATTTTTGATGATTTTTTTAAGTCTTTTAGTGTTCATATAAAAAATCTTAAAAACTTTTTTTTTCAAAGACTCTCCAGCTTTTGGTACAGTAAAACTAAACTTTACTCAACACTGAAAAGAACATGACCTAACATATTTCATAGAATGGCAGCCATAGAATATGGTGGGATGAAAGGGATCGGTGCTGGAGTTAGAATGGATGGAGTGTGTGACAGCAAGAGGAAGTGTGGAGGCGACAAGAACGTCATAGGTCAGGTGGTGGCCAAAGATAGGCGGAGCAGATCTGAAGAGGCGAGGGCAAAGGCAAAGACCTAATAAGGTGCAAGGTCGAAGGAAGGGGATTTTTTTTTTGGTTCATATCTGTTGGTGATTGGTAAGCGGCCCGTCCTGAAGTGGGCCCCGGGCCGATTCTGCACCGGCCCACCGTACGCCCAAAGGGCTCAAAAGGCCGCACCCGGCCGTACCAGAGGAAGCGTCTAGCCCGTCAGGGTCTTCTCCAGGCTTGACCAGGTCAGACCGCATCCCCAGCGGCGCCACGTGCCTCCCGGGTTATCCTTAGCCCGGAAGAAGGTCCCTCGGGTAATCCGCCTGCCTGTGAGCAGGTGGCGACAACTGCCATGTCCCACCACGCTTTCCTCGGTCTTGACCGGGAAGAACTGTGTTCTAAGTCCGTGAGTCTGAGGAAAGCACGCGGCAACCCGCTTGTCGTTTGCTCCTCGACAAAGCGGTGGTGGTTGTTATGCTCGCGACGCCCCAACAGGCGGTGCGAGGCCTTCGGTCGGCAGCAATACCATATCGGGGATAAAGGAAAAGTGCTTTCTTCCTAAATAAGGTTTTCTCACCGAAACGGCACCCAAGACAAACACGTGCCCAGTACTAACATGACCAGCTTCTCCCTGCAGGCTCCGGACCAGACAGAGCCCCGGAATGAGACAAGGGCACCGTCGCTAAAGCAGAGACGGGCGCAGGGCCCGCCGGATCAGCTCCGGGCGACCCGCCGCGACTATAAAAGGAAGGGCCTCGGACCTAGCCGAGGCCAAGCAGTTCCAGGTGATCAAGGTGATTCGGCCACAAGTAGTAACACACGCATCCGAAGCTTCCTTAGGGATAGCCGTAGTCCTTAGTCGCCACTCTTGTAAGCTCAGGATCGGTGCCTTCAAGCCCGGTCTCGGCACCTCTATACTGTTTTCCACCCTATAATCAACAAGGCTGGAGTAGAGCTATTACCCGGCAGTGGGAGCTCAAACCAGGGTAAAATCATTTGTGTCTTCACGGTTTGTATTGTCTTCTCTCTGTCTTCCCCTTATCCTCTCTGTACGAAGGATCCGTACTCGGATCGCCAAGTCGCACCAGGCCCTGTCCGGGAAGACCGCGTGACCTGAGCCCCCCTAGGCTCGGCCGGCCCCCGGGCTGCTGAGAAGGGTTGTCTTTGAGCCTCACTCCAACCACAAATTTGTTTGCTGGTCTGTGGACCCGCTGCTCTTCAGGAGCGCGCTTCCTAGACACCGACAATATCTTATCTAGACACGACAAGACGTAGTTAGATACATGCCACTGCAAAATGCTTAGTCTTTGTTTATTCCATTATTAAGTTCAAAACCTCTTGGATGCCACCGCTAAGTGAAAATTATTCAAAATATACCATTACATGTATTTTTGGACCACAATGCCCTTCACTTTTCTTCGACCTCAGGCCACCCCCCCTATCATTCTTCTTGATCTCCCGCAAACACATGTCCTCCTTCCATCTTAAGTAGACCTGAGCAAACTCTCGGCTTGAAATAGACCAGTGCTCTAGAGTTAGGCTTGAACCTAGCTTAGCCCGATCTTTTCGATGTGCTTGGGCTCGAGCCCAGTCTGAAATCCTGAATTGGATCCAAACTTTATGTTGCTTTTTTTTCCTGCTTCAAGCCAGGGCTTAGTCTGGAATTTTTGTTGAGCCCAATTGTCGAGCTCAAGCCTGACCTGATGGTTAAGAGTATTCTAGTCCAACTAAAAAAAGGTTGAGTATAGACTAGGCTACTCATTAACATATCTAGTCTCAAGTTTGCCCCTTTTTCCTTCTTCCACTCCTCCTTTCTTCGAGCTAGACAGACCTAGCGCAGCTAGCCCTACCCCTCTCCTTCCATGACGTCGACGAAAGAGGGATGGTGGTTTGTCTTGGGATCTCTCCTCCTCCATTGACCCACCACCATGACAATTAATAAGCAGGATAAGGTAAACGCTAATAAGTTCTTGTATATTCAACATAGGCCATAGTGTTATCCACGTCGTCCATCAGGGCTAGTGCTCCCTCCCTCCCAACGTCGTCATCGCCTTCCCTACCGGCATCTTCTTGTCCTCTAGCATCGTCGCCATACAGTAATGACCCCTTTCGATTCGGCCCCACCAAGTACATGTTGCCATTAAATCATCGATTAGCGATTCTAGTATGCGCCCGTGCGACAATTTAGCACATTTGTATAGGAAGCGGTGACAACAAAAAGAGTAATTTGATTTTAAATCCTTCATAATAACATATATGTGAGAATTGTGTCTTTGTAGCAACATAGGGTCAATTTTGAGTTTTATAACGACATATCTTAAGTAACATTTGCAAAGTGGCCACGTATCTAATTAACTAAAAAACTTTCATTACGACGTAACTCAGAAATAACATCTGCGAAGTGCCCACGAATCTAATTTACACATAATTTAATCATTTCACATAACGGCCGTGTTTCTACGTGAACGTGAACCTCCCGGGGCAGCCGGTTTGGCGACATTCCACCACGTCCCTCTTGCAGAGTCCGGTGCTCCGGTCGGCGAAGTCACTCGGTCGCTCGGTGCGCCCCAACCCGACCCGGCCCAACCCACCGACACGGAGCGAGCCGAGCGCGAGTGGAAGCGTGCCGCCGTGCCAGTGGGTGAGTGCCCATCCGCCCACTCTCCACAGTCCCACTCCCCACACCGGCGCGGCGCCACCTTCCCCTTCTGTTATGGTCTCTCCCGCCGCGGCGCTGCCCCGCCACCGTTAGCCTCTAGCGCAGCCAGCAGCGAGCTGCGCATTCCCGTCACCCATGGCCGCGGTGTCTTTCCTCCGCTCCTTGCTCCTCCTCCTCCTCGCCGGCGCCGCCTGGGGCAAGACGGTGAAGAGAGACGGTATGCAAGCCGGTTGTTCAGTTGTTCTTCCCCCGTGTGGCCGTCCGATCCCGTTCTTGAATTGAGACCTTCTCGTGGATTCTTTGGTGCGGTTCCGCGATATTAGGCTTTGGAAAGACCGGTTCTTTTGGATGTTATAATGGAGATCTGGCCCAGCCTCTCACCTGAGGGACTGAGCCTGCATTCTCCTGCTTATAAGTGCTGAATTGCTCGTCCGTTTGTTTGTTTTTTTTTTTGCCTCATTGGGCTCACTGGAAATTGGAGGTTCGGTTCAGCATCTGGGAGCTGATATACTGCATGAACTCTTAATGTAATGATGGGATCTATGAATCTATTTTTAGTTTATCGCTTAAAATGTGTAAATTGGCATTATGCGAGACACTCTGGATGATAGGTAGTTAGATACTCTTATCACTCACCAGATACCAAGTGATAATAGGGAGGAATTCATGCTTCAGTTGTATCTGAACGAATGTCCAGTAATAAGCCGCGTTAGTTATAGGAGACGGATAGGGGAAGACGCATTGGCAGTATTGTGTTAGGAGGAGATTTCTTCCTATCCAGCAGTTGCTTGATTGGTGTGTGAAATGTTGGAACTGAAATAGTGTTTGTGCTGCAGTGAAAGCATTGAATGAGATCAAGTCTTCACTAGGCTGGAGAGTTGTCTACTCATGGGTTGGAGATGATCCTTGTGGGCATGGCGACCTACCCCCCTGGTCTGGTGTGACATGTTCTCAGCAAGGGGATTACAGAGTTGTGACAGAGCTGTGAGAAATGTCTTCCTTTCAGTGAATTTACTTCCTTTTTTGTTGATATACATAAGGATTTTCAGGGGTAATTTTATGTCGCGTCAACATTTGGAAAGGATACAAGACAGCCATTGGATATTTAGATCGCAAAACTTCTTTTTGTGGGAAAAAATAACACTTGTAGTCTCAAAAGGCTAAGCTTTTGCCTTGCCCCAACATAAAAAAACTCCCTTTGACTAGCTAGTAAATTGGAATGTTGGCTAAAAATATGTCCTTCATCTCCGTGTTGTAGGCTTGTAGCTATCTAAATGGTTTATGTCAAAGTTACAAAAGAATCATTTTTAAAATATTTTCTTGCTTGGTCTCTTTAGTGTGCAACATCGACATGAAGAAGTGTAGTCAACCATGCTTTGTTGTTAGTAAAAACCTACAAGGTAGTTGCAGATGTTTGTGCAGAAGCCTGAAATCAGATTATGAGAACCTAATACGTCATGCCATTTTCCTTACCTTATTTTCTTAGCTCAAATGATTTTGAGGTAGTCAGCAAGAAAACACAAATTTTAAAGGAAACATTTATGTTTTTATTCTAGGCTAAATTTTCCTTTTTCATGGTTGGAGATAAATAACATCATACCTGCTTGCTGCTTAGGGATCTCAAGTGTCAACTTACAAATTGCAAAATCATGTGGCTTTTCCGAAGCTTTATGCACCTTTCATACATATACATTTGACAATTTTGTGTACCTTATTTCAGGGAAGTCTATGCTGTATCGATAGTTGGACCTTTTCCTACAGCAGTAACAAACCTGTTGGATTTAAAAAGATTGTAAGAACTATTTTCTTGTCACCACCACTTTCTTCCTATATTTTTGTGTAAGCATCTTGAGGCACATGACAAACTGTTGATGCTTTGTAATTATACGACGTAGCCTGATTGATCATTGAAGTTCATATTCTTGACAAATTAACTAACTATTTTTATGCGTGAAGTTACTTATAAGCTTCTGTTATTTCAGTAAAACCATTGGTGGATGTATATGACAAGGCATGTATGTTGATGTATATACATGTATTTTGTCATGTTCCCTGAATTCAGAAAAATCGTGAGATCATTAGGCAGAATGAAGGACTAATTTATTCCTGAACCTTTTTAATTGTGATTTATGTCAACTTTGCCGTAGTTGCAAATTTCTGTGCATGAAGTTTTTCTTAAATTTATGCATTGCATCAGTTAGTTATTAAAGCAACATTGCTCCCCAAATTATCAGATAGCAAAGGTGATTCTTTTATTGGATAATCTTTTGAAGGCTGTAGTAAAACATCTTTGTAATTTTGGCCTTATCTTACAACATTTTACCTTAAACTATGGTAGTAATTGAATTATTGAACTATAGGGATCTCCACAATAACAAGTTGACGGGGCCAATTCCTCCACAGATTGGACGGTTGAAACACCTGAGGGTATTGTAAGTATGGATACTTTTGTGGGTATAGAGGTGCATTTTGATTTGTTTGTCATGTTAAGATAACAGTGTTGTACAACATTTCAGTTCTTGCCATGTGGAACATATACTTTTCTTATTCTCTGTATTATTCCAATATCTCTGGGAGTCTGGGTAATGCTTTATTGAATCAGTCGAACATGCCCGTGTGTTGGCTTTTGGATCCATAGCTACCTATTTTGAATGCATTTGTTTTAAGATAAACAATTCATTCTTTAGGAACCTGAGGTGGAATAAGCTTCAAGATGTGCTTCCGCCGGAAATTGGTGAACTAAAGAAACTGACCCACCTGTAAGTTCATTTTTAGAATACATTCAAGTTATATGGATTAATAACGCTTCACTTTTTTTTGCCTCCTAACTGTTACGGAAAACTTTTCAGGTACTTGAGCTTTAATAACTTCAAAGGTGAAATTCCTGTGGAGCTTGCAAACCTACTAGAATTGCGTTATCTCTATCTTCATGAGAACCGCTTTACTGGACATATCCCCCCTGAACTTGGATCTCTCAAGAACCTTCGTCACCTGTAAACATCCATCCCAGCTCCTTCTTGCAAGTTCACAGGAAAAAATATTTCAATAGTAATGAAATTAGGCCCTCATATTACAGCTTTTTTACTCCAGCTGTGCATTTGTGCTCATTCTGATCTGTTCAGATGTTGTAGTGAATGATAAATTCTCTCATGCAGTGATGTAGGTAACAACCACTTGATAGGTACTCTTAGGGACTGTATTGGCAATGGGAATAGCTTCCCCTCCTTGAGAAATTTGTAAGCAGAAATGTTCGAAGTAAATAGATTTATTCCATATTTCTTGAATGGAGAATGCTGTCCTCCTGAAGTGACTTATCAACTCTGTCCTACAGATACCTTAACAATAATGAGTTAACTGGTGTACTGCCTGACCAGATTGTAAATCTGACAAACCTTGAAATCTTGTAAGTTTTTCTTAGAAGCTGAAGTTAATGTTGTATTATGACGTTGCCACGAACTCCAGTTTTTTCTTCCTTCTTTTTTCATAAAGAATAGATCATCTTATTATCCTTATATGCTCTGCAGGCACTTATCCAATAATAAGCTGATTGGATCGATATCTCCAAAACTACTCCATATTCCAAGACTAACCTATCTGTGAGCCTTACTGCCTAGATTTATAAAATTCTATGATAGTGAAGGATCATTGTGAATCTTTATCTTCCATTTGGTTTTGATATTCTCCCATAGTCCTATTACAACAGTTTGTGACAGGTACTTGGACAATAACAACTTCATTGGGAGGATTCCTGAAGGATTATACAAGCATCCATATCTGAAGGAGCTGTAAGTTGGTTTTAGAATCTCAACTCTTCTCAAACAAAATTGTTTTTGTTGTTGGCTTTGTGAGTTGCTTGTAATTGGGCCCTTAATGGGCCAAACCTCAATATGTTATATACATATCGTGTTCCTCCAGGGGGACACACGAATTTCCCAACTCTGAGGCCAATAGTTTTGTACTTGAAAAACTATTATATTTTACAGTTATTTAGTCACTAAACCATTTTGTTTGCTTCAGGTACATTGAAGGAAACCAGTTTAGACCAGGAACCAAATCAAAAGGAACGCACAAGGTGCTTGAATTGCCTGACGCTGACCTTTTAGTGTAGCCAAGCTCAGATGCAGGTTTCTTGTTTATTATGCTCGATAGCAGCCACAATTCTACATTTCACCATGCAGTTGCAAAATGGATGCATGTTTTAGGGCGTGTATGATATGATATGATGTATACATATTATTAGTTATTAGCACATCAGCTATTAATTCAAAAAAATAGCACATCAACTCTGTTTCTCATTGCTCTGTCCAATGACAAGTTTACACATATGAAAATACGATTTGTGCAAGAAAAAAAAATGAATTGTGAACTCCAGCTGTCATGCAGCTATCCTGTCACCCAGGAGTATGTTTCATCAGATGCAGATGGATGTGCAGCCTGTATTGTTTTTCCTCTATCCCACTGCATAGTGGACATGCACTTCAGATGGTTTGGCCAATGAAATCACAGTGCATGGCACCGACAGTCCTGGTGTAGCCGGTGCAGCCAATCAGTTTTTTCTTATACCACTGGACATGATCTGACCTTTTGGGAGCAAATTTGGGGTACCATGAATGCTTGAAATCATTGGCATGTGGGGAGGAAGGAGAACATGCCATACCGGGCTGGATCAGTGGATCTACCCAAGAAAAAGGGGCACTCTTATCATGAAACAATTACTGCCTGCATCTCGTATGATTCCTTTTAGCCCATTTCTTCTCCCATTTCCGTTGCTGTTTTAGAGAGTTGGACTAGTGCCCAGGAAGATGCTAATGCAGGTGAGATAAAGAACAGAGGTGATTGAGAGCTAGGACATGTTAGTGCAGTGCAATTGTACAAAGCACCATGTTGCGCAAGAGCCACATGCTTGCTTCTCAGTTTCATAGGATGAGCATTGCAGCAAGGAATACTGTCAAGGGCACATGCATTTCCTACGCCATATGCGACTTTAGCATAGATACCTTTGCTGTTGGTGGTCCATATAATGCTTTTGGTCTCTCTGATTTTTTCAAGCTCATAACCATGATGCATTTTCAAGGACTATGCTACTGCCAATGCAGATAAGGAAAAAAAAAAAAAGAGAGGACGGATTACGGAATTCCTGGCCGCCTTCTTTTCTTTTTCTGCGGGATTATTGTCCTGATTGCTGATGCTTGCCAAGACAAGATACGGTAAATCTGTAAATGGCGACTTAACATGCTTCTGAATTTTTCCATGGTAAGGCAGTTGCTGACACCCTATCCGATATCTTGGTTCAAACCTTGGTATGAAGCCAAATGTTTGCTGCATTGCTGGAACCAAGGGCCAAGGCACTGCCAGTGTACATCCAACATTGGGTGCCCCCTACCATTGTTGTGCCATGCAAAAAGCCACTGCCCCGCTCTCTGAATTGCTGCATGTTCAGCCACTGGATATGAAAGTACTGGCGCTCTTGATCTGTTTGCCATAAGCAAACATTTTTTTCCCCTTCAGTTTCACCCCCACATGAAGTGTCACTGTCCAGTGTCCACCTCATGGTTCTTGGTCCTCACTTGTGCTGTTCTACTGTTCCCATGCAAGCAAAACCTGTACCATCTTTGCTGGATGAAAAAGAGCTGTCTAAGAGAGTCAGAGCTGGGAGCTGTCCAAGGGCACATGGAGAATAATATCCACCATTACGATTGGCGATGGCAAAGGCAAACACACAGAAGGCAGATGCTTCATGCGAACATCTCTAGCAAAAAACAAGAACAGAAACCCAAGCAATGCTCAGATCATCACAGTGACAGAGGCTTGTGATACCCTGTCCTGCACTCCTGCAGTCTTCTGATGCTTTCTTCAGGGGGATGGTCCATAGGGAGATGACTTGATGTTTCATCATACTTGCAAGCTGCAACTTTGTAGAAACAACTAATCTTGCAAGATGGCCAATGCTTGCATAACTGGAAGTGCATGCAATTGCATGATAGATTTGATCATGTGATGATGCATACATCATATACGATTTGGATTTGCAGAGTCCATGCAAGTCTCCTTTTCATAGAATATTTCTTTTAGCAAGATTCTTTTTTGAAGTTTAGAATAGTGCAGCCGCAAGAATAGTAAGGTTAGGTTTGCCGACACCAATGGTCACTTGAGTGACGCTTGCCTTGTTTCTTCACATTGTAGCTGTAGTTGTCACCTAAAGCCAGAAACATTTCTTCTTTGTGCCTCTGCATTTCCTAAAGAATCTGATATACGAAAGTAATGCGCTGAGAGTGTTTTCTGCTGCCATCCTTCCCGTGCCTTTCAGGTTAAACACATTAGTAACGTAGGTTACAATTTTGCACCATGGACGAAAACTGCACGAATATTGCTAAAAACAGAGCAAATTCTGTTTTCCCAACTTTGAATCAGGGGGATAAGAGCGTCGTTTTCTAAGCAAACTTTGGTCAATTTGGACCAAAACCATTGGGTTTTCATGGTTTCGGGACCGATTTTGGTTTTAGCCATTGGTTTACTAAACCAGGCCATGCCAGTAAGAGCATTCCTAGCGGTTACTTCGAAACGCTGTAGTTTTGAATAAAGTAGGAAAATGTTTGTTCAAAAAATAAAGTAGGAAAATAATCTTTCAGAGTGTTTTGTAACGTGCGAAAAAAATTAGAGAAAAAAATAGAGCGAATAGGTAATTGTGAGATGGCTCTAAAGCTCGAAAACACCCTGGCTCATTGGTTGCTGGGTATGGTTGCCACTTCCCACTTGCCACTTGCCAGGCCTGCAGCCTGAGCCCTGAGAACACACACATGACAAAGCCAGGCTGCCTCTGCACGCCTGAGAATTGGATTCATGGGTCACCTGGGTGCTGGGGGCTAGAGAACACGGCAGCTCTGCACTTGTTCTTTAGCTCCGTGAGCCCCAGCAAAATCATAGTTCGATCCTAGCCGTTTGGATGCTGACAAACGAAGGACGTTTCCTCTATCCACTCACAGCACGGCTTTCTCCGATGAACTTTTCTTCTTTCTTTCTTTTTTTTCCCTACCCCCCTTCATCTGTGAGATTCGGTGGGGTTTGTGGAGTTGTTTGGAGGGCAGCCCATATCTAAACCATCGTAGTTCATAGATGTCCACGCAAAACCGGGAAAATCAGTTTCTGACTTCAGATTCGTTTCATTCTTTTGCATTCGACGTTAATTTAAATGCTTCTGCTGCATCTGACAGCGGTATGCAATTTCTCTAAAAGGTGACATTTGGCCATTTTCAACCATTTCCCCTTTTCCTATTTTCTTTTCTTTTTCCACATTTTCCCATTTTCTTTTCTTTTCCTTCCTCTTCCTTCTTCTTCTTCTTCTTCTCGTGATTGCTCAGGAGGCTCAGGAGGGAAGCGAATGCTGAGGGCGCCAGCGTGAGAGGGCTACAATGCGAGCAGCGGCAAGGTGTTCAAGGCGCCATGGTGGCCCATGGAAGAAGAAGAAGAAGAAGAGGAGAAAGGAAAAGAAAAGAAATGGGAAAATGTGGAAAAAGAAAAGAAAATAGGGAAAAGGGGAAATGGTTGGAAATGGCCAAAAACCCGAGAGAAATTGCGGCGTCCGGTGTCGATGCCTCAAGGCGCATTTAAATTAATGTCGAATGCAGTGGGGCGAACGAATTGAGTGTCGTACACTCGATTTTCCCCGCAAAACCTGGTCATATTTGTTTATCTTTATTTACATGAGTATACATTCCATATGAGCCGTTCAGAACGAACCGAGCTTACTGCTCTTTAACTGAGGGACAACCTTGAAAGCTTACTGTGGTCTATGGCCCTAGATCGCCCCCGACAAGTTTCGCTTCCTGAACGAACTGATCAATCACCAGCCTACGATCCTGATCAAAAGTGGCTTGTTTTAGGGGACTTTAACCTCATCTATCAAGTAGCTAACAAAAACAATGCCAACCTGAACTACACCCTCATGAATGTCTTCCGCGCTACGATCAACTTGCTTGAGCTTAAAGAGCTTCCGCTTACTGAAAGACGGTTTACTTGGAGCAATGAACGTCGACAGCCTACCCTCATCAGAATTGATCGGGGCTTCGGCAATACCAACTGGGAAGCCTCCTACCCTTGGATGATTCTCCAGGCTCTGCCAACCCTTATGTCTAATCATACCCCACTGCTTCTTACCGATGCAACGGAGCAAAGGAGAGCTCGTTGCTTCAACTTTGAAAATTTCTGGTGCCAACTAGAAGGCTTCGAGGACGTGGTTAAGGGCGCGTGGCTGGGTGCCGTCGTTTCGACAAACCCCTTTAGACGGCTTCACATCAAATTGTCCAGGACTGCCAAAGTCATGTCCTGATGGGCAAAAAGCCAAGTTGGGAGCATTAATATCCAATCGGCAATTGTGGCGGAGCTCATCCTTCTCTTGGATTGTGCAATGGAGTCCCGCAACCTCTCCCCCGAAGAAGTGACTCTAAGGCAACTACTTAAAGCTCGCTTCCATGGTCTTGTCGTGCTGGCCAGGTCTCAAGCCAAGCAAAGAGCTCGGACCCATTGGATCCGTGCAGGGGATGCGAACACTAGGTTCTTCCACATCAGGGCCAATAACAGAAGAAGTAAAAATCACATTCACTCTCTTGACATTGAGGATGGGGTGATCACTACCCATGCTGAGAAAGCTGAAAAATGCAACCGCTTCTTTCAAAATCACTTAGGCTCCTTCCACACCCGTTCAACTTCTCTGTCTTTGGATCACCTTGGCTACACTCCCTCAGATCTTTCTGACTTGGAGATCCCCTTCGAGGAAATGGAGATTAAAAATACAATTTTCTCCTTGCCTTCGGAAAAAGCCCCAGGCCCAGACGGTTTCTCTGGCCTTTTCTACAAGAGGTGTTGGGAGATCATCAAAAGTGATATCTTTGAGGCAATCAAACACTTCTACAATCAGGGCGTAGACTCCTTCAATCTGCTCAACTCCGCAAATATCATCTTGCTGCCCAAAAAGAAAGTGTGTCGGAGTCTCTATGATTATAGACCCATTAGCCTCATCCATAGCGTGAGCAAAATCATCTCAAAAGTCCTTGCTAATCGCCTCGCCCCTAAATTGAATGACTTGGTCTCATCCAATCAAAGCGCTTTTATCAAGACGAGATCCATCCATGACAACTTCCTCTACGTGCAGAACGTCATCAAAGATCTCAAGACAAGGAAGATCCTAGCCATTTTCCTCAAGCTGGACTTTGCTAAACCTTTTGATTATGTCCACTGGGGCTACCTGCTGGAGGTTCTTCAGGCTCTAGGCTTTGGTCTGCGTTGGCGCAATTGGATCACCACCTTGCTTGGAAACTCGACCTCCTCGGTCATGCTCAATTGTATTCCAGGCGAGCCTATCTATCATGTGAAGGGGGTAAGGCAGGGAGATCCCATTGCACGCATGCTCTTCATCCTGACAATTGACCCTATTCAACGCATCTTCAGTATGGCCATGCAAAAAGAGATCCTTGCTCCAATCAATTGTCGGCCGTTAAATCTCAGGATTTCTCTTTATGCCGATGATGCTGCTATGTTCATCAACCCCTCAGCTGGGGAGCTACGTCAGGTGGCCAAAATTCTGTCAGTCTTTGGTCACTCCTCCGGCTTGTGTATCAACTTCAGTAAATGCGAGCTCTTTCCAATTAATTGTTCTGACGTGGATCCGAATTCCTTTTTAGAGGCATTTTCAGGCAAGCTGGCAGAATTCCCCTGCAATTATCTCGGGCTTCCCCTGCATCTGCGGAAGCTTGGCCGTCCTCATTTCCTTTAGCTAGTGGATAAAATCCGTTCTCGGTTACCTGGTTGGAAAGGAAAGCTCCTTTCAAAAGCTAGTCGGCTCACGCTAATCAACGCGGTGCTCTCGGCAATGCCAACCTACTTCATGACAGCCATATCGATCCCTAAATGGGTGATAAGGAAAATTGACAGAGTCAGACGCTCCTTCCTTTGGTGCGGAGACGATTCCGTCAGCCACGGCCATGCCTTGGTCAATTGGCACATGGTGTGCTGCCCCAAGGAGCTTGGAGGTCTAGGCATTGTTGATCTTGAAAGGTTCAGTCGCGCCCTTCGTCTTCGTTGGCTGTGGCAGGAATGGAACAATCCTAGAAAGGCTTGGATTGGCACCCCCATCCCCTGTGATTTGTCCGACATCAGCTTATTTCGGGCTGCAACGAAGGTGGAGGTTAAGGATGGCAACAAGGCAAGCTTCTGGAATGACAATTGGCTTCAGGGGATGGCTCCTCGCTTTTTGGCTTCGAATTTATTTGCCATTGCCAAGCACAAAAATCGGAATGTTGCAAATCATCTGCACAATGATTCCTGGATCTCCTCTGTTGGGCATCTCCAAACCCCTAGCCAGCTCCATGATTTTATAAGGCTTTGGTCCTTGATCCAGTAGGTGGCTCTTGCTCCCTCTAGCACAAAGGACGAAATCTTCTAGTCAGCCACCTCCCACCAGTCCTACACAACCCGCTCTGCGTACAGGCTGCAGTTCGCCGGAAGCACTCGTTGGGAATTCCATAAGCTCATTTGGAAGGCTGACACAAAACAAATGTCGCTTCTTCACCTAGACTCTTGCTCACGGTAAGATCAACACGACCGAGGTGCTCGCCAAAAAGGGTTGGTCTCACGATCCCATCTGTTGCCTTTGTCAGGCAAACCTAGAGACAACCGACCATCTTACCTCGTCGTGTCCCTTCTCTAACAGCATCTGGATCCAGGTGTTAGCAACTCACTTCGCGTACATTCAGCCTCCGGTTGGAAAACTTTCTACTTGGTGGCTCCAAAATCACCAAGGACTTCGCGCCTCAGATCGTAAAGCCTTTGGCGGTTTGGTGATTACAACTGCCTGGAAGATTTGGAAGGAGCGCAACCATCGAATTTTTGAAGGGAAGCTTCTCACCATCCCCATGGTGATCTCCCTCGTTAGGGATGAGATTCGTTGTTGGGGCCTTTCGGCCAGCCTTGTAAATATGGAGTAGTCTTTCGGAGTTGCCCTTTGTAAAGATTTTCCCCTTCTTAATGAAATGGCAGAGCGCCTGCCCCTTTTCGATAAAAAAAAGAACGAACCGAGCATATTTTTAAACGGAGTTGCTCCCTGTCAGCCGTATGAAAATAGATTATCTCAATTCACGTATTTATATTAGTAAATAACTTAATTTATATATGGTTCGATGTTGTAAAAGTATACAACTTAACTGTTGAAATGTTTATATACTATTTTATCACACATCATCAATTATATAGGTAGCCGCTTGTGTTCTTAGTTTTTTCTTTTAAATAAACTTGCAACTACTAAAAAGAATCATCTAGTTGATTGTTGCACCTTTTTTACAATACCAACCTATATGAAAATTTAATTATCGACTAATGGAAAATATGTCGATTGAAATTTTCTTTATTTTCAGTCGACTGACGAGGAGCGACGTCCATTTTTTAAATGATTACTCGTTTACTCTAAAATTTTGCTTGTCGGAATAAAATAGCATTAGCAGGTCTAATTCACAGAGTTGTTCAGACAGGAATTTACCAGGAGCAACATATACGCTAAGCTCATATTTCTTCAGAGCCACTGTCCCAGCTTCTTAATTATATCTATTCGGTGCTGCCAAACCATCACCACCACCAAAGCCACCTCCAACGCTCCAACAAACCTAACGGCCGGCTTCCCCTTGGATAGGAACTATAATAAATCCATTCCGTGGCACTGAAAGTTTGAAGCAGCAATATATATTTTCTTCTCCCCAAAGAAGGCCAGTGTAAGCAAGAGACCCCAGCACTAGTTGCCCTTACATTATCCAAGGATCTTTGCCTTGGGAGTGGCCTTAAGAGAAGAAATGAAAAACTTGGTCTTGAAGCACTCACCAGTCACCCCCTCCCTTGGGATGTTCAATTAAGGAGTAGTACAAGCCTAAACTAAACAGAATACTGCAGCTGCATATGGAGGGACTAGCTAGTAGCAGCATGTAGTGCTACTGGCTTAATAGATAAAACCGAAAAACGTTGTATTTTAGGCTACAAACACGTGGTTACCTAGCTTTAGTGTGATTAGCTACCCAGATCTGGCTGGGGCAGAGGGACATGCACTTTGTAGTGAGCGAGCCCTGCATTATCTATTCATATTGTTTCATATTTATTTCAATGGGGTGTGTTTAGCAACATGGTCATGAGATGCATAGTTCTACTATCTAATACATAAAATTTCAAGATACGCTCATGAGACTGTTTTAATTCATTTTTCTTGGAACGGTACTCCTTTTCACATGGAGAAAGGAAAGACACCATTTTAATCAGAGTTTTACAGAAAACTTGGGTGACCAGTAGAGTTGCAAAAACTAAAAAGAAAAGTTAGGCGATAGCAAAGTAATGAAACAACCCTTTTTGTTATCTTTGTCAAGTTCTATAAAAAAGAGTTATGTCGACTATGGAAATACAATGAATCCAAACAAACCCAAGTGATCATTTCAGTCTTGTTGCATTTTCTTAAGGCCCTTTTTGATTTTGAACAAATTTTTAATTTTTAATTTTTTTTTCAAGTGTGACATTTTAGAGACTTTGTGAGGTTTTCTCAAAAATCTCAAAAATATTTCTAAATATTTTTTAATCTTTTCTTGCCTCTGTTTAAAAGTTTAAAACCGAACTACGACTGCAAATCAAAAAGGGCCTAGGCCAAAAAAAAAACATCTCAGCCTTGCTTTAGCCTCTTCGAATTCAGTTTTTTTTACACTTGTTCGAATTCAGTATTATACCTCTTCCCATCAACCAGATCATGATGAAAAGCTCAATCTTATTAATGCTATCAGTTTAAGGTGGCCACGCACATCTTAGGTAAGAAGTTCCCTTCACAGGTCGATTGGCAGCTAGCCTGGATCTCCGTGGCTCTACCGTCCAGAACTCAACCGTGAACCTGTCGGTGCAAAATTCCTCACACTTTTCACGCCCATAGCAGCCAAGAAAGCAAAAAGAAAAAAAAAACAGGGGAAATAAAAAAAATCTCTAAAAACATAAATAGTGGCAAGCGGTGTACATTCTAATCCACCTAAAAGGGTTTCACCAGATTGCCCATGTTTACATAGGAGAGCAATTTCAATTAAAATTATATATATTTACCCTAAAAATATTTGCATAGAACATAAAACTAATAAAAATATGTTGTGAAATTAGCATAATGAGCAAGATTATACCATATTCCATAATGAGTACAGCAATAATTAAATGCAAGCCAAATGAACCATAAGGCAAGTATTCTTCAGATATGACCAAAAAGACATAAGAATACAAGATAGCCTTAAAAGAATTCAATGCTGCCCAAGGTAATAAAACCAGCAACAAGCTCAAGTTTTTGTTTATGATGTTGTTCTCAGATTGCAAATAGGGGTTGCTAATTAAATTAGCCATCCAACCGATCTTAGGCAACATATCACAGGATAAATTAATCTGGAACTGAAGGAAATAAGCCCTTAGACAGCACTGCTCTAGTTCAAAACAGGAGCAAAACTCCTCTATGTATATGATCAAGTTGCCACAGAGTGCACCAGGAAATAGATGATCAATATAGCAGTTCGGCCAGACTAAACAAACCACAAGAATGAGCCGAACAGCAGCTCATAAGCCCACTGCACCAACTAGAAACTGAGCTAGCACAAAACTAGTTCTCCAATTAAACAGGAAACAAGTGCAGCAGGATATTAACCAATTAATTCCAGCATCAACCACTAGACCATGCACATAGAGTAATCAGGATTAATGAACTTAGAGCAGTACTTCTAGGTCTAGCAAATCCTTTTATTCACAGATTATTAAGCCTCAACTAATGCAATCATCATCGAACAAAGATCGAGCCACAACACAGTGCAACCGAAATGGTCGACGGCCTCTAGCTCAAGGTGGTCTCCCGAATTAACCAAAACGGTCCACCGGACAAGAGGAAGGAGAGTTCTTACGGTCGTTGGATCCGAGCCAACAATGCCGAGGCAAAGCGTGCGAGGCATCGTCCCTGAAAATCAAATCGCCTGCTAAGCACCACAAGCGAAACGATCCCGAGATACGATGTCAAAGTCCTCACAAGCAGCCAAGGCCACAGGAGGAACCCGAGGAGCAGAGGAAGGAGCAGCAAGAGGACGGCGTCCACCTCGAGGCCACCGAGTACCGAACGACAGAGAGCGGCACGGGTTCCCCTCCGAACCAAAGACCGCCAACAAGCGGCCGAGACTCCGGCGAATCGCCGCCAAATGAGGTCGCGAGAGGAGTCGAGGAAAATAGGGAAAACAGAGAAAGCTCAGAACCGAGCGAGAGAGAAGCTGCGGCCTCTAATAGGGATAGAGCCGCCACGGCCCTCCGAGAAGCCCGCCACAACGGCCACGACGCCCACGAGACGCCAAGACGCCGAGAAAGGCGGCGCCGCCGCCAGCCGTCAACCCTAGGGCTGGGCACGAGCGGGCGAGCTCGCCTCCCTGCCTGCTCTCTCTCTCTCTTCTTATTCTCTTACGTGGGCGGCCCAAAGGGCAAAAGCCCAACAATCCCCACCCTTTTGCCTTCGTTGAAGCTGGCATTAACGCCGTTCACACTTGTTTAATATACTGTTGTTCAACCAAGGTACCATAAAGGTTTGAACCAGAGTTTAGTCTAAAAGAATCCAACCCAACACAGAATTAGAGGACTACACCTTGATCTAAAACCTTGGTGTGAGGCGTTCATCCAAGAGACACACAAGATTAGGCTCCAAAAGCGCACCTCTAGCAGGCGGGACTTTACTGATCATGTCCTTGTATCCATTCATGAGCTCACTAGAGAGTATACCCCAACCACTCACGGATTGCGACCACACAATCAGCTCACATAGGTTTGTTCTTCATGGGAACTCAGAGATGAGCTCCCTAGCCCTTAGGGCTCGAACTTATTAAGAGGTTTACACCTCAACCCGCCATCTGATTTAAGCACTGCAATGAATGGGACCTAGGAAGATGTCTTGACATTACCACACAACTTAGTTGTCCCAGGCACGATTCACGGGATCTCCGCTCTTTCAAGATGGGTTACCACTGTTGGTTACTACTAGCAGGGTATAAGCCCCATTCCTTTCGATGCTGCTTCGATAGTTGATCTAGGCAAACCCTTTGTAAAAGGATCAGCTAGATTACTACCAGACTGAGTGTATTCTACAACAATAACACCCGTCTCTCTCGCATGCCGAGCAGACTTAAGCCTTCTCTTAATATGCCTCGAGGACTTCATATTGTCTTTTCTATTCTTAACCTTGACTAGTACAGTCTGGTTATCGCAATATACTAAGACTGCTGGTATCGGCTTTTCCAGCACAGGTAGGTCAGAAAGAAGCTCCTTGAGCCATTCTGCCTCCACAGCCGCTGAATCTAGGGCGACTAGTTCAGCCTCCATGGTTGAGCGTGTAATGACAGTCTGTTTGGCAGACTTCCAGGACACAGCCCCACCAGCTATAGTGAACACATATCCACTAGTAGCCTTCATCTCATCCGAGTCACTAATCCAGTTAGAATCACTGAATCCTTCTAGGACAGCTGGATGGCCAGAGTAATGGATCCCAAGCTTCATGGTGCCCTTAAGGTACCTAAGTACTCGATGTAGTGCTACCCAATGATCATCTCCCGGATTTGCCGTGTAACGGCTCAACCTGCATACTGCATATGAGATGTCGGGTCTAGTTGCGCTACTGAGATACATCAAGGATCCAATTACTTGTGAATACAGGAGTTGATTAACCCCTTCACCAGTATGTTTGCAAAGTCTTAGATTAGGATCATAGGGCGTGGAGGCAGGCTTAGAGTCCATATGCCCGAAGCGGGTTAGGACCTTCTCCACATAATGGGATTGTGACAGAGTTATCCCACTCTCACCCTTTACAAGCTTGATGTTAAGAATAACATCAGCCTCTCCTAGATCCTTCATATCAAAGTTCAAGGAGAGATATTCTTTTGTTTCGTTGATGACATCCAAGTCAGTACCGAATAGCAATATGTCATCCACGTAAAGACATAGAATGACACCTCGGCCTCCGAAACCGATAATAAACACATCCGGTAAACCGTTTACACAAAACCCAACAGATGTCATCGTCTTATCGAATTTCTCATGCCATTTGCATGGGGTTTGCTTAAGACCATACAAGGACTTAATCAAACGACACACCTTGTTCTCTTGGCCATTAACCACAAATCCATCAGTCACTGCATATATATCTCCTCTTCCGGCTCTCCATTAAGAAAAGCGGTCTTCACGTCCATTTGATGGACTAGGAGTTTATATGCACTTGCTAGAGCTATAAGCACACGGATAGTGGGTAGTCTCGCCACAGAGAATAAGTATCAAAATAATCCTCGCCTTCTTTTTGAGTGAAACCCTTAGCCACTAAGCGGGCCTTGTACTTTTCAATAGTACCATCAGTCTCCTCTTTTCTTAAAATCCACTTGCACCCTCTTGGTTTGCATCCACTAGGTAAATCGGTGACTTCCCACGTTCCATTAGCGATGATGGAATCCATCTCGCTTCTGACCGCCTCCCTCAATACTCAAAGATCGGAGATGCAAAAGCCTCAGCGAGGGTGCGTGGTTAAATCATCCACGAAATAGATGGCAAAATCATCACCAAACGACTTTTCAGTCCTTTGTCTCTTACTCCTCCTCAACTCCAATTCAGGAGCGGGCTCAGCCACCTCAGGAGGAATAGAGTAATGCTCGTTAGAGCCATCTGGTGCGATTATCTCACTTGATCTCATAGGAAAGATAGTCTCAAAGAATGTCGCATCCGTAGACTCCATAAGATCATTGGGAGCGACTTCGCTCGTCTCGGATTTGACCACTAGAAATCTATAGGCTGTGCTATTTAGAGCATATCCTAGGAAGACACAGTCGACAGTTTTTGGTCCTAGTTTCCTTTTCTTAGGTACGGGCACATTCACCTTAGCAAGGCAACCCCAAGTCCTAAGATGAGACAGGTTTGGCTTTCTCCCCTTCCATCCTTCATAAGGCGTCACCTCGCGATTGCGCGGCGCCACCCTATTTAGGACATAATTAACTGTGAGAACAGCCTCCCCCCACCATCGAACCGACATACCAGAACTTTGTAACAAGGAGTTAACCAAGTCACATATAGTTCGGTTCTTTCTCTCGGCCACCCCATTTGATTGGGGAGAGTATGGAGGTGTGGTTTCATGAATGATACCACATTCTTCACAGAAATGGGCGAAATCCTTAGAGATATACTCTCCTCCTCTATCAGACCTTAACCGTTTAATAGTCTTTCCTAGTTGGTTTTCCACTTCAGCTTTATAGATCTTAAAATATTCTAGTGCTTCATCTTTAGTTTTTAATAGATAGATATAGCAATATCTACTACTATCATCTATGAGAGTAAAAAATACCGTTTGCCACCCTTAGTTAAGATACCATTCATCTCACATAAGTCGGAGTGAACTAGCTCTAGTGGAGAGGTGCTTCGCCCTTCAACCGTACGAAACGGCTTTCGAGGCTGCTTAGCTTGCACACACACCTCACACTTGGAGCCCTTCTCATAGCTATACTCTGGAATCAAACTCATCTTGCTCAAACGCACAATGGCCTCAAAATTCAAATGACATAAGCGTGAATGCCATACATCATGATGTTTATTACAAACCACATTGTAAATGGAAAGATTGTTTTGACACAAGACGCAGAGATGAACATGCCACCTCTCTCGTACCCTTGCATATGAAGGCACCAAACTTGGTCAAGATGACCTTATTTGACTCAAACAACGATCGACACCACGACGACATAACGCAGAGCCATCGATCAAATTCCGTCGCGATCGTGAGCACGAATAACACGTCACGAAGAACCGCGTCTTGCCCAAGTCAACTTCAAGCGCACTGGCCGACTCCTCGTATCGTCTTGACGCTCCATTGCCCATCAAGACGGATCCACAATCTTGACCACGAAATGAAGTAAAAGAGCCTCTGTCGTGACTATATGACGCGTAGCACCGTGTCGATCCACCAATCAAGTGATGAATCACCATAAAGGCTCTAGGTACATACCCCGTGGAGGAGCTAGGAGCCACCTCCGCAACATGCGCTGGGCACGAGGGCCACTCTGCTGCATCTGGACTGGTCCTTTGCCCTTGCGGTCACGGCACCTTCGAGCGATGTGCGGGGTTGCCACACACATAGCGACAGATCCTCTTTCTTCTTCTTCATGTTCTTGCCATTGGCGCCAGTCTGGTTCTGGGGCTTCTTCTTCTTCTTCCCACCACCAGCCTTGGAGTTCTTGGCATCAGCCACATTGGCCTGGACAGGGGACGTAGAGTGCTTTGAGCCTCCACTAGCACGGGCCCGCTCCTCGACATTTATAGTCACTGGCTCGAGGAACGTCAGCGCTCCTTCATATGTCAGCGAGCAATCACAAAGTCACGCCACGAGGGCGGAAGCTTGGCCAGGGCTACATTCACCTGAAAACTTTCAGGCAGGAGACACTTGAACTGGTTCAGTTCCCTCACATGGAGCTGAAGCTCTGCACTGCTCCACAATCGAGCGGTTCTCCACAATCCTCGTAGTTCGTAACTCTCGCCACAAAGCTCTCATTCCCATTATCCCTTCGAAAATTTCAGCTCCGGGTCATCCCACATCTCCTTGGCATCGGTGAAGGTGGAGTAGGTGTCGAAAAGCCTATTTGACACTACGGCTAACAATCGTGCTAGGACTGCGTGGTTGGCATTCTCCCACTGGGTCTTCTCCTCGCCCTCAAGTTTCTTCTTTTCCTTCGGAGGATCGGAGATAACCCAATAGATTTTCAACTCACAACCACGACTTAGTGCGTGCTCGCCAAATTTAAAAGTCGGTGCCGTCAAATGTCTCAGGCTTGACTACGTCGCTACTACTCCCAGAGGCCATTGATAATTCTGGATTGTTGTGAAATTAGCATAATGAGCAAGATTATACCATATTCCATAATGAGTACAGCAATAATTAAATGCAAGCCAAATGAACCATAAGGCAAGTATTCTTCAGATATGACCAAAAAGACATAAGAATACAAGATAGCCTTAAAAGAATTCAATGCTGCCCAAGGTAATAAAACCAGCAACAAGCTCAAGTTTTTGTTTATGATGTTGTTCTCAGATTGCAAATAGGGGTTGCTAATTAAATTAGCCATCCAACCGATCTTAGGCAACATATCACAGGATAAATTAATCTGGGCCTCAAGGAAATAAGCCCTTAGACAGCACTGCTCTAGTTCAAAACAGAGCAAAACTCCTCTATGTATATGATCAAGTTGCCACAGAGTGCACCAGGAAATAGATGATCAATATAGCAGTTCGGCCAGACTAAACAAACCACAAGAATGAGCCGAACAGCAGCTCATAAGCCCACTGCACCAACTAGAAACTGAGCTAGCACAAAACTAGTTCTCCAATTAAACAGGAAACAAGTGCAGCAGGATATTAACCAATTAATTCCAGCATCAACCACTAGACCATGCACATAGAGTAATCAGGATTAATGAACTTAGAGCAGTACTTCTAGGTCTAGCAAATCCTTTTATTCACAGATTATTAAGCCTCAACTAATGCAATCATCATCGAACAAAGATCGAGCCACAACACAAGTGCAACCGAAATGGTCGACGGCCTCTAGCTCAAGGTGGTCTCCCGAATTAACCAAAGCGGTCCAATCGGACAAGAGGAAGGAGAGTTCTTACGGTCGTTGGATCCGAGCCAACAATGCCGAGGCAAAGCGTGCGAGGCATCGTCCCAAAATCAAATCGCCGTGCTAAGCACCACAAGCGAAACGATCCGGAGATACGATGCAAGTCCTCACAAAGCCCAAGGCCACAGGAGGAACCCGAGGAGCGGAGGAAGGAGCAAGAAGAGGACGGCGTCCACCTCGAGGCCACCGAGTACCGTAGAACGACAGAGAGCGGCACGGGTTCCTCTCCGGCAACCAAAGACCGCCAAGCAAGCCGGCGAGCTCCGCGAATCGCCGCCTGAGGTCGCGAGAGGAGTCGAGGAAAATAGGGAAAACAGAGAAAGCTCAGGAACCGAGTGAGAGAGAAGCTGCGCCTCTAATAGGGATAGAGCCGCCACGCCCTCCGAGAAGCCCGCCACAACGGCCACGACGCCCACGAGACGCCAAGACGCCGAGAAAGGGCGCGCCGCCAAGGCCAAATCCAACCCTAGGGCTGGGGCACGAGCGGGGCGAGCTCGCCCTCCCCTCTGCCTGCTCCTCTCTCTCTGCCTCTTATTCTCTTACGTGGGCCGGCCCAAAAGGGGCAAAAGCCCAACAAAATATACACCCTAAAATGTTTTTAAACAATAGGTGCACAAAGCAGAAACAGTGAAACCATAGCTTTACAGCATCATGGTTACGTAACAGACCGAAGCATTGGGACGTGTGACCTAATTGAAACCAATGAAAATGGGAAGAAAAATAACAGGTTTTAGTGGAAGTAACAATGGTGTATTTCATCTATAGAAAAACACGCGCACTGTGTTAGAATATATTCTTTTTCAGATTAAATTGAATTAAAAGCTTTGCCAATTTTTTTCCCCACAAGTTTCAAATTACATCCAGGATCAAGTTTTCAGCGCAAAGAAACAAATTCTTAGTCATCTCCTTAACTCCGAAGGCTTGATGGCTAGCAGGATCACCCACCTAACACGCTCAAATGTATTTTTTTTTCAAATAGAAAGAATTCAGACAGAGAAAAAGACAGGAAAAAAACTCACGCGCACAAGAGAAATAAAGAAATCGAGAGAGAGATAAAAAAAAAACAAGGGCAACGCCTGCGTTTCTCCCCGGTCGATGGGGGGTTGCTGTCAGGCGAGCCGAGCTGGAAGCTTCTTCGAGCCCTGATCGCTGAGTTCCACCCGCTGGCTACGCTCCCGCTCCGTTGGGTCTCTTCTCTTCCTCCTCCCCGCGCCGCGCGGCAGATCACCGAGCCAGAGCGGAGCGGAGCGGCAATTCACGTAGATTTATTATGACGCGAAAAGATGACTCGCTAGGTGCGTGTATGGGTGTCGGTCGTCGTCGTCGACAGGCGCAGAGACAAGTTGTGGTGTCGCATTATGTGACAACATGCAAAAATCTTAAGATTATGATTTGTTTTCTTGAATCCGTCCTGACGAGCACAAAACCGGCTAGTAATGCTGGTGATTTTTTACGTGAAGATGGTGTTAGTATAATTAAAATCTAATCTCTTATTAGAGATTTTTACAGGAATATGCTATTGTTGTAGTATAAATACTAGTCCACGTAATGAAAGATTAGATTAGAATTATACTATACTATGAAATAAATAGTAGTACATGGTGTATATTTAAATTTCAACCAGACCATGTTTTTTTAGGAGAAGAATTACTCAAAAAAGGATGTTTATTTGTTGTGAGCTAGGTCAAAGGAAAGGACAAGGAAAAGATATAAAATAAGCAATAAGAAGTTATTAGGTTTCAACGTACGGAGTCGTGAAGTAATGGCACCCCAAATGAATCGCTTCCTCTCGCACGAAAAAGCTGCATCAACAAGCGAATTTTAACTAGATCATGTTAAGTGTGTGAAATTAACCCCTACTGCATTTTGTGCAAAAGAACCATAACTAAGCAAAACTTGTGCAGCATCCTCTTGGTCATGCTCTAAGCGAATGCATGAGAATGTGTCACTCTGTTGCTAGTCGTCTTTATGCATTGGATTTCATAAAAAAACCTATTGGATCTAACTACAACATCACATGCAAACCAAGGTACATTTTAGTCGCCACAGTTGGAAAGACACCGACCATCGTTGTCAGCGCCACCTCCAAACTTACCACCTTCATATATAATCCCATATAGAAACAAAAACACAGATCAAGATCAATACTACTAATTGCTAAGCATGAGAACCCGACGTGGCCGTATACGAGATTGGCAAAGCAGTCAAGTCATCACCACCAAGGCCCAAGCCTAGCAGCAGCAGAAAACACTAGAATACCAGTGTTGAGCTCAAATCCTCACGGCTACACCACCGCTCAGACCAGTTCTTGTGTACCTTGCTCACCCACATCGGCACCAACTTGGAGAGATATCATAAAAAAACTATAGAAATTCCCCTCCCAAATGGTGAAGCAGAGCTACACAACGGAGGGGATTTTTCTCATCCCACAATCAGATCCAACAACCATAAAAGCCGGCATGCACCACTGCCGAGTTGACATCCTTATGGTAATCCGTATAAGCACTATTGATGCTCTTAGACTTGGTAGTATTGAAAGGCTAAATATTTTTTATGTCGATTGTTTCATCGTAAAGCTGCCTATAAGATTCTTAAAAATAATACAATTGTAGCAC
Organism: Raddia guianensis; assembly: GCA_036346415.1. Classification (NCBI taxonomy): domain Eukaryota; kingdom Viridiplantae; phylum Streptophyta; class Magnoliopsida; order Poales; family Poaceae; genus Raddia; species Raddia guianensis. Next base: position 8,872,302 of record CM070536.1, on the reverse strand, counting down.
ACTACCTGTAATAATGAAAAGCAAAAAAAAAGGCTAATCATTTGATCACGACTCATGGAGATTAATGGGATCACATAGAATGGCGACGTAAACCATTATTCATGGGTAAAAAATGTTACAAATAGGAAAAAAAAGGAGGCACTATTTGACAGGTGCTTACAATTTCAGCATTTGTACAGGCACATGCTGTTTACATGCATGCAGACCTTGTATAAAAAAAATCCATTATTAGAAATGTGGAAAAATAGTAGAAAATTAGTGAATTTTTTTGCGCCTGCATGATTTCGCAAATTATACGAGAAAAAAAAAACTCTCGACGTGAAAAACAGAAAACAAAATAAAATTTATAATATACAGAAAATAAAAGAAGTCTATAATAAACAGAAAACAAAACAAATCTATAATAAACATAAAAAATATATCTATACAAAAATCGACCTCGCGCAAAAATTTCACTATCGTGAAGCGTTTCTTCCATAAATGCAAATGTGGAAAAACAGTAGAAAGAAAGTGAAATTTTTTTGCGTCCGTACGTTTTGGCTAATTGCAGGCGCCTGCAAAATAGCAATCGCAAAAAAAAAAGTCTAACCCGACGCATCAAGCCCAAACCCAACAAATTCACCCATAGAAAAAGGAACCGAACTTCTAATCAAGATCAAGATTAAGATCAACATCGAAACTAATATCGCGATTTGCAAGAAAAAACAAAAAGAAACAAAGGAAACAAAAGCGAGGAAAGGAGAGAGAAAATCGAGCTGACGAGGAACCAAACAAAATCCTCCTCGTCGTCGTCTCTCTCCCTCTCTCTCTCTCTCTTCTTTCTCCTCCCGGCCGGAAGAGAGAGGAAGGGGAGAAGAAGAAGAAGGCAGGCGGCGCCGCCGCATTCCGTTTGGCATCGCCGGAATCGAATCCCCAATCCCTCGAGAGGCGAGAGCACCCCGAAATCCCCCGCCGATTTTAGCTGAAAGGCCCACGCGTCGCGCAGTATTTGCGCGCCGCGACCCGCATTATTTTTGTTTTCTTCCTTCCTATTTGTACCAACCCGTGCGATTAGCATGTCGCTGCCCAATGCCACCGCCTCGCCGCCGTCGCCGTCGCCGGAACCCTAGGCCGCCGGAGTCGGGGTTCCCGTCGTCGGCGGGGGAGGAGGAGGATGCAGCTGCGGATCTCGCCGAGCATGCGCAGCATCACCATCTCGAGCAGCAATGGCATCGTCGACTCCATGAAGGTGCGCGTCGCGCCGCAGCCGCCCCTCCGCCGCCACCGCTCGCGCTGCAGGGGCGGCCGGCGCGGGCGCGGGCCGGCGCGGCGGCGGGGGAGGGGGAGCAGCAGGCTGGTACTGGCGCGCGGTCGCTTTCCCGGCCGTCGTGGCGCTCGGCTTGCTCCTGCCCTTCGCTTTCCTCCTCGCCGCCGTGCCGGCGCTCGAGGCCGACGGAAGCAAGTGCTCCTCCATCGGTAAGGTCGCCGTTCGCGATCTCGCGGTGTTTGGGTCCCGTTGAGGTGGGCTGAGCTGTTCATTTGGTGCATTTGGGCGGCGAAGCTCGGATCTTAGTGCCCTTGGGCCGCTGGGCGTGCTATGTTGCGGTGTCGGTGGGAATGTGGGAATGTGGTGACGCTTCCTGCCTAGATTTCGTGCTGAAAACGTGTGATTTGTCGTCTGATAGGCTCACTCGTTGAGCTGGAGATTCAGGTATCGGTATAGTGATCTCGTTCTTTTGTCCTGGTGATTTGAACTGAAACCGAGGGTGTTAGCGATTTGGGTTTTTGAATTGGCTTTTGGTGAGTTAATCTTCGGATCTTGGGCACATGATCTTCTGGTACTGACCCTATAATGTTGGACTTGGAAGAATTTTCAACCCTGTTATGAGCTAAATCTTGCAACATTGGAGTTCCGGAGTGGACACAACATCCTGAAAGATGCTATTAACTGTCCCAACACATCAATAGTAAGCTGCAACACCTACCAATCAGCTGAACTCCGAATTCTTTGTTTGGCTTTGGTAATCGGAACATCAAGGGCAAATGTGTAAGAGAGAGAGAGAGAGAGAGTTATCACAATGACCTCGATGTGCTTGGCTGATTCATTCACTGAAATCAACAGTGCTTTGCTTCAGTTTTATTGGCTGCAAGATTCTTGGCCACCCATCTCTGAGTTGACTAGGGTCACTCAATGGTTCTCTATCCTAATCTTTCAGCAAATTCTGAACATGTTCCAACCAAGCAATCATACTCAACGTTGAGTTGGGAATTTAGGACCTTTTTTTCTTTTATGTGGTACTTAAATTGGTTTTATGTCCTTTTATGGAAATGATTTTGACATATAAGGTTGAACGTTAGTTTGGCACCTCAGAGCTGGTTAGGCATTGATGTTGTTATAGAATTTGAAACATGGAACTGTGAGCATTGCTTCTGTTTTGATTGATTAAATTCTGGCCACAATAGCATATTATCCTGTAACACCTATATGTGTACTTTCCGAATTCATGTGAATTATTGATCTTAAACTGTGCATAATATATCCAATTCCACTTATTCTTAACATATAATATATCTATGTATTTTTTGTATGCGTTAAAGGCGTCTAACTTTTGAGTTCGAGAAAATAGTCAAGGGCCCAAGTAGGCCCTTAAGTTATTTTTCACTGCTTGCTGCAAATGTGTTTTCTGTTGTATTGCGTGCTTTTCTTATGGTCAACTATCTTGTTCTACAGGGTCTACTCTAAATTTCCAAGCTTACTAGCTTAATTTATCTTTTGCTGTAACTGTTGTGATCTTGAGTTTTTTAAGTAAATGTTGCATTTTGTCTTTTTGCAGATTGCTTGGGGAGGCGAATAGGACCTAGTTTTCTTGGTAGGCCAGGGGTTGATTCTACGGTAAGTTACTCAATTCCTTGTACCTTTTCTTTATTATAAAATAGGTCTATGTTTTCCTATTACTGTTTATCTTAAAGAGAAGGCAAATTGTTCACTTTTCACTCTATATATGAACAGAGGCTGGTGCAAGATCTGTATAGAGTATTTGATCAAGTTAACAATGAGGTATTTCCTTTGGAAAGAAAATTACCAGAATCATTCAGGGAGTTTCTTCTGGAGATGAAGGAGAATCATTACGATGCTAGGACATTTGCTGTTAGGTTGAAAGCTACGGTATGGCACTATCCTTGGTTAATCTTGTTCAATTGTGCTATTACTTTGAACAACAGTACGGCCCTTGTTGGATTATAAAGTATCTAAACTGCAGTTTTTGAGGTACCTAGCACGGTGGCTGCAGTTTTGTGTTCTGACGAAAACTAGGACATATTTGGTAGTTGCAGTATTAATACACCACAACGACAACAACAACAACAACAAAGCCTTTAGGTCCCAAACAAGTTGGGGTAGGCTACAGTATCAATACACCATGTCCTGAAATAGTATCTCTCTTAGACTAGCTAGCTTTTTTAATCTCTTATTATTGAATTTTATCAGGAATACATACATATCTGGCCTTGGAGCGATCCTTGGGCGTGCATTATGTTGTTGGTAGATTTATATAGCAATACAAGCTACGTGATAGCTGTGTATAAAACTGAAACTTTGGGATTATATATTGCAATAATAGGGATTATATATTGCAATTTCTTTTTTGAGAGCCTAGGGATTCATGTTACGCAGCAATGAGATATGTCTAAGTCAAAGTTTTAAAACTTTATTTATGAAGACCTTTTGAACTATTTAGACTTGACACATGGAAATTATATATATAGAGTTGTCTCGAAAAGCGCTTCGATAATATCATAATTTTTAGTGGATGTTTTATATACATTGTTATAGTAATTAGCAGCCAAAGTTGTATTTTGGGGATTGTGTCAATGTCCAAAACGTCATGTATTTGCGAACCGGTGGGAGTACCAATTATGAATAATGGCATCGGAACACGAGGAAAGGAAAAATTATATAGATGCATAGAAACTTGGGGGGTTACATGAACAGGAAGAAATTACATTGCTATAGACATGTACAGAACTGGATCTCGACATGGCTGTCATTTCGCATTTGTAAAGAGGTGGTGTTTTTTTGCAAAGTCCAAAAACCATGGTATTTGCTATACTAATGTTTTTTTAAAAACATAAGCATTTATATTTATTAATACTGTCAAATTCCTTAGTTTTTTTATACTATTATTTTCCAGAAAGCACAGTATTCTCTAAAAACTTCTAGAAGAAATGAATAATACAGATCCAAACAAGATTGCAATATTGCATAACTACTTGGTACTTGATTGAGTTGCTTCTAAGGCAGGTTCCTTCAAATAATAAATTAGTTTTGTTATATGTATTTGGTAGTTTGAAATATCATATCAACTATTTGTGTTTCTGGGCAACTTCTATGAAATTTTATGTTTTGTGAAGTTTTCACAAGGGGAAAAAAATATACATGACAATTCCACCCTTAGTGATGATACTTTAATCTCTCCACCATATGCTGCATTTTGTATATTTTTAACAAGCACAAGTTTTCTTTTCAGATGTTCTCATGTAGGAATGATATGCTCTTTGTTTTTTGTAAAATAAAAATTCTTCTGTAGCCTATACTTTTTAGTGGGCATGCCTTGCAGTTATTTTGTATAATTTCATGATAGGCACTCTAGTGCACTGTTATAGTCTATTTTTTAATTACTCTTATGCTTCTATGCAGATGGAAAGCATGGATAAGGAGGTAAAGAGGTCAAGGCTCGCAGAACAGCTGTATAAGCATTATGCGGCATCTGCTATTCCCAAAGGCATCCATTGCCTGTCGCTGCGCCTTACTGATGAATATTCCTCCAATGCTCATGCCCGGAAACAGTTGCCACCACCTGAATTATTACCTTTGCTTTCTGATAATTCCTTCCAACATTATATTTTGGCTAGCGATAACATACTTGCTGCTTCAGTTGTTGTTAGCTCAACTGTACGATCTTCATCACAACCTGAGAAAGTAGTCTTTCATGTTATTACCGATAAGAAAACATATCCAGGGATGCATTCATGGTTTGCTCTTAATTCTATATCACCTGCAATAGTTGAAGTGAAAGGTGTTCACCAGTTTGATTGGTTGACAAGAGAAAATGTGCCAGTACTAGAGGCTATAGAGAACCATCGTGGAGTAAGAAATCACTATCATGGAGACCATGGAACAGTTTCCAGTGCAAGTGACAATCCAAGGATGCTTGCTTCAAAGTTGCAGGCTCGGAGCCCCAAATACATATCCCTGCTTAACCATCTCCGCATTTATTTGCCTGAGGTGCTTTTTCATCAGAAACATTAACAGTTTTGGCTTTCTATCCGTCACTATACAATATATCAATTTATGGTCTAATGGAACATGCTTTTGCACCTATATTTACTAGTGATTGTAGTTTACATAGTATTAATCACTGCTAGCATTTTGGTATGAATGCATCAACTAATTCCGTTGGTCATGACAGCATTATTGTGACGCTTCATCATATTTTCCACATCATAGTTATTAGTTTATGTAGGCAGTTGCCTTTGATGCGTGGCACCTGCTGATTTTGCAAAGCACTCTTGCACAGAACAAAAGGATGGTGGAGAATATCTAGCATCAAATGGAACAGCGGGGCACACTTATGTCAAAACTAAAATTTGTTGAGTATGCTTTGATGCGACAAATATGTTATGTAGTTAATTTAAACAAAATGAATAGCCTTATTATGAGTTTTTTGGGGGCCACCGGTGGGTTACCAAAACGGCATTAGAATGGGCTGAAGCAGGCAAAATTGGTTGATACCATCTTTGCAAGTACTGATCAACTAAAGATATGGCCTATCCATCTATGTCAAATAATGGATACCAAAAAACTGCCGTCATAGATATCGCACCAACCATGTCCCTATTAAGCATGTTTGAATTCTTTTTTCGACGTGAGATCAAAATAAAGACAAAAAAGTGCATTTATGTTTTTTTTCTGGATGGTTGACAGTTGCCACGTTAATCGTGCAATTCTGTTTGCTGCTAAAAGGTTCCACACTGTTATCTTTTTGTCTATTTCTGGTAAATCATTAAGCTAAATGATCACTGCTTTTGCTTTCAAGTTAGGCCATACCTAACCTATAATAAGATTGTAACAAATGTCTTCTCTTTTGAAAAGACTGCAAGTGTCATGCTGGTTTACAGTTCATCTAATGATGTTCCCATTTATTTACCCAGCTCTTTCCGAACCTCAACAAGGTGGTCTTCCTTGACGACGACATTGTCGTTCAGCATGATTTATCTCCCCTTTGGGAGATTGATCTCGAAGGGAAGGTGAATGGAGCTGTAGAGACGTGCAGAGGAGAAGACAGCTGGGTGATGTCTAAGCGCTTCAGAACATATTTCAACTTCTCTCACCCTGTGATAGGTCGGAGTCTTGACCCAGATGAATGTGCATGGGCATATGGGATGAATATCTTTGATCTGGCAGCTTGGAGGAAGACAAATATTAGGGATACATATCACTTCTGGTTGAAGGAGGTAGCGTAACGTCACATGAATTTTTCTTAAGTCAGTCAATCTAAGCTATATCTTATACATGAGCTAAATAGATGCTTGGATCAATCCCTATGCTGTTTTTTTTTGTGCCGGATAGCTTAGTAACTCTATTTCACAATCGAAAGTTCTCAGGATTTTTGCATGTCAATTTTGTGTTGTGCCTAGTGTCTGAAAATCTCAAAAACAATGTAAAAAGGAGAATTCCCTTGTCTGCAATTATGCTTTGTTCACATTTGATTCTATATTCCTTACAACATAGAAAAGGTTAGAAAAACTTAACTATGTCAAAAGCATGGTTAGCTGCTTAGGCATGAATTGTTTTACTTGCAACTTCACATGTGTTTGTGCAATCTTAACATCTTGACATTCTGTGATGCTAAAACACGCAATGTTGTTCACCTTCATAATCATTTCAATTCTTCTGCAGAATATAAAATCCGGTCTTACTCTCTGGAAATTTGGTACTTTACCACCTGCACTTATAGCATTCAGGGGCCATGTCCATGGTATAGACCCATCTTGGCACATGCTTGGCTTAGGATACCAAGAAAAGATGAACATTGAAAGTCTTAATAGGGCTGCGGTGATCCATTACAATGGTCAGTGCAAACCATGGCTAGACATTGCTTTCAAAAACCTGCAGCCATTTTGGATGAAGCACGTGAACTACTCCAATGACTTCATAAGAAACTGCCATATTTTGGAGCCGCAGTATCATAGAGAATGACTTTCAACAAATGGTGTAGACAGTGAGGAAGCATAGGTTATCATTGATTTGTTCGCTGGGCAGGCTGGTTGCAGCTGGATCGAAATATTGGTTATTGACTATCGAGGAGAGCAATCATCAGCTAAACATCTCCGTCCACCCCATGCATCGACCAGCCAGCAACACCTCGAGATTTTTCATCTGTATCATAGGGCTACACAATTCTTTTCATCTGTATCATATTGGCGCGTCATTCTTTTCGATACTATTAACTGCGAAGGATAGCTTGGTGGAGTCTCTTCCTCGGGATTGGGCTAATCCTGCATTGCAGAATAATGCAGCGGAGGGGCGAGCAGATTGAACGATTGGTTTGATCATTTGTGGTGAAGAAAGGAGGCAGCTATTATGAGGTCGCGAGAGTTTACATGTTTTCCCTCCATTTATTATTTTTTTTCCTTCTTGATATACTCGGAGTCCTTGAAATTTTGTTCTGCTAGTTTTGTGATTGCTTCGATAGGGTGGGATGATTGTAGTAGAGATGCCCCATTGCTTGTGAGTAACCTACAGGATATTGTTACAATTGTTGACATATTGAAAAATGTGCAGATAATTCTTTAACAGAGTTTTTTTGTGCCAACTGCTAAGCAGTGCGATCCAAGTAAATAACTGGATGCGTTCACCCGTTCGGGATTAGGCTGATTTTGCTGATTATATACCGAGCAATCTCACCAAGATGGCATTATACTCGTACCACTGTCATGTCATAACTCTCAACAAACTTCGTGTTACATTCGTGTACTAGAACCAACATGCTACTTTACGAATTTCACTGGCTATGGTTGGTTGGAAAGATAGGACTCCGGTTCTCAACAATCAACAGCTGTTCTACGGCTGATTCTATATGACATGACATACTTGGGAACACCTTATATAGAAACAAATGTATTAGGAGTGATCTAGCATAAGGAAAAGCAGCATTATCAGAGAGAAGATCCAGGCTATAAAACTTGCATAAAATTTTGAGCTTGTCTTGCTTGGTCGTCTCACGTGATACTATTCGTAACCATAAAACGAACAAACAACTGCAATGTTAATCTACGCATGCCACGGTAAAAAAGATCAACCCTCTTTGTCTCTCAAGAACAGGCCTTGGCTTCAAACCTCGGCAGAACTACAAACGCGATCGACGTCGGAGCAAGGTACACCGGCAAGTCAACGGCAGCGAGCACCGGGGTCAGCGCCGGGACGGTGCCATCGTCGTCGAGCTCCAGGGGCACGCCGTTGAGCAGCGTCGTGTTGCTCTGGAGGTCGCCGTCCTTGGCGGTGAGGTGATACTCCTCCCTCCCCGCTGCCGCGGCGTCGCTCGGTGGCTTCCTGCCCAGCCATGAAACTGCCCTCTTGAGGCCGCGGGCGAGAGAGCCTTGCTTCGGGAGGCGGGTCCTCCTGTCCTCCAGGCTGACGTTGATGTCGTTCTGGAGGGTGACGTTGTATGCAGTGGTGTTGCTTAGATTGATTAGCATGAGACTGATCCCTTGCTGCGTTATGAGAGATACAATTAGATGTACAAGCTTGTTCAGATAGGCATCCTAGATGGCAGAATAGGTAATCTAGCAGACTGAACATTAAGCTTTCATTCCAGTGGAAATACAGTAAATGTTCAGACATGACAAAACGGCCATAATCTTGCAAGTCATAAAAAATGGCCATATTACTTAAATTTTGGAACATGGTATAAAATCTTCAAAACTATCTGAAGCAGTTTTCTATTTGTCTTAGAAATGTAAGTCACTCATTGCAACCTGTACCTGTTGTTTCCTGCAGTGAGCATAAGCGCGCAACCTAGGTGGCGCATTAATATCGACTGAAAGAACTCCATTGCCCATAAGGCGATGCCACAGTAGAGCACTGAGAACAAAAGAAGTGGCCAAAATGTAAGAACTGTATCATGTAACTGCACTAAATGGTCTACCAGGATTCTACAAATGTAGCCTTGCCTGTAATAATCAGGATTTGGTAAGAATGTTTCTGTGTCAAGTAGACCATAGTGGCCACCAATGAGAGTCTGTCTGCAGAATACTTTTGTATTGTACTTAGATGCCATTCCAAGTTGATCAAGGTACCTGCATGTGCATCGAAAAATTCATCACTACTTCTTGCTGGCACAAGATACCACCTCAGAGTGATAGTTGCTTAAATACATGGAAAAAAAATTGTGATCTGACCAGATGCTATTGATGAAGGTATTTGACACCAGTAGACCACCATTGTTGAATACACCCCCACTTTCACTGACCCAAGCAGAAGCCCATGTTCCATGCCTTTGGAGGGTAAGTTGCATGTCCCTATAAGTATCTTCAGCACGATCCAGGTACTTCGGATCTAAGATCTTCCTTATAAGATGGGCATCGTTTCCTAAGAACAACATGACAGCGTGCATGCATTTTGTGCATTAATGACACTCTTCTGGCAGGCTAATCATAAAGTGATCAATAAGACTGGCAAACAATGCAATCCCTTGTTTAATAGGATAGCAAGTTTTTCCTTTAAAGAATGGAGTATAAAGCTAGATAGGCATTAATATTATCCATGGACACGAGGGGAGTAAAGTACTGCCTATAAAATTTCCAGCCCTTTCGTCTGAGGTCTTTAGGTCATGCAAAGCATCAAGCTATGGTATTGGACATTAAAACTAGGCTTTTTGAATGCCACCAGATTAAATTTGACATAACACATACCTCCACCAAGATTATAAATGTGATGTGTCAAGGCACTAACAATGCCATGACCTGAAGTCTGAAGTAGCTGAGAGTACCATTGTTGATCAAAGAATCCTCCAGGGGCTAACAAAAGTGGCTGGGAGAGTGGGGCCTTATACAACTGTCGAAGAATGGATTTGAGTTCAATTGCATCGTTTCCATAAAGTTTTGCATCAACTCTTGCGCCAATCCCATGACCACTCAGTTCATTGCCTGAAAAAAGAGAGAGTAAATTTGTAGCTAACATTTTCCTCAATTTATTTTTCCGAACTCAGAGTAACTCCCGGTTTGGAAGAAAAGGGGAAATATAAAATAGCTGAGTGAACAACAAAAGATATGGCAGATTACCGAATTCCCATGAGTCAACTGGGTATCCCTTTGAGATTGTATATTTTACAAAGTCATATGCATTTGTAGAGTTCCATTTGCCCGCCCAGAAAGAACGTCGGACATTATACCTTCCATAGAGGGCATTCAGACCAAAAGTGACAATTGCTCTGCAGATACATGTCTGCACATCCATTAGCTAGTTATGCTAAGCATGTACAAATTGTACAGATGATGTCAAACAAGTGAATGGTGTTCCCTGTACAGTTATGTCGATATTGTTTTGTTTTATTATATCTGCTCCTTAAACAAATTAGTTATGCTAAATATGTGCATAAAAAGATAACTGCTGGCTAATTGCCTTTTCAACTACCAGTAGGTCACAGGAAATGCACACACTGCTAGAACTCAGAAGACATAAAGGGAAATATCATATGATATGTTTTTGAGATAATGGATTCTTGAGCACAAATATGTGAATTTTCGACAAAACTCACAAAAATTATGCCTTCTGCATTCAATAATTAAAGCAGCAGTACAAAAACAAGCTTCAAATTAAAAAACTTGCCCTGTTTTTTGGAATAGATCATTCAGCTTGTCCCATCTATCCATGCTTAGACAACCAACTGAGAAACCAAACAAGCCATTTGAGATATTTGTAAATGGGGAGCATGGACTATTTGTCCCCACATCATAGACAGCTCGATCTTGCAAAGTGCCTCCCAGCCGAATCCTCAAATTATCAAATGCTGCAGACAAAATCAAAGAAGTTTTGAGGCATTTTGCAAGCCAACTGACCATTGATTACCAACAATGGGGCTCAAAGCAGCTAATATGAGAGTTGTATTCTAAATTAACTAAATATAATGGGTCATCAGAGTATTAAAGTTCACCTCAGACAACAATCAAACTCGGTGATTATTCATGATGTTTTAATATATCTAGAGGGTATCTACACACCTCACAACTATTCAATCTCCACCTAAAAAGACAAATCTTCCTAATAGATTTTTCAGAAAGTAAGAGGCCACAACTGTTCCCGAAAAAAGAGAGAGCAGCTATATATTCTTCAATTGTTAATGGGAATGATTAACATGGAACCGGCAACAACTGAACGAAGTCCAAGCACATACCTTGAATAGCTGTAGCCAAAAAGGGGTGATCCAAGTCCTGAATGAACCATTTGGTGGAAACACCACATAAAAAATAAGTCCATAAACCAATGTGCAATAACATCCTACTAATCACAATTCACAAGAGAAGCACATAGCATGTACCAAATTTAGAATTGAAGATTGACCCCATGGACATTGATTGTAGTTACACTTCTCCGGTGGCCACCAATCAATTGTGGCGCACACGTAGTTCTCATCAGTTTCAGCGATTTTTGCTGATCCTTTCACTATGACAGTCGCTTCCTCCGCCTGCTGAGCCGAAGCCCACCGAGGAGCATGTAGACAGACAAGCGCAAGAAGAAGAAGAATCCTCACCACCATGCTTCCTACCTAGAACACAGAAGGCAAAATCACCATCCAAATGTGTTTGCTCTGCAAGATTAGCATCCCACATTTCCTTGTCAACAGATTCATGGGGGATGACGGCTAGATGCACAAAAATCATGCGTAATCAGCCACTGAAATGACGCGATGACTGTAAATCCACGCAAACTCTTCGAATTCAACAATCGGATACGAGACACTAGGCAATCCAAACAGCATTAACCAGCAAGAACAGTGACGGTGCGAGCGAATGTTTACAAACATGCAGACAGAATACGCCATCTTTAACCCGGAGAAAGAGGCCAAGCTCCTACCTTCCACGAGCAAATCTTCACATCTGTAAGAAAGATGCCGTTTTTAAGCCGGTGAAGGAAGCGAAGATCTCACCTTTCCCCTCCCCTCTCCCCAGTCACTCCGCGGCGCGCCACGCTAGGCCGGGAGATCCGGCTGCTGGCCACGCGGATTCGGAGCTCAGGCCACCATTTCCAGCCTGCTCCTGCTACCACGGCAGCACAAGAAGCTGCTGCTCGCTGCGGGCTATAGCTTCCTGCAGGTTGCAGCGACGTGTGCACGTGGCAGCGCGAGGGATGAACAGTATATCTAGATCGTTGTGCTGTACCCTTCTCTCTCTGCAGCAGAGTTGCTGAATTGCTTGCTTCTCAAGTGACTGACAGTCTGAACGTCTTCCTGTGTCTTTCAGAGCATCACCAACGTTGGAAATCCGGTTTATGTCTCAAGCCAGTTTATATTTTCTTTTGTAGCAAATTATCATCATACAACTGTGAAGTCTCATAAATTTAGGCCATCCGAAACTTTGCAAGTAATGCATGATCAGCTTGTGGAAACAGAGAGAACTTTTTTTTAAAAAAAAAAATGAAACAGAGATGGATCTGAGTGTACATGTGGAGAGGATGGGAATTAGGTCATTAGAGGTGGACATCAGAGCAGGCAGATAGGGACGGAGTACCAACCAGGAGGAGCAGGAGGTATATACACTGGCTTAGCAGATTTGCAGTTGATTAAAAACAATGGGGAGTCGGTTGCGCGTCATGGGTCAAGGATTTGCAGTCGATTCACAATAACGATGGAAGGAGGTATATACGCGTCCTGTTTGTCGGAAACAAAATGCATTTGGCAGCAGCAAGTAATATTTGTCGAAAGGTCTTACTCCTATTTACTAATTGTCTTATTTGCTTATAAGCTAAAGTTTAAAGTTCCTTAAAATAGTTTGAAAAATCAGGTTCGCTTCGTTAGGAAATGGAAAAAACTAAAAAAACCAAAACACTTTGACTTTTGATTCGGATCTAAGTAGATATGAAATATGAAGATAAGCCGAACAAATCGTCCTAGTAGAGTTTACTAGTCCATCCACCCGTGTTCATTTCAAATATAGTTGCGCAGTTACAAATGAACTCCTCACTCCATTAGTACCGGTATAGGAATCAAAGCTAAATAATTACCTGTACAGTCGCAGCCAATATATAACACTACAATGACGGAAATCAGTGATAAAAAAGATATCTTTTTGAGTGTAGCTACTGTACAAAGCTTCTGAGTTAACGACTTGCCACCCAACACGTCCGTTGGACGAATCAAATGCATGCATCCTCCGCTCAAGAAGTGTGGGGAAAAGGACAGTTGGTTTCCTCCTTTTCTTTCTTGGATTTCCATCGCATAGAACGGGAAGCAAAACAGTAGCTTTCCGTTGCTTTAGCTTCAATCAATTGCGCTTATCCACCTGTACATACGGAAAGAACACAGTACACCTCTTCATTTTAGGGCAAATCACTCAGGCAGATTCACCAGACTTAAGGACTAAAGAAACTAGTGCCTACCTCACCAAGAACCAGAAAGACGGCCAATGGTATGAAATGAATGGTGCCTGCCCAACCATTCGGCTTCACTCTGTGAACGAGGAAAGAAACTGCTTGCTTCAGCGTAGTGGCAGCAGGCTACGGATATGTGGTGGCTTGTTTCGGTCTCTGTAGAACGAACAAGGCAGTCCTTCGAGGGCTAGTCGCTGTCGATGTGTTGCAGCATGAACGACCTTGTCTTGCCATCTGGTTTCAGCCCAGTGTTCCGCATTTTCGTGTACACCTTCCTAGCTAATCTGATCTTGCCTCGCAGACAAAGCCCATGGATAACTGCATTGTAGATTGAAGAGTCAGGGGCGACCTCCTGCACAGATTCAGAGTAAATAGTAAGTACATGGATGAAAGGGTGGTTTGAAATGATCATGTGCTCAGTTTGTGGAGCACAATAGGAGGTCATTATCTACAAAAGTTTAACAACATCAGGCAGTGATATGTTGTCGTTCCTAACATTCTTAGTACCCTCAGTAAAAGAGCTGCTAATATTTAGACAGCTATGCTTATTGTTGACATGATTAATCGGTGAGGTAAGAGAGAACATAAGAAGAACAAATAAGAAATTTACAGTGCTGCACACATACTATTCTGCAATATGTTAGCAGAAACAACAGGATAGGAAACAGGCATAGAGGACTTCTAGTAAAGGTTTAAAGCTGGTATTTTAGTATACGTAATAATCTGCAATACGGTGCAGTCATGCAACGTTACAGTAATTTCCTGGAACTGGTTCCCAAAGGGCCTTATATCGGAAGGCCATGATTACAACAGATCTAAAGACCAGGTGTATCAGTATTACTTCTCGTTTTACTCCCTTGCAGAGGTAATCAAAAGACACATGAGATCAAGAAAAACAAAGGGACCCAAACTAAAGCAATGAGAATTTTTTTAAAAAAATCTAGCTTAACAAAACCAAAATAGTAAATAATGAAGTACCTCCATTATATCCTCTACTTCATTCCAAAGAGATCCCCAGATGCAAGCCCTGATAACAGATAAATGTGTGAATGTGTCTGGTGAACACTTTTTATGAGTCATCCGCTGGTACACCTTCAAAGCAACTTTTGGCTTACTAGCAACCTCACAAGCACGTATAACATGGTTGTAAGAAACCACTGATATTTGCACTCCACTTTTCTCCATCATCCACAGCAATTGCAAAGCATGTTCCCATTGACCAAGTCTTTCACAAGACATCAAAGCTACATTGTAGAGATGACTATTTAAGACTGACGAGTGCTTGGCTTTAATTCCTCGGAAGAGCTCTAGGGCATCCCAACACCGACCGGACCTATACAACGCTGACAATAATGCACTCCATGTATATTGATCAGGCTTAAGGCCTGAAGATGTTAGCAGGTGATACATCCTGAAGGCAAGTTCATCTTCACCTGCCTTCCCGAGTGAGTTGATCATCGAATTGAACAAAATGATATTGGGTTTCATGCCAGCACTCAACATTCTCCTAAATGTGGCCAATGCAAACTTCCAGTTCCCTTCTTTGGTACATGATGCAATGATGGCTTTCAATATATCTTCGTTCGGCTCAAGTCCAACGCTTAGCATTTCCTGATAAGCCGCGATTGCTAATTCGCACTGCCCGCATTGCACAAATGTGCTAACTAACAAATCGTAAGTCATCAGAGTACCACTCAAAGAATTCTCCCCAAGCCTTCTCCACAGTTTCTCCGCTTCCGCCCAGTCTTTAGCTTTCCCACACACAGATATCATTGTATTGTAAACGATCACATCGAGCATTTTCTTTGATCCAGTCGCTTCGATCGCGCCGAACATTTGCAAAGCAGCAGCATAGCCCTCAGCACTTGCAACAGCCTTGAGTATCAAAGTATACGAATGCCCGGTCGCCATTCCTTCCCCCTTCATGAAATCAAACACCTTCATTGCGTCCGGCAAAGAACCCCTGCGTACAAAACTAGCCAGCAGAGAGTTGCAGGCATGCGCGGTCGGCCGCAATCCGGACGCGCGCATTGAATCGAACAGCTCGGCGGCGCTCCTGACCTTGTTGGATTGGCTGAGCTTTATCAGCCTCCTGGACAGCATCTCCTCGTCCCTCTCCTCCAGGAAGTGCAGCCTGGACTCCCCAACCTCGGATTTACTCTCCGTGCCTGCCACTGCCAGCAACCCTGACGGCGCGCTCCTTGCGCCGAAGGGGCCCTTCTCCACAGCAACCGGCCTCACCGGACGCCGTCGCGGCCCGCCCCTCTCGGGGTGATCGAAACCATCGGCACCAGGAGGCTCAGCGCCCTGACGACCCCAAGCCAGGGCCGGATAGGCCGGGGGCGCGCGCACCGGCGCCGTCCGCCGCGCCCCTGGCAATCCTCCTGCTAATGGCGCCGCCAGCGAGGCTGCCCCGTGGGCACAGCACTGGCTGCCCGCCATGGGTGATGGTGGCCGGGAGGTGCCCCGGAGTCTGGAGCAAGCTGCAACTGCAACCTTGCAAGCGAGTGGAAAGACGAAGACGAAGAGCCGGGGGATAAGGCATTTGGGCCGCTTGGGCCGTATCAACTGTCGGCCCTAGTGCAATACTGTTGGGCTTCTTGTCTGCCCGTTGTTCCCAAATCCCAACCGTTTGCTGAAGGAAAATGAATTTCACTATGAAAGAAGAACATTTTTTTCCCAAAAAAACAAAATTTGTAAGTTTGTGGCTGAATACAGCCAGACAGCTGAAAAAGATAAAATTCGAGAGTTTAAGAAACCTGTTTAGTGCTGACGGGATTCAAAGCTCTAAGCCCATGTGTATTTTGCCGATTCAACTTTTTCACGCCAAAACATGCACAAAACTGTATCTAGTGCAAAAGGTATTGCTAGCAATCTAGCGAGTCTCCGGTTGGAAGTGATATTAACTGAGGACAAGAAAAGAGAACCGATGCTTGGACTGGAATGATATACTCTTATAATACTATGTGTCTCATCTATTGATCTGATAGATCTTCTGCGGGAACAAAATCTTGGAAATCGGTACCTCTTCTCTAGGACAGAATGCAGATAAATTTTTCACTTTCTAGGATACTCTAAAAGAGTAAGAAAGCATGAAACCACAAGTATAGCATCGAGCTACCATTTTACAGAACAGATTCAGCACGTAGCGATAAAGCACATTCCTTTTCTTTTTCTCCTCAAAGAGTACACTGAACAAACTTGCAAGAGACTAACATGATGCATCACTAGCAATTTTACATAGTGCAAGAATCTTGCATATAACTTTAAACTTCAGGCAAAGGCAAAGGGTGTAGGATTTAGGAGAAAAGCACAAGGGAGAAGAATATCACATGCTCAGCCCAAGGGACAGTGCAACCGAAAAGGGGTTGGATTCTCGAAGGCTTCCATGGAGGTAAAGCTCCATTCCTCTTTCCTGCCTCCAAGGCAAGAGTTCCCTTCCTTGCTCTCTGTCTCCCTTCACCACCTCTAAATACAAGCAAGCAATATCTAATGCAAGGCTTGGCTTAGTACTGAAGCTTGGTGTGTGCCTTGGAGCTGCTGCCTCTCTACAAATACATCGTGCGTCATGGACGGCGACTTAAAGAAGCTAAGGTAAACGACCGCATGCGACGACGCCTAGAGCTGGATGTGGCGGAGGCTTGGATGCTTGCTTTATTTGGCTGATTAATTGTGAGCTTCTGAATTTTGTTCTTTTCAAAGGCTTTGGTGTTCTCATAGACAAAAAAAAAAAAAAGTTTGTGGAAGTTCTCCCTTTTAACTTGTTCATTATATCTTTTTAAAAATGGGCGGAGAGCTTTTTATTAGCAAAGAGGAGAGCGTTTTTTATATCTTTTTTCCTCAAGAGTTGAAGAAAGAACTTTGTGGGGCTAAATAGAGGGCTGTCCTGTTTTATTTTACGTAGCTCGACTAATTGGATTACACACCAGCATCTTGTGATCAGTAATACAATAGGTCAATATCATCGTGGGCGGATTCAGAATTAAAAATAATTGCTTTTTGTAGGGTTCGATTTTCTGGAGTTGGGAACAACAGACAGAAAGGTGCCAGCCAGGCTTCATTGATACCAACACAAGAACTTGGAAGTGGTATGTGATCAAGATTTACTCGATTTTAGAAACAAGAAATGAGCCAAAGAAAATCTTTACTTTATTATTATTCGCCAATATGAAGTTTTCAGTTATATTACTAACATATAGAAATAAGAACCATGATCAAATTAGTTGACCTATATTGTAGAATCTAAATTATAGAACCTTCAGGCATTAATATTTTTTAATAAAAAAACCACTCTTCATATAGACGTCGGTAGAAACCACCAAAATTTGCGCATTTGTTCTTAATTGACTGTGTTAGTAAAAAAACCTAATTGACCATGATGAAACAAACAAAACAAAAAAGGAGGAAAATACTGACTGGCACTGCAACTTGCTAGCACAAATGAATAGTAGCGGGGAATACGACGCTGCATTCGCAGCCACAATAGCTGCAACAGCATATGCAATTGCCGCACGAGAAGAGAAGCTAGCAATTCAGAAGAAGCCTGTCCCGGCTGCGGTGCCAGATGAAAGCATGAAAAAACCTACAGCAGGAAGCAAGATTTCAAGATGGTTCAGTGGCAAAGAGCCTTCTGAAGATGATGACGAGGGACCAGGTACTTTAAATAATTGACCACTTCACCTCATCCTTTGTCAATTCTACTGAACAAAACCTGCAAACTTCTTGTGCCAACACGACAACGCATTATGATTTCAGTCAATGTATCGGTAAGGAGGCCGCTAAAACAAGCACAGAGAAAGCCTGAAGACACAACTTCAGATCGGAAGGGGACACCTAAGATGCTTGATTCTTCTATGAGTGCAAAGAAGGCTTCAAGTTCCTCCAACAAATCACCAGACAAGAAAGGGAACAAGAAGTTTGAGCAAGAGCAGGCGATTCAGAGGGCGCCATCCACAGTTAGGCCAGCAACGTCATATCATTCTAGACGGAATGGCGATAACACAGCTGGAGTAGCTGCTATTGGCAGCGCAGGACCCAAGGCTGATGCTTGGGAAACAGCAAGGCTACAAAAAATCAGGGAGGAGTAAGTAGGATTATTCTTTTATTATGCTGATCATTTGACTCCACTTAGGCTAATATAACTGTAAAATTTAGGTATCAAAAGATGTTCCAGACCATAGCTGAATGGGAGGATGAGAAGAAGGTGAAGGCCAAGAGCCAAAAAGAACGAAAAGAGGTTTTTGTTTGTTAAAAAAAACATAATTTCATAGAGCAGCACATTTCCTTTTTTTCGGAAATACAGTTCTTATTGGGCACCAAAAAAAATTAAAAAAAGAATCTATACCATGATTCACGATACCAAATGATGGGGCTAACTGAAAAAGAGACTGAGAGCTGAGCCTGTCAAACTGCAGGGCGAGTTGAACAAGAAGAGAACAAAGGTGCTGGAAGAATACAACCAGGAGATGACAAGGATCAACAAGATCGCTGGAGGAGCAAGGTCGATGGCGGAGGAGAGGAGGTACAACGACGAGAAGAAGGTCAAAGAGAAGGCCTACAAGATACGGTCGACGGGAAAGGTTCCCCGCAGCTGCGCCTGCTTTTGATAGCATCTGCACACCGCGAAATCCGAAACGAAATTTGAAAGGTCGCTCAAACCCATCTATCGTACTGTAATATGTGCTTGATCTTGATCTTGATGAATGTGTTAGTTGTATCCGATAAGATGCAACAGAGGTTGGTGTTTAAGTGAATTAACCTTATTCATTTAGCTAGCTTATCCATCCGACGTTACACATAATTAATTTCAGCTCCATCAACTTATTCATTCAGCTCAGCTGAGCCACGCATTTGCACGGGTTTGCCGAGCCGCCTCTGGCCGTCACCGGAGTGCAACAGTGGGAAAATTCGCTCAGTGATACTAATAACAACGACATAGATGGACATGTCTTTAATTCATAAAATGGCATGGCGAGCCCGAAATATTTTGTTTGATGACAATTCTCCCCCATTCTCCTCTTCTTTTGGCAGATAAAAATACCACTGTGCTAAAACCGCGCGTGAACTGAACTTTGAAAATTTTAAAGGTTTGAACCCGTGTTTTGAAATTTCGGAATTCAAAAGTTCAAATACAAAAACTCAAAATTCTATATTGATATTCAAAACCAGTGTTCGCCTAAACGGCCGTTTAAACGGTGTTCAGGCGAACACCGTGCAGTTTAGCACCTAAACGGTGAATTAAACGGTTGACCGGTTTAAACGGTCAAAAACGGAATTAAACGGACTAAACCGGCTAAACAGAACGGAGTTAAACAGAATTAAACGGGCTAAACGTTATTAAACGGGCCGTTTAGGATATGTAATGCAGTAGAATTCTTAATTTGTTCACTTTACTTCCATGCTCCGCTCACGCCAGCTAAACTCTTGTACTCTCACCTCCCTCCTAGACTCTGGCCCGCCCCATGCGTTAGCGCTCGAGCCTTGTGGGCCCCACATCGCGCCTAGGTACTGCTCTATTAATATGTGTTTTTAATTTTTCTTTGTGTAGTACTGCTTTGCGGTTTTAATATGTGACGTGAAGCTGTGATTTCAATCCTTATGATATACTAGCACTCTAGCAGTGATGCTCAATATGCTCTTTCCAATACTGGTGTAATTTCTATTTCAATCTACAATTCTACTAGTATTAATATAATATCACCGCTATCTGCTTATGATAATTGCTATACTGCATTACTCCTAGTTTGCTATGCCTAAAAAATATCAATTTTAATTTAAAATATATGCTATTTTTATCGATATAAATAGAAACCGTTTACTCCGTTTAGTTCCGTGTAAACTCCGTTTAAACCGTCTAAACGCTAAACAATGGGTGACCGACTGTTTACCGTTTACCGTTTAGGCTAACCATGTTCAAAACCGATCGCAAATTTGAATTTTGGATATTGAATTTTTAATTTTTTGAATCTTGTTTTCAGAAAAAAAAAATGAGTCGAATTTTTGAATTTGGAATTTCTGCCTTTGAAAGACGCGCGAATGTGATTCTGATTGAGGCGTTACTAACTTACTATTGAGTGGCATCATGCAACGGCTGGTACGGCGGGACGCACGGCCGCCGTCGGGGAGGAACTAGGGCTGAACTGCGGCGATCATGGGAGTAGAATTCCTTATTTCTACCAGCGATTTGGAACTACAGTTCTTTTGGGTTAGGAACACTCACGTGGGTCGAGGTGTCGAGCCGCCGCCGCCGGCGACGTTCGCGCGAGGTCGAAGAAGCGCCGGCAAGAAGCCTAGATCCAGGCAGTGAGATGCAGCCGTCGGGGAGGGAGCGCCGCCGTGCCATGTGGGCAGCCGACTAGGGAGCAGGACGGCGTCGCGCGAGGCAGTTTGAACAGAGTATGTACTGCATTCTTCATCTTCAGTGTTCTTCGGTGGGTGTCTCTTCAAGGACTTCTGTTCTGTGCGTGGATTTTCAAGATGAACCACAAACCCTTTTTTTAACATGGAAATAACCCCTTTCCATTAATCAAAATAAGATATTCTGGGGAAATGAAGAAAGAACTTGTGAGGACAAAATTGAGAGCTCCAATGCATTGAGCCAATGACATTAGAGCATCTCCAATGGTGTAGCCAGCTGCCAGCTACAAGTAAAGTCCATGTCACCTATAGCTAATGGCTATAGCTAGCTCTTCCAATGGTATATCTATAAGGTATCTATAACAACTTTTAATATTGGCATGTGTATGGAAAGATGCATATCAGCTGTGAGTATTAATTGTGTGGCCATGTGTGGGCTTTTCAGCAGCAAATGCAACTACGCAAGCAGTTCTCTAGTATATGGTCGATGATGCATGCCGAATCCGCTAGAACGGAGAAAACGTGTGGATTGGAGTCGGC
The DNA here is from genome assembly GCA_036346415.1 of Raddia guianensis. NCBI lineage: Eukaryota > Viridiplantae > Streptophyta > Magnoliopsida > Poales > Poaceae > Raddia > Raddia guianensis. The sequence goes on along the minus strand of CM070536.1, from coordinate 8,850,782 downwards.
CCGGTCGATAGGCTAGCTGCAAGCGGACGATAGCGCCCTCGATCTGTTCTATCGCCCGACGCTACTGCCGTCGCTAGCGACGTGCTCTCTCTGCTCCCTCTTTCCTCCACGTAGGATTTTTGCTGACGTGGATACTGCTATAGCTAGCTGACATGTCCCATTAGAGATGCTCTTAGACATGCACCCAACAGGATGGCAAAATTAGACCAGAAAGTGAGCGCAGCAAACTTGTTAAACAGACCGCAAACCAGTGCTTTCATTATAGAAGGAAATCCAAGCCCAGTAAAAGCACACTCGGTCTTAAAGTTGTTTTGACTGATGTACAATGAAATATACTTGAGATCACTCTCTGCATGAAGCACCTTGGCTATGCGCTATCGTATTCTAAGCCTTTTGAGCAAATGTAATTTCTATCCAGTGTACAAACTATACAAAATCTTCTCCGTCAAATCCAGTTCTGGAACAGAAAAGAAGAGAGAGATGGGAGAATCCAAAACACGATGCAAACTTGGCAATCATGAACTGATTATATGTACTTCTATCTTCTACGCAGCTTCTTCTTGAGGTGCCTTCTCATCATCATCACCGCCATCATGAACTGAATGCGGTGAGTTCCCAGCCTGTGGTGTAGATGATGTGGGTTTTCCATCCTGGAGAGAGATCACCGTTTCAAAAGCACCAACCAAAGCCTTCACCTTGCTTTTCCTAGACTCCGCAAGCTTGCTTGCAGTTTCTTCTATTACATTGTTGAACAGCCCTTGTGCATCCTTCTTCTCTTGTGTATTTTGATGCCTCAGCTTCACTCCAGGGGATTCCAAGTCCGGGTTATTAGGGACAGCACTATTTGTACAGCTATTCCTCTTGTAAATCCTTCTTGCTGACTGGCCTTCACTGTTTGCAACTTCATTTGCAGCCCTTCTTCTAAATTTGAGTCGTCTTGGGCCATTACTGTCTGGTTTGAGATCTACGATTTTACCCCTTTTAAACTTCAGTTTGTAAGGTGAGGCACTGGCATCATCCGGGTGAAGTGCTGAGTTTCTTCTTAGTCTTGAACCATCGGCGTTTGAAGATTCATTGGTGTTTTTATCGATTGTTGCTTCTTCACCTTGTGCGTCAGACTTATCCAATTCACTTAGGTCAGAATCATATTCTTCATAGAACTCATCATCTGATAGTTCTTCAGGTAACTGTTGAACCACAATCCTTGATTTATCCTGTTCAAAGATGCCATCATTATTGCCACTTGCCAAATCATCAATCTGTACAGTAGAATAACTTGGTTCAATTAGAACAGATTTCGGTTCCTCCAATGGTTCAACATCTGATGAAGTTTCTGAAATCGATTGACGATGAGATGTACCGGTGTTCTTCCTAACCTCAGCAGTTTCATCAGAGTTGGCATCTTCTGCCACATTTCCTGAAGTGCAACCAAGGCAAGACTCAGGCTCTTGAGCATGCTTTTCATCACGTGCCATCAGTTCTGAATGTCCTTGGAACCCTTCATGAGTTCCCACATCTTCCCTACCTTCAGTGATTAGAGAATCCACACTAATGTTGATTTTCACTCCATCAGCTTCAATTTCTGAGATATTTTCAGTTAATAAAGAATTGTATAGAATTTTATTTTCCACAGTTGTTACTTGGTTGCCTTCATCCATTGATATTTGACCATCAACAACATTCTGCTCTCTTTGTTTTTGTTCTGGATCTGATTTATTTTGCACAACCTTGAGTTCCTGGTCATCAAATGTTTGCTGCAATTCAATAGTAGTGGAACTTTTTACGGAGAATTCACCAGCTGATGCTTCATTCTTTTCGTTAACCTCCACTGCATCTTCCTCTGAAATGGGTCTACTTGTTTGGTCTAATGCTGGTTGAGATTTGTCTATACATGAATCCTCCACATCTTGTACTTCAACAGAAGCAGTCAACTCAGGTCCTACAGAGAATGATGATCTGGGCATGTCCAACCTTTCCTTCGCATTGATATTTGCATTGCTTGAGCTCGTGGAACTTCTTCCAGTTTTACTTCTATTGCTTGCACGATCACCAGTAATATTTATTTGTGAAGATTTAAGCTTTCCCTTCAAATTATTTTTATCTTTTGTAGAAGCTAGATTATCAGAAGCCTGAGGTGGCACAGAGACTTGCTCAATCAAATTGTGTTTAGTGGGAAATGAAGCTGGCCTCTTAATAGATGATTTCTTGATAGCTGTAGTTTTCTCTGCAGTTCTAGCTATCTCCTGCAATGTCTTCTCGGCCAACTTTGACCCCCTAACTGGCATTATTGATTTCTCATCAAATTTAGGTACTCCATTAGAGTAACGTGGATTAGTTGGAGCCCTCTGCGCAACCATTGGATGTTTCTTTCTGTCATCAGTGTTCACATTTTTATTTTTAGCTGATGAAGCGGTACGTGGAACCAAATGTTCAGAGGATGCAGAACCTTTGGAATTTGCCGATGCTTTATTGGGAGCAATATGGTCAGCTCCACCCACAGATATACTCGACTTGGCTAGTGAAAGATTTTTATTCCTGACATCTTTGGACCTATCCAATATAGCTGATCTGTGCAACATCAAATTATGTAGATTCCTTCTTCTCCCTCCTAAAAGTTTCTGCGCTTCTTCCAAAGGATTCCTGTGTCCATACTTGCATAAATCATGGCATGAGCCTGTAGAAGCTCTTAAATAATGTGGTACAACTTTCTCGTTCTTTCTTGAAGAACCTGATGTTGAAGCTAAACTCGTAGAAGTAGTGTCACCAAATGAATTTTTCCTTTCCAAACCCTTGGACATTGAGGCCTTCTGGTAGCTGAGATAGTGCTTGTCTCAGCTGGATGCTCTTCCTTTTGGTTTGGAGAATATTAGACTGTTGCAATAAAGAGTATATGCTATTTAGATACCTTGCATAGCTTCACACTAAGAGTGAACAAAAATTAAAAAGATTTAAAATTGAAAGAACAACTAGCAACATATAATTGTACTGGTTCCAGCCACCTTTTTTATAGCGAATTCTAATCCCTTCTTCTTCTTCTTTTTGAGGGAAAAAGGCGGGAGTTCCGCCGCTCCATTAATAGAAAGGAACAAAGTGAGATAGAAATACAAGAAAAAGCGGCACGGCCACTAAAATTACAAGGGAACAAAGTAATCCCTTCTTTTTAAAAAAAATAATTGAGGCATAGTTTTGTTGTTTCCATTCAGTAATTCCAGTCATTTTTAAAACTACACAAATTTCAGGTACCATATATGAACCTTCCCTCTCAACATTGAACACCCTAAAGCAAGGTAGCGAATCATCTTAAACGATGAGTAAGTATTGCTAAAAAAATTATGATTAAGTTAATCTTTTTTAATGCAAAGAGTAAGTTAACATGAAAAGCATGCATGCAAGTAGATTCCAAAAGCTTAGTCAGTCAATATTTTATATTCTGATATAGGGTGGCCAAAGCAGTATACTAGCTACAACTCTTCTATCCCATACATTACCAGTATAACTAGGTGCCAACCGATTATTGTTCACAGCTTCTTATAGTTATGGTCGCCTCACTTCAGTGATGTGTTCCCAAATTGCTTTAGTATGTGAGAATTTGAGAGAAAAATTAGTGCGTCAAATTTCTTTGCAAGTGATGATGTACTTCATACAGTGTCGGTCCACGTTCACATAGCATGAAAAATAGTGATCTAATTGTAGAAATATCTCTGTTGAGTAAATTACTGATCTACCAAAAAAAACATATTTTTGCTGTTGTGCAGTTCAAATGTATTTCTGCCAAGTATGAAAGGGTCTGCCAAGGGCCAAACAACTAATCCCCGTGTATCAGTCGCTTTGTAAATACTACCCTGGATCACCCTTTATCCAGTTCATGTCTTTACACTCCCCTTTATTTTTCAATTGGTAAATCGATTGCCGATTATGCGAGAGAGAAAAAGTATGAAAGGCCAGAGGGATGCAGAATGTCTTAGATAAGATAAATGTGCTTGTATAGTGGTCATGCGTCTATTATATGATTGCATTCTTTAGTTAAATATCGTCCATTATTGATGAAAATTCGTCATGAGATATTATAGCTCAGGTCTAGAACTTTAAATTAATGTTTTATGACATTGTTAGATAACTAAATAGTAAATGTAGCAGGATCGACACCACCATATCACAGCACTAAAAAATTAAATTGTTCTTAGTTGCATGAATATCAAACTTCTACAAAGTTGAAGTGCTTGAAGGAAAACTATAAAGAAAGAACTCTGAAGCACAAATAATATAAAAGGCCCTAAAAAAAAGAAGCGCAAATAATAGAAAATTCCCTAAAAAACATCGTAGCATACCTGCTCAAAGCAGATATTCACAACTTTGCTCCTGAGACAGCAATTGTCGAAGAGCCTATCCAATTTCCAAGATTAAGAATTGACCTGAAAGTGGTAGGGAAAGTCACAAAGATATAAGTAATTTCAATAGTCATCATTCACATATTTATTGAACACAGAAAAATAAGATGCCCATCATCACTACTTGCAACAGAATCATTTATTATTTCGTCAACTGCTATTGTACCAAGTACCAACTGCACCATATAAATGTTTCTTTGAAAAAAGAATAAGGAAAAGGATGAACATAAAGATATTGACAGGCTCTTAATTATTGAACCAATGGAACAGATAGAGCATGACACAACACCTATTTTTGAGAGAACAGAACACCAAGTAAGACTTCACCTGTCCATGTCTAAACCTAGCACAAAAGAAATCTAAAAAAACTAGCACGAAAGAAGGCATCCATTTCATAAACCTAGCTATCCCTGTCTTACCTGATACTGAATAAATCCAAGGACACTATTAAGAATACAACCACGATACCAGAAGCAAGCACCACCGCTATATATACCTTATCGTATCTTCTTGATTCTTGGACTACTCTTCGAGAAAACAGGTAATGCAAGCAGAGGAAAAAAAGAAAGGGTGGGAAACAGCGATCCCCTCTAGATCTCACTTCTCAAGAACGTTCGCTACCCAATTACTGATCACAGAATGGACTTTTTGTGGCCAAGCTGTCCTAGAGTCCTAGACCGTACAGTTCCACCACCATCCTTTCCAGCTAGGAACTGCAAGGACTAATGAGTAAAGGCACGAGATGAACCAAAAACCACACAGAAACAAGAGAAATCTACGTAGTTAAGTTCAAAGGTGGGAGGTGGCACATTCTCGATGCCAATCCCCTGTTCTTGACAGTGGACAATAGAACTACTAATCGAATGATCCGAGCAAGGCTACCCATTGCTAACCCGAAATTTGGTAGAGCCCAAAACCCAGAATTTAGGCTGATAGCACAAAGCAATTTGCAGACCAAACCAATAAATTCAAAACATGTGGAGAATAAGCTGAAATGGGATTTAAAAAATTCCATCTTTCCACATCAAAATTTCATCTCCCAGCACCCAAAAAAAAAACACAATCTTTTCCACGATCATTGGCGGATCCACCGCCCGGGCAAGGGAGGCAGCTGCCCGGGCTTCAATTATATGCAAGGAGGAGATTCCGGTACCTGCTGCAGTCGCCGGAGATCCAGAGGATGGCTTTCCCGGGAGAGCGAAGCTAAAAATATATGGGAATATATGTGGGCGGGTGGTCGGGGAGGCCGGAGACGGGGATGGAGCCGGCGCGGGCAGGGACAAGTAGCCAGGTACAGAGCGCGTCGAGGCAAGGGATGGAACGGCGTGGAGGAGGTGCCGGCGTCCGGCGAGGGACGAGGGACGAGGGAGACGTGGAGTTCGGGGAGGCGACGCCACGAAGGACACGCGGAGCCGCGGTGAAAGTCCAACGCGGAGGAATCAGTTCGGAGAAGAATTTTATAAGGTGCGCTGCTTTGGCCTTTGCCCTTTGGCCCAGATCTGTCTACAGGCTTATATTTTCTTAATTAGTAGTAATTTTAAAAAATAAACCCTCAAAATTTTAAAACAATTCGTTGAAAAATTCATAACAAAGACAATAATGTCTTTATTCTTCCTCCCTTCCTCTCTCCTTGACATCTCTATTCCATATCATCCATCACGGCCGACCCCCTATAGGTGACCATAGTGGCCTCGCTAGAGCTGGCCAAATGGGCGAATCAATCCAGGCGAACCGGCGACCCGTTCTTGTGCTTCAGCCGGCCGGTTCGGTTCGGTTCGAAACGAACGTCTGCGGCCTGTTCGCCCAATGAACCGAACTGGGCACAGCACACGCGGCCGTCGGCCGGCAAGACGGTTCGGTTCGCATAATGTAACGGCCGATTCGTTACTATATGCGAACCGAACCGGCCCGTTCGCCCGTTTGGCCCGTTCTTGTAGGTGTGCAAAATTCAAAATCGAACCGCCCGCCGCCTTCTCTCTCCGCCATGCATGCAGCGCTTCATTCCTTCCCTCTGCCGGGCCAGCGCGCCAGCGAGCCACCGCCAGCGCGCCGTCGCCACGCCGAACCGAAGCGAGGCCATGCGCCGCGGGCCCACCGTGTCGGCGCCGTGTCCCCACGCCCGCCCCAGCTGCCGCCTTCGAGCCCAAGAAACCCTGCGCCCGCGTCGCGCGGCGTTCGCCGCGTGGCGGCCAGCCCCCTCGCCGCCGTTCCGCCCCAGAGCGCGCGGCGTGGCGCATGCAGCGTTGACACGTGATGCGCTCACGATGCCAAATGATGCGCTCACGGGTTCCCGATCTTCCGGTGAGAGGATAACCCGATTTGGGCGGAGAATGACTTTGACGATCCGACATCGAACCACACAAGGATAAGCGCCCGCAATCGCTAAACCACACTCGATTGTTATCAACCGTGCAAAGCCGGATGACTGACCACGAAGGTCTATCCTTGCAAGCAATCGAAGAACTCGCAAGAACAAGGATAAAAGCATACACTCGAACCGAGGTTACGAAGCTCGGAATCGATAGGTCAACCGACACTAGGGATTTCGAGAGTGTTTCTCCAATCTGGAAGACAACAACAAATAAACAAAACCTATCTAAGAACTTAGAGGAACACGCCTTATATAGAGGAGAGTTGCTGGTTTGGAGAAGCCAACACGCAAAGACTAGTTACATGGGGACTCAAAATGCATTTAAAGTTGGTGCGACACCAAAGAGATTGTTTCTTTGGTCTGTCCATCGATTTCTTTTGACTCCTGTGTCCAGCTCAGTAGGAATTTGAAGGTGAGGTTGGATCTGTTGGAAAGATGGCGAAGTTATGTTTTCAATGAGTGCTCACACGTTCCAAACAGAGTCCGTTTGCATTCTCTAGGACGTTTTTAATTCAAACTGGTTATTGATGGCCGAGTGGAATCCCTTTGCATTCCCACCATACTTCATTGTCTTCATTGGTGTTTTAATGCCTTGTAGCTGGTGCTTGTTGAAGTTCCTATGCATAATATTGTTATTAGGTAGCAATCTATTCTCCAAAGTATAATTATTTAACCCAAAAAACGAGTTTACCTGATAATTGACTTGTTGCGCACTGGCTCGTGTGTTTTGTCCTTGCATGATGATTAATGGTCGCGGGTCACTTGGAAGAACTTTGGTCATTGATCCCATGGGTATATCCGATGTAGCGATGTCCTCATCAACACGTGGTGGGCGAACCGGGCGGGCCGACCCGTTCGGTTCGTTCGGTTCGCTTTTAATCCTGCTGCGAATATAGCCGTTTTATAGCCGTTTGATGCTTAAAAAATTCATAAAAAATAGCAAACAATTCCAAAAATCTCAAATTTTTTCCTATAAATAGGTTACCAGGCCCTCTTCTGCCAGCCACCCTTGCAACCATTCTCTCTTCAGTCTCTTGTGCGCATTGAGTTTTTGCAATTTGTGAGCTAAATAGGCGTTGTTAATTGCAAATTCGGGCTTAGTTCGAAATATTTCAGGAAAATATTTCTGACCGTCATATTTGTTGGTGTGATCCTGTGAGGTTGATATATTTTCCTACATTTGTTTGCTATATGTTTGATTTAAGTATTGTGATTGTAAATTAACTGTTGTTTTGTTATTTTATGTGTTGACAGCTTCCCGAAATGGCTGATGGTCGTTCTCCGTACGACGAGTTTCCTCTTAGCCAGTTCGGATTAAGACCGGAGGACTACGAGCCAATCGGCCAAAGTCTTCCGGAACCGGTTCAAGACACGGAGACTACCGGAACCGAGGACCATCCGTATGGTTCCGGTTCCGGTTCAACCTGTGCTTCCGGCTCCGATACCGTCGGATCGAAGCGGACTCGAGTGAACCGGTAGGAAGTGTGGAACGACTACGAGGAGTTGAAGCACCTCGTGGACGGGAGGCTAGTGAGGTATGCGGCTAAATGCAAATTGTGTGGACAGGAGTTGTCGGCGGTGTCGGGCTCGGGGACGGGGCATTTGAAGTGGCATGCCATAGGATGTAAGAAGAGGAAAGGCCCTCAAATGAGGCAGCAAAATTTGAGCTATAACCCTGATGGTTCGGTAAGTAACTGGGAGTACAATCCCGAGGTAGCTAGGGACGCGTTGTGCCGATTAATTGCTTCTGAAGATTTACCTCTTGGTTTTGGTGATTCTCCTGCTTTTGAAGAATATATAAAAACTGCTCATAATCCTAGATATAGTAGTGTTTCTCGTCAAACAACGACTAGAGATTTGAAAAAATTATATGCCGCCAACAAATTAAAGTTAAAAGAACAATTTAAAACACATACATTTTCGTATCGTTAACCTCGGACATCCGGGTTTGGTAGGGCTAGAGAAGATTATTTAAGTGTTGTTGCTCATTATGTTAACCAAAACTGGCAAATAGAAAAAAGAGTAATTGCTCTTCGTCTTATTGATGTTAATCACACCGGTGAAAATATTGCTGATTGCATTTTGAATGTTGTTCAAGAATTTGAAATTACCGATAAAATTTTTTACATTACCTTGGATAATGCATCTACTAATACTAGTGCTATGAATATTTTGAAACCTGTTTTATCTACGTCGTGAATCATTTTAATGCATCAACATTGTGCATGTCATATTATTAATTTAATTGTTAAATGTGGTTTAAAAGATTGCAACCTTATCTTCAAGTTATTCGGATGCCATCTCATTTTTAAATAGTTCTAATCCAAGAATTGCTTGCATGGAAAAACTATTGTCGTGCATCATCTATTCAAATAGGAAATTTGGCCTCGATATGCCTATTAGGTGGAATTCCACCTATCTTATGTTGCAACACATATTACCGTATAGACAGGTTTTCAAGTTTTTATTAACACTCAATATCGAACTCAAGATGGAACACCACTTTTGACCCCACAGTTTGGCAAGTACTTACTCATTTACATTCATTTCTTGAGATTTTTATGAAGCTACCGTTAGCGCTTCTCACGTGTATGAGCCTACATCTTCTTCCATTATTATGTCCATTTATCATATTGCTAATCAATTAAAATTGTTTGAAAATGATCATATTTTATTTGATGCTGTTAGCCATATGAAAGCTAAATATTTAAAATACTGGAGAGATATTCCATTCTTATATTCTTTTACTTTTATTTTAGACCCTAGAGCTAAACTTCCTGGATTAACTAATGCTCTAACACAACTTGGTGCTGCTACTGGAATTGATTATTCAAATTATTTTATAGAAGCTAGAAGTAAACTTAATGATTTGTATAGAAAATATGAAGAAAAGTATGCAGGAGTTCGTCTACCACGACCACCACCAGTGCAACAAACGGGAAGAAAGATGTCCTTTTGGAAGACTATCACGGGGAAGGACACTTCAAGTTCATCGGTGGTTCAACTCACCCAATCGCACAAGCACCCATGAGTGTTGGCGAGCTTGCCTCCTATCTAGCGAAAGACGTCGTCGACTTTCAAGAAGAAGAGTTTAATATTCTTCTATAGTGGCAGCAGCATGGTGGAACATATTCGGTGCTATCCATACTAGCACGGGATGTGTTAACTGTTCCGGTCTCCACGGTTTCTTCTGAGTCTGCTTTCAGCCTTCTTTGGAGAATCTTGGAGGACGAAGGACTTCTCTCCATAGTGATATGGTCGAAATATTCTTGAGTACAAAGGATTGGGCATTAGCAGAAAGACGACAAAAAAACATCGTCGTAGAGAGACATAATCAAGAGTTGGCGGCTTCATTCGGGGGCTTAGAACTTGATGACTAATATAAGAGCCCAATTTTTTTCTTGTATTGTAGAGCTTTAGGCTGTACTCTTTTTTCTTTACCAAGGTTTTCTCAAATTGAGTTTTTACTTGGTAAAGTTTTTAACGAGGCAGCCATGTAAATACACGTTAATAAAAAAGCTTTGCAATGCATTTTTAATATTTCTCCATATATATTTCAAATTTTATAATTATTTACATGAATTATGGTTCACATTTCGATTTTTTGGATTTTTCTGATTTTTTGAATTTTTCCACAAGACCGCCAAGACTACCTAACCTGCCAACCGAATCCGGCGGCCGGTTCGTTCGGTTCTCCCAATGAACCGAACCTGGGCGGACTGCCGCCCGTTGATTCGTTTGGCCGGTTCGCATAATGTAATCGGCATAAAACGAACCGGGCCAAACGAACCGGGCCGGCCCGAAACCGAACCGTGCCGAACCGGGCCGGCCCGTTGGCCAGGTCTGGGCCTCGCTCAAGCTACCGCACGGTACACTAATGCTTGGCTCAATAATTTTAATAAATTGGCAAAATAAATTTGATAGCATGATGGTAATTTACTAACTGTGGCGCTTACTACCAGTGACTACGACAAAAGAACACACGTGTAAACTTGTCCTATAAAAAAAAAATTAACCTAAGGTTCTATCATATATAGTATGTTGGTGCGGTTGTTGCGGAGTCTGGAAGTTCTTTTATTTTTAAATTTGTAGCAAGTTTTTCCTCTTATCTAAAAATATTATAGTACGTTGGTATTTTTCTGAGAAAGAATACAGTGATGTTTAATTACGATTTATCTGGTGAAATCTGACCAAGTTAATTTCTTTAACTAATGCATGATTTATTCTAAACTATCCATCATATTTAAATGTTTGGCACAATCAGGCTCATCCTTAATATATAAAAAAGGGTGAGAAAGCTTAACGACTTCAGTGCTCAACGGTTTTTTAAAAAAAGGAAAAAGAAAAATCAATTTAAAAACTACATGAAAAATGGTGAGGACTAAAGAGCATGACGGTAGAGGAAGGCCAGGGACAACTAGACAAGCAATGCAAGTTGTGTGCTTTGGAAAAATAGCTAAAATATTGGGAATGTTTTTTTTGTGTTTATATAAGGATATTCATGACAAGAAAATCTTCGATCAGCTTTAAGTCGTTGGATCAAGGCGCAGCCGCGCTAATTGGACCCCTTGTGCGCACGACGTGCGATCACAATCTCCATGACCATTGTTCACGACGTTCAGATGCTACATATAGATATAGCCTCATATTCTCCGAATGCACTGGAATTCTCGCCTCTCCAAGAGATTCCCATCGTTTTAATTTAGTTGTCCCCGTAGATTAATCAAGACAGAAAGGAGAGCAGCAAAGAGGGAAAGGTATTGCAAGAATGAAAAAAAAAGGTTGTTGTGCCGAAAGCACCTAACACTAACAGCAAATCAGCAATGAACACCCCTGCGGTTTGTAGTTAATTTGAGGCAAAGTTGTGCCCATGGTTAGCTGGTCAGATTAATTAGCGCTTCAATGCAACCTAATGTAGCTACGGATTAGTACATCCTTACTTTGATCGCAATCCATGATCAGAAGAGTTTGTGATGCTTAGTCTAACCGGTAATTAGAGAAGGATTACGAACCACATCAAATAAAGAGCGTACTTAAAGGGCAAGCAAGGGGCAAAAAATAAATAAAAATGGAGATGGGAGGAATCTCGAGTCCAGCCTGCAGCCTCGCTGTCCCGGCCTGGCTAGCTCTCTAATGGCGAGCCGGTGGCAGCAGCGTGCAGCTCTAGCAGAATCTCTCGACAATAAGTAAAACTACAAGGGAAAGCGCGCTGTTGTGTTTCATATCCGTGGTGTTAACATTTTATTGTTTTTTTTTTCTAATTATCTGTTTGTATGGTTTGATCTGGATGTCATGTCAACGTCTGTGCTAATAGCTTCATCTATACCTTAGAGAGCAGACCATGAAAAGAAGCCATAAACCATATGGGTAAATCTTGAACATATGAGTTCTAAATCTGTAATTCGTACATGCTACTACTACCATTGCTTTTCAGGAAAAGGAATAACAACTAAAATTAGTCAATAAGATCGCGGTTAACATTAAAGAAAACATGTTACACCCTAACAGAATGCGTCTTCTGATGCCCAAGTGAGGCTACTGTTCCATCACACTGCAATCAGCAGCCTAGAAAGTCTTCCAGGATCCATTCTACAGGTCTGACAGCACGAGATAAGCACGGAGAGATCAAAACAAATAACCAAAATGCTCCATATGGGTACCTCCCTAGAATTAGAGCATCTTTATATGGCCCTCTATTAATATTGTAGCAAATATAGAGGGGCTGTCGGAGAACAGAAATTTTTTAAAGAGTAGTGTAAATTGTGAAAAAAATTAAAAGAAATAGATAGAAGGAACAATAACAGTGTTTCATGTGATTGTGCCGCCAAGTCTACTGCTAGATTGTCACTCCGTAGCAGTACAGCACATTATTCCGTTCACTTTCCAATATTCCTACTGGCCACCATCAGCTAGCGAGTAGTGCTTAACTGCTTATTTGCTCGAAGTAGCTCACTGGTTAGCAGCAGCAGGTGATAGAATCATAGAAATGTGCAGACATCAAAGTCCGCTTAAACGGACAGATCGCAAGGTTGAGTTGGCGTATTGGGCATTAATTTGTTGGAGGTCCAGGCCGTTCTGGAAGGAACAATGATCAGCACTGGCAGCGCCTTCTGATTGAGATGCGATCTCTCCGACAAATAAGCATTGTACGCCCGTCGATGGCATTAATGATCACGCAGCCCAGGCCTAACTTGATCTTGCGTTTGGTACTTTGGTGAGCCGGTTCCATTCGTAACAACAATACTGCATCGTGCATGAGCACTATACACTGCTATGCCGTCCAGTTTTAATTTGGGCAGGTTTGCCATTGTCTTGGAAAAAATAGGGAACCAATTTAGTGGCAGGTGGTTGAGTTTAAGATTTATTGCATCTACTCAACTAATAATCATAGAAAACAAAAAACACACATGTACTAAAAAACAAAATATAGTTTACCTAAAAACCCACTAATCAGATTTCTGTTTAAAACAACAATTAATGAACAAAAAAGTTAACAAATTAATGCAAGCATACCTATATAAGTTTTCCCGATATGATACACATAAATTTCCATTGTCGAACTAACTGAAAAATAGTATACACAAACTGAAAAAACCATTGGCTACTCAAAAACGAAATTTATAGCAAAATCAACAACAAACTAGTAAATTAATGAAATTTCAAAATAATTGTTGTCTAGCTATATACGTAAAAAAATGATATGAAATAACTAAATTTTCGTTATTGGACTAAGTGAACAAATAGGATAAACAAATTGAAAAATGCAATTGACTCCTCAAAAATTTAAATCAGTCAACTGCTCGTCGGCAAATCCAAAAAATAAACATAAAGTTAAGTTAAGATTTAGATGTTTTAAGCTTATGTAAAGTATGAATGCATGCATATAATACATGAAGCACCAGGACGTAATGCAATTGTGCAAAGTCAAACTGGATCAGTAACAATCTTTCAAAGATGTAGCATAGCATAGACTACAAAATTAGGGAAGCAGCAACAGCAAATTACCATCTGAGGGTGATCCTTTTTCAACAATGTAATAATTACAATTTTATCTGATAATTACTGTCCCTGAATACTGTAACTGAGAAAAAAAAAAAACCAAATTGGACAGCCAACTCAATTGAAGATTTCTCTGACGAGCCAATCCAAACTTGGGTAGGCAAAGTAGAGGATCAAAAAGGATGGCAGCGCAAACAAAACAGTAACAAGGACATAGAGCACTAGAACTGCAGCACTTGCGGGGACAGCATATAGAACTATCAGAAGGAAGATAATCACAAGTGGAAACTTGGCTGTCAACTGAATGAGGGACACCATCAGCTTTTGGAGAGATGCACTAATGTTATCAGCGTTCAAAAAGTTGCCAACAATACTCCCATCTCTCGCACCAGAGCTTTCAGCCTGTGCAACGGTTCTTCGGTGGTGCTGATTGGAACTTGGGACATTAGCGGAAGGGCATACAGAATGACGCTCTTCATGAGTAGTGGAAACAAACTTCGCTCTCTCGCCATTCATGCTCTCAACCATCCAGAGCAGAAAGTAATTTTTCCGTGGGAACTTGAGGTTGCCCTTGTATACTAGTCGGAAAGATACCAGGTTGCACCAAGGACATGAGATGAAGAGAGGCAGCTGGATAGGAAGAGTCGGGAACTTGACAACAGCCCATCGAAGACCCAAGATGCAGTTCTTGCACATTGTGTGCCCACACCACAAGACATAGGGAACGTTCTCAACAAGGTTGAAGGATTCCCAACATATTGGGCATTCAAGGCCTTCCTCTCTACTTGCACATGAAGAAGCATCATCATCAGAGCATTCATGATTAGATACACCGCATTTTGCAGGCTGCGCCTTTTTCCTTAAGCTTCCAGCGATGGCATTTGATGCAAAACTCCACATGTTGAATGAGGAAAAACTTGTACCCTAGATCAGTTATAGCAAGAAATCAGAATGTCTCCGAAGCAAACATGAAGACAACCTGTTAGATACCAACCCATAATAATACATATAAGTTTCTCTAATAAAACTTATAGCTATTATTTATGATGACTAAGAAAAATTACAACCACATAATGCCCTCATGAATACTAAAGAAAACGAATATATTCAAGTTGCTTCATATCCTACACTTTTAACAGATATAAAAGTTGAAAATGTAAACATATCCAGTTGACTAATTTGCCAGACATTGAATCATAATTAACTAGGCAATCATGTTGCTTGATGTTTAAAACAGTAATACAGTTACAAAGTGCATATTGTGCATTAGTGATAGCAGATATGGAAAAAATACAGAAATAACTAGCATTAGTGGTAGCAGATATGGAGCAAAATACAGAAATAACTGAAAAACAAATGGACAACAGCTGTGGGCTTTCTATTTTGTTTGGGAAAAAAGGTGAGTGGCCCAACAAGAAACAGTCTATACTCAAAAGATAAGATCGATAAAGCTCTTATTTATGGCTACTGTTAGTCTATTATTCTTTTCAGGGGACAGTTGCCACGAAGGAATGGTTGTTCTCTGCTTCTAGATAGTTCTTAAAGAGACAAACTAAGAGCATGCCATCACGAAACAAGTTGCGGTAATGATCAAAACAGCTAGCTACTCCTATCATTTTGTAAGTTGTAACATGTAGAGTACGAGAGATTGATCAAGAGTTCCAAAAACGCTTCACAATTCCCCCCTCCCCGTCTCTGGATCGCCCCCTAGGGCTCACCCGATCCCTCCCAGCCCAGCGCCCCTCTGTGTCACACGCCCCGAGCCCCCAACACCCCGCCGCCCACCACGCACCATGCCACCAATCCCCACTGGTTCCTCGCGCTCTCCCCACCCTACCGGTGGCGGCTTCGCTGTCATGCGCGGGTGCGCCCTTCCGCCGCCGCCGTTGGTTGGATCTAGCCCCGCGCCCCCGCCAACGCCGGCTCCGCCGCATCTACTCTACCCACGAGTGCTTGGTCTTCTCGGCTCGACTCCCCCCGGTAACGCTGAGGCCGGCCGGATCCGGTCATGGTCAGCCATCAGTTGGGGAGGGAACCGGCTCTATGGAAGAGAGAAGCCGGGCGGCGCCGCAGCGCATAGAGGGAGGAGGAAGGGGCAACGCTCGAAGAGGAGCGGGCCGAGGGAAAGGGAGAGAAGAGGAGGCGGTATGAGGAAGAGCTTCCCACCCGGTGCCGGTGCCGGTGCCGCCGTCGCCGCCCCGCACGGGCCTCTCTCAAGCACACCGCCGCGCCGCTGGTAAGGGTAGAGAGAGGGAGTGGTGAGGATCGCTGCTGTCAACGGCGGTGAGGCCGGATCGGGAGTCGGGAGGACTGAAGGGACCGGGAGATTGGGATTTGGGAATCGATTATCGATACATGGCCGAACGGGCGGGTCTAGGGATGGCAATGGGGACCCGATCCCGGATTCCCCACGGGGAATTCCCCTATTAGGGGACGGGGATGGTAGGAATTTACTTCCCGCGGGAAATAAAATGGTAAAAAAGTAGTCCCCGTCGGGTCTGGCGGGGACGGGGATGGTTCACCGTCCCCCGTCCCCGTTCCCCGTGGGCCCCCGTTTAAATTTTGCATCCAGCCCAAATACCACATGCTCGGTATATTCCAGCCCAAGCCCATTTGGTTGGCGACAAGCCTCCGCCGTGCCCTCCTCCTACTCACTCTCCCTCCTCGTCCTTGGGCCACCGCCGTCCTCCTCCCCGCCACTCTCCCTCCTGTCCTTGGGCCTTGCCGCCGCCCAGCCCTCCTCCCCTCCTCTCATCGACGGCAATGGCTCCACGCCACTTCTCCACCACGCCAACCTCCTCCTCCTCCTGCACCGACGCCCACCACCCTTACCCGCCCACATGCCATGGCCATGGCACCACGCCATCACTGCTAGCCATCTAGCCACCTACCGCCGCCAGCACACCTGCTGAAGTCGCCGACGCCCAGCCCACCTGCTGCACGACGCCGCGCCATCCAAATGACAAGCTCAGATTGAAGGACAAGCGGGGCGGGAACCCGAGGATTAATTCCCGTCTTGGGGGCGGGATGGGTAAATGTTTGCCCGTTGCATTTCAGGGGCGGGGCGGGATTTTTCTCCCATGAGGCGGGATGGCGACGCATTCCCCGACGGTGAATTCCCCGTTGCCATCTCTAGGCGGGTCGGATTTGCTATTGCAAAATCAGTATTGTTTTCCATGTCACTAGTTTTGAAACTATCTATTATAGACATCATTGTGAAAATTTTTCGAGGGTATACGACGAGTGTCGTCCTTTAGGCCTTGTTTGTTTCAGATTAAAGTTGAGATGAGTTTTACCGTAGCAAATTTGTTACCCCCCTCGAAAGATATTTTAAAAAAATAAAAAAAATATGAAAAAATTATTTTACGAACTTTAAGAAGAACTATTTGAGACCCACAAAAATGACTACAAAATATTACACCATTTGGCTTATACAAAAATGACAAATTTCATTTCATTTCATTTCATTTAATCTGAAACAAACAAAACCCTAATCTTCTTCCTACTTCTTCCTCTCACCTAGCCGCCCCTCTACCTCGCCAGAGCTCCATGTCGAGCCGTCCGTCTCACCATCGCGAGCTCACCACCATCGCCATTATTCGTCGTCATGTATGGCTGCCACCCACGAGTGAGCTCTCTGCGCGTGGGTGTGAAGGAGGAGGAGGAGGAGGCACCCACGAGCTCGCCACCGGCGTCGCCCTTTGTCGCCGCTGCCACTGTCGTCGGACCTAGATGAGAGAGAAGAGAAAGGAGGAGAGGAAGAGGAGGAAGAAGGTAGAGTAGTGGAGGAGGAAGGAGGAAGAAGAAGGGGTTGAGTGTGACGTGTAAGGCCCACATGTCAGGTGCATTTTTGCTCTTTTTTATTTCGTATATGTTGTAAATGCTCCGAACCCCCTCCCCCACAGTGGAAACTACGAAATAGTGTTGCAAAAATAATGGCATCAATAATAATATGCGCTTTGTAATAGCAAAACCGAAAAATTGACTACTTTGTATGGTACTGATGAAAAATAGAAAATGTTTTTTTAAAATTACATGCCTGCAGAGCTGGCCAACGGTCTGAATCAGGCCTAGTTGGTTCGGTTACTATATGAACCAAGCCAACTGGGCCAATAGGCTGCAGTCTAGGCCTAAGTTTGGTTCGCACAGTGAACCAAACCAAACCAGGTCAGACCAGTTTATAAAAAAGTCGCTTTATGCTATTTATATATGTGTGTGAATTAAGAAAAACCATTATATTTCACAAATATACACTATAAATTGAATAAAAATAATATTTATCATAAAAAATATTTTTAGAAATACATATATTGAATTAAATAAATGCATTATAATAGCGAACCAAACCGGGCTGCCCCGGTTCGGTTCGGTCAAACCGACTCATTTGGCCAGGTCTACATGTTTGTCCTTGTGACGTTATAATGTCAAAAATGTTATAGTTTCCGTTATATTTAGCCCTCCATTTCATCTGCACTGTCACAAAACTTTGCGGAGGCATAACTAGACGAGAATAGGATTCCTACCATCTCTCTAACGACGACGATATTACCGAAATCAAAGAGGCCAGGGGAGCGGCAAGCTTTTTCCGCTCGGTATCCGGCTATTGTTTTTTTCACCGCCGCTGCCGTTTTCCCTGGCCTCTCATGACTTACACAACCTTTTGTTGAACAAAAGACTTGAGGTTGAGGGGTAGGGAGAAACCCGACAACTCAGCCCATACATGCTAACACAATTGTTTTTTAATATGAAAATCTAAATAACCGAATGTTTTCAACCAAATATCCAATATAGGATCTGTGACACTGTTAAAATAAGACTCTTATTGGCAACAACTTCGATTCAACTGTAAATTTATAATTTACAAAAGCGGCAGTCTTTCATCAGTTGGCTTCCAGAGACAGTAAAATGTCTCTAAGATGTTTGAGATAGAAGATTTGACAAGCTTAAATTGTATGAAGGCCACAAAGCCGAGCCGGCTGGACGTCCAATTAATCACGTTGTGATGTGAACTGTAAAATATTTTTAAATTTGTAGCACAATAGCATATTAATATGGACATTAAGCACGAGACGGGCCGGTCACTGCAAAATGATGGGCCGAAACAAGCTTTGTGCAGGACAAGCAAGCATAATGGCTACGCTTCGATCCCTTCGCCTGCTGGCCTGCTGGATCACCGTATGAAACACAAGCAAGACCAACCCAATCTTCATGGGCATTTTCTCTTGAGCTATACAAATTGCAGTCAATTTGCCTATAGAAACTTGGCCATTTTCTCCCCAAAAAAACTCGCGGGGAAAAAAAAAACGAATCACACAAGGGTACAGAGCGACGGAGCGTCGAGGACACGGCCGGCACGGCGGATACGGCACACGCATCATAGTATACGGCTACTTGTCTTGGGACGCTGAGAATATGAGGGCCAGGCAGAGCGGCACGACGGCGAAGGCGCCGAGCTTGAGCAGCTCCTCGGTGTCCCTGGAGATGGCGCCCACGCGAGACCAGTCTCCGCTGTACCTGCACGCACAAGACAGCAGCAATCAATCGCTGAGCCCCCGCGGGCGCAGGAGTCGCGGCGCAGGGGTCTCGGGCTCTGCTCGGCTCACCCGGCGTCGACGAAGCCGAGAGCGAAGAGGGCGAGGCCGGAGCGCAGGAGCACGCCGCGCTTGGAGAGCGCGCCGCGCCGCCCCTCGCCCGGGGGTTCCTTCGCGCCGCGCGGCCGGAGGGGACGGTGGCGCCTGCCGCGCGGCGGCGGCGGCGCTGTCTTGGCGCCGACGGCGACGCCCCACCGCCGCAGCATGCTGTGGTGCTCTTTGTGTTAGAGGTTTCTCTTCCCGTCCACACGTGTGCGGTGTTATCGCTTATACCGGCAAAAGGCGGAGGGGGTGCAACCGTGCAACGTTCGCCCGCCGTCCCGCCGGAGCTAAAATAAACCATGACCGAGAGTTAAAAAAATCTCGGACGAAAAGATTAAAAAAAAATTACGGAAAGGCAGGAGGGTTACCTTGTATTAATTATAGAAGAAATGAAAAGACAGAAGCCTTGGTACAAAAGCTAAAAACAACAAAAAGAAAGAAAAAATGGGTGAAAAGAAAAGGAAGGACGCCCACCCCTAAGCGTGCACGATGAGCTACACAATTACAAAATTGGCTCCTGCAATCTTCCAAAGACGCAGGTCATCGACGTCCTTGAAGATACGGTTGTTGTGCTCTAACCACAAGTGCTAGATGGTGGCGATAGCGATGGAGGCAGATCCATTGGCAGGACAGGCGCCGGAGCTTAAGGCTTGGTCTTTTTAGTTTAAATTAGCCGAAAAGATTTTAATCTAGAAAAAAAATGTAGCCACTCGAAAAAAAACTTGGAGAGAAAAAAATACTTTAGAAACTAAAAAAAAAATCTCACAAAATAACTACATAATACTATATGGTTTAGCTCTAAAAAATAACAAATTTCTGGCATTAACTTTTAGACTTGCTTGATAGTATGGTTTTTGAAAACCGAAGTTTCACAATATCATGGCTTGTCAATTGTTTTATCATTGATATCATGATTTTAGGAATCTCCATTGAAACCATGGTATTTTTTGAAACTACCAACGTTTTGGTTGTGTGGATTTTAAAGTCTATGACCAAAGAAGACAAAGAATACCTTATATTAAAGTAGAGTTTTTAAAGAAAAGAATAAGAAATAAGTTGTCCAATAAGAATCAACATAAATGGCTAAAAAGAAAAGCGGTTTTCCTTGGGGGTATTTAAACAATGCCTATAAATAGGGGGTTCTTGTAGAGTCTTTTTTTTTCCTGGTGAGCCATCAAATAATAGTTAGGGGTTTGTTTAAGGGGCCTTTTAGAGATGCTCTAAGGTGAGGTGGGCGGTCTATGAATGCAAAAGGGTAAAAAGGAAGTTTGGTAGGAAAATTATCTATGATATAAATGCTATGGCTAGCCAAAATAAATTTTATGCAACACATTAGTGAATACAAACTTATCATTCCATTTGATCTAACGATTTAGAATGTTTTTTTTTACTTTTTGTCCTACCATAATAGTTTTATCATACAATGGTAGTATGTGTCTATGTGCGTGCGTGCGAGGCTTCCTGACTGGACGTTCAACTTTGAATTATACTGCACCCTAGTATACTCGCAATGTGTACGTAAAAGTGCTCTAACCCAAATACATGTAGGTCAATAGGAGCAAAAGGTGTTTTTAACTCGTGTCATGTGCTTTTAGCCATCAAGGTAATCCCAATACTGCAATCATAAAATATAAGAGAGAAAAAATATGGATGAATAGTAAAAATATGTGTGAACGGTGGTTGGACTATCTTAAGTTAAAATAACATTAGTGATGGTCTTGTATCATACACAGTAAAAGACACAAAAGTTTTAAGCTTGTTCTGAAGAACAACCTGCACAAAAAGTCTGGGAAGGAATGCGACACCCATTTTCATTCATTACATCATGTCACATAGTACATTCATTAATATGGCCCGTGCCTCCATCACAATAAAAATTTGGTGGTACAACTATACTAAAAAAATTGGTTGCCATCATATACTACATATCATATTTTGTATAACTTTATCGAAACAAACACGTATAACATATAGAGCAACGATGTATAGACCAAATTTCTCCGGTTTTCCACAATCCCCTTAATTTGACTAGGACGAGTGTCATCGTAAAATGACCATCCAAACATTCCAAATGCACATCAATTAACCGTACACACATCATAAAGGGGAACAGACAAAATGTTTTGAACGGAGTAAGCTTGAAACCACATATGAACAATTTCGTCGAATGGCTCGTTCAAACTGTACGAGCAACGTTTGATTCGAGTTAGGCCATGTATAATGCAGTGTGCATATACACCAATGTTTATGAAGTGAGAAAGGTGATAAGTCATCGAGCACCTAAGTGAAAAGACCACATTACAATGCATAGTTGCATGTGTATTTATATTATACAACTTTCACCAAGCATTCTCTAAGTATTAATGTTGAGTACAACGTGTCTTCTTTTTTATTTAAGCATATTCTAGGTGCCAAAAATCATATTTTTTTAAAAAATACCTTTATAAGAGCATCCAAAAATATCTCTATCCCACTCTATAAAGCACTTTTTTTAGAGCTATAAAACACTGTTCATGGTCACATATAACAGGGAGAAAGCCTCACAAGTCAAGCAGCAACCGCATCGCACAACACGGTGGTTGCTGTGCTCGACCAGCCGGACCCAACGCCAAGAGCCCCGCACGGCTGCACCCAAAGTCCCAAACCCAACCGGCCAACCCAAGCACCGCCCATGCGGCCACGCCACGCCACGCCGAAGTGTTTGAGACGTTAACACTTGACTTCCAAGTTCCCCCCACATCCCCACGAGCCCAGGCACAAGCACAAACCCGACCCGCACCGCACCGCACCGCACATCCATTCCTCGCAACTCAACCCTCGGTCCCCTCCCCTCCCGTCTCCTCCCCCTCCTCTCTCCCCTCCCCGCCGACCACTCCCTGCCCCGCCGCCGCCGCCGCGGCGCCGGGCCGATTCGTCGCTCGCTCGGGGCCTGCGCCCTCCACGCGATTCTGCCGATTCGGGTCGATTCGCGCCGTAGGCGGCTGCTCCGAGGCCGCCGCCGCCGCCGCCTCTGCGGGCTGTTTGGGTGCGGCGCTGCTGCGGGTTTCCGAGGGGGGCCGCCGCTCTGCCGGTAGCTAGGGCTTTGGCTCCGCCGGGCGGCACCGCATTGGTTGGCGCGCGCATGAGGATGGTGCCCAACGGGCTCCTGCCCAATGTGTCGGCGGGGGTCACGCGGCGGCTCGACCCCGAGCGCTGGGCCGCCGCGGAGGCCCGGACCGCCGAGCTGATCGCGCGCATCCAGCCCAACGCGCACTCCGAGGGGCGGAGGCAGGCCGTCTACGACTATGTGCGGCGCCTCATCATGAGCTGCCTCTCGTGCCAGGTATAGCAATGGCACTCGTGAGCGTGGAGTAAGCTTAATAAAAGTTGCTTGCGTGTAGGTTGCTTGCCTGTGGCGTTGCACTATGGGTAGCTAAACGAGATCATTATTATACAACCGAGTGGACTAATGGTATTGCATAGAAGAGGCCAATGCGCTCGAACTGACACTGTTATACTTTTTTCTTCACAAGTTATGTGCATGAGCAAGCAACGCTTATTATGCCAATTACTCACACAAAAAAGGTGCCTCACTGGGCAGTTGTGCTCTGTTGTTCCAGAGTTCGAAAGAATCTACATCTATTAATCGTTCGCACAGATGAGCGTGATGGAATCTTATCGCTATTCAGTTATTTGCATGATTCCCTATCTTTTCTACTTTTTGTCTGATAACTTCTTTACAAGTCTCAAATTCTTATCTGATGGAGAGGATTAACACACATTAAACTGTCTTTTGGGTGAAGAGTATGATGTTGAGATCTTAGATAGCGTTTCATCGTACCAAGGTTTTTGAGTTGTAAAGTCGAGTCGAGTCGCTAAGGGACTGACTTGTGGACTAGTCGTGACTAGTCGCTGACTAGTTGATACTATGACATTGGCCTTAGCAGGAGGTCATACCATGATACACAAAACCACTGAAGCAACATTTTTTAAGGGACCGGTTTGACATATTGAGAGTTACTCGGTCGATTTTCTAGGCCGTAGATCAAATATCTCCATAGGGCATATAAAAGATCCAACGGAAGCATCTAGGTATATGAGAAAATCAACTGAGATTTATCTAAAAATCAGTCGCCTGATGATCAGCAAAAAGCGTTTTTTTAATAAGAAGATATCAAGTAATCATGTTTCATAGTAATAGTTTGGTAGGCGTATGTGGTTATACTACTTACTGAGTTACTGGTTATCAGCAAACATGATGAAATGAACACTGTAGTATCACAGTGGGAGATACCAGTGTTAAAATAGTTCCTTGTTTCTTGGAAAAGGGTAATATACTTGTTTGATTGATTGTCTTTCTAGTGTCTGCGGGGGCTTTGCAGTTTGCACTAGCATCTTTGAATTTTCATGGTCTTAGGCACATCATTTTGAATATTATTTTTCTTCTGATTTTATGTGCTTTATAGAAATTTGATCTCTCTCTCTCTCACCCCCCCTTCCCCTCCATGCAGGTCTTTACTTTTGGGTCAGTACCTCTCAAGACTTACTTACCTGATGGTGACATTGATGTCACTGCTTTTAGCAATAGTGAAGAATTAAAGGATACCTGGGCAAATCTGGTTCGGGATGCATTGGAGCATGAAGAAAAGAGTGAAAATGCTGAATTTCGTGTAAAAGAAGTTCAGTATATTCAGGCTGAGGTAGGATCCGTTATCTGACAATTTCAGTTAATGTGATATTGTTATGTTATTACCTTAAGTCCTTAACTCTTCCGTACATGGTTTGTCCTCTGCTAAATATATACCTAGGGTGTAGTTAAAAAATGCCTGTTTTTATGTTGAAGTTACTAACGGAACTTTCTTGCTATATTTTATGTCACATGTATCTAAGTCACTCTTCTCTCCCCCACCCCCTGAAATTTTTGGGATCTGTACATGTTTATGGATATTCTATTTGTAAATGAAGATACATTCACATCCATACAGTTTCTTTGCATTATATGTCATGGAAAATTATGCAACTTGCCATAGTAAGATCTGTTAACCTATTATGTCCAAATGCAAACATTTATGATAATTATTTAGTTCAAATGCTTATAATGCGCTTCTAACTAAAAGGAAATACATTGTTTTCTTTTTAAATTTATTTATTTTTATGATCTATGATTTGTCAGTTGTCACCATGCACCTATATCATTTTGTTTTTTAATCATGAGGGGATCATTCTCTTATATTTTGTGAATCACACACAGGTAAAGATTATCAAGTGTCTTGTGGACAATATTGTTGTTGATATTTCATTTAATCAAGTTGGTGGGCTGTGTACACTTTGTTTCCTTGAAGAGGTGCGCTCTCTTGTTAAAATCCAGCCAAATGTTTATACTGTGTAGTATAGACATGCAGCCTGCTGGAAACTTTTTTGTTCTTATCTTAATAGTTAACACTGTAAGAGTGCTGTGTTGACTTTATGGCTCTTATTGCATATAGTTACCAGGACCTAAACTTAATACTGTAAGAGTGCTGTGCTTCTAATGGATCTACATTTTATTAGGTCGATGATTTGATCAGTGAAAACCATTTATTTAAGAGGAGTATCATATTGATAAAGGCATGGTGTTTCTACGAGAGTCGTATTCTTGGAGCTCATCATGGTCTTATATCTACTTATGCCTTGGAGACCTTGGTTCTGTATATTTTCCATGTGTTCAACAATTGTTTTACTGGACCACTTGAGGTGCCTCTTCTATCTTTTCTTTACTGTCCTGAGTTCCTGACATGAAGACAATGCTTATCTGGTACTTTTGCATTTGCAGGTATTATACCGTTTTTTGGAATTCTTTAGCAACTTTGACTGGGAGAAATTTTGCCTGAGCTTGTGGGGCCCAGTTCCTATAGGTTCACTTCCAGATATGACTGGTAGTCTAATATATACCACTTAGTTTTACTGTTAGATCAGTGATTAATTAGAAAATTGCTCTTTTATTTAATAATGTTTTTATCATGCAGTGGAGCCCCCACGGATGGATACTAGTGAATTGTTGCTGAGCAAGTCCTTCCTAGATAATTGCAGTGATAAGTATGCAGTTATGCCTCGCCTCCAGGAGAGCCCGGCTCAACCATTTGTTTCAAAGCACTTCAATGTTATTGACCCTTTACGAACAAACAATAACCTTGGAAGAAGTGTCAGTAAAGGTAACAATCACCCCATGATCAGAGTTCATTTCTAGTAGTTTGTGCTATTTGGCCATACTGTGGAGGTGTCTATTACCATGTTGTACACATGTTGTTTACTACTTAAATAGTTGGTCCTAGATGCAGATGGTATTTCCTGACTTCTTTATTTTGTGGAATCGTTGGGTCATGGTTAATAAGGCGTTGCTTAACGCTAAGGCGACCAATTGGGGTTGTTTCTTTATTTTGTGGAATTGTTGGGTCATGGTTAATGAGGCGTTGCTTAACGCTAAGGCGACCAATTGGGGTTACTACAAGTTTTGCGTTTGATGAGGTGAAAGGAAAGGGAGAGGTAGAGGAAGTGCAGCTGCCATCGCTTAAGCGCTAAGGCGGCTAGATGGGATTGCCACAAGATTCATTTGCAAGAGGGGAGAGGCACTGGACACTGTCACTCCTATGGTCGCTGCCACTGGATTTGAGTTTGGTGTATGCAGCTAGCAGTGGCTGCGGTGAAAATGGGAGTCTGGGAGCGGTCAGGCGAGCAAGCGGGAATCAGTGGCTGTGCTGTGGTCTGGAATGGTTTTGAAGCATGGGTGACCTGGGTTAAGTAAAGCCTAAAGGGTGTTGGGCCTGTTGGTTGCATTTTTAATTATTTGGACTGGTCCATTAACTATTTGGATCCAAAAAATAATGTGCGTCATTGAGTTATGCTAGTAACTATTACTAGGTACTAGATTAGTAAACCTAGAAAAAGACTGCCTTAAATAATATTTGATAATTGTACACAACCATGTTTATTTATTACTACAGGCATTGACATCAAGGTTATATGGTTCATCAAGACAGGAAATTCATCTTATTATGATTGTTTAATAACTTAAAATTATATAAATTCTTACTGCTGTCATGCATATCATGTTCAATATTTGTGCTCGGGGTTATTTTGATGCTGCTATAAATCTAGCCTCTTAAAGACAGTGAGTCATATATTGTTATTTTGGTTACGAAAAAAAGTTTTTTTTTTGGGCTATGACAGCAATAGCACAGCAATATGTTTAGTTGATAAGCTGTTGGTCTTTTTCTTTGCTTTTCAGGCAATTTCTTTAGAATACGCAGTGCCTTTTCTTTTGGGGCGAAAAGGCTGGTGAAGTTACTTGAATGCCCAAAAGAAGATCTATTTGCTGAAGTAAATCAATTCTTTACAAATACGTGGATTCGGCATGGGAGTGTATGTCGTCCTGATGTGCCTATGGCAAGTTTAGTTCATGAGCACCCTCTGAAGGTTGTCTCGGCTGAAGCATCAAATATTCAGAGAAGTGCAGTAACACCCAAGAAGGTTGAAAATTCTAAACTTCGTTTTAATCAGGGTTATCTTGCTGAAGGTGCTCATAATTATCATGAACATACTTCTCATCCACCTCATAAAAGTGATCCACACTCTCAGAATTTGCCAAGAAAAGTTAATTCTGTTGTTTCTCATACTCAACACAAAAAGATTTATGCAGCACAAGTCAATACCAAGGTTTCTGAACAGCTTGAAAGGAACAGGTCCA
The DNA here is from genome assembly GCA_036346415.1 of Raddia guianensis. Classification (NCBI taxonomy): domain Eukaryota; kingdom Viridiplantae; phylum Streptophyta; class Magnoliopsida; order Poales; family Poaceae; genus Raddia; species Raddia guianensis. The sequence goes on along the minus strand of CM070536.1, from coordinate 8,823,689 downwards.
GTGGATCAACACAAAGTGAAAAGGATAAGAGAATGACAAATGCTTTATTTGTGAATGACAGACATGGGGAAAACAGGTCACGGTTTGCAAGAACCCGGTCTAGTCCTGAACTGACAGACCCTTCTGTTGAAGGATATTCTTGTGGAAGGCGGACTAGAGTGGTTGAAACTGAAAGAAATTTGAAGGTTGATTACAATAACAGAAGAAACAACTTGGCTCCAGAGGTGTCTAGCAATCACAGTACTAAATCTTCACAAGATGAGTCAATGTCTTCCATGAACAGCTTATCTCACCCGAGTGCAAAAGCAGCTTCGGACTCAAATAGTGTTTCTAGCAGCTATCGCGAAGATACTGGTTTCATGATAAACGAAGAACTTCCTTCTGTCTCTGAGGCTGAGGCACTGGAGATGCAGCATCAGGATCATGTTCTAGTTAACCTTATGGAATCAGCAAATTTGCATGGCTTCAATGGACAGGTTCAAATGCCATTGCAAATACCTTCTCATATGTCTGTAGCACCTTCCCATTCACTGGCTCCAACAGGTTTCCTGCAGAAACATTTGGCCAGGATTCCACCCACTAGCTTAACTGGGGCTTCATGGTCACCCAACTTTCAGTTCATCCATGGATTTGTTCCACCTCATATGACCCGTTATGTCCACAATCCTACTTTCAGACCGAACATTGATGATGATGGTATCGAGAGTGAGAAACCTATTACATCAAATGCAAATCATGATGATGGCAACAATTGGCATGAGTATGGTGTTGGGCTGTCTAGACATTTAAGTCATGATGGAAGAGATCCACATATGCATCATTTTGATGGCAAGGAAAGACAGTCGGAGTTTAATATTGAGGACAATGGAGTCCTAGAGGAACATTATGCCAACTTGTTTCAAAATCAAACAAGTATAGATATTAGTACAAATGTCTCTAGGAACAGTGGAAATGTGAGAAATTCTTCTTCACAAACCAATTCTCCTAGAAGTAGAGCACTGTCGGAGAGTTCATGGGATGAAATAGGTGGACAGACATCAGGATCAGTTAAGGACAAATGGGGCAAAAGGCCTGCCTTTGCAGCACCTATGACAACTATACATAGCAAAAGTGAGAGTGGTTGGCAGACAGGACATACTAGCGAGTATTTCTCTACGGGAGTTGATGACAGCGGCAGGAATGTGGATGTGATACCAGTCATTAGATATGAAGCTTCTGACACTGTCAAAGGGTCTGGCTCTTCCTCGACACCATCAAGAACTAGCCAGCTACCAAATGATTTTGACGCATCACACCTTGGCATGCCTAATCCAATGTTTGCACCTTTTTTTATCGGTTCTGCTCAGCAAAGACAAGCTGATAGTTCAGGACCGATTTTTGTTCCGACAGGTGGTCCATTGGTTCCTTATGTTATGTTCCAATATGTTCCTGGGAATAATGATGGATCTGTTCCACAGTTTGATAGAAATGAAGGAATTGACCAGCTTCATGCCAATATGGATATTCAAAATACTGGTTCAGTAAGTGATGTTCCTCAACCTGATACAAATGCTATCTCAGCAGCATCATTCAGTACTGCAGCTGATCTGTCTGATGAGCATAAGCCTGACATCTTGAATAGCGATTTTCTCAGCCATTGGCACAATCTACAATACGGACGATTCTGCCAACATGCACGTCCCATGGCTCCTGTATTATACCATTTTCCTGTGCCACCAATGTACTTGCAGGGCCATGTTCCATGGGATGGGTCTGGGAGACCAGCTTCACCAAATGTTAACTGGGCACCAATGGTGGGCCATGGACAGCATGGCTTTCCTGTGCTGCCTTTGCAACCTGCTTCTGAAAGAGCTACTAGTGTTCCCCAGCACTATGCGGAAGATGTGCCCAGATACCGTGGTGGCACAGGAACCTACTTGCCAACTCCTGTAAGATCCTAATTGTTCCAATATCTTACCACATAGATAACATGCTTAGTATTGGTGTTCTACTACGATAAAAGTCCTGGTTTTGAAAATATAGATATATCAACATTACTGTTCTAAACTTTAGCACTGGTTCCAGCTTGTGAAATAACTGTTATAGGCTGCAAATTCTTGGCTAGCTAGTTGCTAGCTATCCAGTGGAAAAAGCCATATGACCAAAATGAACAAGTCTGTTCAGCATCCTTTAGAAAATGTTGCAAGATGCATGTCTAAGAGAAACGAAAATTGTTGAGATTGGAAGATCCACAATTCCCAAGAATATTTTGACGGTTAGGAAACGTAAACGAGTGATTGTGGTCTATCTATTTGGACGGTCCAATTGTGATATTTTTGTTGGATATATTTTGCTTCACGGTACTTTTTGTACAAAAGGTAACTATCTAATAAGATAGACGAGTGTACCTGCCATACTCGTAAGGAGATATTTGTCAGCTTATCATGAATCTCCAAGAGATTGGGTTTCAGAACTGGCAGTGAACCATCCTCTACCAGTTGGCTTTTTTCTGGCTGCTTATTCAGTCATGAATCTCCCAAATGATTAATGAAACCTGGTCTATTATAGTGGTCATAGTTTCGGTGTTGATATCCAAAGTTTGTGTAAAATTGTTCTGATTTCCGAGGCAATTGTTCAGTCAAAACTTGGCTTGGGCCAGCTGGTTTTCTGCTAATTATTTAAAACCAGTAGTTTTCGTTGTCTTTGCAACTGGCATGCATCCAGATAAACTTGAATAGATGAATAGAACCATCTCATCAAGGTTTATCAATCTGGTTCTGCTCTACAAGACTACAACTACACGGTCATCTTTATTTGTGCATTACATACACCCTAAAACAGGCATTTCCTGCCAAGAACATGAGATAATAATAAACTGTGTTGGAATGGATATTGCCATTGATGGCAGAAGGATATGTAATTGATTACTGTAATATCACAAAAGTTTAGTGATCACTAATTGAAAGTATGGAACATTTCAATATCACTGCATGTAGTAAACTGGATGTAGTTTCATGGTTCATTCTCGGCTCTGGACTCTGGAGTACACATAATATTTTTTCCTGTACAAGATAAAATCTATTATATTTATATGCTTTATGTAATTGATAATATCTAAAACTGGGGAATACTAAGCTATTGATTTTGTGCCTTGCATTCTCTCAGAAGGCTCCTTTTAGGGACCGGCACTCGAGTTCAAGAAACTACAGAGGAAGCTATAATGGTGACAAGGGTGACCACAATGACAAAGAAGGAAGCTGGATAAACTCAAAACAACGAAATCCAGGCCGTAGTTATGGACGTAGCCAATCAGAGAGGTCAGGAATGAGATCTGATAGACAAACAACAGATGAAAATCATTTTGATAGGCAACGGCGATCCTATAGAAATGATTTGTACAGGCATGAGGGTGGTGCTCAATATTTTGTACAGGGCCAATCATTTGGATCCACAAACTCTATGCGGAGACAAGGGAACATGTCACATGGGGTTTATTCATCACCATCTACAGCTTCAAATGGTGTTGGGGCTTTATCTGGTTCTTCAGCACAACCATATTTCATGCTGCACCCATTTGAAGCAGATGGAAATCGCGATTCTCCCTCTGAGCCACTTGAATTTGGCTCACTTGGGCCAGTTCCCACAGCAGATGGTGATGACATACCACGACCCACTCGTCAAGTAATAGCTAACGGGCTTTATGGGCAAAGGCATGCTGCATTTAGGGGTGGTTCCTCTCATTCATCACCTGATCAACCGTCCTCACCAAAACCTCGCAGGTAATATTTCCTGCTCCCTCCCCCATTGTGTAATTATCTTTGTATATTCACTGTTTTGAAGTATGAGCAGTTGAAATAAATCAAATCAAATTTATTGTACGATGAAAAATATTTAATTGGATGCGGTTATTCCTTTATACATCGTTAGAATAATACATGGTAGCAATTGATTTTGTCATGCTAACTAAATTGACAAAATGCCATGTAGTGCTGACATGTTCGATTACATTTTCATGGGTTGAATGCATTGGCACATGAGCATACAATTGACATGTTCGATTGCATTTTCATGGGATGAATGCATTGGTACAAGAGCATACGGAAAGTGATAATTTGCTTTATGTTAAATTGTTAATCAAGGTATCATTTTTAGGAGAAATAGGCGAAGCAGGAAAACAATATAATTCTTTTTTTAGCGAAAGAAAACAATTTAATTCTTTTTTGAGCAAAAGAAAACAATTTAATCCTCATTCTTCAGTTGATCCTGCAGTTCATGTTTGCATTTTTGTCACATTATTTGTTGCAATGATGGTGCTAAGATATACCAAAAGCACATCAATAGTATTAATGTGTGTTCATTTACAATATCTTATGTATACCAGAAGTGTTAATGTCCAGTTGTTTATTTGTCCGGATCTATAGTGACGTGCGAAGTGCTGCCCATAGCAGCTAGTAAATTGTCTCCTAATAGTACCCTGCATCCCTTTAACATATGTATTTGGCATTTTTACTATGTCATCTTTCATCTTCTGGGTGTAATGGAGCAATATCCAATTTTACATTTGACATATCAGTAATTCGAGCAAATAGCCATTAAAATAATGACTAAAAAATGAAGCAGAAATTTATTAAAATTAAAAAGAATGCCATCAACCACCTTTGGGTATCTAATATCTATTGATCACCTGTTCAACTCTCTTTTGTATAGCAGAAAGAGAACATCAATTAGTGTAATTTGGTTCTACTCATATCTTAGAACTTCGTGCGTGTTACAACATTTTAACATGGTTGCAATACATAACTAAGTCATCGGTTGTGCAGCGCGTTGCTTACTTCATTTTTATCTGTCAGAAGTTGGCAGCATTTTCTGTCACCAGGACGATGCTTATTTTTTCTTTTTTTCCTTTTCAGGTAGTTGAAGTCAACACCTGATATGATGGCTTGGTACCGGCATTGGACACCCATGCATCACTGAGCTAAATATAGCTCCAGCACCTGTGATTATGCCCTACATGAGTGATGGTTGGGCCATCCGCCATCGGCTACCCTGAAAGCACATGTGCCGTAGCTGGTAAGCAGCTAATATTTGAATGCTTTGAGTTGCCTGTTTCCATACAAAGACACCAGTCATCGGCAGGTTGTTTTAGCTGCCTCTATTTGTCATGTCACTTCCTCGAACCAGCAGCACCGCCCTTCCTCGAATATAACATGCAAGTGATGGAACCAAGAATCTTAGAATATCTTTACGAAGAGTTAGCTTAAAGGATATGGCCTGGGTTAAACTGAGAATGCCACCTTTGTACATTAGTATCAAATACTGCAGTACTTAGGCTGAGAGGAGGCACACGCGTTTTCCCCTCCATGTCAACAAGCCTGGAAAACTATTTCATTGACATTATTGCTTCTAGGCTGCGAGCTCGGTGACGAGTGCTAATAATGGGTTCTAGTCCATAGGTAGAACCAAGATCGTGTAGTTTACATGCAGCAAACTGTCGCATTAGATGTAGAGCTCTGGGGGAGCCTAGACAGAAAATCCTTGTAGTTCTCAAGTACAGAAATTACCCCGACCATATTCTCGAACTAGTCAGTGAAAAACATATATATATAAAATATTTGCTACAGGAGTTTTCGATGTGCTTTCTGTGATGTTTTCGCTTATTCCTGCCATCTTGTCATTCAAAATTTGGTGTTGTGAGAGTATTTGCTTTCTGTTTATCTCTAGCATTGTGCGATCTGATGGTGTATCAATTGCTCTCAAGATTGTTAGCGCTCTTCAGATCGGTGGTGCTGTCAGTCGGTGCCATTCGGAAGAAACGATCGAATCAAATTCGTTTATGAACCAATTATGTTTCATGGGGCAGCAATTAATGATAGAGGGAAGGCATTTTACACGCACTGCAAATTATGGAGTGCACCAGTTGCATCTTCGGAACCTCAACAAGCTCTGACAAATACTTCTGAAACTGTGCGCGCTTCTTCCGTTGTTTTAGGGCAGTCCAATGATACCCTAATTTAAAATAAATTTAGCACTGTAACAATAAAATATAAGAGAGAGAAAAAACCGATAAATAGTGCTAAATCCATCTTAAACCACTTCTAAACGGGATGGCCTGAAAGCTTCACTAAACGGGATGGCCTGAATCTTCAGTACCGAAGGAAGGAAATTGACTATTTGTTCTCACGTCGAGAGTGGCCCGCTACTAAAAAACAAGACGACCTTGCATTCACTCTCCTCCGGTTCTCTTCTTCAGCTCAGAAATGAAATCCTCCCTCTCCTGGTCCGACATCCCGGCCGTCGAGCAGTCTCCGACGCCCCACTCGGCGCCCCGCAGGCAGTACTTGTCCTGAATCTGCCTCTCGTTCCTGCAAATCGTTCAGACACCGATCCGTATGACAAACCTGACAGAAAGATAACCCCAACCCATTCCCAGGTGCAGGGTAAAACATATAAGGTTCATACTTCTCTTTGTTCTGCTTGGACTTCTCGAGCAGCTCCTGGAGCACTTTGGAAGACTTGAACCTCGAGTCAAACTCGGCGTACTTCTTCTGGTTCTCCGCTTGAGAGCGAAATGGGGAAATAAAAAGAAAGATTTTGGTCAGCGAATCGCAGGCAGCATGACACCAACAGGCAACAGTAGACGATGAGATGCATATTTGCATGCAGTGAGCGAGAGCAAGGGTGATTAAATTAAGGTTAGAACAGCTAATTAGTTAGCTAACCATTCCATTTGTCCAAGAACTCGAGCCGGGGCAGTTTGGGGCCTGGAACCGATTCCAAGCCAGTGGACCCTGACATAATGCCGGCATTCACTGCAGTTTGCAAGCGAAACGATATTTTCTTTTATCAATTAATTACCACAGGCACAGTATGATCATACATATATATGTCATGATGTAGAACGCGGCAGATGATGAACCGAGTACGTTGCAGTGTGACTAGCCAGATAATACACTTGTTTTATATTGTTCTAGCTCTTTAGTTACCAGCTAGCTGCCTAGCTCCAATGCCTGCCTAGTGCTGTGCTGGTTCAGGTTGGAGTACTACTAGCCAGGGCGAAGTTTGCACTGTGAGATACCTGGACCGGACCAGAGGACAAGTGAGAGGGAGAGAGCCGCGGGGATGGCCATGGACACCGGGCCGCTCTTCACCGTCTCCGCGGCGGCGCTGCGCCGCCACCTCGCCGGCGCCGCAGTGGCCGGTGGCGCGCCGGCGAGCCCTAGCATGGCTTCTTGCTGCCTTGGTGCTGGCTGCTGTCTGCTGTCTAGCCGCCTCACTGGTCAGTGCTGTGTGTCCTGCCGAAAGAGGAGGATGAAAGGATGAGTGCTAGGCTACTAGCTCACTTGTTCCCTCGTGAGCCACTAACGATAAGATGAGCTCACTTGTTGGATTTTTTTTTCCTGGGGTGAAGGGATTAGTCCTTGCTAAGCTGGGGGATTATTGCTTGGGTTTTATTCTGGGGAAGGGCTTAGTCCTCCCCTCCTCCTCCTGGTGTCAATTCTGATCATTAATTGTTTGATCTGTCTTACTCCACATGACATGAATAGGGCCTGGATTTTTCAAATCAGATTTATATAATTATATTCTTTTTATTTGCAACCATATCTTTTTTATTTACTTTTATATATTTATTTTTTACTTTAACCCCAATTTGCCGTTTACATGTCATGTTCACCTAGGAGCAGATTATCCATGTTGAGTTCCAATAAATCGTCAAAGCCGTTCGCTTTGTGATTTGATGTTTTACAATTGGGGGACTAGGAAACGAGATCTTGTCACAACAGGATAGCGTCGCAACAAGCCACCTCCACTCCTCACGCAGCTGCACCTTTGTCCTTATGCCTTGACTCCATCACCATGCTTGCACCTTCAGCCTCCGCCCTCGCCCTCCTCTTTGGTATATTCTCCTTGGGTCTCCACCATCGCCTCTGACCACCACCCATGGGTGAGCTCATGCTCGCTGCTCCATACCCATTCTCTCACGGTCACATCGATCCTACCTACCCTAAGTTTGGTTGTTGGTGCCAATCCATCCGTCGATGCCGCCATCACCCTCACCGTCTTTGACTTTTTCCGCAATCTTGTCGCCTCCTCGCCGCCCCTATGATCCCCTGCCACCATTAGACCATCGGCACCACCTCCTCAGTGTCTCTTCTAAGCCTGTGGCTGTGTTTCTTTGCGCTGGCTCACCGCGTTTAGCGTTCCCGCGTGTTTAGCTGTGCACCAAATAATTCAAATATTAACTCACACGGGCCTCGGCTATTTCCTCAACTGACGCAGTAGTAAAAGGCGGACCACCGACACGGTTCGCATTGTCTGCAAAAAAAACACACACTGTAAGGCACACGTCTCTCTTTACCTTTTAATCCGCATTTGCACTCTATAGCAGGTGCTGCGGAAAAAAGAGCATCCATAGCAGGTATTTTAAAACAACGTAGTTTTGAATAGAGTAGTTGATGGAGATAACGAATCCTTCGAAATGCATTGAAAATGCAAATAAAATTTTGAGAAAAGGACACAGGGCAGAATGCTTGCGAATGGCTTGAGGCGTCGGCAGCCAGCGGGGCGCGAACCGCGGACAGCAAGCAGTCCAGCACCAGTCGTGCCTCCCACCATAGTCGAATACCGCGTGTCCCCCCTCTCTCGCAAAAAAAGAAAGAAAGAATAGTAGAATACCCCGTGTCGCGGACACCGACGCGGCATCACGACTCACGACTCACGAGTCACTCACGACTCCGGCGCGAGCAAAAAATCCGTCCTTTCTCTCTGTTCAGTTCATCTCTCCTCCTCCAGATCCCGACCGAAATGGCCTCCTACGGCGACGACGACGACTCCAGCCGCCGCCGCCCGCCTCAGCACCGCCCGTCCGGCGGCGGCAGCGGCGGCCTGGCGTCGAGCGCCAAGCTCGTGGCGGAGGCGGCCCAGTCGTTGTTCCAGGACCACAACCTGGAGAAGGTCGACAAGGGCCGCACCGCCGGCGCCGCCGCCGACATCCTCCACGCCGCCTCCCAGTACGGGAAGCTCGAGGGCAAGCCCATGGGCAACTACCTCGAGAAGGCCGAGGATTACCTCCACCAGTACGGCCGCAAGGAGGGGCACGGCGGTGGCAAGCATCAGGAGGACGATGATGATGAAGGGAAGTACAAGAAGAAGCCCGGCGGTCATGGGGGTTCGGGTGCGAGCCATGGAGGAGGGAGGTATGAAGAGGAGGATGAGTATAAGAAGAAGCCCAGTGGTGGGAGGTACGAGGAAGAGGATGAGTACAGGAAGAAGCCTAGTGGTGGCGGCGGCTATGGAGGTGGAAGGTATGAGCAAGAAGATGAATACAATAGGCCTCCTAGTGGTGGTGGCTATGGCGGCGGAAGGTACGAAGAAGATGAGTACAGGAAGAAGCCTAGTGCTGGTGGATATGGAGGTGGAGGAAGGTGTGAAGAAGATGAGTACAAGAAGCCAAGCGGTGGTCATGGTGGAGGGAGGTACGAGGAGGATGATGAATACAATAAGAAACCAAGTGGTGGATATGGGTACGGCGCTTCTAGTGGTGGAAGCCATGGAGGAAGGTATGAAGAGGAGGATAGCTACAAGAAGAAACCTGGTTCTGGTGGGCACTCAGGTGGAAGATATGAGCAAGATGAGGGGTACAAGAAGGCGAGTGGTCATGGGGGAGGGAGGTATGGTAAGGAGGAGGAAGAGGACAATAGGAAGAAGCATGGCGGGCGCCATGAGAGTGGAAACGATGAGTCGGAGGGCGGTGGCATTGGTGATTACCTGAAACTTGCACAGGGTTTCATGAAGAAGCAGGGCGGGGAGGGGGAGAGCGGCAGCGGAGGTGGTATGGGGGACTACTTGAAGCTCGCAGAGGGGTTCATGAAGAAGCGTTGATTTGTAATTGTATCTTTGTTAATGCTGAATATTTGCTAATGTCATGATTCACGAAGAACGGTGTGTTTGGTTAGTCACTCATCTTGTTTATTGTCCGCATGCTGTGGAATTTCTTATGGCTGCCATCCTATAGTGCAATGGAACTGTATTGATCTTGTTGTATGTGCAATGTAACATGAACTCCAAAGGTGCTACTTATGATCTTGGTGAATAAAAGATTGGATCAATAAACATGCTTTTGTTCAGGCTGTGTGCTACATTTCAAATAAGTATTATATAGTGTTATAATAATTGAAGTGTCAGTATATCTTGATGCTCCTTGCTGTTGTTGACAGTTTTTGTTTTGATTGGTTGTTATTATTTGAATGTACATATTCTGGTGATCTATCTTCTCACATTGAACACCAATGCAGTGCTGTACATATTCTACTGAACTAGACTGTTAGTCGAGCTAAATCTGAAACAAAGAGGCCATACATGATCATAATAAATTTGGTATGCAAAACAGTTTGCTGTGTTCAATTAAAGAAGGACGAAATGATCTTTTTTCCTTTTTAGCATCGAGTGTTTTCGCTTGACCGGTGTTGTTTCAAGCCTTACAATTTACAAAATTTCCTCTGTAATGTATAGGCTGAACTATTATTGCTATGTGCATTTAACTTCCTGTTCTGCCTATTGGCTCTTATGATCTAGAGGTACTCATTGATTCTTTTCTCCACTTGGGCACCTGACTAATGCTGATTAATGCTAGCTGGTCCGTGCTGAATGATAGAGTAAATTGCACCGCAAGTAGCCCCAAGTTCTCATTTAGGTACATAATCCTCAAAACCAGGTATTAGCACTGCTGGGAAGGAGATTGCAACTGGCCAAACTGGCCACCACAAAGACACTCCACCAACCATAACTGTATAATGAGTTTTGAATCAGTAGGGTTCCATCAACGGTCTGCATTTCAGCGACACTGCAACGGTTTCTTTTCAATATGCGAAAGGTCTATGGAACGGGGGAACCCTAACCGTGGGTGCATATGGGGCTAGACGATTTAAGGAAACCTGCTGGTTCATGTATATAATGAAGTTGTTCCAATGTATTGGCGACTGACGACGATGTACCTAATTTTAGTCATTCTTGCACCTGACATGATAATGATGTTGAATTGTTTTCAGTATCCTGTCTGCAGCATTTGTAGACTGCTAGTTGTGATTATGTATACTGTTCAAAAAAAGTTGTGGTCGTGCATTATTTGTAACTATACTTATGTGGTTCTTTTACCCCTGTTTGTTGGTAGAAGCATGTGAATTCTATTCAACATGGGCATGGTTAGCTCACTAAAATCAAGCTTTGCCATTACAAAGAACGTGTCAAAGCACAGTTCCAAATTATCTGTCTTCTGCACTTATTTCTTTGGCGGAAAAATAACTATGGAAAAAACATCATATGGTATGGCTCGGGAGAATCCCACGTCTGAAAACTTCTTGAAACAATTTGTTCGACAGAAGGACATGCTAAATGCAACGCAAAGTGAAAACACATGCATGGCTGTCTTAAGAACAACACATAATGCAAAATGCCAGAACACATGCTAAATGTTTCACTCAAGACATCATACATGTGAAGGACTCATCAGAGAACATGCACGGGTGTCTTTTGTCAGGAAGAATAAGAATCCCATATACAAATCTGCTGAACCATGACACACCAATCAACGGTCTGTCCTCAAGAATCACACACACGAAGACTTCAAGAAATGGTAAGAATGATACTATGGATGAGATGCGATCATGCTCAAAACTCCTCGACTGAGATGGCTTCGCGAGGGACCTCATAAGCATCCTTCTGCCTCAGCTTCTTCACCCCAGCTATGAAGCACAGCTTGTCCGACCTGAAGCTCTCCAGGCTGACACTGGTCACCTTCACCCACACGACCACCTTGGTCTTCATGCCATCCACACCGGTGAGCTTACCTCGGGTCAGAGTTGCCTTGACACGAGGAGCATACCGAATCATGGAAGAATCTTTGAAGCTCACCTCGCAGGGCCTAGACAGGTGCACCACAAGCTTTGAGCTTGATTGATCATATTCATAGCAGATGATGTTCCGAGGAAAGAGGCCTGGTGGGAGGTTGTACTCGCGGAGGAGATCAGCAAGTGACTTGTTTGGTTTGCCTGGATAAGAGAAAACGGGATCAGTCTCTCACTAGTCCATAGATAGTAGTTATCAATGTAACAATCATTCCATTATTGCTAGTTTTGCATTTGCACTTAAGTCCAAATAAATTCTGATGGTGTGGGTGGGCCCTGGCATGGGATTACTGCCAACGTACTGATAACGTGGCAGGCAAAGAGAATTCAGAAGCAGCAGTTTTGAGTTTTTAGGAAGTTCAGCTCCAATGAGAAATTTTGAGAAAAATGTGAGGGTGAAACATTTGTAATACAAGATTTGAACAGCATCTCAATTATATGTTTTGCACAAAATTGCTATCGAAAGTGCATAAATTCACACAAGTATGAACTCTAATATTGATAAAAAAAGACCTCAAAAGACCAGAAGACAGCACACAGTAATCTATTATACCTGTTTTTTTCTACAAAGAAATGAAAGATATAATTAAAGGTGACCTTTAAGTAGCACAGAACATGCCTCAGGCTAGAGCCATTTTAGTTGATAATCTATCATTTTTAAGTGCAATGTTTTCATATGGTGGTTAGTTAGAAGCGAAGTTTTTTCACAACAGCCGACCAAAGTATTGATTAGACACGACTTGGAGGGAAATATGAGATATAACATGCATTGCAGATTGAGAAATCGGTTGGTTGGTGATTCTTAAAACAAGGACATAATTAACACAACCTTTCTAATACCGCCAAAGACTTCAAGAGGATCAAGGCCAAGATTGCAATTGAAACAAACTGTTAGGTGTACTATCCTCATAGAAACATTTTGCAAAGTTGCTTCAACAAGAACTGGCCCACTGCCAACCAATGCACAATGGCAAAATGTCACAAAAGTCATTTTCCGTTTGGCCCCCATGTGCACCGCTATATTGCTTTGCAGATCAAAAGGGTATTGGAAAGCAAAGAATGTTAGATCTAAATCCGAGGAAAAGGTTAGGAATCAGGCAGCTGGGACGCACAATCGTATTAAAGAAAGCTCCCTGCATTGCTTTGGTTTTACGCATGAGCCAAAAAAAAAAAACAGCATATGTGCAACTAGCAGCAATGGACACTTGTACTGATGGTGTGGCTATGGCAACATAACATACACACATCAAGGTCAGTTTCATCAATCATCATGTAGCCGCTTCAGACTCAGCTCTTGTTTCCATAGCCACAAACCAGCAATGGATTGGAATTTGGAAGGAAGCAAATACCTTTGAGCTTCTCGAATACCCATTTCGCCTTCTCCTCCACGGTGCTCGAGAGACGCTGCAAATCACAGCAGTTAGGCTACATGACTTGTTTGGTTTGCCTGGATTGCATAAATCCACAAGGATTGCATAAATCCACAAGGAAAAGATTGCATTAAAAATAGTTAAAGCAAGAATGTTTCCTGCTCTTGGCGAAGAAGAGGATGGACTAAAATCCAGCCTGAAAAGAGAACAAGATGCAAGAAAAAGATCTGCCGGTGGATGCTCGAAGAACCCAAATTTGAGTTCATAACACTAACGACTTGTGGAAAAAATTACCCGAGGATTAAACTTCGCAATGTCACAGCCAAACTATTTCCTAACCGCAAAAAGAAAAAGAAAAAGAAAAAAAGATCTCCACATTCCTGAAAAACAGGAAAAGAAACAGAGAAAAACGTCCTAGAAAAACAATCGAAGTACGAAACGAAACCGCGAATCCAAGAACGGCATTTGCGGCAGCCCGAAAGATCAAAAGAACCAAACCACCGACTCGCATCCAAGCATCCAGCTCGACGCCCTCAAGCATTAAAAGCAGGAAAGAGATGGGAGCTAGCTAGGTGCTGACGGAGATGTCGTCGCCAATGGCGGAGATCTCCTGCTTGGCCTTCCGGGAGATGGTGAAGCTGCTGAGCTTGGTGAGAGCCTTCTCCATCCTCCGCAGCGCGGCGCACGGCCACCCACCCAAACCCAAGTGACCCAGCAACTCACTCGACGGCGCTGCTCCGCAGCCGTGTGCGTGTGGACGTGTAGACGAAGAGCGGGCGTCTCTGCGCCGTGGGCTGTGGCCTGTGGGTGGCCGCAGGATCGGCGACACACAGAGGGCCAGGCTCAAAGCTCCCACGCGGCCACGCTGCCCAAGGGCGGAGCAGGGTAGATAGGCACAGGCTCGGGGATCGAGATCGTGCTGGGCCTGCGACGCCGGATTCTAGTTCAAAATACGTCCCTCGAAATACGTTTTAACTAAGTTCAAAAAATTATAAAAAAATAATTTTACAAACTTTAAAAATACTATTTAAAACCCCACAAAAATGACTACAAAACATTACATTATTTGGGTTAAATTAAGGCACAGTTCTTTTCAGCTTAACGGCTTAACAGCTTAACGATTTATCTACATTTTGAAAACACATATGTTTTGAGTTTTTTAGTATGTTTTTTCGCTGTTTTGAAGGTGGGTCCTAACAATTTAAAAAACAAGTTAAACGAAATGTATTAGAATCTCGAGACTACCTCGAGAAGTTCTCGAAATTTAGGCCCTGTTTGTTTCAAATTTCAGACGACTTTTAGCCCGGCAGAAAGCTCAAACAAACAATGAACTTTTGAACCCCTTCAAAGAAGCCAAAAGCCACCAAAAGCCCAATTTGTCTTGTGATATGAGTTTTTCCGGTTAGTTTTTTTTTTCTCCTAGAAGCGACTTTTAGAAGCTTCGCAACTCAAACAAGCTCAAACAAACAGGGCCTTAGTCATTTCAGCCGTTCAACCGTCAGATCAGTTCTAAAGAACGGGGCCTAAAGTACTATTTCCTATTGCACGGCCTGCTTCCGTATTTGTTGTGGTCACTCTCGTCCTTTTGCTTCTCCTCAGTGGTAGTAAACAGTATCACTAATCAGTAGCAGGTAATAAGGTAATAAAAAGCGAAGCTTTTGAGGGAGCAACGCGTTTGGGGCTTTGGGCCCATTGCAGAAATTTCGGCTGGAATTTCTCTCTGTAAGGGGAAAATTTCGGAAGGAACGAGACGTGACAGTTAAAAATGAAAAATCTCAACCACCGAAATCAATGATAGCCGATAATTATTTTACAAACTCTAAAAAAACTATTTAAAATAACATATAAATGAGTACAGAGGGTTACATCATTTGGCTTATAACAAATAATAAATTTTAATTAAATTAAATTTAAGATGAAACAAATAAGATCCTAGATCGTCTTTTTTTAATAAGAAAAATGAGTCTCACCTCTGTTCTATTGTGATTATAACCTAGCGTGTTTCTTTGCTACAGTGCTAGGAGCAACGTCTCGCCCGATGGGTGTATTTGGTTCATTTCTCTGCTTATCCATCCCTGCTCGCCCCAACCCGGCTCGGCGCAGTTAGGGCAAGCTCGTGCAGAGCATGGTGTTTGGTTTCCCATACTAGCTGAGCTTAGCCGTCCAGACCCAGTGTTTGGTCATGGGCGGCACCATCTTCCCCGCTTGTCACCGGTGGAATCGACATCTCCCAAGCTCGTTCTCCCCAATTCCAGCCTCCCCTGAGCTCGTCGTCCCCGACCTCACTATTGCTAAAGCTCCTTATGGCCAGATCTGAGCTTGTCATCGCCGATTCACGGTGCTCCTGTCCTCACTACCACAGATTTGTGCCACGCTCGAGCTCGTTGTTGAGGCCGCCACCGCCGGCCCGATTCGTCGTCATTGAGCCCTCCACCGCCCGGATTCGCCGCCGATTCACGGTGCCCCTGTCCTCATCACCGTGGATTTGCGTTGCTCCCGAGCTCGTTGTCGAGGCCGCTGCTACCCCGATTCATCGTCATTGAGCCCTCCACCACTTGGATCCGCCGCCGACCTCGCGTGGACATGGAACCGTCGCCGCCTATTTTTGGGGTGTCGCCAGAGTGAGAGAGAGAGAGAGCCCATGTGAGAGAGGAAGAGCACAGAGAGGAGGAGAGAGATTGCACGAGCTAGCTTGGCTCAGTTGGTACGCCCAAAATTTGCGAGCCAAGCTAGAATAATGAATTTGCAACACATGGTCCTGGTTGGGACAGTGAAAGAAGGCTACCAAAACACCTAGGCCCTGTTTTTTTGAGCTGATTTGAACGGCTGAACAGCTGAACGGCTAAAATGACCGAACTTCGAGAGCTTCTCGAGACAGTCTCGAGATTCGGGTGCATTTCATTTGGTTTGGTTTTTAAAGCGTTAGGACTCACCTTCAAAACAGTAAAAAAAACAGACTCAAAAAACTCAAAGCATGTGTCTTTTTAAAACATAGATAAGTCGTTAAGCTGTTAAGCCGTTAAGCTGAAAATAACTGAGCCTTATTTCTTGTATGATATGAGCTAGGCTGGGGCAAATGCAGCCAACCAAACACGCCCTATTACGTCGAGGAAGAGGATATGCCTGGCCAATGCCATCATCAACACCATCAAACCTCCGCGTTGCCTTGCGTCGTGTCGCGCCATGCTGAGCTGAGCATGAACGATGGTGCATCACAGCAACGCGCTCCACCATTGTCACGACGAGCTTGTAAGCATGCGTCAGACACGTAGCCCGTGCCTTGCATGGTGCATGGCTGTGGCTGCGCGCGTCCAAGAACCAATGCGAGTGGTATGGCATGCACGTTGTCTGCGTACTTTGCATAGATAGCCGTCCAGACCGAACTGGAAAATATGTGTGCAGCGTGCTCAAAATATCCAGAGGAAGAGCCGTAGGAGCAAATAAGCATCACACACACACGGTTCAGCGACATCCCTGTCTTGATTCTCGAACATACACTGCTCATCGGTTTTGAGTTATGGTGTTTTGAAATATTTTGCTATTTCAATTTTTTTGTTCGGGATTATGGTTTTTGGATGCATAGGAATTTCATTGACCCGCTCTAACAAAAAAATAAAATAAAACCTGGCAAAATTTAGTTTAAAACAACACCCAATTTCGAAATTTGGATTTTCAAATTTTCACCGTAATCTTATGGGAAACTTTACCATGGTGAGATATCCACGCTGGTGATAACAACCAGGCTAACTATATACATCATGACTCACGTCGAATATAAGTATAGCATCACAGTTGTTTATGCAGCATGGGCAGTATTTTTAGGTTTCTCGTTGAAACCTAGCAATTCAGTGTATCTATTTTTGTATGTGTTGAACCCGCAATATTTTGTTGTCTTCTTTTATAATGATGAATGAGGGAGCCTATTGCTTAAAATGCTACGGGTGTGTTTTGTGTATAGTTGACGCATGACAACGCTTACCTTTGCGTTTGATGATAGAGTTGACCAAATTTGTTTTGTATTTAGATTGCAAGGTAAGACCCCCCTCCTTTCAACGGTATTTTTTATCATCTTAGTTTTTTTTCCATTGATTGATCAATGCATTTTCTAAGAAATTTTTAGCCTTCCAAAAGAAGAACATACCATTCATTGCCAAGATAAAATACGGTAAATTTGGGTATGAACCAAACGCGCCTTTATTTGATCGGGTGGCGGGCTGAATGTCTGAACCGGTGGATGAAAGGAAGAAGTTCAATTTACCTCCCTTAACAATTGCAGAAGTTCTTTTTTTCTCCCTCAACTTATTTGTGACCGTTCGATGCAAGATTGGACGGTCAGATCTCACCCATTTAACACAGAGGAAAAAAAAGTGAACTTTTTTTAATAGTTGAGGGAGGCAATGTGGACTTCTTCATTGAATTAAGCTAAACGGCCCACGCGACTTACGACAAGCAGCGCCGTGGTATACGGGCCGTCTCATCGGTCCGCAAGGCGGCAACCCTGCAATTACTTCTTCGACGGCCCAGCTATCCGCGCCTCCGCCAACCCCACTGATAGGTATCGCCCCGATCCCAACCCCAACCCTAACCCCTCCACCCCGCCTCGCCGCGCCGGCGCCGAAGCCCCGCTCCGTCGGCGACCCCCAGCTGCTCCCCATCCCCCCCCGCGCGCCGCTGCTCGTCGGCGGTTCGTCGGTGCGTGGCTCTCGTCCTCCCGGCCCAGCTTTTTTTTTTTTACGCTTTTGCTTTCGGCGTATTGAATCCGCCTTCTGCTCTCTGTCTGTTTCTAGGGCTTAGTCGGCCGCGAGATTCGTCTGGTAAAGCTCGCGCACACAAATGGAGGAAGATCCGGTCGCCGCCGCTGCGACGTCGGAAATCCTCGGCGCCGCCCAGGCCGCTCTAGATGCTTGTAGCGCGGAGGCTGGTGCTGCGGCCAATTCTGACGCGAACGTCTATGGTCAGAATCCGGGTAGCGCTGACGGCGCTGTTGCATCCGAGTATCCAGCCGAGCACGCTTCGCTACACGGGGACGCTGGCCAGGCGGCGGATTACCCATCTGCTGGAGCTACAGAGAATGGCAGTGCCACAAACGCGATGAGTGAACCAGTTGCTCCGCAGTCCTATGAGGATGGTAGTGTTGGGCTCAAAAGTTCTCTTATTATGTTGTTGTGCCACCTATGTATTTCTAATCTGTCTCGATCTTTTCACAGCCGTCCTTTCAGCAGAAGAAGCTAGATTGTGGAATGTTGTTACCGCAAATTGCTTAGACTTCAATGCTTGGACTGCACTTATTGATGAGACAGAGAAAAATTCTGAGGTAATGTCTGGATCGTTGCCCACTTGCCCTGCCATACAATTCGTCGTTTTAACCTGCTGTATGTATAGGCGTTATTTTTTTCAACTGTTTCTTTAACTTTTTTGTTCCCACTTGTAATACATATTTTTTATGAATAGAATATACGTGATTGATTCATGTTTAGTCGAGTCTGAAGTTATATAAATCTACCTTGTGGCATCCATTGTTATTTGCTTCCTTCTTCATATAGAATTTTCCCTTCAGTCTGAACGGTTTAAAAGTGTTTTTGTGTGTTTTTTTTTTATTTTCTTCCTGGTATTGGATATCAGTGTATGCACTGCATACTAGACTGCTAGTAGATTTCATAAGCTTTGTGTTTCCTACGGTTGCATTGAAGGGTTTAGTAATATTCCTGAAGCTTATTTTTGGTTGTATTGCATTTTCAGATCTATGTTAATTTGTGTTTTGGTGAGTAGGTTAAATATAAATGCAATCTGATCACGTAATAGTAGGAAATAGAAATTGTGAATTGTGTATCATAAAAAAAACTTTCTACTAATGCTAATATTTTGTTTACCATGTACAGAGCAATATTTTTAAAATTCGCAAAGTGTATGATGCATTCCTTGTGGAATTCCCCCTATGCTTTGGGTATTGGAAGAAATATGCAGATCATGAAGGCCGCCTTGACGGTGTTAATAAAGTTATAGAGGTGTATGAGCGGGCAGTTCTTGCAGTGACTTATTCAGTGGACATTTGGTATAACTACTGTCAGTTTGCAATTTCTACATATGAAGACCCAGATATAATCAGAAGGTAGCGATTATGTGCAATATGCCTGTATTCTGATCTTTTTTTTGTTGCTATTGTTTGTTTGTTTTGATTTTTGTTTGAATGTGTGTCCACTTATGGGTATTGTATGTTGGAGTGCCTGATGAAAAAGTTCTTTAGAATATTTAAAATCTATCTGTTCAATTCATGTGCCATTGACCCATTGTAGCCCATAAAACTGTTCATACTCAAATCTGCTCAGTATGCTATTGCGTTGACGGTGTGTCTCACTTTTAGCAATCAATCCAAGGCCTATGTATATGCAGTGAAGTGTTTCTTTGATATTCTATGGACTCATGACCTGTATGTGCCATTTTGTACTAATGGCAGGCAGTGCGTTTAATTCATGCATTAGCTCATTGGCTACTTTTACCATTACATGTTTCTTCAACACAAGGAATTTTAGTATTTCTGGTATAACACATTTAGCAATAATAATATGGTCCTCTTTTGATGTAAATGTAGTTACCTGCTTGCTCATGCAAGCCATCGTTCATTGAGTGTTTCCTGGACTACCTGATGTAGTTTTTGTATTGGAATTAATTGATTTGTTTTGTTCAGTAATCTTTTCTTACTGTTTGTTTCCCTGCAGATTGTTTGAAAGGGGTTTGGCATATGTTGGAGCAGATTATCGTTCCAATAGTCTGTGGGATGAGTATATAAAGTATGAAGAATCACTGCAGGCTTGGATTAATCTAGCAGTCATATATACGAGAATATTAGAGCATCCTATACAACAGCTTGATCGGTACTTTAATTGGTAGGTTCATTGGTATGATTTGTGTATTTTGGTTGTCAAGTGTGTTTTTCTTGGATTTTATTACCTTTTATATATTATTACTTGCCTGTTACTTTTTGTTAGTGTTAGTTGCTAATTAGTGAATTAAGTATAATAATAAATAAATGCACCAGCATCATGCTATTTTCAAATCCAGCTATGTTTCGGGTTTGTAATATTTAAATATGCCCAGTCACTAAAATTATAATGCGCCTTGTAGTATATTATCATGATAGAACATACATGTGTAGTTTCTTGATACTAATTATTATTTTTTGATTTTTACTCAGCTTGAAGGAATTGACAGCAACACACAATTTGTCAGAAATACTTACCGCAGAGGAAACTTCTGTTTATGGTGTTACTGCTGAGATCAGCGCACAGGCTCTTGATTCAGAGGCACATCCTAATGATGCAGATAAATCAGCTCAACCTGAAATTTCGTGTTCAACAGAAGCAGATAACTTGGCAAAGTATGTTTCTACTCGAGAAGAGATGTACAAGAAGGCTAAAGAGTATGAATCTAAGATTATTGGTTTTGAGCTAGCTATTAGAAGACCTTATTTTCATGTCAAGCCTCTTGACAAACCAGAGCTTGAGAATTGGCACAACTATCTAGACTTCATCGAGAGGGAAGAAGACATCAATAAGGTATGGTTTTGCACTTCAAAGTGTTTTTGGGTTGCCTTTTTGTTTGTAGATTTCATGCAATGCCTGAAATCTTATAACTTATAGTCTTATTGGCTCCATTATATGCTTTAACGGCTAGTATTTGGACGGAGCTTCCTTTGTAATGGGATATTGAACTGAGGATAGAGCATGGACATAATATTTGGTATCGATGAGGCTAAGTACTCCAAACTTTCATTTGGCAGTGACCGTGGTTAATGATATGTGGTGCCATATATCAGTTGTTTGAATATTTAATCTCATATATGCAGGTATTTGCTTAATGCTCACCTTCTTAACCATCTATCTATCAAGCAAGGATGGTCCCTCCTTTCTTATGGAGGGGCCTCCATAATCAGCTAATGGAGTAACCTGTGTGAACTTCTCTTATTTTTTGGTTCAATATCAGACTTTTATTTGCCATTAAATTTATCCTTCTTTTTGTCAGTGTTCTGATGGTACACAAAACTGTTTCAGGTTATCAAATTGTACGAAAGATGTGTTATTGCGTGTGCTAGTTATTCTGAGTTTTGGATCCGCTATGTGCAATACATGGAGGATAGAGGAAGCCTAGAACTAGCAAACAATGCTCTGGCCCGTGCTACTCATGTGTTTGTCAAGGTATTATTTGATAAGACTGCAGGCATATCAATTTATACTTGGTAGTATCGTGTATTTTTACGCTACCGTTTTTTTCTCGTATTTCATTGTCACGCTATTTTGATTTAGCACATCATAATGTAGATGCAATGCAGCAATTTTATATCTGCTGATTGCTACATGTTGTTTCTTTTAATATTTTTAACAGAAGCAGGCAGAGATCCATTTGTTTAGTGCGAGATTCATGGAGCTTAATGGAGATGCTTCTGGAGCACGGGTAGAATATGAGCATCTTTACTCAGAACTATGTCCTGGATTTCTAGAAGCCATTGTGAAGCATTCTAATATGGAGCACCGGCTGGTATCACTTCATACAAACCCACTAGTCTTGCTTCCTTTTTCAGTGTTGAAAGAACTCATTGAATTTATGTTGTTGCAGGGAGATAAAAAATCTGCTTGTTTAGTTTATGAAAAGGCTATTGCTGCTGAAAGGGAGAAAGAACATAGCCAGCTTTTACCAACACTGCTGATTCAATACTCACGTTTCTTATATTTGGTATGTATTTTATCACATTTCGAATTACGAAGACGTAAAATAAAACATAGTTTACTGATACAAGAGCAGTGCTAAGAATGGTGCATTTTTTGTTTAAGCATGGTTAAAACCATTTATACAAAGTGATTTTTATGATTTAGGCATAGTTCTTTTCAGCTTAAATTAAAATTAAGAAGCTACCGTGGAAAATTTGATATACTAGTCAAACGCTGTAGTACTTTGTACCCATTTTTGTAAGGCTTTGAGTGGTTTTTCTTGAAGCTTCCAAAGCCATTTTAGCATTTTTTTTGGGCTCTTCAAGTACCCTATCTGGAGTCCACAGCCGTTTTAGATTATAATCTACCGCTGGTTTCAGCTGAAAAGAACAATGACTTACACTCTATAGGAAACCACATTATTTGAACCAACAACTCCCGCTGTATGAAAGCAATGTTCTAACCACTGAGTTGTCCTTTGAGCTGGGGCTGCTTCATTTTTTTTTATTGCAGTAGGTATCGAATTTTCTCTGTACCATATTCTTGTTCGGATAGTGGAATCTGACATTTTTTTTTCAAAATGTGTAGGCCATCCATGACTTGGAAAAGGCAAGGGAGATTTTAGCTGAATTGTGTAGCTTTGACATGACAAAGCCAATTCTTGAGGTTGCAGCTATTGAAATCTTTCTGAAAATTTTCAATTTATCACTTTTTTTCTGGCATCACCTTATCTTTCCTATTTTATTAATCTTTTATTCCTTTTTTTGCAGGCTGTCATTTTTCTCGAGTCAATCTTTCCATCTGAAAAGCGTATTGAATTTTTAGATTCACTGGTGGATAAGTTTCTTACACCTGAACCAACTCATGGGGAGTTGGCAAGTGCAAGCGACAAAGAAGAGATATCTTCTATATATTTAGAGGTAATACTTAGAAGCTACACCATTGTTCTCTTCCTGTTTTCATCATTTAAAATAATCAAACAATCACTGTTTGTTCAATTATCATCTTAGCATGTAAATGCTATGTAAATCTGCTAATTACTGTTTGTTCTATAATCATCTTGATAGCACAACAATTACAGCAATCTGCTAATCTAAATGCTATGTAAATTTTCTTCAGTTTTTGGATCTCTTTGGGGATGCACAGTCAATCAAGAAGGCTACAACTCGTCATACGAATCTTTTTTTACGCAAGAGGAGCATTCTGCCATCAAAGAAACGAAGAGCAGATGATGCTATTATGTCTGACAGAGACAAATTGGCTAAAACTGGTGATGTCACCCAGCCTACCTTGGGAACTGATCCAAATGCTCCTAATCCTCCAGTTTGGCCTGCGACTCCTGAAGTGTCAGGACAACAATGGGGTGCTGCTTATGCACCACAGGTAGTTTATGTTCTTGTAGACATGATTTAGTAGTTTAATTAATGCCTTTATGATTTAGTAGTTTAATTTATGCTTTATTTGGTGTACAAAGTTAGTTGAGATGAATTTAGGAAAGGGAAAAAATTAGCAGTGGTTGGTCATTTTTTTTTTGTTGATTTGTCTGGTTTAGAACCTCTAAATATTCTTGGCTGTAGATAGTTTTTATCTGTTATTTGGTTATTCTTATCAATTTTTTCTGCCCCCTCACTCTCTTCCCAAACTTTAAGATAACATGTGTATCATGCATGTTCTCTCTTCTGTTGGATAACATGAAAAATATGTTGATCTTTTTGCAACTCTTTCTGTGGTTTGCTTCTTCTGTTTGGATGTGCTTGTTTGTTAGGTTTTGAGGTTTCTTCCTGTAATCTCTTTAGCACAGCTTAGGATTTTAATAATACGACTCTAGTTTTCTTTCACTTTTTCTTCTATGATGTATCCCTTTCATCATTTCTTTCGTATTATGCTTAATTATATGCTGTTACAAATGAATTTTAACTTGTTTTGCATTGCAGGCTGCGTATCCAGCATATGGAACTTATGACTACAGCCATCAAGTTCCTCAATCTGCTCCTCAAGCAGCTGCTTATGGTGCCGCCTATCCTCCAGCATACTCTGCTCAGGTACTAAATCTTCACACCTACATCTACAAAAGCTTACCAAAACATAAGCTAGTAATGGATATTTAAACATTATGCATAGTCATCTTCCAAACCATGTTTTGAGAAAAAACTTGATACATATTATTTATGCACTCTACATGGAATTTCTAAGTTTTTCCACCAATCACCACTAATCCACTCCACTGGACGTAAAGATGGGAATTTGTTGTTTGTTTTATTGCTGGGAATGATAAATTCATTTGGTAATAGCCATTCTACCCCTCAACTTGGCATGCTTCTAACTAAGTATTGTGAAAAAAAAAACTATTCTAAAAAAGGGATTAATCTCTAATCATTACTCTGCCTAGCAGCAACTACCAATTAATTCTGATTAGTTTCAAATTATTCTGATTAGTTCCAATTAATCCACATGTTTAGTCATGTTTAATTGCTAGTTCCTAATGCAGCGACCGACTAGTGACTACTGTCTTGTATTTGGACCATGAGAAACATTATAATCAAGCTGACCAAAAATTTTGGTTGGGTCATACCAGAATAAAAACATTATTATCTGGACCTTAGTTGTCTTTACTCTTTGATGCTCTTATTAAATGACATAATTTACTATGCAGTCAAGGTTACTGCTTGTATTCTGTCAATCATACCAAGTACTGACATTTAGGCCTTGTACATTTCAGCTTAGTGTAGCGTAGCGTAGCATTTCAACAAAATTTATCTTTTTTATATAGCCTATTTGGTGTAATAATTTGTAATGATTTTCCTCAGGTTTTTAGTAGTTCTCATAAAGATTTTAAAACTATTTTTAAATTATTTTTTTTAATAATATTTAAGCCACTTTTTAAATACTTCCAAGTTTTATTGAAACGCTACGCTATGTTACATTAAATTTGAAATGTACAGGGCCTTAACCGGTTTGTTGCATAGTCACTTCAGGATTAATTTAGGGTAAACACTTGTTTGAGCTTTAAAGTGAAAATTTAGTCAATTCTGGATTAGTTACACTGGTGGTCCGCCCAGATCTGCTATGCTAACACCAGCATTACACTGGTGGTCGGCCCATATCTGCTATGCTATCACCAGCAGATATGAACCAGCTGTACGTTGTGTTTCATTTGATCATCAGGATTGGTCTTTATCAGGTTTCCTGCTCACTTGTTAGCAGCCAATTTTCATTGGCTTATTTATGTGTTGTTCTGGGAGTAGTACATGAAGTTGGTGCAAATTCGCACTTAGGTACATGATCTCTAAAACCGGACATTTGGATACAGAAGTTGTGTTTTTGTTTCAACCAGGTCTAATGGCTGTTTTTGGATGGTGGTCTAGTGATGTGGACAACCACAGCACACAGATTCTTGTTGGCCATCTTTTTGTATCATGTGGTATTTTGCTTTTATTTATTTTAATGTGGGGCCATGTCATATTCTCCTCCTCATTCTATCTCATCCTCTTTCTCACCCCATCCTCACTGGCCCGAGCTTTGCCACCGTTTTGCCATTCGATGCCGCCTTTCTGTTTCTCCAGCGCTGCTCCTCCCCTCCGGAGCAAGCCGCCGATCGAATCACACGCCTTAGGGCGCTTCACGAGGGGGTACACAGGTACCGCTAGCACTCAGTGGTGGAAGTATTTGGAACACTAGCGAGATCCACATTGAAGAGGTGCTGTGGAGGCTCTGCTAGCACCAACGCTCGCGCTCGTGTAAACTGTGCGGCGGTACGCCGTGCGTTAGCGAGGGCGAGGCGTGCGCGGGCTGTGCACCAAACAGCCGTCGAATCCCATGGCGCGTCGACGCCTGTGTTGGTGAGCGCGGGCGGCAAACTAAACACGCCCATAGGCTCCATATTAAAATAAGATAGAAAACAAAAATTGTTATGTAAGCTATCCACATGGCAAAATAATCCTCTCATGCCACTTGTATGGTGACGTCGTAGTCTAATCATCAAAACCGCCCTTTGCATATTGCATTTGGACCTGAATGAAACAAAACACAACTTCGTGTATCCATGTTTGGTTTCAAAGATCATGTACCTAAGTGTACTTGCGCCAACTTCATGTACCTGTGGTGTAATTTACTCTTGTTTTGTGTTTGGACATTGTAGTACAAATCACTGCTTATGACACCTTGATATACTTTCATTTGTTTGACGAGATACGGAATCATTCATCACAACAAATTTTAGTCTATTAAAGGAAATAAATAAATCTGATACAAATTATTGTAAAAATATTGCAGGCCTACACACAACCAAGCTACGCACAACCTGCAGCAATGACTGTGGCGGCACCAGCACCCACAGGGGCACCAGCACCAACGGCAGCTTACCCTCAACAACCTGCGGCAGTTCCACAACCTTATTACGGCGCCACACCCTACTACTGATTTATATTGATGATGAGGGTGCGTAAGTTGGTCAGCATTTTTATATATTGATGATGTAGCCTAGCCAGAATTTCACGGCACCAAAGCCGAATATCTGCAAGCCTGTGGATGCATAGTAAGTCAGAATTTCAGGTTGAATAGCTCCAATTTATTGGTATCCTATTTGCAGATGTCGATGTATTATGTGTGTAGTGGCTGTGGATCGCATTGTATGATTCGCTCTAGAGTCAAATGTAACGAGTCTTTTTTTTAACTCGGGAAGATTTGTATAGAACATTTTTTGCTGTCATCCATGTCTCTGGGAGCTTTCACGTTTTCCTGCATCACACTCTCACTATAGTTTTCAGCTATTGTAGCCAGCTATATTGACAAAGCCTTTGAATCTCTATACATCGAAACTCGTAGCGCACGAGGCTACTATCTTTTAAATTAACTTGATGGTTACGATTTGCGAAGCAACATCATTGAAGCCAGCGAAGGGATTCTGCTGGTAAGCTAGCACATTGAACATGTTTACTGGCCTGATTCTGTGCTGGAGATGTCGAAGCTGAGGTGGATGAGCAGTTTGATGTGCTAGCTGGGGTTTGCAATTTTATGCCTCAGAATCGTGTAAATTTTCGTTTTTAAAATATTAATTCGGGGGTTGATTTTAAGCAAAATTCATCTGTCTCGTGTCGAAAACCACTCGGTTGTACTGGAAATCGATAGTTTCGCTGCCTTCCTACAGGGACACGTTAGGTGCTTAGATATTGCATGTGGCAAATAAAGTAGGTGTACACAGAAATTAGCATCTCCCTCCTCTTTTAGGAAGTACATAAAAATTCTATGTGGCGAAATAAATCGGTTTTTTCACGTGAGCATCTCTTCATGTAAATGCACTGTACGTCGCAGGTGCACATGGTCTAGGCCTCCAGGGTTTCACAAACAGTATGCCAATTGCGAGCTTGTCTCTGCAAAAAAAAAAAAAAAACACACTTGGCCGCCATTGGAGAATATCCAAGCTTGCGGCGGCAGCATGCGAGCTCCGGCGGCGGCGAATAAGCCGTGCACGAGCGTGCGCACCAAAGAGGCAAGAAACGCGCAATACATGGCGTCATCGTTGCCCCTTCCTGACACCGACATGCATGCGCTCTTGTTCTGCACGACCCCTCGTCTTGCCCGCTCCACCTGTCCCCTGCCATATACTACTATTATCTAGTGCCAGTATCATCCTCTCTCGTCTCACTCTTCTCCTCGTTAAGGCAGAGCGCTCGCGGCATCGTTGAATTCACCTTCTTGTGAATCATCGACGCGCCTGTGAGTGAGTGAGTGAGTGAGGTGCTCTGCCATGGTGTCCGTACACTCCCCTTCCCTGCCTATAAATCTTTCCAAGGACCTTGATCCCATCCTGTAGTATAAGCGCGGCGATTGATTAATTGTTCTAGTTCTTGGCTTTCAGGTGCGTACGCAATTACACTTTGGCCTTTGTAGCGAGAAATTTCTAGACTCGCTCCACAAAGCTGGCAGAATAGAAATTGCACCTCTGTTTTTAAGTACCGGGTATAAAGATGTTCAGGTGGATGTCCGACAGACTGACAGTCTTGAGTGTAGTGGTATTTAGACTTGATGCTTGTTTACCTAGTGCAGGAAATCGCACACGAACTGATCAGCAGAAGCTAGAAAGCAATCGGAGCTGATCCTTGGACATGGCCGAGATCCACACGAGGCCGTTGGAACCCGTTCAGGAGGCGTTGAATCTCTTCGAGCGGAGGAGCGATCAAAGCAGTAATGTGGGCAATTAACCATACATTATTTATCTTCATACATAGTTAATCTGTTTCAGGGTGTGTAATTATTAATTTCAGATTTGCTAGATCTCAGTTGCATAAAAGTTTTTAAAGTTTCTATTCGATTTTCTCACGTGCCCGTGTCGCCGTTTTTTCTCTCCAGCCGCCATCGTCGCCGTTGTCTTCTCTCACCGTTGCGCATGGAGCTTAGGTTAGGGTTAGAGTTTGGGTTGGGATGGGGTTTCCGATACCCGAGGCTTAGAGGGAGGTCGGGTGTGCAGTGGCATGACGGTGGGGTTGGACGAGAGAGTGAAGGTGGCGGCAACAACGCTAAGCCGGGGATGGGTGAAGGCGGTTGGGGTGGCAAAGAGGAAAGGTTAGGGTGGATGGGAGAGTTGTTGTGGTGGGGGGTGGGGCGGCACGGCAATGGCCACGGACGGTGGAGTCAGAGCCGGGGGGAGAGGAGGAGAAGGTGATGCAACGGAGGAAGAGGGAATGAATCGGAAGGCAGTGGAGAGGTAGAGGAGAAAAAGAGAGGAGGAGATTAGATTTTGAACCGTTAGATTGAGATCCAACGGTTTAGAAAATTAACCGAGAGTTAGACTTTCATTGATCGAGACGTAGCTCCTCCCTGTTAATTAACTGAGTCGGCGAACACATGCTCAGGAGATGGACGTCCTGACGAAGGAGCTCGCGAGCTGCAGGGCGCAGCTCGAGGCCAGAGAGGAGGAGACGAAGCAGGCCGACCTGATGCTGGAGGCCCTGCATGAGGCGATGCAAGAGATGTCGGAGAAGTACGGCCGGGCGTGCGAGGACGCGTACGGCCGCATGGCGGAGCTGGAGGCCGGCAGCGCCAGGATGGCGGCGCAGCAGTCCGAGGCCGCTGGCGAATGCAGCGCCCTGAGACGCGAGCTCGCGGCGGCGAAGGGCGAGCTCGCCGGCGTGAAGGCGTCGAGCGCCGCCGTGCTGAGGGACGTCGAGGCGATGGACGCGAGGATGGCCTCGGAGAGAGAGGGCGCCCGGGCGGCGCTGGCGCGCATCATGGAGCTCAACGAGTCGGTACTCTCGTCCGCCGTCGCGGCGATCAAGGCGGAGGAGGAGAGGTCGGTGTTCTTCCAGGAGATCACGCTTGAGTTCTTCAACTCCGACAAGAACCTGGAGGTGATCAGGCGGCAGGTGGAGATGATTGAGGCCATGGAGAAAGAGTTGCTGGCGAAGACGATGGACATAGATTACCTCCAGTCCGAGCTGAAGCAGGCCAGGGAGCTCTACATGCTGGCGCCGCAAGAAGATTCTGATAAGGCAGGAGGTGCAGTATCTGACTGTGCCGAAGCAAATGGTCCGGCCAGTGAAGCAGCAACCGTGGGAGATCAGAATCTGCAGGGAGAATTCGCGTTTCACCCACCCGGAGCATTTGCTGTCACTGATCAGACCTTGAGAGAAGATCATCAGGTTGCTGGAATCGATAGGGATCGGCAGGAGGATGACGTTGATGGAGGCATCGATTCTGGCGAAGCTGAAAAGAAATCAGGCGATCAGGGGCAAGAACAGGCCACAGCTGAAAACTCCATGGGCTGCAAAGGTGTTTCAGATCAGCATGTAGATGTATCTTTTGCATCTGATTCCCCTGTGGAAGCTTATGAAACCACAAGATTTGATGGTATAGATGGGTTTGAGAATGAGGTGAAGAACCAAGAACAGCGAGGAGAAGTTCAAGAATTCGCAGAGGATCGTGGAAGCATTGAACGTGAAGATGGAAACATCAATAGCGCAGTGCCTGAAATTGTGATGGAAGGCCAAGAGGAACCTGAAATGGCAGAGGCATGCTTTGCCACAGAGATCGTCAGAGAGAACTTCAAAGACGACGGCGGCGGCGGCGGCCAGTTCTACACGAAGGAGATCGGGCTGGACAGCAAGCTCGACGAGGGGTACGCGCCCGTGGTGAAGGCGGCGGCGGAGCACGACGGCGGCGCGCTCAAGGAGAAGCTGGACGCGGCCCACACCGAGATCAGCGACCTGAGGTTCAGTCTGGAGGAGGCGGTGAGGCGGGCGGAGCTGGCAGAGGAGGCGAAGGCGGCGCTGCAGAGGGAGCTGCGGGAGGAGATCCAGAGGAAGCGGAGCGCCGCCCCGCCGCCGGAGGATGCACGCCCGGCGAGCGCGGGGACTCCGGTGACTCCGCTCGCTCGGCTGCGGCCGACGCCGGGGAAGCCGAGGAGCGCAGGGAGAGGCGAGGAGAGTCCATTGGCGGGCTGCTTGACCTTGGGGAAGGTGCTCAACATGAAGTACAAGTGAAGTGAGATTTTCAGGTTGTAATTTGTATACGGTGTCAGTACTCAGTACGCATGCAATTTGGGCACACTCCATCAGCTTCCATTTAGGCATTTTTAGTGGTGCAATTTTTATTTGGACCGTTCACCTTTCATTTGCTATCACTAATATTTCTTCGAGTATTTATATCTGAGCTCATGAAAAAATTAATGGTGCCAACGAATAAGTACCAAGAGGATTTTGTATAGGAAAAAGTATAGATTACCCCCCTGAAGTATTGCAAAAGTATAGAATACCCCCTGAACTCTAAAACGGATAAAATACACCCTCCAACTATTAATACCGGATAGAAAAGGACCCTAAACTTTTATGAGGTATAGATTACCCCAAAACAAGTAAAGGTGGTATTTCAACCAAAAAATCCAGAAAAATCTAAAAAAATAAAAAATCTTAAAATATTCAAAATAATCCTAAAGACCATAAAATCTTAAATAATAAATTCAAAAATAATCATAATATATTACTTTTTCCTTTTTATTACGAAAAAACCAGAAAAAATCTTTCATCCTTAAAAATCCTTAAAAAGAATTATTTTCCAAGTTTTTAATGTTTTTTTGAATTTTTATGATTTTTTCAAGTTTTTTGAACTTTTAAGTTTTTTCAACTTTTTAAAGCTTTTTATGATTTTAAGATTATTTTGAATATTTTAAGATTTTTCTGGTTTTTTTTAGATTTTTTCTAGATTTTCTTTAGTTGAAATACCACCTTTACTTATTCCAGAGGTGTAATCTATACCTCATAAAAGTTTAGGGTTCTTTTTTAACCCTTTTTGATAGTTGGAGGGTGTATTTTATCCGTTTTAAAGTTCAGAGGGGTATTCCATACTTTTGCAATAGTTCAGGGGGTAATCTATACTTTTTCCTTTTGTATATGGAAAATGTATACGTTTGTATAATCACCTCCATGTGCTATCTGAACCATCGAGGTTCTATTGACATCTGTGCGCCAACAATGTAATAAGCCCTTCTCTTTCTTCTTACCTTAGACATTTTTTCTTTACTCTCTCCTCCCTCTCACTAGTCCAAGATTAGCTCCGATGGCCGTCCTACCTAGGCCTAGACCTGTTCATAGGCGGCCCAACTAGGCCAGCTCGGCCCAACCCGACCGATGCATTGGGCCGGGTTTGAGCCTCCACTGAAGCCTGGTCGTCGGGCCGGGCTCGGGCCCAAAGAAATAGCAGCGTAAGTCGCGACCGAGGCGGGCTTCTGGGTTTTGGGCTGGACTTTCAGGCTTTGGGCCTGAAATCGAAGTCCGACGCGCCGGTCGTGACGGGCTCGGCTCGGGCTTGATCTCGTGGGATCGGGTTTTTTCAAGCTCGATCCAAAACCCGGCCTAGCCTGGCCAATGATCAGGCCTACTTGTCCCTGACTTCACCCCTTAGCTATGGTAGCCACGCTCAAAAGAAGTTTTGGAGTCTAACAAATTTCTAAAAAATATTTTACAAAATTTAAGAAAAACTATTTAAAACCACACAAAAATAAATACAAAATAATACTCCTTCCGTTCCAAATTGTAGTTCATTGTTGACTTTTCGACATACTCTTTAATCATTCGTCTTATTCAAAAAAGTTATGTATATATTATTTATTTTGTTAAGATTTGTTTTATTATTAAAAGTTATTTAAGCATTACTTATATTTTTGCATGTTTGCACTAATTTTTTGAATAAGACGAATGGTCAAAGAGTTTGCCGAAAAGTCAACAGTGAACTATAATTTTGAACGGAGTGATACATTATTTTGTTTGTAAAAAATGATAAATTTAATTTAACAAGGCCGAAACACCCATTTTATCACATGTGAAAACAATGGAAATTCCTCTTAGTAGACCCCCTGGATTTTCTCATGGATAAGCCAAGATTTGATGGCTCTGTTATGTGAAATTATTGATTTTATTGCTCAACTAAGAAGGAACACATGGCCCCAATTGTTTGCCAACAAAGTAGGGCAGTTGATTCACAGATACAAAACCATGCTAAATGTGGATTTTCCATCCTATTAATGATTCATACCGCCCATGTTTTTATCCTGCAGTAAGGTCAAATATTGAGCTGGACAACCATCCAATGAAATTCTTGCAGAATATCACAGGAGCTATATATAAATCCGCCCCCATCTCCCCCCAATTTGAAACCCCAGCGCCGTTTTAAATCTCCCCACTCCCCATTTCGCTTCGCTTCAACCACCTCGATAGAACGCCAACTCGCAATCGCAAACCGCATCGACGCCGAGCCGAAACCGGCAGCATCCATGAGCACCCGCACCCGTTGCCTCCTCCTCCTCCTCGCCGGCGCCGCCATGGCCTGCGCGGTCGTCGTCACGCCGGCGGCGGCAATGCCGGGGCAGACGGGGCCGATCCCGGACGTGGACGCGCCGCACATCCAGCAGCTCGGGCGGTGGGCGGTGGCGGAGCACGACAAGGAGGCGAACGACGGGCTGGCGTTCCTCAGGGTGATCGCCGGCGAGCAGGAGGCGGTGGCCGGCATGAACTACCGGCTCGTCCTCGACGCGCAGGGGCCCGGCGGGCAGTACGGCACGTACATCGCGCGGGTGTTCGAGCGGCGCTGGAGCAGCACGCTCAGGCTCGACTCCTTCGTCCCCGTCCCGGACAACTGATCAGAGATCGATGCGATCCGCATGAAGGATGCAAATTGCAATAAGCGAGTTCGTCCGCCGTGGCCTCGGGCTGGCTGCATATTATGCTTCGTCATGTAAAAAAAAAACAATATACTGCTATGCTATTCAACAAGTATGCTTAGCTTGCTGCACTTCATTCACCCTGATGACAATCTCTCTTTTTTTTTTTTGAGGAGGGTCAAGAAAACAGCCGTCCTATTTTATTGATTAGAAGGAGAAAATAAAAATAAAAAGACCACGCAAACACAGGTACAACCACAATACTCTGTTGCAACCCTAGCCAAAATAAGACACAACTCCGGCCACCACCGGAAACAACCCCATAGCTGCCACCTAGGCCAAAGACCAAACAGGAGATAGAACACAAACCAACATTCACACAGTGACGAGCAACTCCTAGAAAAGCAGACCCAACGGAAACCACTAGCGCGAAACGATGACCACAACACCTCTAACAGGGTAGCGATGAGGAGAGAACCCGCCGCCGTCGCAAAACCACTAGGGTTTTCACCCAAAGCAGTGAGGTCGATCTCAAACTCCAAGAAAGACGTATGTCGAGATGGTGCTGCTCCTCTCTCTCTCTACTTTTTGCAAAAAAAAAAAAAACTATATGTTCCATTAAATTCTGGCTTAAGCTTCTCTCTCCTCCTTCCACAATTTCTTGTTCTAGCTCGTCTTTCCCGTGCTGGCTCAAGCTAGCCTCATCTCTTCCGCACTGCTGCGTGCTATAGACCTCGTTACGTCGCCACTAGGCTTATTGAAAACCTCAAAACTTCACCACAAATCTAGAAAACCCTAAAACCTTGATTAAAGCACCGTCGAATATGAAAACCCTATCGGAGACGGAAACATTAAAACTCTAGGGTTTCTGTTATCACCAAGATTCTGGTGTTGAGGACAGGAACCGCAGGGTTTCCATCTCCGGTAGGGTTTCTCATGAGGTTTCGAGGTTTCCAACAAGATCGGTTGCAATGTGAAAAGGACTCCTGCGAATTGCAGCCGGAGCGAGGCAAGGCAAAGCAAGGAACAACAACTTGAGGTGGCTCTATTGTGTGGCGAGGGATGGACGAAATGAGGGACTGTGCTGCAAAAATTTGAACCAAGTTCTTTTTACATAATGTATAGTGTGACTGTGTGAGTAGTTTTCCTATGGAAGAACTACCCACTGTGGGCGATAATGATGTTCACTCGTTTCCATTTAATGTCACTATGTTGCCACACTATTATTATCAACTAATTTGTTTTGACCTAGACTATTAAGCTCATAAGCAACCTTAGTCTAAGCTCATAAGCAACCTTAGCCTAAGATACGGATGACTTCCATATTCAATTTTAGCTTAGGCATAATTGACTTCTTTCTGGGTTTTGAAGCAGTGTCAAACAAAAATGAAGCATTGTGAAACGGTGGAGAGGAATGGGAGAATCACTCAACGACCCATTCATGTATGCACTATGGCATAAATAGTACGAGATGTCCATGGTGGAGCTAATCAAGGAATCCCACTTATCTAGGAGCTCATCAAGAGGTTAGCTCAGGCAAGGGTTTACAAAAGGGGGAATTAATCTGGTGATACTGAAAGGTGACTCCGTTCACTTTCTAGCACTGAAACAAGGTGGCACAATTTTCTAGCACTGAAATTACTCCCCGTTACCCTGAACTGGCATGCCGTGATTTCTCCATGACGGGAGGTGTCAACAGTGCCGTCTCCGTCTGCTCCAGCCCCTCTCCGCCGCTGTAGCCGCGGCGCCGCCGCCTTTGCCATGGTGCCTTGGGAACCGGCCATGCCGCCGTGGTCAGAGGTAGGTAGAGGAGAGGTTGGAGAGGACACCGCTGCCGAATCTGGAGCAGGGGCGGCGCGGATGCTGTGGAGGACGGGGGTGGCGTCGGAGGAAGACGGCGGCGCGGATCGGGGCGGCGTGGATCGGGGCGGCGTCGGTGTGGACGGGGCGGTGCGGATCGGGGCGGCGTGGAGGAGAAGGAGGGCCGGGCAACGCCGTGGAGGAGGAGAAGGCCGGGTGGCGCCGGCCGGTGAGGTCCTGCAGAGAGAGGCAGGCGGCCGCGCCCCTTTGCGCCTGTGCTCGAGAGAGAGAGAACCGAGGGGGAAGAGAGAGATAACCGAGGGAGGCTTTTTTTTTCTTTTTTTCCCACCCGAATCGGTACCTTGATGCGGTTTTAACGGCACTGTTAACACCTCCCGTCACGGCATGCCAGTTTGAGGTAACGGGAGTAACTTCAGTGCAACAAAATTGCGCCACCATTCTTCAGTGCTAGAAAGTGAACGGAGTCACATTTCAGGGTCACCAGATTAATTTTCCTTTTACAAGAGGGAATTAATCTGGGTTTAGGGGCTCCGAGCCGTCACTTGCGGGGAGGCGGTTAGCCGCGGATTTGAGCCGATTTTTGCCCTAAATTCAAAACTACGACTTGCCGGTTTTGTTCACAATTAGCTGCTGTTTTTGGCGGTTAACCAGTGGTTTTCCGCGGTTAACTGCGGTTTCTGAAGGTCAAATTGGTGAAAATTGATAAAATTCTTTAAAATATACATTAGAAATTTGGTTTTTAAAAAATTTTGTTCAAGCCATAATGCTTAGAATGATTAAAAGTTTTTTTAAAAAAATTTTAGGTATATTTTACATTAAAAATATTTAAATAAATTTTTGTCAAACGTATAAACTCTAAACCGTTGTTTTACCAAACCGGACAATGGAGGACCGCGGTTGGCTTGCAGTTCTAGAAACCCAGGCTCAAACTACGGCAGCACAACACATCCTGACACTACGGACAAATATGCTTATATACGTAATACATCCAAATGTACTCGTACTAAACCATACATATCCATCTTGAGCAGACCAGAATGGCGATTCCTCTTAATATATTTGTCTCTCAATTTAGCAAGAATACCATTAAAATTATTGGCAACTACTTTTTTTAGAGCAAATCATAGAGCCCTTTATTAAGTCACATTGGGCAAATAAATCATGCAAAAATTACATACTGAATTATCAGAGCTTCTGTGATGTTGAAAGATCCACAAATTGGCCCATTTACGATTATTGGCAACTATTTATGTAATCGTTTACCGACGTGGTAGGGCAATTAGTCCGTATACTAAATCATGCCAAATTATTCTAAAAACATCATGCCAAATCTAGATATCCATCCAGTACTAAGTCACCAAAAAAGATACCGATCCAAAAAAATCATATAACAAGGGATTTTACCATCCTAGAGAGGTACGAGGTACCTTTTACCAACTCAAAATGAACTTAGTATTTGCCAAAAAAATACATCTTTTCTCTCTCCAAAGCCCTAGCTGTAGCCAGCGTGCCATCACCTTCCATATTAGGGTTTTTTTTTAATGAATTAGGGTTTTTTTTTTTTTGAAACGGTTGACATGGGTTGAGCCGCTACAGAGGACGTAGATGGCGACGAACACAACGTGTAGAGGTGGCCCTCTGGCGGTGCAGGGAGAAGGGGAAAGAAGAGCTGAGTAGCAGCCTTCTTTGTACTGGTGCTGTGCTAAACTGTCTGCAACAGGCTTTCTAAAGCGTCCTCTATCTTAAAATAGGGAACGAATTCTTTCCCTATGTGTTTTAACAGCGTTTCCTATTACATTCCCTAAAATAAAGAATTTCTCTCCATTCCTCTTTCCATTCCTCTCTCTATTCCCTTATATGTAGAGATTCTCTCCTTCTCCAATACAATTATCAATATAGGGAACGCTGTTGAAGATGAGAGAAATATAGGAAGAGATTTTTTTAAATGGATTCTGTATATGATATAGCGGATTAAATTTAAGGATTTCCGTTGGAGAAAGCCTAGGGACAGGAGTGGCATTTTTGCAGATGGACCCTTATAGAGGCAATTTAATTTGGCACGGGGAGTGGCATTTTTGCAGATGGGCCCTTATAGAGGCATTTAATTTGTATCTCACTCTATGTAAGGACCTTATCGGTAAATTGGTTGAGTTTATCCCCTCGATATAATATAAACCCTGCCTTATTATATAAAAAAGCAATGACAGAAGTTTATGAACGTTTAGTACAATTTACATTTGTAGAAGTAAAAAAAAAAAAAAGAAGACAAATAGGCCATTCTTCTGAACTACAGCCATGTCGGTATATCATTGTTGGATGCTGCAGAAAAAAATATTTTAGGCTCAATTGCAACAAACAGGAGGTGCACGGGAAGAAATTTTGCTACAAAAATTGCAAATAACACGTTGCCACCAAGTGGAGCACAAGTGGCTTTATGTTATCTACATTCTACACTGTGATAGTTTCGAACGGTACAAATTTCAGAAGATGAACCTATCAATCAGAAACTTGACTCATGCCTCTACAAGTCGTATTTTCTTCTTCCCACCCTTCGCTGGCTTTGAACTTGCTTGATCTTTCTCTTCTGTCTCTGTTTCTATTCTAGCGAAGACTGGCTTTGGATCCATCATTACCTGGCCTGCCTTAAGACCTCCCCATTTAGCGTCCTCCTACAGGGCATAGTTGAATTATATGCTAGAATTTGTGCTTACAGATATTTTCAGGACCACAGATTTGCAAATTAAATTTTCAACATCGTATTCCCTAAAGGGATTAGATTATACTTGGCAAAATTGGGACAGAAATTAAACATTGTGTCTATAATAAGAACATACCCATCTCAGTGCCCTATATTGGTCTTCTGAGAAACCAAGCTGTGTGTAGATCCTCCAGGATAGGCTTGGAGTTATCGGAGATAATGTAATTGCAATTATTCTCATTGTCTCTAGAATAATGACAAGATCCTGTAGTTAGGTGGAGAAAAAATTAAGTGAACAAGTCAGACATCAAAATCTCAAAGTAAACAGTAGCAACACTATATATGGTACATATAGGTGAACTTTAATATTATTAAGTGTGCAGCAAAAGATTGTCAAACAACAGCCAGACAAAAACATGGATGATTCCATTCAAATATTTCACAACAATGGGGTTCATCATGGAGACAATCAGACAGTCAACATGTCATACATCTAATAACACACACCAAACCATGAAAGAAAATATCAACAAATCAATCAACACGAATTAAAATTAGTTTTGGTAACTAGACACTACAAATTAGGTCATAGTGACAGACTTTAGATGCTTTCAGAAGTATAAGTATAACAACAAAGAATTCTAAGGTCTGAGAGAAGCATCTTGTCTTGTGTTAGAAACATAGGCTGCAATCAGCTTGAAATGTCATTCGACCTTTTCAGCATTTCAGACTTGACAGATCGAATATGAAAAAAGGGTGACAAGCTGGTGAGAAAATAAATATAAGTCACTTAGAATGTCAACCTTTGCAGCCTTTTCAGCACTCTCACCCCCTTGCTTGAAACAAGACCATGGTGCATTCTCGTCAATGTACAAGTTTCCCAAGTTGCCAATCTCTAACACAGTTTCACATGCTGATGACAATAAAAGATGTTCATAATGGTCCTTTGCCTTGTTCACCTGTATAAACAGTTTATAATACCCTGAAGTCTGTAACACTAACACCAACAGATACGCAACAGAATAAGCAAACATGTGATTACAAATTTTTCTTAAGTAGACGAGTAGAAGGGTGTGATCTGAAATACTCAAGATGCATCACAAGCTTGAAGTAAAAAATTGAACCAACACATCATTGGCAACACAGACTGTGAAGCCCTTGTTACCAGGGTTCTGAAAACAGCTGGTAAACTAGAAATCCAGAATCAGTCAGTCTAAGAACCCTGTCCAGGTTCACCATAATTCCCTCCCATTTCGATCAATAGTTATCACACAATACTAATTCTATTGCCTGTAGTTCACAGTAAAAACTTGACCTTTGCCAAAAAAAAATGGTTTAAGGGCCAAACACAGCCATTTTTGAGGCAATCAGATATGAATTCTCAACCCAAAAATGGCTTCAAAATACACTTTAAAGAATAGACACAAAAAAACTTCCAACTGGCATATATTGTAACACAAAAAAGGAGCAACATTACATATCCAAGGTTTCTTGCTTTGAGGATATATAATTAAAACAATTTAAACAACAACAACAACAACAAAGCCTTTAGGTCCCAAACAAGTTGGGGTAGGTTAGAAATGAAACCCAATAGAAGTCACCAACTTTTTTATATATAAAAAAAAGAGCAAAAGAGGGTGAAAAGCTAGGTCATGGCTCAAACACATGGATTGCTAATTTCCATGCGCCCCTATCTAAGGCTAAGTCTGTAGGTATGTTCCAATCTTTCAAGTTTCTCCTTATTGCCACCTCCCACGTCAGGTTAGAATTTTAATTAAAAACAATTTCAATCATATAAAAATTCTCTATTGTATATAGACCTTTTAAAGCCTGAAAATTACTTTCTAAAACCAGTCTCAAACAAAGTAGACCCTGCTAGAAAGAATGCAGTCACAAATTCATCGTTTATAATTAGTTCCTCCACTCCTACCATCATAATTTACAGATAACAAGGAGGCCTGCTTACCAACTTTTCTACATTACCCTTGAATGAACTTCCATCTGCAGCTGCAACTGAATCAAAAGCTAACATGGAATTACAATTCTTTTTTAGAAGCCCAAGAGTGCGATTGAGAAGGTTTCCTGTTCAAATGAGATGAGATTATTACCAACAAATAGACATATAGGTAACACAAATAGGAAACACCACCTAAAGCAGAAGCTATTTTTTATATAAATTTTAGCACACATAGATCTGAATGCGCATATGTTGCAGAAACAAAGGTATTTTGGGTAGAAATACCAATTGTGTTGGCAAGGTGTGCATTGACTATATTGATAAAGCGCTCTTCTGAATAGTCCCCATCATTGCCGAATTCTACTTCCCTCAAGAAGAAGTACCTAACAGCATCAGCTCCAAATCTGTTGACCAGATCCTTTGGTTCAAGTGTGTTGCCTAATGATTTCCCCATCTTCATGCCATCCTAAAATTTTCAAAATACACAACCAATATTTCATGGAAGGAGCCTAATGATGTACAAGTGTTGCACCGATAAATCATGCAGCAACCGTTGACCAAAAAATACACATGATGACAGGGAAAGCAACTTCAACCAATATTTCATTTTCAAATTGGTAAGCTCCCATTACTGTTTGGGGTGCAGCACTATAGTTTCATCAGGTCTATAGAATTGGAAATAAGATAACCTTTGTCAAGAATCCATGACCAAACACTGCATCAGGAACACTTATCCCCGCTGACATTAACATTGCCGGCCAATAAACTGCATGAAACCGCAATATATCCTGAGGCACATGTACAGAAATCATCACAATTCATATTTCACTGAATGAAACGATAAAATATAAAAAAACTCATCGATATTATTGCTTGTGAACTGGACATAGATATCAATATCTACAGAAGTAGGTGACCAAATCCAAGTAAAATTCTGAGCATCGCACAGTTTTCAGTGAGCAACAAATAATAATGTACGCAAAGCAGCACATAAAGAGAAACATAGCATACCAGGATAGTAGTATATTCTGTGATGTTGGCATTTATGATGTTACTAGTCAAGAAATTTTCAAAGTTTTCTGAAATTTAATAAGTTATTGATGAATGATGATTTTCCGAGATTTTGTGATGCATCAGTGCTTATCTATCTTGTGGCATCACAGTTTTATTAGCCCAAGTAGCTGCAGTTGGGCAACAGGAATGCATGATACAATGGAAAGAAGTTTGGATTAAGTGGTTTTCAAATTGAAAGGACTGCAACTCAATCACAAAATTGAAGAAAAAACGATCATCCCTAAGAATTCCTCCATAGGAGACAAACTTCAAACAATAAAATGTTCATGCTGATTCATCCATTCAAACAAAATCATATTTCCAGTACTTACTAGCAACTAAGTTACAAGTAATCACTGGTACCATCCAAGTTCCCATCATATTATAAACAACGTGAACATACAAACATGTTAAGCATGAATGAGAAGAGAAACATTAAAGTAGCAACAAGGAGCGTGAATGCCTGAAAGAAGCTGAAACCAACCTTTCCTATCAAGTGCAGAGAAGCAGGCCAACCACGATCAACAGCTTGCTGTAAACTTGCCATCTCCCCATCATCTAGTAATGCTGAAAGATAACTGTAGACACAGACAGGTGAAAAAAATAGAGGCCGATAATTTTTAAAAAATAACATAAATTACAGTCTCCTTTCAAGATTCAAGTCTGCAAGCTGGCTATTCATAATTAATATATTGCATGCATGGTCTTATTATACTTAACTAGTAAAGTATCCATTATACAATGCAAATATGGCCAAGTAACTTTATTATGACGTGCAACATACATGTGGAAGAGTAAGACCATGCAGATCTAAACGAAACTACTAGAAACAAATATTTTATCTAGAAAGATAATATAAAACATAACATGCATAAGAGGAGCACAAGTGTATGTTCCAAAGACAAGAGGACTATTAGTGATCGCAATAGTGAGAACAGATAAAAAGAAGAGCTTCCAATGAGACACTTCACGTGAATTTTGAGATAACAGATTGGAGTAATGTATGAGGACCATATGCTAATCAATACAAGCAGTAATTCTTTTCAGGAAAAATGAATTATCAGATCTCAAACACGCCAAAAATATAAACATGGACACCAGGCTTTCATTGAATAGCTAAAGCTTAGTAATAAAAGCAGTCCCTGAAAATGCATAGGAAATCAACAATTTTTAGAAACAAAAGTACAATCTAATAATTTTCCACGCAAATATAATATAAATGAAGTTTACTATCTTATCTTAAATGTGTACGAATTCACAGTTTGAGTAGATATAGGCAAAATTTTCATGGTTACTTAAATGCAAGTTAAGATCTAAATAGAGAAACATACCCCAATAAAGCATCAAACCACACGTATATTGTCTGTTTGGTGTCATTGGGCACCGGAATGCCCCACTCTACAGATGCACGAGAAATAGAAAAGTCTCTTAATCCACTTTTAATCCATCCTTGGACCTACAACTGTGTCTTAGTCAGCCAGAGAATAAAGAACAGGGGTGAGGGATGTCCAGAAATCATTTTTGAAACATATGTGATAGAAAAACTTGACAATTAACGAAGCTCCGGGTTATGTTTTTACTGGAAGCTAAAACATGAAACACTAATATGAATCTTGAATGCCATATATTACCATTCGTTGTACAAGAAAGAATCAAAGGAATGATGTTCTTTTCTCTTGCAAGCAGAATCCAATAGAAGTCCAATGGTGAGCATAATGCAGGCTATTTGCTAAGATGCATTGTGATCTGTCATTGCTATAAACATGCACCGTTGGTTGATGTGCTGACTCTTTGAGCCTCATTGTAAACCTATCTTGCCAAGAAAAGGTAAAGAATTGTGTGGTGACGAATGATATTACTGATAATGTGCAAACTATTGATATATAAGAGTTGCAGCCAACAGTCACACTTCGCTTTGTATTAACTATCTTTGGCTTTTTTAACGTATATGGCAGTTTTCCTTTAAAGGAAGTGATAGAATACTCATATCTTAGGATGCCATCCGAGTAACTATTTGACATGTTATTAGTAAGAAAATGTAGTAAGGACATTTGTCCAATGCCAACAACATGTCCTGGCAAGCAGAAAAAGCAATGATCCTGTTAGAATATATCTCCATACAGCTATAATCTCTCTGGCTGATCCTCCTTTATTAGGATAGTCAGACCTGTCCAATCCTCATTAATTAGATTGATCAGGATGATGTTGTAACATTTATAGAGATAGCTTTCTGTATTTAGACATAGAATGCTATAGATACATAGGCTGTGTACTATATATTTGTACAAATTCTATCAATGAGAATCATCTAATTAATGAGGATCG
Organism: Raddia guianensis; assembly: GCA_036346415.1. Lineage (NCBI taxonomy): Eukaryota > Viridiplantae > Streptophyta > Magnoliopsida > Poales > Poaceae > Raddia > Raddia guianensis. The sequence goes on along the minus strand of CM070536.1, from coordinate 8,780,735 downwards.
GCCAGGCGCCCAGGCCTGATTATCCTAATAAAGGAGGATAGGCCATAGAGATTACAGCTGCATAGACAGCTGTAGAGATATATTCTAACAGACCCAATGAAACCCAAATGGTTTGTTACATATTTCATTATTGGGTAACAATATATTTGAGGAAGAACATGACAGGTCTCCAAGAATACATATGACAGTCTAATTTATTAATTTGTCAATGCTAAATTTATATGGTTAGAATTTACATTCAAACTATCGGTTTTACAGTTTTCAAACACAATTTGCAGTGATTTACAATAATTCAAGAAACATAAATAGATTAAAAAATATAACAAACAAGATTAAAGTCTCACCTCGTTCAATCGATGTGATGGCCTTACAAAATCAGGATTACTGGTGAGTAGATCTTCCAATTTATGCTGGTATTTTGACAAGGCAAAGAAATAGTTATCTTCCTTTCTAGGTACACAAGGCTTTAGATGCACAGGGCAACAATTGTTTTCCACTAATTCTTTTTCATCCTGTGTAAGATAAGAAAACCAACATTATGGTACATGTATGTGCGAATGGTACAACATAAATGCAAAGCATTTTTTTAAAGAAGGAAATAATAGAACATGCAGCTCTACCAGCATCATGCTATTTATTTTTGTGTTTTTCAAATGAAGGATTCCATCCAAAGTCTTGTGGCTTTGCACATTTCACAAATTTGTTTTAAAATCTAGCTTGTCAGTTGTCAAAGGATACAGGAGAACTAAACCAAACATACAGCATCCACTAGGGCACTAGGTACAGAAATGAATCCAGCCAGACTTCGTGAAAATCAATTGGAACAAAAAGTTGCACCATATTTCAATAGAGAACATATACTGAGCACCATTGCCAAACCAATATAGAGAATGGATGCAAACACCATTGGCAAACCACTACCCTATTGATATGTTGATAATTACTTAATAGACATGCATGCAGCCACCTACTTACGACTTACGAGGACAAAAAAAACGTGTATAGAGCATTAAATGATTGAATCAATACTCCATTAAAAGGATGAATGTCCAAAAAAGAATATTGGTATCAACAAAATCAGTTCTTCAGCGGTAAGTTCAATACTAAAACCTTCCATATTAAAGATATAAACATGAACATGTATACAGTGCACTGAAGTTAGGTACTCATATACTCACTATTAAGTTTTTAAACATACTAATGCATTTGTCCAAAAAATAATGTACTAGTAGTACTGCTATATGAGAAGGTACAAACAAAAGCTTACCTTGTACTCCTCACAATTCACACAATAAAGCCCTTCGTAATCAGCTCTATATATGTCACCACTGTTTAGCACTCTAGAATAGAAGTCATTAACAACAGCCTCATGCTTGCGATCGGTGGTGCGAATAAATCTGTCGTATTCTATGTCTAGCTGTAGGAATGTGAAACAATGCAGGAGGACAAAATGAGCTCAGGAGTTACTTCATGTGGTGAACAACATGAAAAATGAAAATACATATGGTGGAGAACATACATCAGCCCAAAGCATCTTATATGAATTTGAAATTGTATCGCAATGATCCTTCGGGTTTCTACCACTATCCTCTGCTGAAGTGGCGATTTTCTCACCATGTTCATCTGTTCCAGTAATAAATATAACCCTCTTCTCTAGCAACCTCTGCAACCATAAAATAATCATTAAAAGACAGCCTCTTGAACAATGATAGTTAAGCAACAGAACACATGCATTTCGTTTCTAGTAGCATGGATTGTCAAAACTTAGCAATCCAGACACTGGAGTGGAAAATATGCATGCAAGATTCTGTATACTAAGCATTTTCCATTTCAATTATGATATGGTTGCAGCCTTATATGAGTTATATATATTGGAAGTGACTTTAAAGTTACAGATTTATGCAGTCATATGGATATATGACAACATTGGACCTCTCTCTCCAACCAATATCCATATTCACATGAACAATTTACTTGGTCGACCCAGATCCAATTTCAGGTAAACTCGAGTGTATATGTTTGTTGTGAAGGCTAAGCGACTACCTCAAGTAAAATATAAATGCACACAGAAAATTTACTGAGAAAACATACGAAACCTAATCATTTGCATTGCACGCAGTAGAACTGGAGCGGAACATCCCACACCACCTAGCTACACAACAGTGGACATTTATCAAAGTTGCAACCGCGGGTGGCTCTAGTATAACGAACACAAAGTCCCTAACCTGGGCATGCGGGGATTGCTCCTATTCTGCTCATTCACGAGCACTAACTGATATAAAACACAGCGCGCGCGTTCGCGCGTGGAGGCTTGCCTGGAAGCGGGCGATGGCGTCGGCGGCGATGGTGGTGTATGCGCTGCCCATGTGCGGCGGGGCGTTGACGTAGTAGAGCGGCGTGGTGAGCACGTAGGGCGCCTGCGTGGAGGCATCGGGTGACGAGGAGATGGCGGCGCAGCAGCGGCTGCGGCCGTGGCCGGGGCGGTGGGGCGCGGCGGCGAGCGGGCGGAGCGGCGGGGTGGCAAACCCTATGCGGCGGGAGGCGGCGGCGAGGGAGGAGGGGGCGCAGAGGACGGCCCGCCCGGCGGCCATGAGCCAGAGAGAGAGAGAGGAGAGAGGGAGCGCGGGTTAGGGAGGGGTTTTCGCGTTCGTGAGGAGGAGGAGGAGAGTTGGGAGCGGATGGGTGTGGGTGTGGTGGGGAGGAGGAGGATGCTGGAATGTTGGGCCTGTGGGCCGCAATCATTTCTAGGTGAATGTAGCCCATGGAAAGGTGGAAGGACGCACTGTACAACTGGCAGGCCGGCTACATTTCTGTTCCCCACGGCCCACGAAGCCACGGCGGCCCAAGACAGCATGCGGCATCAACGCATGGCACCGGCGCTGCAACGCAATGCGCGCGAATGCCGTGGCAGGAAACCAGGAAGGGAGCCAGGCGTACGTGTGATGGACCAAGGAACAGTGCGTGCCCATGGATGCGTGTAGGCTGCGCCGAGAGAATTCAGAAAATGAGTACACTCATAGTATCAAACTGCGTGCGTGATGGACCGAGGAATAGTGCCCATGAAATGACACTCATATCATGGGACTCACAATCGTATGCCTATGATATATATGTAATTAATCATTCGAGTCATTGATGATGAGCCAAGATAATCGATATGCTGAAATATGAAGTTTAAAGAGTGTCGTTCGTAGTAATCTCTCGGCTCATCTAAAAATACTAAAATATAGGGGTTTTCCATGTTTTTTAGGATGCTATTGGATTTATATCAAAACTACAAAAGCAATTCTCGCCTTGTCCACATATGAGGATCGCTGTTTTTCCTTGAAATGTATTCTAAATTTGGATAGGTAGTTTGGGCGTAGCATCTGGAAAAAGCTTGTCATAAGGCTCTCTCCAACAGGAGTCTCTAAATTTGATCCTCTATGGCCTCATATACAGGCTCCCTTTAAAAAAATATCTCCCTATATTTCTCTCATTTTCAACAGCGTTCCCTGTATAGAGAATTGTATGGGGAAGGAAAGAGAACCCCTATGTATAAGAGAATGGAGAGAAAAACTCTATTTTAGAGAACGGAATAGGGAATATTGTTAAAGCACATAGAGGAAGAATCTGTCCCCTATTTTAGGGTAGATGGTGCTTTAAGAGAACCTGTTGGAGACAGCCTAAGGAAGGGCTAAATCAAGTGTTTACGATTTTCTCGGTCATCCTAACAAGCCCAGCAGCATGAGTAAGAACTACAGTCAAACAACAAGCTTCGCCTGCTGCCGCCGCTTATAAACATGTCCTTGTAGGATTTTTTTTTCTTAAATGATTGATTATCTTTCTAAACATTTTTTTGACCTGTTATGAATGCCACACATAAATAAATTTAACGTCACAGCATGAGCATTCTCAAATGAAACTTTGGTTATGAGCGCCACGTTTTCGTAGCCACCTGATCAAAACAGTTTCAAGTTTCAGTTTGAGCAGATATTAATTTGAGAAAACGATGTTAAAACAGATGGTTTTACTCAAAACACACACCAAAACAGTCTGGATCGCTGCAGTCTGGAGTCGGACTGGACGCGCACACACGCAGAGCGCCGGTTTGGCGCTCCTTTTGACTGGCTCAATTATAAGCGAGCGACAAAGCAGCGGGTAACTGCTTTTGAGGCAACCAAAAGACGCTGCTCTCAGCTCAGCATGCCAAAAGAGGTGGCCTCCCATTTATTTATTTATATATATATAAACAATCAACTTTCGCGCGCAGTCGAAATCAAGTACTAGTACTTGTGTTTCTAGTTTGCCGGTTGTGGTTTCTGCTAAAACGGTTAATTACCGTTTTATAACCATTCATGTCGCCATGGTGCGCCAGTGTGCCGACGATGACTTAGGTCTTGTTTGTTTTGAGTAGAAAGTTGGTGAAAACTTTAATCTAAAAATGTTACGACATTCGATAGACGTCTTAAAAAAGTTAAAAAGTTATTCGAAAAATATTTTACAAACTATAAGAAGAACTATTTAAAATCCAAAAAATAACTACAAGGTACTCTCTTCGGTCAAAAAACAAATCGTCGTTAACTTTTAGATATGCATTTGACCATTCGACTTATTGAAAAAACTATGTAAGTTATCATTTATTTTGTTGTGATTTGTTTTATTATTAAAGATACTTTAAGCATGACTTATATTTATGCATGCTTGCACTAAATTTTTGAATAATACGAATGATCAAATATGTGTTCAAAAGTCAACAACGACTTGTTTTTATGACCGGGAGTAGTATTACATTTTTTGGCTTATACAAAAATGACAAAGTTTCATTAATTTAATTTAATTTAAACCGGAACAAATAAGACCTTAATTTCGTACACGAGGAGTAAAAGGAATTTTTTCTTAGTAGAGTGCAAAGGCTCCTCTCAAGTAGGAATTCAATTAAGCAGCAATTGAGGGTTTTAGGATTTAAAGTTCTCAAATCTATTTTCATAGACATTTTAATTTTCTAAGCTACTTTTGAGAGTCCTTAATTTTAAAAATGTTTTTGCTAATCATCAGCAACTGATTTTTAGAGAAGTCTCAATCGATTTACTCACCTAGCTAGCTGATTCTGCTGAATTTTTATGTGCGCTATGAAAATGCCTAATTTACAGTCCAAAAAAATAAAAAACAAATAAATCTTAATCGCATAATGTTAACCCTGTTTCTTTTTAAAATCTTTAATCCTGTCTAGATTTTATTACAAATCAAACAAATCCATAGCCAAATATTTCACAAATCACAGAAATTGGTAAGCCACAGCTGACAGCGCCACCTTCCCGTCGTCCACAATAAATCCATGGCCAGGCGGCGCAGTCGTCGTCCTCCCCGGAGACGGGCGCATACGCATTGGATGCCCTCCCGTTCTCTCCTCTCCTCTCCTCTCCTCTGTGCCTCTCTGTCCCAACATTGGAGTCGCCCGGTTTCTCCAGACGGGGAGGTACTGTAAGGAAAGAAAGAAAGAAAGAAAAGGGCATGGTTCTTGAGGAGTCAGGGTCCATTGCTTCTTGTTCTTGGTAGCCCACGCCCCTCAGCATTGCCGCTTCGTTCTTGGAGTGGGCTTCATCCTGAAATGAGGAAGCATGGGTGGCAGCTACCCTACCACCCACTCCAGGTATAACCTTTCCTCGCGGTGCTCTTGCTACTGCTGGCCTGCTGCTGCTTGTTGGCTTTTCACACTCACTCTGCTCCCGTGGTGGGCTGCTGACTGAGCAGGTGGTGGCGATAGCTGTGTTCTTGGCGTTGGGCTTCGCCTTCTACGTCTTCTTTGTGCCCTTTGTGGGGAGGAAGGCGTTCCAGTATGTGGCCATGGGTCTCTACACTCCACTGGTGAGTGTTCCTGCTCGTTGGATTGGTTAAATTCTCTGGCATGGATAGATCTGGCATTCTCCCCCTTCTTTTTCAAGGTTTGCCTAGGCATTCTATTTGGTTCTTGTAGAGAAATATTAACCTGTTTTTGCATGATTCGCACATATATGCTGCGAGGCAATGGCGCTGCCAAGAATGCCAGGAAACATTCCTGCTCTTAGTAATATTCTGCTAGGTTGGCGAAGGAAGCTGAGAAGATAAGCCTTCATAGGGATTACTCGTGTAATGTTGCTCTTGTGAGTCACATATGTTATATCAACACTCAAGCACGATCTTAACAAATTGAGTTCAGTTTATAATTTCACAAATGAGCAGCACAAACATGAAACATCTTTTGTGGATCACATGGCCGATTGCCTGGTAGAACGGTTTTCTGTTGAGTAACGAGCAGCTTCTTGTGGCAGGTTACATGTGTTGTCATGTTATACATATGGTGTGCTGCAACAAATCCTGGTGACCCTGGCATTTTCGGATCGACAAAGCATTCAAAATTGGATAAGGATGGAAATCAATCACAAATAAATTCGGATCTTGCATTAAGTCACGGAGGAAGACCATTAAGTGAGGGTTTTAATGCTGTTGATAACAGTGAGAAGTTGAGCAGCATGCTCGAGAGAAAGGATTCTCTTTCTTGGCCCAGTTTTTCTGAAGTGCTATGTTTAGTTTGTTTCCCCTTTTCCTGCCTTTGCAAAAGATGCCTCCATCCAGATAATCAACCTTCTGAACAAAACACTGAAGAAGGCATGTTCTTCTGCAGCTTATGTGAAGCAGAGGTACGGCTAACTGATATTCTGTACATCTGAACCTGTGAATCCTTGAGCTCTATTGGTTTGCACTCCTAAAGCATGGGCCTTTCGTAAAGTCTATTCAGCAATTTAGTAAAATTTAAGCTGTGAGCTTCACATCAATTTGTGCTTAATGCCACAAAGCGCTCATGAATGTAAACTAATATTAGAATTATCAATACGATTTAGAAGCCACTGTAACTAAATTCTAGTTACTATCTAGACATAAGATAGGGAATATTGGTTTGAATCAGATAATTCTTATGATTCCAAATTGTAAATGATTGTCCAAATGCATGTTACTCATGTATGTGCAGACCTTCATCAAATACATCACTTGAGCACCTTCTAGTTATGCAGATGAGCCCTGCTGCGTAGTTATGTGTTCAAAACTATAAAAGAGCCGATGCGAAAATAAATGTTTTAGTGCTGATGTGTTTTGGGTTGTTCAATGTTTGGTAGTATAAATTGTTCACCTTTTCTTGTAACGTGTTACCATGTGTCATTTAGGTATTGAGGAACAGCAAGCATTGTAGAGTGTGTGACAAGTGTGTTGATGGTTTTGATCATCATTGCAGAGTAAGTTACATTTTTAATGTTCTTGGCATTGATATTAAAAGCCTTGTTTGCTTTCAATAATGCAATGTTCTTGTTTTCCCTGATGCCTTTGTTCTCTCGTAGTGGCTCAACAATTGCATAGGCAAAAGGAACTACAAAGGATTTTTTAGTCTAATGGCTTCTTCTGTTCTCCTGGTAAGTGTAGGTCTATCAATGGACCAATGGTAATGAAATTTGAAAGAGCATTATAACTATGATATCTACCCATTTAGCGAATAATGACCCTGTAAAAATGTGTAAATGCATTTGCCTTTGCTGAAACCATCAATTATCAGTCACCATAGTACCTGTAACCATGTGTGCAGTGAATGTAGTTAGCATTTTTTCCATGCCTCTTTTATTCTGGTTAACCATTGACAGATATCCATGGTTTGTACACCTTGGGCCAGCTTGTAATGCAGTGGTTGTCAGGAATCCTTGTGCTGATTTTCTGCATTGCAAAGCGAGGGGAGTTTTCCAGACAGATCGCTGCAAAGTTAGGAAGTAGCTTCTCTACTTTAGCTTTTGTGATTGTTGTGGTGAGTTGATAGAATTTTTTCCTTGTCTAATACATGTTTACTGCATTTAAGTGCAACTAAAAGTTTATCAAGAGCATTGACACGGTTGATAATATTATTTGATTTTTGCAGGTTACTTGCACTATACTTGCAATGATTGCAACTATACCACTTGCTCAACTTCTGTGCTTCCACATTCTTCTCGTCAAGAAGGTAAATTGCTATTAAGTTTTCATGGTAGCTGTAAACACCAGTACATCACAGGCTTCGAGGGGCTTGCAGTTTCAGATCTTTATCTCATTTTTTTAAATCAAAACTACTTCCAAAAATAAACATGATTGGCCACCATCTCATTCTTTTGCTTGGTCCATTCTTCCTTCCATATATCCCGAAAAGTCACCGAGTCACAACACTGTTCCTTTTCCTCCTGCTGGTAGCACAGATGTCGATTGTTTGGTTATGTCTGCTGGTAAGTAGACTATGCTGGTAAGTAGACTACAAACTGTAACCAGATCATTTACCTGATTTTGACTGTCAGAAGATCATCTATCTGTGGCTAGAAATAATAAAGCATGCACACGATTTTGAACCATTAGATTATGCCATTGCATGCTATGTCCATCTCAACTTGATGCCTTCATTCCCAAGTTAATTACATGTTTTATATATATGGGTTTAGGGAATTAGTACGTATGTGCCTTTATTCCCAAGTTAATTACATGTTTTATATATATGGGTTTAGGGAATTAGTACATATGATTACATCATAGCTTTGAGAGAGCAAGAGGAGGATCAGCAAGAAGAGGTTGCTGGGCACCAAAGTCCGCAGATGTCTATTATTAGTTCGGTTACTGGATTTAGCACAGCAAGTTCTTTTGGTCCACTTCACCGTGGTTCATGGTGCACTCCACCACGATTATTTCTTGAAGATCAGGTACATGACTGCCACTAGCTCATTTCTATCCAAAACTAGATATAATTGGGAGATGAAAGATCCTGGAAGCTAAAGGAGTAAAGTATGATAGATGTATTCTCAGTATCTTATTTGACCTATAAGATGTATATATGCCCAATTTTTTCATTCATATGTGTTCTCAGTATGAATCTAACTGAAGCCAAATGTTGTTGTATATGAGATGGCCTGTTTGGTTACTAACATGTGATATTTCAAGACTAATTTCTATTTGCTCTCAAATTATCATGATTAGTAAACTATGCCAAATTTTAGTTCGAATTATCTGTTATTTATTTTTCAAATTAAAGGTCACTTTACCTGAATTAGTAGTTTCAGACTTCCAGTAGCCACTTGTAGAGTTGTAGTCATTTACTGGTTTATAAATCTTTACTCCTGATGAATACTCAACAATCTGAAGAAATTTCCAAACATGACCTGATGCTTATTGTTCACTCCATTGTCACACAGTTTGATGTCGTCCCTCCAGAGATTGGCATTTCACAAAACTCAGGGGGTAAGAAAATTAATGAAGAGGAAGGAGCAAGAAGAAGAAATGGAACAGTAAAAATCAGTCCCTGGACATTGGCGCGCCTTAATGCAGAGGAGGTGTCAAAGGCAGCAGCCCAGGCAAGGAAGAAATCCAAAATTCTGAAGCCAATTGCAAGACATGGTGCTCCAATCGGCCATGAAAACATTGGTGGTAAACCAATTCCTAAGCCCGACAGCAAAGGGCGGCCTGACAAAAGGGGACGCTTCCCTGCTGAACTCTCTCTTGATCCCCTTGCAAGGCTATCTGCAAGTGGCACCGAAAGCAACTTCAGTGACGCAGCAATGGGAACGTCTGGCAATTTGGCCCCATTACAGCTCGAAGCAAGGAGCGCTTTCCAACCGAATACTGCAGCGTCCACCAGAAATGCTGCTTCATCCCCTGAAAGTAGCTTTGACTCACCTGATCTCCACCCCTTCCGCATGTCTTCGTCCACAGCAGATGAGATGCAGGGAGTCATGCTGCATCCTGGTCAGAAGGGCATTGAGTTTACAAGATCAGCTAGTGATGGGTATGAAGCGTCAGGAGGTGAAGACAGCGACCGCATCCCTTCAAGAATCGTGCACAGATCTTCAAACTGGTCCAACGCCATTCTGAACTCTGGTCAGGGAGGCCAGGTAACTGATCAGCATATGGCATCATCAGATGAAGGGTTTGTCGCTAACAGGTCGAGCTAGTTTGATATGACTTGCTTCCAAGTAGCTTCTGACTTCCGGCCAGCTGGTATGTGAACTGTGGAAAAGCTCCAGCGTGTAGGTTCCAAGAGAATTGCTGCATGTGACACAGCATTGTTTGCAAGGCATTGGCTAATTTTGAGCTTAGGGCTAGGTTTGTAATCATCGAACAATCGGTGCCGAATTCAACTTAGTGTATTTGTGTGTGAAATGCCACAGCAATATATGGCTTGCTGGTGTGTTGCTCTGCAATATATGGCTGACCGTAGCATTCTCGTGTCTTGCAGATGTGTTGCAAAATTCCTTCCTCTTGATTGCCACGGTCGAGCGTTCTCTCTCTGAGCCTCGTCTTGTGCTGTTCATCTGCAAATGTTCGTACAGCATGCCATTTATCTGTAAATGTTCGTTCAACACAGAGCTAAGACGCATCAGTATAATGTAGTATCTATAAATCGCTTCTTCGTGACATGTATGGCATGTCATGGTGCAAGACTTTCGATGGACATGAATCATAAAACCATGATGCATCGTAGTTATTTCAATTTCAACAAGTTTTGAAGTGCTCATAGCAGGGAAAATACAGCAAACATTAGCTCATGACGCTTAATATCGATATGAGGTTGACACAAGTGTTGTTACAGAAAAGATGATAGCTTCTATTTCAAGAGCAATCCTCTACTACTACATCTTCCAACATAAAGGGCTGACTTACGAAGTTTCTTCAATCCATTGGATTTGCATCTTGGTCTTTGAGGAAACCATTTGCTGGGAGTTTCGGGGTGTAATTTACAAAGAACGCTACCAGTAAGTAAACAGGTAAAAGAAACAAGGACGGTGCACTCTGCATAACCACTAGCTGTTGTCCACCCCCCAAAGCCCAAAATTTCAGTTGCTACATCATATGAAACATAGCTTGAAAAAAATGCTACACTGGGACCCGTTTTCCTCTGTATCGATCAAGGAACTGCAAACAAAGGAAATTAGACTAATCAGAAAAAGAAATATACCAAGCATCATGTCTCTTGAAAATAAAAGAAGAATGTTGCAAAGTCCATACTGATGTGACAAATGGTTGTTGAAAAATCCAGCCAATGATTGGAATCCTTTGCAAGAAAACCACAAGAGTTGGCCAGAATCCACTGCAATGGAATTCAATTCAGTGTCCATGACACTCGCAAGCAAACATTATAACAGGAATAATGAATTTTGTAATAGACAATTAGATATTTTGCAGATAAATGTCAACAAAGCATTGATTTTTTTTTAACTCTGCCTCAACATAAAATGTCAGATTGCTCAAGTGAGAAACAATGAAAAAAGAATCCAACCTGAAGAGTACAATGAAGCCATATGCCTCTAAAAGCATGCCAAAAAAGGGCCACCCAATGAGAACGAAGAAAAAACCGGCACCGAAGGAGATGGTACCCTGTTCAATACAGCAGTTAGTAAGATAATATAAATGTTGGATTGTTGATCATTATACAAAATTAGTGATTTTCACCTTAAAATTCTTGGGCGTGGTGAAGAACTGCATAGTTGATTTCAGTCCAATTGTTAAACCCAAACCTGACAGGAAGAGAATCTGAAACAGCACATAAAGAAAAGTTCAGTTCAGTCAACTCAGGTTCACCAAAAGTTAAAAGGGAAAAAATGTGAATGAAACTTACATTGCCCATCGCAATAAGGCCCTTGTCGAAGAAGAAAATGATTCCCAGGAAGGAAAAGAATACCCCAAAGCCTGTTAGACCCAGCCCAATCTCTGATGAAGACAAAATACATCAGTCATATTGTCACAAATCATTGAGTGGGAGGATGAAACTGTTATTTAAGCAGGATTGTTCATAACACACTGTCCTTCTAGCATAATGTTACTAAAGCAGTAAATATGCTTAAAGTAATAGAATGACAAAAAAGACCATAAAGACAACCTAATAATTATACTATAAATGAAGAAGGGTTGCACTGACCACAGCCCCAAATCCCTAAGGTGGCTGAATTTATTTCACAAAAATGAGTGATTTATCATAAATTCCAGCTAAATTTCACATAATTTTCCATAAAATTGATGGGCTTGCGGGAATATCATCTTTTTCAAGTAGGCAGTAACTCATATATTCTACTTAGATTCCTCCCAAAGTGGCACCAAATCCTGCCAGTATAATCTATAATCTAAAAGATTCTCACTTGTGCTAACAAGTTTCTGAGTATTGGTATTGCCAGTAGTTGATTAGAAACTGGTACACACTATGCAGTGGAACTGTGTACATGTTGCTGTGTTTAAAATCTCTCTTCATAACTAATCCAAGTGCGTTAAGAGTTGAGTCAGCGCTACCGTTGTTTCTGCAACACCTCATGAACTAACTCACACCACTTCTCGAGTTTCTTCCCTTACTATTTCTAGAAGGTTTGCCTAATTGTTGTGGTTTGGTCTTAAGAGTTTTATAGACTTGACTGGTTTAATTATAACTAACCATATGGAACTAAATTGATAAGCTAGGGCGCGGATAACCTGCATGTTATATGATACTGTATCTGTATACATCTTTGATCCTCCCAAACAGCATTAAATAACTGGAAAAATGGTGCATGATAAACCCCTGATGTATTATAGATGCTTCTAAGTTTGTAATAATACTATCAAAATACTCATTTGGTCATGGTCGAATCATTGCAATTTGACGACACCATGAAGATCAGAAGCATAAATTGATGAATATAACTGGTGTCAACTTAAAAGTGCATAGCGCATGTTATGCCTCCTTCCAATCAGAAACAAATGGAACACAGAATCTGAAAGACAATTTGACAAAATGGTGACGGGTCCATACTCTTGAGATCATTCATCTCGAAGGAAACCATGTTGTCAGGCGAAGGGAAGCAGCGACACAGGCAAAGAACAGCGGCAAAATCCTGCACCCGCAAAAGTGATTAAATCACGCACAACTTTGTGCAAAAGAAACAGGACCACTTGACAGAACTAAAGAAGAGTGCTGAACCCTCAGTTGATATTCATGACAGGATCATGTATTTTAGATTTTTTGGTGAAAGACAATAGTGCAAAGCAATCGACATTTTCCCCTTTAAGCAGCAGCGAGCCCTAAACGTGGAGAAAGCATACTGTAGCAAGCTTATGAATTTGGTTAAACCCTACATTATCTGTAAATGCAGTAAGCCAGTAACACCTAAGTTGAGTTGTGTTAATCTCTACCAGTTAAAATCCTCTTGTGGTGGGGAGTGATGGATGATCCGTCATTTATCCTCATCGTCCAATCAAGCATCCACACTTCACGATTTCCCCTCCCCATGTCTGGATCGCCCCCTAGGGCTCACCCAATCCCTCTCAGCACAGCGCCGTTCTGTGTCGCACGCCCCGTGCCCCCAACACCCCGCCGCCCACCACGCACCATGCCACCAATCCCACTGGTTCCTCGCGCTCTCCCCTCCCTACCGCTGGAGGCTTCGCAGCCATGCGCGGATGCGCCATTCCGCCGCCGCCGTTGGTTGGATCTAGCGGTTTAGCCCCGCGCCCCGACAACGCCGGCTCCGCAGCATCTCCTCTGCCCACGAGTGCTTGGTCTTCTCGGCTCGGCTCCCTCCGGTGTCGGTGAGGCCGGCCGGATCCGCGATCAAGGTCAGCCATCAGTTGGGGAGGGAACCGGCTCTATGGAAGAGAGAAGCCGGCCGGCGCCGCCGCGCATAGAGGGAGGAGGAAGGGGCGACGCTCGAAGAGGTGAGGACCAAGGGAAAGGGTGAGAAGAGGAGGAAGTATGAGGAAGAGCTTCCCACCCGGTGCCGCCGTCGCCGACCCGCACGAGCTTGATGTCACCGGAGCAGCCCGCCGCGGCGCCGCGCTGGGAGGACGAGCAGAGGACGCTGTGCAGACGGATGGAGAAATTTTTTTTTTTTCTGATTTGTAATTTCTAAAGACCTACAGCTTTGCCCGTACGGCCACGTCACCCTTAAAATTGCGTCCTTTCGATGCTGATCACACGGTTCGACGTGCCTGTGGTCTATTGGGGGCCAAATGGGCTGGTCCGACTGAACCAGACCGGGCTGGCCCGCACTGTTCATCGAGCCGGGCTAGTCGGTTGGGGTGAACCGAACCGAACCTGAGCTGGCACCTTAGCCCATCGGGCCGGCCCGGTCGGTTCGCATAATGGCGGTTCGGTTCGGTTCACTATTGTAGTATATTAATTTAATTAAATATATGTATTTCTATATATTTTATTAGATAAATAATATATTTATTTAATTTATAATGTATATTTGTGAAATATATTAGTTTTCTTATTTTTATATTTTAAAATAAAAATAAACCGATTAATAAAAAACAGGCCAGTCCGGTTCGGCCTAAGTTGAGACCGTAGCCCGTTGGCTCGGTTCACGTAGTAACCGAACCAACCAAGCCCAAACCGGGCCGGCCCAGTTCGTCCCGTTGGCCATCTCTGCTATGGTCTTGCCTTGTCGCCCCTCCCTCCTTTCTTCTCGATCTATCCGTCCTCAACCGTAGGTTAGCCTAATGGCCACGAAAGTCAGTCCTCCTCAACTTGCCCACCAGTAGATTTTCTCTATTACAGACTTGCTAGCTTCTCGAACTCGTCCTTCTTCAGGCCCATGGGCCTCGTGGTGATGCCCTGATGGGTCAACGGCTCTAAGCACGAGAGACATGCTTGTCGTGCTGCCCAGGAGCGATCAACGGTCTTACGAGCTTTTCATTTGTCGTGGTGGACCTTGGTGACCTCCTCTTCAACTTGCCTCATGCTCTCCTAGGTTGCTCCCTCGAGCTGTGTGAGGTGAACGTTGACCGCTCTCCGCGCACGTCCAAGAAATTTGAGAAGATTTAGCAAGGTCTTCGCATATCTCCATGCAAGGGCCTTGAATGATTCAACGAGGTTTTTCTTGTCTCCACTCCTATCTTCAGGTCTGAAGGGCCTCGAGGTACTCAGAAGGATCTTTCTCATCTCCTTACCTGTCCTTGTGCCTTAGGGCCTCGAAGGACTCAGTGGTGGTCTCCACGTCTCCCTGCCTACCTTTAGGCCTCAAAGGCCTTTGAGAACTCCATAGGATCTCCACATCTCCCTCTTGCCATTGCCCTTGAAGGACTCGATAGGTCTTTGGGTGGGGGGGGGGTGGTGCCCTCCTAGCTCTTTCAACAATAGCCAAATATTTCATAAGATACTCTATAAGATACTCTATTGTTTTTAACTGTGATCCTAATATTTCATGTATGCAAATTTACCTAGTAGTGTGCGTGATATTGGATAACTTTTTTTCCATATGCTTATGTGCTTCTGGATTATGTGTGCTTCTAGGGGTTCAGTGTGATATTCATTATTCAAAGCTAAATTGAATATTCTCTACATCCTGCTTTAGTTCATTTTAGATTATTCTCTACATTACCATGATGACAAGCCGGGAGCAACGACGAGAACCTTGCCTGGCTACGAAGTGGACGATGATGAGAGAGAATTGACTGGGTGGCAGTGACAAGAGCAAGATGTGGAAGATTGGGGATATGGCTGGGTAGGGTGGGAGAGAGGCGGCCGAAGTGTTTTTTTTTTAAAAAAAAATGGCAATGGATTGCGAGCGTTTTTTTAGAAAATTGATGATCTTGGTTCTCTTTCCTTGGATCAAGATTGCACGACTCTGATTGGCTGAGCATGTGAGTGCATCAAATAGGCTGATGGCAACAGATACCGTTGCCTTGCTTGAAGGTGTATTGAAGTGGACATGGTAAAGATCGGAGCTATCTTTTATGAGCTCTGAAGCACAAGGAACAAAAAAAATTTCAGTGGGACGTCAACTACGATAGAAGGGATTAAAGTCCTGTTCTTTTCAGCTTATCAGCTTAACGGCTTAACAGCTTAACTTATCTACGTTTTGAAAAGACATATGATTTAATTTTTTTAAGTCTGTTTTTTCATTATTTTGAAGGTGGGTCCTAACGCTTTAAAAAACAAGTCAAACAAAATGAATCCGAATCTCGAGACTACATCGAGAAGATCTCAAAATTCAGTCATTTCAGCCATTCAGCCGTTCAGATCAGCTCAAAAGAACAGGACCTAAATCCATGCTAAGGGCTTCTATTCAAGAGTGAGAAAGAATGGGAATGGAGGTGTGAAGGAAGGTGCAAAGGGAGAATTAATAGTGCAGAGAGTACAAACCATGAGAAGGGGTGATTATCATCAATGTTGATGCAGCGGTTAATGTGGAGTTGTGGACTCGGGCCAAACAGCGGTCGCGGTGGTGGCGCAAGATCACTGAGGAGCAATGTTAGAGCATCCCAAAGAGGGCATCAAATTCCCTGCGCATCGCTACAAGATCGCATTCTGAAACTCACGCATTAGGCAAATCTGCTACTGGGCATCAAATTCCCTCCTGCTGCATTTGAAAAATTTTGAAGTAGAGGCCTTTTTGAGGGGTGAGATGGGGATGCTCTTAGCATTGGAGTTGAGGAAGCCAAAGGTGTATATGGGGCTAATAGAAGTAGAGACAGGCTTTGAGAATGGGCACCATGGTTGCAAGGGAGCTTGGTGTGCAAGAGGCAATATGTAGGAATTCCTTCATAGCAAACTCTGTCAGTTTTGTGCAGGTTTTTCTTCATAGCAAACAGTCAGTTTTGTGCCCAGATGTTGGAACATGCTGGATTGCTGGCGCACAACTTGGCAGCTCGGTGCCAGAAATCCGCTGCAGGAGGATATTGGAGGAGCACTGTGTCGGTTTCTCTCTTCTTTTCTTTTTTTAGATTGTCGGTTTGCCTGTTTGCTAGAGTTTGCTCCCTGCATTGGCAGGATGGCCGCCTAGCGGTGCATGATGTGATGAATAATACAGCGTTTGTCTAAAAAAACCTCGTGACAGCCCAAAGAAAAGACAAGCATGCGCCATGTCACAATGTCACAATATAAAAGATCGCCTCCAGATTTAGGGTACGCAAAAAAAAAAAAAAAAATTGGAAAGGCCAGGCCTTCGCTGCCTTGGTCTGGCTTTATAACTTCTCTCTTTTTATTTAAAACATTTCTCCTATCCAAAACCCTTTTCTCGAAGCATTTTTCTAAATTTTTGAAGTTATTTCACAAAGCACACAAAGCTTAGTTGAACCAATAAGTCTGCAGTCGTAGGAATGTCCAATATAAATAAAACTAAGGTCCCCAATAAGTCTGCAGTCGTAGGAATGTCCAATATAAATAAAACTAAGGTCCAAGGTCTTGTTCTTTTGGGTCGATATGAACAGCTAAACAGTTGAACGGCCGAAATGACCGATTTTTGAAAGCTTCTCGAGGTAGCCTCGAGATTTGAATTCATTACGTTTGACTTGTTTTTTAAAGCGTTAGGACCTATCTTCAAAACAACAAAAAAAAACATATTTAAAAAACTTAAATCATATGTATTTTCAAAACATAAATAAGTCGAAAAGTTGTTAAGCTTAAAAACAGACTTACAAAACTTAAATCATATGTCTTTTCAAAACATAAATAAGTCATTAAGTTGTTAAATCGTTAAGCTAAAAATAACAGGGTCTTCTATTGTTTGTTTCAGCTTAAATTAAATTAAATGAAAATCTATTATTTTTGTATAAATCAAATGATGTAATACTTTGTAATCATTTTTGTAGGTTTTAAATAGTTTTGCTTAGAGTTCGTAAAATATTTTTTTTTTATAATTTTTTGAATTCTTTGATACGTACATTAAAGTTTTCAATCATTTTCAGCTTAAACAAACAAGGCCTAAGCTGAAACAAACAATAAAGTTTTCAACAATTTTTAGTTCAAACAACAAGCCTACGTTGAAGGTGGCATCATCAATCCTGCCACTGAAATGTTGAAGTGCGTCTTGCCTACGTTGCTGCGAGCGTAAGACAAAGCACCTGTAGAGCCACAGCTCGGCTCTGCTAGCGAAAGACAAAGCGGTTGTATAGCCGCAACCCCAAGGTTTGATCATTCTGTGCTCTTGAGATGTTATAATCATCCGACATCAAAGAGTGAGAATTTGTTGATTCATTCAAAGACGAGGCTGAGGTCTGAGAGACGCAAATGTCCTCCCGTGCAGATTTTACTGGATTATGGCCAATAATCAGAGTTCAGAGCAATTACTGGTATCGTATCAGAAGAGAGCGGATGCATTTTAATTTGTTTTTATCGACCACCTTCAATCTCGAATTTCCATTTGAGAGTTAAGAGACGCATTTTTGCCAAATCTTGATCATTGTCGCAAGAAACTGAAGGATAATCCTTGCTCAGAGATACAACCATACAATGAGATGCAAACACGGAACACACTAAGAAACGAGAGCCAGCAGCTACTCATCAGATCAACGAACGGTGACAGCATAGATGAACAAACACCTACATGGCTACATGCAACTCACCCTCAATTGGGACAATGCCGCATCTTCCGCAGGAACTCTAGATGCAACTTATCTCAGGCAACGAGATGGACGCCGTCCGGGTCTCAGGCCGCTGGCTGCGGCTCGACGGTCTCGCCCTCGGCCGCGGCGGGGGCGGGGGCGGGTGCGGGGGCATCCTCCGGCGGCGGCGCGGCCTTGGCGGCGGCGGCGCGGGACTTGACGAAATCGAGGAGGCGTCGGCTCACCTCCTGGAGTAGAGCTGCAGCGCCTCGATGCCCTCCTCCACGGATGCGGCGGCCCCGCCGCTGTCGGCCGCGGCGTGGAAGGCCTCGGCCTCGATGGCGCGCGCCGCGGGCTCGGCGTCCGCGGCCGGCACGGCGCCGTAGCGCTTGCACAGGAGGGTGTCGCCGGCGAGGGTGTCCACCAGGCGCTTCACCACTGCCTCCCGCGTGCGCTGCGTCGGCGGCCAGATGCTGAACGAAAACCCCGCGGGCTCGGCGGCGGCGGCGGCGGGGAGGACCTCTTCGGCGGCCGCCATTGCGTGGAAGCTCCTAGAGCCACGCACTCACAGGCCCCTAAACCCTAGGCCGCTCGATCCGTTCGCGGTGGGGATTTAAAAGCGGCGGCGGCGCAGACTCGCCGTGCGGTGGTGCGTCGTTGTAATTGATGATTTGTTGAGGGGGTGGGTTGCGGTGTCTTCAAGGAAGAGGAAGGGGTGGGGGGGAGGCGAGCAGGTCGCTCGGGGCCGAAGGAAAAGGCGAGATTGTTTGCGGCTCGGTGAGGCTGCTGCTTCTGCGTTTCGTCTCCCTTTGCGTTCGAGTTTGAATTCGGACGTTCGAATTCGAGCCAGGAATGGTAGGAAATCAGGGTGATTCGGTGTCGCATTCAATGGGGGGTACGATTACGAATAAGATCTTGATGAGACACCGATGTAATTTTGGGAGCATTTAATAAGTTTCCCAGATACGGTATTCCTTTGACCACGTTGGCTGCTAAAATTCCTTCCAAGCTGCAACGGTAGAAGCAATACGGTCACACAGTGCTTGCCGCTCGCTATCTCCAACAGCACACCCTAAAGCATCCTCTATCCTAAAATAGAGGATGAATTCTTTCCCTATGTGCTCCAACAGCTCTCCCTATACCATTTCCTAAAATAGAGTTTTTCTCTCCATCCCCTTATATATAGGGGATCTCTCTCTCCTCTGTCATAATTCTCCATATAGAGACATCACGGAGATGAGAAAAATATAGGGAGTGGATTTTGTTTAAGGGAATCTGTATATGAGGTTATAGGGAATGGAGTTAAGGGATCACTGTTGGAGACAGACGGCGTTTACCAGGCTAGGCAGTGGCATGGTGCCCGATAGGCCGATACAGCTATCATTAGCGGCGGGAGCGTTGGGCCTCACTGTACGGAGCCAAACTCGCAGCCTTGTCTCCCCATGTCGTGCCGCTAGAAACGGGCTGAAATGGGGTAGTTCTTGAACTCGGTCTCGGCCCAGGCCCGGTAGCGTAGGGCCACTGGGGGTGGCGGCCCATGGAACCACCCCGGCCTTGGACTGTTGGTTGATTTGCACGGCCTTGGACGTGGCTTTGTGCAGCAATAAGCTTCTTCTCGGCTTCGCATCTTTCGTTATTTCTTGCTTACTGATTAGTAGTTACAATGGAGAGATTTGTCCCTAAGAAGTAAGAAACACGTACTCACTTCAGCGATTTGATGGTGATTTTTTTTTTCAGAACAGTGGCGTCTATCCATGCCTAATTCATTGTTCTCCTTGATGATTTTAAGCATAGCAATAGCGCGGCGCACACATGCCTGCCACAACACTTGTGTATAAACAAATGAGCAATGAACTCAACATTTAGGCCAGGACCGTGTTGTAAAAAAATTTCTAAGGAGATGGGAAAGAAACTTTAACCTCGTGGGTCGTGAGTTTTTTTTTTCCCTAAAATTGTGAGGGGATAGTGTACTTTGGTGCAGCGGTAGTATTGAAAAAAAAAAACTTGATCCATATGATGGCATCGTTGGTCAACAGGAATGTAATCTGTCTTTCCAAATGCCACGGGCCTACACGTCCCAAATCTTCTGAAATTGGGGAGAGTTCTTCCTCTCTGTTGGCTTTGGTACAATTGGAAATCCATCGGCAAGCCATGTATAAACCACCCCGTGCCTTCTGATGAAACTGACATAGCACTTCCAGGCGGATACAAAGATCTCAATCGGCAATTACACCAAAAACGATTTTTGACATAACTGTTGGTTTGATGGTTCTGCGTGCTGCCACCTAACTCCAAACCTATACAAAATTGTTTGGAACAAAACAACGAACCGTCGTACTACTAACTATTTACATCCTGGCCCTCGCGTCGTCCGTAGGCGACTTCGGGCGACGCAGCACTTCCCTCCCACCACCTCAAACCCTAGCGCCATGACGCCGCGCGGCGCGGCGGCCCCCCTCCTCCTCCTCCTCCTCCTCCTCCTCCTCCTCCTCCCCCCAGCGGGCTCGGCGGCGCCCTCCTCCTTGGCCAGCGGCCTGGCTGGGCATTGCACTGCTAGGGCCTTCATGGCAAGGCGGCTGGGTTTGTCCCTGCTGGCCTGCAAGCATGGCCTGCTGCTAGGGCGCCCGACGGCGAAGCGACCAGGCGGTGCGACCAGCGGCGGCGCTCTCTTTCTCCCTAGGCGGCTGCTACATTTGGCGCGGCCCCTCCGGCGGCGCATCTACGGATCCGATGGCGCGAGGCCGTCTCCGGCGGCGTGAGGTCCTCCTCCTCTTCCTCTCCTCGCCTCTCTCCGTGGCAGGTTATGAGGTTACTTCTCGCGATTCGGCGACGAGTTCAAGAGCGCGATGGCGGATCCGGCGGCGGCGCGTTTAGGTCGGCGTGGGGGCGGCGGCGGCGGCTACCACTTCGGGGGCGGCATGAGCGCGGCCAATCCCGGCGGCGGCGGCGGCAAAGCCGGCGCGGGCGGCGACGAAGAACGACGGCGGCGGCAGGCGGCAAGGCAGCGGCTTTGGCGGCGCTGGTCTAGCGACGCGCAACAACGCGCGCTTTGGCCGTCGGGTCAAATGGCGGGCCTTGATCTCGATTCAACGACGGAGCGGTCGCGGGGCACGACGGCAGTGCTGGCAAGAAGGCTGGCTTCGGCTGGGCCGGACCGACGGCGGAGTGGTGACTTGGCCGGTTGGCGGCGCCGGTAGTCACCTCCTCCCCAGATCCGGTTCGAGGAGGGTCTCCCACTTCGTCGGCGGCACCCTTGCCCTTCCTCCTTTCCCTCGGTGGCCACCTCTCTCCTAGATCTGGCCGTGCCTCTCAATCATCTCAGCGGTTGGTGACCTCCCCTTCGGTCCTGGTCGTGCTGGAGGCTCCCCTCTTCTTGCCTGTGTCCTCACCTTTGCGCATTGTGGTGGAGTTCGGCGCCGGTTTTCCCTCTTCTTCCTTCTTCCCCTCCTCTTGGGCCCGTCTCGGCGGAGACCGCCTGGGACCGCTCAGTGAGATCGGATCCATGGGCGGAGGCTGGATCTGTGGTGTGTTGGCAGGCGGTGGGAGTGAAGCGCTCTGTAGTAGTCGGTCCGGTGGCCTCGTGCTCGGCGGAGCTCAGACTGCATCTTCCTTCTTCCCTCCTCCTGAGCCCGTCTCGGTGGAGGCCGCTTGGGGGGGTCCGCTTCGGTACCTGGTCGAAGTGGACGGAGCAGGTTGGCTCCAGGGGCGTGTGTCCGGCGTCTCCTCCCGTGGGGGCGTGGTGGGTCATTGCCCGTCCTTTTGCGGCGCGTCCACCCCTGTCTCTAGCCTAGTCCCGTCCTCGCCTCCTTGCCCTCCCCTCCCTGCGAGGTGCTCGGTGGTTAGGTTGGCGTCTTCCGGGTTAGTGGCGGGGTTCGGCTTGCGACGTCTGGGTGGCGAGGCGTCTGGTCTCCTTCGCTTCCCGTGCGCAGGCCACCAAGCGTGGTGGCCCCTCTTCAGCGGCTTTGGCTGGTGACCTTTCTTCGGCGGCGTCCCCGTTCTCTGCCTCCTGGCTCAGTCCCGTCCCCGTCGCTTTGACACTCCCCTTCTCCGAGGTGTCGGATGGCGTGGACGGCTTCTTCTGCATCAGGAGGCGGCGTTCGTGCTCGTTTTCCGTCTCTGCGTCTTCGGCCGGCTGCTCGGTTCTTCTGGTGCTTTCGACCTTCGGCGGCCTCCCCCTTGTGCGCTAGTAGGGCAGGTCTTGGGCGAAAGCCCCGTCCTTTTGGGCTGGTGTTGGCGTCACCTTCGGTGTCGTTCCCTCGTTGGAGGCATCGCCTTTCAGACCTTTCCCTGCTTTGGGTGAAAACCCTAGCGGTCTTGCGACGGCGGCGGGTTCTTCCCGTCGCTACCTTGTTGGAGGCGTCGTGGTTGCCGTCTTGCGCGATGGGTTTCCGCCGTCTTGCGCGATGGGTTTCTGCCGGGTTTGCTGCTCTAGGAGTCGTTTCGTCGCTGTGTGAGTGTTGGTGGTGTTTCCTCTCCTCCCTCTCATGTTTCTCTCCTTCCTTTTCAGCGTTGGCCTTGGTGGCAGCGGGGGCCGCTTCCCTTCTTTTTCCTCTTTTCGTGGTGTTCCCGGTGGTGGCCGGTGTTGTGTCTGGTTCTGTCCAGAGTTGCAGCGGAGTGCTGCGGTTGTACCCCATGTTCGCATGGGTTTTTATTTTATTTTCTCCTGCTTATCAATGAAATAGGACGGTAGTTCTCCTGCCCCTCTTTCAAAAAAAAAAAAACAACGAACCGTCGCAACACAACTCCATAATAATCGGTGGATTCCGCGAAACACCTCGACAATCTAATCCAACTACAGGAATACATCCGGTTTGGTAGCTTATTCACCTGATCGCCCTCAATCCCGGTATAAATGATGACATCACTTGGGTCCTCACGTCTACATGTGTCTAGTCCTCGTCGTCAGCCCACCGCAAGCAGTTCCTTGGCAGCATTCATGGCCACCTAGCACCGACCATTTGAACAGCAAAGACGACAAACAAATGCAATTTCTTTTTTGCATAGCTTCTTCTTTTTATCCGATGAGCCTTTTTGAGACTTGGGACGTATGCACTCAAACAAACAACTCAAAATTTGTCCCCGCTAATGGACGCGACGCTACCGCCCACCATGCCATGTATTGCTAGCGCTTCGGCCCTGTTGAACTCGCCGACCCACACTCCGATGTTGAATCGTGCATCAATCCCACCGGATGCACCTGGTAGGGCATTGGTACGTGCAGAGTGGGTTCGGTCGAAGGAAAGATGGATTAGAAAAGGGAAAATTTAGACTTACGAAAGTTAATTCCCTTATCTGATTGAAAGAAAATAGGAAGAAAGCACGTAAACTATCACTTAAACTAAGAAAATTTTTAAAATTTTTGGCTCCTACTTTGCCTACTTTCCATTCTCTATCGACCATTATCACTTCTCCAGTCTCCACTCCGTAGAGGCGGACTTTGCCGCCCCGCCTCCGCTCCCGCCTCGCCTCGCCTCGCCGCCCCGTCCTCCTCCTGCTCTGAATATCTGATCACCTCGAGTTCGAAGGAAACCCCTCGGTCCACGCTCCCCTCCACGTCCCACCGTCACGAATCTCGCGCGCCTCGGCTCACCGGAGCCACCTCGCCACGCCGCCCCCGCCGCCGCCGCCGCCGCCGCGCGCGAGCCAGAGCTGGCCATGGCCGCCTCCGAGCAGCGCGTCGTCGCCGTCATCATGGTCGGCGGCCCCACCAAAGGTACGCCGGTAGATCTGCGCCCGCGCTCGCGTGTCCCTGTGCCTGACGGGTTGCTGTTTTTTCCCGGCGTGCTGTGCGCAGGGACGCGGTTCCGGCCGCTGTCGCTCAACGTGCCCAAGCCACTCTTCCCGCTAGCCGGCCAGCCCATGGTGCACCACCCCATCACCGCGTGCCGCCGCGTATGACGCGCGCCCTTTCCCCTTCGCCTCTCTCTGCCTGGTTGGTTTCGCTGTGCGCGGTGGCGCTCGCGCGAGAATTGATGCCTTTTGTTGGATCCCGCTGCTGCAGATCCCGAACCTGGCGCAGATATACCTCATCGGGTTCTACGAGGAGCGGGAGTTCGCGCTCTACGTCTCCTCCATCTCCAACGAACTCAGGATCCCCGTCAGGTGCGCTTCGTGCCCTTCCTGTGATGGGATGGGTCTGAATTCAGGTGTAATTTGGGTTAATTAGATGTGAGAGAAGTGACATTCATGCAAGCTGCCAATTCTAGGTACCTACGGGAGGATAAACCCCACGGATCGGCCGGAGGGCTCTACAGCTTCAGGGATTACATCATGGAGGACAGTCCGGTCTGCTCTTGCCCGATTATCAGCTTGCATTGTGGAATTGAATTAGGCATTTTTACTTGTTTGCTATAGCTTTAGTTTTGTTGGAATCAACTCTGTGTGCACTGTGTTGGATTAAAGGAAGTTATATCCTCTAAAAATCTTTTTGACCTTGCAGTCTCACATTGTTTTGCTTAACTGTGATGTCTGTTCTAGCTTTCCCCTGCCAGACATGCTCGGTAGGTTGCCAAGTAACTGAAGTTTGGATTGCTAATTGTGTGGTAACAATTTTTGCTGTGTTCAATTTTGTTAGACTGATCACTAAATGCTATTACTATCTTATCACTGCAGAGGCCCATAAAAAGTATGGAGGAATGGGAACTCTGCTTGTCAATAAGGTGTGGGAACACTACTCTATAAACTTTTAGTCATCGCATTTGTGACGTCTAAAATTCTTATATTAATGATAGCATTTTCTGCTAACACTACTTATCAGGTATCTGCAGAGTCAGCAAACCAATTTGGCGAGTTAGTAGCTGATCCTGAAACAAATGAACTTCTGCACTACACGGAAAAGCCAGAGACTTTTGTAAGTATAGTGCTGGTCATTCCTTTTTTCTTTAATGTGCAGATTAACTCATGCCTTAGACCCTGTTTGGAAACAAAATTTTTCAAAACTATGGTCTTACAATACCATGGTTTGCCAATTGTTTTACAATAAATACCATAGTTTGCCAAACCCCATTAAAACCATGGTATTTCTTGGAACTACCAACTATTTGATTGTAAAGTTTTTTTTACCAAAGTATTGACCATGCCCAAGGAGAAGTGAAAACTTTAGTTCAGATTGGAGTTTTCAATACTCTAAAAATACAATGGTTTTGGCAAAACAGTGATTTTCAAAACAGAGTTTTCTACAGGGCAACCAAACACCTCGAGGTATAAAATACTCTCAGAAACCAAGGGTCCATGGCATTGCCTCAAAACTATGAAAATACTTTGATTCCAAACAAGGCCTTAGTTGTTTTTGTAGTTGTTCTAGCACTTTGGCACAACTAATGGTTCCATGCAATTACCATAGTCTAATGCAGTTTACATAAATGTAGGTGAGTGATCTCATAAATTGTGGTGTCTATATGTTTACACCCAATATCTTTAATGCCATTGAAGATGCCTTGAAACAGAAGAAAGACAGAGGTATTTTCTTCGACTGTATTAATACTTTTTGCGTAGAAAACTGCATGGTGCATGCTATGGTTTAAACATATTGTCCACCATTATTCTGTATTTCCGTAATTCTCTTCATGGCAACTTATATGGTATACTCAAAACTTATGCTTTATGATATCTAAGGTTAGTTTATCAGTGATCCAAATTTTTTTTTATATAAAAAGTGGTACCTGCTTTTCATATTGTTAAACACCTTACTGTAAAGTATAAATGGCTGTCAGAGGCAGATGTGAAATGTCCTCTTTTATTTAGACACATATCAGTGGGTAAAGTATACATGGCTGTCAGTGGCTTTGTTGTAACACTGATAGTTTGTCTGGCTTACCTGCTACTAGTTGTAACTTAGTGAACTAAGATTTATTTCCCTCGGTAGCTTGTTGTTTTTCCTATTGGTACTTCATATTCGCAGTACAACCTTTAATCCCTGTCATGCTAAATTTCAGCTAATTTGCGTCGTGTATCTAGTTTTGAAGCTCTTCAATCAGCAACAAAGTATGTGCCTATGATATATCCTTCTTCTTTTTTGTTATTATTTAATTGATTTGCATCTTGATTTTTTTTTGCTCACGCAAAATTCATGTTTCAAAGAATAGGCTGCAGTTATGTATATTGCCTCAATAGGAAGTTGTCTGTTAGAAATCTATGGACTTACACAAAAAAACTATGAACTTATAATTGTAATACCAATCCTTGGGTTTTTTTGTCATATCAAATAAATCTGCTCCTGTTGTCCTTTACGATTTCTTGGTGGTAACAGTTTGATATGATGTTCTTAGCTTGCCTTGTTCTGTTCAAAGTCATTCATGCCGCCTCCAAAGAATAGTTTGTACCTTGCTGATTTTGTTAAAGAAATTTTTTTTTTATGTGGAGACAAGAAGCATGACTTCTATATTCTTTGAAATACATATTCTTTTGACACTAGTCATGTATGGATAACATTTGACTTTATCCATGACTTGTTAGACTTGATGCAATCATGACTATTTTATCTACTCAGTGGCTATTCCAAGACATCAGTACAAAAGTCCTGCCACTAAGGTGATCCCAGAGTATTTGTTTAAATTTTGACCATCTTACGCTAATGTCCACAGGGCACTTCCGGCTGACTATGTTAGGTTAGATCAAGATATTTTGTCTCCGCTAGCTGGAAAGAAGGAACTTTACACATACCAGACACTTGATTTTTGGGAACAGATCAAGACCCCAGGGTAAAAATCGTTCCTAATGGTGCTCTTTCTAATCTTGGAATCGTTGAGTAACCAGTGCAACATCTATGTAGGATGTCTTTGAGATGCTCTGGTCTATATCTTTCTCAGTTCCGCCATACCTCTCCACATCTTTTAGCCACTGGTGATGGCAAAAGGAGTGCCACTATTATAGGTGATGTTTACATTCATCCATCTGCAAAGGTGCAATCAACTGCAAAGGTAATTTCTGGTTCTTCAGCCTATATTTATGATGATATGCTTCACATCTCCATTGATTGATTCTGATTGCATAGATAATAAATGGTTTTGCCTTTATATATAAAGTTACTTTTGAAAAAAAAAGTACTAACACCATTAAGTAATACTTCTAATGCAGATCGGTCCCAATGTCTCAATATCAGCAAATGCACGCATTGGAGCTGGTGCCAGGCTTATCAATTGCATTATTCTGGATGATGTTGAAATTATGGTTAGCTTTATCTTTGTGCCATATGATAAAAACCTTATTTTGGAACATATATCCCACCTCTTTCGTTTGGTGGCAGGAGAATGCAGTTGTTATACATTCAATTGTGGGGTGGAAGTCGACCATAGGAAAATGGTCACGTGTACAGGCAAGCTTTCTTTCTATTTCATTGTTTACTCTATCCAAAATCGTAGAATCCTGATTCTCATCTCTAAGCATCTTTACATACATTTTTTTAATTATTTTATGGACCACGTATTGAAACACTTTCAGAAGCAAGAAGGATATCTTAGTGCTCCTATGTTTATGCCTTTACACAGTTTAGCACATTTATATTTTTCTTTGGTGTTCTGTAGTTCCATGTGTGAAGACAACACATTTTTCTGACAAGTTTCTATTGGATGTAAATTAGTTATGGAAGCTATGTGACTGGACGTCTCAGTAAACCTCCGTTTGAAAAGAAGTTGCAGTTGTTCATATGTTAACCCAGTCCTTTTTTCTTGCATCATTTAGTTTTATGTAATGGAAATTTTGTTTTTAATTCAGGGCGAAGGTGACCACAAGGCCAAGCTTGGTATTACTATTCTTGGTAAGGCCCTAGGTAGATGATACATTGTGATAATAAGCTTTGCGTGTGGAGAGTTCCCATGCTGGATTTGATGATCCATCTACATGCAGGTGAAGCTGTTGATGTTGAAGATGAAGTCGTTGTAATTAACAGCATTGTCCTCCCGAATAAAACTCTCAATGTTAGCGTGCAAGAAGAGATAATCCTATAACAGTCCTCTCATAATTCAAATTTTGTTCAGTCCCAAATAAGGTATTCATACCAACCATGCAGTTCCCCGTCCCTTTTTTGTTTAATGCATGTATACTTCCATTAGATTGAGATCATTAATCTATGTTTACACACTGCTTGAGATGTGACATGTTGTAATTTTGTCGTTGTTTGCTGATGTAGAAAAATGTACAAACAGATGGACCATTTTATTACGAGCTACTAACATGTTACTATCTAGTACTCTGGTTTAGAGTACCTACTGTACGCTGGTGCTGATTTTGGAGATCTGACTTTTTATTAAATGCTTCGCATATTGTTCTTATTGCGGTATTGAAGGCTAACATGGTAGATTTAATGATTTTCTTTCAACCGCACGTAGGTGCTGTTTTTCGAGTAAAGACATAGGTGCTTTGTTCAGTGTAATTTTCCAAATACGCTTCTTCGCTGATGACGTGCAATATTTGCCGCATCTATTTCAACTTTGTAAATAAGCTCATCTGTCACGAGTGCCTTTGTTTGGTACAATATATTCAAACAAACATTGAATAATCCACATGGAGCGCAAGACAAAGCAGCTGTATAGCTCCCTGCAAGGCATCCATGTTTGGCTGCATCTGCATGACCATCTCGTCCTGTTCCAACATCCAACCCATGAAAATCTACGAAGGCCCTGACCAGCACACGATCGAGCGGCCCGCATGCAGGCGGCCCACGATAGCTACACACTCGGGATTACCGCGCTGCTGAGGCTCTTGGAGGCTTTTGGACCTTGGACCATCTCTACTCAATGATGATGCTATTTCTGTTGTACTAGTATTAGTTCTCTGCTACCGTAGAAAAAGAATTGTGAACGGTTAGTTGTAAAATATATGAGAAAATGTGAAGATCGGAGAAATAGGGTAACATTAATTGGCAAGGAAATAGAATCAAGAGGAGAGGTGGATAGTAAAATAGGGTCATAAATGGATAACAGATAATGATTAGACATACTCTTAATAGCGACAACGACCTCAGCTTACGTGATTTGTATTGTTGAATGAAAACAAAGCAATAGATAGTACATTGAAGTCGATCATAACCTCTTTTCAACAAAATGTGCTTGGACTAAGGATGCCCACCACATGTTCGATGAACTAGCACCAACCAAACAACTTCTATTCAAAGTCTGGCTCAGTACAAACAGCAAGTTGGCAACAAAACACCATCACTTGCATCTATTCAGCTCGATGTCTTGTACAGGCTAAGGCTATCTCCAATGGGATCCCCTAAAGGGATCCCTACCCTATATTTAGAGGATGAAGCACCCCCTACATGCTCCAACCGAGTCCCCTAAAACATCCCCTAAAATAAGGGAGATGAGAGAGGATCCTTATATATAGAGAACCTCTCTCCTCCCTCTATCACTCATTTGTCCTCTTAAACAATTAATTAAGTAATTTTCAAATATGCATAATACATTTAAGGTTACCACAAATATGGATATAAAAAATCCGTTTCAAAATTATGCGTCTAATACGGGTTTTTGACCTATAGGGGATGAGATTTAGATAATGTGGTTGGAGATGAATGTATTATAGGGGAGAAATCTTTTTAGAGGATGTCTGTATATAAGGATATAGGGGATGAAATTTAGGGAACATGGTTGGAGATAGCCTAAGATGAGGGATTGCAATCAACCCATTCATCTCTATCTCTATCTCTATCTCTATCTCTACTCCTTTAAAAGCACCAGTTTACAATTATCTTGGCAGACACACTTCATCTCAATCACACATGTTTATATCTAACGGCTCAATTTTGCGATTGGATCCTTGCGCGCTCAATCGCTATCTGCTGCGGTGACCGCCTCTAACAGGCGCTGCCTCAGCCCCCTACCGCAGCCCCACTCACGCTGCCTCCCATGCCCATCTCCCACCTTCCCCCACTCGCCTCGCCTCGCCTCTCCTCAATCTGCCGCATCCGTCACCGTCGCCCGCACGACTCCATCCCGCACCACCGCCTCCTCCCGCATCGGCCTCCTCCCGGCGCCGCCACCCTTCCCCGTCGCGGCCGATCCTCCCTGCACCGCGCCCTCTCCGCCGCCTCCTCCTGCTTCCACGCTGCCCCCTCCCCGCCGCCGCCGCCTCCTCCACATCGCTGCAGCCTACTCCTGGAGCCGCCACCCCCTCCCAGCCCCACCGCCTCCTCCCCTCTTCGCGTCCTCCCTGCCGTCGCCTCCTCCTCCCCACGCTGGCCCCTCCCCGCAGTCGCCGCCGCCTCCTCCTCACCTATGCGTCCTCCTCCCCACCGACGCGCCCTCCTCCCCGCGCTCGCCCTGCCATCGCCGCCGCTCCACGCCCTCCCTGCCGTCGCCTCCTCCTCCCCACACTGCCCCCTCCCCGCAGCCGCTACCTCCTCCCCACCGACGCGTCCTCCTCCCCGCGCTCGCCCCGCCATCGCCGCACCGCGCCCTCCCTGCCGTCGCCTCCTCCTCCTCCCCACGCTGTCTCCTCACCGCCGCCGTCGCCTCCTCCCCACCACCGCAAGGTGTGAACATGAATTTGATGCAAACCATTCCATGGAAATCCTCTGATCTCTGCCCTGTCACAACTCCACACTGTCCTCTTGCTTCCTCTCCCTTCCCCTTCCTTCAATCCGGTATTACTCGCAAGTGTTAAATTCTCCTATTAATGCACTGCAATCTCCTGGAGTTCAATTCTGGTTTTCTCACTTTGATTTCTTGCATTGCAGAAACAATATGGGAGTGCTAGGTGCCTCAAAATTCTGCCGCAACCATCAGAAACTTCACTGCCGACTACATCTCATCGGTTCTTGCAAGGTATTTTCTGTTCTAGAAAAGTATATTTATTTATGGGGCCTCTTTGAGTTTGGAATATGTAGTTTGGATCTTGAGTTCTACAAAGACATGCCAAGGAATATGGAGTTTGGATCTGACATCTTTCGACTTCTATTATGTTCTCTTGCAGGATTAGATAATGCTAAAGTTGTCTTGTTTGTCAGAGATGATATGATTAAAAGCATGAGGTATCCAGAGGAGTATTGATATCTGGAAACTCTATGAAGCTTCCGTGTCTCAAGAAAAATCAAAGGGGCCCAGAAGGTCTTTTCACAGATGAGGAACAACTCCATGGCTAACTCATCTGCATTTGAAGTCCTCTTGAGGGGCCTCTGTAACGGTGGAAGAATGGATGAAGCTCTACAGGTTCTAGAACACATGAAGGGCAAGTATTTAATTAGTACTACATCATTTGGTATTCTCATCAATATAATTATTTGCTCACATTTGTGAACCCAGAATTTTAACACACATTGATTTATTTTTTATTCCTATAGCGTGCATATTCCTGACTATTGTGGCCTGGAGCTATGGTTGCAGGGTTCTGCTTCTTTGACCATAGTGTAGCTTCACAAATGGCCCAGCAGAAGGATCTGAACCCATCGACCTACCGTTAGGACAGTTTGGTCTGACCTTTATGGTATGATTTGTTGATTTGTCAATTGTAGTTTCCTCTTTAACACAACTTATTTTTGCAAGATTAACGATGTCTATCCTGTAAGAATCTTACCTAGCATCACAAATACTATTTCTTAACCGTTGAGTGTTACTTTTATTGGAAAAAGGTTTAGCTGCAAATGCTATTTTTAATGCTTATTCTTTGTTTTGCAAAATCTAATTCTACATATCTTTTGGTCAGCTCTCTTTTCTAAAAGCAAATGGCAGTGTCATCATATTTTTAAAACTAGAAGTTCTAGGAGTTCCATGCATTTTTAACCATTTCCTACTATTGAATGGTTATGTCGAGTTTTTGAATTAGAATTGTTATGAGTTCATCCATTTTTTTACCATTATCTACTCTTCAATTCTTGTGTCAGATATATGAATGATAGAATTGGAAGAACATTTCAGTTTTCTAGAGCTATTTCCAATGAAAAAAGTCTAGAGATGCTTTCCAGTTTCGTTTGGTAATAGTAGTGACATGATTTTAATACATTGTCAATTTATTTTTTTAGCAAATGTCAGTGACATGATTTTCTTTGAGAGCCTTTCTCCAAATATCTATTTTTTAAAAAAATAATAAGTGATAGTAATCAGCAAACAACCTCTATGAACCTGCCCAATCAGCGCACATCATCAGCCAAAACAGCCAATTAACTCAATTTTGTGTTTGTCCAAAAGAAAAATACTGTTCTAAGAAGTGAGTTCACGTTCTTTTGGGCAAACCAAATGCACTGCTGTGTACTGTCTTACTGGGTTTACTTTTTGTTAGTTCAAATAATTTCAGATGTTATGTTAGCTAAAAACTTTGATAAGCAGATTAGTTTCTATATCGATCAATTGTAAAATCACCATTTTCTGTTCTTTGGCTCTACAGATTTGAAGTGCCGTACAGTGAGCACAGCAGTTTCACGGAACTCCGAGAATTCGCGAGGTTCCTGAGCACTTAATTCCTAGCATAAACAATGACGGGCAGGAGAGTGCGGATGCCATGCTGACCCAATTGTTGAATGATGACTAATGAAATTTACCACTCTAGGGTGAGAGCCTGATCGCCATCACCTGTTCTGAGAACGTTATAGGGTTGCAGAGCTGAAGGTATAAAACACTAGGCTTCCGTTCCTGCTCACAGTATATCTGAAGAGGAGTGATGTTGGAACGCAGGATCCAGCACATGCTTTGTTGCCAGATCAGTGCGAATGCCGGGTGGTAAAAATTGAAATTATCAGTTAAGCTGTAAGGGGGAACTGTGTAGTGTGTACGATATATATATACACCCCCGTGAACGATTCACAGGTGAAAGTGTAAAATTACATCGTTGATGTGCTGTTTATCTTTTTTCCCTTGAAGGAACCGTGTTGTTTGTTGAATGCATACAATTTGATCATTAAATGGCATTATGCCAATGCCCTCTACTAATTGTTACTGCTAGGGTTCTCGTGGCCCATTTTGGTAGTGGGCTGGCCCGCGATTGGTGGGAGATGTTGGGCCCCACTCATCTCCAAAATGGGCAGGCCCTAATCTACCCCACCTTCTAGAACAATCCGGCACACAGCCCCCCGTGCTCGAGCTCTCCCGCCTTCAAAGTCCAAAGTCCAAACCCTCTCCTCACTGTCGTGCGCTCGGCGAAATATCGTGGTAGGTATGCGCCTCTCCTTGCTCTGCCATGGCGTCCGTGTATCTGTGTGGGCCGTAGGTGGTGTTGCCAAAGATGGCGAAACTATCGTCCCGCCTGTTGTTGCCTTCGCCGGCGCGGATTCTCTAACTTGCTGAAGGCAAGTCAGCAGGTAACTTACCCCCTTTGGATGCCCTCCATTTCAAATCCGACGGCTGCTGCATCTTCTAGCTTATTCAACGTACAGCACTTGGATGATGCTTGGTCATTTTGGGTAGATTATGGAGGTCATGCAGGATTTGAGGTCAGAAAAAGGTACAGAAATGAAAGTAAATTTGATGGAAAGGCAACCTCATGTAGATATGTGTGTGCCAAGGAGGGGCGTCGAGCAAAAGATAAGAGGGATCATGTCGTAAAGAATTCTGACCAACCCGAGGTAACCAAACAGGATTCACATTCTCCCTGCATGAAAAATAAATGTACCTATTGGTAGACATCTAGATGCAAATAAAGCAAAGAAATTTTGAATGCAAACCAAACTTACTTATTTGGTTCTGCCATCGAGTCAATACTGCTAATCAATAAATACTCCTACACAAATCAAGAACACATGAGTGAATTTTTAAATACTCCTACACAAATCAAGATGCAGCATTGATAGCCTCCATGTCATATTCTCATAGAAGATGCAGCATAGAAGGAGCATCCAAAGGAGGGGAGATGATGGAGACTAGCACCTGTGACAGGCTCCTCCGTGTTCCAGCCCGGCGACGCCGCTAGCCCGAGCGAAGTCCTCGGCCGTCGAAGCCTGCGAGCTCGCGTCGCCGCGCGGAACCTTCCGCGTGTCCACGCGCAGCAGCCGCCGCCCGTCTCCGACCGGCAATAGGGAGCCGCTAGCACGCGTCGCGTGCGCGCCGCCGTTCCCCGCCTAAACACGCCGCGCGCCGCCCGTTCCCCCGCCAAAACACGCAGCGCGCCGCCCGTTCGTGAGCTGGGCTTTACTTGGGCCAGATTGGGCTGAGTGCTGTACGTTGAATAAGCTAGAAGATGCAGCAGCCGTCGGATTTGAAATGGAGGGCATCCAAAGGGGGTAAGTTACCTGCTGACTTGCCTTCAGCAAGTTAGAGAATCCGCGCCGTGCCTTCGCTCGTCGTGTCATGGGGACGCGGGTTCCGAGTGCTTGTCATAAGGGCCGCCACGGTTGTGTCGCCCAAGGTAACAAAATCTCTCCATCGGTTTGTGCTATGAAGCTGTGGTTCCCAGTTTACGAGGTGCATTTGGTGGTCTGTGATTATTTCGGTAGAGATAGCCAACTTGAATATGTACTTACTACCCAATGAAATGTCGAAATCATTATACAGAAGGTTGCGTTGTATTTGTGTTAGAGCATCTCTAATGTTGTAATTAATCACTAGCTAATACTCCCTCCGTCCCAATATATAGGGCGCATAAATTTTTTTTAGTCGCCCCTAATACAAGGCGTCTCCTCATTAATTTCTTGGTAAAGAGGAGCAATTAACTCCTACTTAAGCTATTCACATTTGAAGTGCATGCTTTTGCTAGCTTTAGCTATTAAAACTATTAATTAAGCGCATGGGAAGAAGATGCATGCACAGAGGCAAAAGATTAAATATTAATTTGTGATGCATCGAGTAACGAGATAATTAAAGATGATTTACTCTCTTAAACACCATTTCTTGGTCTTGATAAAATTTTTTATACGTCCTATATATTGGGACAGAGGGAGTATAAAAAAGAGTATGTTGTCCTGCATTTATGCGGGTATATATTTTTTATTCCGAATTTGTGTTTCTTTATTTTAGTTGATACGGACTCTCCTTTTAATTTAAGCAGTTATAATTTGGCTGCACTATAATCGACGGTATAGATATTTCTTTTCCTTTTCGATTAATGTGGAAATTTCTAGAACTTGATTTATGTTTATCAATTCATAGGGTACATCGTTTGAGCTTTGTGCTTTTCGTTTGTGATGAGCTTGGGCTCAAATAAGTTAAATATTAGTAGGGTTGGACTAGGCTCAAGCTTGTCTCTAGAGTGTGAAGGCTTTATAAAGGCTGGCCAAAAAACCGGTCTGGCCGAGCCCAGGACATGGTCAATTTAGATAAGAACATCGATTTTGTTGATAGATGTTATGTTTATAATTACTTTGTAATATGAAAATAATATTCAATGAATTATCATAGTTTCTTCCTGAATTGCCATCGCATCTCGATCCATGATTATATATATTTGCCTATTTTGTAATATGTATTATTGTATTTT
The DNA here is from genome assembly GCA_036346415.1 of Raddia guianensis. Taxonomy (NCBI): domain Eukaryota; kingdom Viridiplantae; phylum Streptophyta; class Magnoliopsida; order Poales; family Poaceae; genus Raddia; species Raddia guianensis. Next base: position 8,745,089 of record CM070536.1, on the reverse strand, counting down.
GATGACGTGCGTTGCACGTGCTTGCTTACTAGTGCCTTCTGTGTATGTCTTCGAGCAGTGGGGAGGCATTTTGAGCACAAGAAGGAAAAGTATATTTGTTTACCAAGTCTGTGATTAAACTGCAATAACAAATAAGTTGTTTCTTAATTATAACACAGCTGTCTTTGGCGCAGGCAACTGCATTTTTTCCCAAAATGCAGTCACGCCGGCCCCTTCCCTTTTCTCCCACAGGCACGCCGCCCCTCCTCCGCCACCTTCTCCGGCGACAACATGGGCTGCTCCGCACAGAGAGCTTAGAGTTGGGGCGGTTTTTTTTGTCCGGCTCAATCACGGCACAAATACGAAGACCTAAAGCACATCACGATACGAAAAGATAAGGGCCAAGCCATGCCTCGAAGCTAGGCATGATGGACCGCCCGACTCGGCCTGTATTGAAGCACAAATATATGTTTTCTATTTTTCGGGGCATTTCCATGTTCATATGACTTTTCATCATGCGTGGAAGTCGCACAAAATTTCAAAACACTTTTTTTTTTCATGTGGACAATCTTTTCGTTTGGACAACATATAAATTCATGGAAGTGCGCTGTTTATTTTTGGGCCGACACCAATTCTCGGTAATCTGATTTTTTTGAGGTCTTACCATGCTCATAATTTTTTTTTGTTCAACACAAAAGTTGTAGAGAATTTTGAGACACATCTTTTTCATGTAGATCTTAGTAATCCCGTATGTTTCAATAAGCAGGCTACAATGATCTTCCACAATCCACAGTATAGGCTACCAGAAAAAGAATGTACTGGATTATCAGCACAAATCTGAGCCTCTGGCAACATGACTGGATTATCCGTCGATGACAAACGAAATTTTCCAAAGACAATATAAGCATCAAACCTTTTTGGAAGAAAATGACCAACAGAAATCTTGAAGGCTGTCCTCAAAGACAATAATGGAGTACGGTCACAACGAACTCCAGAGCCATTCAATTATGTCCCAGGAAAACCAAAGCTCCTGTCATCAATTCGTCTTCAATCATCATCCAAATATACATGATAAGCTGCTGTTATGGAGTATTAACTTAGTAGTTGAGCAACCTCTCCATCACCACATCGATGTGTGCTTGTAACAGTGTGATCAGCCCTTTGGCAATCCTCAGGTGCCAACCGTCCAAATTGTGACATTTCTTCAGTCAACCTGGCAAAAGATTCTTCCCGGTTTGCAAGCTGCATAAGTATCTTTATCCTTCTAAATGCAACATTGCTCGGCTTCAGCCCTAACTCAATCATTTGATGGAAGCATGTCTCAGCCTCATCCAGCTTCCCCTCATCACATAACAGGTCAAACAGCACATCTGACACCAAGGTAAATGATCCGAACCCATTCTTGACCATATCACTCCACAGCTCTAGTGCCTGTAGCACCTTCCCATGCCGATGGCATAACCTGATGATAAACATGCAAGACTGTGTGTTTGGGAAACATCCCTCAAATCGCATCCGCTCATACAGCTGCCATGAACTGCCAATGTCATAGGCCCAGTAATAGCACCGGAAGAAAAGGTTATAAGTTGTGGCATTGGGCATCAATCCCTTGGACGCCATTTCTTCCATCAATGCAAACGCGTCCCCAAGCCTCTTCGCTATAACAAAGTTCCGTATTGTCGCATTGTATGCAGCAACATCTGGGTAGCAGCCGAGCTCATGCATCTCCTTCAGTAAATCTCTCGCCTTGTCAGGTTGCCCAATCAACCCCAGTCCACCAATCAAGCTTGTGTAAGTGATCACATCGGGAGAAATGTCCTTCTCCCGCATTTCGTCGAGCAGCTTATAGGCCTTCTCGACACCCCGGCTCTTGCAGTGGCAATCAATCAAAGAGTTGTAGGTCACCAGGTCGGGCTCCACCCCGAGTTCCCGCATCTCTGTGAAGAACGCCTCGGCGTCCTCGGCCGACTTCCACCCGGATAGGAGGATGTTGAACGTCTGGCGGTTCAATTTGAACTCGTACTTGAGCGCGTGGTAGACATTGCGCGCGTCGGACATGCTCTTCTCCTGGGAGATCGTGCGGAGCAGCGCGTTGAAGAGGTCGGCCGCGCCGTCACGGCCACGGAACATCCGCAGGATGCGACGGAAGGAGGCGACTGTCTCACGGACAGAGCACACCTTGGCGACGCGGGCGAGGACGACCATGGCGGTGCGCGGGGTGATGGCATCAGAGCGGAAGCGGCGAAAGGAGCGGAGAAGGTCCCACATCTGGGAGAACCGGCGGGCTCGGCCGAGCACGTAGAGGGCGGTGTCGAGCGCGAAGGGGGAGGGCGCGACGCCGCAGCGGTCGCTGGCGAGGGAGAGGAGCGAGAGCGCGCGGAGCGGGTCGCCGTGGGCGAAGCGGAAGCGGCGGAGGACGAGGTCGAGGAGCGGGGCGGAGAGCGGGACAGCGGAGGCGGCGAGCTCAGACTCCATCGCGGCCGGCGTGGGCGCTGTCGTGGCGATGCGGTACACGGCGTCAGCGTCGGCGTCGGACGCGACGGCCTCGCCGCTGGTGGCGGCGGCGACCAGGGTCGGCTGCCGCGGCGGCCGGCGCGGCTTGGACACGTACCGGAACACCCGCCGCGCCGGCGCCGGTTTGGGCGGCATTTCCGCGACGCCGGCGGCGCTTCCCGGTGGTTTTGGGGAGGGCTTTGGCGGCGTCGGCACGAGCACGACGGAGTGGGCGCAGCGGCGTCACGACTCACGACGGCAGTGGTGGGTGCAACTGCCTGAGTGGGTTACTGCCGAAGCGGGCCGGCTCAGATATGGGCTTTAGGCCCAGGTGACAAAAAGGCTGCTAGTCTATATGGGCCACTTATGGGCTGCTTGGGGAAGTTGCAGCAGATGTATACAGGCCGTGGAACACTGGGCTTCGGTCCGCGTGCTGATGAGCGATGCGTGGCGGCTTCGCACTCTCAGCATGATGGCCTGCCGGCCGCCGCCGCCATGTCGAATTGTCCATTTGTTTGTCGTTAAAAACAGTCTTCCGTTGCTGACGAAAGGATAACATATATCCTGTGATGTCCTCTCTGCCGGATAAACACAAGCTGAGCAGCCTTTTTCCGTTGTCCCAGCGATATATCCTGAAGAATAATAATATTGGTTTTGTTCTTTTCAACGTACCGTACCATTGCATATTACCGTAGCAAATTTTACTATTCATATGTTGAGATAATTTGTAACGATTTTTTTGTGACTTTTAGTAGTCTTTTCAAAGATTCTAAAACTATTTTTAATTATTTTTAATAATCTTTAGACCTCATTTTGAGGGATCTCAAATTGGATACAGCAATACGCCAACGCAATGATACACTGAAAACAACTAGGCCATTGTCAGCACGAAAGAGAAGTATGTTGCCACGAGAGAACGTCCATGTTAGGCCTATTATTCCCGTTTATCTTATTTAACTTATCTATTTATTTGACTTTTTATAGGTATTGTCTTAAGAGTCCGATCTACTTCGTTCAACTTGTGTTTTAGAGCTATTAGAAAAGTATTTAAAATGGAAAAAATAATTCAAAAAATATTTTTAAAATTTAAATGAATATAAATAAATAGATAGATATGTCAAATAAATCAGATAAACTGACAAGAGCAAACCCTTAAATGTTGTTTCTATCCTAAAATTTAGAGTTATGTATAGTAAATTAGATATGTAAATAGTGAAAATTTAGGTTAGTGTTGGTCAAAAAGCTAGCTCTGGATATACTTTTATTGCATGACTTTTTTCAACAACGACTGAATCGCCACCTCCCTACATCGATTGTTTAAGGGCGATGCTACCCATCGGACGCCCGCGCTTCAGCTTTCCACGCCCGCGCGCGTTCTGCGTGGCTGCACGGGTCGGTGCGTGAATCACGGTGAGCACTGGATCTGTAGGCCCTGTGCAGATGCTGAGCGTGCATGTCGCGCCCTTCTGAAAACCGATGGTCAGATGCATGTTTGTGGGCCCCACTACAATATGCATGTAATCAGGTAAAATTGGTGAAAAAACATAAATACAAACCGGTAAAAAACATGTACGCTGTATTTTTGAAACATACAAATGTATCACTGAAACATGTGAAAACATGGATCGGGGCCTGATAAACATGTCAAAATATGGTTGTTAAAAACTTCATGTTCTCGCATGTTACCGCATGTTTCACAGTTGTTTTAAAACAAGTTCGTCGCAACACACACAGGTAAAAGATGTTTCGTGCGAATAAATGCATGTTTCACCTGAAAAACCGACATGTTTCATTGTAAAATAGATATATCTTTTAAAAAAATGCGAGTTAAGTTGCGGGGGGCCTGCACATGCGCGCAACGGATTAAACGCGCGCGCGCATGCGTCCGGGACGGAGCGTCCGATCCGCCCGGACGCCCGACCGGCAGTAATATCGTTGTTTAACCCCAGATCAACCAATCCATGCTGCTGCATCACACCACATGGTTAAACCTTTTGTTTATGCCGGCATAGCCCCGTGCTGCCTCTAGATGGTCGTAATTAACTAGTGTTAAATATTTTCATGCCAGTCTGCCTCTAGATGGTCGTAATTAACTAGTGTTAAATATTTTCACGCCAGTGTAGAGCAGCAGCGTTACAGGAGAGGAGATGGGAGGGAAAGGTTTTACGGTCTCGGATCTGGGGCCACGAGGTAGGCACGGTCCGGCCGGTGGCGGAAGCGCCGCCGTGCGGGCGTGGCACGCTCCCCCTCCGCAGCCGCAGAGGCTGCCCGTTGGGCCCCACGGGGAGTATTCCCCGCCACGTAGCACGCCATGTCAGCGGCGGCTGCCATCCGGTTGGGACATTGGAAGCCCGGCCACGCGAGGTTAATTAATAGTAATTTAATATGGTTTGATGGGAATAAATTACCTACTACTCTCTGGCGAACCGCCAATGCGTCTGAAGCGCATCAAGACGTTGTACGCGAGCAAAGCACCGGCGATTTATGGCGGCAACTCTCGGTGCTACCGATAGAATGTATAATGATTGAGATCTGAGACAATGGTTGTCTCTAACTATTGTTTCTGACTGTTGTTATATCATCTAGAGACAATATTAAAGATATCATATACAATGGTAGCGCGCTGAGAGCATATACAATGGTTGCATGTTTTTATACTAATTTGTTCACACACAAAGTTTTTGAATTCTCGTGTAGAGTCGACTCTTGCTTAGGAGACGGCTCAAATGTCTATGCACACTATTTCTCCTCTACGTCATCAAATAGTTGACATGACACTGTTTAGAGATGTATTAGAGACAGTTAAAGTGAACTGTTGTACATGATCTAATAACGGCTAGCTTGCACGGCACTTGGACGTGGGAGTCATGGGACTTGCCCCTAACATGGTGTGTTTTGATAACTTAGTTTACCTTAATCTATATTTTGTGTTTGATAACTTTGTCATGTAAACTTGCAGGGACGGATCACGTTATTTCACCATATAGTTGGGTTAGCTAATCTTGGAGTGGTGGGATTAAGGATTAATTTGTTTTGGTTTGGAGTCAAATTAACTAGATTAGCTAACTTTTTTTTCGAGAAACCCATCAAACTTTCATTATTGCAGGGGCAGCCCGGTATTGTTTACAATTAAATTTATATTAGAGCTCACACATGTCCCATATAACCGAGGCCCATCTCTGAAGCTCACACAACTAAACTTCTGGAGACAACAACGCATATCAGCAGGCAGCTCTTTTGCTAGCTCGATTCTCCACTCACCAAACTCACGAACTCCTCTTGCCCACTTAGTTAGCTGATGAGCGACAACGTTTTGCTCTCTCCGAAAGTAGCAGATCTGCAACCCCGTCAATCCGATGCGCCTTCTTCTAATCTCCTCAACAAGCATCGCTGTGCGTGATCGATCCAGCTCCTTAGCTAACTTTTGATCTGGCTAAGTTAGCTTATCTCAACTAGACCCAAAATTTCCGCTTAATCTTACCGGTTGGTTTGCTTAGTGGGATTAAGGATGCATTTTGGTTTGGAGTTAAATTAACTAGATTAGCTAACTTTTGATCTGGCTAGGTCAGCATATCCCAACGAGACCCAAAATTTATATTTAATCTTACCAGTTGGTACGTTTTAGTAAAGAGTTAGTATAAGTTATTCCAATCATTTATTGGGTTAATTAATCCTCAGTTTACGGGAACAAAAAGGGGTTGACTAGTTTAACTTAATCCTACTTGACATAAGGTGTTTGGTGGATTAAGCCCTTAACATTAAACCAAGCATATATAGTAGGAATAACATTGGTTAGATTAACTTAATTCCGGTTAACCCACGGAACCAGTGTAGTAAGTCCCATAAAACAGTTTTCATTATTTGAAATGTTATTAGCGCAAAATATATACATATAAAAACATAAACCGAGAATCATCATAGACCTACGCATATCTAATGCGGTATCGCCCAAAACTTTGTTTTCATTTATCATGAGAAAAAAAATATACACGTGGGTTAAGGTGCGTAGGCTCGGAAAATCGCTGGAGCCACCTAGTGAGCAACAAATTAGCAACCTAGCCTTGTTTTTTTTAGTTGAAAGTACCTGAAATTATAACTTGAATTTTTTTTACTCCTTGATAGAGGTCTTGGAGAGCTAAAAAAAATATATAAATTTTTTTGAGAACCCTTAAAAATTATTTGAAAGCATACAAAAGTATTACAAAATACTACATCGTCTAGCTAGTAAAAAAGCTCAAATTTGTAGCGGTAGCTTTTATTTAAATTTAAATTTAAGCTGAAATGAACAATGCAGTGTGCTGGGTCAAAGTAGATGACACGCTGCAACCGTTGCACCATTCGAAAGCAACGCGGTGTACGTAGTTCGTACGCCTGATAGCCTTGTAGATACACATGCAAGTGGGCGTGACTGCTACTGGTTGTTATCCTACGGAGGAGGCGTTGAAAAGGAAGGAAAAGGCGAAGGAAAGAAAGAAAGAAAAAAAAGGTGAGGTCTCGTTGCGTCGACGGATCACTCTCTTCTATCTTTTTTATCGTGCGTCGAGAGAAAACGGTGTGCTCTCACCTTGGTGCGGGCAAATTGCTCAAACGATACTCTTTAAAATTCGTATTTGATCAAATGGCACTTGGGATCAATTTCAGTGACTCAGATGATCCCACGTGTTGTACTCACATAAAAATCGGTACACGAATTTAGTGCCATTTGGGCAATTTTTTCCGTGCGGGGTGCCCGATCGATGATTGTGTCATGCCCTCGATCTTTCCTTATTTAGAGCATCTTCAATGATATAGATAGCTGCTATCTATAAACAAGTGTCATGTCATTTATAGATAGTATATAGTCAACTTCTCCAATGAAATATGTATAATATTGTTTATAAGATTGAATATGGGTTCACATGTAATATATAATAAATGCATTGAAATCAGCTATACATTAATTGTAGGTTAGTAGCTAGCACACACTCATTCTCTCCTGCGCATAAGTAACGAGCTGAGTTGATATTCTTGTAGCTATTTGACAAGGCATCATTAAAGATGCTCTAAGATGAAAGCGAGGACATGTTGCCTTGCTTATCTACCTACCCAAGCACTGCCATACCTGGTCCCATACTCCCATGGTGAATTGGTGATTGCCATGTCATCTCCTGAATGGACTAAACTCATTGCTGATTTTTATACCAAGGGGATGTTGCGGATTTCAATGGGCAGGGTTTGCAAGTTTTCGCCAAACACCAAGAAGTTGCTATATTTTTTTTCGTTTTAAAACCATATTTACTTAATGTATATCTTGCTAATATTTGACATGACCGATATTTTGATAGCTTTTTTTAACCTTTGATTGACCAAGTATTGTTTGCAAAAATAAACTAATCTTGGCATCCCATGTACTACCTCCGTTCTTTTTTGTTTGACGTCTTTGACTTTTGTATACACATCTGACCATTCGTCTTATTATTTTTTTTTTGTAAATATCTTTCATTTTCTTATGATTTGTTTTATCAATAAAGGTACTTTAAACGTAACTTTTTTTCATCTTTGTTGTAATTTTTTGAATAAGACGAATGGTCAAATACGTATTCAAAAGTTAAAGTCGTCAAACAAAAAAAACAGAGTGATTACATGCTAAAATTCGGTGGAAAACAACACATGCAACTCTTGGTCGAAATTGTCAAATTTTGATATTCTATGTATTAGCCAACTCAGCACGCTTGATGCTTCGAACGTCTGAACGGGATTTATTCCTGTAACATGTTTGACATTTGGCATTTTCCATGGCATGAAACATGCATGTTTGAAACCATTTTATAATTCCTCATTTCCTCTCGTCTAGCACAGGTATAATCTTTATAATCTTAAGAGAAAATTGCACGGCGGGGCTCTAAACTTACATGGTGGTCCTCTAAACTTACATCTTTTTGTACTTAGTCCCACAAACTTATATTTTATTTTTATGACCCCTTAAACTTGACGTCGTTTGTACGGGATGCTCAAAACTGTTATGGAGTCATTTAGCACTGAGGTGGCAACCCATATGACCGTTAAATGCCTATATGGTTGTTAAAAACCTATTAGGCCCTCCACATAAGCATTCACCTTGAGGACCGAGCCTAGCTCCGTTGGCAAGCATCCCGGTTGTGGGAGCTACCGGTCACGAGTTCGATACTCGTGAGCCTCACCGGGACCGAGCGTGTTTGTGAGTGTGTGTTGCTTGGTAGATGAAGCAGGGAGCTGCGGGAGAGAGTAAAAAGGGGAAGAACAACGAGACCAGCTGGTGAAGAAAGAGCCAAGCGGTACAGGAGGCAAGAAAAAGGAAGGAGAAGCAGGGGCAGGGAGCTTGTCACTAAGAGAAGGGCATATGTTCAGCCCCCTAGTAGAGAGTAGGAAAGCTGTAACATGAAAAAACCTTGTAATATGTTTCCGTTTCAATGAAATAGAAATCGGGGATGTTCCCTTTGTTGAAAAAAAAAGCATTCACCTTATCCTCTTTCTCTCTAAAATTCAAAAAACTAAATTTTGAGGATTTTAAATTTCAAAAGTTATTTTTTGGGACTTTAAAAATAAAAAATGAATTTCATTTTTTAAAAAAATAGCATTTTTATAAAAATTGAATTTAGGATGTTTAAAATTCTAGAAAAATGGATTTTGGGTATTGTATTTTAGAATTTTAAATATGCTTATGAAAAAATCATAATGGCTTAGTGAAACAACCAGATATGCCTGTTGGAACAATCAGATCTAATTATTGAAAACAATCAATATTTGCTATGTTGGTGCTATAAATATTTTGCTTATATTGCAAAACACAATTAACCACGCATGGGCATAAAAAAAACACATGGCATAAAAAAAGGTCTTCCTTGATCTACTAAAACAATATAATGTGGATATGGCAAAAAAGTTGAGCATACCATTTTTTGTGCTTTCAGAAGAATGTAGTTCTGCATCAGGTAGATCTGGCAATAGCTCGAAAGAAGGAGGTATGATGCAATCTGCAGGCGACGGTGGCCTTGCGCATATGGGGCTCCCGGGCACTCCAACACTCCTGGTTGGGTCATTGTCGCCAGGAGGTTGCTCCTTGCAAATCTCGCCAACAATATCGTCGATGCTTGAGCCCTCCATGAATGATGGGCTAGCCACTCCGGGAGCATGTGTGGCGGCATGGCGGAATAGAGCTGCTCTCTTTCTGTGGCACAACATCTGCACCAGCATCATCATCCCACGCAGAGTCCCTGGCAGGGCTAGATATATCATCATCAGCCCGCCCATCATGCTAGCTACCATCCTGCCCCCTGAGGCTGTCTGACCACCTCGACGCTGTCCTCTCTTCATCCTCGCCATTGTCATTTGCTGCAGCAGCACCGGATGTCCCAGGCACTTGAAATGTGAGGTCGCTAGGCATTCCACCATGTGCTGTCCCCAGAACCTCCTTCAGTTCCATGGCAAAAACAGCCATCCTCTTTTTGTGCAACAGCTTCATTGACGCGACAGCGGACTCAAGTTCTTGCTCCCATAATTTGTTGTGCTTGTCAACAATTGCCTGAATGTTAGGGGGTAGCTGCTGAAAAAAGGAAGAAACAACAAGTGACACATTGAAACAATTTTATAATACTACTGAAACAATTTAGTACAACATATGGAACAATTTGATACCAGTGTGGAACAAAAAAAGATGTCAAATCCAACGCAGCAGGTAGATGACACATTGAAACAATTTTAAAAAACATAACGAAACAACTAAGTACAACATATGGAACAATGGATTTCAACTATATTGCACAACACTTATGGAGAATTTACCTGCGTGTTTTGACTGCTTTGCAGGGAGGCCAACCTAGCCCAATCCTCGAGAGTTGCCGAGTCAATTGTCTGAGTAGCTGGCTGCTCGGCGTACGGCGTGTTTTCAAGATCACGAAACTGAAAAACAAAAGAAAGAGGAAAAAAAAAGGATTATGTTAGCACAAAAACTAAAAAAATAAGACAAAAACACATGAGGAGAAAGATGGCTGCCAAGCAACATACCCCTCGCTGACCAAATGCAATCTTGTTGATTGTCATCCTATTTTTGTCATCTTTTATACATTTGTGAAATCTGCTGAGGTCACATGGCACATCCTGGGGGTGCGATAGTCCATCTTGGCCATGCAAGCAGCTGACAATTGAAGATGATCCATGTACACAATCTGCGATGTATGAAACAAACAGTGAAAAGATTTTGTCATGAAAAAGTACATATGCATGGGTAGTAAAAAAAATAGATAGAACGTCTGACAAGAAGAGGATGCATCCACCGGCATTGAAAGATGTGGATGGGTTCTCTTTGATGACTTTTCAATCCTTCTGACCTCATCCATAGTCTTCTGCAGACATGTCCACCCAATCTAACTCGGTGAAGACATCCATGTCGGCGAGGGTATGCAGGTAGTCGATTGGAACATTGCTTGATGTCTTGGGAACAAGGACGGTAGCCAGCACGACCAACAAGAAGGCCCTCATAAACTCTAACTCATCCGTGCTATCTTTTGCTACTTGAACTGCCTTGTTGACTGGATACCTATTCCCTACCTTAAACTGCTCCTTCAGATGCTCAATGGCATCGTCATCACCCGTTAACTTGAAGGGCTTGTCCTCGATGGTATGCCAATAACCTCGTTACCATCTCCTTGTAAATACAATGGACTTGTTCTTGAAGCGAAACTGACATAACTCTGGATCAATGCACATGATCATCCACTCGGCCAGACGGCTAGGAGGGGTGAAGGATGAAAAGCACAACAAATTGTCGAACCCATGCTTCCGAACAAAAGCCCGCTGAATGTCATTGAGATTGCCCACGAGCCTATTAAGATTCTTTGTTGTGAAACGGTATTTCAGATTGGGCATGCTATCTTCCTTGGCCATTTTTTCATTTGCACAGTACACGCCTGAAACAACAAAATAACCGCCAGATCACAAACAAAAAAAATATGAAACAACCTATAAAACACTATGGAAACAAATTTGAAAAAATGACAACCAAACACAAAAATGCAATTGATGCATAAGCGTATGCAATGAACAATCTCCTTCAGCATGCAGGATGCACTATCATCAAGGTTGCATACGCAAAAAATGCACAATTCAATGTGTTCACTGTTGTATTAGCGGATGCAAATGCATATACAGAAAACCATAAAAACCCTAATCAACCTCCGCAACACATCATTCTCAGCCGCTGGGGGATGTATTCCTAATCGTATCACACAATTACGAGGGATTATTCCTAATCGTATCACACAATTGCGAGGGATTTGTGAGTAAGAGGGGCAATCTAATCGTATCACACATACTGCTGTTAATTGGTTGGTAAAGAGGGCCGGGTCGGCATCCATACTTTGCGGGTCTTCTCCTCTCGACACCGGCGAGGAATCGGCAGCAGGCTACCACCGCCCGCCTCGCCGCCACGCCACCGACGCGCTCAAGAGATGGAAGGAGGCGCTCGACCACGCCTTTGCCTTGCTGGCCCGGCGAAGCGATGCAGGGGGCCGCTCCAACCACCGCCGCCACCGTGTCCCGGCGGCGCAAGAGGGAGCAGCCCGACAATGACGCCATGGCAGAACCGAATCAGCGAGGAACCTAGCACGGGAGGAGGCGCTCCGACCACCGCCTTGCCCTTGCTGGTCCGGCGAGCACTCCAGGAGCCGCCCAACCACCACCGCCACTGCGTCTGAAGCGAAGCGCAGGAGGAGCCGCCCAACCGCCGACGCCATGGCGAGAACCGAATCAAAGAGGAAGGCAATGCGTGTTTGAGGAGGAGACAATGCCCAATGTGCAAAATGAACGGTCAGTTAAATGAGCGAAGGGTGTTCTTGGGTCACAGAATGGGCTCTCGGCGTCTTGACGCCCGAACGTAAGCATTATGCATTTTTTTTTTAGAACTTTGTAGAGTTTTTTTTAAAGACCTCAAAAATATATTTTTAATAATTTATTTAGCCTTTTCATACCATTTTCAAAGGTGGCCAAATTTTCCCAACAAAAACTAAACCATAACTAAACAAGCTATCAAAGAGGACCATCAACGTGTTTAGATTACGCAAAACTAAAACATTAGTTGGGGTGACCAGAGCAAAACTGTGATCGTTTGCAGGCATTAACGATGAGATGATCGTACAGGATTTCTAAAGTTCTCATTGAAAATAGGACAGTGCCAAATGAGTGCAAACTTCCCCTGCAAACTTGGAACGGACGGGTGAAAGAAACTGGTATAAAATTCTTGTCATGTCTACTGTCTAGTGATCAGCGAAGTGACCCATCCCATCCCTCTCTTCGCCCTCAACCATCCATTCCGGTCCTTCCACGAGCCCACGACCCACAGTCCCACTCGTCCGACAACAAATCCACCACCCCACTCAACCCGCGCATCCTCCAACCCCATGGCGCCCGGCGACCTCGCCGAGAGCCTCCTCCCCGGCGGCGGCGGTGGCGCCTCGTCCCACGATGAGTACGACGAGCGCGCGTACGACTCCGACGACAAGGTCTCCATCTCCATCTCGGACTCCGACGCGGACTCCGCCGGGGACGACGCGCCGCCGCGCCCGGCCTTCTCGTGGCGCAAGCTCTGGCGCTTCACGGGGCCCGGCTTCCTCATGTGCATCGCCTTCCTGGACCCCGGCAACCTGGAAGGCGACCTGCAGGCCGGCGCCGCCGCGGGGTACCAGCTCCTGTGGCTGCTGCTGTGGGCCACCGTCATGGGCGCCCTCGTCCAGCTGCTCTCCGCGCGGCTCGGCGTGGCCACTGGGAAGCACCTCGCCGAGCTCTGCCGCGAGGAGTACCCGCCCTGGGCCACCCGCGCGCTCTGGGCCATGACCGAGCTCGCGCTCGTCGGCGCCGACATACAGGAGGTGATTGGCAGCGCGATTGCCATCAAGATTCTCTCCGGCGGCACCGTGCCGCTCTGGGGCGGCGTCGTCATCACCGCGCTCGATTGGTGAGTTGCTTCCTGTTCCTCATGTGAACAAAAAAATCCTTCTCTTTTTTTAATCCGTTCATCTTGTTGTTGAACTCAAAGGTCCTACATTTTCTTGGTGTAGTGTTGATTAACCGGGAGTTTCTTTGATCCGGAGCATTGGCGAGTAGAATTCGCGAATATGTTAGTACTCTTTTCATTTCTTTTCTTAGCTGTTAGGTGATCGATGGTTCCTGAATCGGATAGAAAATGCTTTCTCCTATTGGTGAAATTGGACCTTCTGTTTGCTCTTCGCCGCTCTTGTTCTTTTGCAAAAACAAAAACCTATTTTTTTATGTGATTCTATCAATTGAGTTGGTTCCTTGGGTTGATGAGGCGAGCAGAATTTGTGCCCTTTTTGCGTTGGACGCAAGCGGATGCTGGATGTATCTCTGGAGAGTTCATCGTCACATCAATTTGTTTTGGCTCGCGCTCTTTCCCTTTCCTCTTGTTCGTCTTCGGTCACTGCCTTGGATTCATTTTGGTTCTGTGGCTTCTGTCTATAGTTCTTTAAGGATTTTTTTTTCTCGTCGTTTTGGTGTGGTGTGGTGTGGTGTGCTTGTAGCGATTCGATTCGGACTGCGATGGTTTCGTTTCTTGTTTGCTTCCTGCCGTGTTTTTTGCTGGTGAAAAGTTAGCACTTTGGGGGCGGGCATCATTCCTGGTTCCCACTATGCAGTTAGTGCGGTGATAGCTACCTTTGAATTGCTCCTCCGTAATTCTTGTTGCTATCTTGGCTACTGAAAAAAAAAATATGAAAAACATTCTGTTGATTAGATTTTGCAGTTTTTTTGGGGGTTGCTTTCAGTCTGGTTCCGATCAATAATTTGAGGCTTGTATTGATCTACTGCTCTGGCGTAGCTTCTTGACGAGTTTCCGTGCTACTTGCTGATTGAATTGAATTGCGTTCTGAAATTGCTGTTGTTTGTTGCGTGGTTTGTTTGCTCTCTGAGACATCGTTTGTTCTCATGGTCATGGCTTCGTGCATATCAGCACGTTTGGCGGTTGCAGTGTTTATGAGCTATTGGCCCAGTTGTGGCTTCGGTCGCTTAATTTAGATATTGTGTGGGGTTAGATGATAATGCATGCTAATTAATTGGTCGGTTTAATATTAGCTTTTATCTCTTCGGTTAGATAGTCGTACCAATGATCTGGGGCTATCAATTAAAATTCGAGCGTATTCTTATCTATTGTCCGTACACTTCTACTTGCTGCTTATCTGCTACCCTGGATAATCCTCTTCCTGGTGGATTGCTGATAGCTATACAAGGTTTTGGGTGCTTGAGATTGCTGATAATGAAAGGAACAAAAATGGCTAAAGAATTACTATCTGGTAGAGTCCTGCCCAAAATATTAGGATGGGTAATGAGAAGACTTCTTTTATTTTTTATTGTGTTGTCCAATGTTTATCTGAATTTGACTTGAGCTTTATGTATGTATTCAATAATGTCCTCCTTCCATTCATGGTGAAGAGCTGTTTGGCAAAACTGATATTTATTTAGCTCGTATGACATGTTCTTGATGCCAGCTTCATCTTTTTATTCCTGGAGAACTATGGTGTGAGAAAATTAGAAGCATTTTTTGGTGTCTTGATTGCGATCATGGCTATATCATTCGCCATAATGTTCGGTGAAACACAACCTAGTGGGAAGGAGCTTCTAATCGGTAATTCCTAGTCTGAAATGACGTCACTGCTTTTTCATTTATATATTTTTCATCCTTCAGAAGTAGAACAATTTATGCAGTTTTTATATATATTTAGGTTTGGTGGTTCCAAAACTGAGCTCAAAGACCATCAAGCAGGCAGTAGGAATTGTGGGCTGCATCATCATGCCCCACAATGTTTTCTTGCACTCGGCGCTAGTTCAGTCCAGAAAGATTGACACAAAGAAGAAATCCCGTGTTCAAGAAGCAGTGTACTATTACAACATCGAGTCGATTCTCGCACTCGTTATCTCCTTCTTTATCAACATCTGTGTGACAACGGTTTTTGCTCAAGGATTTTATGGGTCTGATAAAGCTGACAACATAGGTCTTGAGAATGCTGGACAGTACTTACAGGAGAAGTACGGAGCTACGCTCTTCCCCATTCTCTATATCTGGGCTATTGGATTGTTAGCATCTGGACAGAGCAGCACAATAACTGGCACTTACGCAGGCCAATTTGTTATGGGAGGTTTCCTTAATCTTCGACTGAAGAAGTGGTTACGAGCAATGATTACTCGAAGTTTTGCCATTATTCCAACCATGATTGTGGCTTTATTTTTCGATACCGAAGATCCTACTATGGACATTCTGAATGAGGCACTCAATGTGCTTCAGTCCATACAGATTCCATTTGCACTAATTCCTCTCATCACCCTTGTTTCGAAGGAGCAAGTCATGGGGTCATTTGTAGTTGGTCCTATCACCAAAGTAAGTTATCTTAATTTTTGTTTGTGATAACATTCATGGTAGCAAATACTAACTGGCTAACTGACCATTATTTGTATGTGGCCATGAATCATGGTCTTATTGCAGAAAATTATGTCATCTCATTAATTGACAGAACTATTTTTTTGGTAATTACTGAGCAACAGTGTCCTTAGTTTCATATATACTGATTTTTCATAGCCATGACAAAGTTGAAATGGCATAACATCATTTTTCAATGTATAATACCATCGAACTTGTGCCTGAATGACAACTATTTCATATAGCTTGCACCTGTCATCCCATGAATAGCTACTTCCACAATTATTTGTTTGATGGCATATTTGTCTGATAGTCGGTGAGGCTACTTTGCGGAAATAGCAACGCTGCCCATCCCTTGGTTGTTGCATATGTTAACTTCGTTTGTGTTGTTCAGGTGATCAGCTGGATTGTTACAATATTTCTAATGCTCATCAATGGTTACCTCATACTTTCCTTCTACACCACTGAAGTCCAGGGGGCATTGCTTCGCTCAAGCTTGTGCGTTGTGCTTGCTGTTTACCTTGCATTCATCGTTTATCTTATTGTGAGAAGCACTTCGCTGTATTCTCGCCTTTGCTCATCATTGTCAAAGAGCTCATGAGCACTCTCAGAATTCCCATTTGCTGACATGGGAGAAGTGGAAACTACTTGGCGAAAGCTGTTCCCCCATGCCGCAGATAAAACTTCTAGGGATGCCGATTTGTATTAGCTCTAGGTGTATAATTGTATTTGTTGATAAGTAGTCTCCCCCGTGGGATTGGACTAAACTGCACCAACATTCACGTATTTGAGGATATAAACAGTAGATAGTTTCTCATTTGAGAGGACTAGCCAAGTGCTCATGTTGCAACAGAATTTATTAACAAGTGAACATACCAGTAGATGTTAGTGGAATTGTATATAGAGAGCACAATGCAACGGCAACCAGAGGGGACGGTTGCCCTGGCGGCCCCGGTAGTGGGAAAGGAGAAAGAGAGCACCCACGCGTGAGTGCCATATATGGTACTATGGTGGTTAATTTCAGTGAGCAGGGTAATTTTAGCGGTGGTGAAGGAGTGGTTAGGTCCTCTTTGGTTTGGGGTTTTGATATGGTTCTAATTAAGTTTGTAAAGTTTGTCATTTTTTATAGACCATTTACTGTAATATTTTGTAATATCTTTTTGAGACTTTGTAGGGTTTTTCTTAAATATCTCAAAAATATTTAAAATTATTTTTTAATTTCTTTTAAAGGCCCATAACCTTTTCAACCACAATCAAAACTAAAGCAAACCATGAATCAATGAGGGTAATTTTAGAGCATCGCCAGCAGGTTTCCTGATTTCATAAAATACTTTTGCGAACAGTCTTGATCTTTATAATGATACATCAGAGTATCTATCTGAGCCTCTAATTTAGAGACTCTCCCCAGAGTCTATGTATTTAAAGACACTCTAGAGGATCTCTATATTTTTTCGATGATAGAGACTCTGTTGGAGATGATGAAAATGTAGGGAATGAATAGTGATTTATAAAATGAATATAGAGACCAAAATATAGAGAGATCTTGCTGGCGATGCTCTTAGCGTGATGGCATGTGTTTAACTTTAGAGAAGCGTGACAGTATTTATCACTCGTCGATAGACTTTTGCATGGTGGTGACCATGGTTTTTTGTAGAATGCTATTGTCCTCTTCCTTTTATTCATCTGTCGATGTATATGCTAAGAGCATCCCCATCTCACCCCCCAAATGCATCTCTATTTCAAAATTTTTCAAATGCAGCAGGAGGGAATTTGGTGCATTTGAGAGGGAATTTGCACTGTAGTGATTACTGTAGCAGTTACTGTAGCGATAGAGGGAAATTTAAAGGTCCTGCCGGAGATGCTCTAAGTAAATTAGTTCCTAGATATACGAGAATTGCCTAATGATCCACTGTATTCGACGTACCATATCCATCGCTCGAATCTCATTGCCGGCGACCTCCCACGGTCAGTGGCGCTCACGACCGCCGCTTTGCTGCCTGCCTGCCCAGTCTACCATCCCCTCGCCTTTCCAGCTGCAAATCATCCATTAATTTCAGCCCGAGCTAGCGCTTATTGACAATCAATGGTTGTGGTTTGTGTGATGACCTAGTACAAGAGTAAACTTGCCAAATTGCAAGAGCGTTGTAAGAGAAGCGTGGGTGGCAGGGTGATGATTTTACACACATCTTGGAGCTAGAGGGGTTAATTGGATAGATACCACTCTAGAGTTGTTTTTTTCTTCTGAGAACTGACCTTGCAAAAATCGTATTTGGATGGTTGCCATTATAAAACTATTGCAATTGAATAAATATCACCGAGACGCCGGGGGACACCTTTTTTTTTTTTTTTGAAATCTTATCATTTTACCGTTACCTCCAGACATTATTTACACAAAAAAAATGCTACCACTCTGATCTTCTTCTTCCTCAACCCTCCTCTCGCCGTTTTCAGCGCTACTCCAATGGTGGTCATCGCCGCCATCGCTACTCACCATGTTGCACAGACACTATCCTTGCTCTTGCACGTGCCACGCGCCAGCAGCGCCACCCTTGCTGTTGCTACGTCGTTAGCTCGCCCCTTCTTCATGGCCCTGCCACATCTTCGTGTTGCCATGTTGCCGTGCCTCGCCGCATAATCAAGCCCGACAAATGTTATGTTTGCTATCATAATGTCATTTCATTTTGTTTGTCAAGGAAAGAGATAGCAAATATAATCATATTCTATAGATAATAGTATGCAATAACTATCGAATTAATATAAACTATAGCACATGTATTCTACAACTAGAATGGCGCAAGGACTAATGTGCATCATCAATAATATATAATGGTTAAAAATCACAATTAAATAATAATGGTTCTAGTATATAAAAGGATACAACAATTCTGTAAATAAAACATTGAGAAGGATAAAGTTAGTAGTGAACTACCACTTATAAACTAGTCATTGTGAACAATGAGAATTGTGATCTAGCAACTAAAAATTTTCCATTGCAACTATATATAATATTTTTTAGCAAACTGCTTTGTCTAGTCTTTTTGAATTATCCGCTTTTAAACCAAGCTAGTTTTGGGAATTATTCATCATGGGCTGGTTGAACTAGACAAGTGCACATTGTCTGATATGGAATAATGGTTAGTATGGATAATATTATCCGTGTGGAAAACTATGATATGGAGTATATGCACATTATTTGTTGCTAGTTATTTGTTGCGCCTACCATTTGTGAACTATGTTTACGAACAACATGTCGTGAACTACCCACCCGCTGTTGCGAATTGTCCCTTGTGCATCAACCAAGGACAAATGTGAGAAATGATGTTGAATTCACATGCCTTTCAACATTTGTCTGTAATATGTGGGACCATCTAATAAGTCTATGGTGTGGATCAGAGTGTCATAGGCTGAAATGCTAATTTTAAAGAGTGTCATTTGGAGAAAGCTTCTAGCCAATGTTTGTTATGGAAACTACTCATAGCAAATTGCAAAGTAGTGGTTGTGAGATATTGTTGCAAGCAACCATTTGTAAACTAGTTGCAAAATGCCCATTATGAACTATCCGTTGCAGGCTAGCCATTATTTTTTTTGGTTCTTGTGAATTACCCGTTGTGGACTAATTGATGCGAGTGATCCATCATGGACTAGTCGTTGCAGGCTATCCATGACAAACTATCATTTGTGAACTCCATTAGGAATTACCTATTACAAACTACTATTTGTGAATTACCTATTGTGAACTTTGTAAACTATTCACTAATGAGAACCACCTCTTGTGGAGTAGTTGTTGCGAACTGTCCACAAAAACATTTGTTGCAAATTGTCTAAAAGAATAGCCATTGCATATTGTCTATTGGACTAGCCGTTGTGAATCCATTGTGAACCAAACCGTTGTGATTTCCCACTAGACTAGTCGTTGCAAATTGCCCGCTAGACTATGATGGACAATTCACAACGGTGAATTAGTTGTTGCGGACTAGCCATTATGTTTTTTTTTTGTTCTTATGAATTACCCGTTGTGGACTAATTGATGCAAGTGATCCATCATGGACTAGTCGTTGCAGGCTATCCATGACAAACTGTCATTTGTGAACTCCATTAGGAATTACCCATTGCAAACTACTATTTGTGAATTACCTATTGTGGACTTTGTAAATTATTTTTCTAATGAGAACCACCTCTCGTGGAGTAGTTGTTGCGAATTGTCCATAAGAACACCCGTTGTGAATTGTCTAAAAGAGTAGCTATTGCATATTGTCTATTGGACTAGCCGTTGTGAATTCATTGTGAACCAACCGTTGTGATTGACCACTAAACTAGTCGTTGCAAATTTTTCGCTAGACTAGCTGTTCCAAATTGTCTGCTAGACTAGCCGTTATGAATTCGCTGCAAGCTAGCTGTTGCGATTGCCCGCTAGACTAGCTGTTGCAAATTGCCCGCTAGACTAGCCGTTCCAAATTGCCCGCTAGACTAGCCGTTATGAATCAGTTGCAAGCTAGCTATTGTGATTGCCCACTAGACTAGCCGTTGCAAATTGTTTGTTGGACTAGCGTTATGAATCCGTCGCATACTAGCAGCTGCAAATTGCTCGTTGGACTAGCCGTTATGAATCTGCTGCAGACTAACTATTGTGATTGCCCACAATACTACCCATTGCAAATCCGTTGTGGACTAGCCGTTGCGAGCCGTTGTAAGCTACCACGTATAAATAGAGGGAAAGGGTGCACCCATCAAATTAACCCAAACATTCACTCGTTCACAATTTCAACTTCCACAATTTTAGCAAAGACATTCTTCCCAAAATGTCTGTAAAATCAAACTCCCAACCCGACCTTTCAAACGATTGTAGCAACGATGCTATCCCTTTCAACTTAAATTTGGGGTCCATGTGTCCATCTGAGCCTCATGTTGAAGAAGAGATTGGTGTTCAAATCGAAAAACGAGTTTGTTCTCAAACTGAAGGCCAACGCAGAGGTACATGCCTATTCGATACAAGTTTTACAGAATTTCACTTTTCAAAGTGATAGGAAAATGCTTTGCTTTTATATGATAGTACCTCGCACCCTTTCCGTCAAAGGTTCGGGGTAAGATGGTGTATATGTAAATGAAGCACCATTTTTAGAAAAAAATAAAAATGCATTGCACAATTGCTAAATAAACTTAAAAACACTTCACCAGATGCCTCACATTTTTTTTTTGTTTTCCTTTCCTTTTCAAAACTGGCCTTAAGTGGAGTTTACACCTTTTTCACTGGCACACTTTTTTTGAGTTCTTATTCAAATGGAACCTACACATGGCATTTATTAAAAAAAACACAAAGTGGCTACTACATGGCATTCATAAAAAAGAAAGAGTTTCCGTTTAAAACCAACACACGTAGGCAGGAAGGAACAATGATGTCATCGTACCTGCCACCACCAGTGGTTCCGGCCACTGTGGCCATGGTCTGTCGCATAGAACGTCTTCGTGCTTGCGCCGCTGGCCCCGCCCTCCTTCCTCCCCCTCCCTCCCTCCCACCGCCCACGTCGCGTCACCTTTCGCCGCCGCCGGCCATTGCCAGATTTGACGGAGGAGGTGCGAGCGATACACCAGAGACAACGACACTTAAGATTTTGGTAGGGATGGCAGACAAACCCATGGATATCCGACCCAATAGGTATGGATATGGGTCCTAACCTATACGCTATACCCATGGGTTTTTTAGGTTTGGGTACCCGAATAATAGGGTACGAGTACGGGTTCAATTTTGTATCCATAGGTATTCATGGGTTACCCGAGTTTATTTCCTGACACGTGGATCCATCCATTTTATATATATACATGCAAATTGACGCCTTGTACATTCCAGCTTACCGTAACGTAGAGTAGTGTTTCAGTATAATTTATCTTTTTTATATAGCCTATTTGATGTAATAATTTGTAATGATTTTTTTCAAGTTTTTAGTAGTACTCTTAAAAATTCTAAAACTATTTTTAAATTATTTTTATAACATTTAAACCCCTCTTTAAAGATTCTCAAATTTTACTGAAACGCTATGCTACGCTATACTAAGCTAACAAAAACCCAAGCCCCAACCCTTTCAAGTTTCAACTCACAGCCGCCGGCTGCCTTTGCCCCTTGCCCCTCCACAGCCGACGAGAGATTTAATAATTTGCCACTCTCAATATTGGTGCTCGCTAAAATACCACTCTGACCCACGTGTAATACATACAGATGATCCACTTGTAATACACACAGGGTGATAATTTTAGCGAGCAGCAATATTGGGAGTGGCAAATCATCAATTTTTTCACAGCCGAGGCCCCCGTCCTCCGCCCCACCACGCCGGCGCCGCCTCTCCGCCTGGACCGCCTCCACCGCGCCGGGGCCGGCCCGCTCCTCCGCCTCCATCGCACCGGCACCGCCCCTCGCCTCCGCCTCCGCCTCCGCCTCCACCGACTTCGCGCCGCCCCTCCGCCTCCACCGCGCCCGCGCCGCCCCTCGCCTCCACCACGCCGGCGCCGCGCCGCCCCTCGCCTCCACCACGCCGGCGCCGCCCCTCGCCTCTGCCTCCCTTTGCTACTCTACTGCTCGGTACCTCTAGATCGTCGCGGTCCGCGACGTGCGCGCCCAGTCTCGTCTCCGTCTCTCCGACACGGTCTCGCTCCAAAAGAAAAAAAAAAAACTCTCCTTTTATCTTGTGGCCCTTCGCGGCATCGCCCCCTCCCCAGTCCCCACTCGCTCTCTCTGCCGCCCCGTGAGTTTTTGCTAGGGCTTTAGGGGCGCGCGCTCCCCTCCTCGGCGCGTCGTCGCGTAGCCTTGGGCGCCTCTTGGCTCGATCTCTGGTGTTTCCTTGGATTGTTCTCCGTGGTAGCGTCGCATCGAGCGGCGGCGGCGCGATGAACGTGCCTATAGTGGGTGAGCTCTCCTTGCATTATCTCGCGTCGTCGATTGGGTCGGAGTTCGGATGATTCGAGTGAATCGGGTGGATTTGGTTTGGCTGCTCTGCGGACTTGTGCCGCCCTCTCGCTGGTTTTAGGTGAATTTTCAGGTTTTTAGGGTGGATTTGCGCGACTTAGGGCTGCTCTGTTTCGCCATAATTACCCCCACTATTTTAGGTGTTTCTTGCGGCCTGAAAGTTCAGCTTTTTTTCCTTGGCATTAGCCTTTGGTCGAGTGAAGTGCAATGCATTAGCGTTTTGCCTTTGATTTTGTTGGTAGGATCAGTGGGTATTTGTTCTCTGGCGAGCACTTTTGCTGGTTTCCGTATGGAATACATTGAAAAATGAGATGATGTCTAGGGTTTCATGTAGTTTCGTTTGGCTACGAGTTGCAGATGCAAATTTTGTTATCCTTACGGATTGCTTGAATGTGCATGTGCAGGAGGATCTCACAAACTTATTAGTGTTTGTTGAATTCTAGGAATACATTGTCACCCTTTCCAGCAGAATCAATGCATTTTGCTATGTGTTTCGTATCATAGAAACTTTCTATTTCGGTGATGGTTGGCTCCGATTGTTTATGAGACGCATACACTTATAAGTATTAGTCTCACAGTGTAGGAGGATTGCTTTATCAGACTAATTTACTGCTACTCATGTGTTCATTTAAGAATTTTTCTGATGTCCTTTAAATATCTTTTTTTTTAGAAGGAAATCAAACACTATGATGGTGATATTTGGAAACATGTTACATGTTTTTGGTTTTCTATGATAAGAACAACCATGAGCAAATTAGCAGTAATATATTGAAAGTAATTGTCTATTCTATGCCCTATGTTGTTGCAGATCCGCTGCAAGGGGATTTTCCTGAGGTCATCGAAGAGTTCTTGCAGCATGGGAATATGAAATGCATTGCATTTAACCGCAGGGGGACTCTCCTTGCCGGTAATTATCTCTACCTATACCTCTACAAGTACATTAAATTTAATTTTATGTTTAATTATCTTCTTAATTCATATAAAATTCATTGGCTTTCTTTTACACTGTAGTGCGCGATTTTTTTTAGGAAAAGACTGCTGGGATTACCCACAGGCATATATTACTTAAAAGGGTATTTACATGGCATAAGCCTGAACAAAGGAAAACAAAGAAAATAAAATGAAAGGAGAAAACAAGAAACAGAAAAAAAAACATTAATGTTGATCTTATCACGTTGAAAGCTTCTTCAGCAGTTCACAAAGATCAAAAGCATTTCTTCTAGTTTGATAGATCAGTTTCTGTTCCTTTTTTACCATCACTAGCTGCTTTATCAGTCTATTTCATCATACTTGGTGCTGTGGCACAAGTGGTTGTTCTGTCTTCTTTTGCATTTAATAATTCCCATATGCATACAAAAGTCACCATTCTTGTGTATTTTCCTTTTCCTCGTGGAGCATGTTTGTAAGGACTCCCTTTTTATTATGCACAACTAGTGTAAATATTTGATCTTGTTTGTACTGGTCCATTTAACCTTTTATGGTTTTACCTTGCTTTCCTCGTAGTTCAATACACACCCTCTATTACAAACTGCAGAGATATACAATATACATGCATACATGGGATTGTGGGGGATAGGGTATACTGGATTCCTGAGAATGGGAGTACAGGATGCACGCTTAAGTTTTTATGTACTTTTTTTTTTGTATCTCTCTGTAGTTTGCTTTGTGGTCCACTTCTGCTGGAAAAGAGGGCATATGGAAAGTGGACACTAGGAGCTTCAATTATAGTTGGTTCCTTTCTATTTTCTAAAGATTTATGTATTTACCATTGCTATAATATGACAAGGTGATAACATAGTATGGAAAGAGAATGTTCTGTGAATTTTTTTAGGTATAATCTCTTATTAGTGCTTGTTTTATAATCCTTGATTACTCCCAGAATAAATCGGTGCAACATTTCTTTTTAACTAGTTCATTTGTGCATGTGCTTGCCATCTATATGTATGATAAAACATTATTTATGTAATGTGCCGGTGCCATTAATATTTGGATTGTGAAGATTTTCTTTTTACTGTGAAATTGTTTTTTGGCACATTGCTGTTGTTTCCAATGATCAATGACAATGTCTGTTGCAAATTTTCAGCTGGATGTGCAAATGGTAGCTGTGTTATCTGGGACTTTGAAACAAGGGGCATTGCAAGAGAACTTCGTGATAAAGATTGTACTGCACCTATAACAAGTGTCTGCTGGTCCAAATATGGTCACCGTTTGCTTGCCTCTGCTACTGACAGGTCATTGACACTTTGGAATGTGGTAACTGGTGAAAAGATTGCCCGCATCACTCTTCAGCAGACTCCATTGCATGCCAGTCTTCATCCTGGTTCATCCAACCCATCAATTTGTTTGGCATGTCCTCTCTCTTCGGCACCTGTTCTTGTTGATTTAAACACTGGTAGCACCACAGTACTCCCGGTTTCTGTATCTGAGAATGGTAATCCCCCTGCGCCTAATTCTCGTAACAAATTTTCGGATGGTTCTCCTCCTTTCACACCAACTGCTGCAACTTTTGATAAGCATGGGGATCTTATATACGTGGGCAATTCTAAAGGAGAGATACTAATTGTAGATTCAAAAAGCATCGAGGTATATGCATTGATTTCTGTTCCAGGTGGAACAGTAGTTAAGGATATTGCATTCAGCAGGGATGGACAATATCTGCTGACAAACTCTAATGATAGGGTCATTAGAGTCTATGAGAATGTTCTGCCTGTTAAAGGTTCTGGAAAGGAGATTGAGAAAATAAGCAATAACTGTGATGACTATGAAAGTCACTATGAGAAGCTAAAAATAAATGGTGCACAGTGCCTAGTTCTTTCTTGTGAACTCTCAGATGCCATCACAAAGATACAGTGGAAGGCACCATGTTTCAGTGGCGATGGCGAGTGGATTGTTGGTGCTTCTGCAAACAAGGGAGAGCATAGATTATACATATGGGACCGAGCAGGGCATCTTGTCAAGATCCTTGAAGGTCCAAAGGAAGCTCTCATTGATCTTGCTTGGCATCCACTGGAACCTACAATTGCTTCAGTGTCTGTAGCAGGCCTGACATATATTTGGGCCAAGGAGCATGTAGAAAACTGGAGTGCTTTTGCCCCTGATTTCGTAGAATTAGAAGAAAATGAGGAGTATGTTGAACGAGAGGATGAGTTTGACATGAATGCATATGCAGAAAAGGTAAATGCTAATGCTTTACTTGTCTTTATGTGCTATTCTCAAAATGCAAATCACATCCAATTTTTTTCTATAAATATTTTATGTTGTAGGCTGAAGAACTAGTGATAGACGAGGATGTGGATATTGATGTTGATACATTTGAGAAGAACTCAACTTTTAGTGATTTGGAGGAGGATTCAGTGGATGAGATTATCTACCTGCCAGCTATTCCTTCCCCAGATGATGCTCCTGATGAGCAGCCTGATAAATGCCTTGGAAGCTCATCAAAGTTGGAGGATAGCAATCACTCTGGGTCCCCATCCTCAATGGATGCTATACAGAATTGTCAAGCCATTCCTCCGGCATCTAGTCCGATGGAAGGTAATGCTGTAATTTTTTTTTTAAAAAAAATCTCATTTTCACTAGTTTCTTATTTTATGTGACTCTTTATATATATAGTCATCACATCACAGTACTGCAGGAGTGATTTGCATTTAAGTTGAAGTCTATGGGTAGTGTGGTTCGTTTTGTATTGGTGGAATACCTCCGTACCAACAAAACAAAACAATCACACTAACCAGGATGAGATTGTATAGTTATTTAAACAAGATTGCAGTAATGCAATGCATATTTTGTGGTGTATACACAAGTTGGGAAACAATGTTATACCAAGAGGACTATAGGTCTAACATATGCAAACTAGTGTGTAAGCTGAAACTTTTAGGATGAATCATCATGCACTTCTAGTTTGGTTCTTAGGGATAAAATCTTAAAAAACCTATATTTGCTTCGAGTATTGTGTATAGCTACTATCAATATGATGTTTTTTTCCTCAAATAATTGCAATGTTCTTGGTTTTATTTCTCTGCCAGTGGATAATTCTACCGCTGAAGAGCCTGCAGAAGCTGCCAACTCAAAGCGGAAGCGGAGGTTGTCAGTAAAAGGGCTCGAGTTACAACAGGCTGAAAAGGGCAAGAAACCTACAATGAAGAACAAGTCTAATGGCAAGTCCTTAAAATCCAAGAGCAAGCAGGTGGAACTTGGCAATGAGAACAGCTCGGCCATGGATGATGAAGCGACCGAGGACGACGAGATGATATAACAAGCTTACATGATTCACAGTGACAGCTATTATTTTAGAGGGGAAAAAATGCTGTATCCGTGGTTTGTTGTGAAAAAAAAAAGAGAGAGAACATCTTTTACATCTGTGTTGTATGCAACTTTAGGTCAGATTTTTTCTTATAGCTTTCCTTAGATCCGCTAGGTGATTGATCGATATGGTTTTAACATGCTCAATGGTTAGCCTTAATTCCTTGATGACAGAGGTGGTGACCTCGCTTGTAGATTATTGTAAGGTTCGTTGATGAATGCGGCTTTACAGTTGTAAGATCGTGCTATCCCATTTGCCAGTTGCGATTGCAACAACTATCATTGCACCAGGTGCCGGGGTAATATACTACTGGTGTACTGGATTAAGAAATGCAGACCTTATGGGCCGGTTTGCTCCGTACACAGAATCCTGCCCAATATGCATTGTGGTCGTATCACTCTTTCTCCCTTACCTTTCGTTCTTTTTCGAAGAAAAGTTGTATTAGTTTTTGTCGCTAAAGGTCAAGATGTGTGCAAGCCAGGTTTTTTTTTTTTTTTTTTTGAAGGCATAGCAACGCTGGCGTTCTGTATTAAGCAGGGGGAAAACTGTACAATGAGAAAAATCCTAGGAAAAACAAAAGAAAGGAAAAAAGAAAAAACACCACAGGGCAAAGCTGCGAAGAACACCACCACCGAGGCACACCACAACACAGCCACTGAAGCAAACCACAACGCGACAACGATCAACTACAGGAAAGGTACGACCGACAGCAACCAACAGTGCTAAGACGGAAAACGACGCCTCCAACGAGGTAACGACGGTGATAGACCGCCGCCGCCGCCTACCGCACCAAGCTTTCGCTCGACATGGGGTGCACAAACAGTAATGCCTCCAACGAGGGAACGTCGGCAGGATGACGCCATTACTAGCCCAAAAGGGCAGGGTTTTCACCCCTTGCACCCAACCATGCAAAACTTCGCACCGAGGCTGACGAAGGGCACACCCAACCAAAGCGAAAATCGCCGGTCATGGAGCCAACCTCGGATCGCCGATGCACCGCCACAGCGCGACGACAGCCAGGGACGCCGCGCCACTAGAGACCGCCAACTTAGGCAGAGCAGGTCACCAAGGCGTCAATCCCCGCCGCCGATGCACCAATCCTGCCAAACATCACCGGAAGCAGCAGACACGACAAGCCCTGGACAGCCGGCCGGCCGAAGAGGCCACCAAGGCACCGGGCACACCGAGCGAACCCCGAACAATAGATGTACCACCTCAGCAGGACGACAGCAGATCAGAAGCCGCACCACCAGAGATCGGCAACGTAGCCCGGACAGTCCACCAAGGCGCCAAACCTCCATCGACCGCCGATGCACCATCCTACCACATCGCCGGAGCTAGCAGCCACGACGCCCGAACTGTCTAGCCAGCCGACCGAAGGGGCCACTGGCACCGGGCACACGGAGCCAACCCCGAAAGCCGATGCACCTCCACCGCACGACGACAACAGATCGAAGACGCCGCACCACCAGAGGCTGACAACAGAGTCCGGACAGATCACCAAGGCGCTGACCACCCATTGGCCGCCGATGCACCATCCTGCCCCGTCGCCGGAGCTAGCACGCGCGACGCCGGATCTAGGCAGCCAGCCGGTGAAGAGGCCACCAAGGCACCAAGGCGGACCGGCGCCGAGACCAAACACCGCCACGAGGCGCCGCCGTGGCCGACTCCAACCACCTCGGCCGCGGGCCCTTGCCCTCGGCGCCCGGCCAGCGCGCCGCCAACACCCGCCGCGGCGTCGCGCGGCCAGCCAGACTGCTTCACCGCTTGCACAGCGGCGCGAGCCACGCTGAAACCTCCCTTGCCCGGCCCGCCCGCGCCTCGGCCGTTTTCGCGCCGCCAGCTGCACCATTACCGCCGCGACAACCGCCCTGGCCCGAGCCGGCCAGTTCCAGCTTCGCTATCGCATTGCCGCCAGCAGCCGCGCCGGCCGCGCCTCCACGCCCAGCGCGCTTTCAGGCCACAGCGCGCCCGGCGCGCGGCAAGCGATGCTGCGCCGCCCAGCGCTTGAGCCGCCGCCACTGCCGCCACCAGCCGACCAGGCCTCGCCGGCCGTCGGATCTGGTTGCCGCGCCACCGGATCCGGCCTCCGCGGCGCCGGAGACCAGCCTCCACACCATCAGCCTTGACCAAAGCAACCGCGCGCGAGAAACGGAAGGAAGGAAAAGGAGGAAAGGAGGAGGGGGAGGGAGGGAGGAGGAAAGGAGGAGGCGAAGGGAGGGCCGGCGGCGGCGGGCTAGGGTTTTGGTGGAGAGTGTGGAGGCGGGTTGGGGCGCCGCCCGTGTCGCCTAGGACAGGACGACGCGGGGGCAGTTACAGGATATACGCAAGCCAAGTACTGATACTATACCATTTACCAACAGATGGCAGCCAATACGCTCCATTGATGAGAAGTGGCTAAGCAGGAAAGAAGGGGACTAGAGACTACAGAGGATCGAAGTGTGATGGCAGCCAGAACGCTCCATTGATGAGAAGGTGCAAAGCTGGAAAGAAGGGGAGTAGAGACTAGAGATGATCGAAGTGTGTGGATTCAGGATCGATAATGATGAACGAGAAATAATATACCACTGAAAGTCTCAAATGACTGGAACATCCGGATTCCGGACTCGCATGCGTTAATCCTAGAAGGGAACATGCACCATGATCCATTAGCGGTTGCCAAGAGCATCGAGAGACCAGAATCCTTGGCCTTTTACTGGGACAGATGATCAATGCAGGTTAAATGTTTATTTGCATCAATAATAGTACAAGCCCGACCACGCCCGTCGCCGCACGCCACGTGGCCCGCCTCCCCGCCCGACGCCGCCAGGACCGTCCTATCGCGCGCGCCGTTCAGATCTGGCCTTCCATTCCAACTTACGTATAAAACATTTTTTCGTGCGGAAGGAACAGCACAACGGGCGAATTACTGGGTTGGCTAGTCGAGCGGGCTCTCACTGCGGAGGGCGTGGTTCGAATCCCGGCCAGGTGCTGTTTTTCCCGATTTTTCCCACTGCGCGTCTGCGCGCGCGTTCTGCCGTCCGGCGGCGGCGCCCGCTGCGCCCAGCGCAACGCGTCTTGCATTCGCCGTCATCGCCGGGCGCGAGCCGCCTCGAAGCGCCTTGAGCTGCACTCCACGCCTAGTGTATTACATATAGGGACAATTGTTGTTGGGCATTTAGCATGTTTGGCAACATAGGATTTTCATGATTTTAAGACAAAACTATGTTTTTCAAATTACCATGGTTAGAATTTAGAAAATGGTGGGGCGTTGGATACAAAAGTAAAACCTCGTTGGAAAACAAAGAGAAAAGGTTCATTTCGTCTCCCTCAACTATTGGTAAAGTTCGGTTTTGCCCCCCTCAACTCCAACACTAGATATCCAACCTCACTCAACTATTCGTACTGAACAAAATACCCCTCCTCCCCTCAACCGAATCCACCCTGGTTTTAGATGATGCTTCGTCCAAGTCAACATAATTTCATGAATATAAAATTTGAAAAACATAGGAAATCATAGGAAACTTAGAAAAAAAAAATAAAAATACTTACAAAATCAGATAAATGTGCAGGATCCAAACATTTAATAAAAATAATGTTTGTGTGTGAGAGGGAGGTGGCTCTTCTGAAGAACGACGACGAGCTCGGAGGCGGAGTTGGTGGCGAGCTGCGTGTCAGTGAGATTAGTGAGATAAGAGAGCCACATGGCGGAGAGGCGGTAGAGGAAAGCGGTGCAGGAGAAGGCCTAGAGGCCTGCTGTGAGTTGCTCTAGGCGGAGAAGCCAGGGCGGCGCCACCGGGTTGTCGGAGAAGGCGAGTGGACGGAGGGAAGGCGCGAGCACCTCGAGCACCGCAATGGAGACGGAGGCGTTGCTGGGGCAGTCTTGGGTGATCGATTCCGCATCCAAAGATGCAATCTTTGATGAAAACGAAGATGCAGTTTTAGGGAGGAAGACAAAGGGTGGAACTCAGGGGCAAAAGAGACTTTCCACTATGCAATTAACAGTAGTTTCACACCCAGTTAACGGCAGTGGCATCAGGGAAGTAAAAACAGGGGGCGACTACACGACGGTATCCCATCGGGAGCCCACCTCGACGGGATCGTCTTCCTCACTCGCGCCCTCTCCCTCTCGCTCCATCTCTTGCTCCGCACACCCCTGCCGCCCCCGCCGCCTCCTTCCTCCGCCTCGGCTGCGGCGCCCTGCGCCGCCGCCGCTCCACCGTCGATCTCCCACCGCCGCCGCCGCCGCCACCTAACTCGAGGGTGAGGCGGTCCCCTCCACCGCCGGCCGACCGCCTTCACCCCCCCGGCTCGTGGCGCCACCGCCGCCTCGGTGCCGCCTAACGAGCCCCACCCACCGCCATGCTTGTCCCTTCCCGGTCCAAATCTAAACCCGAACCCCACCCCGAACCCTAACCCGAAACGACCAGCGGCGAGGGCGACGGCGAAGTCAACGGCGACGAGGTAGGCCTCCTCCTTCCTCCTCCCTCCTCCTTCCTCTACACAGCGCGCGAGGGGGGCGATCCCGTCCGGATCCCGCCTGGACGGGATCCCGTCCCCAGGAATTTCCCAAAAAAAAATGAAGCAGTGGCATGGAAGGACAAAGCAAGTTCTTGATGCACGTAGAGGATTTTCAACTTTTCCGGTAGCACTTAGAAATTCACTCATGTTTAATTGGGAAGAGAAGGGAATGTGAGAGGAATGGGAGGTGGGTGCAAAGAAAATTCCCTAAGTTCCCTTGGTCCAAGCGACAAATTAATTTTACTCGCTCTCAATTCTCTCCAACCAAACAGCAGATTTTAGCTACCTGTCAATTTCCTTAATTCCCTCTCACCAATCACTCTCTCCACATAAACACAACACAGGCACTAGCATGGCAGCGTTCTTGCTCATCATGTGCGCGCCTAAAGCACACCGAATGCCACTTTAATACTACCACTCTTGGTACCCCTATTTACTTGGGAAATTGCTAATGCTATAGGCCATCATGCTCATGCATCGGCTCGCTTCTGCAGGTCGTGCCGCATCAACGGACAACATGCATGCATCTTTCTTCCCTTCTACTACTCATCATCCGATCGATCGATCAATCATGCTGATCTTTAACTTGTTATTCTGATCGTTGTGATATGCTATATGCATCGATCGTACTCTCTTTCTCCTTGTTTAATCGCTGCGATGCATTGCTGTTCAGTTCGCGTGGTGCAAATAATTGAGTCGATCAGCAGTTAATTAAGTGGCACGCATGGATGAAGCTTAATCGAAAATTAAATCAGTTGGAGATGGCCCTCCGTGAGCAAGATTATGTACCGGTATGCAACTTTACAGCACAGACAAATTGGATCGATCGATTGATGCTGATAGGGATTTGCATGTGCTAAGTATTGCTCTCTTTTCTTAAGCACACATCGCATACTAGCTTGCATATACTTCGTATATAGCAGAAACATTTCAGGTATGCATGGACACCTGCGCATATATATGAGTGGTGCTTTTTTTTTTAACAAAAAAACATATGTCATTTTGGGATGCATGAATCTTACAGTTTTATTTGCATGAAGCTAAATACATTATTGCTCTTCTAGAATCTCCAAGTAAATAATTTTAAAAGTTTCCGACAGATAATAGGATGATCACCGTGCACGTCCGGTTGACATGTTGAATTTTTGACGTGACGTCTATTGGTATGTGTCTTCAGTCGGACGATTATTTTCCTCCCTTCAGAATTCATTTATACAGGCTTTATTTTAGGTCCAAAAGGCTAGGGCTGACCGGAAACCAAATCAACTTCACTTCATTAATCGTGACATCGATGAAGTATTTTCACTTCTGTTCTAGTGTCAGACTCATTCTAGAATCACGTTTTCTCCAAGCTACATTATATAATTGTGCATGGCTATCTGTTTAGATCGATCACGTAATTAGCCAGGTAAGTGCGGGATTTTAACCTCCACGCCACTCAATTCGCACGCCTTGTCTCCTATGCCATTACTTTCGCAAGCCTGATCCACCGCGCCACCGAGACTGCGAATTTCTTACCTCAGTACCATTATGCTTATATTTACTCATTTGTATTTTTTCCCAGCATTATTAATCCTTTTCTATTCCTTTCCCTTATTTTTCTTATGTGCCTTGACCTAATTGTCCCTGCTCTGTTCGTGGCTACACCCAACCCAAACGCAACAGAACAGAGCACGAGCCAGCGGAAGATTGATCGGCACAGACCTTTGGCCAGCGGATCGGCGCCCAGGGAGGAGACGCGGATCGGCGGGCCGCCGGCCAGGGAGGCGACGCGGATCGCCGGCCAGCGGATCGGCGGCTAGGAGACGGAGTATGCACGGCAGGGAGCTCGTCCTCCGGTCTGTTGCACCATGTCTCGTGGGTAAGATGACGCCTCCCCCGTCCCCTTGTTCGTTGGTTGTTTGATCATTCGCGATGAGTCAATTTTTCTCTAGAATTTGATTTAACATTCACCCATCTAAGCACTTTTTTTTTTTCTATTTTGGTAGAAATGATGTTGAGTTGAGTGTTTGCGTCTCTAACAAAATTATGGGAGACGGTGTGTCAAATGGCATCATAGAGGACGTGGTTGATGAATTTGCCTCAGCTGTGAGCCATCATGGCAGTATTCGATATGATGAATGTGCAGTTCAAATTGATTGGGAAAGCTTAATGGTTTCTGAACCTAGAGATGACCAATTTGGGTCTTCAAATCCAGTGGTTGACGAGGATAGTTTGTTTGCACTAATGGGGCTTAGAGATGATGCGTACGATGGTCCTAGTGCCAATGCAGTGGAAGGGGAAAATCCTATGCAGGATGAATTTTCAAGTCCTAATGACAATGATGGATTTGATGACGGTCCAGAGGCTCCTCTTGTTACCGATGATATACCTGGTGAAACCTTTGTCCAATATGATAAGGAAGATCCCCCAATGACAGTGGGTTTCATATATGGAACTATGGAAGAATTCAGGATGTCACTTAGGACGCATGCAATAAAAGGGTAATTTGTGGTGGTCACAGAAAAATGTGATAGAGATAGATTCAGGGGCTACTGCAAGGCTAAGGATGATGGTTGTCCTTGGGCAATTGGGGCAAGGGTGATGCCTGATGGGAAATCTGTGAAGGTACTAACTTAACCATATCAATTTTTTTGTGCTTTCAATCTGTACTAACCCATATATATATATTTCATTGTAGGTGACAATGAACAAATTTGAGCACAAGTGTACATCCACCGGAAGAATTCAAACACCCATGGCTTCTAAGTATTGGATAGCAGAAAAGGCAATCAACATTTTGAAAGAGCACCCTAACATGGGAACGGGAGAGCTACGGAAAAGCTTGGAGAGAAAATACAATTGCATTTTATCATATCCCAATGTTTATAAGGGGAGACAGTTGGCTGCAAACCAGTTGTTTGGCTCATGGGAGGAGAGTTTTGAGATGCTCTATAGGTTCAAGGCTGAGGTTGATCTAAGAAACCCTGGCAGTGTTGTTGAGATTGATGTTCGGCAGGTTGGGGAGGGCATATATTTCCATAGATTTTTTTGTTGTTTCAAGGCAAGCATTGATGGATTTACACATGGTTGTAGGCCATATTTGAGTATTGACTGACAAAGACTTGAATGGGAGATGGAATGGTCATCTAGCAGCAGACTACTGAGGTTAGATGGCCATAATGGATGTATCCGATTGCCTTTGTCTTCTTTGATGCGAAACGACGAGATAATTGGACTTGGTTTATGAAGATGGTGAAGAAGGCAATTGGAGAGCGGAGGATCTAGCTATCGATTCGATGCTTGTAAGGGGTTGGAGAATGCAGTGAGGCTAGTGTATCCTTGGTGAGCACGAGAGTGCTTGAGACACTTGATGGATAATTTCATCAAGAAATTTGAAGGGCCTGTGTATGGAAACATGTACCCTGCAGCTAGGTCTTACTTGCCATCAAAGTTTGAGCACTACATGGCCAAGATATATGCTGCAAACTCAAAGGTTAAACCATGGTTGGATAGATACCACAACATGCTATGGATGAGAAGCAGATTCTCTGAGGCCATCAAGTGTGATTATGTGACCAACAATTTGGCAGAATCTTGGAATGCTTGGGTCAAGGAGCTGAAGGATCTTCCTGTTACAGAGCTTGCAGACAGTATTAGAGCAAAGACAATGCAGTTGTATGACAGGAGGAGGAGGGTTGGTCAAAGGCTGCAAGGAAAAATGCTACCTGCATTAGTGCATCGGCTGAATGCAATGACCAGGCATTTCCACACCTCAAGGTTGACCACGGAGGTGAAAATTCAAGTGAGGTCACCAAGTAAATGAAGACCTGGAAGTTATTAGGCATGTAGTGAACCTAGCATCACATACTTGCACATGTAGAGAATGGCAGATTTCAGGGAAACCATGTAGCCATGCATTGGCATTTCTAACTACTATACAAAGGTTCAGAATGGATGATTACATGCATCCTTACTTCTCTGTTAGAAATTTCCAAATGGCATATGCAGGTATCATCCAACCCCTTACTGATAAATCTCAGTGGCCAGAAGTGAATCTTGTCTACAAAGTGCAGCCACCTTTGGCAAAAAAATCTGCTGGCCGACAAATGTTAATACCGCATTGTTTATGTCCAACATCTACATAATACTATCTTATTTATAGGAAAAGTCGTGCCAAAGGCCGACCACAAGAGGGCTATGCTAGTAGTCCGAAGAGACAGAAGGTTGTGGCGAACACTTATACAAGTAGTCCTGGACCGGTCACAAGAAGGTACACATTTTTTGTATTATCTTTCTTCATGTCATTTACCATACAATTAATCAATCTCTTTGCAGGATGGTTGCAATGGGGTCGGCCAATGTAGAAGGGCAAGGGGGGACGAGCCAGCAGCATAACACCTCCCCAACATCGACAAGGTCTCGAACTACAAAGAAGCTGACACCTAGAAAATCACAGAAGGGTAATGAACAAGCCAAAAAGAAGACTCCGACCAAAAGGAAGACTCCAACAAAAAAAACTCTCTTGTTATGATAAATAGTATTTCCAGTGCAACTTTTGTTCATGGAGTGCAGTTCTGATTGGTGTATTTTGGAATGAAACTGACTGGTGCATTTTGGAATTAAACTGACTGGTGTGTTTAGCTCTTCCATTATTATAGAGGTATGCAGCATGCATCATTTTGGTGTGTTTAGCTCTTCTAGAGGTATGCAGCATGCTTATGTCGCCAGTGAGAAAAATTAGTATAACAAAGAAGTCCATATGTAAGTGATGTTCCTGGTTGAAGCATTGAAGACGAACTCTAGACCACATCTAGCCTTAATTTTCAGCCTTAGACAAACCAGTCTCAAAATCAATGGAATAATTCTTTCAGACATCAATCCTATCCATTTCTGTTACAATCTAAAAATCAATGGAATAGTTCTTTCAGACATCAATCCTGTCCAGTTCTGCTTCCTTTGTTTTCACATCGCTCAATCCAGGCATTACACAAGGGATGTACAAGTGAATTGGTGCAATATCATTGTACAAGCTCATGCATCACAATACCAGGCATTACACAAGTATACAAGTCAGATTGCATTACACAAGTATACAAGTCATTCCAGATTTTTCCAAGCCAATCCCTTTTTCTAGTCAGCTACTTCACCCTTCAATCTCGCTGTTGCCTCCAAGCTGCTCGTCCTGCAACGGGGATGGACTGCTACTGCTGCTGCATTCGCTCAACCAAGCAGCAGGGCCGCACCATAAGCTCGCAGACGGACGGGGATGGAGGATGGACGGGGATGGACTGCTCTGGACGGGGATGGACTGCGACGGCGGCGAGCCGCCTCTGCTGCAGGGGACGGAGGACGAAGGGGAGGGCGCCGTGCGCTCGGGCTCTACCGGATGCCGCCCTGGGGAACTGCGTCGGCGCCGCTGGCTGCCCATCGCGGCTTGCTGCCTCGCCGCCGGCTGCCGTCGCACCCTGCTCCCCGTCGCCTCCAGGCCGCCGCGCTCCACCCTCACCCCGCTGTTCTATTGTTGCGATTGGGTTGGGTGTAGCCACGAACAGAGCAGGGGCAATTAGGTCAAGGCACATAAGAAAAATAAGGGAAAGGAATAGAAAAGGATTAATAATGCTGGGAAAAAAATACAAATGAGTAAATATAAGCATAATGGCACTGAGATAAGAAATTCGCAGTCTCGGTGGCGCGGTGGATCAGGCTTGCGAAAGTAATGGCATAGGAGACAAGGCGTGCGAATTGAGTGGCGTGGAGGTTAAAATCCCGGTAAGTGCTCTGTCAATTCAAATGGCAAGCATGCAATTGTGTTGATTGTTGAGAACTTTGCAAGATTAGATCGATAATCATACAAAAATGGAAATGCCCTAGCCATACACGTATACGGATCCGAGCTATGATATTGAAAGAAACGAGCATGTTGTTTCACAAGTCTATATGACTAGATTTATCTCAATCCTTTAATTTTATATGACCTCTTATTCATATTACTTTATATTTCAAATTTATACAACTTTATTTTTAATTGTAGCGGATACAAGCTCATTTTTTAATCTGGCATGAACTCTTTATTTATATTATTTTTTATTCCGGATTTCTATTATGTGTTGGAGTTCATATATGAAAATTTTATTTTAATATAATCCGTTATAATATGGGCCCATAATAATCAACAGTGCAGCTCTCTTTTTCTATTCAATTGACGTGAAAAATTTAGAATTTTAGGATTAATATGGTGGCTCCATTGGACTCTTTTTTAATTATATAAATATAATAGATAGATACTCCATGCCACGTACAATAGTCCATATCCAAGTTGTAACTGTTTTGATTAAATG
Organism: Raddia guianensis; assembly: GCA_036346415.1. Lineage (NCBI taxonomy): Eukaryota > Viridiplantae > Streptophyta > Magnoliopsida > Poales > Poaceae > Raddia > Raddia guianensis. The sequence continues at coordinate 8,707,101 of CM070536.1, read as the reverse complement.
AATTAGTTCTTGCCAACTACAAATTAATTGAGATTCAAAATGAAGAGTAGCATAAAAATAACAAATCAATTTACATCTGAACCCATGAATACAACTGAAATTCAGAATAAAATTCAAATATAAAGTATTTGTTGGATTTGTACGTGCACCAATTCTTAAATTAAAACTGAATAAAAATAAAAAGAGCAATTTATATTTTAGAGCTTACTATAACTAGTATCACTATGAGTTTGAAGATCCAGCTATACTAAATTTATAAATTAATGGACTACATTCTAGCCTATCGCTGCAAACTGCCAAGACAACGTACTGCAAATTCTTATATTTACGAAGTATCTTTTAAACAAACGCAAATCAATCAGGTGCAAAACAGGAGCCACCACGCTTGGTCAAAGGGCCTAGAAATTCCTAATCAATCGGAGAAAAAAGAGAGAGAGATATATGTCGTAGGGGGCCTAGATTATAATGCATTTCACATATATAAATTAAGAGACTGGATGTATTGCTATGTATTTTAGATTAAATATGGACTATATGCTAGCGCCCCATTGCTAATACGGCCGTATATCAGAAACAAATAGAAATATATAAATTGATGGCATGCATAGACTGTATTGCTCGTCATGGCCAATCAGCCAGATACGATGATGAACGTCCTTTTATCCACACAAGATCAACTAGATTTTGACACAAATCTTGTTGTGCATCACGACATCTTGCTCGTTCCATATATAATGTATGCGGCCAATTTGTTGAGGAACAAAAGCTTCCGATCGATCACATACGAAATGGATGTAAAGAAAATTAAGAGTTTCAAGGTTTACATAATTAATGCATGCTCACGACTACATAATTAAACAAGTTCTTCAAAAGACCCAGTTGTTGATCACATGAAACCTACCAAGCTTATAGGTGATCAACCTCCACATCAAGATTTAGCCATTATTGCACCGATCACTTCAATTATAGCTAGCCCGCTAATAGCATCAACTACTCAATTATGTCAGTAAGCTAACTATAGCTTACAACACATCGAGGATCATGAGATAACAAGCCAGTTACACTTCACGTGTTCTTCCTCCTCCTGGCCAAACTCCTCCAAGCCTCTCCCGTGATGATCGGCAAACCCCTACCTGCTTCAACAAGATTAACCACCTCGATCATTAATTATAGATCCGTTTGTACTAATTATTAATTCCACAAGATTAATGATAACGCATGGAAAATTAAAGACCTTAAGTTAATTAGTATATACTATTACAAACCTGATGTGCAAAGCGTTAATTCAGTCTCGAAAAATTCCTCCTCGCTTTCGTCATGATCGTGACGGCTATCGTCGTTGTCATCGCCGTCACCCTCGTCACCGCTGTTGCTGCACCGTGGCATGCAATCACCCCTACCTGCTACGTCGCCGGCCGTCTCCACGCCGGCGAAGAGCCCTGTCGCGCTCATCTGCTTGCTGATCATCCGCGCGACGCAGTACGGCAGCTTCGGGATAGCGCCGCCGCTCGCCGCCCTCCGGCCGAGCCACGCGCCGGCGAAGGCGAGGCAGTCAAGGAGGCTCTCCCTGGCCATGCCCTTCATGTCGTAAGCCTGCGCGCGGCGCCACAGGCTCCGGGCGTGCTCGTTCGCCGGCCGCGCCAGCAGAGCGCGCGCGTCGCGTCGCTCGCCGCCGCGTCGGCCTCGCGCCGCGCCAGCCGGCACTGCGCGCGGTTGCTGTGCAGCACCAGCCGCTCCCGCCTCCTGCTCAGGGGGCAAAGCTCCAGCGCCTCCGTGTACAGCTCCATGGCCATGTCCACCTCGCCGTGCCAGAACCTCTCATTGCCTTGCCTCTTCTTCTCCTTGGCTAAGAGCTTCCTCTTGCACAGCTCATCCATAGACATTGCTTCCTCTCTGTTCTTCTTCTCTACCTTCATCTTCCTCAGGTTGGCGATTGCCTCCTTTGCTTCCATGCCTAGCTCGCGGCCATCGGGAAGCTGAAGCAGTGCGGATGTAATGGAGTCGCCGAGTCGTCGTCTTGGGCCGAGGCGCCGGAGCTCGGCCAGGTCGAGGAGGCATGGCGCGGTGGCGTCGGCGACGGCGTGCCAGGTGTCGCCGTCCTCGAGTAGGAAGAGCAGGCAGTCGATGGCCATGTACTGCCAGTCGTCGGACGACCGCGCGAGGTCGCAGAGGCCGGCGAGCGCGTCGCGGCACGCAGCGATAGCCCGGCGGCCGGCGGCGCTCCGGCAGAGGAGGCGGAGCAGCCCGACGCCGGCCGGAGAGTCTCCGTTGGACAGGCCGCCCCACATCCGGCAGAGCTCGCACAGGAAGGTGGCGTCTTGGCATACCGCGGCATGTGATGACGGGTCTCTGGAGGCGATGCAGCTCAGGAGGTAGAGCGACCAGCACTGCAGCTGGCTTGCCCACTCCTCCGCCTTCCGGTCCTCGGCGTCCGCGCCGCCGGCGAGTCCGCGCGTCAGGAGGTCGCGCTGGTACTGCGGCCTCCTGCTCGGCGCCACCGCCACGAAGCTCACGTAGACTTCGGCGACGCAGGTGGACGCGGCGCGCACGGCGAGGGGCACCGCCTCGGCAGCGTGCCGCGCGACTGCGGGGAACGTGGCGTCGTAGCTGGCGAGGTGGCCCAGGGCTCGCGCCGCCGCGCGCTGCTCGACCCACGTCATGGCACCGCCGAGGAGGGCCAGGAGCGGCCGCACAGCGCCGGCGGCGACGGCGAGCTCGGCGTGCGGGGAGGAGCGGATGGTGTACGAGCCGACGGCGTGGGCGGCGTAGTACGGCACGTAGACGTTCTGGCCACGGCGGCGCCACGCCTGGTCGGCGAGCGCGCGGCCAAGGAGGAGCGTCATGCACCGGATCGCGCCGAGCGAAGGAAGCTCCGAGTCATCGGGCGCCGCCATGGCGGCGCGCCACACGGCGCCGACCGCTGCGGCACAGGCCTTGCCATCGTTTCTGTTCCCGCCGGCGTCGTCCTCGCAGGAAGGCAGATCCCGGAAGAAGGCGGCGAGGCTAGCGCGGCGGAGGCGACCATCCGGTTCCTTCATGGCGCAGAAGAAGCAGCTGCAGCTTGAGCTGAGGCTTTCAGCTTCATCTTCTTCTTCTTCTGCTTCCTCCTCCTCCTCCTCCTCTAGGATCCTTGTCATGGCTTTGGACTTGCTCTTGCCGTTGCTAGACTGCATGCTTCTGTTGTTTAGCTCCATTTGGTTGTGACTTGTGAGCTTGCATTGTGGCTGTGCCAAGTGGTAGAAGAAAGCAATGGAGTGAGAAAGAAGTGGGAGAGTAGGGTTTTGCATCAGTGGAAAGCCATGAGCATCATTAGCTATACAATAGTCAATTAGGCGATGATTTTTTTAATGTTCTTCTCAACTTCTTTTCATGGAGGAAGAAAGTGTTCTTTAATGTTCAGCAGCCGGACAGAACTAACTTTACTGATCAATGTAGTTCAATCGAGGTTATAATTCTTCAACTTCAGGCAGTACTTCACTGTTTGGAAACTGCTTGTATATAGTCCAGTACGAGGTAACCAAATTGTTCAGAAGACAACAACCGTGTCAGGCAAGCCTCACTTGTTGCACTAGTTGTACTGTTAATTAGTTAAGCGTGGTCAGGGTCTAATCCTTTCAACGATTTGGCATCAGTTGCTTTCCTGGCAGAAGATTGTGTTCATGCGTGCACTTGACAGACCATGCAGATGTCATTTCCTCTGATATATACTAACTTGCAAGGTGGTTAAGGTCTAAAGTTGCGGCTGTTAATCCCCAATAGGCACCCTAATTTAACCAAACCTCTTTCTACCGGCAAACCAAACCAGCGCGTCAGAATCCACTCCGTTGAGCTTTGTCTTAGCCTAGCAGCTAACTAAAAGCTAATTATACTTACTTTTGTATTCAGGGGTTTGAAGTTCAACGCGGACTCTGCAATGCGGCAGGAACCACGCGCTAACAACATTATTTACAGCTTGTTAAATCAGAAAAAAAATCCAATCAATGCTAATGTGTTTCCTCGTTATTTCTTTTTTTCTTTCCAATTTGGCCATGCTGCTGAATTATGCATGTTCTTCGTAGTTTGATTTTATTCATCTTTCTGAAAGTGGCATTCCCACTCACAAAGGGAGCAGCGATACTAGCAAAAGCATTGTGGTCCTTGGACTGAGGAGTGAGGAGCATGATTTGCATCCATGTTGCTGGTTGCTCCACAGAGAAAAAAGACAGCTTTATTAGGCATAAGCTATGTTATGTATGTAGGTTCAGTGGGGGAATTACTCGAGCAGAGCAAACTGGTTAGGAGGCCAATGGCAAGAGCCGCCATGGATACGCTTTGGTGAGTTCCCATGACAACACGTCTTGCACCTGGCCGAGAAGAACCTTGTGGATCAGATTGCTCCAAGACTCGATCAAGAGTTCCCGACCATGCATGGGGCTGCGAACGAGCTTAGCTCGATCGAGCCTGCCATATCAGGCTTGAGCTCCATGAGGTCTGTCGTCTGAGCTTAGCTCGGCTCCAACAAGCTCGAGTAAGCTCAAGCTCAAGCTCAAGCTCAACTTGTCTATACTCAATGACAAAACTTGTGAAAAAAAAATGTTTTGAGTGGGCTCGAACAAAGCTTAAGCTCGGGCTCCTAACAAGCTTAATAAAGCTTGAGTAGACTCGTAATGTGATATATCTATCTATCTATCTATCTATCTATCTATCTATCTATCTATCTACTATATATATAAATATAAAGCAGAGTTAAACGGAGCCATCACATTAATCCTAAAATTCTAGAAATTTCCACGTTAATCGAAAAATAGTAGAAATTCTCACGTTAATCATAGAAAAAGAAAAAAATCTACATTGTTGAATATGGATACTGTTATGTAAATCTAGCGGTCAATATTAACATCTATAACAAACTACTGAAGTTGATATATATCTATATTAGAGATAAACTCTAAATCTAATCTAATATATTATGTATATCTTAACACAAATCTAGCCGCTCAAACGCGGAGGACACCTTGCTCGTATCTATATAAAGCAGAGTTAAACGGAGCCACCACATTAATCCTAAAATCCTAGAAATTCCCACGTTAATAGAAAAATAGTAGAAATTCTCACGCTATTCATATAAAAATAAAAAATCTATATCGTTGAATATGAATATTATTATGTAAATCTAGCGGTCAACATTAACCTCTATAACAAACTACTGAAGCTGGTCTCTACATATTAGAGATAAACTCTAAATCTAATCTGATATATTATCTATATCTTAACACAAATCTAACCGCGCAAACGCACGCGTCACCTTGCTCGTTATATATATAAAGGAGGGGAAAAAGAAGCCACCACGTTCATCCACATCATCCAAATTATTCCAACAGTTTGATCAACGGTGGGACCAAATTATAACGGCCAAGATCAATAAAAAAATCTATTATATATATAAAGGAGGGGAAAAAGAAGCCACCACGTTCGTTCACATCATCCAAATTATTTCAGCCGTTCGATCAACGGCGAGACCAAATTATAACGGCCAACATCAATCAAAGAAATTCTCACATAAATCAAGAAAAAAATATAAGATTAACGGGATAGATTAATCAAAGAAAAAAAAGATCTATGCGGCTTAGATTAAAAGAAAATATTATAAATTCATATTAAATAATAAAGCTGATATAATATATTAGAGATAAACTCTAAATCCGATCTGATATGTTAGAGATAGATTATGAGTTAGAGATAAACACTATATACCAAAACAATTCTAGCCGCGCAAACGCGCGGGTCACCTCGCTCGTTATATATATAAAGGAGCGGAAAAAGAAGCCACCACATTCGTCCACATCATTCAAATTATTTCAGCCGTAAAATCAACGGTGGGACCAAATTATAACAGCCAAGATCAATCAAAGAAATTCTCACATAAATCAAGAAAAAACAAAAGATCTATGCCATTGATTTTCGTGGGGCCGAATTATAACGGCTTAGATTAAAAGAAGAATATTAGAAATTCGGATTAAATACTAAAGATGATATAATATGGTCATTTTATCCGTTCAATCGACTGTGGGACCAAATTATAATGGGATAGATTAATCAAAGAAAAAAAATAAAAGATCTATGCGGCTTAGATTAAAAGAAAATATTAGAAATTCATATTAAATGCTAAAGTTGATATAATATATTAGAGATAAACTCTAAATCCGATCTGATATGTTAGAGATAGATTATGAGTTAGAGATAAACACTATATACCAAAACAAATCTAACCGCGCAAACGGGCGGGCCACCTCGTTCGTTTATATATTTAAAGCAGAGTTAAATGGAGGCACTATATTAATCCTAAAATCATAGAAAATTTCACATTAATAAAAAATATTAAAAATTTACACGTTAAACAGAAAAAATGAAAAGATCTACATCGTTGAATTTGGATAACATTATGTAAATCTAGCGGTCAATATTGAAAAAACTAGATCGTGGTCAATATTGAAAAGATATAGATCGTTGATTTGGATGATATTATGTAAATCTAGCGGTTAATATTGAATCACCCAGATTATTATATTAATATATTAGTGATAAACTCTAAATCTGATATGATATATAGAGAAATTATGAGTTGGAGATACCCTAAAAAAGATTATGATTCAGACACAAATCTAGCCACCACATTAATCCTAAAATACTAAAAAATATCACATTAATCGAAGAGAAAGAAAAAGATCTACATCATCAATTGTTGTGGATCCGAATTATAACGGATTAGATTAAAAGTTAAGATGATAAAATAAAAAGCAATTTAAAAGAGTTCATATCAAATACGATATTAGAAAGGAATTCATAACAAACACGAGGTTAGAGAATGAGTCCATATCAAATATGAAATCTACCCATGCAAATCGCGGGACATCATGCTCGTATTATATTAAAGCGGAGTTAAACGGATACACAAGATTTATTCTAAACTACTAGGTACCTATCAGGTCCAAGTTGCAGTCACATGTTTTGTTAAAAATGATTAATTAAGAGAAATGCACTGTGGTGCCTTAAATTTGCACTATTTCACACTTAGCTCACCGAACTTGCATTTTACTTCACGCCACACTAAACTAGTCGCCGTTCGCACGGGAGGTCCATAACTGTTATGGCAAGCGTTAAGCGTTGAGGTTGCAGTCTATGTGGCCTTTAAATGTCTATGTGGTTCTCCATCTAATCATCCATGTCATCCTCTTTTTCTCTGCTTCTCTCTACAAATGAAAAGAATAAATTTACAGGACTTAAAATTTAGGAACTTAATTTTTTTGGAAAAAATAATTTTGCATTCTTAAAATTTTAAAAATGAATTTTCAAAATTCAAAATTTTACAAATTTGAACTTTAGGATTTAAAATTTCGAAATAAAATGGTTTTTGGAAATTGTAAACCTTTATAGATATTTTGTATTTTAGAATTTGTTATATTCGCTTTTAGTTTTTTTAAATTTCCAAAATTTAATTTTCTAAATTTAGTTTTTCTATTTTTGTATTCTATAATTTGCTTAATTCATTTTTGTGAATCTTAGAGTTTTTGAAATTCTTAATTTTTAATTTCAAATTCCCAACCCAAATTCAAACGAAAATTTCGATATCTTTTAAAATCCCTTAAATTTATTTTTAAAATTTAGAATTGTTAATATTCTATTTTAAAACTTTAAACCCCCCTAAAACATAAATTTTAGAGAGAATGGAGAGGAGGGGATCAAGTGGGGGAAATTTGGTTATTTGCCACTCGTTTCGAGTGGCTTTGCTACAATGCCACTCGTCTGACGCTTAGGTGAAGGTGCACATAGGTATTTAATAGCCACATAGGTATTTAATGGTCACATGAACTGTCAGCTCAACGCTAAACGGTTGTCCTAATAGTTTTGTACCACACATGCAAACGATGACAAGTTTAGTGGAGCGCGGATGTAAAACGCAAAGTCAGAATGTCAAGTGCAAAAAGGTACAAGTTTTGGAGGCTACAATGTAATTTTCTCATTAAATAAGCAGATGATGAGGGCAAATTACACTGTATTCCTAAAATAACAATTGAATTTCTATTAGATATTCACCACAAAGGTATGCAGTGTTCACCTAGTCGCTAGTCAATCGGTTACCTAGTGACTAGCGATTAGGCCAACTAGTCGGAGACTCCAATATGACCAGTTGTTGACACAAAAAGTTGACTCTTCGTGAACACACGTGCGGAAGCGTCAATTCTGTGATTGTGTCGCAACCAGAGACCAAGCGTGCCAGTCAATTTGACCTGTAAATTGACAAGGAGAAAATTGTCAGTAATATCGCCCTAATCGGCTTTTTGATATAGCCAGATCAGGTTATTCGTAATCGGCTTTGAATGATCCGATTACACGATCTATCGGCTTAATGCCAGATAGAGCAAGTAAATATAGATAAGCATTCAAATTTAAATCTTGTACTTCTTTTTGGTATTTTTATATAATATTAGCAATAAACCTTCGTATCAATGCATTGGATTAAACCAAGAAACAGATTGAATAGATTGGTCAGGCCAAGACAATATCCAGATCTAAATCTAGATGTAAACCAATAAACCGATTTAAAGGTTTATATCCAATAGAGGTAAATGCAGTGCTAATCGGCAAACATTTACACATGCAAGATCCTAAACAAGGCATACACAAGATGGATTGAACGAGACAATTGCATAAATCGGATTCAGAAAAAGCATATGAAATACTTGATAATCGGCATTGCATGATAAACACACATTACAGATGGATTAAATCGAGACAGTGCAATATGCGAGAACACGTTAAAGATCAGTAAATCCCGAGAACACGTTAAAGATCAGTAAATCCCGAGACAGTTTAACATGGTTTGTACACATGAGATCAATATGATGCAGCCATGCATACTGGTTATAAGGAGAGAATCGATTATCCCATCAAGATAGCTCTACCTGCGAGTTGAAGCCTTTCGACGAGGTCGATCGGGTTCGAGAAAGTAGTTTGTGTTTGATGATGATGTATGATTCTCGAGGTCTAAGGTCCTATTTATACTATTACAAAGACGATACCGATATGATCTATTTTACCGCGTCACGCTTCCGATCAGATCGTATCTCTTCCGAAGTCTTGTAACCATCGGGATTCTTCAATATATCTTCTATTATGCCAATGAAGCCCACTTCCGATTTGGCCCAACAATTTCAATATATTTGGCCCTTTCTGAATATCCGATTTTATGCCAAATTTGGGTGTCAACACCAGTAAGAAATATTAATACAAATAAGCATAAATATAAATATAGAAAATAATAAATTAATAATACAAGTCACACACTGACACACATAAGACAGCCATAGACACCAACTTATCAATCATTACAATTTGAAATTTCACGAGTCACGAGTCACAACTCACAAGTTACAACTTACAAGTCACAAGTGATAAATAATTAAATATCAATAAGCATAATTCTCACTTCTCAGTGCAATGACATAGACTGATAGTCTGGTACTAATAGACAGTCGTAGCCACATAGTTGATAGTTCTTAGTTTCTCTCAAGTCTCAAGTCACACACAACGTATAAGTGTATTAGACCATTTGGTGTACTAGTAACTATTGTGTGACTGTGTACTTTCATTATCCTAGTCGGCTCGACTAACTGACTAGTCGCCGACTTGGACCGACCGACTAGTTCGATTTTGACCGACTTTGACCGACTAATTCACCGATCAGGCCTGATCAGTGCGGATTGCCACAGACTAGCGACTAGTCGCCGACTAGTCGTGCTAGTCGGCCGACTAGGTGAACACTGAAGGTATGCATATGTATGGATGGAATCAAATACGCAGTATTTACAAAAAAGTCTTCGTTTATTGGGAAAGAATTAATATATTTTTAATGTTGAATCGGGATTCACTAAGACAGAAATAAAGCATTGGGTCGAACTCTTATTTGATGTTAAGATAGTAGCTGTGAATAGCCATCGACTACCTAGAAAGGGTAGAAGAATGGGAACTATTCAAATGACAACATGTAGTACGGATACTACCTTATTGTTTCCAAAAAATTGAAACTAGTATAAATTATCACATCAAGATGAACAGCGGTCCATATTGATTTTAATGTATCGTAGAGGTTCTCTTGTCCTGGATATTAGATCAAATCCAACATTTTCATAACATTGTAGCATATATAGTGGGACCGCCGGAGGAAAGTAATCTTTTGAAGGGCAATATAAGTTGCGAAGAAATTTTAGAGAGGAAGACATAGAGGGGCTATTGAAGTTGCTCTTAATATCATCCCCACGTGTATATCTATATTTTAAGTGGCATAAAATTAAAATTCAAAACCCTGTAATTCTATAATATATGCACTATTTTTATATTTTTTTGGTATTATTATGATAATAACATAATCTAGAATCTATGCACCTGAGGCCGTGAGAACGCATCCCATATTTTGTACGAAAGACTTGACCGCAGATCAAGAAGATAAGGCTTTCGAGAGAGGAAGCAACAAACCGGGACACCTCATTAATTGTTTTCGTCTGGTCATCTCGCAGTCAACAACTCAACATTCGGAGTATATGGCCCTCTTTGATACCGGTTTAGTTCTAGTTTAGTTGTAGTTGGAAAAATATGACTATTTTGCATAGGTCATATACTTTATTTTTTGAAAATAATTTTTTTAGGACTTTGTAGGGTTTTTCTCAAAAATCTCAAGAATATTTTTTTAATAATTTATTTAGCTTTTTCAAAGCACATTCAAAGATGGTCAAATTTTTTCAACTACAACTAAACTAGAACTAAACAAGGTATCAAAGAGGGCCTATATCACTGCATATCAGGGATAAAATTCAGGGTAGAAATTGAAATGTCAAATTTATTCACCAACTCTCAATTGAGTGATATAACGCTCATAGTGGGTTGTAAAGCTAGTTCACTGTCATGAAAAAAATATGTCAAGGTTCTTACCTTGCTAAGCAGCTGAATGCTGATAGTTAACTGAAAAAACTGGGCCAATAGTAGCTTGTCCGTGCAATTTGGTGAGGGGAGGGAGCCACGGGCGCCATGATGGCGGAGGCCTCGAGGCAGCAGAACGAGGCGGGGGTTGCGACGGAGGATGAGACGACGACGGCGACGAGCATAGAGGACATCGGTGCGGATCTGAGTGATTTCCTGAGCACGTGAGAGCTCAGTTCCTACACACCCCCTCGCCTTTCATCCCCCAACCACCCCTAAATCATGCGGTTGAACAAACTCTAAAACCCCAAATCGTGCCATTAACCTCACTTGCGAGACAAATCCATCTGCCTCATCGATTTTGGATGCTTACCTTCACTTAGCATCGGGCTCGCGATACTCGCGGAGAAGCTTGTGTCGTCGTTGGCGGAGGAAAAGAATTGGGCGCAAGGGCGGTGGGAGGAGGAAGGCAAAGCCCGGAGGCCAGCCGTGTGAGGGCGCGCAACACGGCCGGATCGGCAAGGAGGAGGAGGAAACCCTAGGAGTGGAGCCGGGCGCAGGCGGCCAGCGGCGGCGGCGAGGCGGGAGAGGCGAGGCAGTGGCGGCAAGGCGGAGGGAGTGGGGCGAGGTGCGAGGCGGAGGGGCGGTGGATGGGGGGGCGGCAGGCAAGGGCGAGTGGGGAGCGAGATAGAGCGTCTGATGGGTGAGGTTAAAGTTGGGGACGTGGCGGCATCTTATTTCGTCGGCCGGAGGAGCTGACGAAATTATAACCTTATTTTCATCGGTTTTTAAAAAACCGACGAAATTACAACCTTATTTTCGTCGGTTTTTAAAACCGACAAAATTATAACCTTTTTTTCGTTGGTTTTTTTTTACCGACGAAATTAATATGGGCCGACGAAAACACTTCGTTTTCCTGTCTGGTACGTTGCGCAAATTTCGTGTCTCCGCAGCGATGCATAAGCACTCAATTATATTCCTAACACGAGTTCTTTTGATGGCGCAAAACATTTTTTCTTCTATAATAGCCTGGACACCTGGTTACATACATGGCTGCCGTGCGGATGATGCTCCCCTTTTTGACCGGAGTGGTCAGTGGTCCGCTCACTGAACTACTAATGTTGGCTGAATCGGTCCACATCGCCCATACTCGAGCAAATGGAATGCTGCATGCATCAGTCTCCGGCTGCTTATTATTCTGTGATTCTGTCGATCTCCTCAGCTGTAGTTCCGTAGCAAAAAGCCAATGTCGACTATATTCTGAGGAACACGTGCTGGCTCTGAAGAGTAAGGCCCTGTTCTTTTTTAGTTGATCTAAACGGCTGAATGGTTGAAATGACTGAATTTCGAGAGCTTCTCGAGGTAGCCTCGGAATTCGGGGATACATTTCATTTGACTTGCTTTTTAAAGTGTTAGGACTCACCTTCAAAATAACAAAAAAACGAATTAAAAAAACTCAAAGCATATGTGTTTTCAAAACGTAGATAAACCGTTAAGCTGTAAAGCTCAAAAAAACTAGGCCTAAGTTTAGGTTCATACAGGAATGGCAGTACTGCCACCGCCACCATAGATTACACGTTTCTCTGAGATGCAGAATTATTCCCGAAACCTGAAAAGGTGCACTAATATGCATGGAAACTACACGGTTTTGAACCAAATTGAGCTGGGGAGTTGATATGCGACACTGCGAGGCAACAAAGAACGAAAGAACCAACCTTTCTGGGTGAAATAATGCCAACTTGAAACGTATGTTGTTGGGTCATCGATACGTGGACTCTAACCAGCAGGAGGCATAATGGCATAGGCGCATAGCATCTTGTTGGCAAACTCCAGTGTGTATTGCATCCATGTAACTTGCGTTTAGAGAGCAATAGAGAAGGAAAGAAAGAACAAAGAACGGTGCTTCTCGTTCGGCAGCGGCGGGAGCTGAAAACAATGGCGGATCAACGCAGCACGGGCCTCGTCGGGTCCTCCCGGTCGTCGGGGCTGAAGGAGAAGACGTCGACGGGGGCGTGGGTGCCGTCGATCCCGCCGGGCGCGCCGCCCTTGCACTTGTCGAGGAAGAGCACGACGACGGTGATGTCGTCGTGGAAGTGCCGCCTCTGCCCCTTCTCGATCGTCCGGATCTTCTCGTACTTCACGTCCTTCTTCCTCGCCGCCTCCAGCTGCGCCGCCCGCACCAGCCGCATCGCGACGCCCTTCCTCGGGCCGCCGGCGACGATGCCGACGGCGGCCTCGTCGCTGAGCTGCTCCCACAGCCCGTCCGACGCGAAGATGACGAACCGGTCGCCGGGCCTCAGCCTGCGGGTCTTGATCGACGGCACGGCGCTCATCACCGGCCGCCGCAGGGGGAACGGGCAGATGGACTGCTGCAGAATCGGGTTGTTCTTGCAGATCTCCGGCTTCTTCAGGTACACGTCGCCGATCGACCTCGACACCTGCACCCAAAGCGATGAGTTCATGATTCTGAAGGAGTGAAGGTGATCTTGTGAGTTGTGAGCTAAAAAACAAAGGTTCTTGATTGATTGGTTGGTTTACCTGGATGATCCCTTTGATCCGCCAGACGCCGTGGCTGTTGAGGACGATGTGGGAGTCGTCGGGGTGCATCTCGGCGACCTCCCGGCGGACGTCCTCGTCGGCGACGTTGTGGTCCCGGGAGAGCCGCTCGGCCACCACCCTCCGTCCCTTGCCGGCGGCGGCGCGGCGACCGAGCACGGCGCGCGAGTCGCCGAGGTTGGCGACGTAGAGCGTTCCGCGCTCGACGGCGCCCACCAGGCAGCAGGAGCCGACGGACATGATCCGCGGCTGCGACGCCCACGACCTCTGCACCACGCCCACAAACTCCTCCTCCGTCGCGCCGAACGCCTTCCTGATCACCTCCGGCGAGAGGCCGCCTCCCTCCGCCGCGAACTCTGCATCTCGACGCCGCCGCCGGCGAGCTCGTGAGCGGAAGCGGAGCGACGAAATGGACACGCGGGGCAGAGGATCCGCCTACCTTGGATGAGGGAGAAGAGGCGGGCGTTGACGAAGCGGGCGGCCTCGGGGCCGCCGTGGCCGTCGTAGACGCCGACGAGCGTCGCCGCGGGGGAGGCGAGCACCTGCGCCTGGTCCTCGAGCGCCTCGTTCGCCTGCGCGACGGCGACGGAGTAGTCGCCGGAGGCGTGCGCCTTGAGCGCGACGTCCCAGACCAGCCCGTCGTCGGCGACGCCGCCTCGGCCGCGGCCAAAGCAGCCGCAGCAGCAGCAGCAGCCGCAGACGCCGGACGGCAGCCACCGCCGCAACACCCCCATGGCCGCGCGTTTCGGCCGGGGCAAGCGGAAGCAGCTACGAGTGAGAGTCTGAGAGGAGTGGGCGTAGGAGGCTGGGCGCGTGTGCGTATTTACCGGCGAGCGGCGTGAGCACGGCGAGCGTACGTGGAAGACGCGTTCGCCGGCGGTTAGGCTGCCCGTGGTCGTCACGTTCAACCCTCCCTGGGGCTCGGTCGCGGAAGCAAAAGCAGAAGACCGCAACGGTGACCAGTGGCCGTCGTCTCAGGTTTGAACTCTGCAATTCTGCATCATGGTATCAGGCGAAGATTGACTTTCCAGGAAAAAGGACGCGTATCCAGCAACGATATGGCCGTAGGTCGCGCCAGACACCACTACTATTTTTTTCTTGTCTAAGCAAGTGGTGTCATTGGCTATTCTGGAAGTGTTAGCAACTTCGACGGCCCCTCTATTAGGCTATTTGGTTGTCTTCTCTCGAAGCAGCAAGACATCCGGTAGAAATTTGGTGAGATCTGAGATGTCTGAATCTGAAAGCAGTGATAGTGTTTGGTTGAGTGTTTAGTAGGCGAATATTTTAAAATTTAATTATTTTGAAATTTATATTGCGAGTGTGGTCTAGTTTTGTTCGAAAAAATGACAGAAATCCATTTTTTATAATCGGTTCGGTAACCAGATATGCTAATAAAAAGATACAAACAAAAAAGGAAAAAAAAACTTACCTGCTACGTGGCAGCCTGCATGGCTTGATATGGTGACTGACTATAGCCCATGCGCAGAACACGAGACCGGCATACGTTGCATCCAGAAAAACGCCCATTTTCTTTGTTTCTCCATAGCCAGGCTGCATGGAGAATCTTGCATTCACAGAGCCAGACTCAAAACCAGATGCAGGCAACCAAACACAAGAAAAAAGCAAGATTCTACATCTATAGATGCAAATCTATGTAAATGCAGCTAACCAAACAACCTATATATCTTTCATCTAAATCACTATTAGCGTCTCCTCTATCCACCCCTCTAAAATTCCTTCACAACTTACACTATCCTCTAAAAGATTCCTTCCCTACAGCAGCCCCTCTATATCTGCTACAGTGTTATAGAGGGCCACCTGGATTTGCTCTTATCTCGCTACCGTTAGCAAGAAATCGAGTAACGTGATTCCATACTCATCCTTAGGGATGGGCCAAAAAAAAAAAAACCAAAACTGAAATACTGAACCGAATCGAATATATCGAAAATTTCAGTATTTTGGTATTTCGGTATTCAGCTCGATATCTGTTTTTGCACAGTTCGGTATTTGGTATTCAGTTCGATTTTCATCTGACGAAAACCGAAATACCTATCAAGCCGAAATACGCAGCCCTTTGTATGCAATTTTCTGGTCCAATCACCCACCACGGCCCATTTGGCCCAAAATCTCCTCATCCAAACCCTAGTGTTACCCTAATCCCACCCATACCCGGCCACCATCGAACAAACAGGCTCCTGCCACCCATTCACCTGTGTCGTTGCGGCCTCCTCCCCCGGCGACGGCTTCCCTCAGCGGCCGGCGCGGCCTCCCGGACACGGCGTTCCTCGGCGCTGCCTCACAAGACTGACCTCCCGACGACGGGCGCGGCCTCCCCTAGCTCGGTGTTCCCCCGACGACAGCGTTCCCCAGCTCGGTTTCCCTCGGCGACGGCATCCCCTAGTGCCGCCTCCCCGACAAGAAATGTTCCTCGTGACAGCGTCCCGTCCTGTAATCGATTGTCTATTTACTCGATCTACCGAAATACCGTACCGAATTAATTCGATATTTTTTGTATCAGTAGCTATTTTTCTAGGCATAATTTTGACATCCATTTTATGAATACTGTAAATACCGAACCGAATATACCGATAATATCAAACGCCCACCCCTACTCATCCTTCCGTCCTCTCTTTGATTTATCTTATTTGATTTATTTGCTTATTTGATTTATCTTCTAACTTAGAAAACTTTTGGATGTGGACTCGAGAGCTCCGTCCCCTTTGTTTGTGTTGTTTTAGAGAGGTTTTAGTCATGTTTTCAAGATAGAAAAAGATGAATTAAAAATCAAATTATTTTAAGTAAAAATAAATAAACAAGAAAATAAGTCAAATAAACTATAGAAAATAAGGCATAAAAAGGTCATAAGCCCTCATCAGTAGCTCCTTAGGACACGTTCAGTTCCTGTCCGCCAGAATAAAAAATCGAACGGTGTGTGGGCAGTGCAGGGGCACATGCGAGGGCCAGGTGTCTGCGGGGAACAGGTCGTGGCTGTCGATGGTTGGGATATCGGTCCTAAGTCAACTAAGGTTCTTGAGAAAGGGAGATAGAAGACCTGCCGAGCAAGGCAAACAGCAATCAACAAGCAACAGGGAGACACAGAGTTTTTATCCTGGTTCAGGCCTCTCAGAGGAGATAATAGCCCTACGTCCAGCCTTTTTTATATCAAAGAGGATTACAAGGTGGAAGCTTAACGAGACGAACAGGTCTCGGCGAGATTATATGTGTACAGGAAAGCAATACGCGATGATCCGCTAAGTCTCGATCTTCTCGTCCCCAGGCCCCTCTACACGCCGTAGGGGCCTTGATTATATAGTGTTGAACAACCGACCTACCAAGGGATAATCGGGCCAGGCTGACTACGAGTCCGTAACAAACTCGATACATGCCAAATACATCCCGAGGTAGATAAGGTATACTCCAATCCTTGGGGATCACAATGTCTACTCCAATCCGGGAAACAACGTCCGGGTCTTCACGTAGCCGTGCAGAACTCTTGTTCGAATCGGACTTGAAACACGAATCTTAGGCCGTTACGCACCGTGCCAGCCAGAAAGCTGTTCGGCAGGATGCACATGGGCCTAATAGAACCTTCTAGGGAGCCAGGCCCTAGGAGGCTGCTCGATTGAGCCGTCAGGGAGTGGGCTATGGTAATGAGCCGTAATTTTATCCCCGACAGTGGCCTTGCGGGGCGGTGCACGGGAAGGTGTGAGCATTGTTGAGCCCTAATTTTTATTAGTGGCATTGATGTCAAAAATATTTAATATTAAGTGCTAGGATGTTTTTGGACTTCTCGGAACCCTAACGAAGACTCGGCTTTTCGTAAAACCCTAATTTGAAGCCTCGACAAATTTGTGAGCTGCTCCAAGATTCTAAGTGCGTGACCGAGCGAGAGATGAGGTCACGTATATATTAGGAGTTGTTATGTTTTAATTTTTATTTTTGTCGGATTTCAAATGGGGTTTGAATCTCTCGGACTATGCCGGATCTTTGCGACTTCTCGAAAAATCGGTTTCCTTAGTCCACCTCTTCTGAAAATACCTAAAATATTATTGTGAGATTTCTAGAGAGAAACAAAAACCCACCTAAATACTTCCACATCTTCTAGCACAAATTTACTCTCTGTCGGACGGCGTCCGATTATCACCGGACGGTGTCCGATGACCTAAAAACGGGATCTTTGTTCTTTGTCGGACGACTTCCGGTGGTGACCAGACGACGTCCGATAAGTTGATTTTCAATGAGCTTTTGCAGCTCTCGGACGGCATCCGGTAAAGGCCAGCGGCTAGTTCTTTTGTCCACTTCCGGAGGGCAACGGCTAGTTTGCTCTAGGGGCTATAAATACTTGTCTAGTGGCTGGCTTCTTTGAGGTTTGTTGCTCCACTTCACCTACCACACTTATTGCTCATTAATTAGGTGTTCTAGAGCCATTCCTCCATCCACAAACCAATCAAAGCCGCAAATCACTCATCCCCAATACCGAACTTCATTGAAGTCTTTCGATCCGGCATGATCGGGGCGTTTCGGGCTTGTTACTTTTGAAGACGGCATCCTTCGTGGAGGCGTGGGCTTGGGAGTAGGCCTTGGCGTGTGGCTACTCTTGAGTCGGTGTCGGGTGACGAGTCCACCTTGCAGTGGCGGAGCGACTACTGGGAGTAAGTGAGGCGTTAGGCTCGAGAGCGAGCCGGTCCTTGTCTTGCAGAGGGTAGCCTCAACGAGTAGGAGTTGCGGCTCGAACTTCGTGAAACAAATATCGTGTCACTCTCTCTCATTTAATTTCCGCACTTACTTCCCTTGCATTGCTTGTGCTCAATTGAATGCCATGTCTTAGTTTTGTAGTTACTTGCTTTATCACTTCCTCTCGTTTGATCATCGAAACTAGGATTGGGTCATTCTTAACATGATGCTTAATCAACAAATAACCGAAAAAGTTTAAAATTGCCTATTCACCCCCCTCTAGGCCATAGGATCCTCTTTCAGAAAGTCAACAAAAAACGCAACTAACTAGCCAGAAACAAGCTATCGAAGAGGGCCATATTCTATTATGCGCTGAACCTAGGCATAGGACCGTCCCAAAAGAAACAAAAGGTAGCTCGTTGGCACCAGCTATTTTTAGTTCAAATTCAAACTATAATTTGTAATAAGATATCTGTTTTTAGACGGTAGATCTATCGACATACATAGCCTGTCTAAAATTACTTGTATGGATATAGGGTTCACTTCTTTTACGACTGTCCATTTCATTTGAGAAATAACATATATCTTATATCAAACAACCGTAAGAACTTTAAATTTTAATCTCTGCATCCCATCTTCAAACCACTATTTATTTCATGTCATAATCTCTAATTCAAGATATAAAGGTCGAAGATAAAATCTTTAAATACAGGATTTGAAGAAAATTTTACAGCTATTTTAGGAACTGTCATTAACACGGAAGATTCCTGTAACTGTAGCAACATGTTGCTTGAGAAGGCAATACTATTTTCTGAAGTTGTTTTCTTTTATTTATTAGAAAACTGAACATACATTTTTCTTGTGCAGCAATAAAAAAAAAATCATGATCCTTGACCGGCGTCCGAGAGTGAAGAGGAACGCATGAAGCAACGCCCCTCGGCCAATCCGTCGACACGATCCAGCCCGGCACCCACACACACCCCAGCCGCTCCGAGCCCGAGTCCGACACAACCACGCGGCGCGGCGCGCGCCGGCCACCGCCACCACGACCACCATACTCCCCTCCCTCCTCGCCACCGTCGGCTCCCTCGCCACAGGCACCGCCGCGGCTCTGGCGGCGGCGGCTGCTGCGGCGGCGGTCGCCCACGCGGGCTCCCTTCCCCTCTCACGCGCCCGCTTGGCGACGGCCATGTCGACAGCCCGCGTCTACGCCGACGTCAACGCCCACCGCCCCAGGGAGTACTGGGACTACGAGGCCCTCACCGTCCAGTGGAGGTAAAAGCCATGCCCGCGCACTTCGCCTCTGTGCTCCCGTGATTTTTTGGGCGTACCGTGAATATCTGCAGTAGCGCGATTTTGCTAGAGGGTTGCATCTAAAATCCACCAAAAAGAACAAATTGTTACTGCTGGAACGTCGGAGATGGACCATGGATGCTGTGATCGTTGGGATATATATGATTTTTATTGAACTGGTGGAGATTGCAGCGGGTTTAATGTAGTCGTGCCTTGATCGGCGTATTTTACAATGGTGCTATCGCGGTGTGGCCATTGTGGCTGGTTTCTGCGAGATGCTAACACATAACTGGACCTTTTGGCTGGCTTTGTGGGACTGACTATCTATTTTATCTATTTGAACAAAGGATCAACAAGATGTGATCATGTATACCATTTCCTTGCTTTTGGTCACTGTTCGTGTTTTGACAAAATTAGTTGCTATTTTTTTTCTAATTACATTTTGTGAGGTACTGAGGCATGTATTAGTTAAATAAATATTAGTTAAATAAATATTATTAGATAAAATGAGACTGTTCTTAAGGGTTAAATAAACTCTTTACATTTTTAAGAGTTTTATTGTTGTGGCTCGTCCGACTAGATCTTTTATTGTGTGACCTTTTGTGCTTGCAAGAGGATCAACATGTGCAGTTTGTTTTGATTAGATGTTTTCGTAGAGAACTTTATGCTGAAATACTAAAACCACTCACACAACTCATTGGATGAGACTATTTAATCTCACTATATGTCTGAGGTAGATTTTAGTGAAAGAGAACCGAGTTGGACCAGCCAAAATACTTTTTTTGGTGAATTTGTTCTAAACGTGTAGGCAATAGGTATGTGAACCTATTGTTGTTACCATGATTAGTGAATGTTCTTCTGCGTATGTGTTTCACAATTTTAATGAAACTTGTTGTTTAGCGCATTTTGGTATAGAGATCCAACATTTAGCTCCTCTTAGATATGTACTATTACTAACTGATCGTTCTTTCCTTATATAGTGAGCAAGATGATTATGAGGTTGTTCGGAAAGTAGGCAGAGGGAAATATAGTGAAGTTTTTGAAGGGATTAATGTAACAAATGATGAGCGCTGCATCATTAAAATCCTCAAGCCTGTTAAGAAAAAAAAGGTATTCTTGTGTTCTTTGAAGATAGCACCTTTTGCTTATCTGCCAATTATATTCTAACTTTTTTTTAGCAAACAGTTATTATATTCTAACTGATGGCTTTAATACTTGGTGTAATTTGGTAATTGCTGCATACAAACTGAACAGTGCTTATATGAACTCTGGTTTAGTCCTTGGTTTAATCAACTAAAAATTAACACACTGATTATGTTTAATGCCCTTCTATCATTTTTGTCTGGGCAAGGGATATTATGACCGTTCATGTTTTTATATGATTATATTAAGAAACTTATTGTGGATCATATGGCACTGTGACCAACCAGTCTGAAACGCTCTAATTTTATCACTGTTAGATATCAATGCTACAGCAGGTTCTGTTCTTTAGGCTTGGCACCCTTCTCTGTTGAGAATTTCTCACTTTCAGATGGTGCATGATGCAAATTTAACTCATTTTTTTTGCTATTGCCATCCTGTTGTATTCAACTCAAACTATTGTCAACTATATTTACTCAGGTTCTTGTAATCTTGTCATAGTTCTTTGTGCTATCCACACATGTGATTTAGTTAATTCCTTTGCAGATAAAGAGGGAAATAAAAATTCTTCAGAACCTCTGTGGAGGTCCAAATATTGTGAAGCTTCTCAATGTTGTCAGGGACCAGCAATCAAAAACTCCGAGCTTGATATTTGAATATGTAAACAGCACAGATTTCAAAGTTCTGTATCCAACATTGACAGATTATGACATCCGGTTCTACATCTATGAACTTCTTAAGGTATCTTAGTTTGCCTTTTGTTTTAGCTATTGGTTGAATTTTTTAACTTTTGCCTATTTTGGTTAAAAGAGTTCTGACGTGTCAATAATTAGTTGTGACTGCACCCATTTAATACTTTTTTGAGGTAAATTTTGCCTGTAATGTATTTTTCTTTAATGATTTTGTAGTCACCATTTACCAGGCAATGCTTGTGCTTTTAACAATGATAGTCAGGTCTTTGGTATGTGCATGCTAAGTTACAGGTGGACCAATGGACTAAGAACTTTGTGGCAATCAGATGTGTTGTCCTTGTCAATTTTTACGAGTTGTTTTAACTCAGTTCTATTAAGTTCTGTTCGATGTGTTCAACCTAATTATTTTCACAACTTGGCTTATTGGAGTATTGCATTTTTGTAACGGTAGATTAATTTAAACCAGTGGTGATCTGTCTTCGTTACTTTTTGCAAAAAAAACCATGGGAATTGTATTTGTCTGTATTATTTTGACCTTGCTCATACAGTCCATATGATGATCATATCAATATAGTTTTCATTTTATTGATTAATCAAAAGTTTCTTATCTCTTGTTGGCACATGTGTCCTTAATTAACTCATTTTTTTGAACAAATTGATTAACTCATTTGACTTCGGAAAAAAAAAAACTATATTGTAATTACAACATCTCTAATATTTTTCTCAAGCTTGTTTGATTCTCATGAATTTCTTAAACTAGGATTATGTCTTACTGATTGCCAGCTTACTTACATTTCAGGCATTAGACTACTGTCATTCTCAAGGAATTATGCATCGTGATGTCAAACCTCACAATGTTATGATTGATCATGAGCTCCGCAAACTTCGCTTGATTGATTGGGGACTTGCCGAGTTTTACTTTCCTGACAAGGAATACAATGTCCGTGTTGCTTCAAGGCAAGTTGATGATATATAATAGTATTCAATATTCATGAATCTGTAGCCCTGATCATGGATTGCATACTATTCTGTTATCCTAAAAAGGAAACCCATGGTATATATGTAACTTTATCTATGCAGTGATTTGGATTAACATTAGTTTCTCATATCAGCTTCAAATTTCTACTGAAGGATGTCCATGCATTATTTGGATAAAAATCTCTTAATTGAAACAATCCTTCTGTCAGCCAGGTTCCCCTGTTTTCTGTTCTACTGAATAATGCACAATAGTAGTTTATTTTCAAATTTTGAATATCTTTCATACATTGCAGAATTATCATGCAAATTTGATGTTTTTACTTTTCATGGATAAAAGTGCTACGTAAATCTATACCACTTTATGAAGCAGACTACGTGAACCCTTATATTTGCTTATGTGGATATTTTAACTGTGATTTTTTTCAATCAGGTATTTTAAAGGGCCGGAATTATTGGTCGACTTCCAAGGTTATGACTACTCTTTGGACATGTGGAGCCTTGGCTGTATGTTTGCTGGAATGGTGTGTTTTTCTTTCCAACAATTTTTAGAAAATCAGATGAAAAGTGCAAGGGCCCTGTTTCTGTGAATTTTTTGGATTATAGCACCAGTTAGGATTTATATAGTATTTTGGACACAGATATTCCGCAAGGAACCATTCTTCTATGGCCACGACAACCATGACCAGCTTGTCAAAATAGCTAAGGTTTGAGTTTTCATATTGAATTGTTTTTGTTTTTGCTCACGTAGGAGCAACCGAACATTCTTAGATGTGTGTACTCTAGACATTTATGCATATTTTTTGTTTATTCAGCTTTTTTGTGATGATTTGCAGCCATCAACAATTAATGAACGGTTTATACTTCTGAGCAGGTGCTAGGTACAGAGAAGCTAAATGCTTATTTGGATAAATACAGAATTGTACTTGATCCTCAGCTTGAGGCTCTGATTGGAAGGTATCTGACTGTACTCTGAGTAATGAGTATCTTAATTCTAATGGTTTCACTTCAGATCACATTCTGTATCAGGAAATAAGCAAAGTTTTGCTTCACCCTCCCCCCCTTTTAAAACGCAGGCATATCAGGAAACCTTGGTCCAAATTTATCAATCCAGAAAATAGGCATCTCGTCTCTGAAGAGGTTACATTCTCTTTCCTGAATGCAAACTTCTCCCCTATCTGTCATTTTTCTACCCTGGGACTAACTGCTGCAATGTTGTGATGCAGGCAATCGATTTTCTTGACAGACTTCTTTGCTTTGACCATCAAGACAGGCTTACAGCCCGTGAAGCTATGGTAGGTTCCTGTCAGCGATTCATTTACAGAAACAGTGTAATTCCTACTGGTCGATCTTCCATCGCATATAGTGTGCACCGTCAAACTGCCAGTGTGTGTTCATAACTGTTATCCTTGAAAGTTCATATCAAGTTCGTTTTGTTCCCTGCAGGCACATCCTTACTTTCAACAAGTGAGGGCAGCAGAAAACAGCAGAATGAGGACCTAGCCAAGAGCACAGAAACGCAAATTCTCGCTGTTGGATTTGGAGCCATCTTTTGTCGACAAAACGCAAGAAGTGTCTAACTGAACCGGATGGTTGTAACGCCGGCAAGCATCTTTGAATATGCTGACTGCTGAATGGTGCCTTGTCTTCTGATTTTTTATGGGTTAACATTAAAGACTAAAGTGCAGGAGTCTCTTCAAATCATCTCTATGCACTTTCATGCCCGATGAGTTTTCATACAGTTCATCAGGGGAGACGTCTCGATACGATAGGGCTATGCACGGTGCTAACCACATGTTCCGGTAGTTTTGGGTTAAAGCTCCTTTACTGTATGATAGAATTCCGGGTCCATCATGTTGGGTGGGACCGTGAGGTGCCTCGTACCATTTTTTATGAACCTATGCTTATGAATTAGAAAGACATGTTGGATAAAATAGTGTTGGACCGACGCTTCCAATTTTAGACATGGATTATAAATCTCACATTCATCTCCTGTTTCTTTCGAGCTGCGTAAATTATAGTATGAAACTTAGAAACCTTCCATGACGTTTGAAAATTCGGATCTGCTCACTGACAGTCGCTTGGGCGGTAGTTCACTCGCCCAGACGATTGCCTTCACTGTGACGCAGGCAATTTGAGAGGAGGGGGCACCGAGAGGGGGAGAGCATCTACGACCGTCGCATCTTCCTCCTCGCTGGTGACCGCCGTGCCGCCTTCTTCTTTGTCTCTGGCGATCGCCGTCGTTGTAGCCACCACAAGTTTTTGGGTTAGGGTTAGGGTTTGGAGTTGCGGGGTGGGGATCTTCGTGCTGCCGAGCCGAGCATAGAGGGATGGCAGGGGAGGCGGCGGTCGGTTGGCGATGGAATGAGTGCGGCGGTGGCGGCACCGTTGAAGCCGTGGGAGGGTGAAGGAGGTTGGGCGGCGGTGGGAGGGTGAAAGGCGTCGGTCGAGGTTAGAGTGGGCGGGGTGGCATGGCGGGGGAGGAGTTGGGGCATGGGCCGTCGTGCATGCATGGCAGGGGTAGAGGAGGGGCACGGGCGAGGTTGAGAGAGAGAGACGCAGGGAGGGGCCGAGGGGGAGAAAAAAGAGAGGGAGGGGAGATCTGGACCGTTGGATCTCAATCCACCGGTCCAGAAAATCGTCTGGGCACCTCTATAGAGACCCAGGCGACTGTGAGGGAGTCAATCCCTTAAAAATTTGTTTAACTTGGTTACGAGAGCTTGGAGCAGCTCTATCGGATGAACCGACTTGAAGAAACTAGTTGAATTTGGATTCATTTCCCTAATGTAT
The DNA here is from genome assembly GCA_036346415.1 of Raddia guianensis. NCBI lineage: Eukaryota > Viridiplantae > Streptophyta > Magnoliopsida > Poales > Poaceae > Raddia > Raddia guianensis. Next base: position 8,682,028 of record CM070536.1, on the reverse strand, counting down.
ATGACGTCACCCCAAATGTACATGCCACCCCAAATAGTAAGCGGTCATTGGATCGACCGCCTGAACCTGGCAAGTGGATTGTGTGGGCCAGTTCTTGGGGCAGCCCAGCAAGGCCCAACTAACCATCTCCGCTGGGCTAAACCCTAACCAAGAGTTTCGTCTCTCGTGTCCGCCTCCCTCGTCGCCTCCCTTTTCCTCCCCCACCCGAGCACCAAGGTATGCCTTCTTCCCCCTGGTGCATCCGCGAGTTCACCTCATCGTCTCGGTCTCCGATCTGCGGCGTCTTCTGCAGCAGGTGTCGGCCTTGGTTTCGGTTCTCTCTCTCTGGTTTGGGTTGATCCTGCGGGGGGCGGCAGGGATGGCGCTGAGGGGCGTTTGGCAGCTGCAGAAACTCGTCGTGAACTACTGCAACTGGGGAGGGAGCAGCAGGGGGATCAGGTATAGCTCCTCGCCGCGCCGATGATGCTAGTGGCCACTATTGACACCACTGATATGATTCGATGCACTTCAATGTGAGGATTGGTTTAGATCAAGGGGGTGTTATTTGTTCATTGGTTTGGATGAATCCGAGTAGCCTTTTAGCTGCGCTGCTGCAAGACGAAATGTGGATTCGATTCTTCGCAGTGGGTGCCTTGTGTGGCTCGTGTACGATTTTAATCAGAGTAATTACAAGCTGGAATCCAGAAAAATAAATTAGGAACCATCAATTACAGAGTCCAGCAGCAACATGAGCATATTAGGAGCTGCTGCTCGCTGTATCGGAACCACGTGCTTCATTTGTGGCCCTTGGGCAATAAAAACTAATCACAGCAATCTTCTTTTTGCATAGATCAGCTGGTTATAATTTATAAGTAGCTGCCGTATGATTTTCCAGCTTAAATATGGTTTGTTACAATGTTTCTGTTGGTATGATGTTTCTGAACAATGTTGTTGGTATTTGGTTTCTGAACAATCGGGCGTTTCAATTTCGTTGTTCCTTCACAGCTATTAACCTACCCTGTGGAATTGCAGGGCCTTTATGGAGTCTCATCTCCCAGCTTTTAAGGAAAAGAATCCCCATTTGGAAGTGGTGACAGAGCTAGTTCGTGGTCAGCATCCTAATTTGAAAGGCATTTACAGTAAGATCTTCCTTACTTTCAGCCATAATACGAATGTCGCTTTCTGGTAGTGGGATTACCTCTTTGGAACTAAGCGAATGTCATTGAAATAATTAATTTCCCATAAATCCTTTGGGGGTACAAACATACCACATTCAGTTGAAAATTGCAGCAACATGCCATTTATTTGTCAGTCTTGATTTCTTCTCCGCGTTAAGACTTTATGTCCCTGATAATTTTGACGTGCCTTTCTGTTCAAAAAATAGTTTGACACGCCGAAAGATGAAGTAACATGGAACTGTTGGCTTGTTTGGTTCAAGGAATGCACCTATGGCAGGCTACTTACATTACATCTATATTGGACGTGATAGAGACATGCAACAAAATTTGTAGGGACAGAATAGGGCTATCAAGTAAATGTGGTGGAATGACCACATCCCACAAATGTTAGTAATTTCTTCCACTTGTGTAATCTTTTAACCCTAGGATAGTAGGAAGGTTCCATCTCATTACACTAACCGAACCAGATCTTATAGGATTTCAAGGTTTAATTCCACTAACCAAACAAAATCTTGTAGGGTCGGATGATTCTAGGAGGAGTCTACTTTCTCATAACAAGCATCCATATATATTCTATTTCATGTTCTTTATGTTTGCTATTAAAGTTTTTCCATATACATCTGCAGAGTTTGGCATGTTAGGAAGAACCACTTCATTAATTTTCATGGGCACACCAGCACATGGCCACCCTTTTTTTTTTTGGAGTATATGTTTTTAAGCAACACTGTTTTTGCAGAAAATCATAATGAGAGAGTAGTTTGTGTCAGAAATTTAGCACCTGAAGACATACTTTTGCAAGCTACTAGACTAAGGAATTCTCTGGGCCGGAAAGTCGTGAAACTGAGAACCAGACACGTGACAAAACGGCCAAGCGTCCAAGGAACGTGGACGACGGAGCTGAAGATGTGAGCCATGTTCTTAGACAAGCTGTTATAGTGTTCCTGATGGTGCTGTCTCAAGAACTACCTGGGATCTATATCATGAACTTTGTGCTTCTATTTGACTCAACCTTTTTCTATATAATGCTCAATCCCGTTTCCCTTTTGGTTGATCCAATCTGGTAATAGCATCTGGTAATAACATGTACACTTGGGAGCTTCTATTGTCAATCTGTCAGATTCCAATGGAATTTGTCTGATGTTAGATCATTGCCTTCCTTGAATCGGTCAGACGCTGGGAAATCTGTTCTACATAAAAGGCTTTGCGTGTCAATGCCAGATTTTTTTGATGCGCGGGTATTTAATAGGGAAAGGCGCATATCTAAAACTGCCATTAGCTAATACAATATGGTTGTGATGTCAATTTAGTGCATTAGGTATGTATGCTGTCAATCTAGTGCATTAGGTGTCAATGTTAAACTAGTAGACGTCCACTAATCTGCCCTTATTGATCGAAGTAAGAATATTTTGGGAATACTGACAGGTACGCTACAGCAAGATGACACTAAGCTACAGCAAGATGACACGGTAAGCACTATGCAATAGCCACTAGGGTTTACGGCCGACGACTCTTGATTCATGAAGTCGTCACGTCAATGCGGAGAGAGGACGACGAGCCACCCAGCTAATCAGGGTATTCACAACTCAACTCCCTCGAAATCTTTTCGTGTACCGTCTTAATTCAACTATTACCTTAACAATTTACTAAATCCTAACCATTATACGAATGTTAGGCCACCTTCAACCATTTGCCTCCATTGTCCATCACCATTTAAATGCCACCTTGTGATGAGATTGGCCCATAACTATTCATCTCTTCAACGATAGCTCCCTACGATTCTCACACACTCTTTATTCGCTTTTCATTGCCCTATCATCCACTCCTTGCCCCACAATGGAGCTAGAGCAAAGCCCAGTGTGACGTCAGCTATTTGTAAACTTTATCATATAAAACACAACCAATCTAATGTAAAAGTGAGATCATAGAGGACTCGAACTCCCTGTAATGACCCCTGGCTAGGAGCAAGGCTGATTGGCCCTACTGACCCCATTCGAGCCTCTCACCTATTTGGGATTTATTCCAAACAAAGAGCTAGGTTCTTGAGTCTCTAAGAGCATTGTCACTAACATATTTAAATTTTGATATTTATATTCTCACCTCAAAATCACTATTCATTTCCTATATTTTTATTCTCTGCCGCATAGTCTTTATAATAAAAAGATATAGAGATTAAAGAGAGAATCTTTAAATACAAAGACTCAAAGAGAATCTCTAAATTTAAAGACTGTCACTCTCCAAAATTAAAGATTGGCATAGAGACTTTGTTGAAGTGATATAAAGACTGAGTCTCTAAGCATAGAGAAGATTCTTGTTAGGACTCTGCTGATGTGCCCTAATTAATTTTGCACATGCACTTATGCATACTCTAAGAGCATCTCCAATGGTGCTTAGTTAGCTGGCTATAAGAACATCTTTAGCAGGTTCCCTAAATACTATTGTGGATAGTCTTGGTCTCTATAACGATCCAACAGTCTCTATCTTAGTCTCTAAATTTAGAAACTTCCTATAGAATCTCTACATTTAGAGACTCTACGGAAGATCACTATTTGTAGATGATGAAAATATAGAGAACGAACGGTGATTTAAAGAAGAGTTATAGAGAACGAGATATAGAGATCCTGCTAGCGATGCTTTAAGGATGTTAACTCAACATTTTGTTTATGCGAAGGAAAGAAAGAATGAAAGAAATATAGATTTACTAACTTACAACTAGTTTACAGTTGATTCTAAGGTACATGTACACTGTCATATGTGAATCTATATTAATTTCATAGTATCTGGTATAACCAATTCATTGAATAAATTATCTATGCACTATCTATAGATAACATTATAGAAAGCGATCGGTTATACTATAGAAAATGCACTGATGCAAGGTTCTTATGGAACAATGAAACACCCTGCTGTGAGTCACATGCGCCGGGGCCCGGCACTTCATGGTTTACAACTTCCAAGCGCGCGCCATTCCCCCGGTTAATAATAGCTGCCACCACAAGGAAAAAATAGCGGCAAGTAAAAGCAAGCAGGGAGGAAGAGGCTCTCGCCATCTCCCTTCCCCCACCCCCACCTCTCTCCTCCCGCCAATCCAATCCTAGGTTGCTTTCCGGTTCCGATCCGGCGGGAGCTCGCCATGGCCACGTCGTTCGACCGCTGGGAGAAGGACCCCTTCTTCCCCGCCGCCGAGGAGGTCCAGGAGTCCGCCGATCGGTGCGTTGCCGCCTCCAATGTCTTGGGCGGCTTTCGAGTTTCGATTTCATGTGTTTATTTCCGTTTCCGTAGATCTGGTCCTCATTTCTGTGTGTGTGTGCGCGCGCGCGCTCGCGTGCGTTCGCCTTTTGTGCAGGATGGAATCGGTGTTTAGGATATGGGTGCAGGAGAGGGCCGGAGGCGATCCGAAGCCGGCGGCCGTTGGCGGAGAGGTCCCCGGCGGCGAGCTGCGCCGCGAGCTGCACACTGCGCTCGGCACCGCCAAGTGGCAGGTGATTTGGTTGCTCTTATTGTTCGCGTTTCGGCTGTGTATTGTTTCGCACCCCGTGGTCCGTGGATCAGATTGTGCTCGCACACTTTGGTATCGTATCAGTATTATCACGGTAAATGGGTGAATGCTTTTGTAATTTACCTATTTATCAGGTGTCTGCTAGTGCTAGATAGTCCTATGTACGATTCCTCCAAAAAACGGTTTCCATGCTTAAAGCTTAAAAGATGTGCAAAAAAAAATCGGCAAAATGAAGTGCTGATTAGCCAGCCTATCGTTTTGCTGTATCAAGGAGGACTATTTGCCTATTTGGTATGATAGGTTTGTTACTTTCTCTGCTAGCTCTGCCATTTCATTAGAAAAGATGAGAAAAAATGTGCAAGGCAAGCCCTAAATAACCTCTAGTATTTAAACACAGAAAGAAACCCCCCGCTGCAATGATCAGAGGCCTAGCAAACTCCGATCCTCCACTGGCCAGCTCAGCCAACCAAGCATCCAAGGCCGCCCGCTTCATCCACCAATGCCGGATAACATGCTTGGCTGAAACATTGGTCACCACCACTGCCGACTACAACATAGAGCACACGAAGCACGGCAGAGACGTCGTCCACCACCGTCAAATATGATGGAACATGATGCATGGTGAATCCATCAGCCGCCACCTGCTGCAGGCCATTTTGCAGGTCACGTGATGCTCGGCCTAGATGTCACCCACCACTGCACGCAATGCATGGCCAAGGCGTCAGCCGCCACAGCTACCACTTCCAACTGCGCTACAGGGCACCAGATGCTCGCCCTAGGCGTTAGCCACCACCGCCACACGCGATGCACGGCTGATGAACCATGAACCATTTCTGGCCATTGGTTTAAGCATAGTTTGATTCATTTCATTCGTTCACAAGTCGTTTTGTAGAAAAATGCTTTTTAGTAGACTGCTTTTGTGTAGATGTGGTTGTGATTTATGTCAATAGTTTGTTGTAGTATCCATCTGATGTATGTCAGAAATTAATGGCAAAAATGTACCACATCTAATTCAAAACTTGAAGATTGCTAACTAGTAAATGTCTCCCAACTCGAAAGCTCATTACTGTGTTTGGTTTCTTCTGCTTCTAGCTTGATGAATTGGAGCGAGCAATCAAATCAAACGATGAGGTTGTCTCAGCAGGAAAGGATACAAGAGCGCGGCATGATGACTTCGTCACTGCAATTGGCTATCGCATTCTAGAGGTTGAGAACAACTTGAAAGAATCCAATATTGCGGAGGGAAAGGGTACACTAAGCTGGGTTCATTTGGATGATGATGAACGGGACGACCTTGCAGCTTTCCTCTCTGCAAGTCCTCTTCAGCAGATAGACAAAGTGGTCACAATTCCATCTGTCGGCGATATTGAAGTGGGAAACAATGCCACAAGGATGAAAAAAGACATGTCAACTGACAGCTCCAAGGATTCATCTGACTCTGCAGAGTTGAATTCAGCAAGAGAGAAGGAAGATGTGCGCCGCGGGCACAGAAGGGCAGCTAGTGCTAGTGCCGATATTGGATCATGGAATATGTCAATTCCGAATGAATGCGCAGGTGCTGCTGGAAAATTATCTGATAGCCCACATAAAGTGCCTTTGCTGAAGATAATGAAAACTTGTGCATTGACAAGTGCCTTCCAATCTAAGGCTAGAATGAAGTGCAAAAATGGAGCTGCGAAGTGGGCAGGTGCTGAGCAACAAGATGTAGCAGAGACGGTCCCTCTGAGAGGTTCTCAGTTGAATCAGGTAAAGGGGTCATGCCTGAATGGTGCAAATAGTCAAATACCCATTATTCAATAATGCTTTGTTTTAAAGATGTCTTTGTTCTCTAAACTTGTAATGCAATCCCTTTCTATAGAGCTTAGATGGATGCTTTGAAAGAAGCAAGAGTTGCTTAAGTACTTGTGATGAGGATGCAGATGATGATACATGCAACAAGAAACTTTATGGTTGGCTTGGAACCCTCCATAGGCAACTTCAGAGGTCTCATTATCAGATTCGATATGGACATCCTGTTCAATTGATTCTGTTAGCACTTGCTCTTCTCACAATATGTAAGTTCATTCGCCGTATCTGTTCACTCTTTTTAAGTTCATTTCTTAGTCAAGCTAGTACCGTCATTTGCATTATCAAAGTATTTATTAGGTATGAATAACCAACTAACCATAATTAAATGACATCTTGTTCAAGGTACTATAACTTGGTTTACTATTCAAAATTTCATTATGGATTACAGTATTAACTCTAATGTTCTACTATTGTTTGAGTTGATTGCGAAAGCTATTTTGCACTTGACCAGAGTCATGGGCAAATAAGTTTCTGATACAAATGCTACAATGGTGCTTTTCTTTCATAGTTCTCACTAGCTCATTTGTGCATCAGTTAGTCATATACTAACGCGTTAGGTCTTACTATATAGTTTGCACACATATGTTTCTGTTGCTGAGTACGAATCGTCTTGTAGTTGTAGGATTTGACTACCAAATTTCTCAGCGTTTTGTCACTTGCTCAATTTTCTATTTCCTCCATTATGCCTTATGATTTTTTTCTTCTACTTTGCAGTTGTGTGTGTAGTCAGGATACTTTGGTGACTATTTTTTATGGGCCCATGATTATTTAGAAGCCTCACCAGGTCCACTGCCTGTATAAAATGTATATATAACTTGGTGAGCATGCCTGACTGGCATGATGAGCTTATGGCCACCATGGCCTATGGAGGACTGTTTCTGGTAATGCATGTGAATTGTTCAGATCGGAACAGTTGGGCTCGTTTATGCCTGTAGGGCAGTGTGCTTCTCCATTGGATATGTACTGGACAGTGCATGATATGTACTGGACAGTGCATTGCATGCATGATGCCCCTCGAGATGATTCTCACGATGCCCAGTTGACGTCTGTGTAACAGTGTTGGTCTATATCAGTGATGCAGTGCGCTGAGCCACTGACCAAGTGGTGATCGTGCAGACAGTAGCAGAAAATCGCTAGTGGCATCATGCTATATCATTTGGTGCCCGACTTGGAAGGGTGGTGAATTTGTCTGGTGTTCGTCTCCTGAACTGTCTAGTTAGTTCCACAGGGATGGGTTCAGAAGTGAAATCAGGAAGATGCTAGGGTAGCTGTAAGAATCTGCTTGCACTGTATTACCTTCACAACAGAATTAGAAGCACCTCAGGCCTATTTGATTTGACGCTGGAATAAATCCAGCGTTGTTCGGCTATTCCGGGAGCTGCACGTGTTGGCTTTTGTTAATTGTGCAGAACAGCACTATTCTATCCACTCACTGAAGAACAACGATGTGGCCAATGATTTGCCACTCCGACGATATGCGTTCTATGATTTGCCACTCGATATCACTGCCAACTAGATTCCGTGAGCAGCAAATCCTAGATTTCACATATTTTGGATGTGGGAAGTGCTATTATCCTGGAACTTTTCCAATATACCATCCAGTTCGCCTTCTTTCGCTGTAGCAGCAGTATGCGAGCTCCAGCCACCGAAGCAGAAAGAGATCACGAATTTCAATCATCACAATATTCGGTTGCAATCAGCAGAATCATCACTACCACTCTACTACCTCTTGCTCCGCAGCTTAATTCCTGTATCCCCGGCAGCTCTGCCAGCCCCTACCAGCAGGAACTTGGCAATGGCACCGTAGTTGAAGGACGTAGCAGGCAGGGCCAAGCAACACCCAGGCTGCTGCCCTATACACGTATATACATTTCATTTCCAGAACTATTTATTTTATGCTGATTGCTCGCATGTATGTGCTACTGTGCGGACAGCAGAGTTCTTGAGCCTCCATCCACAGTTCCACACACAATCTTGGCCTCTTGTGGAGCAACTCAAGCTCAACGCAAGATATCGGGCACTAGATATGAGATTTAAAATTTAACAGAATGATGACATAGATAGCATCAACTGATTGACAGGCATTCAGACAACAATAGGTCACAACAATACATATTAGTGTTGGTCATAGTCCTATTACAAGTGACGACTTGGATCCAAGGGTTTGTTATCAGGACTTTGACCGTATGCTTGTCCGACAGTACGGGCAATCTGCACATTTCCGTACCCATGGCTCCAGGCAAGTCGAGTGGAACCTGTGCCCACAACGCAGCCTTACCAGTTCATCTCCATCGTAGAATCCATCGAGGCAAATCGAGCATTCCGGTGATGCCTCCCTGTTATCTTCTTTGCTAGCCGCAAAAATCTCAATCTGTAGCCGAAGGAAGGCTGTCTTGCTCAGCCCAGGTGACCTGTTGAAAGTAGCTGAACTGACTGACAGGTTTTCTTCATCCGACTCGCTGCTCAGCTGAACAGATGTTGAGCTGGGGCCATTAGCTTCATATGGGGCTTCTCTCCTTCCAAAGTCAATTATTCTAAACACATCCGTGGCTGAAAATTCATCTAATGAGATGGATGGCCTAGAGGAAGATGAACCAAGAGAAATGCCTCTCAGTCTCTCTAGAACACGTGCCTGCGCTTGCAGGACAGCGCCTGGAAGCCGCTCATTTGTTCTGAACATCAACCTGTCATGTCGGTTCCTTGCAGCCGCAGAATCCCCAATGTTGTTATTGTCTATGTATGATAAGACACGATCCTGAAGAAGACGCAACGATTTTCGTTTGATGATCCATCATAAATAATAATAAAGGGGTAAAATGAAAGGTAGAAGTTATGATTTCTCAATTGAAGCTGATGAACAAAAAGGCAAAAAGGCATAAACTGTCGCTTGGATCTATTTTGTCAATTGTCATGATGATTTCAAGTGTCATGTACACACATACCTCTCGTTGTAGACATGTTGACCTTATAATAAGCAATGTTGGGTGCTTGGATAGCCCCCATACTCTAATAGCACATAATATATAATTGACACCCAAGCTGTTCAAGAGTGGGTAAGCCAAGTGTATTAACAAAGGCACTTGGTTGCACTGTGATGTTTCTATCAAGATGAAAGAAAATGTTTGTTTAAATTAGGTGCCTATTCAAGCCTTACAAGAAATCCTTTAGACATGCTATGGATGAGCAACCTACAGTCTGCAGACGCCTCTACCAACTACAACCCCACTTGTATTGCATACACTACTGAAATGCGTCAGTTTCATCCAACTCTTGTGCAAACATGTGCATTCATGAAGGTTTGCTCTGATTGATGAGCATCAGGGCCTTTTTATTCACCAAACTCGAAGAGCAGCGGTTAATCCACAGCCGGTGCAATCCCTTATAGTTCTCAACGTCCTGAGCTATCAATCCAGTACAACCGAATTGAAACCACTCACTTGCCGATCACCATAGGAACGCGCGCGAGACGAACTACGAACCCTAATCCACAAATTACACGAGCTAATCTAAGAAACGCTTCGATCCAGTTGGCGAGGGAAGGGGGGTCTCTCTCACCGTGTAGGAGCCGCGGCGGCGCGGGGCGTGGGCGCCGCGTGGAGGTGCTGCCGCGCGTCCCCGCGGCGTCGAGCTGGCGGCGCGAGCGGCACCCCGGCGGCGGCGCCTGCCGCCGAGGCCGTGCGGGTCCCGGAGCGCGGCGTCCGCGTGCGGATCCGGGTCGGGCTCGGGCTCGGAGAGGCGCGTCCCGCGGCCGGCGCGGCGGCCGGCGAACAACTCGGAGGCGCTCGTCATGGGCCGGCCGGGCGTCGGCCGGACGGATCCTCCTCGCTCGCCGGTGCCCGGACGGATCAAAGAAAGATTTTTTTTGTAGGAGACCGGAGGTCAAAGATGGCGCAAGGATTTGGTTGGCGTCAGGCAGCGTGCGCCTGTTTTTCTTTCTTTCTTTCTTTTCATTTCATTTTCCCGGCAAAATAACAATTAGTATTTGATTGAACTTTGAAGGGAGGAGGAAGTGGACCGGGTGGATTGGGCTTTGTCGTGGACGGTGCGGCGCTGCGTTGGACTGGAAATTTCGGAGGTCACGCGTACAATTACAAAGTATTCGGACACAAAGAAAATAGAAGACAAAGCATATAATAGTTCTTTTATTAATTTCATTGGAGTGTGCCGGTAAGAATTTATATACAGACAGTCTCGGTCTCTATATCGCTACAGAAAAATCTTTATACTAGTCTTTAAATTAAGAGATTCTCTCTCCGATTATCTATATTTAGAGATTCTCTCCCTAATCTCTAATTTTTTAGATGGAGACTATTCTGCAGATAATGAAAATATATCTTTTTGAAGATAGAGTTTCATGGAGATGATGAATTATAGCGAATAAATAGGAAATGAATAGTGATTGAAACATGGAGACGTAGTTGTCAAAATTGACAAATGCTCCTAGGGATTAGGTCTCCTTGGAGAAAGTTGTCTCATTGAGATAGCAGATGTCTCTAACCATTGTCATTGTCGTGTCACGTATATCATCAAGGATGTAAAATGATTCGGTTTTGGTATACGGGGTATTTTGATAGTTCATAATATAAAATGATTCTTTTATAGTTGAGGGGTGGACTTATCCTTAAGAATGGTTATTTGTATAATCCGTTATTGGGCCATGCTAGATGGGCTTGAGGATCCTGAGCCCAGCCTGATGTGCAGGCCACGATTTGGGCCCGTGAGAAACCGACCCTGCGACACACAAACGGACAGACCGACGCACGTCAGCCTGGACTGGCCGCGACGTGAAAATGAGGGCAGAAAATAAAAAAAGCAAGTGTGTGGGGACAGCAAGCAAGCAACTGCCAGAAACGATCGCATCTCTTGTGCTGCCATTGCCATTGTGTGGCTGTGGCCTGCATCCCTCGCCGCGAGCTCCCGCTCCAATGGCAAGCGCTGCTCAATCCGCGAGGGCACGCACCTGCTTCACTCGATCTACTGTCCTGATCTCCCTCTGATGTGGACGCCGGATTCCGACAAAGATGACGAGAACATGTAGACTTGTATAGAGAGAAGCGTGCAGCTTAGCTTCTCCTACGAGAGGTCAGCAATGGAGGTTCAGGCCCAGGCTCAGGCTCAGGATCAGGCTCAGGATCACTTCGTTTCGCCTGCGATGAAGAGAACCAGTGACTGGTAACTTGCTCGATTCGTCGTCTCTGCTTCTCCTGATCTTGTTCCCGCTTGCTCTTCAGTTAGTAGTATTACTTTTTTTCATCTGGAATGCAGCACTGAGGCTGAAGCTTATGTAGTTGTCAATGAACTTCATCAATTCGGTGTTTTTATTTCTTGGTTTTTACAGGATTCTTTCCCAGGAGTTCCCCAGCGATATCACAATCCAGATTGGGGAGGCCACCTTCAACTTGCACAAGGTAAAATCTCTTTTTCTCTGCTTGTTCTTTCGATCAGAGGAGACGAATCCCGAGCTCTGAATTCTGCGCACATGTTCGTGTTCTTGCAGCTCCCATTGGCGTCTAAATGCGGCTACATAAGGAAGCTCGTGTCTGGGGTGGGCGGCTCGAGGATCACCCACCTCGAGATCACGGGCATGCCCGGCGGCGTCAAGGCGTTCGAGCTCATTGTCAAGTTCTGCTATGGCGTCAACTTCGAGATCACCGTCGACAACGTCGCCATGCTGCGGTGCGCCGCCGAGCACCTGGAGATGACCGAGGAGTGCAAAGCCGCCAACCTGGTCGGCCGGACGGAGGCCTACCTGCAGGAGGTGGCGCTGGCGAGCCTCGCCGGCGCGGTCACCGTGCTCCACCTGTCGGAGGAGCTCCTCCCGGCGTCTGAGGATCTGCGGCTCGTCGGCCGGTGCATCGACGCCATCGCCTGCATAACCTGCGGCGATAGCCAGTTCAGCATGTCCCTCGGCAGTGGGGGCGGGGCCGCCGGTGGCGGCGGCTACGACGGCGGCGGCTGGTGGGCCGACGAGCTGACGGCGCTGCGGATCGACACGTTCCAGCGAGTCATGATCGCGATGAAGGCGAGGGGGTTCAAGGGCATCGCCATGGGGACACTGATCATGCTCTACGCCCAGAAGTCTCTGAGAAGGCTGGTGAGCTTCGGCTTCGAGCACATCGATCGCCATGGACGTACGGCATGTGCATCTCTTGCTTGCATCTGATGAAAAGATGGTGCAGGACATCCATGGGAGGGATCGGAAGAAGATGGAGCCGAGGCAGGAGCACGAGAAGCGGGTGGTTCTCGAGACGATCGTGAGCCTCCTCCCACGGGAGAAGAACACCATGTCAGTGAGCTTCCTGTCGATGCTGCTGCGGGCGGCCATCTTCCTCGACACGACGCTGGCGTGCCGGCTCGACCTCGAGAAGCGGATGGCGGCGCAGCTCGGCCAGGCCGTGCTCGACGACCTCCTCATCCCGTCCTCCTCCCCCGACGCCGGCACCGCGTTCGACGTCGACGCGGTGCAGAGGATCCTGGCCGGCTACCTGGATCACGACGGCGAGGCGGCGCCGCCGCCGCCATGGCTGGACTACAGCACCGACGACGATTTCATCTCCACGTCGTCTCCGCCGAACGACGTCGGCCAGGTCGGCAGGCTCATGGAGAGCTACCTCGCCGAGATTTCCTCGGACACGAACCTGTCCATCGACAGCTTCACCGCCCTCGCCGAGCTTATCCCGGAGCGCGCCAGGTTCAACGAGGACGGCATGTACCGCGCCATTGACATCTACTTGAAGGTTAGCACTCCGCAGCTACGATCAAATCGGCCTTGATTTCTCAGGCATGATCGGTTTGGGTTGATTCTGAAGGCGCATCCGCATCTGAGCGAGGGGGAGAGGAAGAAGGTGTGCAGGGTGATGGTCTGCCAGAAGCTGTCGCGGGAGGCGTGCGCGCACGCGGCGCAGAACGACCGGCTGCCGGTGCAGACGGTGGTGCAGGTGCTGTACCACGAGCAGCGGCGGCTACGGGAGGCGCCGCCGAGCGGCGCGCCGTCGTACTCGTACATGGGCGGCGAGTCGCCGGCGCTGTCGTACAGGCCGACGCCGAGCTTCCTCGGCCGGAACCGGAGCAGCGTGCCGGACGAGGTGTCGCGGCTGCAGCGGGAGAACGACGAGCTGCGCTTGGAGCTGCTGCGGCTGAAGATGCGGATGAGGGACCCGTCGGCGGCGTTCGCGGCCGGCGGCCCGGGGTCGGGGCGGCCGCCGCTGCCGAAGAAGCAGAGCGCCGGCGGCGGCGGCGGCGGGTTCATGAACAGCGTGTCCAAGAAACTCGGCAGGCTCAACCCCTTCGTGCGGTCGGACGCGCTGGGTCTGGGTGGCGGGAGGGTGCGGACGAAGCCGCCCAAGGATCGGAGGCACTCCATTTCTTGATTCTAGCTTCATGCGTGTCAAAAACGACTTACATACTGTATATTATTAGCACGTACTAGTAAAAACCAGTAACGTCACATGAGCATAACTAAGTAACGAATATGGTCAGTCGTAGGTGCCTGCATTTTGAACAAAATCGTAGGTGATTTTGCTATTATCTGTATCCGCTGTCTTCTTCGTCTGCATCCACCGCCATGGCCATTGCTCTGCAAGGTTAGGGCTCGGGTGGGTTTCCTGTGCCTTCCAGGCTTAGAAGCAGTCAGCGGGGCGGCCTGGAAGTGGGGAGGGGATTGTGGTGGATCCAACGGACGGCGGTGGCGGCCGGAGTCGCGGGAGTAGTCGAAGACGGCTAGACGACGATGATGGAGGGATCTCGTACACGGCAGCCATATTAGGGTGGGTGGGCTTGAGGCAATGACGGGAGAATGTGTTGGATTTTTACGTGGCTTTCTGTCGGCACCCGATTTACAAGATCGGATTCCACCTGCGTAAACCCGTCTTAGTCCCAGGATCATGCCATTAAGACACACGGATATCTGAAAGCGAACAAAGGCTAACGATAATATTATTACAAACGGAACATAGTCCAAGTCTGAACAACATACAACGGCTCGCGGGCCGCAAATCGAAAGACACAGCGATACAAGCCTAATGCAACATCTAGAATTTTATTCATCCCACAGGCACGGAGGCTGTAGGAACGCGCAACCCTAATCTTCATACTCTTCATCGGAGAACGTCTCCTCGACGTAATCCGGTCCTCCTCCTCGGACGGGGGCCATACTTGGATGGACCAAATTTGTTGAAATTTTGAAAGAGAGGGAGAAAAGGATGGTGAGTACAAATTGTACTCGCAAGTCTGGAATTATGCAAATGTGGTTCCGTACAAGGAAGGTTTAGGATATTTGCGGAAATCGCAGTTATTTAACCTAGTTTTGTCAAAGCAATTTCGAAACTTTAAATCTCAATATTTTCTTTGGGCTCTTCTCAAACGGTTCTCGCCACTTGGCCTCAGTGCCATAGCAAGAACAAAATTCTTTCTTCTTTTCTTTTCTCAAACTCGCTAGGTCCATTCCGCGTGACACTTCCGATAGGTCGATACCCATTTCGGAATATCACCGGTGACCCCTAGCTCAAACGAAATCCTTCTCAAATCCTTACGCATCTCAAATCCCTTCTTTAAAAACCCTTTTTCTAAATTGGTTTTAAAATGAAGAAACTACCATATAATCGGTCCTTCAGCCATAACCATGCGAGCACGGCTATCATGACAGCTTTAACTTCTGCAGAGTGGTGCGCCTTACCCTCGAGAGGCTACGCACCCAGACGGTGTTTCGCCACAAAACCGTCAACCACGAGGGCCAACGATCGGGCCCGTCCCATTCCGGGCTCGAGGTCGTCTTTATGGCTCGATTCATAGGATCATAGGATGAGCAGTCCTTAGACTAGGGAGATTTGATATTTTAGCCCGGTTTGAAACAAGGTGCCTCTGCACCGACCGACAAAATATCTCCCTAGTCGGAAAGATTTTTGGGGTAAGAGGAAAATCATTCCCTACTTAGCATCACCCTTGATGCGCTATCTTTAAATCACCCTTTTCCAACCATTTCTCAAAACATTCATCTTTCACACAAATGATTGAATCATTCCGCATAAATGATTTTAAGCATTTATCCTACCATAATCAAAGCATATAAATAAGAGCAATTCATATTTTAGCCTTAGGTTTAATCCTACCATATTTCTTACCTTTCTATTTGGTCATGATAACTAAGTCTAGGAAATACGGCATTTATCTTTTAAACTAGCATGCATATTTTCAAGTCTAATAACATTTTCTAAATAACCAAAATGGCTTCTCAATATGATCAAAGGGGACTTGCCTTGATCGGTTCCGGAAAGCGAAGGGGCGTCGTCGATCGGGTCTTCGAGAGCTTGACCTCCTAAACAGCACACACGCATGCGAACAATACAACACACATAAGTAAAATATTTTATGCCATGTTGTTTTAGAAAAATGCAAAATCCTATTTTCCACGCATTTTCATTTAAAGGAAACATGATGCTAAATGGTTAATGCACACATGGTATGATGTCAGTCCCAAAATTACTTGCATAACCAAAACAGATCTTGGATGGATGCCATGCCTACAACTAATATTTTAAGGTCCAAGAACCTCCAAAGTATTTTTCCTGAATTTTTATAGAATGATTACAGCAAATGAAATTTAAAGATGCACCTAGAGCTTATCTATTTAACCAAAAATGGATTCCAAATGCATGACATGCAGATACATAATTTTCCCAGGTTCAGAAACTAATAAAGTAATTTTACTAATTTTTACAGAATTTTTAGCATGCACAAGCTATTTTAATAAATACTTTTAGTGAACCCGGAAATGATTTAGTTGGAAACTGTAAAAAGAAAATAAAAAGAAGGAGAGGGTTAAATGGCCATGGGCCGGCTCGACCGACGGCCCAAATCGCGCAACGCTTCGGCACCTTGTGTGGCGAGATCGCGAGAGGCTGCTGAAGTGACAGAGGCCCCAGCCGGTCGGTGGCACCGCAGAGGCAAAGCGGGGGGGCAAGCAGAGGATGACCAGCCCGGCGGAGAGCGGCCAATGGCGGCGACGACTCCGCCACCGTGGTTCAATCGGCCACGCGAATCTAGTTACGGAAAGGCGAATGTATTGGAGGTCCAACCATCCAACGAGGTGATCGGAACAGGCGGCGGGCGATCCGCAGCGGTGATGATCCACGGACCACACGGCGCCGGCGATAAATGGCATCAACAGCGATTGATTCGGCGGAAGCTATTAGGGAGTGGGATGAAACGATTGGCGAGCTCACCGAGGACGAAGAAACGGCAAGGCGGTGAGATTGCGGCGTGCGGCAGCGGCTGGCTCCAGACACGCACGGGCCTCATCGCTCCAAACCAACGGCGCGAGCTCCACGAAACGACCGCGCCAAATACGTGGTGAGGTTGGCGCGAAACCGGACGGAACAACGGAGGAAACGGCGGCGACGCGGAGAGAAGAAGCAACGCGACGGCTCGGGTGAAAGACGTTATGGTGGCGCAAAGCAAAGGCGCGGAGGTAGCAGATACCCATTTATAGGCGAGCTCCGCATTGAACGACCTCGACGCGACGCGGTTTGGCGAAACGCCGGCGCCGATTCCGGCGGTGCTGTAGGTGAACGCATTGAACGCGAGGTGGTTCGGCCGCGATAAGACAAGGAAAGGGGTAGGGACGGAGAGGGTCCGTGGAAGAGCGTAGGGCGGCGATTTCATGGGAATCTTGGTGGCGAGGCCCCGAGGAGAGGTACAACTGCGGCGCACTGGCCGAGAAGGCGCGCGGGAAGAAGAAAAACAGGGAGGAAGAGGAGAGGGTGACAAGGTGGGCCCACACAGGCGGAGACCACGGTATGGCGAGGAGACGACAATGACAGTGGGCTCCTGGCGCGAGGTCAAGGGCCCAATAAGCGGAAGGAAGCGGGGAAAAGGAGAGGGAGGAAAAGGGGAGTGGGCCGACTCGGGCCGAAAGGAGAATAAGACCCTTTTGAATTTTCCTGGTTTCCAAATAATTATACCTTCAAATAGCCTCTTTAAATACTTTAATACTTAGGAAATATTATTTGCTTTCCCAAAACTTATTAATATAATTCCAAAAATTTCATTGGGATTGGCTTAAAAGAAGTAGAATACATGCACTAAACAATTATTAAATTTTTCAATGAGAGCGCATGCAATGACAAGATTAAATCAATTTTCCAATTTAAATGCAGAGCATGCAATAATGATGCCATGATGCAATATGACATGATTATTTTGATTTTAAAATTATGCAATTTAGGAAATTGTTAACGTGCCAAATTGGTTTTTAAAAATTTGGGATGTTACATTTCAACATTATATATATTATGGTGTTCTTTTATTGACTCAATGTGGAATTATTATGGCATATATTTGACATGAGAATTCACTTGAGGAATTGGTACTCGAGGTGTCGAGGACGGCTGTGTTGGAATACAGTAGAGGAATAATATGAGATCTGCTCTACTGGAATTGACTTGTACGTACATGATCCACCCGGGTACAGCATAGGGCGGAATAGCTAGGTTTGCCATGCAGGATCGGCTCTGCTGGCTGTTAACCTATATGATTAGATTGGAATTGATCTCGTATAAACAATCTGATTATAACACATGACTCACACATGTGTGGTTGGGACTAATATATTTTACTCACATACTGACCTGTCTGATCGTGGTTGGTGGCATGGTTCAGGAGTCTTACGGTTTATCCGGAAACAGGTGGGTCACATATAACACCTGGAAGTGGAGTCTATAAATAGGTCCCTACCCTCTAGCCTCAATAGCAATTGTGAGTAGCACCACGAAATAGGCAGAGGAATAGAGGGTAGACCTCATAGCCCACAAACCCTAACAGAATGGTGGGCGGAGTGACGAGGCAGCGAGGGCATCACCAGCTGCAAGTAGGTGGCCCAGCAGTAGCAGTGACAGTGGTGAAGGCGCGCGGAGCAACCTAGGTCATCGCCAAAGAAGATGGAAGAGGAGAAGGGATGGCGCACATGGGAGAAGAAAGGGAGGAGGAGGTAAGGAGACTGCATCTTGCTCAAAAGATAGTCATATGTACTAAAGAAGGTCTCTGTAAGTAATGTTTGTATGCATTAGTGTAAAATTTTGAGCTCACATCAACTAGAGAAATGATACAACGACATTATTTGTGGTGATATTCTGAGTTTATGGACGAGGGAGGGGTTGTTTTCTATTGGTGCGGGAAATTTCATGTTACTAAAATATTTCGGTGGATGGCAGGGCCCCGTAAGTCAATTAGGGAGAAATTTATTGGGCAAATAATTTTTTTTGATATTTTTAAAGTGAAAAAACTAGATGAGTTTTAGTTAATTAAACCTCACAAAGAGTGAAGAGAGGATGATTTGGGAAACACGTAACCTCTGAATCCTGTGTCTTACATCAAGGAACAACTCTATGTTCTCCCATTGATATGACATGTCGACCCATGGTTCGATGGACCCACATGTTAGGGAGACAAATTGCTCTCAGCAATATTGTAGAGGATATGATTATGTTCATCTTCAAGCACGGGAAGTTACCTTGTCTATTGCTTGGTTATTGAGTAGTAAATGTTATGCTTCTAAATAGTAATATATAGATATGGATGTCAGATAAAATTCAATCTAAACACAGCTTTTTTCCCCCGATTTAAACTCTTGGAAGGAAGGATCCGGTAATGCCAATTTCCTCTTCTTAATACAGTGAATTGATTGATCCAAAAGCTCTTGTTTGTTCTATTTTATTTCCTAATAATTAAAATTGGGTTACCTCGATCCCTTAATGTCGTCGACGTGTCTCGGACAGTGAGGTGTGTCCCCCCGAGGTGGAGAGATCACGGAGAGTAACGGGGTTTGGGACTGGAAAACAGGAATGGACGAGTAGGAATGGTAATGAATGCTCTGCCCCCATTCAATGGGGTGCTCCTGTATTTATAGGGGTACTGATGATTAGGGTTTACAGTGAAGATACAAGAGGACCACTTTGCCCCTACACCTGGACCGTTGATCGCTAGATCAATGGTCCTCTACAGTACCTAACCCCCTTTTGCTTACAAGAAGCCTCAAAAAGCCTCAGCTACCCCTATTACAACGTGGGCCTTATGGACCCAAATATTCCAAATCACCACAGGCCCATTACCACAGGCCCATTCCTTAGGAGCCACGACATGGGGACAGGGCCCAGCGCTAGCCGGGCCCTTGTTCCGTTTGATACAGGGACACGGCCCAGTGCTGGTTGGATTCTTCTCCCCCTTGGGTTAACTCCAGGAGCCTTTGGGCCTCACCAGGTATCTTCGTGTGCCCATCACCTCTAGGAGGATACCTCGGGAACATCTTTCCCTTGTCCCGAGGTTTACCCGAGGTGTCTTCGCTTCCGAAGGTTTTGTGCAGACTTCGGATTCCTCGGACTTGGCTAGCCACCGTCTTCGGGATTCTCGCCCTTAGCTTCGGGTAAAAACGGGGGGGACCTCTCCTACAACAGAAGCCCCTTGCAGCCTTAGCTCGCCTCGGCGTGGTGATGGGCTGCCACCCGAGGTTCACACCTTTTTTCACCATGCAGGGGAGGGGAGAACGCCGAAGATCCCTATCCACCCTGTAAAATATACTGAGAATGTAAAGAATTAGGTGGCGTTACCTAGAAACTTTCGCCTCTCATTTATTACCCTGGTCCGAGTAGCCGGTGCAGCCAGCGGAGGTGTACCACGCGGAGGACCAGGACACTGACCTAGGAGAGGAAGGTGGGCCCCTATGCATTCCCAGCTAATTGAGTCCTATTGCTTGTTATATAATGATTGTGCACTTACGTATAGGAATTGATTGAAACCACTTGCATAAACTCCTTACTATCTTGTCCTTGCAATCCAATAAAATGCGTAGGACGAGTCAATGCTTAGCCATGCTTAGTTTCGACTAGATGTGAGTGATGCTCAGTCACTCGACGTGGATTTTAAAGTTCAATGAACATGGATATTATTTATGTTGATGCTCTTTAAATCGAGACCGGGCGGAGTATTTTCTTTTAATGTTATGGCTCGATGGGGTGTGTGCGTGGGAACTGCGCCCACGTCGCTTGAGGTCCGACGATGTACGCCCATAGATCGACACACTTTTACCCGGAATGTTTAGCCAGTTCCGTGGGGCTGGCGAAGTCTGGCTTGTATTCGTCCGAAACTTGAGACATGTTCCTACCAATCCTGGCGGAGGAAGTAGGCCCGGGGGAGCTTAGTACTCACGGGACCGGACCCCAGATTTGGAGGTAACGCCGTGGGGGCAAAACCCGGGGGATTGGCGGGTTTGAATCAACTTTGGGATGGGTCAAGTTTAGATAGGGGTATGTGGGAAGGCGTCGACTGTAAGCATACTCCTTGCATTTCGGAAGATTCCCGGGAATATTTGAAAATCGATTCGAATCGCTGTTGGCTTGTCAATATATAAGCTTGTCGTATCTCTGACGGACATGCGTAGTAAATAACTTGAACAACGATATGATTATCACATGATTTTGATATATCAAGTGCTTGTACTTGTATTGCTCTAGTTGATAGCCCTTTTAATTGTTTCATTTGATACATGATGCTCACATCTATTTTATGCTACAACCAGTTAATACTGTATGCATGCTTGTTTAAAATTTTGGCCAAGGACTAACTATTAGTAAGCAAAGCGAGTCTATCAGCTAGCCTCACCAGAGCCGCATACTCTTTGAGGTCGGGTAAGTCCCACGAGTACATTTTCCCCGCATGTACTCAGGGGCCACCCCATGTTGTTTTTGATGAGATGCAGGTATGGAGTTGCTGTTCTGTCCTTGCTGCATCGGTTCGGTGCGGCACCCTCATCAGTAGGGTGGGCAGCTGTGTGGCTGAGGATGGCGCCAGTGGGCTTGGCAAAGCCCATCCTCCGCAGATCTTTTCGTTTGATGCATCACTACTACTGCTTCTAATATTATGAGAGTACTTCCGCTGTGAGAAACTATGAACTCGCTTATATTTGTTGTCTCTCTAATCTGAATTATCTCTCACCTGGACATGCAATATTTTTATGATACTTAATGTAAATTATTTTCCTCTACTTGATGATGTAATTGTTGTGGCTCCATCGAGGGTCGGATGTGTATGATTGTCGGTTCATTGGGTGATGGTGACATCGAGTGCCTCTCGAGGTAACTCGATGGACTACCGGACTTGGCCTTTCAAGTGCACTGTGAGCCAGAGGTGGCAAGCCCGCTTGAGCAGGTTTAAGTTGGGCGGTTCCGCCACAGCTGGTATCAGAGCCGATCATACACAGACAATAATCATATCATCATGATTAAAACTTGTGCTTCAACTAAATCCGTAGGTGAGAGTACGATAAAGCCCTATGAGTTAGAGAGTTTGATTTTTCTAGGTGACAATGCTAACCTAGTGCAGGGTGCATCATTTGCATTGGGTATTAGGCATCCGTTGAGGGTAGTCCTTTAAGGGTGGTGGCATAGGGATGCCCACCACAATGACTTGGTCATGGGGTGGGAGCACAACCGCTTCTTTACTTTAGCATGGTGCTCCCGGGACTGTTCGGTGTTAATTATGATGATGCTGGAAAATCATAGAGCTTTGGGATCCACTCTTTTCCCGATAAGCCCCAGTATTGGAGGTGGGAAAATGTGCAGTGGTCCGCTCCAAGTTGCTCATATGGCTCAAATTATATGAGCACCATTCCTTTGGAGTGGTGATGAATGAGTATGCAATTATTGTGATGATGGATGAACTCTTCTGCAGGTACACTAACCACGAAAACGCATGATAAGGCGTTAGTATACGATTGCATGAGAGACGTGCATGTCACCGACTTTTCCGATAGTAACTAGGGAGTGGTGAGATCGAATAGAACGACTCATATATTTTGAAAAAGCATCATATCTTATCTTTGCTATTATATGAACCCACCCATAAAAATAATTCAAATCTGAAACATATGGCACATGAACAAGATAAAAATCATGGGGGATTGCTGGGTATGAGTTGTGGGATGTTTAGGTTGTTCAAATGCACCATTGAGATGGGCTTAAGACGAAGTTTGAATCATGTTCCGAAAAACGCAGCAAGCAGCCATTTCCGACCCTGCTGTAGTAAATTGAGCTTAAGGTCAATTTAAAAGCTGAATCTGAAAAAGTGTTGAGTACCAAAGTTGTAGCCAACGACCATATAAACAACTTTCGTATTCTGAGTTTTGTCTAAAAACGTTTGTAAAATGCCCCTAGAACTGAAACCGTGAATCTGAAACTGAAAAAAAATCTGCATGCTGAAAACTGCACATGTTCAGTTTATAAATTGATATAGTACTATTCACAAACCTCACTAACAACCATCTATGTCTCTTTTTATTCACAGATGGCTGCCCTTCCACCTCCGGTGCATATGCCCGTTGAGGTGCAAGGGGTCAAGGGGATATTGAGGTTCAAAATTGCACTGACGGTTGCGAGCTCTCGGAGATCCTTTGCCATGGTCTGCGAGAGTTGGGCTTTCCACCATGCCCTCTCTACCACACTCGCACCGTTCCAGTGGATGGGCGATTCATGTCCCGTTTGGTGATTCCCGAGGGGGAATACATGGATGGGTGGACCATTGAAGTTTTTGGTAGCACCCCCGAAGAGGCAAAGAAGCTGGCTGCACATCGGGCTATTGTTGGAGTATGCGAGGGTTTGCCCGATCGTGTGGCTCACTCATCACTTGCGGATATTCCACCAAGTAATCCCCAAGACCCCACATGGAGGCAGAGCTTCGCTGCTGGGATGAACCAGCCCGCAAATCCCGTTGCTCGCGCCACGGCCAAGATTTTTAACGCTGAAGTGCAACGGCTTTTGTTTGACACTTACTTTAATCTTCAAGAAGCTCACCAAGATAAGATGGCAGCGATAGAGGAGGCTCAGGAGAATCTTGTGGATGGTGATGAGGCACGTGCACAGCTAGCGGATGCACTAGAGCGCATTGCGGAACTTGAACCGCTAGTGTTTCAAAATGGACCCGATGATCCCGTGGAGCTTAGTGCGGGAAGTAGTGTGGGGAGTGCACCACCACCCTCACATGGAGTTGCTTAGGTGCTGCAAGGAAGTGAAGATGTGAGGTTTATTTTGTTGCACAAACCTCCATCATGACCAAGTAGGGTAGGATGAATTTCCTTTGTAAAAGGTAGAACCACATTCATGTAACCCTTATTATTTTGTTGGACGCCGAAACAATGCGACCTTAACTTAGGATGTGATGTAACCTTTATGAACTTAAGTAATGTATGATGTTGCTGTATGAGAAGTGTTTTGGGGCTGCAAGCACATCATTTACATCACCCTTGCTGTTATGGTTTTGAAAGGTGCTCAAATCTGAATTTTCTGAATGCGAACGGTTAGTTTCAGATTTTGGGTTGGAGAAATACCTTTGCCCAGCCCAGATCTGAACTTCTTTTGCTTTGAAATTTTTGTGGCACCTGGGCATTGCTATAAGTGAACTCTCTTAGAAAGCTGAGCCCAAATGGCCAAGTATTTTGGGAGTTATGCTCAACTGATTGAAAACACAAGTTTGGGGCTACAGGTTGCAAACTGAAACCAATTGAGCTAAAATTTTATCACAGCATTCCCTAACAAATTTGTGATCTTGTGGAAAAGGCTGAGCTCAAAAAGCTTCTGTTTAGCCCCTGAAATCATCAAAGTGCTGAGAATTTTGCCAAAAATCTTGACAGAAACTGGGCACAATCTGGGTGGCCAAAACTTCTCAAAAAATTCTGAGAGACTCCCTTACAGTAGGAGAGTGCCCCCATAAAATTTTAGAGCCAACAAAAATCTGTAGCTCCCTGGAGAAAATAAGAAGTGTCAGCCGCAGCAAGTTGAATGCTGAGACTTGAAGTTTGAAAGCTAACACTTTATGTGCAAGTGTTGATTTCAATTTTGTACATGCTTTCAAGTATTTTTATGAAGTCACTTGTGATGCTTTGATCTTTTTATCATCGCTTCTACTTGCACTAAAGTTGTGAGCTAACTCCTTTCTGGATAATCACGCAGATGGTTGACACTCGTCGCACCGGTGGAGCAGAGTCGTCTACGCAGGGGGCTGCCCATGGAGCACCACCCCCACCTGAGCTCGCTACGCTGGTCACGCAGCAGGCCCAGCTGATCAACCTGCTCGCGCAGGATCGGCAGGACCGGCGGGCTCGGGAGCAGCAAGAGCGGCAGCAAGCTCCACCGCAGCAAGAGCCTCAGTAACACCAGTTTGAGGCCCTCCACCCTCCGGTTTTCAAGACCACGACTGAGCCGCTGGATGCGGACGACTGGCTCCGCACAATGGAGTCGAAGTTCACCCTTCTGCCTCAGCTCACCGAGGTGCAGAAGGCCACCTTCTCGGCGCAGTTCCTGCAGGGTCCCGCGGGTGCCTGGTGGGCCACCTTCTTGGCGATGCAGCCAGCTGGACGCCAGGTGACGTGGGCGGAGTTCCGCCGGGCTTTTCGGGCTCACTACATCCCGGCCAGCCTGATGGAGCTCAAGCAGCAGGAGTTCCGCGCGCTCGGTCATGGAGTACGTGCAGGTGCAGGCATTCACTCGTCTGTCTCAGTACTCTCCGGAGGACGTCACCACCGACGCTCGTCGCGCTTCCCGGCTGCTGGGTGGGTTCGACCCCACTTTGCGGACTCACCTGGGGCGGCGCTACGAGAGCTTCACCGACCTCGTCGACACCGCGCTGGACATGGAGGAACGCCTCCGTGTGGCCCGTGAGGACCAGCGGAGGAAGAGGCAGGCCAGCGCACCTCAGCAGAGCTCTTCTCAGCGGCAGAGGACCGCGTACCACCCACAGCAGCAGCAGCAACGTACACGCTTCGTCATCCGTCCCGCTCAGGGCGGATGGGGCTTCAGAGCACCGCAGCAGCAGTACGGTGGGGCACGGCCTCAGCTCCCGGCCTACCGTGCTCCACTTCAGCTTCCGGCACCACGAGCCTCGGCTACCACTCCTGCCGGGAACACCTGCTTCAACTGCGGCAGGACCGGGCACTACAGTCGTGACTGTCGTGCTCCGCGGAGGACTCCAGGCACTCAGCCTGCTGGTGGCAGCCAGCAGCAGGCTAGGAAGAAGGCACCGGCGCAGAAGACCGGTCGTGTGCACTACATCCACATGGAGCAGCTTCCAGAGGGTGAGCCCGTCTTGGCGGGTACGTTTCTCATTAACAATCATCCCACTGTCGTTATTTTTGACTCTGGAGCTTCTCACACTTTCATCAGTCAAGCCTATGCATTGAAGCACGGGTACCCAATTTCTGAGTTGAAACAAAAATATCACATCACAGCTGCTGGGTCACAGATTAATACAAATCACATTGTGAGGCACATATGTTTGCAAGTGGGTGAGGAAGAACTATTTGTCAGTCCACTAGTGTTGCCACAATTGGGTATTGATGTCATTTTGGGCATGGATTGGTTGAAAGAGCACAATGCAGTGATCAATGTCAGTGAGAGGACAGTTCAGCTGCAGTCAAGTAAGGGGGTAGTCATGGTAATTCATGTACCACAACACAAGCATGAGCCTCACACCATTAATGCAACTGAAGCACAGACAGAGGCACAAGCCATTAAGAAGATTCGAGTAGTACGTGATTATCCGGATGTGTTTCCGGAGGAACTTCCCGGACTCCCACCGGATAGAGATGTGGAGTTTGTGATTGAGCTTCTATCGGGCACGGCACCTATTTCTAGGAGGCCGTACAGAATGGCACCAGATGAACTGAAAGAGTTGAAGGTGCAACTGCAAGAGCAGCTTGATAAGGGTTTTATTCGACCTAGTTCCTCACCATGGGGTTGCCCGGCCCTCTTTGTTGAGAAGAAAGACCACACAAAGCGTCTTTGCGTTGACTATCGGCCTTTGAATGCTGTCACAGTCAAGAACAAATATCCACTGCCACATATTGACATCTTGTTTGATCAGCTTGCGGGAGCCACAGTGTTCTCCAAGATTGACCTGAGGCCTGGGTACCATCAGATCAAAATCAGAGAAGCGGACATTCCAAAAACCGCATTCTCCACACAGTATGGGTTGTATGAGTACCTCATCATGTCTTTTGGGTTGACCAATGCACCAGCTTTCTTCATGTACATGATGAACTCAGTTTTCATGAATGAGCTCGATAAGTTCGTCGTGGTTTTCATTGATGACATTTTGGTCTACTCCAAAAATGACAAAGAACACGAAGAGCACTTGCGTGTTGTGTTGTCTCGGCTTAGAGAGCACAAGCTCTATGCCAAGTTCAGCAAATGTGAGTTTTGGCTGCGGGAAGTGGCGTTCCTCGGCCACATCTTGTCTGCTAATGGAGTGGCTGTTGATCCGAGTAAAGTGAGAGATGTTCAGGATTGGCCTACACCCCAGAACACCACTGATATCAGGAGTTTTCTGGGTCTTGCTGGTTATTATCGGCGTTTCATTCCAGACTTCTCAAAAATTGCAAAAGCCATGACCACACTGCTTCAGAAAAATGCAAAGTTTATTTGGAGTGCTGAATGTGAGGAAGCATTTCAAACTTTGAAGAAATTGTTAACCACCGCACCCGTTCTTGCTCAGCCGGACATCACTAAACCATTTGATGTGTATTGTGATGCCTCCGGTATTGGTTTGGGCTGCATGCTAATGCAAGATGGGAGAGTGATTGCCTATGCCTCCCGCCAACTAAGAAAGCATGAAGTGAATTATCCCACGCATGACCTCGAGTTGGCAGCAGTTGTGCACGCACTGAGGATATGGAGACATTATTTGTTGGGCAACACTTGTCATATTTACACCGATCACAAGAGTCTGAAATACATATTCACCCAACCTGAAATAAATCTGAGGCAAAGGCGTTGGTTAGAATTGATTAAAGATTATGATTTGGAGGTGCACTATCACCCCAGTAAGGCCAATGTTGTGGCCGATGCACTTAGCCGGAAAGCCCATTGTGACCACATCGAAGCACGACCAACCGCACGGGTTCTTTGCTGTGAAATGGGTTCACTCGATGCACATTCGGGGCTGCTGTACGCAAGTGGGCAGCAAGCCGAACTTTTCAATATCACCATCGGTTTGACCATCAAAGAAGAAATAATTGAGGCACAACGAAAAGATAAAGGCATGGGAATTATCCAGGCTGCTATCAATAAGAGCAAGTATGCTTGTTTTCGAGTTGATAACGAGGGAGTATTGTGGTTCAAAAATCGTTTAGTGGTACCTAAGGATGAGGGGCTGCGGAGAAAAATAATGGAAGAGGGTCACAACTCTATGCTAGCAATGCACCCGGGTAGCAATAAAATGTATCAAGACCTCAAACAAAAATTTTGGTGGACTCGCATGAAGCGAGAAATCGCCAAATTCGTGTCCAAATGTGATGTGTGTCAGAGGGTAAAAGCAGACCATCTCAAACCAGCGGGCATGCTGCAACCGTTAGATGTTCCGGCATGGAAATGGGAGAAGATACACATGGATTTCATTGTGGGGTTGCCTCGCACAAGAAAGGGATTCGATTCCATTTGGGTGATTGTTGATCGTTTGACCAAATCAGCCCATTTCATTCCCGTAAAGACGGGTTACTCATCCAAAGACCTTGCTGAAATTTACATTGCACAAATTGTGTCCTTGCATGGTGTTCCGGAATCTATCACTTCCGATGGAGGGCCACAATTCGTTGCTCGGTTTTGGGAGCACTTGCATTCTTCACTTGGCACCACTCTTGTCCGTAGTTCAGCATACCATCCACAAACAAGTGGGCAAGTGGAGAGGGTGAATCAAATATTGGAGGATATGCTGAGAACATGTGCACTCACATACACCACAAAATGGGATGAATGTTTGCCACTAGCCAAATTTGCCTACAATAATAGCTACCAAAAGAGTTTGGAGATGGCACCTTTCGAAGCTCTTTATGGTAGGAGGTGTAGGACACCACTAAACTGGTCCGAACCCGGAAAGCGTGTGATCTTTGGTCCTGACCTTGTGAAGGATGCCGAAGAGCAAGTTCGGTTTATCCAACAAAACTTGAAAAGAGCACAATCTAGACAAAAGAGTTATTCCGATCGGAGGCGTAGACCTCTCGAGTTTGCTGCGGGTGACCATGTATACATTCGTGTCTCACCCATGAAGCGAGTGCACAGGTTTGGAGTGAAAGGGAAGTTAGCACCGAGATACGTTGGACCATTCCAAATCACAGAAAAATGTGGCCCGGTTGCATACCGATTGGAATTGCCACCACACCTTGCTGTGGTACATGATGTGTTCCATGTATCACAACTCAAGAAGTGTTTGAGAGTGCCGGATCAGATTGTTGACACCTCACAAATTCATATACAACCTGATCTCACATATGAAGAACATCCAATTCGAGTGCTAGATCAAAAACAACGCACAACACGCACAAGGAGCATCAACTTTTACAAAGTTCAATGGAGTAATCACTCTGAAGAAGAAGCAACCTGGGAAACTGAAGATTTCCTCCAAACTAAATATCCCGAGTTTTTGAATTCTCTCCAAAACAAGTATGTGCAAAAGTTTAAATTTCCAAATGTTGCTTGTTCATTCCCTTTTGCTTCTAGTTTTGCCTTTCCCTCTTATTTTCACCAAATCTCGGGACGAGATTTCTTTAAGGGGGGTGGGCTGTGATGCCCCTGGCATCTCAAATACATGAACAACACAGTACATGAGCAAACAAGTCAAAAGATTTCAAACCTGGGTTGAAATGGGGCAAGTTTGAATGTGTTTAGGTTCTGAAAACCAGGAATAACTGAAACTGATTTGCTTATAGTTCAAAAACTAAACTTTTTTGGGCAAATCTCATGAAAGAAAACTTGTATAAAATTTCATGGGGAACAAATTTGTCCCTCTGGAGCATTTCCATTTGAGGCCATTTAAACCATGTTTTGACCAAAATACAATAGAACTGAAAATCTGGGCAGAACACTGGGTCAAATTCATTTTCAAATTTTATTGAAACAAAGTTTGGAATTTGGTAGTACACATTTTGACAAAGTTTTAGGTTTTTGAGTTCTGAACAACTTTGGTACAATAAGTTTTTCAAAATTCCCAATGTAAATAACCTTTTTCATTTTTGGAATGAATAAAGGTCCTTTGGTCAAACTGGCAACACAGTTTGTAATTTGAATTTATCTCCAAAAATTTGAATAGAAGTTGATGTTGGGCCTTTAGAAAAAATTGTAGATCACAAAATTATCCACAAGAATGTAAATTGGCACTTTGTCCAAATCGGCCTCCAAATCCATATTTTATAGCTCACCATATAAAGTGCAAGGCTGGTCAAACTTCATTTTTCTATTTTTCCATTTTCCAGCTTTTCATTGAGCCACTTACAAGCGGGGCCCACCCTTAATGGGCATAACAGGCGGGAGCCCGCTGTCCGTTTCGTCCGAGCATCCGTGAACGTGGTCCAATGGACCATAATCTCACCGCCATCACCGGTCCCACGTGTCAACCATACAGGGTCCATACACCGCGCTCATCTTCTTTCTCCTTCTTCACTGGTTGCCCGGGCAAGCCAATTGCCATGGCTGGCCAAGCCGACGCCACACACACAGACACGCCGCCACCACTCCCACTCGACCTCGGCCTGGGCGGATCTAGGGGTGCCCCAGATGCACGGCACCTCCTCAATTTTTTAGAAAATTTTAACCCCCATATATGCTTATTAGGTCTTATATTAAAAGAAAAGGACTATTTCGTAACATATTCTAGCCTTTTCACTTGAGCAGCCCACTAAAATGACCCAATAACATTCCAACTAGCCACCTGTCCCCCCTCTCGGCCCATCTCGGCAGAATTTGGGGGGAAAATCCCCCAAATCCCCCATTCTCCCAACCAGCCAACCCTATCTCTCCGTCGCCGCCTCCCCTTTGATTCGCCGCCTCCCATTGGCCGCACGCCACCGCCGCCGCCAATCAATGGCGACCACGGTCCGCCTAACCACAGCGCCCGCCGCTTCTCACTTTGACCGCTCGCCGTCGCCCCTTCCGCCGGCTTTCTTTCACGCGCTCCGCCCTCCTCGGCGCCGCCCGCTTCTTCCGCCTCGGCGCCGCCCGCCCAGCCTGCTCCTCCTCGGCGCCGCCCGCCACGGTGCCTCCCGCCTGCTCGCGTTAGCGCCGCCCCCCCAGCCAGTAAATGTGCACCCCCCAACTCAAAATCCTGGATCCGCCACTGCCTCGGCCCTCGTTAACTTGACGCCCGGATGCGCCTGCCTCTGCTCTCTCGTTTCCACTCGCTCGCTCGACCCCTCCCCGCCTTCCTCACCCCGTTCCAGAAAGGCGCCCGGTGCGCCGCCCGCCATTGCCGCGGCGGCGAGCCCGCGCCGCCGTCGCCTCGCTCCACCTCCGCCCAAACTAGCAAGCGCCTCGCCGTCGCCTCGCATTCCGCCGCCGATCCCGCCACCTATCGCCGTCGATTGGAGCCCCGAGCCGCGACCTCGACGACGATCCGAGCTTCTCCACCGCCGGGCTCCGCCGTCGCCGTCGCCGTCGCCGACCCACTTCCGGCCTTTCCCGCCGTCCGTGAACATCACCTCCAGCTCCGCCTACGCTCCGGGACGGCGGCGCGCTCCTTCCCGGACGCCGCTGAGCCCTAAATCGCCGGATCCGAGTCCGTGCCGCCGGACCACCGCGCCGGAACCGTCGCGGTTCACCGTCCCGCCTCGCCTCCACACGCCGTCTCCGTCGCCAAGGACCACCCGAGGTAGTAGTTCCATGCGTGAGGCACACCCTCCAACTCATGTCGCGGCCGTTCCAGGCCGGACGCCGCCGGTGACGCGGCCGCAAAGTCGCCTCGCCGCCGGCCGGCCCTGGGTTGGGGAGGAAGAAGGGGATTTTACCCTGAGCCCCTGTTCTTTTTCCTTTTAACATGAACTATATACTGAGTCTTGTGAATCTTGCTGATTAGCCCCTGGGACGATGCAATAATTAAGTATAGGTATTTTCTCCTATATATATATCAAATGAAATATTCCAGAAATTGGTTAAACATTAGAAACTCAATAACTTTTTATAGGAATTTCTAAAAATCACAAATGAGCACTTTCTGGAATCCTTAGAAGTAGATCTACACACTGAGTATGATGTTGGCCACTGAAATGACCATTTTGCCCCTGGAAATAATGCATGCATGTTTAACTAAAGTAAATGGGAAAATGAGGGTAAGTGAAGTCCAAATCTTATGAAACTTGAAAAACACTGTGCATGTGACATGCACAGCCCCCAGTATTTTTCTTGGGTCATTTTGGTTCTGTTAGCACATAGATCCATATTTATCTTTGTATTTAATGTGTTTTGCTCCATATAAAAGTGAAATAAATAGAAACCATGCCCAGAAAATAAATTCAAGTTTTCAGTGGAAATAAACTATTATTTGGATTATATACCTTGCTTGCTTGGAGAGACATGGCCTTTTCAGGTGCCATGTGCAACCCTTGTAATATGCCATTTTCAGCATCTAACCTGACAAAACTGTGGGTTTTATGTGCTGCCTATAATAATCCAAAATGAGATTGACAGCATGAACTTCGTGTTTTTGTTAAAGCAAGAAACGACCTTTGTTTTAAATTTAAGTCCTTTATGGAAGAAACTGGTTCTTTAGATGGAACTGCAGCACCAGTGGAATTTACAGGGGTGGATAAGAGTCTGTCTAGCATGTTTGGCTAGTTTGTGAGCCACTGTATTGGATTGTCTTCTAATTTTGTATCTATGGAAATTCCAAAAGGAACATAGAGTCAACAACTTCAGAGGGACAGATTTTAGCATACTGAAGGAGATGCCGGGACAGCTAATGAAGTAGTGCTAGTACTAGTACTAATACTAAATACTAGAGTAACAGTAGTAGTGTAATTAATACTCTAGCAGTAGCAAGTGCTCAAACCCACCACTGCGATCGGCCCATGACCATCTAAAGTCACCAGCACAGTATTTTGCTGACTTCGCTCAAGCAAGTCAGAGAATCTCATTCGGTGGCAATGAGGGATAGCTGATAGCATAAGAATTGTTGCAAAAGGGTTGGATTGACAAATCAGTATTATTGGCAAGACTAATTGGAATGTCATCACGGTCCACCGTATGTAGAACATCAATATCCAAAGTGTTGCAATATTTATCAGACACCAGTTTATCTCCAAATTCTGTCTATTTTAGCTGGTCAATTGCCAAAACTCCAAGTTGCCTAGCAGCTGATCTTATCGGAATCGGTCGGTCAATTGCAGAGCACAAGGCATGATTCATCACAATCCATTTATTATTCTATTAATCTGCATCTACTAGGAACGTATTGGTTCGCGGTAGACAGACACTCGATCAACGATAGACGTGGCGCTCAGCACAGCCACACGCACCACCGCCCACGGACATGCCGGCGCTAGCTAGCTCACTGTCACGGCCTCCATGAACTCCTCGTCGGCGACGAGCCTCGCGATCGCCTCGGGGGACAGGCACACCTCGAGCCCCATCCCCATGCCACCCCCGCCGTCGCGCCCCTCATACACCATCACCTTCCCGTCCACCTTGTCCCCGGCGCCGCTCCGCACGGCCAGGGGCCGTCCCCACCCGAAGTCGTTGCCATACACGTCGAACCGCAGCGAGCTGCTGGTGACGAGCCGCGCGGGGTTCCTACTTGGCACCACGCGCCGGAGCCTGACGGGCTTCCGACGGCCCCAGGAGGCGACGTCGTCCCTCACCTAGGCCTCGTCGAACGCCGCCACGGCGCGGTTCAGCAGCCACGCCGCGTGGCCTAGGCCCTTCTCCTCGATCTCCCCGACGGCGGACCTCGCGACGGAGAACGTCACCGGGCTGCCCACGTACTCCTGCGGCACGCCCCGCACGCGGCCGCGCAGCCCGATCACCAGCTTGTGCGTGGTCTCCTGCTCCGGCGCGAGGCCCCGGGCACGGCACACCGCGCGCCAGAGGTGGGCGAGCAGGGACTGCAGCGAGGAGATGGTGGCCGCCGCCGTCCCGGCCATCTCGGCGTTCGCCTTCGCCTTCAGCTGCTTCACGCTCTCGGCGGAGAAATGGAGGAAGCATTCCCGCGTCGGCGTGTGCTCGGGTCGCCGCCGGACGAGGTCCTCGGGCCTGCTGAACGGCAGGGGGATCGGCGCGGGGCGAGCGCCGAGCACCCATCTGTCCAGCACCGGCGGTGGCGTAGAGAGCTCGCCTCCGGCTCCGCCGCGGCAGTTGATCTCCGACCAGGTGATCTCCGACCAGGTGTTGAGCAGGTGCCAGAACGTGGTCCCGTCGCCGACGGCGTGGTTGAGCGACACGGCGACGAAGACGCCGTCCGCGAGCTCGGTGACCTGCGCCGCGAGCACGGGGAGGTTGCCCACCACCGCGTCCGCGTTCAGCAGCCCGTTCAGCGGGAACAGGGACGACGACACCACCGGCGGGGTGTAGAGCGGCGCGGTGACGTCGCTCACGGTGACCCCAGGAGCCACGGCGTGGACGAGCTCGGCGCCTTCGCCGTTGCAGCAGAGGGAGATGACGAGGCCCGGGGTGCTGGAGGACTCGCCGGCGGCGGCGGCGACCTCTGGCTCCGAGGCGGTGAGGCGGCCGGCCAGCGGGTAGAAGCGGCCCAGCGCGCGAGCTAGGGATGAAGCGAGGTCGTCGACGAGTGCTGCGCCTCCAGTCCGAGGCTTGGGCAGGAGGATCCCATACTGGTTGTGGTCCACCGTGAGCAGCTGCAGATCCCAGGGCGTCAGGTGAATGACCTCCGGCGGCTCTGACGGCGGCGAGCTTGCCGGCTCCGGCCGGACCAAACGCCTTGACACGATTCGGACATCGCCGGCGGTGGCGGAGTTTTCCATTTTTTTTTCTCTCTGGTTAGCAGTTTCGTCTAGGCAACCGGAGCCGTGCCCAACTGAATGCTGTTTTGTAATTGCGTTATGTGCAGCGTTTTTTTTAGAGTAAAATATCTGCAGTGTTTTATAATCGCGTTCTCTGCAGCTATGGTAGTAGTGGGTGGCACGTCAACCTCCACACCCACACGCATGCAGAGCCAAAGTGCAGAGGGCGTCGTTTCGATGATCTTGTCGTCTTCGTCGCGCCCAAGCGGCGGGATACGTACCAACTTTTTGGCCGGCGCGTCCGGGATTTGCACCAACTTTTTTTAGATGAATGTGCTGCAATCAACTCCGGTTGCCTCCGTCCCTGGAAAGTGCAAGGTCGCCTGGACAGCGTTGTACCCGCCGGTGGAGTTCGGGGGCCTGGGGATCACCAATTTTAGTCTGTTCAGGCGAGACCGAGCGCGGGTCCTGGAACTGTTCAGGGCGGATCAACTCTGTTCTTGTGCGACAACTGGGTCATCGTCAAGGAGGCAAGACTTTGGATCTTGGCTGCCTTTCCGTTTGTGGATGTAAATTAAACCTATTGGATCTTGGCTTGCAGTTGCATTGAAAGCGCAGCTCTCCACTCACAAAAAGCTCCAGCATCGCTTCACTGCAATCAGAACGCTCCTCTAAAAACCATATATCAACTAAAAAAATAACATTCAATATATTATACAAATTATACCGATAAATAAAAGTAAAAGTGCAAGTAAGATTTTTTACCTCAAATAATTGTGGAGGTCATCTTAGAAATGTCCTTTTTTCGCTACCAGATGGATATTTCCTTGGTGGCATGATGTCTACAACCAAAGAATAGATTAATAAAATAATAATATGATTTTAATTCTCGATAATCTAATTAATTATCAAAAATTAATTAATCACTTACTCACATGGCGAGCGTGTGGACGTGTGGTGAATAATCTAAAATAGAGACGCGGAGTAGCAAACCCAAGGTAGATCGGATCTACCGTGACCACCACTAAATAAAATAAGGTACATAGGGTTGATGAGATCATGAGAAATCAATAGACAGTAAAAATATAGAATGAATTGATTTGGTATGTTCTTTTAATCTAGTTTAAAGAGACAAGATTGGACGAAGCACGAACCATGGAACGAACCGTGCGGCGGCGGCGGCGCTAGTTCGACTGGAATTGGAATCGATCAATCGACGGGAACGCTGGAACACGCCGGCCATCAGATGATCCAACGTTGGAACTGCCACGGTGACCATATGGGCCCTTGGCCAGTTGGCCCACTGTCCCAATTGGGCCCGCCTTTCAATAGGTACATGCGCAATCTCGCTGGAATTCATCGACCGATCGAGCACGAGCAGCGACCACGAAGCAGAGACCATGGATCCGCCTCCAGCTCGGTATCCGACGCCGGCCGGCCCGTGGGAGCCGCAGCTGCCTCTGTTGGCCGCCGCGTGAACCCCTCCTCCTCGAGCTCCAGGGCCCGGCGAGCATAGGAAGCGAGCGTCCGGGGCCCCGCTGGCGTCGTCATCGTCCGGATCCACCCCGCCGGCGCCCGTCCGGGCTGGCCTGCGCTCGTCCTCGTCCGGACCCGGGGCGGGGCCTCCTCTGCTCCTCCCCGCTGTCTCCCCTGCTCCTCTCCGGCCGGCACGACGCAAGAAGCTGTTCCTCTCGTCGATGTCGCTACTGCGGACAATCAGTCCGGCCAAGCGCGCGAGCTGTGGCCGTTGGAGCAGACGCGGAGGAGAGAGACGATGGCGTGCTGTTCGTACGACGATCGCAGTAGCGTCCCGCCGCTCGTACTGAAGCGTGCAGTGTGGGATAGAGTCCCCCGCTGCAGCATATTTTCCCCACTCTATACGCTAAAAACGCCAGCGTGGCCGGTACTGCTCTGGGTACCGCACCCCAGTGTGGACAGCCTGACAGCCGACAGGCACCGGAAATGAGCAAGTGAAATAACGGTGGCAACACGCAGATGCCAAATGAAGTTCAATGCGATGTGAACTCACAATGCCTTAGATTACCAGTTATGCAGTTCGTTTGCAAAGGAAACCTTGTCTTTGACAGTGCCTGCCTTATGATCGAACTTTGATTTGCCTTTTTTTCCCCCTCCTCTAGATTCATTCCTGCAGACTGGTAAAATTTAGAATGTGGCCTCAAGATTAGGTGATGCAAGTACTAGAAAACGCTGCCTAGATCTTTGGATGCATGGGAAGAAGGATGTGGTCATCAAAGCCTTTCGATCCCAGGTCATATGCAGAGACCAATTCCACAAAAATACGAGACTGGTGATCTCTTTTTCGGCTAACAGGAAATAATAATTCACATAAGTACAAATAAATTAGTTATAAAATGCTTACACCCTACGACAATCAATCTGTATTCCCTATTCAGAGCAACCACTTTTAGGCCCTGTTTGTTTGAGCTTGTTTGAGTTGCGAACCTTCTAAAAGCTACTTCTGAATCATAAAAAACTACGAAAAAAAGCTCATATCACAAGACAAATTGGAACTTTGGTGGCTTTTGCTTCTTTGAAGGGGTTCCAAAACGGTTGTTTGTTTGAGCTTCTTATACAGGGCTAAAAAGTTTGCTGAAATTTGAAACAAACAGGGCCTTAGTTGGTATAATTACTATTGGAGCAAGTGTTTCAAACTCTTATGTGCTGCACCGAAAGAAAATCCCCAAGATCCTTGTGCATTTATTTTCCTAATAACATATACTAGTTATGATGCTACATCCTACAAACAATCAAGCTGTATTTCCTATTTGAAGGAACCGATTTTAGTAGGTAATTGATGGACATGTTTTTCAAATTCTTGTATGCTGCACCGAAACAAAATCACCAAGATCCTTGTGCATTTTTATGTTTCCTGCTGGACTAGTGCAGGCGTGCAGCTCAACACGAGCTGACCTAAAATTCGCATGTTCCCTTCCTTAGTGGAGTACAATAAGCATATCTATAACCCTCCCATTTGTTAGAGTGGCGCAACAGCATCCGGCCCAGCTCGCTCGGTACCCACGAGCCGACGGCCCACCAGGCCCATATACACCGGAGCCCACAACATATAAGACATCAGGCCTAACTCTGCCCAAAAGACTAGCCTGTTAGGTGAGGACTGCCCTACCTTATATGTCGTGCTCCCCCACCATCAATTATCGATGTGGGACTAAACCTAACAATCTCCCCCCGTCACACATCGAGCCCAACTCTTCCATCACACAACACCGGTGATCTCCAAAGAGTTATCCCAGGCCCTTGACACGAGTCCACATCTCCATATCTCACACACCCCGTGTGACCCCTCCGGAGAAATCCCCAGACTCCCCCGTCATCCCGTGACCCTAGAGATTTTCCAGGTTTTCAACCATGAGCTCTGATACCACTTGTTAGAGTGGCACAGCGGAATCCGGCCCAGCTCGCTCGGTACCCACGAGCCAGCGGCCTATCAGGCCCATATACACCGGAGCCCACAACATATAAGACCTCAGGCCTAACTCTGCCCAAAAGACTAGCCTGTTAGGTGATGACTGCCTCCACCTTTTATGCCGTACTCCCCACCATCAATTACCGATGTGGGACTAAACCTAACACTATTAACCAACACCAATTAATTTCTTGCGACACATACAACCTGTCAAACTTGACGACACATTTCCTAATGTATGATCTGTCTACCAGACTAGAGGAAATAAAGCTATGGTTAAAGTAAAGTACCGGCAAGTTCTCAACTGGCTTGGCTTCCTTGCGGACAGCCATTGACAGGATGCATCCCTCAAAACTGCTGCCTGCCTTTGCCAACTGGGCAGAGGGATTTGGAAAGTTCCAGCTGCTGCCACCTGGCCATCAGGTTTGAAAGAAAGAAAGAAAGAAAGAAAGAAAGAGCAAGACATACTGTTCTGGTCTTGGTTACCATATCACCAGAGCACCAAAAGACTTGTCATTGCAAAGTAAGTACGTCTGCACTTTAGCAGGTTGGCCCCTAGATTTTCCACATGTTCACTCCTTAATAATGATTGTAGTGAATGTTTGATCAAATAGTCACGCATCACAAATAACAAGCTCCAATAGTAGTGAAATTTCCTAATAAGAAAAAAACAAAACAATATGCAAACAAGGACTAACAATAACACAGTTGCCGGCCTGCCGGATTTGAACCGGCTGCAAAGGAAGGCATGGAGTCTTTCAACCCCAAACCATCCAACACTCTTCCAACCGAGCAAAGGCCGGTGATTTGACATCAAAACTGAACGGCATCTCCAGGCATACCATCATGTGTCATGTGTGTTCTGTAGGTGGTACTGATTTCTGTATTAAAATTATTTTTTGTGGGTGGCAGTGACTACTAAACAGAAAAATAGCAACATGCATGCACTCCATTCCAACAACATGCAACAGCAACTCAAAGCAATGACAAAAGGTGACGTTATGCTCACAAAAACAAGCAGAAGAATATTAAGATTCACTTGCATACCCCCTTTTTTTTTTCCCCTTTTTTGGGTATATGACTGCGTGCGTGCGTGCGTGTGTCCATGCTAGAATTTCCTAACCTCATTATCCTAACCTAAGCTTTGGCTTCACCAATCAACTGCTTCTTTTACATCTAGCCGAATCATTGGCCCTACAATAACTTTTTTCCATATAAAAAATGTTGATTAACCCCCTCCCGAAACTTATTTTATTTCTAACCCTTTAGCGGCCCACCAGGCGTGGCGTGTCATGACTATCAACGTCATAGCCATTATCGTCATAATCAAGGGCGCCACCAAGACGCCATGCTGGCAATGAGGAGCCCATATGGGCCGCCAGATCCCCTTTTCCTCTCCTTCCCCCAACCACTCTCCTTCCTCCCACACCCATGCCGCACCCTCCTCCCCCATCCGCACCGCCCTGCTCTCCTTTTGCCCTCCCCCTTCTTTCTCATCCATTGATTGAAGTTTTCTTCATTGATATTGAAGGTCTAGAAGATATCTTGGTTTAGGAAAGGTATGTCCTCCTGCCCATTTCATTGATTGACCATGTTAAGTTAGGGTTTGTGGGATTTGATGTTTGACATAGGTATTGATGTTGATGTGTGTGGTCTTTGTTAGCCTTCCATGTTAAGTTAGGTTCAGATCATGGCATATATGTTGAAATGGTTAGCCTTTCATGTGTGTTATGTATTTGTTGATTTATGAAGATTCTTAGTTTTAGGTTCGGGATATGGTTAGTCTTAGTTTTAATTTTTTTTATGTTAGTATTATATTTCAATGTATATGGTTTTATTATGTATTTGATTATACGTGTATGTAATCCATCATGGCATGCTACTTTGTTTGTTTTGTAAAATTAGTTATGTTTAGGGTTAGCTTATTGTTAGATGTTGATGTATATATCCTAGATTTGGAGATACATTTTGTTCCATATATTGATCTATATCGAATTCGTGGATAGTGCATGAACATATATTAACCGAGCATTTTAGCATTGCAGTTCCAAGCCCCGATCCAGGCGTGGTTAGGGTTCACTTCACGAAGTGGGAGGACTACCCTAGGGACAAAGATGCCCCAGTTTCATCATCCCCGACTCCTGTGCCCTACTGTGATTGCGGCCAACCTGCAGAGGTGAAGCAGTCGAGGGATGAAGACACGGCCGGTCGAGCTTTCTACACGTGCAAGCTGAAACAGTATTCGGATGATGAGTATAGTGTCAAGCCCTGCTACTTCTTCAAGTGGATTGACGGCCCTGATAAGTATGACCCGAGAATAAGGATGTTTCCATGGCGTAGTGAGGACACCACCCCTTTCCATAAGTTTCGGCGTTGGGTCCCTCCACCACCAAACCCCCCAGAACTGTCGGAGAAGGAGAAGGAAGAGGCACGAGCAGCCCGTATAATGAACCCTCCCTTGTGCCACTACGGTGTGCCCTCCAGGCTCAGCAGGCTGAATCCAGGGGTTCAATTTGTACCCTTCTTTCGTTGTCCTTTAAGGAGCTCGGTAAGTGCAATGTTTTTTTTGTTCGTCAATACATGTGTTGTATATAGTGTGCTAATGAGTTAATTGTAGGATGGTCGGCAAACCTGTGACTTCCAAGAGTACGTCTACGGCCCGAAGCCGCTTTGGCCTACAAGCG
This sequence comes from Raddia guianensis, assembly GCA_036346415.1. Lineage (NCBI taxonomy): Eukaryota > Viridiplantae > Streptophyta > Magnoliopsida > Poales > Poaceae > Raddia > Raddia guianensis. The sequence continues at coordinate 8,641,644 of CM070536.1, read as the reverse complement.
AGGAAATCGAGGAGTACACCACGGGGGCAAAGAAGTGGCCATCCGAGTCCTACCCACCGCGTCGCTGCAAGTGTGGCATTTTGGCTCGTAGAGGAGTCGTCCCCTCCGAGCTTGGGTATGGTTGGTATTGCGGCAACTCTTACAGTGATTTCTGGGTTAGTACTCGTACTCAATGATGTTGATGAACTTAATGTAGATGGAAGCACATATTTCGTAATGGGTTTGTGTCGTCGAAATGCAAGAGGGGCGTCAATGTGACTGGGAGGACTTTCCTGGGTGGACTAAGTGGTTTGACGAGGTCGACCACACTCATCCACCCTCGAGGCCAAGGATGATTGAGGAGAGGAAGCAGAAGATACGGATGGAGCATGGCATATTAGTTCCATATGACAAGGACTTGAGCCAGATTTGGGCGGACATGAGAAGGGATCTAGGTCCTCCTGTGGGCCTTTGTTACTCCCAGTCTCAGATGCTTGAGTATTGGAGGATGCATAGGTCTAGGTATCCGCCTGGAATTGCAAGTGGGGAGGTGGCAAAGCAGGCACATAGTAGGTGGAGGGAGTGGGTGGATCGGGAAAGGGAGGAGTATAGGAGGCAGGCGGCCGAGGGAACAGACATTGACTTAGAAGCCACTTACCCAAAGGGTTCATGGCAGGAACTAATTCAGGGGATCCACCTTCAGAAGAGAGCTGAAGCAGTGGAAATGGAGACAATGAGAGGCCTAGTCCGTAACCTGCCACGTCTAGAGCCGGATGGTGATGAGGAGAAGGGCAATGGGGGCAATGGCCAGTGAAGTCCGTGACAAAGAAGTCTCCCTTTTATTTTGTTTCGCATCGGGATGGAAAATCATGTCATTTGCTTGAAACATTTGAACGATTGACGAATGATGTGATGACCCTGATGATGGTGTAATGTATGTTGCATTTGACTTTAACTTAGGCCTATATATTGTAATAACTCCTAATATTGGTGTGGTGCATGTTGCAATATGCTTGATCTTAGGCGTGTATATTTCGCTTGAAGTTGAGTTTTGTATCTTAGGTGTATATATTTCGCTTTATCTTATGCCTAAGATCAAATGAAGTACAAAAACTAAACAAAAATGAAGTATAAAAACTAAACAAAAAAGAAGTATAAAAACTGAACAAAAATGAAGTATAAATGATACAAGTGTTAAATGAAAGAGGTAAAAGATGGACAAGGGAGGCAATGGGGCGGTAGGTCTTGCGGCGCCAGCTGGCACGGCCAGTAGAAGTGAGTCAGCGCCCAGAGAAGCCTGAACCCAACAACTTTCGTGTCGTCCCAAAAGTTCCTGGTTGTGGCCTTCCCGTGGCGCCACAACTCATCTACTGGCGTGCCGTGCCCGCCTGGCTTGCGGCCGAGGTCTAACGCCACGCCGGGTGGCGCCACAAGATGTCGGCGGCGGCGCCAGTTCGGTGGCGCCAAGCGATAGCTATGCCGCCAGAGGCATGGCGGCCATGGCGCCTTGCCACCGGCACGGCTTTTTATTACTTGTTTTCAACTATATAAAATTTGCACTCAGCATCTTGGCGGTGCCCAAACCTGATTTACTACTAGAGGTGGAAAAATTCATAGTTTGACATAAGTACTAGAGGTGTTCACATAAGTACTTTGACACAAACAGTTCACACAAATAGTTCTGAGTCTTCACACAAATAGGTCTCAGCGTACACACAATTAGTACATAGTTGTTAACTCAAATAGTTCGACGAGAGTTCAACAAGTACTGCACTAATAGCTCAGGCATCACTGGCCACCGCTGGGGGTGTAGCGGCTCGGGTCACGGCGAGGACGAGCAACGTTGCTCGGGAGGACGTTTGCGCTTCCCACGTCTGACGAGTCACGGGCCCTCCTGCGTCGTCCATGTTCCTGCGGCGTCACCTGAGGTGCAGTCCCGCTCGTACCCTGCATTAGCATCGTTTAGACTCTGGAGTAGCACAACGAATGGAATTATTTGTGTTCCAAAAATACTAACCGCAGCATCTGGCTGGGACTGCGTGAAGAACAGTGGGGCACCTCCCAGCTGGCTTTGGTCCAAAGTGTCCTGGTCCCATCCGGTGCTGTCGTAATCTGCTTCGGACTCTTCGGTGTCTTTTTTTGAGAGGAAACTGGAAATTCATTCCATCAAATGGCAGGGTTACATCTTACATGACACTTGATCAACCAAACCCAAACGCGCACACTCACAGCAAAGCATGTGACTAACTTCTGACACCGTCTGACCTAAACCACAAACAACAACCAGAAGCGAGCGAAGCGCTCCTTCAACCAACCCGAAGCGAGCGAAGCGCTCCTTCAACCAAATCGAACCGCAACCCTAACACCGCATGCGGCTGCACCAACCACCAACCATCTGCAGACCAACATGCAAAAGACAACCCGGCGAGCAAGGCCTCGACGCAAGCACGTCGGCCCCCAATTCGAAGCCCTGGCGAAGGCACGGCAACCACCTACGACCACCCGACCCGACGGGATCCAAGGAAAGACGCCGACAAAGACGCGAAGGGGGCAAGACAGCAACTTGCCTCTCCAAGGGGCCCGCGCCACCCCAAGGCGCCTTAGTCGGATTACACCGCAGCAGTCCTTGACCCCGCAAGCACCAAACCAGGGCAAACCGTCGGAGCTGGAGTAGAGGGGAGCACGGGTATAAACCCCCGCCACCGACCGCACCGGAGGGCCAGCGACCACCAGGGCAGTGGAGGGATGGGCGGATGCCACAACCCCACGTCCAGCAGCCGTCGCCCCCGACACCGGCCAAGCCAAAGGACCTCCACCAAGGACCAGAGCTGGGACGGATTGCACACTAAAGAAAAGAAGAAAAAGAAACAACCTCCTACAACCTCCCTCCACCAAGCACGATCCATCGGACGCCGACGAGCCGCCGGCCGAGGAAAGACGCCGACCCGGCCAAGATCGCGACGGAGGAGGACGCCGCCACTCCGCCCTGCCTCGCCGTCACACGGCCGCCCATTGGAGCCGCCAAGCCGCCGCCGCCGACGCCGCGAAGCTCTTTAACTCGGAGGAAAGACGAGGAGGGGGACGACGTCCCAAACCACCCCTCCTCCACCCCCCGCCACGGCGCCGTCCCGAACACTTCTCTGAGAGCCACCAACGCCAGATCTGGAGCGCACGGGAAGAGGAGAGGAGAGGAGGGGATCCACCGCTAAGCATGCCCACTGGGGGGGAGGCGCCGACGGGAGGCCCATTGCCGGCGGTGCCGCCGCCGCCGCCGGGGAGAACCCCAAGAGGATGCCCGCGCTGAGAACACGGGGAACATGGCGACGTTAGGGCGGCGGCGAGCCGAGCGGGAGAGGCGAGGCGCCCGAGCCGGCGCTAGGCGGCGGCGGCGGCGGCTAGGGAAACCCTAGTCGCCCGCGACTCCCTTTGTCGCTCTCCTAATCTGGAAGTGACTCTTCGGCGTCTTGGCCTACAACCTGCTTGCCTGTATCGCGCCTACGAGACCTCGAGGACTCCTGACTAGCCGCAGAGTCCCGGCGGGCCCTTGAAGAGGTACACCTGACAGGCGAAGCAGCTGCTGGCTGCACAACCACGGCTGGGATAGCGGCCTTGTGGCATCCAATTTTCATGGATAGCTTTCGGCAAGTCCTGATAACCGTCTGCACGACCACACAGTACAAGTAAGTTCGATATGTACATTTAGTAGTTGTTCAAATGTGAACTTTTTCTTGCGATGACTATACCTTAGCAAACGCTATGAGGTGACCACCTTGGTTGCCACGCTCCCGTCCAATGGCCACTCCTGCCTCGTTTTATAGCCACGCTAGCTGCTCTCCCTGAAAGTACAGTCAAAGGTATTATGTTGTTCACATGTTTCAATAAATAATAATTGCAACGAGAAGTTTTACCATTCGTACCACGAAGTTTTGCAATGGCGCTCTCCCAGGCTGGACTCCAAATCGTGTTTCCCAGTCATAGTGGTCCATGTCATCGTCGCTCGACTCCACCTCACCTATTGGGACCTGGTCCAAGCTTGGTTTTAGCTTGACCCGAGACACGCCATGCAACCAACGCAGGTACTCCTTAAAGGCCGCTTCACGGTGCACTGCTCCAACGGTGGGTTCCATGCGCTCCCGGCTGTTCCACGCGTGGATGTGCTGGGCGTGGGTGATGCGCCAGTCCATCTGCTTGTACCGTTTCCTCGAGTCCATCCTATTAGGACAAAGTGAAGTCATTATTATTCAAAAACAGATTAGTGAGTACGTACACATATGGACTTAAGTTTTTAATGGCATACTTGTGTAGGTCCTGGTCCGTGGCTACCATCCTAGGAGGCGTGACTTGGTGACGGGCGAACTGGTGAAGAACACGGCAGGGGAGGTGCCACTCGACAATGTAGAAGAAGATCAAGGGCGTCACTGACCTCCAGATAAGGAAATCTCGCGTATAGGCGTGGCTCAGTCTCTCCACATCGTAGTCCTCCATGCCATACGGGAACCACTCCACCTGCAAATCGATACAAACATGAATTGTTGAAAATGTTATTTAACTGCGATTCAAATGAACATCTAAACTATGGAAACTTACCTGATGATGAGTGAGGCAATCTATCTCGTTCGTGTACATGAGATACTTTCTAGCTGGGATACCTCGGACACTCTTGACGTTCTTCCAGTTGTATAGCACAGTTGGCCGTGACCCCGGTATGTTCCATTCCTACGATGATAAAGGTTAGTCCAACCAAAGTAGCATAACATAATATTATCCACAATAGGATACGTTCTAACCCATGCACTCACCGGAACGAGGCCTTTCTCGGGTCGTCCAATAGGCAAGCGCTCCCAACTCCAAACTTGAAGGATGTACAAATAGCCACCGATGTTGGAGTTTTCTTCCCTTCGCTAGCACGTGTCGCACATGCTCTGGTACAGGAATGCCAACGCTGCCGAACCCCAGCTGTGCGCGGCAATGTTCTCCCAATCTTGGCATAGGATCTGGAGAACACTGGCTTTGATGTTGTTGCCAAAAGCATTGGGGAAGAGGAAACCCCCCACAAATTGCCAGAGCCAGGCCCTGGCATGGCGCTCGACCTCCGCATCGTCCGCTCCATCCGGGCAAACCTCGAAGTTGTCGCGAAGCCAGGTAGCAGTCACACCTGACGTCCTCCTGCAATTAACCGGTGCCCGAAACATAAGAACCCAAGCAAGGGCACAAAATAAGCATGGACATATACGAGATGGTAACTTATGTCCTCCTGTCGCCATCCGGACGTGCTGGCGGCGCTACACCGAAGGTCTGCTCCACCAACGCTGGCCACGTCGCGTGGTTTATGATTCCACAAACGGGCACACCCTCCAACGGCAAAGCGGTGATCATCGTTGTGTCCTCCATCGTGATGGTCATCTCCCCACACGACAAGTGAAACGTGTGGGTCTCCGGCCGCCAACGGTCGACTAATGCGGTCAGCAGTGCTGGGTCCAACGCCGGCAGGCAAGCATTGACCACCATGGCCAGTTACAGAAAAGCCAGCCCGCTGCAGGAACGGGGCGTAGCGGTCGTCCCAACGTAGGACGTCGGTGTGAGTGCGAGCCCGGAGGAGGGGTAATCGCTGCAAGACAGGGAAAATTTTTTTTGTAAACAATAATGCAGGAAACATACGGAATACATTAGGGGATCCTAGTAACCTGTCCCGCGGCGATCACTGGTGCACGGTGCTTCCTCTCGTAGTACAACTCAAGGAGCGGGTACTGAGGGTCCGCCATCCTACATGAAAGAAAACATAATAAGGCACATGTTAGACAGGTAGCAAATTATAATACAATAGATATGACTACGAACGAAACAGCAAATGTATTAACAAGTACCTATAAACGTTAAATATATATAGAAGCACTATATGATTACCTTCTCAATTTGCCCAACCTTGGCCTTCTTCAAGGCCCTACATTTACCCTTATGTGCCCTAGCGTTGTGCCCAACCTCATGACAGTTCGAGCACCTTCCTTGGGTAGGAAGCTCGTTGAAATCCTCGGTGTCGTACTTGTATTTCCCGTACCCGTTACATGCGTCCATGTCGCCCTTTAGCCATTTTGTCTTGCGGCGTCCAACCTTAGTCCTGAGCAGGTTCGGGTCCGGGAAGTAATCGAAACTAGTATAGGGCGGCCACTGGGTAGGATCATAGTACGGCTCGAACATAGGCTCCCAAATCTTGAGGGTGTTCTCCTTCCGGTAGTAAGGGCTGAAGTACTTGCTCGCCGTGTGGTCAATGCCCCTTTCCCTACAGGCGGTTATCATATGGGAGCAAGGCACGTGCCAAAGCTGGGGCACCTTGCACTAGAACTCGACATTCTCGACGTCCACCCTAAAGTTTCGACCACCGAAATGTTCCCCGCCAGGATTTGTCCCGCCAACAGACTTCACATTGTAAATCTGCCTTAGTGGACCGTGCGCATCCGCTACCTGGGCCAAGGCAATCTTCTTCTCCCTTTCCCAATGTTCAGACATTGTTCCTCCCCACAAAGCACCCTCATCAAAGTGGGCCTTTGCTATCCCCCATCGATCAACAAAGTATGTGTTGCACTTCTCGAAAGAGCACATTACGATTCCAGAAACCGGCAAAGCCCAGCTAGACTTGAAGACATTGTTGAGTGACTCAGACCCGTTGGTCGTCATTATCGTATACCTGCAACCTCCCTCATCGAACGCAAGAGCCCACTTCGACTTCTTCTCCATTTGTCTAGCCAACCATGCCTTGGCCTTAATGTTAAGCATCGGTTCGAGCTCGACATACAACTTGTCAAAGTACCTCTCCTCCCTAGCACAACACAATTGCTTAAGCTTGCTGATGATCTTATCACTTTTCTGCCTTCTCCACATGTTTGCCCCAAAGTGTCTTGTCGACGGTTGGGATATTGACCCAAGTCAACCAAGGTTCTTCAAGGAGGAGATAGGAGACACGCCGAACAACCACGAACAGCAACGAACAGGGAGACAGGGGTTTTTATCCTGGTTCAGGCCTCTCGGGAGAGACAATAGCCCTACGTCTAGCCTTTCTTATATATCAGGGATGAATACAAGAGATGGTTCGACGAGACGAACAAGTCTCGGCGAGATTATGCGTGTACAAGTGCCAAAGCTCTAAGCTAGATGCTAAGATGTAAAACTCAATGCCAGGGATCCTCTAAACGCCAAAGGGCCCCTGTTTATATAGTGTTGAGCAAACCGACCTCTCGGGAATATCGGTAGGGCTAACTACGAGATCGAATTAACTCAAGACATGCCAAATATATCCCGAGGTAGATAAGGCATTCTCCTAGTCTTGGGGATCACGACGTCTGCTCCAATCCGGGAAACTAACGTCCGGGTCTTCACGTAGCCGTGCAGAACTCTTGTTCGAGTCGGACTCAAACACGATTCCTTGGCCATTACGCACCACGCCGCCAGGAAGGCTGTTGGTAGGATGCATATGGGCCAGATAGAACCTTCCAGGATCGGGCCTGGTAGGTCATTCGACCGGCCGTCAGGGAGTGGGCCATGGCAATGGGCCGTGATTTTATCCCCGACATGTCTCATGCACCAATGATGCTCAAGAGGTGGGTAGCCATCTATGACAAGTTCCACTGCATTAAGAATGCCCCGGTGGCGGTCCGATATTACGCAAATCTTCCTTTCCTTCCAAGGACGTGCCGCCTTAGAAGCATGAAGAACCAATCCCAGCTTGCGTTGTTCTCACCCTCGGCAAGAGCAAATGCCATTAGGACCAGCTGGTTTTTAGGATCAACAGCGGTAGCCATCATGAGCACACCCTTGTATTTACCAGTCAGGAAAGTGGCATCCACTAGTATAATAGGATGGCAATACTGGAAGCCTTGGATGCACTGCCCGAAGCACCAGAAAACACGCTTCATCACGAACATGGGGGGCCCATTCTCATGAGCCAACGTCCGGCCGCCAGTGTGAGTGAACCACTTAGTGCCAGGGTTGTAATGCTTTATAGCAAACATGATCTTAGGAACCATGTTGTATGCATCCTTCCAATTCCCGTATACCAATTCCATCACATGCTGCTTTGCTCGCCAAGCCTTGGAATAGTTCACAAGATATCCGGTGTATCCACGAATCGTCTCAATTAGTAAAGAAATCGAGACGTTCGGATCCGCTGACATGATTCCAGCTATTCGGCAGCCAATGTACTTCGCAGTGTTCTGCGGATGGGACGGCTTTGTTTCAGACGAGGCACAAGTGTGAGGTTGAGTCACACTTGAAATTTTCCACCCTCCCGTCCACTTATCATGACGGGCGTGCACGGACCACAAGCATCCCTGCTTGCAAATCACGGTGTACCTCAACTTGGCATCCGAATGAGTCACCGTGTATGGCCGATGATGCCGAACCGCACAATCCATCAAGAATAACTGCAACTTCTCCAATGTCTCGAACTGCATGCCCTTCTTTATCACTGTCACCCTTGCATCTGGTGCACCCTCTACAGTAATGAGCCCCATGTCACACTTCGCAAGGTCGAACCGGCTACCATCATAAAAGAAGTGGACCGTTGGGATATCCACATTTACTGACTTAAGCATTGCCCTCTCATGCTCCGGTACAGAGCGGATCTTTTCAGCCCATTCATACACATGTCTTCGGATATTGCACGCCTTGACCATATCAGCACAGGAGCCCGCGTCAACTTCATCACTATCACTGCCACCACTTTCACCTCTTTCATCTTGCTAAGTAACCTCTTGATCAACATCATGCCTCTCATCCTCGCCCCCACTGCCATCCTCGTCATACTCAACACCACCTCCATCCTCATCCTCCGATCCTAAAGAAATGACATCATCATCAACCTCCTCAGCTAATTCCTTGTGTGAGCTGTCCTCCAAACTCTTGGTGGCCAATGCACGGTCAAACTCATTATTCCCGCCCAACATTTCCATGCCTTCACTTGCCTCAAACTCCTGGGTCACGAACTCCTTCTTTATCAGGCCCACACCTTGCTTGCTATCTAGAGACAAAGTTCTTGAACTAGTGCCTATCTCACCTTTGACACGACAGACTTCTCCAACAACCTCCAAACAAGTAACATTTGAGCTCTTCACAACCTCCTTGTATAAATTCCACTCCGATTCCGACGATATTGGCATCATCACATAGTGAGACCTTGCCTTCCCACTATCAAACCTCCCTCGTACCATCAAATCCCCTGAACCATCATCACAACCCAACATTTTTCCAACTCGGGACACTAACTCCACGAAACTTGGTGAGCTATCAAATATTATCACCTCATTTTTCATCTTCTCAAACTCACCGTTGACTCTAACTTCACCACCATGAAACAAACGGACTAAACGATCCATCTACAACAATGTACAATAACCTCTATTTTATAATCTAATATATGCCATCGAACGATCGTTTTAAACTGACAAATTTATATAAAACAAATGCATCCTATACATCCTAACTGAAATCTAAACATCAAATTAATCAAACAAATTTCAATTGTATCCCTAAACTCTAAGTGCTAGTAACTATGACAAATGGTAGAATTCAACCCGATGAAGTGCATAGTACCTTCAAACGCGTCACTGGCAGTGGTCCCCCGCTTCCTTCTCAACGTCTTCTAGCCACCATGGGCGCAATGGGCAATGGGCGGCGGCGAAGCATTACCGCCACAAAAGGTCGGACGCTTGGCGGTCAGTGGCGATAGGGACCGGCGGAGGCCGGACGACGTGGCAATGGCGTGGCGGCGGGAGGGGGCGGGGGTTGCGGCAATCACAAGTGGCGGAGGGCTCATTGTCGCCGGTGAGAGGTCAGGCTGGAGGCCTCCGAAGACGGGCCGACGATGTGTGGGCGTGTGGAGGAGGATGGGAGGAGGAGTCGTCGTCTGAGAAGGTCGGTCATCCGGCCCGGCAGTATGGGCTCCTCATTCTGGCGCCTGCGGACGCCACGCCTGTGCGCGCCAAAAGGGTTACAAATAAAATAAGTTTCGGGAGGGAGTTAATAATATAAATTTTTTTGAAAAAAGGTTAAAAAATAAAAAAATGCCAGACGGCAGATCGCCATTCCTACCCCGCGGTAGCCGCCAAGAGGCGAAAAGGGCACACAGCCCAGTTTTTTTGTTGACTGAGCGACCAATTAAGCGTGCAGCATGCGCTGCTCGCCAAGCAGCATCCTCAGATTTTTCTCTGCGGAGCGCCTCTGCCCCTCCTGCTGGCTGCCTCGGCGATCTCAAGAGCCCCATCGCCTCTCTTTCTTAGCCCCCTTCGATTACCCCGATAAAACCCGGGATTTTAACCTCCACGCCACTCAATTCGTAAGCCTCGTCTCCTACGCCATTACTTTCGCGAGCCCGATCCACCGTGCCACCGGAGCTGCGAATTTGTTACCTCTGTGCCATTCAGCTCATATTCCAGATTTATTAATTGTTTTCTAATCTTTTTGTTTGTTTTAAATTGTGACTTGACACTTTTGCCCCCTTCTCTTTCACTCCCTTGGCTGAGCCCAACCGCAACCCGATTGATCGTGCCATTCGCGGGAAGATCGACACGAACCGGTTCGTGAGGGCTCAGCCATCCTCCGGCGGCGACGCGCCCAACCAAAGCATCACCGGCGACGAGCAGCGCGGGAGGGATCGGCGGCAGGGAGCAGGCTGCTGGCCAGGAGGATGTGACGCCCAGCTCGGGAAGGATCGGCGGCAGGGAGCAGGCTGCTGCCGGGAGCCCGTCAGGCTAGGGCGCTGTGGCAAAGAAGAATTGGGACTTACAGCCACAGCGCAGAGAGAAGAGCAGCCGCTTGAGGAGGGTGACGGACTGCAACTCGTGCTCCTCCGGTTCTCCTCCCGCGAGCTCTTGCTTGAAGCGGCGCACCATGTCTCGTGGGTAAGCTGACGCCTCCCCACAAACAGTATGCAATGCAGCGGTGGTGCTTATCGAGCGGTCCTAGTGGCAGTGCGTATCGAGCGGTCCTAGTGGCAGTATGCAATGCAGAGCATCAGTTGGAGATGTGATAAGAGAATAAAATCTCGAGAAAATAAATGCAGACCATACTTGTTTCTCTATTGTGCCATAATTCTCAAGAATGATATGAAATACTCTACTTCCTTTTGTCAGTTTATGGTTTTATGCTTACCTCCAACATAAACATCACCGCATCCATGCATGCATCTGTATCATTTCTCAAAAAAAAACTCTGCCCTGTATTGTGTTTGCTAGTTTTTACCTGCATCCATCAACGTTTTTTACTATCAACATTTTTATCTGTATGTGGGGAGTTGATAGTAATCAAGCCGAGGCTTGATTTTAGGATCCGCCACTGCATTCACTCATCTAAGCATATTTCTATTTTGGTAGGAATGACGTTGAGTTGAGTGTTTGCGTCTCTAACAAAATTATGGGAGACGGTGGGTCGAGTGGTGTCATGGAGGATGTGGTTGATGAATTTGTTTCAGCTTTGAGCCATCATGGCAGTACCCGATATGATGAAACAGTGCAAATTGATTGGGAAAGCTTAATGGTTTGTGAACCTAGAGATGACCAATTTGGGTCTTCAAATCCAGTGGTTGATGAAGATGGTTTGTTTGCACTAATGGGACTTAGAGATGATGTGGACGGTGGTCCTAGTGGCAGTGCAGCGGAAGGGGGAAATCCTGTGCGGGATGCAGTTTCAAGTCCTAGTGACAATGTCCAGTTTGAAGATGGTCCAGAGGCTCCTCCTGTAGCCATGCATTGGCATTTCTGACTACTATACAAAGGTTCAGAATGGATGATTACATGCATCCTTACTTCTCTGTTAGAAATTTCCAAATGGCATTTGCAGGTATCATCCAACCCCTTACTGATAAATCTCAGTGGCCAGAAGTGAATCTTGCCTACAAAGTGCTGCCACCTTTGGCAAAAAAATCTGCTGGCCGACAAAGAAAGAATAGGATTGTTGGGTGTTTGGAGAAGAGCAAGCCTAGGAGCAAGGGAATGTGGCAAGTTAAGTGTAAAGGATGTGGAGAGCTAGGGCATAGGCAATCATCTTCAAAATGTCATCTCAATGGAACTAAGAAAAGGTAAGAATACATGTTAATACCACAATGTTTATGTCCAACATCTACATAATACTATCTTAATTATAGGAAAAGTCGTGCCAAAGGCCGACCACAAGAGGGCTGTGCTAGTAGTCCGAAGAGGCAGAAGGTTGTGGCAAACACTTATACAAGTAGTCCTGGACCGGTCACAAGAAGGTATCCATTTTTTGTATTATCTTTCTTCATGTCATTTACCATACAATTAATCAATCTCTTTGCAGGATGGTGGCAATGGGGTCGGCCAATGTAGAAGGGCAAGGGGGGACGACAAAGAAGCTAACACCTAGAAAATCACAGAAGGGTAATGAACAAGCCAAAAAGAAGACTCCGACCAAAAGGAAGACTCCAACCAAAAAAACTCTCTTGTTATGATAAATAGTATTTCCAGTGCAACTTTTGTTCATGGTGTATTTTGGAATGAAAGTGATTGGTGTATTTTGGAATGAAACTGATTGGTGTATTTTGGAATGAAACTGATTGGTATATATTGGAATTGCATGTATATGTGCCCTGGAATTTTACATGTATATGTGCCCTGGAATTGCAGGCCATGAGAGGCATTTCATTTAGATCATGACGATGCATGCTTGTCTCAAAGGGATTGCATTTTTCTGCTAATTGATTTCTTTCTGCATTGCCTTTGCTTCCATCACCTTCGTACAGTTTCATTTAGTAGACTAGTACTGTATTTTGAATTGTACATTCCTGTTTTTTGCAGAAGAAAGAAAAGGTTAAGTGCATGGCCAAGCTTTGAAGCTTAAAACGCATGGCCAAGCTTTGGCCATGGCAATGATATCCACTCCAATCTACCTTTGATAAAACATTTTTTATAGGGAATTTCTGAAATCTAGATATGTTCCAGGAGTAATTTTTTTGTTGCAGTTTTAAAAATTCATACTGGGGTACTAAGGAGTCCATTTCAGCCCTGAAGTAGGAGTAATTCTTCTTTGATCAAGATGAAATCACATTTTCTTGATATTGGTGCAGGTAATGCTTACTGAACATGAAGTTGAATAGTAAAATTCTGGATCAGAGACTTCCAAACTTTCTGGTGCCACAATTGACACAGGGAAGTGACAATTTCAATAGGTGAACATGCAGTTGAACACCTTGTGCTTCAGATCACCCAGTTGAACACAGGGAGGTGACAATTTCAACAGGTGAACTTCTAAACTTCTTGTCAATTCATCGATACACAACTATGAAAAGTATATGTTTTCATCATTGATAATTCTCTCTTTTGTTTGACAAACAACCAAATTTTACATGTATATGTGCCCTGGAATTATACAAGTGAATTGGTACATTACACAGCCAAACTTCTTACATTCACACAGCCAAACTTCTTACAAGTCAAAACTAGTCAAAAACTTCTGGGCGCTGCTGCCATGGGAAGATGCCGTGGGCGTGGAGGTGCTGAGCCGTAGGCGCCGTGGGGAGATGGGATGACGCCACTGCTGCGCCGTTATGCCGGGGAAGAACAGGGCCGCGTCGATGCGCAGCCGTGACGAGAGACCACGCCGCCGCCGCCGCGCTGAGGTGGGAGGACGAAGGGGAGGGCGCCGTGCGCTGGGAGCTGTACCGGATGCCGCTCTGGGGCACTGCGTCCACGCCGCTGGCTGCCCATCGCGCCGCCTCTCCTCGTCGCACCCTGCTCGCCATCGCCTCCAGGCCGCTGCGCTCCACCCACTCCCCGCCGCGCCAACGAAAACCCTAGCTACGAGCAGGGCTGGCTCGTGCTCTGCTCTGCTCTGCTCTTGCGAATGGGGGTTGCGGTTGGGCTTAGCCACGGTACAGAGGGATCCCCGTTACAGATAGAGAAGGGGCAAAAGTGTCAAGTCACAATTAAAAAAGAGCAAAAAGATTAGAAAACAATTAATAAACCTAGAACATGAGCTGAATGGCACAGAGGTAACAAATTCGCAGCTCCGGTGGCGCGGTGGATCGGGCTCGCGAAAGTAATGGTGTAGGAGACGAGGCTTACCAATTGAGTGACCTGGAGGATAAAATCCCGATAAAACCCCCGAGCTGGCCTGGCCATCCCCTCCACCTCCACTTCGTCTCCTCCGAACCCCGAGCGCGACCGACCGACCGAGGAAGCCCAACCCATGGCGCTCTCCTGCATGAGGTGCCCTACTGGCGCCGCCTCTGTCCCCGCCCGACGCGCCGCGGCGGCGCCGTTGGCCCCGGCGGCCGCGGTCTCCTTCGCCAGATGCGGCTTCAGGAAGTCCGCCGCGGCTGCCTCCTCCGGGTGTTGGCGCATCCACGCCGTTGCCCCGCAGGGAGGTGAGTCTCCCTCTTCTGTATGCTTTCTTGATTCCTTCGCCCCCTGCGCGTGTTCTAATTCTGGAGTTGGGTCAGGAGTGGATGTTGTTCCTGAATTCGAGTGGTACCGAGGTGTGTTTGGGTGGAACTGAAACGAACCCATAGTTGGAACATAGTCACCTTATGTGTTTGCCATGGTTCAGTCAACTTCAGTCACTTTGATTGCTAGAAGCATAGTTTCTTCTATAATCACCTAAAATGTTCAGCGCATAGTGAGTGTTTCATATGATGATGCCTTATGACTTATGATACACAATGATTTATCGGACTTATCTTAATCATTAGTGAAATCTCCCATGGATGCCGATGTGAAGAATGCAGTCACACCTAGTACTCCACCAAAGGTGGAAAATGGCTCTCATTCAGAAGTCCTTCTCGATGAATTCGACGAACTTGGCCGCTCTATCCAACTCCAAGAATGACGATTCTACTGTTAGCATCACAGTAGTTGGAGCATCTGGTGACCTTGCCAAGAAGAAGATATTTCCTGCCCTTTTTGCGCTCTACTATGAAGATTGCCTTCCCAAGGCATGTGTATATATCTCCATCTTATGATAACATTTGCACATATGCTTGTTAAATCTGAATTCACACTATTTTGTCCTCTAGCATTTCACCATCTTTGGCTATGCACGGAGCAAAATGACAGATGCTGAACTGAGGAACATGGTCAGCAAAACGCTGACTTGCAGAATAGATAAAAGGTACTACAAGAATTTTTAATCTTAACTTATAACTCTTATGTGAATGTGCTTTCCTTAGTGGTGCTCAAACTCTATTTTCTCTTTCCAGGGAAAACTGTAGTGAGAAAATGGAAGAGTTCCTCAAAAGATGCTTCTATCATTCAGGCCAATATGACTCTGAAGATCATTTCATAGATCTTGACAAGAAGCTAAAGCAACATGAGGTCTGTGCATTTTTCTTTTCAAGTCAAATTGAAAGTACACGATTGATATTTTTTATAAATGTAGATGCACGCACACTCCTATAAGTGCACACACATGCATGCACACCCTACCCCCTTTAAGCACCTTTATGGGCACGTCGCTTGTCACTGAAAGAATATCACACTAACAAATCCAAGAAAATGCAAGAATCCTCGGCAAGTATAGGACTTGAACCCGAGTGGGCAGGTTCCACGAGGGGCGGAGCACCTGTTTTGGCAGCGTATGGTGCCTGCCATACCTTGATTTAACAGAGTACATTAATATGTTATATCTTCCTACTAAAACCATAACACATTCATGGTGGAGGGGTGTACCTTCCTTCTTACAACTAGCAGGTTGTTAGTTCAAGTTTCATTGTGTCAATGTTATCAGATTGCTTTATCAAACCTAGTCGTAATGGGACTGATCATGTCCGATTAGTCGGTCTCTAGTCAGCATTATAGTCGTCCAGCCTATATGTCCTTAACCATAGTATGGATATAGTATTTTTGGTTGAAAACATGACTATAAATTGGGAAATGGCAATGGCAAACAAAGAATGCATAACTGCATAAGCATAATCAGTTGGCTACTTACCCAGATCACCTGATCCATTGCAGCATAAGTTCAGCACATAAAAAAAAAAGTGCTAAAGGACATAGATATACTCTTAGCTACTTACTAGGAGTCTTTTTATTTCTATCTCATTGCTAATGGTTTTGAGAAGAAATCACCTTTGGACCTCTCATAACCATCAGCTTGCTTACTTAACTTGTCTTGTCTTGTTGTACTCAGCATGCTGCTCCTCTAGATGCGAACCAACCCTGCCTGTATACTGAAACCTAATGAGCCAAATAAACCCACCCAATTATGTAGGGCTGCCTGAAATCTTGAGTAGGCTGTCCAGCTAGTCGTCCAAATGCCCTGATCGGAAAACTAATTGCGATTAGTCAGACGACTAGAAATCTAGTTGAGCTAATCGTATGGAGGGGCCTAATTGACATCCAGGGACCGATAAGGACGGCTAATCATGATTCGATCTGATAACATTGCATTGTGTGCATTTTTCTGAGCTTTTCTTTTTCCTTTTTGTTTTCTCATAGTTAGCCCCGCATACCTATTTTTTCATCCGTCCTCCACCACATCCATCACAAGGAACCTAACCAACTAAGCTATGCTCAGTGTGCACCATTTATTTTTATTTGTAACCTTAAGGTTGTCCTGCTTCTAGTTGTTTGCTTGTATTTGTTGATCATCCTTGTTCATTTTACATTTCATTTTCTGATGGTGTCTTGTTCTCTCAAAATGGCATTGCCAAAACATGTCATTTCTTGTCTATTTCCATCTCACTTAAAATGTGTCCACTTTAATGTGCATGTAAATTCCTTTAGGGAATGTCTGTTCCACTAAACTTATGGCACATATAATTTACAGAGCATGATGGAAAAATCCAATCTGTTGAAGAAGCTATTTCAATGCAAATCTATGTTTAAAAATCCATTCTTATCCATGAAATGTACATTTGTTAGGGAATGACTCTACCAGTAAACTTATGGAACATAAATTTACAGATCATAATTGAAAAGCCCTGTCGTTTGTAAAAGATAATGCAAGACAAATTTTTATTTTTATATTTTGGTGGAAAAGGGTTGGGTTATATTGATTTTGGGGAAGCTTACATCCCACAAATACAAGAATGTCCCTAATTTAAACAAAAATTGCATTGGGGAATACACTAAGACCTCCATCATAGCTTCTTCTCTGAACAATTTGTCCATACGACTTACTGGCTTGCTGAAGCTTATTGGTGAAGACCACCGAGGCCAGAAATGAACTCTCCTGTCCAATAGAGTGAAGAAGCTTCAACACTTGGAAGACTGCACAAGCCAATTCCTTGAACCACCTCTGAAGCGCATCCAGATTTCTGAACGAACATTGGTCACCACTTCATGGAGCAGGAGACTAGGAGAGCAGATCTGATGCCTCCAACTATGGATCCACCAAAACAAGAGGGCCAGAAGATGGATCTGTAGCTGCTGGAGCAAAATCCAGTGACCCTGCTACACAGGTATGCAAATAACGACACGAGAAACATCCAACCCCACCACAACAGGGTTAGATAAGCATACCCCTCCTGCCGGCAACATTTGAGATTGCACCTAAGAAGGCGCTGTCACCAGAGAAAACTGGGTGGGGCCAGACCCGACATGGAACCATCACCATAACCATGTTTCCAGAAAACCTTGGACCTAGTAGCTAGTACCCTAAACCAGTGACATCTGTACAGCTGGCTGTTGGGATGCCAATCCGCAGCAGTCCCCCTTGTTTTTTCTTGTTCTGCGCATAGCTTTTTATGTTTCAAAATTCATTCCTTTTCAGAAAGATCTATGTAATTGTTATCTGATCAAATTCCTTTTTTTTTCTGCAGGGTTCCAGAGTTTCTAACCGCCTTTTCTACTTGTCAATACCTCCTAATATATTCTTGGATGTTGTAAAATGTGCAAGCAAATCAGCATCTTCGGTGAATGGTTGGACAAGGGTAATTGTGGAGAAGCCCTTCGGCCGAGACTCAGAATCTTCTGCTGCATTAACAAGAGGTCTGAAGCAGTACCTTGTAGAGGACCAAATTTTCAGGTGATACAAGCATCTGCGAGAAATGTAACATATTTTCTGGTCTTGCTAAATTAGCATTTTATTCTCGTTCCAATTCTCAGCAAACATCAAAGCAGCATACAAAAAGAAAATAAAAGAGGGAATGCAAAGATTATATGGTATATGGTAATTTCTTGTGAAAAGTTTATGGATTTTATGTTCATGATTGTACAGGATTGACCATTACTTGGGAAAGGAACTGGTGGAAAATCTATCTGTCCTTCGCTTCTCCAATCTTGTTTTTGAGCCTCTCTGGTCAAGATAATATATAAGGAATGTCCAGATTATATTCTCAGAAGACTTCGGTACTGAAGGACGTGGAGGGTATGATTTTGCTGGTTATTTGATTGAACCATGTTAGTTACATAAGATTGTATCTTATTGTCTTGATCAATTTGCAGTTATTTTGATGGATACGGCATTATTCGAGACATAATGCAGAACCATCTCCTTCAGATACTAGCCTTATTTGCAATGGAAACTCCTATTAGCTTGGAAGCAGAGGATATAAGAAATGAGAAGGTCTGTGCCATCCTCCCACAATTACTTTTGGCATGTAATATTGCATAATTATATTGCTTATTAAGCAATGCATTGTTAACTGAAAATGACTGTTATGAGCATGCAAATAGAGAGAATTAGCTAGGCATTCTTTACTTCTTCCATTCAAAAGGACATTTGGCTATAATTGTAGCAGAATATATTGATCTTATTTTCTGTGTTATGAATATGTGTTTATTGTGCATATGCATGCTTAAATCACCATTCAAGGGTCATGTTACATTAACTCTGTACTGTATGCCAGGTTAAAGTCTTGCGTTCCATGAAGCCATTGCAACTGGAAGATGTCGTAATAGGACAGTATAAAAGCCACACAAAAGGTGGTACTACTTACCCTGGATATACCGATGATAAGACAGTGCCCAAGGATAGTGTGACTCCGACGTTTGCTGCGGCCGCACTTTTCATAAATAACGCTAGATGGGATGGAGTTCCCTTTCTTATGAAAGCTGGGAAAGCTTTGCATACAAGACGGTATGTGTCATGTATTACTTTAACAAATGATGCCAAAATCTTCTATTTACTTCGTCAAGCAGGTTCTATGCATGTAAACATGTCAGAGCACATCTGACTTTATTTTGATTATGAAAACAGAAGGCAACTTGGATTATATTTCCTGTATAATATTTCTCTCTCAACACCAAATTGCTTATTCACAAACTCTCTTCTTTTTGCATGTCAAAAGAAGGGGAAAAACTATCTTATGTTATTTTGCATTTGCATGCCAAAGATTCTTACATGGTAAATGAACAAATTACAGAACTGAGATCAGGGTTCAGTTTCGACATGTTCCTGGAAATCTCTACAAGGGGAGTTTTGGCACAGATCTTGATCGGGCCACTAATGAGCTTGTGATACGTGTGCAACCGGATGAAGCTATTTACCTAAAGATTAACAACAAGATTCCTGGTCTTGGTATGCGACTAGATAGGAGTAACTTGAATCTCCATTATGCAGCAAGGTAAGATTAATTTTACAGGAATAGCACCACAATGAGTTCGGACACGTATGGCATAATTGTTGCTGTATTGTCAGTTATTTTCCTTGGATTTATTTCTGTGGGCCACTCACTCCACTTTCCAGTCTATTACCTCCTTGATTTAATGTAAATATGTTTTGGTGATGCTTCCCATTTTTCATGAACTCATTTATGGTATATGATTAATAGCTATATGCTATGCTAGTATTCTCATCATCGTTCACACTCAGACCTTAAAATCATCAGTTCTTCTAGTAGAATGATGATTAAGACCAATTCAGCATATATGACCTTCCAGCCCCAAGCCTTTTTCATTGGTCCTATAATTTACTTTCGTTATAGTGCCTTCCAAAGCATTTTATAAAAAATGTGTCAGCTGATTGATCTAACTCCATTGAGTTATATAATCTTTTCAATGAAAGAGCAATTTGGATGGAAAAAATTATTGTAACCTTTGTCTGTATCAATATTCTCTTAATTCCTGTTATGGACTTGGTTGAGATTGGTGGATTGATGGGGGGGATTGATGGAGCAGGAACGCCGGCCGGGGGCCTGTGCCCACGCCCCACGGCCGGGCAAGAGGAAGGTTATTCCTTCTAATTCTTGCTTACCTCAATTGATACAATGGTGTCTCTTTTATAGAGACTGCTAACTTGACCTCTAAGTAACTTGACCTCTAAGTAATTATCCTAACAAACCAACTAACCTATTCTAATCCTATCCTCGGTACTGTTCACGCGCTATAGAAACCGCGTGAACAGTACCCCGCCTGGTCCCTCTAACACTACACCCCTCCTCGACAAGCAGCTTGTCCTCAAGCTGCAGCGTCACGGGTGCACAGAGATGACTTGTCTTGACCAAAACAGATCACCTAGAACAAGCCTTTTACATCTCGGCTTATTCACCTAAGACACTAAATAAATTGGATTCCATTATTTTTTTTGTTGCATCTCCAAATGAAGGTGGACCCCATCGAGAAGCTTGAAGAGATAGGGTCTGGTACACATGAGCAGAAGCGCCGGCCGCAATTCCTGGAGAGGATGGCGCCGCCCGTTGGGTCATCGTGGAGGCGGACGGCAGCGTCCCTCCAGATGCCGGAACTGGAGGCTTCTGCAACAAGCGAAGGCGGCCCCTCTGTGGCCTGCGGCAGACCCCGTGTGCCATGGCGTGCCGAAGGCGATGGGCCAGGGATAACCTCAACAGCGGCGAGCAGCAGCATCCGCGCGATGGTCGGCACTGGGAGGTGGCCACGTTGTGCAGACTGCGCACTTCTGCGTAGGCACCAGGCGGCACTACAATTAGCAGAGACGAGTGTGAGATCGGGCAGTGACAGGCGCCAGTGGGAGGACGCGTCCCATGTGCCGCCGTCTTGCGCAGCTCCCGCAATCGTCTTCGCGCTAGGAGGCTGTGTGTAGCAGCCTGTAGGCGTACTGCCGCCTGGTCCTCCTCCCTGCGTGCCTTTTGCACGAGCCGGCGCACAAGGAGGCCGCGTGCTGCGGCCTGTAGGCGCGCCGCCGCCGACTGGAGCAGTGCAGCAGCCGTCCTCTGCTGCTCCCTGCGTGCCGGCGCGGCCGCCGTAGGGGCGGAAAGTTCGGGAATGCCGCCGTAGCCCGGCAAGCCATAGGGAAACCCTGGCGGGTTGACGGCAGAGGAGGCGGAGAATCGGCCCTCCACGGCGGCAAGGCGCGCCGAGAAGGACGTCATCAGCAGCATGATCTGGCGCTGGAAAGCCATGAAGGCATCCTGGGAGACTGGTGTGGCGGAGGTGGTGGTGGCGGCGTTAGTCGCCGCGGAGGTGGTGGCGGCTGCGGATGTGGCGGCGGCTGCGGAGGAGGGTGGTTGTGCGTCGCCGGGGCCTGGCATCTCTGATACCAGATTGTTATGGACTTGGTTGAGATTGGTGGATTGATGGGGGGGGGATTGATGGAGCAGGAACGCCGGCCGGGGGCCTGTGCCCACGCCCCACGGCCGGGCAAGAGGATTGGCGGTAATGGGACAATTGATTTGATTTGATTTTTTGAATTGATTTTTCGAAAAATGGCCCACCACCTCCCGGATGGGACAATTGATTTGATTTGAACAGGGGGTTTTTGATCGGCGCGCCCACACACAGTGACTAATAACTCCACGCGTCAGCCCTGGGGTATGCGTCTCTTGATCTTATTCTTGGCGGGAAAAATGAAATTTTTACCCCGGACGGTTCGCCTCCGAGCCATGGATTTTGACACGTGTCATTCATTCGGGGGGTAGCCTTCCCCATAAATACCCTCGGACGGGGGCTCCCACTTTTTACGCCCGTCATTTTCGCCAGACAGTTCCTTCCCCCTTTCTTCCGCTCCGGCGATCGCCATTCTCCTGTCGCTGTTGCTCCGCCGTAAGAAGCACCCGCCGGTGAGAAGCTTTTTCGATCCCCCAGCCTCGCCTCTGCTCTTCCCTCGTCGGAGGCTCCCAATGGCCCCTAAACGCATTTTGTCCGTCACGGCTCAGGCCAGTCTGTCCTGGGAGCTTGGTGAGTCTCGGATGTCTGCGGAGGGCGTTGCACAGGTGGCGGCGCGGTCTGGAGTGTCCGTGGAGGCTGTCCGCTGCCCTGAGAGGGAGACTAGCCCCAATCCTCGCGAAGGGGAAACTGTGATGTTCCTGTGCCAACATGACGCTGGTCTTCGGATTCCCTGCGTGCCCCTAGTTGGAGAAGTGCTGGGCATCTACCGGGCCCAAATATTCCAGCTCTCCCCCAATGCTGTAGCGAGGTTGGCCATCTTCGAATGGGCCGTTCGGAGCCACGGCGGGGTCCCGTCAGCAAGGGTCTTTGTGCACCTCCACGAGTTTCGCTGGTAGGATAAGAGCCAAGGTTCCCCATTTGGTTGCTTCAACTTCGTGGTGAGGAAAGGTCGCGAAGATGGCTTCCCTACACTGGCTACCAAGAAGAAATGGGAAGGAACTTCGGGATTATCGTGGAAGCTATTTTGGTTTTACCAAAGGATGGACGATGAATACCGAGGTCTAGCTTTCATGAAAGGTGGCCTCGCCACCATTGGATCTCCCGAGGTCTTACTGAATGGTACCGACGAGGCGCAGCTGCTGCTCTTACGAAGGATTAGCCGCAAGTTCAACATGCGGGCCTTGGCCGAAGAGTACTTGCCGCGAGGATCCAGCCCCTTAGGAGGGATTAGGGATACACCCCTGTCTTCGAGGAGGACGGTGCCCGGGTGTCGCTAGGGTCCCGTTCGCCCTCTCTATAGAAGACGGAGGAGTATACAGACTTCCTCCTAGGTCCCACCTTGGCCGAGGAAGTTGCTCGGGCCGCCAAAGTCGGCGTCACCACGAAGATCAACCGGGTGCTTGGGACCGAGGTCCCCTTTGAAGAAGGAAGCCACAAGCGCAAGAAAGGCACTGATTCCGGGGATGCGCCCGCCCCAAAGAAGCGTGGTTCTCGCCCAATAGCAGCCAGCCCCATCAGGTCCCTTCCCCCTCACCCAGACGCGGGTAGCGAAGGATATGAGGATTCCGAGGGTGGTCACAGGCCTTCAGGCCCTGCCAGCTCGGCGAGCGGCACTCTTCCCAGTGGAGAGGACTCTCCATCGGCGTCAGATTCTCCAGCTCCAGCCCCTGGCGAGGGCTAGCATCACGGATCGAACGATCCCGAAGGTACTGGCGGAGTGGGGGCCAACCCAATTTCTCCCCAGGACACCTATGTCTCCGTGGGTGGAAACACCGCCGCTGGGAGCCACATCGGCAGCGTATAAGGTGTGGAGGAATTCTTCGACGAAGAGGGTATCTCATGCTTGCTTCTCTCTTTTTTTTTTGTGCTGACTTTATACGTATATATGCTTTCATAATCCCTTGCTCCATCCCTAGGAATGGGTGTCACTGTCCCCAGAACACCTCCTCCAGCTCTCGGTACCGAGGATGTGGCTCTTCCAGCACCAGTTTCGGGAGGAAGACCAACGATCGCCCCCGAGGTTGCTGGTCCCTCTGTCCCTACACCTTCGGGTGACGGGACACGAGATACACCGGGCCTGGCCGTGGCCTTGTTCTCGGATAACTCAGCTGAGAACGTTCTTTCCGCTATCCCCGAGGTTGGGAATATAAGCGCGGGGTGGCACCCGAGGTTATACTTCATGGCCTCCAAGACAGCCTTCTCCAGGTATCTATCTTCTCTTATGCAGGGAAACATACATACATATATGTATGTGTGTGTGTGTGTGTATCTCTACTATTATAAAGCATCTTATGGACGTGGTGGTTGTTCGAACTTTCAATCTGGTATGTTCATCTCGCTTGTTGCAATTTGCTTTGAGCCGTCCGTTCGCCGTCCGATCTGCCCACGCCTCACGATCTTCTCGCTGCCCGCCTATCCTGTAATTGCGGATCGCAATAACTTCCCTCGTCCCCTCTCTCTCCCTCCCTCCACCGCCTCTCCTCACCCCCCTGCCGCCGCCCCCCTCTCCGCTCTCTCTCTCTCACCTCCTCCCCGCTGCCCCTGCGCACCCCTCTCCGCCTCCTCCTCTCTCTCCGCCAGATCCTCTCTCCGCCCGCCCCGCCTCTCTCTCGCCGCCCCCACGCCACCTCCCACCCGGCGCCATCGCGCCCACCTCCTCTATCCTCCGCTCAGGCCACGCCACACCACCTCCCACCGGTTGCTCGTTGCCGTCTTTTAAGGGTAGCGCCCTCTCTCGCTCATACGCCGCCTGCCTCCTCCTAGCGTCACTCGGCCCGTGTCGTGCGCGCCGCCAGAACCACGCCACGCCGCCTCCCACTGCCGCCGATCGTCGTCTTTTAAGGGTAAGCGCCCTCTCCTTCGCGCCCATGCAGACCTCACCTTCTCGCCCGGTGCGGCGGCGAGCCGCCGCCGCTCTCTCTCCGTCTAGCGGCGACGCGGTGGCGTCGCCCTTCTTCGCCGAAAGCACGGCAACCGGCGATCGTCACACGCCCGCGATCGTCCCGCCCAGCGCGACGTTAGCGCCGCTCCCATCCTTCTCGTCGATGGCGATGCGGCGGCGCCGCTTCTTCTTCCTCGAAGCGCCCAGGCTCCGCTTGCCTTCTCCTTCACGCGCGGTGGCGGCGAAGTCGCCGCCCCTCTCTCTGTCCAGAGCCGACGCAACAACACCACCCTTCTTCCCCAAGCACGGCAACTGGCGGTGCGACAGCGCCGCCCCTTTTTCCCGGCGCCCTTCTTCACCGAGCACGGATCCGACCTTTGCCTGCGTCTCCGCTACCCCGGATTTGTCCATCCCAACGCCATCTAGCCCGGATGGTGGTAGTGCAGCTCAAAGAAGAGGTCGCAGTGGGGTTCTTGGAAGTGTGGCTCAACGTTGTTCCAATTAGCAGGAAGGGCTTGGGGCATTGTGTGATATGTGGTTGACTGGTGAGGACTTCACTGATGTATTTTGTGCTTTATTCACTGTTCATTCAATTGCAACAGCTTGGCCAAAACATCATGAAGAGTTTGTGGCGGACATGTATTGATTTGGGAGATTTTGTATGACATAGCACTGATTTGGGCCAATGTGCTAGCTAGGTTGATTTTGGTCATTTTGTGGTGACACAATGCTGATTTGGGTCATTTGTGGTTCTATCTTGGTTTCATTTTACAGATGCATGCCTATTTATTTTGGTTTCATCCTATGCAGTTTGAAAATAGCTACATATTGTATATACATGTTACCTTTGCCTACTTAGAATTAGTATCTTGTCATTGGCCATGCATAAGATAATTTCTCCAGGCTTGATTACGTTTGATATAATCTTGTCACCAGACCTGTCCGAGATATATAGATTACTCAATTTTGGTAATAGTAAAACCTTCTTGCCATGATATTGGTCTAGATTTAGATGGTCTTGCATTAGCAACAAAAAACAAGATGGCCTCTCAAGATCTTATGAGTTCTGCTTTGCTTTTGTCTTCAATTTCTTAACAACCTGCTCTTTACTTTTCTCCTGAAATTCTAAGTATCCTCATATTTGTGCTTTAAATCTTCTTGTTTAGGAAAATTGGTATAGTTATCCTGTTCAGGCCATTGGCTGGATCATGTCTTTTAGATGCAGCATTAGTTCAAATGTAGTTATGTCGTGTTTATAGTTGCTTGTTGTTAGTTCCAATACCAGGTACGGAGCTAGCTTAAATGCAGTCAGCTAGCTTTGTCAGAGTATTGATAACTTACATCAATTTATGGTTTGGTTATTCTGCAGGTAGTAATTGGAATACATACACCAACGGCCGCGCTTGCAGCGTCCAGCGGCGCCCTTCTTCACCGAGCGCGGCATCCAGGGCGCCCCTGCTTCCTCCTCCGAGCACAGAGGCCGGCGAGCCACAACCCATTTCTTCTATTGATCCACAGTTGTTTATTGCAACATGTCTAGGATTTTTCTATTGATACCTTTTTTTGTTTCAGTTTGTCGGGTCAATGTCCTAATATTCATCTTTGGTTGTCTCCATTATGGTGTCTCATATTATGGTCCTATTGTCCTAAGAGTATGGAGCTGGTTGGCTAGAGGAAAATAAAGGAAAGAATGACAAGGAGGTATACGTTCTTCCTTCAGAATTTTACCTTTTACTCCATTGTTGCCAAGGAAAGAATCTTTTTGCTTTTGTTTAAGTGATTCCGTCACTTATCCAGTAATCCTTATGAAAAATCATCTTCATATAAATGGGTTCATGTTGTGAATTTAAAGCAAGTTTTGATGTAGGAGAACTATTTAGCATCAAATTTCTTTTGATAGAAAACATCAATATGCAATTACTGCGTACCTTTAGCTCATCTTTTTTGAATGAAAATGTTGCATTTGTTTGGCTATACAATCATAACGAGCAAAAATGGCAATTTTTGTTTTCAGCTTTGTCTGGTTATTTTTTAATATTGGCGTGTACACTTTTTATTTCTTTTGCATAGGTTTTACACTTAAGGATCATTGGATCAATAATATTGCTTTGTCCTTTGTTTCTACAAAGCTTTGTTTTTCATTTGGTTATTTTTTAATATTGGCGTGTACACTTCTTATTTCTTTTGCATTGGTTTTACACTTGAGGATCATTGGATCAATAATATTGCTTTGTCCTTTGTGTCTAGAAAGCTTTGTTTTTCATTTTTATAGTTCAGTTTAGCGTAGAGTTTGTTCGAATGGCTCATTTTATTTGTCATAGATACTTTGTCAATAGACGTTCATGTTACACCATACTTTATAGATACCCAAATGGTTCCTTTTGATTTACTTGGATGTGCTGATCATGTGACTGAAAAAGCGATTTCTTTATTAAGATGAAGCAGCCAGAATTGCAATGGTTGATCCATCAGGAAAATGTGTATAAGACCATAAATTGATATTTTGTGTAATGTTTGAGTCGCTCAACCTGAACATATTGGAGTTTTTTGGGCCTTTCATTCATTTTACAAGTATGTGGACAGGAACTAACCAATGTAGCTTAACATACAAATTACGTAGCAGTAAGCTAAATTAGCTTGTTGAGCAATGCGTACCTTGTCTTCATTAGACATCTTTTACTAAACATAACATTATGTGGTGGGGGAGGTTGTCGGCAGCGGGGGGAGGATGGATCGTGGCTGGCTCGGCACGTCGCTCTTGGCTTGAAAGGCATCCGGGTGCCTCTAGGAAAGGTGTCGTCATGGATCTTGCCGTGCTGACTGTAGTATCAACTTGATACTACTATCAACATGGTGAGGATGCATAATCCTCCGAAGGTTACATATGCCAGGTAGTAATATTTTCTGCTTAAGATTGGTGTCTCATTATTAATCATTTAATTTTCAATTTTATTGTTGCGTCTCATTTGCATACCTTTGTTGTGATCCTCCAAAGGTTACGATAGAGCTTGTGGGTCAAAAATTAATTATTTTGAACATGCCATATGGTCCTGTATAAACATGCTATGCTGCCATGTTGGCCAAAGGTGTATTTTTGAATGCATCAAGGCATGAACATGACCCTGCTCCTATGCAATGCTTGTATTAGGCTCAATTCTGAAGACTTTATTCTTTGATGACTCTCATCTTTACTCTTATTCCCGTGCATTGGACAAAAGGAATAGGACCTCCTAGAAAATTATTTAGCTGCTTATCTTGAACGTGTATCTTATATCAGAAAATTTAGTTGTCCCTTGCTGACATTGGGGATGTTTCAACGAATTCACTTGTGGAATAGGCTCTTATATGAGAAATGAAATTTATATTATAAAAATGTGATGTTGTTTAGAGATTCCGTTGTATACATGCCTTTATGAGATTATGCCACATGTCATCTGTTCTTGGTGCTTCTCTAGAGAATAATTAGACATGTGTTGTACTTATATAGGAAAGGTGGTATTACAAAAAGTTCTTAAAAGTTAGAAGACCTGCAATATCCTTTTCAGGTATCTGCTTGAGTGGCGGAGTGTCACTGCAGCTCCTGCCTCTGCCATGCTCGATCGGTAAGATTCAGGATCTTTTGGTCCAGTTTCCTCGTCAACAAAAAAAAAAGAAACTATGCACAAGCTCTATGTGAGATGAGGTATCTTTAAAAAATTTCAGTTTTTTGTGGACTGCGTAAACTTACTTTTGCTACATAAACTCAATGATCGGCTGATTGGTTTTGTGGATTGAGGTGCCTGTGAAAATATTCAAAAGAAGATGGCATGGTACAATTTTGACACTAAGATGCAAATTTCATCATCCTGACATTTTTATGTTGTCTCTCTAATCATGTGTTTCTATCCATTATCCATCCTAAAGATACTTTTATATGTTGTTCTTGTTCATCTACTCATGGGTGCATATCTAGCTTAAATGCTTAATATGACTTGTTCACTTTAGAGAGATGGAAGTAAGTACTTTTATACCTTAGTTTATTTGCTCAAAGATACTTTTAGGCTTTTCGCTTTATGACATGCTCTATGGGGTGCTCAATAGTACCATGGCATCTGTCTGTGTTATGTATTTGATGGTGATATGTGTTTATTTGCTGTGTTCGATCGCCAGGTTCTTCTCGAAGATGCAAGTCAAGCCTGGTTCTCCGGTTTGTAAAAGGCCAATTTGTGGAGTTCCAGGTGAGTTTTTTTGTTACGAGGTTCTGATCTAAATCGAGCAGGTCTTTGTGCTGGATGCTTAATTTTGTTGGTTCATTTTGCTACAGGAAACGACCATCGGCGCGGCTTTCTTCTCACAAACCTTGGCAGTTCATGATGAGACGGTGAAGTTCGAAATCTGGGACACGGCAGGGCAGGAGAGGTATCACAGCTTGGCTCCAATGTACTATTGGGGTGCTGCTGCTGTGATAGTTGCCTTTGATATCACCAATGCAGTACTCGCTTACTTTAGCTAATTATGTAGTACTCGATCATAATTTCTCAAGGTTATGATTTATGGACTTATGGTTTACTGCATCATGCTTGCGTATGACTGAAGATGGGGTCTACGATACGCAGCCACAATTTGTAGAATTTACTTACAGTTAGTAGTTTATCACAAGAATTTCCCTTGCCCTTCTAACAGGAACATCACACAAGATTTTCAGGAGTATAAATATTTGGTGAGCCTCTGTGCATCTGTAGCTTTGCTCATTTGTTCTTTACTGATTTCTGTTTGTGCATTATATAAACCATTTATTTTGATACGGACTTTGTAGTGCTACATATTAAATTTTCTACTTCCGACGTACGAGCGGGCGCGACACTAATTGTCACTAGCAAAGAGGAAATCCGAAGGTGATACTTAGTTTTGCAGGAAAAAACCACTTTTTGCATTTGAAGTTGGTCTTAGTGTATGCATGTAAATTTTTTTATAGGCTGCTCAAGAGAAATTGAATATTACATTCACTTATATAAGCACACCAACTATTTGATGAATTTCTTGATACGAATCCAGCTAAGAATTTTGTCAATCTCGATAAGTTGCTTAACCTTTGGTGCTGAATTATTGATCATGTAATGGTATCTTGTGTGAGCATGCAATTTGTTTTTACTAACGGAGGAACAAAATAGTTGTATGAGCTTGTTTTTGTTACCATGTAATTCTCATTTGCTGAAGCTACCAAACCATGTAGTGCTGGAGCCACGTGCCACTCATCGGACAAGGGTGCCATGAAGCTTCGGTGGCACGGGGTGCCAGGAATTTTTCTTCCATCTAAGTTTGCACGTCTCGGCTCATAAATCACTCTTGCTAATTCCATATGTTGCTTAAAATAATATTCCCCTTTCATCTCTTTGTGTCCGTGGCAGAGCACGGGCATTGTACTAGTTTATAATAATAACTTTGCCCTATTTTCTTCTTATGCAGGTACTGGTCTGGTCGAAGATGCTAGGCCTCCGCTCGGGAGAGATCTCAACCGAGCAGCGCAGGCGACTCTAAGACCTAGAGACCCTTCGGGCAGAGGAGGCAAGGGCCTACTCTCAGGTCATCTTGGAGCGGGACACCACCCGTTCCGAGCTCAGTACCTCGCGGGGACGGATCCTTGAGCTGGAGGCTCAGGTTCTCGACCTTGAACAACAACTCTCCCTGTCTCAAGCTGAGGTGGGCCAACTACGCGAGGCTAGCAAGAGGCTCCATGGAGTCAACGAGAAGATCTCCGCAGACTTCGAAAGACTCCGAGCTTCTTGTTCGGGACGTTTCCGTTTTGGATTTCGTAGGAAAAACGTGCCTGGCTGCTGGTGAGGAATAATAAAAATTGCGGGCGTGCCAGTGTATCGAAATACACAAATAAACAAAATAGGAAAAACACATGATCTTTATTAATATTACCGGTAAAGATACATGGTTCCCATTATATTTGCGTTCCATTGCCTGTTGAAAAAACATCTGATATAGGCGATGTGGATCTCCTGGATCCTGGGGTCTCGAGAGATCTCCCAGTTAATTATATCCACTAGAATACGCAGAAAACCTCCGATTAAGCTGTACTTTGTCATGTTCATCAATCTTCGCCTGCGTTCGCTATACATATAAAAATAAATAATAATAAAATAGTGAAGTGTTTGTGTAGTCGGCAGAAATCGCGGTCTAGCTGGACCATCTGCTGTGGAGAACAGAGCTCGGAATCTTGAACCTGTTCGTCTATGTCAGTCTGAATTTAAACGATCGCGGACAACACTGTGTTTAAGGTACTGAAAAATACATCAGTTCCTCCAGGTAACCTGAAAATAAGAACATGCATAACTACGCTTGGCTCTGATTGATTTGATGACGTAGCAACAACGTCTTCGGGTATGATCTGCAAATATAATATTTTTGACATATAGCGAATAATCGAGGAATCATGAAGCGAATTATCCATGCTTCTTTTGTATTTTTCTTTTGCATTGTATTTCAACAGCGTCTCCGCGGCATAATCTGCAAATAAAGTATTTTTGACATATAGCAAATAATCGAGGAATCATGAAGCGCATTATCCATGCTTCTGTATATTTTCTTTGGCACTGTGTCCCGACGGCGTCTTCGAGTATAAATAAAATATTTTGACATATAGCGAATGATCAAGGAATCACCGAAGCGCATTATCCATGTTTCTTTGATTTTCCTTTTGCATTGTATTTCAACGGCATCTCCAGGGTATAATCTGCAAATAAAATATATTTTTCCAGGTAGCAAATAACAGGAAACCATTACGTGGCACTCATGGCTGGAATGAAGGACACGTAGCATGTGCCCTTATATTTCTTTTACTAGTTGAGCTCGCGCGCCCATGGCGCGCGCGAGTACAACCTTGTGGTTTGTTGATGCCGAGACAAATTATAAATTCAACACCTCAATTTATAAATTCAACATTTGCTAAAATCAAATGATTACCTAACCACCAACACAAATTAATTCAAAAAACATATCAAAATGATGAGAACAGATCCAATTTTTTTGGGAGGTGCCAACTACACTGTATCCCCTTCAACTCCATGATTTAATGCCATATATGTAACTGGGTGTTCCACAAAATTCAAAACAAACAGCAAATTAAAAATAGTCCAAAAAATTGAGTTGGCAAAGACATTTGTATTGAACACCTCAATTTATAAATTCTACATTTGCTAAAATCAAATTATTACCTAACAATCAACACAAATTAATTCAGAAAACATATCAAAATGATGAGAACAAATCCAATTTTTTTGGGAGGTGCCAACTACACTGTATCCCCTTCAACTCCATGATTTAATGGCATATATGTAATTGGGTGTTCTAGAAAATTGAAAACAAACATCAAATTAAAAATAGTCTAAAAAATTGAGTTGGCAAAGACATTTGTATTGAACACCTCAATTTATAAATTCAACATTTGCTAAAATCAAATGATTACCTAACAATCAACACAAATTAATTCAGAAAACATATCAAAATGATGAGAACAGATCCAATTTTTTTTTGGAGGTGCCAACTACACTGTATCCCCTCCAACTCCATGATTTAATGCCATATATGTAATTGGGTGTTCTAGAAAATTCAAAACAAACAGCAAATTAAAAATAGTCTAAAAAATTGAGTTGGCAAAGACATTTGTATTGAACACCTCAATTTATAAATTCTACATTTGCTAAAATCAAATGATTACCTAAAACCAAAGAGCATATATTAGAATATTATATCATATGTAAAAGAGCATAAATTAGAATATTATATCATATGTAATATGCAAGACGTCTACATGCATACACATTTCCCATGCAGTGGAATACGTTAAACCACCATAGAATTGCTTGATGAGTTCACCACTATGAAGGTGGCACACATTTCAGCAACGCAGTACGATGTAAATATGTATGGGCATAGCACAACATGGGCAACAAACTAAACTATACAACTTATTTTGCAGCCTGTGACCAACTAAACCTTGAAAAGAAAAGAGAGGCATATAAAATAACTGAATAATTAGTATTTCATCAAGTTACCAACAAAACGTCCATGTATATATATGGCAAAAAATTCTTAGAAGAGAAGAGAAGGTATCAATCATAGACATAATACCATGTAAAACAAAATGAATGGTGGGAATTCGGACTGAGCACCCTCTAGATTGTAGAACCCAAAAGGCGCACCTTTTTTTTCTTCTAGATCACAAAAAAGGCATGCACTATGTGGTAAAGTACAGCAATCAAGTTGAATAAACATCTCTCCGAAGCTAATCAATCAGTAATCACCACATATACGGATAGTTAGCTAATTGATGTGAAATACTTTTTGAAAGTCCCTCTTACTCCTAATTTTGTGTATTGCACATCACATCTTTTGAAAGTCCCTCTTACTCCTAATTTTGTGTATTGCACATCACATCTGTAGCTCAAATCCGAAAAATACATACACTAAGAGGCTTAAAGTACTTAAATAAGAGAGATTCATAATGGAGACAAATCAAATGGCAGTGTGATGCATGGAATACGCTTAGGATGCTCCACAAACCAAATACTAAAAGCACAAATTAACTAAGGACAGCTGAAAAAACATCACTCCGTAGAAAAACCTTAAGGAGAGGTTCATCTACTTCAATGTAAAAGATATGAATACCATAAAGTCTCTATATGACACCAAGAATATGTCTACGTGCATAAGACCTGAAATTAAATACCTGGATAATACATCACAGCGTCGGTGTTTCAAAACACCGAAAATACCATATAACTAATTAATTGAGGCTAACAAAAGTCATATGGAAAAGAGATGACAATAACTGTAGGTCTATAACCGTTGGTCCTAAGGCACAATCCCTGCAGGAAAAATAACATGAAAATAGTCTAATAGTCTAAAAAATCATGAAGCAAACATCAATGTGCACCTGCTGCAGTAGCTTTAACATTTTGTTTGATCTTAACCTACAAAAACTCCAAAAAAAATTAAGATAAGCACATCATCCATGACTAAATGCTTTTAGGGTGTTTAAGTCTTATTCAGCGGTAGAATCTTACCTATATATTCCCTGCAAAACATCCTTAAATTGATATAAATTCAGCAACAACAATATTACGGTAACCACAGAACACCGCTTAGCTGAGTAATGTAATTTTTTCTTCAACATTAATAAAATGCACTGATATCGTTTCTAGTTATATATGTTTAAGCAAATAGAGAAGCTTTTTATATTCTTACCTTTGGAAGTTCATAATCCATTCAACAGCATTAACCGATATTCTTATATAAAGCAAACATAGGCAAGCAATAAATCGAAGCTGAAAACAACATAGGCACAGGTAAGAAAAATAGGCTGAAAGAATAATGAATTCAAACCGACATTTGTGTTGGCTTTCCCTCTTTATTTGCCTATGAGTTCAGAAAGCTAGATGGCTATAACCTTTGGCCATGCACATTGTTATAATCCCATAAACCAAAGCCTGTCATGCAATGGCAAAATTAAGAGACGCAAATGGAACAATCAAAATTAAATAATATTGATACAATCAGTTAAATATAAGAAGAAACCCATAATCTGGAACTGCACATACATTTTCCCATGCAGTGAAATACCTTCATAGTATTTTCCCATACGAACGCAGTATTTTGGACAGCAAAACCGAAACCAATGCAAGCCGAAACCAAGAAGATTGGGGGAAGAGGAGGCGGGGAGAAGGAGGGCGGTCGGGCTACGCCGCCGGGGAGGACCGTGCTCTGATCTTGACGGTTGGACTGACCAAGGAGGGGAGGACCTGCCCGGAACCGACGAAGGGGTCCGCCGATGGAGGCCATACCACGCAGATCTGGAGAGGGCGCCATCGCTCCAGGGGAGGAGAGAAGAGGGAGAGGGAGGGCCCATGGCTATGGAGACGACGGCGGCGGCGCGGAAGAGGATGGCGACGACGACGGCCGCGCGGAAGAGGACGGCGATGACGGCGGCGGCGACACATCGCTCTCATCCTGAGGACGGTGGCGGGAAGGAGAGAGAGGGGCGCAGAGAGAAAGAGAGAGAGAGGGAGGCGACAGTACCAGAGTGGAGACCTGCCCAGGGAGGAGCGGCGGCGGCTTGCCACGGGAGGAGCGGCGGCGGCCACAGGGGGAGAGGCGGCTGGCTGCCCAAGGAGGAGCAGCCGCGTGGTGGCGCAAGAGAAGCAGGAGGAGCCGCAGGGGGGAGGGCGGCGCTCCGCGAGGGGGCGACGCGGTGGAAGAAGGCGGACGGCGGGCTCGGGCTGGAGGAGGAGGCGGAGCACGCAGGGGCAGGCTCGGGCTGGAGGAGGGGGCGAAGCAGCCGAGGCCCGAGGGCGGGGGGAGGAGCCGCGGGCTTGGCGGCCCCGTGGAGGCAGGACCTGGCAGGCAACGTGGCCAAACCAATGCGACGGGAGCCACCGCCTCCCTCAGGCCGTGGGATGAGCATCGGACGGCTGGTTTTTTTCGGGTGACGTGGCCGCAGCGGGCAAAAAACGTGACACGTGGCGGGGTGGAGGGGGGAGTGGTCGGCTTTGTACTTTTAATAGATTAAGCTCAAGGGGCAAACTTCAAAGCAGTAGTTTCTTATCCACTGATCAACCTATACGCTGCTCACGGAGAGAGAAAATTCCCCATTTGCCTTAGCCTCATGCCGTCAATCCTCGCTTCCTGATCTCCTTTGTGCTATCGCTTGAGAGCTAGAACCTGCAATAGGAAAGGAACGTGGCTACCCACCGAGAGGACAGCAGGGGTGGCGTTGGTTAGAGATGGTGGTGGCCGCCTGGGAGATGCCGGCCAGGGGGCGCACCAGCTAGAGGCGGCACCAGCCAGGGGCGAGTGGCGGCGCGTTGGCCGTGGGGCTGCGAGCAACGCTCAAGCAGCAGCGATGCACGACCTCGGATCCGTTTGGGGAACAGCAGCCATGTGTGAATGAAGGCGCCGGGCGGCGTGGATGAGCCGGGCATGGTGACGCGAACCTGGGGTCACGGAGGCGTGCTCCGGCGCAGGGGAGACCTGGCGGCACATGGGTCGCCGTGGAGGAGAGGGCATGGCGGCCTGGTTCACGGAGGCCGACGGTCGGGGTGCCGGGAGGCATCAAACGGCGGACCTGTTCATGGCACATCGGCAGCCGGGCGAATACATGCGCCGGCAACGGGGCTTAGATTGGCGGCGCCATCACAGTGGCCATGGAGTTCATATGTAACCGGGTACATCTTGTACATTACTTTGCTTGTGGTGATCGTTCTCCCTCGTCCATACTTGTTCCCTGAAGATAGGAAAATATGTACATGGCCATGATCGAAATCGGAAGGTTAATCACCTGACATGTTTTCTCCTTTGTGTTGTTGATCTTGGATTGCTGTTGATTTTCCCCTGAATTGCTGATCGGAGTGGCCGGTGCGTATCTCTGGTTGCCTTCCTTCTCGAGTCCCCGGTCGCCGACCCGATGTGTAACCCGGGTGTGTGTGTATCCTTTCCCCTTGTGTGTAACCTCTTTGCCGAGCAGATCGATCCTCTTATATACCGCCTAGTCTTGCTTGTTCCAGATGCTAGTTTTTACTCATTAGATCATATCCTCGGTAACAGAAGAGGTTGGAGATAAGATCACCTCTACCGACATTGTTTATCTGCAGACTACGTGCCGGTCTCCAATATTATTATCTTTTTTTTATTTTGTCTCCAGAAGAAATCCAAATAATAATCTCCGATTGAAATTTTACCATCCAACACTTCTCACCTCGGCCTTCAAAGGGCTTTTAAGAGTTCCCAATCTGAGGCCTTGGAAGTCGCTCGTCGGGCTCACCATGAGCTGGCAAGACTTGGGACAGTGACGGTTCCAAGCGCTCCCCCTTCGGTCCCGGAGAAGGCTCTCTCCTCCCTCCAAAACGGTCTCAGCGTCTTGCCAAAAGGGCTTCAAGCCTTCGGGACGAAGTGTGCCACAGGTGGGGTGCTGGTCTATTTCCGGATGCTGGAGTCTCTGGGGTGCTAGCACTGGAAGAGCACCCTTCAAGGAGAAAAGGGACCCTCCAGATACCCCGAGGAATATCCTTCGGGAGAGCTGCCTAAGGATCACCGCTCGACCGTCAAAAACTTTCTGAGGCGATTTTGGGTTCCTCACGGCCGGGCCTTCTCTGACTCCTTCATGGTCAGTGCTAAAAAGGAGATGGCCCTTAAACGCAAGAGCTCCGGTGGCCAAGGATCTTTGGGCGCAGGCGATGCCTTAGGCCCTAAGGATGACCCGAAGGGCAAGGGCCAGGCTTAGCTTCTTTGCCCGCCGTATCGCTTGTAACGTGTTTTGGACAACACTTTTGTAATTGGGTACTTGTGGTAAAGAATCCTTTTTGTATGGAACGAAGATACTATATACTTTGTTTGCTTGCCTACCTTGTATCATCCGAGTATCTAGTCGTACACGTTGCGTGCTGTTCCATTTTCTTCCTTTTGTCATCTGAATTTTTTTTTTAAGATGGCAATTTCTCTTAAACGCGAAGTAGACGACTAGTACG
Source organism: Raddia guianensis (assembly GCA_036346415.1). Classification (NCBI taxonomy): domain Eukaryota; kingdom Viridiplantae; phylum Streptophyta; class Magnoliopsida; order Poales; family Poaceae; genus Raddia; species Raddia guianensis. The sequence continues at coordinate 8,604,811 of CM070536.1, read as the reverse complement.
ATGAATACAACGCACTTCGTAGATTTTAATTTATGCGATAGCCCCTAGTCCGTAGACCGGTGCCTCTGCGAGGAGTGCGTGAGTATTTTAAGCCTACTTGTCCTCGTAGGACATGTAAGGCCATTTTGATCTTCGCATCTCTTTTTTTTTTACCAGGGCGCTATATTGCAGCCTGGGTTTTCATCTGAGGTCTATATTAGACTCCGAACATTGTACCAGGGCGCTGTCACGCAATCAACCTGGGTTTTTATCCGAGGTCTACATTAGACTCCGAACATTGTACCAGGGCGCTATCACACAATCAACCTGGGTTTTTATACGAAGATATGGATGATCTTCGTCAGTTCCTTACCAGGGTGCTATAACGCAATCTACCTGGTTTGCTTATATTCAAGCATAAAATTCCTTCGAAGAATATTTATCGCGAAGTTTATTTTATTCTTTGCTGATCAAAATTCAAGAGTTAGTTTGCATTCCATCAGAATACATGCCACTTCGGGCCATTTAACCAGTCGCAGCTGGCAATTTAGAATGTATGGATACATGCCCAACTTCGGGCCATTTAACTAGTCGCAGCTGGTAATTACGGGTAGTACTTCTTGAGGGACTTCGCGTTCCATGTGTGAGGAACTTCTCTTCCTTCCTCAGTTACCAGATAGTACGATGCTTCCTTTGTCTTCTTCACGATGATGTATGGACCCTCCCATATGGTGTCTAGCTTGGACGATCTTTGGGGCATCTTCTTCAGCACGAGGTCTCCTTCTTCGAGCTCTCTAGCCCGAACCCTTTTGTTGTATGACCTGGCCATCATCTCATTGTACTTGTTAAGATGTTGCTTGGCCGCCAGTCTATCTCCCTCGACGAAGTCTGCCAAAGAAACATCCTCGGGGTTTCCTCCTCCCGTGATAATACGAAGTGTCCTTGCTTGAACCTCGGCTGGGGTCACAGCTTCTTCCCCGTAGACAAGCTTGAACGGCGAGAAGCCCGTTGGCCTGGTTGGAGAGGCCCTGATGGCCCATAGTACCTTCTGCAACTCGTCCGGCCATCTTCCTTTTGCTTCCTCCACCAGTCTTCGCTTCAGAGCCTGCATGATGTTTTGGTTGGCCCTTTCCACCGCTCCATTCTCCTGGGGATAGCCCACGGATGCATAGCATATTTTAATGCCTAAGTCTACGCAAAAAAACCGAAACTTAGATGATAAGAATTGAGATCCGTTATCGGCAACAATTTCTCGAGGTATGTCGAATCTGCACACAATATTCTTCCACAAGAAATGTTGAGCCTTTGCAGAGGTGATCGTTGTCAGTGGCTCTGCTTCTACCCATTTGGAGAAGTAGTCAATTGCGACGATGACCCATCGGTATCCTCCTTGAGAAGTGGATAGATCTCTATCCCCCATCGAGCGAACGACCATACTGGTGTTGATGGCTGTAAAGTGCTGGCTGGAGCCTTCGGGGGATTGGTCATCCACTGACACCCTTGGCACCTCTTGACTAGCTCCTCTGCATCCATGTTCGCTGTTGGCCAATAGATTCCTATCCTTAGCACCTTCGCTGCCAAGCCCCTTGGTGCTTGGTGGGCTCCACAAAGCCCCGCGTGGACTTCGGTGAGCAATCTTTTACCTTCTTCACGGGACACGCACTTCAGCCATGGTGCACAGACCCCAGACTTGTATAATAATCCATCAAGCAAAATGTATGAACAAGACCTTTGTTGAATCGCCATTGCCTCCTTCTGATCTTCGGGCAATATTTCATCGCGAAGATAATGCACTATCTGTGTCCTCCAGTCGTCTTCGGCTGCTTTTTCAATAAGCTGCACTTCGAGGCATATGGACGCCCTGTTTGTTTCTTCATAAAATACTCCCTCCGCGATCTTCTCTTTATAGGCCGCCATCTTAGCTCATTCATCCGCTCTTGAATTCTCTCCTCTAGGTATCGCCTTAACCGTTATGCCTATGAAATGTTTCTCCATTGCTCGCACCGCCTCCAGGTACTTGGACATCTCCGTATCTTTTGCTTGGAATTCCTTTGACACATGGCCTTGCACCAACTTCGAATCAGTGCATATTAGCACCCGTTTTGCCCCCATTGCTCTCGCCTTGGGAAGTCCCAGCATTAGACCCTCATATTCTGCAGCATTGTTAGTCGTCGGGAAGTTTAACCTTAAGGTATATTCAGTTGTACCTCCTTCGGGATCCACCAGTACTGCGGCTGCCCTTGCTCCTTGGCCTGTCCATGATCCATCTGATTTTATTGTCCATAACGGCGGCATCTTCGGGTCCTCCGAAGGTTCTGATGTCCATTCTGTGAGGAAATCCGTCATTGCTTGTGCTTTGATCGCTGTCCTTGATATGAATGATATCTCGAAGGGCGCCAATTCGGCAGCCCACTTCGATATCCTTGAAGTTGCATCTTTGTTCTCGAGGGTAGATTTTAAGGGAAAAGCCCGTTGGTACTTCGATCTTAAATTTTTGGAAGTAATGCCTTAGTTTTCTTGAAGCCATTAACAGAGCATACGCCATCTTCTCCAACTCCACATAATTCTTCTTCGCTCCTTAGAGTGCCTCCAATACATAGTACACCGGTATCTGCCCATCCTCGTGTTCTCTTACCAACACCGCGCTCACTACATAATGGCTAGCGGAGAGGTATAACAGTAATTTCTCAGCCCCTTTTGGGCTGGTGAGCTTTGGTAATTATTGCAAATGCTCCTTCAACTTCTTGAAGTCCTCAACACACTTCGGTCTCTATGCAAAGGAGTTAGTTCCTCTTAATGTGGCGAAAAAGTGTTTATGTTTCTCCGCCCCCTTTTTAGGAATCTTCCTAAAGCATCCAGTCTCCCCAAAAAGGCTTTGAACTTCCCTCTTGTTTCTTGGAGGACTCATCTGGCATATGGCGTCGATCTTCTCTTTGTTGGCTTCGATACCTCTCTGGGAAACTAAGAATCTGTCGACGGTTGGGATATTGACCCAAGTCAACCAAGGTTCTTCAAAGAGGAGATAGAGACACGCCGAACAACCACTGACAAAGAACGAGCAGAGATGGGGGTTTTATCCTGGTTCAGCCTCTCGGGAGAGATAATAGCCCTACGTCCAAATTTTCTTTATATCAAAGAGAATACAAAGGGAACTCGGCGAGATCGGCGGTCTCGACGAGTAGTATCTGAAAATCTAAAGTCCGAGGATCTAAGCTAGATCCCGAGATGTAAACTCAATGCCGGGGTCCCTCTAAACGCCGTAGGGCCTGTTTATATAGCTTGAACAAACCGACCTACCGAGGAATATCGGTAGGGCTAACTACGAGATCGTGAACGAACTCAAGACATGCCAAACATAACCTACGGTAGATAAGGTGATCTCTAATCTTGGGGATCACGACTCTAATCAATCCGGAAACCACGTCAAGGTCTTCTCGTGGCCGTGCAGAGAACTCGCTCGAGTCGACTCAAACAGAAGCCTTGGCCATTACGCATCTCGCCAGCCAGGAAGCTGTTCGGCAAGACACACATGGGCCAGATAGAACCTTCCAGGGAGCTGGGCCCTGGTAGGCTGTTCGATTGGGCCGTCAGGGAGTGGGTCATGGCAATGGGCCGTAATCTAATCCCCGACAGAATCCCAGCAACTTTCCTGTTTCAACACCAAATACACACTTCGAAGGATTTAGCTTTATACCTTCTGCTCGGAGACTAGCGAAGGTCTCCCTGAGGTCTGTGGTATGATCATGGCGCCCTTTGCTTTTGACGACAATGTCGTCCACATACGCTTCGACGTTTCGTCCCACCTGCTTTGCTAAGACCTTTGCGATAAGCCTCGCGAAGGTTGCTCCCGCGTTCTTCAAACCAAAAGGCATTCTTCGATAGCAATATGTTCCGAACGGCATGACAAAAGCCTTTTTTCCTTCATCCTCTGCACGCATGTACACCTGGTGATACCCTGAGTAAGCATCTAAAAAACTCATCAGTGCACACCCAGCCGTGGAATCCACGTGCTAGTCAATCCTCGGTAATGGGAAGTCGTCCTTCGGGCATGCTTTGTTTAGGTTCGTGAAATCTACACACATCCGCCAGGTACCGTTTGACTTTTGGACCATGACGACGTTCGCCAGCCACTCCGGGTAGGCGATCTCCCGGATCACACCCGCTCGGAGGAGCTTCTGTACCTCGCATTTTGCAGCCTCGATCCTTTCTCCAGACATTTTCCGAAGTTTTTGCTTTAGAGGCCTAGCGTCGGGTTTGACAGCGAGCGCATGCTCAATGGTGCTGCGAGGTACACCCGTTGCCTCCTCTGGAGCCCACGCAAAGATGTCTTCATTTTGCCTTAGTAAGTTGATCAAGTCTTCTTCTTCTTGGGCTGACAATTGAGCTCCCAGGGTCACCATTTTACTAGTATTCTCTGGGCTCAATGAGTGTAGCTTCGTATTTCCTTCTGGTTTTGGTTTAGGTTTCCACCCCTTAGTCCCGAGCGAAGGATCCCCTCTTTGCATGTTCTAGACAGGTTTAAACTTTGGTATGGCCTGGAGCTCCGTTCTCCTTGCTGCTTGCTGATCTCCTCGCGCAGTGATGACTTCTCCCTCAGCCGACATTTTCATACACAGATATTTGTGATGTATGATACCGTCAAAAGCATTTATGACTCCTCTCCCGAAGATAGCGTTGTACCTATATTCCATGTCCACAATGTCGAAGCATATGGACTTCGTCACCCTCCTCCGCCCTTGTTGAAATGAAACTTGTAAAGTAACTCGGCCAATGGCGACCACCGGTTCTCCCCCGAAGCCAACTAGAGGCAGGTGCAAAGGTTTTATCCTATCTTCGGAAATGTTTAGCTGTTTGAATGCTGTCAGAAAAATGATATCAGCAGAACTGCCTCTATCTACCAGCGTCCTCTCCACATGATATCCTGCGATCTCTGCGGTGACAATGAGGGGGTCTTGGTAGGGAAACCGAACTCCTTTTCCATCCGTGCTATCGAAGGTTATGGCCACAGCTTGTGGGCGCGAGGATGAGACATTGGCTACCTCCCTAAGGTATTGTTTCCTTTGTCTATTGGATGGCAAATTAACCGAAGATCCCCCGGATATGACGTGTATGACTCTTCGCTCCACTTAGGGATGTTCGACATGGTGGACTTCGTCGGGTGATTTTCTTCCCTCATCTCTGGTTTTTTCTCTTCTATCTTTTCCTTCTCCCCTACCATTTCGATCTCCTCTCCAGTTTCTATCTTCTCTTCTGTAATCTTCTCTTCGGTTCATATCATAGCGTCCCCCTGGGTTATTTTGCCATCTTCGGTTGTTATCTCGCTGACCTTCATGTTTTGGCTTTATGAGATAGTTGTTCCTCTGGCTTATAATGTTTCGACAGTCTTCGGTGTTATGGGTCTGGTTGCCTCCATGCAAGGTACAATAGTTCCCCTTCCTTTGGCCTCTTCGGGTCTCCGTTCCCTTCACTTCCTTTGGTTTATCTTCGATATTGTGGACCTTCTTACTCTGGTGATGGCGGCTTTGTTGTTTGTCTTCGCTTTTTCTCTTTTCATGCTTCTTTTCATGATTACCTTTCTTAACCAAAGCTTCTCTTCTTATGTTTTCCTCTTCTCCTCTGGCATACCTCTCCATCCTGTCGTACAACTCCGAGGCTGTATTTTGGCGGAGTGCTAGTTAGATCGTGGCACAAGGTCCCCGGCTGCAGGCCCACAATGAATGCATTGATGATAGTGGTATCACTGATGGTTTTTATCTGGCACCGCATGTTCGCGAATTTCTTATAGAAATCCCGAACACTTTCCCCCTTCGCTTGCCTCATCGCGAACAAATTGCTCTCCTGCATCTTTGCGACATAATTGCCTTCGAAATTGTTGGCGAAGGCCTCCCTCAGCTGCTCCCAAGAATGGATCGATCCTGAGTTTAAAGATGTGAACCAAGATAGGGCATTGCCTTTGAGTTCTAAGAGTAGGTTCTTGGCTTTGATGTCCTCATCGCCTCCCGCGGCCTCCACCGCCGTTTCATAGACTTCGAGGAATTCCATCGGGTCTGTGTCGCCAGCAAACTTATTGATGCTCGGCATCTTGAAGCTCTCTGGCCACTTTTTTGCTTGGAGAAAGCCGCCGAGTGGCCCTCCACCTCCACGCTCTCTTCGGTAAGTACTCTGGGTGAGGAAACCATCAATTGGCCCACGACCTCCTTCAGGCCCCGCGCCTTCGGGTTCGCTTGATCTTCGCTGGTTCTGCTGGGAAGGCGCCCGAGCTGCTGCCAACTCCCTTCTGAGCTCTTCGATCTGCCGCTCCATCATTCTTCGGTGTTGTAGGTACTCTTCATCGAGGCGAGGGTTCGTGTAAGTTGTTTCTGGTGCCCTGGGTGGGCTCACTTCGGGAGGAGTAGGTGGATGCGGCGATTGATTTTGTGGATTTTGTGGAAGGTTTGGTAGTTCTTGTGTTGGATAGGAGGGATCATAGGCGGCTACTGGCTCTTCGTGGTTTCTTCTCTCTCCCATTCTGCTGGACTCCGGGACTTCGGGATGTGATGCCCCGAGGATGACATTTGCCTCCTCAGGTATTGCTTCAACTTCACCTCTCCCCCCTGGTAACCTTGGCACCATATTCCATCTTGTTCCACCTCCACTCCTCGTGACGACCCCCGTCATGGCGTCTGCTACCTCGGCTCTGGTACTTCGGTGGTTGGTTGGTTCCTACCTTGCACCATCGTCTCCGCCCCTGTCCCCACGGACGGCGCCAACTGTCGTCGACGTGTCTCGGACAGTGAGGTGTGTCCCCCCGAGGTGGAGAGATCACGAGAGTAACGGGTTTGGGACCGAAAACAGAATGGACGAGTAGGAATGGTAATGAATGCTCTGCCCCCATTCAATGGGGTGCTCCTGTATTTATAGGGGTACTGATGATTAGGGTTTACAGTGAAGATACAAGAGGACCACTTTGCCCTTGCACCTGGACCGTTGATCGCTAGATCAATGGTCTCTCAAGATTTAACCCCTTTTGCTTACAAGAAGCCTCAAAAAGCCTCAGCTACCCCTATTACAACGTGGGCCTTGTGGACCCAAATATTCCAAATCACCATAGGCCCATTACCACAGGCCCATTCCTTAGGAGCCACGACATGGGGACAGGGCCCAGCGCTAGCCGGGCCCTTGTTCCGTTTGATACAGGGACACGGCCCAGCGCTGGTTGGATTCTTCTCCCCCTTGGGTTAACTCCAGGAGCCTTCGGGCCTCACCAGGTATCTTCGTGTGCCCATCACCTCTAGGAGGATACCTCGGGAACATCTTTCCCTTGTCCCGAGGTTTACCCGAGGTGTCTTCGCTTCCGAAGGTTTTGGGCAGACTTCGGATTCCTCGGACTTGGCTAGCCACCATCTTCGGGATTCTCGTCCTTAGCTTCGGGTAAAAACGGGGGGGCCTCTCCTACAACACTTAAATTGTTAAATTGGGCAGAGATGGTCCTTTTAGCCGTTAAATAGAGGTGATGTTGGCTGACATGATGGATACATAGGCTGTACACTTGGACTATCATGTGAGCTAAATTTGTAGTTTGATAAGTAAAGGGATATGTATCTAGTTATAGCACTAGTAATCGAGAACCCGAGGTAAACCAACTTTCTAAGTGCTAAAATAGGACAAAAGGTATAGTCAACGTACATAAATAAGGTTTTTTTTTGAAAATGTTTAAGTGGATAGATGCCGGTGCAAAGTTTAGAAATAAAAAACATCACCATAAAGTGCATATTTGTAAAAAAAAATGTAATTGTAAAATAGTAAGAATTAGAGGAATATCGTTATGAACGTCACATGGTACCCTTTGAGCATATATGTTAGCCATATTCACGTATTTGAACACTTTTGTGCCTCCCTTCTTTTTCCTCCTCTCTTTGAATTCTGCCTCTATGGCTTCCTCTCCGTCTTTCTGTCTCTATATTGTGAACTTGTTGTGTATATATTGGAAGAAGAGAAAGTGGTCCATATAGTATAAGTGATTGAGACGACCATGTGGATGCAGGATTGGTCACACCATCCTCTTTCTTTCCTTGCTCTCTGTGTTTCTCTCCTTCCTTTACCGAGATCCACCTCAGCTGCCACATCTTCCATGGTTGTCTCCATCCAATAGTCATACCCATGCCTCCACCCTCCCCCCTAGCCTTCTCCATGGCCACCATAATTGTCTCCTCCACCGAGCTACCTCTACGCGGCTCCCATGAACTCATCCTCCCGAGCTCTAGATTCAGTAGATACACGGGGACAATGTGGTGGCGGCGGTGCCATCGTAAATTCATAATTGCTAACACCAAGCCTTGATGGCAATTGGGAACAAAGACGAGCAAGGATGGTAATCCTCGAGGTTGAGCTCAGTGCAACGATCAACGGCCGAACAAAGCTTAGATCACGTTGGCAACGAGATGGAGCTTAGGCAGGTGGCCAAATAGGGCTTTGGCTAGAGGAGTTAGATGGGAAGGAAAAAAGAGGAGGAAGACGAGTCCAACGTAAACTCGTACATAAGCTTGAAAATGTTCCGCATGATGTACATAATGGCATTAATCTATCAATCCTCTAATATTCAAATTGGGCAATGATATTTATCCAATTAACCATTTTTTTTAAAAAAATTACTGTCATCGAGATCCCTGGGATATAAAGTACGTAACGTACTTACAAAGGTGTCTTTTCTTTGAAAGACGCCACAACCAATACCGTGCCTATCTAGGCTGTGAGTGACCCACCGTATTATCCGGTTCTCTTCTCGGACAATTAGGATCACGTTTTGCTGGCTAGGAGTGCATCTCCGGATCGTGACAACTGACGTCTAAGACATGACCTGGCTTTTGGCTCCTGTGCAAAGAACAAAGAAAGAAAAGCAAGAAAGGATAAGGGAGCAAAAGGAAGGTAAAGGATGTCCATTGTCCAGTGCAAACGTAGACAAAAGATTTATCACGAGTGGCAGGACTGTGCCGCTATGGCTGCGTTGTTCTTGAGAGTATTCTTGGCCGTGGACGGGCATTGCACCGGTTATTGATGGCAAATTCTACGTACTGTTGTAGTGTTGTTACTGAACGACGAAAAACTATGCATGATCGATGCAATAGAGGTGCCCACGGCCAGACCATGGTAAGCAACGAGATCACAAGCAAAGCGTTATACAGGGCAATACTTTGAATTTTTAGCACGCATGCTCTTTTGTTCCAAAAAAAATAGTGAGCACGCTCTTTTCCCTCAACCAGTTGCAATCCTTTTTTACAGGAAGCACCCATCTCAAGAGAATTTGAGTTCCACAGCAAACCATTTGCAGAACATGCCACCCCCTATTCTTTTTACAAGAGTTATACTAGACGGTGGTCCCACGGGCCTAGACATCAGTCAGGTGTCACTGAACCACAACCGTGTGCACAAACCATTCAAAAATCAAGCTCTACCTTTCTCTCGCTGTTTTTCATCTAGAGCTGTAAGCCATCGACCAGAAGTTCAATAGAAAAGATGGTGAAAGAGCAAACCAGCTCATAAAAGTCATTGCTGTGGCGGATTGAAAATGTCCACAATGGTTTTCTGAGCATATGTTCAGGTCGTTAGCAATCAAGACAGTGATGCCTGCTGACGAGCATGCTGCAGCTAAAGTCAGTACTGCTGTGATCTGCAAAGAAACAGCTAAAATCACTAAAATTGTTTGTTCAAAAAAATAACTAAAAGTGCATCTCAAGAAGCCAAAAACAATCTATTTCCACTTTTCCAAGATGAATCTACAGTGCAGATACTAACAAGAAAAAAGCAATTTCCTTCAATCATCATATTCTAATAGTTATTTTTTAGCATTACAGTATTCTTATTTTATATCACGCCATACTCATATCCATAAGAATGTTGCAATAGTCTTAAGCGACATATTAAAGTAACATGCTTCCTTTTTTAGCAAAGCACACTTGCGCTTATCAGACAAGTTCACTCCAGGTAGAACTTCTGAGGTATTTTTCAGCAACATGCATACTTCAACTCATACGAAAGGCAGATTGACCAAATGAATTCTGTGAGAAGCAGAAAAGAGGAACACTTACCCCATCTCCGATAGTAAATAGGCAGACAGCACAGCGATTTCGTAAACAGCGTTTGACAAGCATTGCATAGATGTCCAAAATGGCAAGTGAAATGCTCCACAGGCATTGTAAACTGGTTGCTGCAACAAGGTAGCTGGACAAACAACTTATAAGCTTACTATGGTGCAACAGGTTTTAAAAAAATTCAAAATACAAAAGAAATCCTTGAGGATGTCTAACACAAATACAGAGAGGCCCTATCAAGGAACAATAGCAGACACAAAACCAAGAAAATAGATTACTAAAACAGATTATTTTCACTCCAAAATACTAACAACACTTGTTGTCGCTCAGTATAATTTGGAGAAATAAGTGTCCACCGATATACGATATGTCTATTTCATAAAAAAAACATCAGATTGTCCATACCCCTAAATATCTCAAGAAAATGCATGACATTAATGCAAATCTTGAAATTTCTGTTGTGCACGAGGGATAGGCGTGCCCAAATAATCAGTAAAATAGGCACAAAAACCAGAAGATATACCTACATGCTCAAGAAGGCATAGCCAAACAAACTAGGAAATACAAAATAGACCTATATGATAAATTAAAATATAAAAGAGTTAATCTCCTCTTGATATGCTAAACTAATTCAGGAAGCAACATTTTGAATTACATGAACTGATCGATACTCCATTGAAGTAAAATACATAAGATAGGTTGAGATCCTCCAAAAAATAAATACATCATTAATTTCTATTTCAAAGTTTGTGCATCCATACTTCCATATGAATCCAGCATCGTTGTACCAGACTAACTGGAGTTTTTTAGTATGGTAATGCAATACCATCAACCACTTTCCAGTTTCATTTTATCAAAAGGGCTACTTCTAGCAAAAAGAGAAAACAGGGCTGCTTGTCCCAGTGAATGCCAGAAGGAAATTTTGCACTGAGACTCACTAGAATATAAAAATACAGATGGAAATTATGTGCGGCGTCTCTGTGCTATCGTCGTAGACGATATGATGAACCACTGAAGCCTACGAAAATTTCAGAAAGTTATAAAACAGAAATGAAGTTTAGTATACTGGGGGGCCAGTATTTTATTAAATATAAGAATGAGGAAGAACATGCAATGGAAATAATGAGGAACATTTTAGGTAGCCAAAACGCATTTGTAGTGAAAAGAGAATGCTTATGTCTAAGAGTAAAGCCCTTGTGTTGTGACATGCATAAAAATGGGATGTCACAAAGACGTATACAATACTTTCATACATTATATCCATTAGAAGGGAAATCATGTAAAACTATTGGAGTCCAGAGAAAGGATACAGCAGGAATTCAACTGTAGATATTATAGTGTGCAATGGGCACAGGCCTGAAGCAGTCGACATCACTCGGCTATCCTCCCTATGGTGTTTATTTCTGTTATGAATCTTAATTCGTGACATAATACAGCTATACTAATCTAAGCCTTGTCAGCATTCAGCCTGGGACTGAGTCCGGTGCAGTCAAACCCTAATCTAACTTATAGTGAGGCTACACTAACCAAAAACTTATCAAAGTTCAACCTGGGACTCGCTTTAGTGAAGTTTATCCCCAATCTAACTCAAATCAAGTAATCAACTCAGCACAACGCCAGCCCATGGAAAACAATGCTCCATGCACAATCTAGGCTAACCACGGCCCACCTCATTTCAAGCCAGAGTAGTGCCCAGATCAGGAAATGATCAAGAGGCCAGATGAATGTTCAATTGAATAGTTTCCATTAATTTGATAATAATGTGGTTATGTGGCGCAATGTTCGAGTCTGGTCTATACTTGATAGATTGTCCAGATTTCAAATCTCTTAACAAAATTGAACTTCTCAATTCTGAAGTTTGCATTCCAAATATAATGGCCATTTTCGCATTTAGTCTAGTTTCTACTGAAAAGCAGTATGATCCCAACACTACAAACTAGTGAATCAAAATAAAATGAGAAAGAGATTGGTGATGATGGTGATTGTAGCATAAAATCTTTGCACAGGCACTACAAGTGAGGTCCAGTTTATTAGTCCTTATAATGTATTGCAGTCAAATTTTTAAAGGAATTGTCTTCTCCCGTTCTCTTACTCTCCTAATCTCTCTGCCAATTTAAATGGCACTCAGAGTTCAATAAGAAAAAAGCTATGGGGACAACAATGATGTTGCTCAATGGTAGTCTTATGTTCTCGACAAAAGGAACTGGAAATTTTTGTTTTGCTGGCCCTGGGGTGGAAGTAGTTTTAACTGTTTCTAGATTGGTCTGTCTACTTCTCTACCTTGGGATTTTAGGTCTGGGCTGGCATTTCTCTTCTTTTTTTTTTTGCGGTCTGTAATAAGAGTTGGCGTAGATCGCTGCAACTCGCAACTGAATTGTTGTAGTTTCCAGTATTCATAGTGGAAATGGGCAAAATAAGCCTTCCAAAAAAACAAGACAAGAGCTGGGGCACGTTGTGGCTATGAAACATGACTGGAGTACTGGACAGAAGGGGCATAACCGCATAAGTAGTGAAACAAGCAAGGTGGCCCGCGCGTTTGCGCGGCTAGATTTGTTTTGACATATAAAGTTTATCTATAACTTATAATTTATCTCTAGTATATCAGATCGTTTGCGCGGCTAGATTTGTTTTGGCATATAGAGTTTATCTATAACTTATAATCTATTTCTAATATATCAGATCGGATTTAGGCATATAGAGTTTATCTATAACTTATAATCTATCTCTAATATATTAGATCGGATTTAGAGCTTATCTCTAGGCATAGATCTTTTATTTTTTCTTGATTTATGTGAGAATTTCTTTGATCGATCTAGGCCGTTATAATTTGGTCCCACCGTTGATCGAACGACTGAAATAATCTGGGTGATGTGGACGAACGTGGTGGCTTCTTTTTCCCCTCCTTTATATATATAATAGATTTCCCCAAAAGGACATGTAGTTTAAGTCCAACTATAGGGCTTGCAAGTTAATTGCTCAAAGAATGAATCCAGATACGGTGATAAAAACCATCACATTGCTAACACAGTCCGCTTAGACCCAAATGGGGTGAACAAAAAACAACACAAAATATAAACTTCTGGTTCACTCTCAACATAGCACAAAAACAGCGGCCAAATCTTTCCCGATCTTCACTCAAAAATAATTTCGCCATCCATTGCCGAATTGAGCTAAGATACGAACACAAAATGTGATTAGAGCCATACTCTCCGAGACTCCGACACCGAGTTCCTGGTAGCGCCCAACTTACTTCAAAAGCGAATGCACGCTTTGCCAACTGAACAGCAGAAAGCCACAAATCACATCATTTCCCGTTTCTAGTTTAGCTATTGAGGACGGCACCCAACTTGTTTCCAAAGTGTACAAACATTTTACCAATTAGGCATCATAAATCACATCATGCCCCGTTTCTAAACAAGCGATTCGCACTAAATGCAGCGCAACGCTCAAAATCAAAACCGAGCAATTGGATGGCGAGGCGAGATAAAGCGGAGGAGAAGAAACTAAGCGGGGCCGTGGGGGTAAATGGACAGTGCCATAGTGGAGTGAGGCAGAGCTGGAGAGAGGAGACTGTGGCGCGGCGGATGGGGGGGGGGGGAGACAAACCAGAAGGCGGTGACGGAGGGGAAGTCGCTGGTGGAGGCCATGACGGCGAGCGCCACTCCGGCGAAGAAGAACTGCGCGAGGCGGAGCACGAGCCCCCCGAGCGTGCCGGGCATCCCCGGCAGGTCCTTCATGGCCACCCCCGGCGGCTGCTGCGCCGGATCCGGCGGCGCCGGTGCCTCCACCTCCACCGGGTGCACCGTCGGTCGGCTCGCGAACATCGCTCCCCCGCCCCGCCCCGCCGAGCCGCACCGCGCCGGAGCCGTGTGGGGGCAGAGTCAGGAGGCCGCCGGATTCGGGAGAGGAGGAGGAAGCGGCCACGCACGCGCGACGGCGCGATTCGAGGGGGAGATTCGGTTTGGTTTGTGCCGCTGCCGCCGCACTGCCGCTGCTCGCTCCCCTCCCTCCCCTCTCGCCCGGGCGAAAAGTAGTTTCTGGGGAGGCGCGCACGCAGAGGCAGGCCGAGGCCGCCACGGCGTGCCGGGCCGTGGGGCCGCGCCCGCGCCTGCCTCCCGCGCGCGGCGCGTTTGGGGGCGGCGGCTTGGATTGGCTTGGCTTTGCTTTGCTCGCGCGGCGGTCCATCCCCACGCGCCGGGCTACCCTGTGGCCCACATGTCAGTGGGGTTCGCTTTCGTATCAGCATTCCTGCCGAGAGCAGTTAGGGCTTGTTTGGATGGGAGCCGGCGAGCTGCTGGCCAGAAGCGGCGCTCCGCGTCCGATTTCGATCGCGCGAAATGAGATCGCCGCTCTGGCGGCGAAATTGCCTAGCGGCTCGATCCAAATGTTCTTTCTCGTTGGTCGTGGCCTGGTGGTCATGTGGGGGTTGAGGTGAGTCATGTCACGAGCGGTGTCCGCTGCCCTTCGTGGTTTTGATTGAGTTTAAATTTTTATTTATTTTTTGTTTGGATCATTTTATTTGAAATAATTTTTAAATTTTAGAAGATTTTTTTCTCAAAGATCAGAAAGATAATTGGCTATGGCAAGACTGAGTTATGCAGAGCATAGCGAGAATGGTTAAGCGTGGCGTCATGGCGGTGCATTATTGACCATGTAACGCACGCAGGTGCAGAGCTCTTCTTCTGAGCCTAGATCCTTGAGAAATGGCCTATCACGCAATAATATTTGGTTTTCCCGAGTCTATCTCACGTGGACACCTATATTATGTGCCGTGCCGAAGAGGTACCATTTTCCATCCATCCTTTCCTTACGAGTTGCACGCGTAAAGCCATGTGCAATAGTTGCCCCATTTTCTGCTTTTCTCACCACGATTCACATGCCACATCATAAACGGGGCCTCCATCACTAGCCCACTTAACACTGTCCCATTGTTATTATAACTCTCTCTATATGTCTCATTCCTTGCCCTTATCACTCTTCGCTGCAGTGATGGATAAAATAATATAACAATTCTGAAGATGTCTCAAAACATGTTAATAGTATCCTTACTTAGAATAGACTTCTCTCCCTTCTACTTGATTCATTAATGGGTGAATGGCATGTGTATCGACGGCTGATGTTGTAACCGCCGGGAGAAGAATGTCACTCAACGGTTACTTTGTAACCGTCGAGAATGTGGAGTTTGACTCGACTGTTTTCTGAGACCGTCGAGAGGTACATGGACACTCGAGTCTGCAGTCAATTCCCGTAGCTAAGGAAGAATAAAATATGACATTGCACGAAAACGAGGAAGAAGAGATGAGGCTATCTCGTCATAACAAGATAGCATTGGATAGTGTTTCATTTTGTTTTTCTATAAAATCATGGCCTAGCTAGTCGAGAGGGCATGGAAAATATTGTGTTATTGAAAATAGTTAGCTACAGGAAAAATTAATGTTTACGAACATAGGTACAAAACGTTGCAAAGTGTGTTAAATGATTTGTCTAGGTTAGAATTTTATTTTAAGTGTGGAGCTACATATTCAAAGTAGGGTGTTGCACGAAAATCTAGAAACAAAAAATATTTTAGTGCACATTAACTCATGTTCTAACGTGTGCACACTCAAAGTTTAACAGTTGTGCGCTCGACAAAATAATCCAATTAATCCACTCGCACATAATTTCCTATCATATTTGATTTAGTTCAGCCCTTACATTAAACATGCTAGAGCAGAGTGCATGCAGCTTTCGATAACACAGATAAACCAAACGGTGCAATTGGAATCGGCCGACTCCCGGCCGGACATCTTGAGCATGTCGCGAAGTTTCATTCTTACACGTAGACAGGTGACGATATGTATCAAGCTATATAGACACTGACAACGCTTTTGGGTGAGGTGAACTAACGCTAACCAACCAGGCGGGCCCGGGGAATTTCGTTTGTTTGACCAACCGGCCTAACGCAAGGTTTGTTTCGTAGTTACCACAATATACGTTTTTAGGGCTATTTTATGGAGTACGTAGTTTGCTAATACAGATTTCCAAAGGGGGAAAAGAGCTTTACATTTATCCAGGGAGTTCCTCCCATGCACGTTCATTCATCAATTATAGCTCGCTAGTAACCATTTTGTATTGTGATGAGCAAGGGCGGCCTTAATCCTATTGCCAGAGCCACGTGAATCTGAAAGCATTTTTAAACGAAATGGTATATCTTTAATCTCCTCCTCCTCCAGATATACCCATATGTTCTTATAGTTTGCAGGCTACTATAAATCTCAAGAAAATGCAAATTTAACGCTTAATTTTTTGGTCAAGACGATCTGCTGCGGCAAACTGCAAAGTGGCCGCAGCGTCAGGGCCCAACAGCTCGCGGGTGACCTAACTGCGGCCACTGACACACCCCCGTAACCACCACTCAACTGCCACATACCCGCAGTTACGACTGCGCATGAATCCACCGGGGCCCACTTTATCAGGACCCGCGCCTACGTGTGCGCCACCGCCTACCGCATTCAGGCACGTGCCGGCCACCCCTCCCCTTAACTAACTCGCAACACCCATCGTCCCTATCAAGCCAATGACATCGGGGCCCACAGTGGGCCATCAAAGAAGGCCCACATGTCGGTCCCTTTGGCGGCCCCAAGTGATGGTGTTTTACCCTGCCCGCCCCCGTGTACAAATAAGGGGACCGAGAAGGGGGAGCAGAGGAGGCTCTTCTGGCCGGTGGTGTGGTCTCCCACGGCACAAATTCCGACGACCGGTCGCCTCGCCGCCGCTCTCCGGCGATGGGTTACTGGTGGGACCGCGTCGTGCTGCCGGCGCGGCGGGTCTGGCTCGGAGTCGCCGCTCGCTTCGGGGTTCGTCAGACCGGTAAGCTAGGCGCGCGCGCCGCCAACCCTAACTCCGATCTCCGGCGGCTGCTCTGCTCGCTCGTCGGGCTCGCTTGGTCAGACTCTCAACTCCGGCGATGCATGCTTGCTTTCTTGCAGGGCTGTGGCGGCTGCGGCAGGAGGTGAGCACGTGCGAGTACGAGGACGTGCACGTGATGTGGGAGATGCTGAGCCGCACCACGGCGGCGCCGGCGCCGCCGCCCAGGCCGCCGCCTAGCCGGTTCCGGCGACCGCGGCCGTGGGCCGAGAGGCTCCGCCTCTGCGGGGGCTTCTAGAAGGTCTCCGCGCGCGGCTGTTTCTTCTTCCTTCTCTGGAGTCTCTACTTTAATCTCTCTCGACTCTCGTTTTCTTTTCTTCTGTATGTGTCTCGCTGGGCTCTGAGATGTAGTCGATTCCTCCTCGTGTATCAATCCACTTGTATATGATGATACTTGGGGTATGTGAATGAACAGAGCTGTTCGGGGTTCATGCCTTCTAGCTATTTTGCTCCTGCCTAATCTCCAGTCTTCATTACAAAAGCGTCATATTCTTACTGTTCGAATCTATTTGAACCTACGGCTTATGTTGTGATCTGGAAATGTTCAGCTAACTAGTGTGTAATCAAGTTTCAGTTAAATCCTCAGCTTTTTAGCCTGTTCAGAGTTCAGACAATCCAATCTTCAGGTATCAGTTAGGAAAAATCACCAGGATTGGGATAAATGAGAAGGTTTGGAGATGAAACATTTCCGAACCAGTTAACTACTACTATTTTAACTTCGAAGCAAGTGAGATAAGTGATATTGTAGCAAAAAAAAATGTACAAGCCTAAAAGTTTCTACCTCCGATCATAAAAAGAAGTCGCCGTTGATTTTTGAACACGCCTTTGACCATTCGTCTTATTGAAAATTTAGTTCAAATATGTAAAAATATAAGTCATACTTAAAATACATTTAATAATAAACCAAATCATAACAAAATAAATAATATTTATATAACTTTTTTAATAAGGCGAGATAATTGGCGTGTCAAAAATCAACTAACTTCTTTTTTATGTCGGAGGAGTAATTGTTGCTTCAAAAATGGTTTTTGTTAAGCGATATAGTCGTACGGACCAAGCCGCCTTCAAATTTACCTCCAAAATATATAATTTCCCTTGATTTTATTGATCTTGGAGGAGGCGGGATTCGAACCGCGCCTCACGCTAGAACCGCCCGCTAACCAACCGTGAGCCACCCGCTACTGAAATCTGTGCGGAATAAAACATTTTATACATTAAAGCAAAACGGACGGGCAGATCTGGCTGGCTCATGCGATCCGACGGCTGCGGTGTCGCCGGGCGGGTAGGCCGGCCACGTGGCGTCCCAGCGTCGCGAGTTACCGGTTTTATACAATTTATTGATACATACAAGATTTGACATATCATCTTGAGTGTCCCACCGCGATCGAGTTCAGTTCTTGTGCTGTAGTTTTCGTGGCTTATCGAAGCAAGCAACCAGCTCGCTACAAAAACCAACAATAATTGCTCCACTCTTGCCGCTGCAACCAACCCTCTCCCCCTTGAATCACACTCTTAACTAATCGCAGCTGATTAGTGAGTGACTAACACTGCTGTCGACCAACCAAGTAACACCGTCAAGCCCCTAATCGGTAGCTTAAGCC
The DNA here is from genome assembly GCA_036346415.1 of Raddia guianensis. NCBI lineage: Eukaryota > Viridiplantae > Streptophyta > Magnoliopsida > Poales > Poaceae > Raddia > Raddia guianensis. Next base: position 8,586,258 of record CM070536.1, on the reverse strand, counting down.
GTAAGTATGCCCTCGAAAAGATTGGAAAGGAGAGGCCGCGCGGGCGAGGGAGCTTTCGGTCGTGGGACTCACTTTTCTTTCGCCTTTAATAGCATCTCTGGATCGAGAAGAAAAGCTGAGGTGGCTGCTGGTGTTCAATGGGGAGGAACGCACCCTATCTCCGACCAGTGGCGACGACAGTCCTTGTCGGGTCTCGCGATCCTGCCCGCCGGATGCGGGATGCGGATGCGGGTGCGGATGCTGATGCCCCCTGCGCGCGTCTGCTAGCCACACGAGCTCCTGTCCAGTTGAAAGTAGAAACCATGGACTGTTCTCGAAGGCAGCAGTTACTTCAGACTGTTTTTATTAGTTTTGAATATTGCAGTGAACGTAGGAAACAATTTATTTTTAAAGTACAGTGTAAGGTGTGAATAAAACTTAAAAGGAATAATAGGTAGAGAGAGTAGCTAATGATGAAATGAAGTGAAAGGATAAAGGGACGAATGTCGATGCTCGTGCTTGTGTATTCACATCCGTTCTTCGACATTCCATGTTCAAGCTGGAAGTTTCGTTTGACATTTTCAAATCAAAGAGTTCAAGTTTTTCTAAAAAAAGATTATGGCGTTTATAGGTAATTTCGTTCAAAATTTGACAAAATACATCCAAAGCCATTTCTTTCTGATCGAATTATAAGTATTTTAAGTGTTTTTTTATGGGAGGGCAAATATCACCAAATTTTCGGAGGAATCTTGGACTGCCTTTTATCCTTGTCCCAGTGTGATCTACGGCACCTTCACCAAATTACAGATTTGTTTATAGTGCTTTGGATAAAAATTGAACCAGGTTAGTACAACTACACGTAGCCTTGTGTACGTGATTGTTATGTAGTTAGGGATCTTAATCATTCATATAAGAAACTAAACACCATCTTCTTGCATCCAACCATCCTAGTAATTAGGGCTATATGTACCAACCATCCTATAATGCATTGAAAAGTATATGGTATATATAGAGTTCACTCATTGTAGGGATAGCATATAAAATTACTGGAAACGAAAGTTATCTGTGAAGAAGGGGGAAAATGGCAACCACAACGAGTCCAAGATGCTGCAAGTATCAAATTAATATGGTGCATCAGTGCATTTGATGTGGATTTTCCAGTAGCTCGTCAATGTCATCATTAACTTAATTAATTCAGTTTAACAAAAAAAAACTTATTCAGGTCGCCGTCTATTGATTGCAGTGTCAAGGCGGATTTAATTTCTAACACGTTCTTTTCTCAGTAAAAACGGGTGATATGATTAGGCTGCTTTTATTTGATTTCGAGACCACTACTACCACTAGTGTTGATGGCCGCTACCGTCTCATATCAAAAAACAATAAAGCCACTTCTATGATAAGTGGTCCCTGCACATGTCGGCTTTTGTGTCCCTGCAGATAATAACAACGAGAGGCATCCTAAGCACACATGTATTACATATCTGTGTTTAGGGCTATGAGCTATCCTAATCAATTAACTAGTTTAACTAATCTAATTTTAGGTTCTTAATCACCAAGTGCATGCATAAGAGTTTGTTAATGCACGGACGGTTGATGTAGCTATAGTTTGGCTTGAAAGAGTGGCTCCTTGATTATGATCTTCATGTGCTTCGGTTTGTTTAAGTGCACAGTGACGTACTCACGTACGCAAACAATTCGAACATTCTAAACAAACGAGGTGCCACTGTCGTACTAAGTACCACTGGCCTGGCCTTAAGTAAGATATACGGCCGGCCGGCCGAGACTGACAGAGACGTGACAACGCTCAGCTCAGGTGTGTAGCGCTGCAGCTTGTGCAGTTGTGCTGGGGATCCAATGTTCTGAGATGTACAGTGCATGCTAGCGTATACATCAGTACATGCGTGTCGGCAGCTTATTTAATTCCCGAGCTAGGAAAGGTCATAGTCCAAGCTAAGACAAGGCTATTTTCAACCGTATCACTTCGCGAGGAGATTTTTTTTTTTTTTGAGATGTTTCAATGTATTCTTCTCACGGTTCTATTTAGAAATTTTTTTACGTGCATTTCATTAAAAAGAAAAATCTCTCTTCATTTCTTCACGGATTTCTTCGAAGGGATGCAGCCTATGGTGGTGCAACACATATAAGTCATGGTCGGAAGTGGCTTGCGTTCGTTGGAGGCTAGATCGCAGACAGACAGTGGTGGCCCCATGGATCTCTGATCTCGACGGAGTCAGCCCTCGTTCCATGCTGCCGTTTAACTGTGGTCTCGTCCCCTAGGCATGGCTCCTTCCCTATCCCCTTGTGGGAGCTAGATGATTTCTGGGATGGTCGTGCTGCGGTGGTTGGGTGGTTTTTCTGTCGAAGGTGCCGAGGTAGCGGTGGTAGATGGCTGCATCTTCACGTTATTCCTTTTATTACCTCTTTTAGCATGTTGTTCGAGGAAAGGGTGTGTTTGGACTGTTGGGTTTAGTTCCACATCGGTTATTGGTGATGGGGGGGCATAACTTAAAAGGTCGAGACACCCCTCTCCCACCAAGCTAGTTTTTTGGACTGAGTTGGGTTAGGACCTAGGTTGTGCTTCTAGTTGGGCCAATAGATGTTGGTATGAGGTTGACCAGGTGTTAGTCTCGGGGGGAGCCGGATCACTGGCGGGCCATGGAATGGCAGGATCGCAGCGGGCTCCAACAAGTATTGTTGGGTTTAGTCCCACATCGGTTATTGGTGATGGGGGAGCACAACTTAAAAGGTCGAGGCTCCCCTCACCCACAAGCCTAGTTTTTTAGGTTGAGTTGGGTCAGGACCTAAGTTGTGCTTCTAGTTGGGCCAATAGATGTGTGGACCTGGGCCCGAGACCGGTGTTGGTCTCAAGGGGAGCCGGATCGCTGTGGGCCATAAGATGAGCCGGATCGCAGCAGGGCTCCTACAAGTGGTATCAGAGCCATGGTCGGTAACCCGAAACGTCTCCATGAGATCGCACGGTGTAGGACAGATGGTCTGATGTGTGATGAGGAAGATTGTTGGGTTTAGTCCCACATCGGTTATTGGTAATGGGGGAGCACAACTTAAAAGGTCGAGGCACCCCTCTCCCACCAGGCTAGTCTTTTGGGCTGAATTAGGCCAGGACCTGGGTTGTGCTTCTAGTTGGGCCAATAGATGTTGGGACCTGGGCCCGAGACCAGGTGTTGGTCTCGAGGGAGAGCCGGATCGTTGACGGGCCATGAGATGGCAGGATCACAGCGGGCTCCTACAGGTGGTATAAGAGCTTGGTTGGCGAGGTTGGCCATGCGAAAGATCTAGAGGGAGACACGAGGTGTATGCATACACGGGTGCCGCGGAAAATGCCCTATCGGCGCAAGGTGGAGCATGGCGGCGATCGACGATTCAATCGGTGGTGTCGGACACTTCGGTAGGAGGCTCGAACCGTTCGATGGGCTACCGTTGGTGGGGATCTACCAAGGTCAGGTAATCGGAGGCCGACAAAGTAGCTGGCGAGGTCGGTAGGCGACGGTGACGACCTCGGCGTTCGCGATCATACCGACAGGCGCGGATGGATGCCGGATAGATCGGAACGGCGGGAGCAGTGATGCGACCGGATGTTGCACAGGAGGCGCTATATCACGTCACTGATGGCAAAGCCGTGATGTGAATACAGATGGCCAAGGTGTGGCATGTTTTGCTCTGCATGGACGTGGTGCACGGTGGTGGCCTGGGAAGCCTGCTCAATGACTCAAAAATTGGATCTAGAGGTGCAGATTTAAGGGGAGTCAAACAAATATCCGAAGCAACCAGAGGCCGGGTACAAAGTATGTGCAAGACACTGGAACGACTTCAAAGTGGGGAAGACCATATTCTCCAAGGTGGAATTTGTTAGGTATTGTGTCGAATATGTGTACGAGTAGGTTATATGGACTCTGTGTTGTAACAGGCAGGGTTGGTTAGTGTTAGAGTCGGACTCTATCCAGACCTCTATTATATAAAGGGAGGCAGTCCTGGTGTAATCAAGCGAACGACTTCATAATAATAGCATAGGCAAGAGAAAGTCAGCGGCCGGCACGTGGTCATGACCTGGTTAGCCGGTGTGCTGCGGTATTATGGTTTGGGAAGGAGCGCCCATAATCAGAGCTCCGCAGATGTAGGCGAAAGCTGAACCGTGTTACCAAACATCGTGTCTCCTGGTGTCGTTCGTGATCTTGCATCGGCGCATATCCTAACATGGACGAAAGGTCTGTCCGTACCTGCGTGGGTCGGCGGTTGGGACGTTTTTTTAGCGTCGTTCCCTTCTTAGAGCCTTAGGGGCATCGCGGGTGGCCCTCCCAAGTTTGGGTGAAAATCCATGTGTTGAACTTGGCAACAGTGGTGGGCCTCGCCATCATTACCTTATTGAAAGCATCGCAATAGTACTCTCGGCATTGTCTTGGATTGCCAGTTGGATGTACTTTTCTTGAGCCGTTTGCCTTTACTTGAGTTCGGCGTGAGGTGGGGTGGTCAACGTAGCTGTTGTTTGTCAGTTGTTGTTGCTGGTGTTGTGGTGCTATAGAGTTCTTGCTCGCCTTAGAGCGAGGTGATTGGTCTTAGACCTTGATGGCAGCATTTGCACAACAAATTGTGTATTACTCTGCATCGAGTTATTTTTCACGTATTTTACTCCTCTGGATTAATTGAACCTCCGATTGTTCGGAAAAAAAATGTCATGGCTAATCACTTGATAGCCTAGCTTGCAGTGGAGTTACCTAGCTTGTCTTTCCTGCCTCTGATCCTGTATCTGTTGCTGCATTTTAGCCCTGGTGCTTAGCTATTGCTGCTTCCAGATTTCGTTCTTTGTCGTGTAACTTGTGATGATTTCTTTATATTCCTCTTTTATGAATATAGACCCGTGCCTCTGCCAAATCTTTTGAAAAATACAGTATTTAGACATCTCAAAGTTTATAACTGAATCGTCCTCCATAATAACTGGCAAAACATGACATGACTGCCACTTGCAAGCTAAGATGACTGGCGCTACATCTGAACCATGCACAAAAGCTCATCTCTAATATCTCGTCGAGAGCATCTAGTCACCCTTTCCATTTGACCTGCAGGCTGCGGCGATATGGAGGGCTGCGTCCATATCGCAGGCTGCTGCTGCGATATGGAGAGCATCTAGTCACCCTTTCCATCTGACGTGCGCTGCGGGCGCGGAACCCTCGTCCATCGCCAAGTCGCCATGGATCGCGCGCCCGCTTCGCTTCCTACTCATTTGCGATCGAGTGGAGATATCGAGTGGATCGTCGCCGCCCGCCGGGCCGGCACCCGTGACCCGTCTCGTCCTCGGAATATTCGACCTGCCGGCCGCGCGCGCGGTGGCGCAGCGCCGTTGTACTCGTGCCGCGCGGCCGGTGGCGCAGGGCCGTCGCGCTAGCCGAGCCGAGCCCACAGCTACAGACACACGCGGCGTCGTTGCCCTTGTCGCCGCCAGCTACAGCATGCGTGCGTACGTTCGTTGCTGGCGCATGGACGTCTGCAACTGCATGGACGCAGAGACATGGTTGCGACTTGCGAGTGCGACTTCGCAAGGTGCCGGCCGGCCGGCGCCACCACTGTCCCGCGCTGTCCCCTGCTCCGGCCGCCGCGCCACATTATTCACCGGCGATCGACCGGGCCCGGCCGGCCGCACCGATGGGCGATGGCTTTCGGCTGCCCGGTCATGCGACGGCCGCCCATCGGTCGATCGGCCGGTCACTTGGGGGTGGCGTCACGGCTGATCATCGCGCCCCCATGCGGCCAGGCGTTGTGCGTGGGCGCGGCGGCCACCACCTGCACTGCACTGCATTGCACCTCCTCGACCGGGCCCGTGTCAGTGTCACCGTGTGTGTTGACGCACCTCGAATTTCCGGCATGGGTTAGGAGCAGCATGTGCGGGTGATGCAGCATTTTGATCATTTGATGCAATGCGCGGTTGATTTTGATGCTTTTGGAAGCGTTCATTAGCAAGTCTTCGGGGGAAAAAATGGTTTGTGCCATCGAATATTCACCATCTTACTCCACCTAGCCGGTGGTCCACTTTCCATACAAGTGATTCTTTCTCTTTTTCTCTCTCCTTTTTTGAACTGGCCAGCCAAACCTCTTGTAAAAATGATTGGAGTAGAAAATAGGCTATTGTTATTCAAATTAGTGGTTCGATGCCACCGCAAAAATTACTCCCATGGTTCCACTCTATCACGCTAACCATTTTGCATGCGTTAACCAGGATCGTTAATACATCACATAGACTCCATAAAATACACTAGTAAAATGCCCGTGCTCTGCCACGGACCATAAAGGGATGAAAGGAAAACATAATTCGTAGATAAAAGTATAAGCATGAAGGGTGATTTGCAGGAAAGACATTATGTGTGAAATCAAGAGTCACACCGAGAGCAGCAGAGAAGGCCAGTTGCTTTGGTTCAACACCCCCATATACAATATTACAACAGAAGCTTCTCAGCAATCTCCAGAATGCCTGCTACAAGCACCAAATGGAGGAGATGAATATAGAATGAATGGTAAAGACAAACATGCAGGGATGATAATAAAAACACTGCTAGTTCTAGTCTTCTAGACGTGCTTCCAGCTGAATTCCGGAGACAATGCCACACCCCCATGCTGTAGACCTAGCTACTTTCCCAAATCATACAAACCATGTCCATCTCCCAGTCCCCTACCTCCCTCTGCCTTTCTAGCTACAATACTTTTTAGCATTATGGCCACCGAAATTTCAAAATCATACTAACCAAATCACTCATCGCTGCAAATTATTCTAGTACAGTGGTGAAACACGGTTGATTTCCAGATGTTTGTGCATTAACTTACGGGGTCGACAAAAATAAGGAGCTAAAAATCATCATGATATATAATCCTTTCAATTCTAGAAGACAATCATAAACCAAGTTCATTGTAAACAAAGTTATTATCAGATTGGAATACACAGTATATGAGCGAGCAATAAAACAATGAAATTTACACAGAGAGATGCCTGGTTACAAAATCCTCACCTTTGCAGATTATGGGCCTCTTTGATAGCTTGTTTTAGTTTAGTTTTTGTTGGGATTGCAACTTTTGTTATTTTTATATTCACCATTCACTTTATTTTTTGAAAATAATTTTTTTATAGCTTTGTAGGGTTTTTCTTAAAGATCTCAAAAATATTTTTTTAATAATTTATTTAGCCTTTTCATAGCACCTTCAAAGGTGGTCAAATTTTCCCAACAAAAACTAAACTAAAACTAAACAAGTTATCAAAGAGGGCCTATATCAAATTTTTAGAGTTGCAGTGGCACTCAATCTGCCATTCCTCTGGGGTTGTGGCTTCGCTTTCTTCACATCTCTTTCAGCTCAGAGAGCTCCAAATCATAAGTTATTTGTCCAGTTGATCACGTCAGGGATGCCCTTGTCAAGCTTCTTGAGAGAACAACAATACTATACATCAGTTCATTCTCTTGTGGTCCTTTCATACTCACACTTGCACATCACCAATGGTCTTCCTCTCAAATTCCTGCACAGCATCTGCTAGGCTATTCATGCTACCATCGTAGTACCAAGGTGTCTTCTCAGACCATGTTAAGCCACCCTTGGGAGGTATTGACACAAACTCACGACACACCTCACCAAGCACATTAATGGTGTTATGGTAGTGGTAATACCGGATGAGGTGCTCCGTCTTGTGTGTGGTGTTCCCAATAACGTTCTCCGACACTGGACACCTGTGGCATATGCATTTTTGGCCTGGATTGCATACTAAGATCAATCATAGTCAAATGGAACAGAAGCGTTGCAACTAAGACTACAAGAATTTAGTAACCTAAATTACAGTATGCTCAAAAGCTCCAAAAACCTATTAACAGTTCTTTGGACGACTAAAATACGAACTACATAGAACAATGACGATGCATTTGGCATGCAAATGAAGCTGCATCGAAATAGTCGCGCACTCAGCCCCCAATTTGCTCAGATAAGTGCAGCATCAGCAACATCAGAAGAAACTTAACTACTAAAATTACACCTTTCTGTCCATACATAGGACACAATAAGCTACATTGTGATAGAAGACTCCTCCAGCACGCGCCCGTCGGGCAGGAAGATGTACTCGTCGACGTCGAAGAAGAAGGTCCACTTGGCGGCGTGCCGGTACCGGTGCATGGACGAGGAACTGGTTGTAATACCAGCCATCGTACGCGGCCTGGGCACCCACGAGATTAGTTGACAATAATAAAATGATGAGCACAACAACCTAGTGATTTGAATTTCAGTGTTAGAGAAGACTCGCAATGGATGAGATCACAAAATCCTAGATTCAAAAGAGTCTGATTTTGACCTCAAACTAATGTCAACCAATATATGTGAGAGAAAAAGACACATATCAAAAATCTAAAATTGTAATCATTACCGAAATAAAATGTGTTCAAAATTCCCTCATTTGTTCACATAATCCCGCTAGAAAACAACTGCTAGAGATCAACGAGAGGGGGCTTACCAAGAGGCGGCCCATGCAGGCGGCGAGAGAGAGGGGGAGCAGCAAGGAGGGAGAGAGGTAGGGGGCGTGGGGAGGGGGGCGGGAGAGAGGAAGGCAGAGAGAGAGAGAGAGAGAGAGAGAGAGAGAGAGAGGAGGGAGAGAGGGAGGGGGGCTTACTCGAGAGGTGGCGCCGACGAGTGGGGGGCGGCGTGAGAGAGGGTGGGGCGGCAGAGGAAGAGGGGAGCGGTGGGAGGGAGAGAGGGAGGCACACACACACACAGAGAGAGAGAGAGAGAGAGAGAGAGAGAGAGAGAGAGAGAGAGAGAGAGAGGCTTACCCGAGAGGTGGCGCCGGCGAGTGGGGGGCGGCGTGAGAACACAACATATACTTCAAAAATGATTTTTGCCTTCTCTATAAACATTCCAAGTTAATTTTGTAACAGTAGACAGTCACGAACACAAAATGAGTGTAATGAAATTACTTTTAGCCTAACCCTAGTATGCTCTTGCTGTTACATTTGTTCACGAGTGTGCATTGGATATATTATGAAGAAAGTCAAGATCCACTGATCGTCGATTTATTTTTTAAAAGCACAGATATATTTCAAGAATGTAATTTTTGTCCTTTATAAACATTCCAGATAACTTTGTGACTGTAGATGGTTATTCAAAAGCTGTAAACAATTGTACATTCAAAGGTGTAAACAACTGTATGAACGATCAGAAAATTGTTTTATTAGATATATATAATGTCAAAAATAAGGGCCATATACATCTACTAATTTAGAGGAACCATGCTGCTACGTAACAAACATGATGCGGATGCATTAATAATATATTTTTTCAGCGCATTACTCCATCGTTTGTTTCCCATGAGCAAATAGATGCATGAATATATGCAAACATGTCATCCCAATGGATGCATTCAGCATTCTTAAGCACAGGCCACACAAAAAAAACTTAAATTTACATGTAGATGAAATATGCAGGTAGCATATTTTCACACAAGTAGCTGCTGCTTTTTAGTATGTAGAGATACATGAGAGGTACATGAGGGTACTTATTAATATTTAGAAACTCATCAATTAGGATGAAAGAATAAACGAACATGACAATTGCCAATGATGTTAACATCTAGCATTCTAGAGCAACTCAAGCACCATCCAAGTTGACAATAATAAAATGATGAGCACAACAACCTAGTGATTTGAATTTCAGTGTTAGAGAAGACTCGCAATGGATGAGATCACAAAATCCTAGATTCAAAAGAGTCTGATTCTGACCTCAAACTAATGTCAACCAATATATGTGAGAGAAAAAGACACATATCAAAAATCTAAAATTGTAATCATTACCGAAATAAAATGTGTTCAAAATTTCCCCATTTGTTCACATAATCCTGCTAGAAAACAAGTGCTAGAGATCAACGAGAGAGGGGCTTACCAGGAGGCCGTGGCAGGCGGCGTGAGAGGGAGGCGGCGGAGGGAGAGAGAGAGGGCGGGAGAGAGGTAGGCGGGGAGGAGGAGGAGAGCGGCGAGAGAGGGAGGCAGAGAGAGAGAGAGAGAGAGAGAGAGAGAGAGGTGGGGCTTACCCGAGAGGTGGCGTCGGCGAGTGGGGGCGGCGTGAGAGAGGGTGGGGCGGCAGAGGGAGAGGGGAGCGACGGGAGAGAGGGAGGCACAGAGAGAGAGAGAGAGAGAGAGAGAGAGAGGCTTACCCGAGAGGTGGCGCCGGCGAGTGGGGGGCGGCGTGAGAGAGGTGGGGCGGAGGAGATAGGGGCGGGGGAGAGAGAGGGGCGAGAGGAGAGGGAGCGCGGAGAGAGGTAGGCAGAGAGAGAGAGAGAGAGAGAGAGAGAGAGGGGTGCCTTACGGAGAGGCGGGCAGCGGGGGAGGAGGAGAGAGGATGGGGCAGGAGGGAGAGAGGGCGCGGGAGAGAGGGAGGGGGGGAGGAGGGAGCGGGAGGGAGAGAGGTAGGCGAGAGAGAGAGAGAGAGAGAGAGGGGCCTTACAGAGAGGCGGCGGCGGGCAGGGGGAGGCGAGAGAGGCGGGGGAGGAGGGAGGGGCGGTGGAGGGAGAGGGGAGCGGCGGGGTGAGACGGGGATTGGAGAGAGGTAGGGGCGGCGCGTGGTGGAGGCGGGAAGGGAGAGGGGGGCGTCGGTTTGGGTCACGGACTACGGAAGGGGCGGTTTTGCGGGGATGAATCGCGATTCGCAATCGGTGGACAGCGAGCAGATCGGACGAAGCAGAGCAGAAGGCAACACGCAAGATGAACGGTCCAGATTGAAAGTTCGAACAACCACCACGTCCATTAGGTGCTCTATAATAGTAGAGATATATTACCATTGCCATTGCGTATGAATCAAAATATATGCATATCGATTATTTTTTTTAAAGAAAAGGTACGAGAACTATCTTGTATTAATTCAGTAGACAAGTTACATGGTCAAAATTTAGGAGTAGGTTTAGACGCATTCCTCCGGATGCGTGCTACAAGTGAGCTAACTTATTACAAAACGGACGCTTGCCGCCCACCCAAAGGCGCATGACCTCCAATAGCAAATTGAAAAAGGTCATCAGCAGCAGCTCTTTCAAATTGGAAATGTGATTGTTACTTTCGAGCCAGAGATGTCATAAGGTTGTTAGCACAATGGATTCTAGGCCCGGGGCAAGGTTGAGTTGCAGGATGTCCTTGGCCCACCAGGTGCTAAGATCCTTAGTGTGGGTCCACATGGAGCGGAGAAGGCGCGTGGGGCATTAAGCCTGGAAGCCAGAATGTCCCAAATGTGGGAGGAGAAGGGGCACTCGAGGAAGAGGTGCTCCGAGGTATACAGGCATCGAAGGCAAAGGGCGCAGAAGTAATTATTCAGCAACCCCCTACGCAGTAGGGCATCAACAGTCATGACCCTTCTTAGAAACAGCGTCCAAGCAAAAAATTTCACTTAGAGGGCGCCTACTGCTTCCAAATTAGCGCTAGCGCCGTCGAAGATATTCTTCCAGCGAATTGTATGCGGTATGCTGAGCGAACAGAGAAGTTTCCATCTGCAAAGAAACGCCAAACTGCTCGGTCCTACTGGTTCGGACGGAGCGCAGCACGACTGATCTTTTGCCAGGTGGAGACTAGCTCTAAGGCGAGGCAAGGGGTGAAATTCCGTCGTAAGTCCAACAACCAGTTGTTATTGTGAAGAGCATCGGTGGCTGTGCGGTTTTTTCGTGCGGAGGCTGCAAAAAGTCTTGGGGCCATTTCCTTTGGAGATTGCCCAATAAGCTAAGCGTCGGTCCAGAATAGGAAGGTGGCGCCATTCATAAGAACCAGCTCAGTGCCTGCTCTGAAAAGTGCCGCACTACTAGGGTATAACCTGTCCAGCGAGATGAGGCCCGATCTAGGGGAGCCGGATTTGGCCAGCCAAAGCCAACGCAATTGGAGGACGCAAGCGAAATTATTCAAGTCGAGCACCCCGAGTCCCCCCAAGGGTAGCCGGGGAGCAGACGAGTTTCCAGTTGACACGACACCCGCCCGCTGTAACATTGTCATTTTCGCTCCAAAGCCAGGTGCGACGCAATTTGTTGATTGTCTGAAGGACTGAGGTAGGCGGGAAGATCACTGGTGTTAGACGGTAGGATCGAGAGAACCGACTTGAGCAGGATAATTCTACCCCTTTTGACATCATGTGCCCCAGTCAGCCTGCCAAACGGCCAGCGATCTTATCAATTACAGGTTGGGCATATCGATTAGGACCATGTAAATATGGTGAGCCATGACATCCGATCATGATGCAAGACTATTCATATCACTAGTCGCTACAAACCTACAACACATGATTACTTGTCTTTATGGCTACATCCTATTCTTATCATCCAATAGGCTTGGGCAAATAGCCAAGACGCCAGTTTACATTTCAAACTCTATTTTTTCGTGGGCTCTACAGTCAGATATGGTGTATTTTATCACCTCAGTGCTAAAAGTCAAACAAACAAAAGCCCGTGATGTTAAAAATAATGTAATTGCTATTTTGTAAGCGCCTGCAATTAGCCAAAACGTGCAGGCGCAAAAAATTCCACTTTTTTCTACTGTTTTTCCACATTTGCATTTATGGAAGAAACGCTTCGCAATAGTGGAATTTTTTGCGCGAGGTCGATTTTTGTATAGATATATTTTGTTTTATGTTTATTATAGATATATTTTTTTGTTTATTATTGATTTATTTTGTTTTCTATTTATTATAAATTTTATTTTGTTTTCTATTTTTCACGTCGAGGGATTTTTTGCTCGTATAATTTGTGAAATCGTGCATACGCAAAAAATTTTACTAGATTTCTACTGTTTTTCTATATTTCCATTTATTAGAAAAAATATTTTGTGATAGTAGAATTTTTTTTTGTCCGAGGTGTGCATGTGTGTACGTGGCGTGTCTTTCATTGAAATCTTTGAAATCATGCGCTACCGTCCAATAGTGTCTCCCTAAAAATAAACTAGATAAATATATTGGATTGCAAAATGTTAGTAAAAAAAATCATTATTAAAGATGCCCACCGATTTTGCCTGCTTCCGATTCCACAGTGCCACTCCGCCAGTCCGCCGGCCGGCCGCCGCCTCGCCTCGCGCCCTCGCCTCGCGGGCTCGCGGCCTCGCCGTCGCCCGGCCAGCCGCCGCCTCGCCGCTCCCCGCTCCGGCGCTCCCTCGCCGGCCTCGGCCGTCGCCTCTCCCCGGCCGCCGCCTCGCCGCTCCCCGGCCTCGCCCGGGCAGCCGCCTCGCCGCCTCGGCCGCCGGCCCGCCCCTCGCCTCGCCCGGCCGCCGCATTTTGTAAACTTCGTTCGAGGTACCTTTTGATAATCTTCTTGTCTTAAAATTTTTTAGGATTGTGTTGAATGCGTTCCTCAAGGCCACCATACCTTATTTTTCATCCGTCCTCCGCCACTGAAGTCACACGCCAGTCTTCACGAGCACACACGCCGTCGTTCTCCATCCACCGGATTGCCATACAATTTTGTACGGGCGCGCGCACGCTCGTAGGCCACGGCCGCCGCCGCCGCGGCGATGCCGCTGTTGGGCTCGAACCCTCTGGACTCCGTCCTCCAGGACGTCGCCGCCTTCTCCCGTCGCCTCTTCATCGCCCCCGACGCCTCCCCGGACGACCACCGCCTCCTCCGCCCACTCCTCTCCGTTTCCCTATCCTCGCCCCCGCCACCGCCGCCGGAGGTCGCAAAGGCAGGTTCTCTCCTTTCTCGTGCCCTCGTTTCTCTCGATATGGCTGTGAACTGATCGGCTGAATTTGCAGGATAAGGGTGTGAAGGCGGCGCCCCTGACGAAGGAGGAGGTCGGCCGGGCCACGTGGATGCTGCTCCACACCATTGCAGCTCAGGTGCTCGATCTTTCGTCTCCGTGACTGTGAGTAGCGCAACAAAGCACACGAAACCTCTGCATTTGCCTTACAGCACAAGTCGTGGTGCATAAATCATCATTCTTCAGCGTGGAGCACAAACGATCAACAATGCTGCATTTGCGTAGATTTACACCTCTCATCTGCGGATAGGGCACCATGTTGTTCTAGGTTTTTTTTTTTATATTTCATTGGCTGTCAGAATAATCCCTGTTGTATTTGTGCATGATGTTTCAGTTTCCTGATAAGCCAACCAGGCAGCAAAAACGTGATGCAAAAGAGCTGGTAAGCAGTACACTCAAGTCAGTTAAAGCTTCCTTACGGTTGGGGAGTACGCTTGAGAAGTCTTCATTCATGGTTTTGGAAGATCAGTAAAAACTTAGCAACTTGAACCACTAGTAATTTTCGGCCATGGGGAAATACAAGGATTTCTTAACTATAAAATGTTGCTATGTTTTAACTTTTGATGTTGATCGTACTGTTCTATGCGGTTGTTCTACAGGAGCTAGGCTCTATTCTGGGTGCTCTGTTTGTTTACTTCCCACCAGTTTTGAGATTAACCATTTTAATAAGTGTGCCTTTTGCTTAGTTTACCCCGATTTCGTAAGTAAATGACAATATGATATGTCTGCTATTAAATCCATCAGGTAAAGCAATTAGAAATTGGCTTGTTTACAAATTCTGAGTTGTTCAGAGAAGTAGAAACCATTTTCTTTTGGAAGGTTTTCCTTATCCACATGTCATATGCTCACAGCTGATACATGAGATAACATTGAATAGTTTGAATATGCAGATGGCTATAATATCTAGACTTTATCCTTGCAAAGAATGTGCTGATCACTTCAAGGATGTTTTGAAGTAAGCATTGCTCTTTGACCTCATGGACAAATAGTCCTCTCCATTTTAGTTGTTTGATTTCTTCATATGCTTCTGTGTCTTACACTGATTATCTCTTATTGAAATGTTGGCTGTTCATAAAAAAAAAACACCCTTTTTTGACAGATTATGTATTTTGATGAGATATGATAACATCACATAAGAACTAGGAACCTATGCTACTTTTGCGACATCATAGTTTTGTATCTGAATATTGCATTCTGAAGCTCTACATTCACCCATTTGTCTCATTGTCTGGCACACCTATTTTGGAACAACTCTATTTTTCGGACATCTAATGCACATGATTGCCACATGTCTCCTAGGTTTGCGCTCACAAAAACTAAGATGATAAGTTGATAACTTACCTGTAATCCATTCTATCTTTAAAAAATTACTAGCAGATTGGCTGCTAGCTTCCTAAAAAACAGTTGGTAACTTATCACTGGCATGGATATGACAATCAAAGTACAATGAGCCAATTGTTGCTTATATTTATTAAGCTCGTTTTATTAATACCTGACGTGTGATCTGAATGTAATTAAGTCAGCCATTGTGGTTGTCAAAAGCTTTTGTCGAGTAGAACAGTAGAACCGTATCATATGTTATAATTTAATAAATTACATTCCTGCAGTGTTGTTCGGTTATATTTTTTAGAGAGTGTCATATTTTTACTCAACCTAATAACAACAGGCTGTTATCTTGGTGTGACACTAAACCAATTTCATTATGTTCTTTTCTAGAGAAAATCCTGTACAGGTAGGATCTCAGGCTGAATTCTCCCAGTGGCTATGTTATGTGCACAATGTGGTTAATCGAAGGTAAGTCCATAACGTCAACTTTGAACTGCTGACATTCTGTTCCCTCAAACTGTCTTAAGGTATTGTAGTGTTGATTTATAAAGGCACTATACCGATTTGGCGCCCTTTTATAACACAAAAGAGTAATGTGTTTAGGAGTAGAAGTTCAAATCCTGAGTATCATGGTTTTCTAGTATATTGTGGCCTCCCCTTGCTCATGAATGGTTTGCGGTTTTCTCTTGCAGCCTTGGAAAACCAATATTTCCCTGCCAGAGAGTAAATGCACGGTGGGGTAAGTTGGATTGCCCGGAACGCTCGTGTGATCTTGAAGGCTCCAACGACATCATGCCCAATCGATGACATTAGCAAAGATGCCCTCTAGTTTGTCAACGTAGCGACAATTTTAAGGACACCGTGCCAACATGTAGCGTTATCTACCTGCCTCTCCATATCCCGCAGCAATTGTAATACCAGTCTATCAGATACAATGAATGAATTTAGTTTGATCCATGAAGATTTTGTTGAGGCTCATCCTTGGGTGTTGTACTCTGAACTTCTGAAGCATGAGTGCTGTTGAGTTCTCCTTTTTGTGCAACCTGAATTTGAACATGGAAAACCTCCGGAAAACACGGGATATGGCATGTTTGCGTGAGAAAATTAGAGGAAAAAAGAAGCAGCATGCCGTTTATTCGAGGCATAACACCACCTTGCAAGAATGACATTCATTTGTGTCAAAAGAAGAAGAAGAAGAAGAATGGCACTCCTGTTCTTCCTTATCTGCCACGAGAAATTCTCCAATAGGCACACTACTAAAGCTGAATACCATAATCTCACATCTGTTATTATCATAGCTAGGGTTGTAGTCGGAACTATTACTGAATTATTATGTGATCTGGGAATAGCTGTCCAACTTGCAGCAATCCATTTTGTCGAGCCTTTGAATCATCAATATGGGGACACCAACTAGGCATATAGTCGTCATTGATCTCTTGAAGTTTCAGCCGCCCCCTTCTTTCATCACCCATCTAAAAAAGATAGTTGGAAAACCTACTGTAGATTGAGATCATCAAATCGGGTTTTCTTGAACAATGGAAGACTGGTGTTTATGCTCTAACATTTTTTTTTTTAGAAAAAAAAGACGAGCACTGTTATTCCACTAAAGAGGACAAAAATCGTATAAATTTACAGAAAGAGAGAGGAAGGGGAAGAAACTCGTTGGTAACGCTACTCGTTTCTAAAGGGCTAGGGCTAGGAAAATAGCTCGTGGCTTGCGACTCGGCTCGGGCTCAGCTCGGCTCGGACAGGCTCGGCTCGGAGGCGTTTCCGAGCTCGAGCCGCCGGCTTGGGCTCGGCTCGTTTCTGACAGAGCTCGGTCTGGCTCGGCTCGGCTCGTTGTCATATTTTAAACGTGAAACGCCTTTGCCTCGTGGCTCGGCTCGGCTCGGCTTGGAGGTGTTACCGGGCTCGAGCCGAGCCCACTTTTGGGGCTCGCCAAAATAGCGAGCCGGCTCGGGCTCGGCTCGTTTTTGACCGAGCTCGGCCGAACCAGGCTTGGCTCGGCTCGTTTCCACCCCTATAAAGGGCTGTTTGGTTTGCCGACGTCACGTGCCATGCCAACGCGTGGGCGTTGACTGCGATTTGGCCGCCGCTTGGTTCACAGCCAACGAACGGCGCGCCATCTCCCTCGCTCGCCCTCGGCCCAGTTGTCAGTGGCTTGGTGGCGCGGCATTGGCACGCCATCTCAGGGCCGCCAACGGATGGCAAGGCGCGCCGCCGCCGCCGAGCGTTGGCATGGCGGCTGAGGGCGCCCAACCAAACACGCCCTAAGAACACTAGCTGCCCGCTTTTGGGCTTGCACATCCTCCCTGATTCTGACCACTAGTTGGAACGGTTGGAAGCTTGTTTGAAGGAAGGTGCGACGATGCGCTAGCAGTTTGTAGTAATTTTTTTTTTAAAAAAAGGACACTTTGTGGTATGGCTGCATGCCTGTGGGATATTCTCACATATGTAGGTAAAAATCGAGGAATAAAGCTTTGTTGATAATGTATTAATAGCCCTTTTTTGGTCGGTACGATAAGGATGATGGAATGGATAGTTAGTTGTGCAAGTCATCTCCAAAGCCACTTTGTCAGTACAATTGTCCGGTATATAAACGCGCTGATTACATTTTTTTGCACAATCACCTACCGGTACCATACCCTGGGACGTATTTTATGACGTCGTTTTGGACACATGCTGATTCTTTTATTCTTGATTTGCCTTAGAAACTACGGATGATGATTTCTTCAGAAAAGGAACCGTACCACTACATCTTTACTGTCTTTACTTGGAACCTTGCTTCCTTTGGCAACTTGCTGCATGTGTTGAAATGAAAAGCATATCTGAGTAGGTGATAATACAGTACCATCAAATTGCAGTTTAATTGATGCAACTGCAACAAAAACATAGCAGTTTGTTAGGTTTCCTTTTGGCTAAAATATTTAAAACCATTGATAAATTCAGCTATTCATTTTTACCGACATAGAAAAGGAACAAGGTATGCAGCAGGACTGACTTATTTCTTAGAGAAATTTTTTGAAGAAAAATTTAAATCGATTGTATTAGTCATATGATTCTTGACTTCTTGTTCAAATACAAGAGTTAGCTCAGCTATATGTTGAATCTTTCAGTTCCGTATAGATAGTTGTTGATATTTCCAGGGTTGCTTTTAAATTAAGCTCGGACAAGCAGAACAAACTAATGGTGATGGTTTCCTTACTTACATAGACACATCACAGTTTCAAGTTTCAAATTTTTTTTTCATTTGTCTCACTGACATAGACACATCACAGTATCACAGGATTTATTATATGATACATGGAATGTTGGCATGAGAAACTATATGATACATAGGATTTATCACAGGATCATAAGTTCTGACCGCAGCTCCCCGATCCGGCGATCTGAAGTCGCCGCCGCCGGCGGGTGCTGTGCCGCGCCGCGCCGCCGCCGCCACCCAGCCCAGCCCGTTCCCCCCCGATCCGCCCCAAATCCCCTCGCAGTCCACTTCCCACCCGCCTCTCACTCTCAGTTCTTGCCTAAAATCCGCAGCGGTCACTCGTTCTAACAGTATAAGCTGAAAAGAAAATTTAGAACAAAATAGAGAAAGTAGTTAATATTGAAATGGAGTGAAGGAATAGAGTATCTTTAGGTAGAAAGAATGCGTGCTCCAATTTCCAAATCATGCACAATACCAGCTAGGGCACATCCTGCCTGATCTTAGAAGAACACCCCATTTTCTGAGACCCATGCCGGGAAGAGAATCAAAATACTATCACCAACTTGGATAAGCTAGAGTGACATGAGGCCTAATCACCGAGCATCACTGACAACAACTTTGATTACCATCATGAGCCATGACATGCATGTTCCTTCTGTTTCAAGGCATAATAACCCCATCGATCGATCAGCATTCTCGTTAAATCAACATACGCCATGCGTCCACTACTATGCAATCTTCAACCCATAACGCATGCAATGATGCAGAAAATTTATCATTCCTGCCTCCTAAATTTTTTTTATCTGCTATGAAGTGAGATCTTAATTACCTCTCCATTTACAACCTACATCTAAATTGAAGAGTGACAGAAAAGGCTCCCCTAATTCCCCTTCAGCTTTCAGGCTGAAGGACCTAATTATGCTCTGTAGGTGACACTTATTTTCAGTGATGGGCCTATTACTACAAACCACCTAGCTAACATGCATCGTTAGTGGACAATGATGGTGGTTGATTACCGGTGTTAAGACTCAGCAATCAGGAGTCGCTCTTCGCTGACACCTGACCTTAGCTAACGTTGATGCTTTGTTGCAGCGAATGGCCTGATGGTGTTGTTTCTTTCCACAGTATTCATAGTCCCATGAATACAGCCACAGAGGGTGCTCAGAATCTGTTGTTGAAATGTTTTCTCTCTGGAGAAATAAATGTGCATTAGTTCTATCCTGTCCTGCGGCACAACATTTCTTGAATAATTTGCGCATTGTTGTTGTCATACTGAAAGAAATGTTTTTTGGTTAGTGTGGCATTAAACCATTAATGTGCATAACCCTGTGAAGCCTGAAGAAAACTAGCCATTTGGCATAATACATTATCTTGAGGCTTGTGGGAAAATATATATTAGCATAGTATATTTTTTCTCATGTTCATCCAACAAGAAGCACCTGTCCCATGGATCTTCAATGTTGGTAAAGTTGCATAATTCTGTTCTTTCGGGAGAGCTTTAAAAGAGAAGTGGATTCCACTTTGATAAATTCCTAAGTTTCAAATGAGAATAGATTCTAATACAAGTCAAACGCTACTTGGGTCTACTTTCCTTCGGCTATATGTGAAGCAACTGCATATTAGCTATTCTGTTGGATTTTTATTGCCCCCATATAAACAAAATAATTCTTAACACCGGAGAGTGGAGACTTCCTTGCATGAAGAATGGGCCAAATCATGCAGCTGAACCGAATGATCAAAATTAATCGGAACACTGAGTTATAAGAATGTAAAACTTTGCTTTGATGCTATCTTCAAACGCACAATCCTTTGTAAGCATGGAATATGGCAAACATTATACACCAAGCAATGCCACTTCGTGTGGAACAAGAACGGATTTCAGAATAATGCAATGGTCGTAGCTGCAAGCAAAGTGTCCATTATGCACTAAGGATGATAAATTTCTAGCACTCATGGATAAAGACAATGGGCAATTGCATGCCCTCCAAGCAATGCACTAGTGCTAGAACATTTAGTTGCTACCTGCATTTATGCAACATGTAAAGCAAACGAGTCGACTTGTACGCACACGCTTGGCTGTTGCATTGCAAACTGTGATGCTTCTTATCTGAAGGCCACGAGCAATCGTCCTAGTCACGCGGTGTTGATGCAAAGGCAGATGCATCATAAACAATTATGCCAGCCACACCCAGGTTCGCATATATGTTGAGCATATGATTACATATACATCCCGCAGATCTTCTCCTTTTGTTTGGCAGTAGTCAGTGTGAAGTCATGTAAAGATATGGGTTCTTGAGAGATACTTGTGCCTGCTTTTCTTTTCCTGGATGCTTATTCTGTTTGACAGTGGTAATCTAATATTTCCACTGTGTTCAAAAACCACTCAGATTGTTGGAGTGTCATAAGGTTAGTGCATCAGACTTAAATGTTGCTTCCCATGTAAAGGTACTTGTACAGTGCAATGTACCATTAATTTCTTGTGGTAAGCAGCAACTGATTAGCATTACAGCAGACTTAACTTACCGGCTACTGCTTGCTAGTACATGAGATGAGTAAAGACTCAAGAAAAATGCCGTAATTAATGGTCCCGGAGCCATTTGGCTTCTTTGGCGTTCTTCCTTCCTGAAGCCTGAACCTCCCGGCAATTAAATTCACAGAACAGTAAAATCTCTGTGGCTTTCTTGCCTGCTCAGGTACTTCCCCCTGATGAATCACTGCATCACGAACTTGCAAATCTGCATGGGCTAGCTAGTTAGTACAGTGGTCCAGCTCTTCTAAGATGCTGCCACTTTACTATGTGGAGTAGCAGCAGCAGTGATCAGATGCCGGTCACCTTGGTACACTTGTGCACATGCATCAGCACATGGCTAAATACTAATGCAGCATTTTGCAAAAATTAACCGAGAAGAGTAGATCCTTTGTTGTTCTTTGGGGGAGAGTGCATACAGTACAGTGTTCCATTCCAACCTGTAAATTAAAAAGATACTGGGTGACCCCAGGACTGAATAAAAGGGCATAAAAAGGGAGTAGAACCTCCTTAGAAGCAAAGGGGGGAGGGCAGGGAAAGGTATGTAGAGAGAGAAAGAGGGAGAAGAGAATTGTGTGGGGCCTCGCAAAGCTTAATCTGCAAATAATAGCTGCTTTTAAGGGCCCTAAAGCTGCTGCTTGCTGGGTTTTGGAGCCTCTATTTTGTTAGGATCAACTAAACACGGCTGGTTGGGGGAGGCTGAATTTCAGCTGCTAAGCTTCCTCTGGTCTCTTGTGCTCTGCACTGCCAACTCAGGTACTACTCAAACCTTGGCAACCTTTCAAAGCTCAGATTTGCTTTCTACTCTGATGGCAGCTTCAGTTTCCTTTTTCATTGGTTTTGTTTGGAATCCTGAGATGCTCTACCTCACGTTTTTATGTCCTGTTGCCATTCGCCATTGCCGTTTGCATTGCTCCATATTCCTTTTTCTCCTTTTACTGGTGCACGGCTGCACGCTGCCTATGAACCAGAATCATGCATTGCAGTTCAGCTGCTATGCTGCATGTTGTCTGCAACATAAAACTGTTTGGTCATTTCTAGCTAGCTAATATAAAAGTTTTTTTTTTGAGAAAGCTAACTAACAAGTTATCCAGTTAGGCTACCCAAGTAGAGGTTTTGATTACTATATAGAATGACTAATGCGCTTTCGGATTGCAGAATTTCGAACTGGCCAGTATTCAGACGAAAGTTTACATATGAACAGCAAGTTCATTCAGAAAAGTACTAGGCTGAAACTTTCACATAGGGGGTTAAATATTCCATTATTTTAAAAAAATAAACAGCAAGTTCATTCAGAAAATTATTAGGCAATAAAATCACAGCTCTGGGCAAACATAGTATAGTTCATTTATACAGTGTAGCTCCCTCAGACTACTGGTGTTGAATTCGTAGTACGTAGCGGTATACAAGCAATCGGTTGGTATTTTGGCGCAAATCAAATTCGGTGTGCGTTAGTAGGGCTTTCTGATGTCACGTAAACCGGTACGCAAATCAAATTAGGGGTGAATGGCCATAATTTTGTTATTACAAATTGTTGGGATTAGGTGGCGTCGATCACCTAGACACCAGTGGACCAAAATCACCCTGGATAGAGTCTTGCATCGAAACCCACCTCAACCATCTATAAGTGATCTAAGGATGATATCACTCTCTCACAAGATATTGTGCTTTGCTTATATTACGAGGAAAGGACACTTTCTTTTAGGGAGGCTCCCTCGTGTTTTCTCCTCACTCTCTCTCTCTCTCGGTCTAGTCAGGCTCTTCACATAAATGCCTTAGTGACACACATGTTTGTAATTTTTCCTTTTTTGAAAGAGAAAATTGCATCATTAGTCCTCAAACTTGTCCCGCCTATGCACATAAGTCCGTAAACTTGTCCCGCCTGTGCACATAAGTCCATAAACATTGAAACCGCTTATTTAGGTACTCAAACTTATGAAACCGTTGCAATCAGGTACATAGGCTAGTGTTTAGGCTGTTTTGGTGATGTGTACTGCTATGTCAGCGCCTACGTGATATTTTTCTTTTTATTTCTTACTTTTAATGCGGGACCTACTTGTCATCTCCCCCTTTCACCCCTCTAACTCTCCTTGCATGCACGTACGCAAGAGCTCCCACATTAAAAGTAAGAAAGAAAAAGAAAAATGGCATGTAGGCGCTGACATGGCAGTCCACATCATCAAAACAGTATAAAAAACCAGTCTATATACCTGATTGCAATGGTTTCGCAAGTTTGGATACCTAAATAAGCGGTTTCGATATTTACGGATTTATATGAACAGGCGGGACAAGTTTGGGGACTAATGGTATAATTTTCTCGTTATGAAAATATAATGTTGGACGTAGGATTGTTATATGAGGCCCGAATTAGGATTAAAAAAATAGTTGTATTGTTATTTTGAGGTCGCCACGAACTTTTTGGCATACAAATGTCCTAGTACGATGTGGAAAATAGCCCGTTGATCTCCATTTCAACAAAATAACCTCGGTATGTAGATTTTAGTTCCTAATTACCAACACAAATGGTATAAGATAAGAGATTTACGCAATTCCGAAAGAGAGAGCGGTTAGTCTCTACAACTGTAGGTCAGTGGAAATCCTTGTACAGAACGCAGCTGGGCGATCGATTCACTTCACGAGACGTGCGCTTCGTCCAATAAGATGATGAATTGACGATACTCTCTATGCCTACGTCATGATACATGCCTAGACATGAAGACAAGCTCAATCATACGTTAGTATGATGCTCTGATACCGTGCCCATTATCACAATCATAATCGTCATCAGACATTGATTTCTGGTCAAAATAAACTCAGATCAAGCAGTTCTGCTTGGCAATTAAGCTGGTGCTGATCATTGTGGGTGGATCCGTTTCAGTACGTTCCTGTCCAAGATCCAGGAGATTATATAGTAGGGTTCATGTCGTACTATGCATGGCTCCGTGGGAGAAGAGAATCTTTCTTCGATTGTTTCGCCTAGTTAAGCTAGCATCATGTTTTGTCCGTCAACGGTGAGTACTTCATTTTGCTGGAACAAAAATAATGCAAACACTTTAAAGCCGAACTAACCTTTTTCAATAAGTACTAGGTGTGAGTTCAATGGTCTAATCATCTACGTCGTTTGAAACATTTAAAAGGAGCGAAAACAGACGTCTTTCTAAACAAAGGTTTTGTCCTACACGCAACTGTTTCACTGAATCTAGGAGGACATTCCCCTGGAGTGTGGAATTGGGATTTCTATTAGCACGGTGTAGATAGCCTCATCACCCCACCAGCTCTTCCCTCTCTCTTGTATAGCATACAACGCTTTCTTCTCTGTATGAAACAGTAGAACCTCTGTCCTTTTTGTTTTAATAAAAACGAGCAAGGTGACCCGCACGTTTGCGCGGTTAGATTTGTGTTAAGTTATAGATAATGTTTATCTCTAATATATAGATCAACTTCAGTAGTTTGTTATATAGGTTAATATTGACCGTTAGATTTACATAATAATATCCATATTCAATGATGTAGATTTTTTTCTTTTTTCTATGATTAACGTGAAAATTTCTACTATTTTTTAATTAACGTGAGAATTTCTAAGATTTTAGGATTAATGTGGTGGCTCCTGCTTTATATAGATAGTAGATAGATAGATAGATAGATGTCCAGAGCCACTCCTCCAAGCTCTCGAAACCTAATACGCGCCCTTGACCTCTAGTTTATGGAAAGGTCTCGAAGCACAGCCGCTTAGCGGCAGCCGTTCGACGTGCGTCTCTCTCTCATCCGTTGCCCGATGGCCAAGGTCGCTTGACCGACGCGAAGATGTTGGCGATCGAGGCGAGGCGACGAGCGGCGCGGCATGTGCGCCATTTCCGCTGGTCCCCTGGCCACGCCGGCTTTGCCTGCGTGGCTGCTTCTGCGTGGTCGGATGCTTGGATTGATCGGCAATGGCAATGGCAATGGCGACGGCGATGGAGAAGGACAGAGTAGTGCTCCTGCACACACTCTCCCGTCACTGATTCGCCAAGGCTCCCATATATGTCCTGGGACCCGGAAACGATTGCACAGATTGCAGCGTAGTGTTGCTTGATCCTCTCTCCTCATGCCCGGCATGCAGCAGCTGTGGCCTGTGGAGACTGGAGAGACGAGGCCTACTACACCTGGCAATTCCCGTCTCGAAAGGAGAGCAATTCTTAATGACACCTCACTGGATAGCAAGCAGCTTTAGCTTTACAGAGGCAGCAGCAGCAGCAGCAGAAGGAAAGCGAGCGAGCAACACCGGCCGGCGCAAGGGGACCAGATCGATCTCACCGTGGTTGCTCGCATGCAGGGTGCAGACGCGAGCAGCCACACACAGAGAGAGAGAGATACTGCGATAAGGTTGGCGAAAGCCGCGCAAAAGTGCGTGGTGCTCTGCATGGCTGGCTCCCTCGCTTTACAGCCATTGCCAATTTGCCATTCCGGCCGCTTGCCGTTAACCGCCTAGACTCCTGCGTTTCTCACTTGTCCCTCCCAATCCGATGGCCGTAGCATTTTGCTCTGCATGCCTTTTTATCATTTAAAACATATAGCTTGAAAATATATAGCCGGAGCATTTTGTAAGGTTTTTTTATTGTGGTCCTTCTTAAAGATGTTATAGTTATTTTTAATAGAAAAAAGTCCATTTTGCACACATTAACTACAAACGAAGTTCACTTAACCCTCCAAACTATAAAATGGTCTATTTTACATACCTCAACTATCAAAGCCATACCAAACATCAACATTTAGGCCCTGTTCTTTTGAACTGATCTAAACAGCTGAACGGCTGAAATGACTGAATTTCAAGAGTTTTTTGGGGTAGTCTCGAGATTCGAATACATTTCGTTTGACTTGCTTTCTAAATTATTAGGACCCACCTTCAAAATAGCGAAAAAATGGATTCAAAAAACTCAAAACATATGTGTTTTTAAAACGTAGATAAGTCGTTAAGCTGTTAAGCCGTTAAGCTGAAAAGAACTAGGCCTTAGTGGTTTTAAAGATAGTTTTGCTATTTTCTAATTTAAATAAAACCATTTTACAACCTCAAATTATTAACAAAATTCAAAAAAAGTCCAATGAACCTCCTAAACATCAACGAAAAACATAAACAAATGGATATTTTTCAATAATTTTTCAATATTTTTTTATAGTTTTAAGGTTCATTCATATTTTTAAAATTAATTTAGAAGTGGCTCGAATTGTGGTATCCTTTTTATCATTGTTTAAAAAAAATAATTCAGAAGTGTACAATGGAGTTATTCAAATTATAAATGGCAAAAACCACCTTTAAGAGCATCCCCAGCTCACCCTGCATCAACCAACCCGTCAAAACACTGTAGCGATTCAAATTCAAACTGCAGGCATACAACAGTGCAGAGCAAAGGAGCAGGGCGGGTAGCTGTGTGATGAAGGCCCTTGATAGGGGGCCTGCTGCTCATGCTCTAAAACCACCATATGTTGATGTTTGCTCCAATTTTCATAGTTGAGATATGTGAAATATACCATTTTATAGTTTGACAGGTTAAATGAACTTCGTTGATAGTTCAGATACATGATCAATTAAACTTTTTCATCTATTTTTTTTTAGAACCCTAACTTTTCAGATTTTACTTTTATCTAGAATTTTGGGCAAATCAAACAGGGCCACCGGAGACAACACAGAGTCATTCCTTTATTTAGAATAAAATAATTCCACAGTAATTTGTTAAAAAAGGAAAATTTATGTGTCACAGATGACTATATATTATCAACCATAAAACAGTTAACGTGTAGGATGTGTAGGTTGGGTTTCATTTATCGTTTTTGAAACAAAAAAATCATAATATCAGTTACAATTATGATTGTCGGCAATGGCATGATAATCACATATTTTGGTCTTTGAATTGAAAACCTAAAATTTTGTGTCCAATTCACCTTTTTTTTAAACCGAAAAATCGATTAGTTTGACATGAAATTCTCAAGAATTTATTTAAATATGAGACAATTTATCGTGCCAACAAAACCACTATATTCTGTGCGAAAATTTCTTGGTGGGTTTTGGTGCGTGGTAGGTAGGCAAACACGACACGACACCTCTTTTCAGACTACTAGGGCTCGATAAATTGGTTGAACAAAAAGAAGCATGTTCGACAAAAAAATATTAATAACTGATTTTTAATACTTATGCTAAATGTTTTAAATATGTCATTTTTTTGGATTTTTATAAACCTTTCATAATTTTAATTTTATTTACAAAAATTGACTGGTTTCGAGAGCGAGCCATATTCTATAAGAAGCCCCACAATATATATGTGTGATAACCGTGATTATCACCAATATATTATCGATGATAAAGCTGAACCGATCACATGATCTACTACACTACTTTGTTTTGTCAGTGTGAAGTATGTTTGGATGACCATTTTCATGCATTGCCTCTTGGTTAATTAAACTTAGTCTTAACCGTCAACATAGCACGAAGAACGTCTGAACCTTCGACGGCCATGAGACGTCTCCATGGCTAGCCTCGGCCTCTCTCTCGACAATGGCCGATGACACAGCATGCTAGGCAACGTGGCAGCATGCAGAGTACGTACGTGGCACAGGGGCGACACGCTTGCGTGAGCTGGTGCAGTAGGTATACCAGTTAAGTACTGGTCGCGTACACTGTACATCTGCATTAGCTTTCTGGTGATCACCATGGTTTTGTTTATGACTCGCCAATACGGCAGCCTGCATGGCGCATGCGATTGCGAACCTAGCTAATCAGCTTTTAGTTGTTCAAGCAACCGCATACATTAATTAATCGTGCGTGCATATTAAAAATTGTTATCGTCACGACTGATAGCTAATCCCCAGATGCGACACAACACGCATGGCTTTGTTTTTGTCTTAGCTTAAAATTGAGTTGAGTTTTATTGTATCAAATTTGTGACCCACTCGAAATATATTTTAAAGAATTCAAAAAACTATAAAATAAATTATTTTACGAACCGTAAGAATAACAATTTAAAACCCAAAAAATAATACAAAATAATTGCATCATTCAGCCTATAAAAAATAACAATTTTTTATTTCATTCAATTTAATTGAATGCGAAACAAACAATGTCTATACTAGCTTCCTGCGTGTCAAGCACTAGCTAGTAGTAATTTTCCCCCTTCTTTTTTTACTTTTGGTTATTACAACGACGATACGTGAGAAAATGTCGCAGATGTTAGTTCGTTGTTTGTTAGCCTGTAGTGTCAAGAGTGATGCCTGCGCACGGACGGATCAGATCAACGTCACGTGAAAAAACGAGATGGCCCTGCCTGCTTTTGTGGCGCACACGTCAAAAATTATGGCGGAAAAACCGTGATTAGCGAAAGAAAAGGTAGAGAGGAGGAGAAGCAACAGAGCAGGGGAAGACTGTTAATATACAGTGGTACTTAATACGGTTGCACGGCACTGATACTTAGGCCCTGTTTGTTTGAGCTTGTTTGAGTTGCAGCTTCTCTAAAAGCTATTTCTGGGAGAAGCCACAAAAAACTAGTTTCTGAAAAAAAACTCATATCACAGTACAAATTGGGCTTTTGGTGGCTTTTGACTTCTTTGAAGGGGGGTTTCAAAAGCTGACTGTTTGTTTGAGCTTCTGGCTTCTGGGGCTAAAAGCTGGCTAGAAGTTGAAACAAACAGGGCCTTAATGTGTGATGTTCAAACTATTGGGAAAATTTTGTGCGTGTCAATGGAAATTTGGGCAATTTTGATTATGTCTTCGCCGTGGGAGCAACTGACGTGAAATATGTTTAAAAAATAGAGAAAATTGCACAGTGCGCCATTAACGTGCATAAGATCTCACTTAGCCGCCTAAACTTGTGTTTTACTTTCTGAACCTCTTGAATTTGTAACCGTTTGCACCGTCGCCCCCAATTTGTTAGGCTTCATTGCATTGCACTTATGTGTTCTTTAAGTGCTGACATGTGTGGATGTGGACAATTACGTGGCGTTGACTAGGGCAAAAAAATAGAAAATACCAAAATAAAATAAACCAAAAAAATTCCAATTTTTTTAAAAAAACCCCAAAATCAGAAAGGCACAATAAATTCTGAAAACTAAAAAAAAAGAAAAATCTCTAAAATAAAAATTCAAAAAGGTTTATTAAAAAATTCAAAAAAGGAAAAACTTAAAAATTTTAAAAGTAATTTTTTAAAAAAACTTCCCTTTTTATGCTTTTTTTTTTGGAATTTTTTATTTTTCTAAATTTCTAGTGTTTTTGGATTTTCTTTTTCCTTTTTAAAGCTTTTCTTTTTGGGATTTTGGTATTTTTTGGATTTTCTGAACTTTCTTGAATTTTTAAAATTTTGTTTTGGATTTTTTAGAATTTTTTTGTGCATGTAACCGTCCACGCGTGCACACATCAGTCCTTAATGGACACATAGGCGCCACCTCAACATTTAACGACATTTTAATGGAAACCTCACATATTGGAGACAAATTTGAGGGCCGAGAAAGTAAAATGCAAATCGAAAGGATTAAGTGAGATTTCGTGCAAGTTTAGAGAGGAATAGTGCAATTTTCTCATAATTTTTAGTCTTTTTATTATATTTTGATCCAATAGAATCCAACCAAACCAAACTGCATGTAAAACACAATCTGTACGCAACGCGTGCAAGAATAATGCAACTATTTCTCATCTCCGTTGTGACATAGAAAACTACTTGTCAGTTTAATTGATTTTCTATTAAACAAGCCACTCGCTGGCTCGCTGCCGAGCAAGCCACATGGTGATGTGATATGCCATGTGGTTTGGCAAAGAAATTGACATGTGATTGTCACCCATCATGTGACTTGTTTAGTTAACAAAATTAACCAAACGGCCTTGCGGTTCCCGGAGCAGTGACTCGACCGACGGCAGCTTCATGTACGCCCGTACCTTCCATGAATGAGGTTTACAATAATTCATGCCATCGTCTGTAGCATTGCCAATTTGCCACATAGATCACAAACTCTTTTATATTATACTTGACCGTAGCGGAAGAAACAAAAAAAAAAGGTATAAAGATCGTTGTTTAGATGTGTGTAGATACAATCATCCAATCTATTGTATATGTTATATTTAGCATTATCTATTGATAGATGATGAAGAAGAGTCCCAATATAGAACCTTTTATAGATAGATCATAACGGCTTCCTAAATCACTATTCACGTTAAAAATACTATATTCCTTGAAATTAATTGTTGATCGAGTAAACATCACATGAATCACGGAAAAAAACTAAGGGCTTGTTCTCGCGCGTCTACTTATCTTATTCAACTTATTTGCTTATTTGACTTATTTTTCTAACTTTGTAAATTTTTTGAGGAAGACTCGAGAGACGGTCCTCCTTTACTTGAGTTGTTTTAGAAAGCTTTTAGACACTATTCAAAATAGAAAAAGACAAAATTAAAAAAATAAATTATTTAGGACTCCAGAGCTGGGTCTTTTTTTGGAGGGCATGTCTAAAGACATGTTTAAGGGAATGACTGCAACCCAGTCGCCTGTCCACGCGCGCGTCTCCCGCGGACCCATCGGTCAGTGAGGGCGCGACGAGGGGTAGACGACTGGGTTTGAGCAAAACCGTATGTCTAATACATTCAAAATTAAAACATCTCGGTGCTATGACAAATAAAATATAAGATAAAATATAGATAAATAATTGAAAAGATGCGTGAATAGTGACTCGACCGACCTATGATAGTTTGTGATGGCCCAAAAGCGACCGATAAATTCAGTGCATCTTCGTTTCTCAATAAAACCTTTTCATCACCATTTGAGTTTGCCTTGATCAATGTTTGGTTCCACTTCGGGAGAGAAAACAAGAATGACTTGCTTTCCCCCCTCTCCTTCGTAAATACGAGGGCCGTTAATTTTTTTTATAGATGGCAAATGGATAACTAATTACGGAAAAGTTTGTGTTAAGCTCCACCGAAAGGCAAATGATATGGTTTACCGGCCTGCACCATGACGATCGATATAGAGTCATAATTAAGCTTAGTTCGTTGGCATGAATATAAAACGTTTTCCTTGCAAACAAGACTGAATCCACTTTTTGAAAATAATACGACTGGACAAAAAAAAAACTTTCAAACCATCGTTAGATTTCTAGCTTTCTAGAGA
This sequence comes from Raddia guianensis, assembly GCA_036346415.1. Classification (NCBI taxonomy): domain Eukaryota; kingdom Viridiplantae; phylum Streptophyta; class Magnoliopsida; order Poales; family Poaceae; genus Raddia; species Raddia guianensis. The sequence goes on along the minus strand of CM070536.1, from coordinate 8,555,361 downwards.
TCAAAATATTGTTACTTAAGATAGAGGACTGCCTTCCTCTCTTAATTGACATGTTTTACTAGCTAGAAAAGCAATAGGAAGGTCAGATGCTAAGCAACCATGTAGGAGAGAATGCAATTGGGAAAAGAAAGGCGAAGCCGACGTCCATCTGAGAAGGACTCCTTAGCGGTAATAATACAATCTTTAGAAACTAAAGCAGGCGAAAGACGAGGTATTATATAAGCATGGAAAAAAATTGTAGGTTTGGTCCCTAAATTATCACATTTGAGCTAAATTGGTCCTTATGGTATAAAACCACTGATATTGAATTGTCAAAACCATGCTAATTAATTTGGTTCTTTGACCGATCGAACTCAGTTTTGTGAGTGGTTTTTACCAATGTCGTGTCAACATGAACTATTTCCAGTAATGTGACACATGTATGCTTGCATCCGCATCATGTGATCTTCTCTCCCCCTCTCTCCACACATTGTTGAAAATCAAATCGCCATGCAGAGCCGCTTCAACGAAAATCAGTCATAAACTGATTTGACAGGTCAAATAATCAAATGGACGCTGTATAGAAAGTTGAGAGATTAATTTTATCCGGTTTTATAATTAACAGAGGGATTGGAGCTAGGTAGCTAGTACGTAGCAATACAATGTGTAGTGCCCAACTTTCTATTGTTAAAAGGGTTAATAGGATATATGCCACCGCTTAAACCCGAAATTCGAGAATTGCCATCGTTCATTTGCTTATTGGATATATGCCATTATGAAAAACATTTGATATTTGCCACTCTGTGGGACACATGTCCCTTTTTTCTGTCCTTTTAATCAGATATATGTCACCACAAAAACCTCTATTGTCGAGATTTGCCACTGTCCATTACAAAAAAGGTACACGTGTCACACACAGTGTCAAATATCGAATAAACATGTTTTCATAATGGCATATTATCCAATAAGCAAATAAACAATGGTAATTCTCAAATTTTGGGTTTGAGTAGTAGCACGTATCCTATTAACCCTTGTTAAAAAAGGCGTTGTTTACCTAAACAGCACCGGAGGGGAGGAGAATGACATTAATAATTTTTTTGAAGAAAAGAATGACATTAATTATTATGTGCAAGCCAAGTGTGTTATGAATTTAAGTAATCAAGAAAAGTATAATTATATGGAAATTAAATTCTACCTCATGTTCGTCCAACCTTTGTCTACATGATAGGATCATGTCCTCCCTTTATATTTTCTACTGACATATTCATGCAATTTCCCCGTTAATTAACACGAAAGACGTTCCATTATTTTCCCCGAGTACTCTTTACCATTTTTCAAAATGTGGTGGCTCGGCCTGGGTCTTCCTTTTATCAAATTGATTTAAAGAAGAAGAAATAAAAACTAGCTAGCTTTCTCAATTTTTTTCTTCTCTTTGCGCATACAAAGCACAATTTTTATCATTCCAATTCTATGCATGCATGATTATAACGCTTTACAGTTTTGATATCAACCAACCAACTGGTTAGTGTGGTAATACATATGCTGACTTTCTGGAGTGATCTTTTGTCGTGGGTCACATTAGCAATCATATTACAAAAGGACTTTGGTTATTGCAAATAATAAATCATCACTTCACCAGCCTATACTAGTGTGTTCTTGGTACACCCATTTAAGAATTGAAGAGATTTAGTACAGAAAGTCCCAACAAGAAAACCCACGTGGCACCTTCTTTCTACGAAAAGAGCAACTTCCCCTGTTTGCCTTTCGAGTGTCCTTCACTAATTTTATCATTTGGGAAGAACAAGATGAGAATTAAACTACACATTAACTTAATTGCGATCGGTCATATATGTTCCTAGGCTCCTAGCTAGTCTTGTTTAGGTCATCCATTCCATTGGGAAAATAATCATGTCATTTTCTTTTTTATGCCACACGACTTACACCTAAGCATTCCGGGTAGTTGTTTTGGTGGGTCATCTCGTCAATGTTGCCATATATTTATACAGAAAAAAGTCTGTGGCTGTGATTAATGAATATAATAATCAATAATTGGTGGCGTTTAATCGAAGAAAAGCCGTATAAATCTTGTTCAAGAATTGGGATCGCAAGTAGCCATCACAGAGCTCACCGCTAAAGCTAGCCACATAGCGCATGCAGGTCCATCAAATCGTGATCCCTATCATACCGCACCCGCCCGGACATCGATCTCCTGCTCCTGCCATGACCACTACGTACTACTGCATGCCTCGTTAGCTTTTTTTTTTTTTGAAATCCATACGTCTTTTTTAAAAATCCATACGTTCGATTGGTTTCTATGGGCCTCTCAAGACTGAGGTCCTGTTTTTCTCATCTTATACCTATTTAACTTATCTACTGATTTGATATACTTTTTTAAAGTAATCTCGAGAGTTCGATCCACTTTATTCAACCGGAATTTTGAGAGCTTTTAAAAAAGTCTTTGAGATAGAAAAAACAGATTCAGTTTTTTCTTAAAAAAATTAAATGAAGATAAGTAAATAGATAGATTAAGTCAAATAAGTCAGATGTAATAAGGCCTAAGAGCATCCCCAGAAGGCTTGGCCGGCATTAGCAAGGCGTTGGAGAATTTTGAAATCGCAAGAGACTGCAGGGATTGCATGCAACTGGAAAAAATAAATTAGGCGTTGATGCAGGGGAGTTTAGCTCCCCTGCTGGGATGCTCTAAGTCTCACTCTTGAAGCGTGATTTACCGGTGTGAACCATGTAGTGTGTATTTTATAGGACTAGTTATAATACCGTTCAATTATACTATGTTTGCTGTTTAGTGCGTGAGTGATTTGACTCGGATAAGGAGAAATGAACGACCCGAGATGAACTTAATGTACTATCTTAAGTATAGCGGAGGTTATAAATACGTTAAGAGCGTCAATACTTTTATTGGTTATTAAAGATAGAACTAGAACATTTGCACAAAGCAGTAAAGAAAGAGCTAAGAACATTTGCATAAGAAATATTGCCTTTTTCAAGTTTGATTGAGTCATTTTGTTGGTATTGGTTATTTTAATTTTCCTGTTTGTTCGATATTGCCCATTGAAAACTTCGATTTTTTTACTCTTTCCGGTATGACTATTTTGCAATCGTTGAATAAAAATAAAATTTAAAAAGCATCATTGCCTTTTATTTCCCTTAGATATGGTGCAGAAAATCAAGTCAATCATATGATCAGGATACTAAAATATTAGAGAGGAACTCTAAGAACGTCACTTATGATCAAGAGACTCTCCAATTTTTTCTTTCATATTATAGAGGATAACCTATGCTTACAAATAAATTAAATACTCTATATCATTAGATTAGCGATCTAAATCAAGTTCACTAGACAAAAACAATTCGAGAAGACACCCAACTAAACCATGTAAACAGGACAAAAAAAATGTCCTTCCGTTCTTTTATAACATCCTGGAAGTAAGTACTAGAAGATAACGGCAGTTTAGCTAACCTAACCAAAATCTTTGGCTCCCGGACTCCCATTTCTCAACCAGTACTTGTCTCCAACCCCAAAAACTCTTCCTAATTTATACCACTACTTAATTGATCATTGAATTTCTCCCCTCGTCTTCATATTTTTTTGTTGTTCATTTTATATTTCAAAGGTTTTTCTTTTCTGCATAATTAAGAAGAGAAATGGTTGCGTAGATTCATAGAAAAAGAAAGCATAGCAAATTTCATTGTATTGTTTAGGTAATTCTGAAATACACGTCACTGCCGTCACATTCTTATTTCTCTCTCTTTCGAATTGCTAAAGAAAGAAAATAAATTAAAAGAAAAATAAAATAAAGAATCGCCAAAACGCTGACACGGAACCTAGGGAATCTACATCCGTCAGCTTGCTTCAACCATCTGCACGGATGTCACCCTCCAACCTAAGTAACAAATCGACAAGATAAAGCACCTTCTTTCTTTCTTAATGACTTTTATCCTCGTCTAATCGATTAAACCTTAGGCATCAATGGCAGACATAAGCTGTTATTAAAACACCGTTTCTTGAAACTTCAAACTCCATGCTCTTCACCCACCGCGAAGTTGTCATTCTAAGCACACCTATTTAGCATTTTCAATACAGTAAAAAAATTCAAATTGCTATTTTTGAAAAAGAAAAGGGAAAAGAAAGAAGAAAGAAGAAAAAGAGAGAAGCTTCACACTAGCAGTAGTACTAGCAGTGGAGCACTTAGGTCTGCAGCACAGTAGCTTGGAGAAGGATCAAGAGCAGAGCAGCTCAAGCAATTTTTTTTTTTTAAAAAAACCCGAGTAAAACAACAGTGAAACGGCGGAAAAAATATTGGGAGAAAAGGAGCACAAAATCCCCACTTCACTCGTCAGTCCTCACCTCCTCTCCTCTACCTCTCTGTCTCCCAGAGCTGTAAACTACACCGCGTCACCAGTTTGCTGCTGCTGCTGCTGCTGCTGCTGCTGCTCGCAGGCAGCAAGGGAGGCGCGGCGATCCGGAGGAGCGCCGCCGGCTGCAGCGAGGAGCGGGGGCGGAGGCGAATCTGGAGGAAGGAGGGCCTGCATTGCCGCGGGAGCGCAGCGTGTAGCCAGATCTCTCCACCCCCGCTGCCGCGGCGCGGCATGGTGGCTGCCGCGGCAGCGGCCACCGCGCCAGATCCGGCTCACCCCGCGCGCCCGCCGCTCACGCCGGCACTCGACAAGCCCAACTCCGCCGCGGCGCGCCGCCCCGCGCGGTCCAGCAAGCCGGTCTCCTCCCGCTACCTCGGCGCCGCCGCGTCGCCGACCTCGTCCACGTCGTCGTCGTCCTCCTCTTCCTCCTCGTCGTCGCGCCGCTCCCTCTCCGCGCAGCGCGTCCGCTCCTCCACTCCCCCGCCGCAGCAGACCACGTCGCCCACCCCTGCCCCGGCGGCCGGGGCGACGGTGACGGCGACCACGATGCGGAGCCTGTCGGTGTCGTTCCAGGGGGAGTCCTTCTTCTACCAGACGTCGCGCGCGCCGCGGGCCGCATCGCCGTCCTCCCCTGCCGCGCGGAGGGGGCCCACGCCGGAGCGGCGGAAGAGCGTGTCCTCCGTGCCGGAGGCCGAGAACGCGCGGCCGCAGCACCGATGGCCCGCGGCGAAGCCGAAGGCGTCGGACCCGCTCGCCCGCAGCCTCGACTGCAGTCTCGACAGAAAGGACTCTATCCTGGCCGCCGTTCACCTGCTCCGTCGTTCCATGGCCTTCGACTCCACCACCTCACTCTCACCCTCAGACCCGGCCGCTGCAGCTGCTCCCGACCTTTCTGCTTCCTCTGACACCGACAGCGTCTCTTCCGGTAGCAACTCAGGCGCGGGTGATCCCCCACGCCGTGGCATCAGCGTGCCAGCGAGGTTCTGGCAGGAAACTAACAGCAGACTACGCCGTCTTCCGGAGCCAGGGCTACCACTACCAACATCCTCTGGCCGGAGATCATTCTCTGACCATCCAATGTCACCAAGGCTGCCTGGCCGGTCCCCATCTCCAAGCCGAGGAAGCAGGGGGATGGCGAGCCCATCAAGAGGGCGAGGCGGGGAGGCATCACCAGATGGGCATATAGTGCAGGTGCCTGCAAATGCACCATCAATCATTAGCTTTGCCGCAGAGGTCAGGAGGGCTAAGAAGGGGGAGAACAGAATCGAGGAAGCACACAGATTGCGGCTGCTGGACAACCGGCATTTGCAATGGCGATGCATCAATGCTAGGACAGATGCAGCGCTTCTGGTGCAGAGCTTCACTGCAGAGGTAAATGATCGTAGTAACCTATGAGGGTTTAATGTTAATAGCTTTCAATTTTTTTTTCTGAATGTTGAATGTTATCATAGCTCGTTGTCAGTCTTAGCTATAATCTTTATAGTTTCACTGTAGGTAAATTATACATAGTATTGCACTAGTCATAAAAATATTCCATTTTGTTATATTTTGTTATGTTGGTTGTTTGCTTGAATCCCCAACTGTATATCTGCATTATATTTCTGTATCAGTAGCTTGATTTGCAATTGCGCATTCTGTTTATTATTTGTTTGCCTGCAAAAGAATTATGAATCATATGGGGTGCCTCCTCAATATAATAACTGAAAAGAGTAGTACCTGTGTCACAGATAAGGTTGTTAACAGGAAATGATGTAAATTTTCATTTTGTGTTTGTTATTTTGGGGTTTGAGAAGACTGTAGTAGTCTGAGAAGTTTGCTGGTTGGTGACCACTAAGACTCTTGAATAGCTTCTCTCTAAAAAAAAAAGATTCTTGAATAGCTAGCTGTTTTTTTTGGGATAGTGTTTAATTTCTCGTGGTAATTTACATTGAGAAACCGGATTAGATGAGCATTGTGTACAAGTATGCTCTAAGAGAGAACGTAGGGAGCTACCATAACTTGCTCGTTGATTTGCTAAGAATAAGTTCGGACAATGCTAAATGCCAACAAAAATGTCCAACCATGAATCTTTGATTGACAGCTATCAATGTTCAGTAGCCTATGCTATGTATTTGTGCTTATGGTGGATTTTCTTGGTTTGCAGTTGCCATTTTAGGGTTTTGTCTAAATTTGTACATACATTAGTTAGATTTTTGGACTTGAACCACATGGTAAGATCTGAATATCTGATCATGTCCACACAGTCCCTCATGATTTCTTTATCTACTCCAAAAAGTTCCGTATATATCACTTCTAATGTCAATGGCACAATTCTTTTCAACTGCATGAATTAGCTTTACATGCTGAAGAGCTGAAGAATCAAGTTCACTGTTAATACCCAAGGAGACCTCCCTTAGTGTGGGTGTTTGATCCATATACTTTATTTTCTGGTACACTAGGTTATCAAAGATTCATTGGATCCTATGTTAAGGTGTTGCTGTGGAAATCAGTTGTGGCAGGACTTGCATGGATACCTCCTAATATACGATAATCTCCTGAGCATGTTGAAACCTGAAATCCATGTGTACCCATCATTAGTTATTAAGTTTGTCACACTGTTGAATCAAACATGTTTTTAGAGGGTAAATTAAACTTGTTTTGTTGGACTTCAGTTGTTGACATAGTCAAAGGTTGAGGTAGATTGGTCATGCAGTTGTTAGCATACACAAACATACATTCTTCCATTATAGGCTCCATTTATTTGAGATGTATGGATCATGACTATGCATTTATTACTGTGATAGATTTGACAGATATTCGAAACTTTATGGCAACAAAGAGATTCTAGTTTTGAAAGATGGCCATTAATTGGAAATAAGTTAAACTTGATGCTATATGATAAATCATGTGTTTCCTTGTTGGATGTAAAGAAATGAAAAGGTGCCAAGTCAGGCTATAAATGCTGAATTGTTGATCACTTGATCTTCAGTACTGCTATTCATATTTGGCCAAAGTGGGGTCGTTGTCAAGGGCATCTGACATTTATCTGGATAGCCTGGTTTCCTTGTATGACGAAGGCCACTTGTGGTCTTGTGGACTATGTTCTCACATAGCAGTGTTTTGATTACTTTCATGGTGTTAGCCTCAGTGGTATCCAATAGCAACAACTAGACTAGGTACATCTAGGCAAGGAGGTAAGATTGGTGTGGATGTGCAGTATTACTGGAAACGAATGAAGATTCATACTAAAATTGGCAAATGCAGATATGCATAATCACTTGTACTTAAGCTGCCATCTTCAAATGAAACTACTTAGTCTACTTTTTAAACTTATAATGTAGCAAGTGATATGCTTCCGTGTAAGAGAATCAGAAAAGGGCTGAATTTTTTTATAACTAATGTTTCTTATAATACCCTTCTTCAGAAAAACCTGCACAGCGCATGGAAAGAAATATCAAAATTGCGTGACAGTGTCAGTACCAAAAGGTGCAGACTTCAGCTCCAAAAACAAAAGCTCAAGCTGTTCTCTATCCTTAAGGGAGAGGTAAGTTATTGATATATCTTGTTGTTTTAACTGTTTATGATATTTTGCACAAGGATTTTCTTGCCTTTTAAAAAAATGAATTTCTGATTAACTTTGTATAGCTTATGTATCTAAGTGCTTCCATTTGACGTGATCAGATGTCGTACCTAGAGGAGTGGTCACATATTGAAAAGCACCATTCGAGTTCTTTGTCAGCAGCAATTGAAGCACTGAAGGCTAGTACTCTCCGTCTTCCGGTTGTTGGTGGCGCAAAGGTTGAAACTGTCTTGTCACATCAAAGCTACCTTACTTGACTTGATGTGCACAAAATAATATTTTTCTTATCTTTGTCCAGGCTGATTCCCAAGGTGTGAAAGAAGCTGTTACCTCCGCGATGGATGTAATGCATACAATGGGGTCCTCGATATATATTTTGTTGTCAAAGGTGCACACATTGATCCTATCTTCCTACAAAGCTTTAATTAAAATCTATTTTCATTGGGTTCTCATTTGTTAGATTTTATCAAGAATGAAAATCATTGTATCTAAATTACAAAAGGATAGATCCATAAGCTATCCACCTATCCCTGATGGATGGCTACATGATCATACAGAATTCTTTATTTATTCTGACTTTTTATTGTATTGCATAAGATTTGGATATTCATTTAGGATTTGAAATAGTAGGAGCATATTGTTCATTTAAATTTGGAAGAAAAGGAAGATGTTGCCTAGATCTGTTCTAATCTTCTATTGAGAAATCATTTTTTTGTGGCTAGTTAGCTCATATTGGCTGCCATTTGGACAGCTAGCATGTACAAATCTTTGGTTACGTATTGATCATTCCTGAAAGATGTCGTCCCATTGCAAACATGCATGCTTGTTATAATAAAAACCTAAATACTTGTCAAACTTTCATTTAGGCAAACTAGCAACAATGAATTGTCTTGTCTGTTTCTGAGCTTTGTAAGGCCTTCTGTCAATTATTTCCTGTGACAATCTCTCCTTGAACATATTCCTTTGTTTTCTCAGGTAGAGGGAACAAGCTCTGTGGTATCTGAGCTTGCCAAACTCGCGACCCAAGAACAAATGCTGTTGGACCAGTCAAGAGATCTGTTGTCCATAGTGGCAGCAATACATGTAGGGAAAACTTCTACAATCTCTTTGTTCAATATTACCATACTATAATTGTTTTTTTAGACCACCGTGTTAATTACATACTTTCAAAACAGGTTAAACAGTGTAGCTTGCAAACCCATATGCTACAACGAAAGCAAAAGCAGAGCCAGGCATTGTTGTAGATCAGTTTGCCTTGCCACGTTGGTGGTACTAACCTCACACGGCCTCAATCTTTTCTCACTGGAGACTGTGCTACAGGTAATAAAGCTGTAACCATTTGTTGAGTGTGAAGTGTGTCCTAATCTGCTTGATCTCACCGATTGTAGCTGATTCATGTAATTTTTTGAGTGCATATCACAATAGAAATGGCCCTCTTACCTGCAGTTGTTGCAGTGGTTGTATACAGAAAACCTAGTGTTGACCAAAGATAAGCTTCCTGTAGATATGAAAAGGCTTGTCATTTGCGTGCGTACTCTTGCTATGCCGAGTGCTCGAGTGTTGATGAGTGTTTGTACTCTGAAATGGAAACAGATGGTAGTTTGATACGGGTGTTTTCATGGCAAATTAGCATGGCGGTTGTTTGTTCTAACTTGCTCGTGCAAGGTGCAACAAGTTGTGTCTGATAATCTAGTAATCGATTCAGTCAATGCATCATGTTCCATGTAAGTGTTTAGATATTTTTTTTGGTCATCGCGCAGATACTGTGCTTATAGGAGATGAATGTTGACTTTGTATCAGTGCTTATATGAACTGTGTATTGCTGGGGTGTCTCATGATTAATGTACACGCAAGCCCTTTACCGCTTGTGGGCTGTGGCTGAGTGGCTCTAGGGAAGGCTTATAGGTTTTGGCATTTTGCAGCATAGCTTTAGCCCTGGTTTTTCAAAACTTATTGTAATATATGTTGGCTTCATCAAAATAATGGAGAAATTCCATCTAATATCGGAGGAATAAAGGTTAATTTTGGTATGTCTTCCCCTTAGTTAGCTATTACCCTGAAATCCTGAATGGCCAACCGAGATATATACGCCACATGAATATGCGAATGCCAAGCTAACCTGTCTGAAATCCCCAAGTTCTACGATCCAGACTGCTGCGACAACGGCCAATCCCAAGGATCAATGTTGGCAAGAAAGAGATTGGCGCCTCGCCACTCGCAAGTTGCATCATGAGCACCACCCCCCTCGACGGCGCAACTTGCAAACAGTAAGCGAATGATACAACACCACGAGAGGTTCCTCAATAAAGAAAAAGAAGGGCACCCCGAAACCCTAATCCTCCTTCCGGTGACGGCGCAGCCGGCCAGCCTCAGGCCCCGGTGCTCCCTCTTTGGCACCTTCTCTGCCCCCGTGGAAGATCTAGGTGAAGGTTTATCTACTTTTTCCCCCTCCCTTTCTCCACCTTTCTCATATCTGATCTATGTCGCGGCTCCTCGGTGGCGGCCGGCGATAGCAAGGGCGGAGGCAGCGTTGGTGAGGAAGACGCCTCGGCGGCGGCGACCGATTGCGGTAAAGGTCTGTGGGATGGTGTCGGAGTCGGGAAATTGACCTCAGTGACACCTAATTCGACGGCCTCATTCCAAATGACATTAAGTTCGACCGCCTTGATGCGTATGACACTAGGCATACCAATTTATGATCTCAGTGACATTTTACCTTTTTTTATCAATTTACTAGTGATTTACACTGTTTTTCTCTAGTGCAATGACCATTTTGCCCCCTATCCTCTTCAATCAACACCCCTTCTCCAACGCCGGTGTCGTCTCCCCCAACGCCACCGCCGCCGTGCCTCATCGCGCCCGTGTCCACCGTGCCTCCTTGCAGCGTTGTCACCGCCGACCTCATTCTTTGCCGCCTCGCTTTGCCGAGACTTGTCGCCGCCGCCATTGCCGCTTCCCGAACACTGTCATTGCCGTCGCCTCGCGCCGCCGAGCTCGAGCTCGTCGCCGCCGCCGCCTTCCCCAACGCCAGAGCCATCTCCCCCCAACCCAACGCCCTCTCCTCTCATTGACTCGTGGGCCAAATGAGGGCAATATGGTCAAGCCATTTATAGAAAATAGGAAAATCGATGGCAAAATGAGAAAAATAGGTAAAATGTCATTGAGATTACAAATTGGTGTGCCTGGTGTCATACGCGTCAAGGCAAACGAGCTTAATGTCATTTTGAACGAGACCGTCGAATTGGGTGTTAATGAGGTCAATCTCCCATAGGAGTCAGCATGGTTTCTTTCCTCCCCATCCTCCTTTCGAGATTGGTGGATCTCGGGGCTCCCTGGTGTTGCCGGCAGCCAAGTGGCTATGTTGCTTGCGGGGACCCAGGCCTTTGGGTCGGTGCTCTTACATCGACGGTGGTTGTCCCTCTTTTCGGTGCACCGTCATCGATGTTTGGCACCGTCAATCCCAACAGCCTATCGAGTCGACTTGCTCGGGGTGGTGTAGGGCTGGTTTGGGCGCGGTTATCACTGGCGACATATGCTTGTCGTTAGAGATGATAAGGTTCCAAGCATCAACACCGACGTGTTGGGATGGTGTCGAGTCTGCTTCGCCAGGCTATAGATTTTTCGGATGGATACCGGTTTCTTTGGTGCGTGGTTTGGTTGGGTAGGTTGGAACTTTGAAGTTAGTCGCATGTTGAGTGCTAAATCAGTTCCGTGATTCGTAATGACATGTTATTCATGGATGTTACTCAGAGAGACCATTACATTTCGTCGTTTCATTTGCAGTGTGTGCCAGGGAAAAACATTTCGGCGAAACGTATAAAGAAGTTAGGTGATAGCATTCACCAAGTTGGCCAATGTAGCACGGTTGTTGGGCCTTTACTACATAACGTTCAGGTTGCTGGTTCGATGCCCACGGAAAGCATTTTTTCCGAGTTTTTTTTGTATAAATTTGAATGAATTCAACCAAAATTCGATTTTTTCATCCGAAAAAAACCGAAAATTCCGAATTTCGGGAGATTCGGCCTGCCTTACCGCTGGGTCCGGATAAAATTTGTGAAGCGAGAAAGTTTTCCCTGTTGTGTGCATCTAGAATCATAGTTATGATAGTATTATGCTCTGTTTAATGAAATAAATTCCCGATTGTCTGAAGAAAAAAAAAATCACATCATGGGCCAATACATCATTGCCCACGCGCGGCACGGTGTGGCCACCACGCCCACCAAAGGCGGATGCCCCCTTGCCTGCAGGCTGCAGAGTAGCGTCGCGCGCTACCACTGGATGGATTCTTGTGCTTCTTCCAATCGGTGGCCCAGGTATGCAGATGGGCTTGAAGGCAGCCATGGCTCTCTGCCCTCTTTTGTTCGATACGTCGAGATGGGCTGGGATGGGCCGGGGGTGAGCCTGGCTGTCGCTTGCGCATCAGGCTCCAGTCTCGGCCATCCTCTGAACCTTTCGAGGTTCGATCTCCGTTTAAGTGTAGTACTTTACACTGCCAAATTTTGCAAAAAACGTGCAGATAAATTAGTGTGGTTTTGGAGGAGATTTCTCACCATGGCCTTTTAAAAAGTCTCGACGGTAAACTTTACCTTAAGATATATAAGACCTTGCAATTTTCTTCTTTTTTTTTATAGTAAGGACCATATTCAATGAGAAAACGTTCCGAATTACGGAGTCGTCAGATCAGCTGATGATATCATACATCTTTGGATCGATCTTGGTACTGACTACTTCACTCTCTTGACGACGCGAGAGTGCATGTCAGCTCTTAAGTCTTCACCTTTTGCAACTTGGCCGGCCTTCAATTCTGGCGGATGGCACTACCGTAGGAACGTGTTCCCATCTTGCTCCCAAGACTGCCGGCTGCATTCTCAGTCCTTTCATTTGTCAACGGATTTGCTATTCTACCGTAGACTGAAATGACCGTTGGATTGAGTGCTCTCCCCTCGTCTCTTCCTCCCTGCCGCCGGTTATATTTGGGTTAAGTCTCTGTAGGGTTGGAAAGGGTTTAACCAGTGCCTCCTAAGCTTAAAGGGAGAAGGAAGCCGTAGGAAGTGATCACAGGGCGATGGACACATAATGGCCTAGATTTAGTGTAGGGTATGCATGGATATGACAGCGCGGGAGCGGCGAGGCGGCGAGGATGCCATCGAACGTGGATAGGTGGATTGGTGGGTGCTACGATGGTGGTGGAGGCGCACAGAGTACTCTGGCAAAAGGAAGAAGAAGGGAAATGAGGGACAGCGGTGAAGAGAAAGGTGTTAGAGTTGGTGTGTAATATGTGTACAAATAGGTTGTGTGAATTATGTGTTATAATGGATAGGAGATGATCGTGTTATGATCGGACTCATATCCTTGTCCTTTATATAAAGAAGACACAAATGTTGTAACCTGTAATGACTAAAGTAGCGGCGTAAGCACACAGGTACAGGTGATCGGCATGCTGCATTGATAGGGAGGAGTACCCATATTAATAGCCCCATAGATGTAGGCGAAAGTTAAACTGTTTTACTAAACATTGTGTCTTCGATGTCGTTCAGATCTAGTAAGAAGAAAGATAGGGGCATCACAAGAGAGGAATGGGTATCACCATAGATAAGGAAGAGGAGGGAAAGGGGTAAGGTGTCGTATTACTGAAACGAGCAAGGTGACCCGCGCGGCTAGATTTGTGTTAAGATATAGATAATATATCAGATTAGATTTAGAGTTTATCTCTAATATATAGATCAGCTTCAGTAGTTTGTTATAGAGGTTAATATTGACCGTTAGATTTACATAATTATATCCATATTCGATGATGTAGATTTTTTCTTTTTTCTATGATTAACGTGAGAATTTCTACTATTTTTCGAGAGGTTAATATTGATCGTTAGATTTACATAATAATATCTATATTCAACGATTTAGATTTTTTCTTTTTTCTATGATTAACGTGAGAATTTCTACTATTTTTCGAGAGGTTAATATTGACCGTTAGATTTACATAATAATATCCATATTCAACGATGTAGATTTTTTCTTTTTTCTATGATTAACGTGAGAATTTCTACTATTTTTCGATTAACGTGGGGATTTTAGGATTTTAGGATTAATGTGGTGGCTCCGTTTAACTCTGTTTTATGTAGATAGTAGATAGATAGTAGATAGATAGATTTTAGCAGGATCGATTTCAGTTGAGTAGTCAGTCCGTCCCTTTTCTTAATTTACTCGAGTGTTTCTTTCTTGCCCCCCTTAGCTTTGTCTACACCGATTTCAAACTCTCAATCATGAATCGTAGTGAACATAGTTGACTCTAATCCACCCGCTTTTCGAGAACCGAGAATAGATTTAGAAGTGACTCCACTGGGAACCTCCTAAAAGCGCTGAAAAATTGGAGAAAGGAGGGTGCATGCCCACTTCTAAACAAATAAACGTGGACATGCACTTTTGTTGACCTTCAGCTTCGACCTGCGGCATTCAAAGATTTGATCGGCAGATATGCCCCCCACCCCACCCAAAGACATGCGTTTGACTTGATGATCATCAGCTCATATAGGTTCTTTAAGATCGGCGCTCCTGAAACTAGGCCTACCAGTCTATATACAAGCTGAAGAGTGAATTTGTCAGTCCAGCGGCATTGCCATTGGAAAAACGCGGCTTAATTTCCAAGGAAGCGGCTACATAATGCAATACCGTCGCATCACGAATTCCATAACACATAATAATACTTGATGATAGTGGCTATACCATTCTTACGGTACGTCGTTATATAACATTTAAGTTTTTCCAATGCTAAAGCGCTCAATGGTAAAATTTTCAAAAAAGAAGTGCTCAGTGGTAAAATTTTCAAAAGCACTTATGTTTTTCCAATGGTAAAATTTTAACAAAAGAATTGCTCAATGTAGCATCCGGTAGGCTTCGTTTTCCACCTCCTTTTGTTCCGGGGAAGAAACATAACCGCATGGACGGCCGATCATGGGGATCAGGTGTCAGAGCAGATACCCGAACAGATTTGCCGCAGCGGGTCGCTTCCTTCCTCGACGCCGGTGTGTGCCTGTTCTGTTGGTTCTGTTGCTGCAACCAACCGATGACGAGCACGACACCTGGAAAGCGCCGGAGCGGTTGCAAAGATCAGCTCGCCCCCCTGCCTACCAGATTCAGAGCCAAACTGTACAAATCACCTCAGAAATAGGGAAGCGATCGACACGCCGAGCTCCTCCTGATCACCTTCCTGTTCCGGACGAGCCCAAGTGACCTGAACATCATCAGCATGCAGCTGATCAGCACTACCGTACCAACACGCCATCGACAGGTGCGAGGGACAGCGGTGCAGTGTGTGACAGCTGCCAGCCGGGGAGCAGCTCGGAGCTAGAAGCAGATGAGGTGCACATGGCGGCGCGTTCGCCGTGCTGCGCGTGCGAGGCCGGCTCAGATAGCGCATCCCCGTGGCTCCCACGCGTGCGTATGCTGGGTGGTGCTCATGCCTGGGGCGCGGCCACCGGCCACCGGCCAGCGGCCAGGTTGGCGTTCTCGATCGGCGATGGCCTATGGACACTGCACGCAGTTAGGTTGGTCGCTTGACGCTTTGCAGCTTTTGGTTTGCTTGGTCCCCAGCGAACGATTGCGACGGCGACTGCGGCTGCAGGCAGCCAAGTATGGTCGATCGTCCATGGATGTCGCTCGATGCTCTCATGATTACTTGGGGCGAAGTTACAGCGGGCAAATGTTCTTGACGTTCCGTCTCACGCCTAGGTTGAAGACCCTTAACATTTGCCCTTCACGCCTAAGCCCTCCGGCCCTGTCATCTTGAATAAGTGTGGCACAATGGGTTGGCCTAGGTCTTAAAACTCATGCGCTCTTTCTATTTTTCCGATTTACGGTTATTCATTCTCCCACGTACATATAGGCATATACGTATGTCTGCGATCATTGGATGCACTGTAAGGTTCGTGCTCAGATACAACCATTTTTTATTTGGTCTTTTTCTAAAAAAAAAATCCCACGTATTTTAAATTTCCAGGCAATCGGATTATTTTTCTTCCCCCTCTTTCCCTATACTCTCAACCGAGACAACCACCACTGGCTGCCAGCAACCACTCATCCCTCAAATGGTCTTTTTGAGAAAGAAAACATATACTCTGTCGACGGTTGGGATATCGACCCAAGTCAACCAAGGTTCTTCAAAGAGGAGATAGGAGACACACCGAACAACCACGAACAAAGAACGAGCAGAGCGGGGTTTTTATCACAGTTCGAGCCTCTCGGGAGATAATAGCCTACGTCCAAATTTCTTTATATCAAAGAGAATTACAAGGAGGAACTCGACGAGATCAGCAGGTCTTGATGAGTAGTATGCGAAAATCTAACTGCTAAGGTCTAAGCTAGACGCTAGGATGTAAAACTCAATGCCAGGGATCCAGATGTAAAACTCAATGCCCAGGTCCCCCTCTAAACGCCGTAGGGGCCCTGTTTATATAGTGTTGATGAACCGACCTACCAAGGGATAATCGGACCGGGCTAACTACGAGATCGTAACGAACTCATACATGCCAAATACATCCCGAGGTAGATAAGGTATACTCCAAGTCTTGGGGATCACGACTCCTAATCCAATCCGGAAAACCACGTCCAGGTCTTCACGTAGCCGTGCAGAACTCTTGTTCGAGTAGGACTCAAACAGTAATCCTAGACCGTTATGCACCGTGCCAGTTAGGAAGCTGTTCGGCAGGATGCATATAGGCCTGATAGAACCTTCCAGGGAGCTGGGCCCTGGTAGGCTGTTCGATTGGGCCGTCAGGGAGTGGGCCATGGCAATGGGCCGTAATTTAATCCCCGACAGCTAGCCCCCGAGACTCAAGTGGAAGGACTCACTAGAGTGGGGTCGTCCTCTTGAGACTCAAAGTCACGGAGAGGGTATTTTTCCTGCTACAAAGACATGTAACAGGCGACCGAACAGGTCATGGTTCAACCGAATAAGACTTGTTCGGGACCGAATAAACCCAATAAGTGCCGAGCAACTCTGTTGCATCGAACAGGGGACAACATCTGTCCGAACAGAGTACCCAGCCCTCGATACAGAAATCGGAAGAAATGAGGTGAATCTTCTCCTTGAGGCTGAACGTCATCAAGGAGGGATTGGATTCTTAGTAGTGAAGAGCGTACCACTGCATCCGGTAAGATCAGATCTTCCGGGAGAATGAACATAGCAAGTCGCGAGATGGACTCGTTCTGTTGCATCCAGACATTCAGATGCCTAGGAAAGGATAGGGGATCCACCTCTCGGGTTAGAGCTTACCCGAGGAAATAGTGATTGCGCTCTCAAGCGAATGCGTGCTCAGGAGCGAAGGTGATGTGCCTCCAGACGTAGATCGTGTGTTAGGAGCAGACAATGCATACGAATGGGAAAGGTGGCCCAGTCCCAGAGCGTAGAGCTCGTCGAAGGAACCAGGTAAAGAGATCTAGTCCCCGAGCACGAAGCTCGTTAAAGGAACCAGAAAGTACGACCAGGCGAAGACGTACCGGTAGAGCTGCGCTCCGGCGAAGAGTCGCCGGTCGCGAGGTGATCCACCCGAGCACGGAGCTCGTCGCGGGGACGAATCGGCGCTCCGGCGAAGAACTGCCCGGTGCGAGGTGAATCACAACCCGATGCAGTCAGAGCCGCAAGAGAACGTGTGAAATCAACGCTTTACCCATGACGTATTTCTTGCGACAGTGATAGCGTTGTCTTGGCAAGTGCAGAACCGACGCTTGGAGTGCCCGTTGCGATGAGAATCGGCTTACGATGGGCATGCCCGTTGCGATGAGAATCGGCTTACGGTGGGCAGGACACCGTTGGTGGCGCAATACCTTGACTTAGCCGAACTGAAGGTCAGTGCCGGGCAAAGGCAAGAAATCATCTGTGGCGAGTGAAACGACCCACAGGCATCTGCGAGCAAACCCGGGAAGAGAAGGATGCAGACATCGGTTTTGGTGGGGAAGCCTGGAACCTAGCCGCGACCATCACCGGAGTCTGATGTTCCCCGCTCCTGTATTTCCTGCAAAAGACAAACAAGAAACAAGCAGCAAGGGGAAAAAAGAGAGCAAGAAAAGGCTCCAAGAAGAGCAAAGCGAGTTTTGGAAAACACGCTAAAGACGACCTACCCGCACAAGACATAATTTTTTCCGTGTACGTCCCCGATAGCGTTAGTGTCACCTCGGCGAATGCGGAACCGACGCTAGGAGTGTCCGTTGCGATGAGAATCGGCTTACGATGGGCAGGACTCCGTTGGTGGTGCATTGCTCCGGATTACCGCGCAAGGAAGGAGGTAGCATGGATAAAAAAGACGTGTGCGGACAAGTCAGCCCCAGCGTAGCTAAGACCGCTAGCCGTGGAAGGCGATCGGGACCTTAGCCGCAGCAAAACGCGTCTTGGCGAAATCTTATCCGGACATGGACCCGTATAGCGTTGGTGTCCCCTCGGCGAGTGCGGAACCCCCGCGCGGGAGTGCCCGTTGCGATGAGAATCGGCTACGGTGGGCATAACTCCATCGGTGGTGCACCGCTTCGGTTAATCGGAGCCGTCCAGGTCGTCGCCAGATAAAAAGACATGCTCAGACGCTGGAGCGCCACGGAGCGAAAGACCAACGAGGTTTTGGAAAACCAACGCTAAGGAAAGGAACTGAAAACGAAAACATACCGGGTTGCGAAATTCAGCTCAAGTCCCAATCGACCGAGGAGAGGCGGTCCTTCGAGGAGCCGCCAAGCGACTCAAGACCGCCGAAAGGCGCTTGAATCGAGCGAGAGTCGACCGAGTAGCTTTTGAGACTTTTCCGCAAAAGAGAGCAACAAAAGACAAGGACGAACAGAAACCAAGAGTAAAGGCGAAGTAGCTAGAAAGTTTTAAGAAAAACCGGTAGAACGCTTAGCCTAACTCCCATTTCATTGTCTACCGCCGAGGACTGAGTTTGCGAACTCGAGCAGTGCACAAGAGAAAGAGCGACGCCTAGCCCCGTGCGGACGATGCTCGAGAACCGAAGCTATGAACTCGGCACGCGTCGTAGAGAGAAAGAGCGACACCGTATCTGATCGACTCGTTTGAAACCGCCGTTAACGTAAGTTAGGCGATTCGAAGGTAACCGAACAAGGAAAGTGCCTCGCGCGGAGGGCTTACGAGAGCGAGCTTTGCCAAGTGGTTGTGCCGTGAGCGGTAAGTGCCTCTGCCAGCGGAGGGGTTACGAGCGAGCTTAGCCGCGAGGTGGATGCCGTGTTACGCAACTCGAGTTTAGGAACTTGTTGAAGCTAGATACGGCGAGGAAAACCCTTAAGATTGCGGAGCCAAGAGTTCGCAAGACCGGACAACCATCAAGTGTTACCAGAGAGAAAGAGAGTCCGAGAAGACGAGTGGTGAGAAGAGACGCAGGGGCGCGAACATTCACCGCTTAATGGGTTGAACTTTACATGGCGGCCGAGAGAATTGGACGAACTAAGACGCGAAATTTGAGAAAAAGCGCGGCTAGGAAGCGAAAGACCTACGAGGAACTTACGGTGGTCGATGTTCCAGCGCTGGTCGACTCTCTCCCGTCATCCACACCAAGCGAAACGCCCGGGATCCGGAAGGAATTTTGATCCGATCCCGAGCACGGAGCTCGTCGCGGGACCAGACGAGCCGCCGGCGAAGAGCTGCCCGGCGAGAGAGATCCGATCCCGAAACACGAGCTCGTCCGGGGACGAGACGCGTGCCGGCGAAGAGCTGCCGGCGAGAGAGATCGATCCCGAGCACGAGCTCGTCCGAGACGACGCGTGCCGGCGAAGAGCTGCCGGCGAAGAGATCGATCCCGAGCACGGAGCTTCGCCATGGGACGAGACGCGACCAGGCGAAGAGCTGCCGGCGCGAAGAGATCGATCCCGAGCACGGAGCTTCGCCGCGGGACGAGACGCGACCGGGCGAAGAGCTGCCCGGTGCGAAGATCCGATCCCGAGCACGGTGCTCTCGCGGGACCAGACTTGCGCTGGGCGAAGAGCTGCCGGCGCGAGAGATCCAGCCCGAAAGCACCGAAGCTCGCCGCGGGACGAGCGCGTGCCGGCGAAGAGCTGCCGCGCGAAGAGATCCGATCCCGAAACGGAGGCTTCGCCGCGGACGAGCGCGCCGAGGCGAAGAGCTGCCGGCGAAAGATCGATCCCGAGCACGGTGCTCTCGCGGAGACCAGACTTGCGCTGGGCGAAGAGCTGCCCGGCGAGAGAGATCCAGCCCGAGCACGGAGCTTCGCCATGCTGAGACGAGACGCGTCCGGCGAAGAGCTACCCGGCGAAGAGATCCGATCCCGAGCACGGTGCTCGTCGCGAGAGACGAGACTTGCGCTATGGGCGAAGAGCTGCCCGACGCGAGAGATCCACCCGAAAGCACGGAGCTTCGCCGGGACGAGAGCGCGTCGGCGAAGAGCTACCGGCGCGAAGAGATCCGATCCCGAGTCGCGGAGCTTCGTCGCGAGACGACGACGCGCCCGGCGAAGAGCGCGCCGGCGAAGTGATCGATCCCGAGCACGGAGCTCGTCGCGAGACGAGACTTGCGCTGGCGAAGAGCTGCCCGGCGAGAGATCCAGCCTCCCAAAGACGGAGCTCGCCGCGGGGACGAGATCGCGTCGCGGCGAAGAGCTACCCGCGCGAAGAGATCGATCCCGAGCACGGTGCTCGTCGCGAGATCGACTTTGCGCTGCTGGGCGAAGAGCTGCCGCGAGAGATCCAGCCCGAAACACGGAGCTCGCCATGCGAGACGAATCGCGCGTCGGCGAAGAGCTACCCGCGAAGAGATCCGATCCCGAGCGAGCTTCGTCGCGGGATCAGACGCGCCGGGCGAAGAGCTGCCCGCGCGAACCAGATCTGGAAGGCGATCAAGATCGAAGGATCGATCCGATCTGGCGGGGAAGAGACATCCGCCTTCGAGTCGTAGTCCTCGGAAGAATCTCGATCGCGATAGAGTTCGACATGCTCGATCTGCGTTTCCCACGACGGCGCCACCGCCGACGGTTGAGATATCGACCCAAGTCAACCAAGGTTCTTCAAAGAGGAGATAGGAGACACGCCAACAACAACCACGAACAAAGACGAGCAGAGATGGGGTTTTATCTGGTTCAGCCTCTCGGGAGATAATAGCCCTACGTCCAGCCTTTCTTTATATCAAAGAGAATTACAAGGAGGAACTCGACGAGATCAGCAGGTCTCGATGAGTAGTATGCGAAAATCTAACTGCTAAGGTCTAAGCTAGACGCTAGGATGTAAAACTCAATGCCAGGGATCCAGATGTAAAACTCAATGCCCAGGTCCCCCTCTAAACGCCGTAGGGGCCCTGTTTATATAGTGTTGATGAACCGACCTACCAAGGGATAATCGGACCGGGCTAACTACGAGATCGTAACGAACTCATACATGCCAAATACATCCCGAGGTAGATAAGGTATACTCCAAGTCTTGGGGATCACGACTCCTAATCCAATCCGGGAAACCACGTCCGGGTCTTCACGTAGCCGTGCAGAACTCTTGTTCGAGTAGGACTCAAACAGTAATCCTAGACCGTTATGCACCGTGCCAGCTAGGAAGCTGTTCGGCAGGATGCATATGGGCCTGATAGAACCTTCCAGGGAGCTAAGCCCTGGTAGGCTGTTCGATTGGGCCGTCAGGGAGTGGACCATGGCAATGGGCCGTAATTTAATCCCCGACATACTCCGTATTTCAATTTTTAAGCAATTGTATTCTTCTTCTACCTTCTAACAACCAAGCCAGCCACCACTGATCAACGACCACTGGATGGGCAACACATGACCATGCCGGTGCGCACTTGAGCCATCGCACCAAGGCCACGCTGTCATGGTCACGTGTGATTTAGGCGATTGTCATCGGGAGTGGCACCACTCGACTCATTTGAGAGGATGAGAGAAAGGAAGGACCTGATTGTTTTTTAGAAAGTATTATGGCTGAAGCCAAAAAAAATTATTTACAGAGCAAGTGAAATTGGGCACAAATTTCAGAGTACATCCAATGATCTCATACGTGATACATACATAATGAGAAAAAAAATCATTTGTTCTCTTTATGTCTATCATAAGATAGCAGCCTAGCTAACACTACCCGAATACCAATAGATGAAAGCCTCGTGGTGCAGTATTGAAATGCGGACGGCTAGACAAGCTCTTTTCTTAACTAAAAACAAGTGCTCTGCCATTTTATTCAAGAAGAAGAAAATATAGTCACCCACTCAAAGATAACAAAACACTGCAGCAACCAACCTAGGAAGTAGCCAACACGACTATAGCTAGAGACCCCAATATATGCATACTGACAAGCTACCTCTTAAGAGATGAGCTACTATATATCTAAGAGATATTACAACAACGTCGCAACTATAGGAGAAATAGAAAGGATTAACGTCTTAGGAAGAAGAAGAAATGCTCAATATTACACTAATCGAGCGAGTTGGAGAAGAGGGTGGATGAACTCATATTGCCGTGGTACTTCAATCAACTTACTATGATCGTTCGAGCTCATTTCTCAACTCATTTATCTCTTAGCTCGCTATGACACTTCAACCAATTCACTTATAAAGGTTAAACGGGCGAGGGAAGGTCGGAAAATTAATTATTCCTCACAAGTTCTGCTATTTAATATAAACATATGTATCCACATCATATTATAGAATTTCTTTATAACATTGGATTCAGATGCTATTATACAGACGATAATCACGATCTGAAACATTGATGCTGACCACGACATAGCGACATGCGAGGTGAACGGAATGAAGTACACGGGACCAGCTAGCGAGGCGCATGCGCGCATGTGATGTTCGACTCTGCTACGACTCTGATCCATTTTATCCTCTCATTCCATCACTGTGCGCACGTCAGGCCACCGGTTCCTTTTGAGTTGGCGGCGCCCCTGAATTCATTTGCACAAGGCCCATGCAGGGTATCTCAGCTAGCTTAATCATCATTGATCGATCATGTATGCATGTACCGTCAGTACTCAAGCTAGAGTATGAGCAGATAGATAGCACCACAACCAAAATAAGAATCACAAGAGAATGCACACTCCATTTTAATTGTCTATAGCCATTGTTACATAGGATCATCGCAAGACCATGGAGACAAAGCCATCTACAAAGATTAGTG
Source organism: Raddia guianensis (assembly GCA_036346415.1). Lineage (NCBI taxonomy): Eukaryota > Viridiplantae > Streptophyta > Magnoliopsida > Poales > Poaceae > Raddia > Raddia guianensis. The sequence goes on along the minus strand of CM070536.1, from coordinate 8,532,330 downwards.
CCAACGGTCCAATCATGGGCAACACGAAAACTAGCATCCAGTATACAACCGATGATAATATTAACGTCGACGGTCTCGATGACAACCTGATGGAATCTTGGACCTCTTCTTTTCAGCTTAACGGCTTAACAGTTTAACGACTTATTTACATTTTAAAAAGACATATGTTTTGAGTTTTTTGACCGTTTTTTGTTGTTTTGAAGGTGGGTCCTAACGCCTTAAAAAGCAAGTCAAACGAAATAAATCTGAATCTCGAGAAGCTCTTAAAGTTCAATCATTTCAGCCGTTCAGCTGTTCAGCCATTCAGATCAGCTCAAAAGAGCATGGCCGATCAATTGCTGACACATTTTTATTTTTTTTAAAAAAACTCTATCTTTGATCCATCCATCTGTGGATCCCTATGTACATGTCGTATATATATTTAGCACCACACATGGAGCTTGATGGTCAAACTCCAATGTGCCGTCTCATATAACACTACTTGGAAAGATGAAGAGAAGGGGAAGGAGAAGGCTAGAGAGTTCTTAATTAGGAACAACCTAAATGAGGCTTGATGGCATGGAGGCGGATATATCTAGCTCATGCTATGCACACAAATAGGTGGTTCTCATGGTAGGTTGACGAGACATGCACAATAGCCTAGAAGTAAGGATGCCCATAACCAAATCTCAGCTCGTCGGCTCGATGTTGGAGGTAGGATAAGTTTTTAACAAAGGTAAAAGAGCTGAGACATAAGAGCGAATTAGTCAACATTCACAACCATCTATCTTCCAGGGAGTAGATATGCCATTACTTAGGCTGAGGTAGCTTCGTTGATGCTTAGGTTGGGACAAGGAGGGTGTACAGCTATTTGGGGGAAAGATGCACTTACTGCTTGGCTCGATCGATGTTACTCCTAGGAAGATAGAAGTGGTATAGAGTATGAGAGAGGATAACAGGACTCGATGATGCTCTCATGGGGAGGAGGGAGGCGAGAGAGAGAGAGGGGAGGGAGGGGGAGAGAGGGGGAGAGAGGACGAGAGAGAAGATCAAATAAGAGGAAGAGAGAGTGAAAAATAGCCAAAGACCAAGGTTCTCGGTCTTATTCTTATTTATGGTTGAGCACAAATCTTAGGGTTGGTGTCTTTTTTTTAGACATTTGATAATAAATAGTTGTTAATATAAGAACCATAAAGGTGAGGCATAGGATTGATGACTTATCTTATGGCCATTAGTACTAGGCTAAACTATGGGGACGTAGACTTTGGTTATCTTAACTGATGCTAGGGGGAAGTTTAGGGTTGGTGACTTTAGTCTATGGCCTTCAACATTATTTTTTAATAGTTTTTGTTTTCTTTTGATAATATAATTCCTTTTGGCTCCCTACACTAGAAGATATACAGAACCCAAGAGTCCTACTTGAAAAGGGACAACTTTTTTCAGAAATGAAAAAATTATGCTAAATAGAGTTGGAAACGAAATGAACAACTTTAAGGAGCAACACATGGTCTATTATTAGCCTGGCAGCCATAACTTGAATAAACTAGACACTTCTATAGCTCGGCGCCTCTTCATGATCTCTACATGATCATCATCATTTTGCAATGATGTCTAATGTTGTATCACTATGAAGATGTAACAAAAATCTAGAATGTGTCCCTTTTTCATACCTTCGCAATGCCGGATGGACTCCTACATGCCATTTTATCATTCAAATCACTTTTTAGTTTCATGTATGCCATTATTGACTAGATTCTGTTTGTCAAACTATTTTCGGCCTATAAAATGACCCTTTTGCCACTGGTTTTATAATTCCCTTAAATTATAAATTTGACTGAATTTTAAAGTTAATTCAACGTTTATAATTCGGCTGAATATGGAAAATTCAAAATCTATTTTTTTTGAAATCTAACTAAAATAAAATTTAAAAATTAGCTAAAAATTTTAAATGTGAAATATTACCAAATTTCAAATTGTTTGAAACCTGGTCAAATTTGAATCATTCTAAAACATGTATAAATTTAAAGTTTAAAATCTGAGCAAAATTTAAAAACTTTGAAACCTGGCTAAATTTTAAATTTTGTATTTTGAGGAGCGAATTTGGAAATTTTAACAAATTTTGAAATCTATTCAAACTTCAATAATTTAAACCTTTACTAAATACAAATTTGGTTAGATTTCAAAATTTGGTCACCTTATGTGGCTAACAGGGGCAACATGAGCATTATAGTAGGTTATATGGTGTCAACTGACGAAATGACATAAAAGACAGTAAATACGAATTGCAATGGCATACGAGGTAACGACGATTTTATGATGGCACAAATGACTCAGCAATTCAAACCAGTAGCATATAGGGTATTTTCTAAAAAAAATCTTTGGATGTGAGATAGTATGAACAAAAGAAGGGAAATATTGAGAGATAGCCCCCCTCGGAAGATGTAATGAAAAATGTATGGATGAAAGATAGTGTGAAACAAAGAAGATATGTATTAGGCTCTCTATGGTTCATTGTTTTAGTTTAGTTCTTGTTCGGTTAGAAATTTTTATTTTTTATAGACTATTCAATGTAACATTTGAAAATATGTTTTTTTGGAACTTTGTTGGGTTTTGTTTCAAAGATCCTAAAAATATTTTTTAAAGTCATTTTTTAGCATTTTTATTTTTTTAAGATCATTATTTTTTAAAACTATATATAACAAAGAATAAACTAAAACAGTGATTGGAGGAGGACCTTAGTAAGAACCAGACATGTATAACGCGCGCTACAGTCATTATAAACTCTACGTGAGAAACATGTGCACAAATGTCGACGCGAGCGGTGTGTGGGCATGGCGATCGAGCGGACGAGCACGACGGACGTGCACGCGCGCGAGCCGTCGCGGTCAGCAAATAATTGGGAGCCGATCGATCGCGAGCGCGCGCTGCAGACAAAAAATGCACGCGAGGACACATCGATCGCGCCCATGACCGATCTGACACGACCGGAACACCGCACGCCGCGCGCGCGCGCGGCGCTCGCCGGCGCAGGAGGCGGTCGTTGTCGCGGCCGGCGACCCCGCCGCGGCTAACCTCAGCCGCCGGCGCGTCCTTCTCGGCCGCGTCGCCGTCGGAACGCGCGGCACGTAAGGCCGGCCGGCCCCTGGCTGCAGCCTGCAGGTTTCCCCGGCCGCTAGGGCACGTCTATACGGATCGATCAAACGGCTGGAAGGAATCCTCTCGCTGTTCCTGACAACAACGGCGCCCACTGCCATCGATCCATCATCCATGCACAGGACTGAAGGAAGCATGCACGTACGTATAGTTTTGTACCCCCCTCCGTACATGGCCATCAATACTGGCAGAGAAGTCCTGACACCGGCTGGTTCGTACAATCGTACGCCCGTATGTGCACTTCGACCAGGCGAGTACATAGATAGTGGTAGGACTACTAGCTAGTACTCCTACCTCCACCAGTACATATACCAGGGGCACGACGTACAATATTCGTACGTGCCGGCAGTCTGGCGCTGCTTGGTTTGGGACCTGGAAATGGATCGGAGTCCGATTGCGGTCAATTTTAGCCGCGTACGTAGCTTTAGGTCAAGATGCAGATGGACCGATCGTTTGGGGGCCCACGGGCTGACGGGCGTACGTACGTAGTACTCCGTACGTACGTAACAGACAGGCCGCGAGTGTGTGTACGTATAGCCGTATGGGCAGAGGTGGATACGTACATCGGTACATGGCCTACGTACTGACGTCGACTGTACCGCGCCTCCCCCATACCGCATTGGTCTCGCCTTTAAAACTGCACCGGACGTACGTTTCGGCGGCGACGACCGACGTCGCCCTGGCAGGAACCCAAAATATTTTCTTCTAAAATCTATGTGACACGTTCACATCAGTTTAAAATACCACCCATCCAACAGCTTGGCTATAAGATTTATGTGACACATCCACGTCAGTTTAAAATACCACCTATCCAACAGCTTGGCTATAAAGAATCAAAATCTATGGAACCCATCCAATTTATTACTTTACCTTTCTTCCTCCGTCCTCACCCAACTCCATTTCTTCCCGCAAGCCGCAGTCTTCCTGATGCGCTCCCTCCCTTGGCCCCACACCGGCGAGCCCTCCTCCTCGCGCCGCCGCTACCTCACCGTCGCACCCCCCTCCACATGCCACCGCCGCCTCAAGCTACCTCGCCTTCGCGCACGGCGTCCCCTCCTCCCTTCTACCTCTCCAACGGCGCGGTGATGAGCGTGACGGCGTGGCGTCCCCTCTCCTCGCCATCTCCGCCGCCGGCGCAACGTCCCCTCCCTTCGTTGTCGCGTCGCTGCCCTACCCACCTTAGATCCGCCCGTGGTGGAGAGAGAGAGAAAGAGAGAGAGAGAGAGAGAGAGAGAGAGAGAGCTCCGGCGCGACGGCGATGGCAGCGCTGCGTGGGGAGGGATCTGGCGACAACGGTGGCCTAGATCCGACGATGGCAGCTAGCGTTGTGTGGGGCCCAACGACAGCACCGTCACGACAGCAGTGCTGCACGGGTTCTGTGCGGGGGAGATGGAGAGCGGGAGAGGGAGGGAGGACACGTGCCGAGCGAGCGTCGGGTCACTCGCTAAGCAACCGGCGCTACATCTAGCGCCGACGCCAACCCAAACCGTCTCCTGTCTTCTCCGACTCATCAAAAAATCTGATGCTGATGGTTTATAGCCAGCTGATTTGTTCCTGTTGAAGATGCTCCAAATGGAAGCCGAGGCAAACCGTTGCAACGAGCGGCAAAGCTGAATCCCGGCCACCGCGTGGCGAGACGGCTCCACGCCTCCACGCTACTACTAGCCACGTTACTACTAGGCTATACTACCGGGCACCGCTGGGCTTTCCTCTTGTGTGCAGCAAACCTGGCTCTCTCCCAACCGCGCCCGCACGCATTAGGCATTATCCCCATTCCCCACCGGGCGTACGTACGCTCGCCCACCGAAGCCGCCGTGCCGCCACCACCTACCGCGAGCGGACACGCGCCGCGGCCACGAGCCGAGCGGCGAGCGCAGCGGTGGCGGCACGCCGTTCGCCCTCCTCCGTGCGCGGGCGCCGGGCGCTGCTCTTGCGGCGTATCAGATTCGTCCGCGCAGCCGCCACTTGCCCGGCGCGCCCGCCTCACATGTCGTTTCGGCACCAGTGGCAGTGGCAGTGGCAGTAGGCGCTAGGCAGGCAGCAAAAAGGCGGCGTAGTGGATAGGGATGTCGTGGTGCAGGGTCGTCAGCCCGTGACCGTGACCGTGACAAGCTAGCCCGGTCTGCGCGCTGCGTACAGCGCGGCCCAGCAGCCGAACATTTCTTTTTTCTAACCGCTCGACGACGCATTTCCGGTGATCGAGAGATCCATCCAGTTCCAGGAGGAGCTCGATCCAGCCTCCAGGCACGGCTGCTTTCCACTCCGCAGACCTGCGGCGAAATCATTTCCGTGGAAACAAAAATCTGCTCGGAGGTTGGAACTTCCCTGCCCTTCGGAAGAATGGTCCATGCTATGACCTATTAAAATTACAAGTAAAATTGACCGCAGGAAACTCATGTCATCATTTGCTGACTAAGTTATTTCACATGTGCACATGCATGATCCTTTGACATAAAATTTAGAGTGTTATGTAGCAAAATTTTATTGGGGCTACCTAATTCCGGCCAAAATGTTAGGTTCACGGAAAGCTTGAAGAAAATTAAAACATTTTAATTTTACAAGACATCAAAAATTTCGAAAGACAGTTTCAAGATCTTTTAGAGTCCCTTTTGAGAAACCAGGCCACTTAAATTGGTTGGAACAAGAGATGCCGATTCTAGCTAAAATGGATGACGGAAAAAATTTGCTTGAAACATTTTATTTTATCAAGTTTTAAAAGTTTCACGAAGAGATCATTAATATGTGGCTTCGAGAGTTTTCAATGACTTCTAACTGCGCGAATGCCAGAATCAGCTCAAATAATTCACCTATAAAACAGTCATGTCTGCTCCGACAAAACGGAGAAAAAAACGTGCCGCCGGTCAAGCGGTCAAGCAGCCAATGGGCCATGCATGCACGGCAATATATAGTGGAGATCTTATTTTTGACCGACCATTTCACAGAATGTGAAATTTAACCAAAGATCGAAAGATATTGTGCGTAGTATTATTCTCCCACTTGGGCTCAGTTCGCTCGCCTTTCCCCCCAAATAACCCATGAAACCTGACAGAGCTGACGCTGCCAAAGTGCCAATCCGCCCATGCATCTCTGGTCTGACCGTGTTTGCGCCGGCAGCAAACGGATTGATAAAAACAAAAGGACCAACCAATCAACCACCCGAGAAGATCTACAGGTCGGATTCTTGAACAGCTTGGCAAAATCTATTGTAACCTCGCCGGATAATGTTAAAAACATAACTATTGGAGATCGGTCACTTCACACCGGCCTCCCTCCCTCTTCGACTGACTCGGAAATCCATTCCTCCACGACGGCACGGTAAAACCGACCGTCGCTAGCGTTGCAACGTACGCCACTACAGAGCCCGCCCGATCTTTCGCTTGCCATCAACCATATCATACTACGATACGGTGATGCTTAGCATTTTCACGCAGAGATCGCAGAGAAACCTAATTGAAACGCCCAACCCGTGGTGAAAAGCCAGCGAAAAGAGGCGGCCGGCCAGCTCCCCCACTAGCCCCCAGCGAGAGAACTGAAGCCACACGGGAAAAAAGATTTAAAGATCGCAGTGCAGTTACACCAATCATAAGCTCCACTACTCCGACTGGGATTAATCCACCGGCGAGGATTAACGGCCGGCTCGCCGGCGGCGGCGGAGAGCAATGAATCAAGCCGGCGCGCGGCCGTTCGAGGCTCGCCTTTATCGCGCGCGTCATGCATGCGCCTTGCAGTCTCCTCTCTCGCGGCTAGCTTGCATGGCTGAGAGCCTGAGATGGATGTGCATGTGTATGCGTGTAGGTGCAGGCATGCATGGCCTTTCCCCCTGCCCGCCGACCTGCCCCACACATGATTCAGGGGAGAAGGAGCGGCCGCGCGCGGCCTTTTACCCGCCCAACCCTCGTCGGTTTCGATGGGTCACGAGGGTAGGGTGGCTTCCCGTGCTCTCCATCGCGGGTCTATATATACGCGCTACTGCTACATGCGTATGCACAGCACAGCAAGACGCCTAGCTAGCCAGAGCTAAGTAAGCTACCTCGTGAGCTTAGCTAGCTACTTGAACCTGAGTGACGGAGAGTGCAACTGGAGGAGGAAGAGAGAGAGGGGGCAGAGGCCTCGTGGTGTGGTACTGTGGTGGATGGAGATACGACTGCGAGGTGGTGAGGGGGACGGGGCGGCGGCGGCGGCGACGGCGGCGGCGGCGGTGATCCGGGAGTACGACCCGGCGACGGACCAGGCCGGCACGGAGGCCGTGGACCGGGAGTGCGAGGTCGGGCCGACCAGCGGCATGTCGCTGCACGCCGACCTGCTCGGCGACCCCGTCGCCCGCATTCGCCACTCGCCGCACTACCTCATGCTGGTACGTACGTGTATACGTGTGTGCCGTTGGCGCCGGTACGTACGTGCGTGCGGATGATACCACTGTGCTAGTGTGCTAGTAGCTACTACGTACGTACGTAGGGAGCGAATGGCTCGATCGTTTCGTTTGATTTGTGTTGGATGGTGGTGGGTTGCTTTAATTCTCGAGTGCGGTGATTTGGACATGGAAGGTAGCTGAGACGTCTGGCCCCGGCGCCCGGATCGTTGGCCTCATCCGCGGCACCGTCAAGTCCGTCGCCACCGGGAAGAGCCACTGCCCCGGCGCCGCCGCCTTCGCCAACGTCGGCTACATTCTCGGCCTCCGTGTCTCGCCGTCTCACAGGTGGAATTTATCGGTGATTCAATTCCCTCTCTCCCTATCCCTAAACTTGTGACGACTGCACATGTGCATACTGTAGCAGCCGATCGATTGATCCGATCGGTTTGTCGAGAAGGAAAAGGAAGGAACTCATGTGGCGGGAATGGTGCATGCAGGAGGATGGGCATAGCGGTGCGGCTGGTGCGGCGGCTGGAGCACTGGTTCGAGGCGATGGGCGCCGAGTACGCGTACATGGCCACCGACGAGTCCAACGGCGCGTCACTGCGGCTCTTCACGGGGCGGTGCGGCTACTCCAAGTTCCGCACGCCGTCGCTCCTGGTGCAGCCCGTGCACGCGCACCGCGTCCGGGCGCCCCGCCACGCCGCCGTCGTCCGCCTGGCCGCCGCCGACGCGGAGCGGCTGTACCGCCGGTGGTTCGCCCAGGTCGAGTTCTTCCCCACCGACATCGCCGCCGTCCTCCGCAACCCGCTCTCCCTCGGCACGTTCCTCGCGGTCGTCGACGAGGGGTGGCGCGGCGCCGAGCACTTCCTGGCGTCGCCGCCGGCGTCGTGGGCGGTGGCGAGCCTGTGGGACTGCGGCGGCGTGTTCCGGCTGGAGGTGCGCGGCGCGTCCCGCCTCCGCCGCGCCGCCGCCGCCGCAAGCCGAGCGCTGGACCGCGCCGCCAAGTGGATGCGCGTGCCCTCCGTCCCGGACTTCTTCCGCCCCTTCGCCGGCTGGTTCGCGTACGGCCTCGGCGGGCAGGGGGAAGACGCGGCGCTGGCGGCGGAGGCCCTCTTCGCGTCCTTCGTCAACATGGCCCGCGGCAGGGCCGCCGCCGTCGCTGTCGAGGTCGCCGCCTGCGACCCCCTCCGCCGCCGCCTCCCGCACTGGCGCCGCCTCTCCTGCACCGAGGACCTCTGGTGCATGAAACGGCTGCGCGGCGACGTGGGCGGCTGGGACTGGGCCAGGTCGGCTCCAGGCCACTCCATCTTCGTGGACCCCAGAGAGGTGTGACGCCAGTGACTCAGCAGCGACCTCCTCCCATAGCTACACTGATCGCTAGGATTTTCTTTACTCTTTTCACCTTTGAATTTTCGCAACTCCTTTTTGTCCGTGGATAGGCGAGTTTCCTGAGGCGAAAAAACTCGTAGGATAGGCGCTTTCTGATGTGGATACACTCACTGCTAGTCTGCTACGACTACGAATGCTACTTTTTTTCGGTTCATAAAAATATAACATTTTAAACACTGACACGTTGTCAAATACATCTTTACAATGGTATTTTTTTTATAAATTTTGTTAAATTATGATATTATAAATATAAAAGTGTTCTTTAAAACGAATCTAAAAATATGAGTTAGATGTGTTCAATCTAAATAGTTCAAAATAATTTAAAAAATAATGTCCCAAAACTTTTGCTCGAGACAAACGTAAAATGTCATGCTCTGCAAATGAGTACATTATCCATTTTCTGTTCTTCAACGACAGCCACCAGATGAAGTACACGTAGAAGTAGAAAAAGACCAGTGGCAGTCACTGTGATCTTCAGGTATTCATGGAACCACCAGTGGCGCATACGCTACGATTGCTTGCTCGAGCTGTGGGCTGTGGCTGTGTGTCGCGTCTCTCGACATGGTGACACCGTAGAGTGTACATGCGGCTCATGATAGCGGGGGGGTGTGTGTGTCGCTGGCCGTACCCCTATGTTGGCGTCGCCGCACTGTGCTGGAGTTGATGAGCGAACGGCAGGAATTGATGGTGATGTAATGGCTGATGGCGTTCCTGACATGTCAACTGTACCTTGTTCTTTGACCGCCCGGAATATGGCGCGCTCATCCAGCAGTAGCCAGCGCGCGCCACTGTGCGCGTACATGCCATGTGGTGGCACTCCATCCCTAGTTATTTGATGAGTCGGGCCGGTAAAAGAGCGTAGGTAGCGTAGCACCGTATTTCGTTTCTATATTTCTCCTCTGTGTCGTTATTTGTTTTCTATTTTATTTTTTTCAACAGAGCATCTCTTCTTAAAAAGATATACAGATCGAAAAGAGAGTCTTTAAGATAGAACCATTGGGCCAGCAATGGTAGCTGACAAGGTAAGTGCAGTCTTCTCGTTTAGTAAGAGTGGATGAGTTTTCCACAGATATATATTATTCAAAAGGTATTTACATATCATAAGACGGAACAAAGAAATAAAAAAGACATGAGAAAACAAGATTAAGGAAACTAATCAGGTTACAATGTACAAAAACATTGGATATGGCACCCAAAGGATTCACTCCCTCTCGCATGAAGCAAATGCAACGATGAGTGAATTTTGGATGCTATGACTGACCAAGGTTGTATGGTTGATCAAAAAATCTTGTCATTTTATCATCACCAAATATACTAACAAATAAGGGAGAGCTTCTTGAAGAATGGTCAGACCACAGGGTTAGCTTCGCGAAGAGCTCCAATCATAACAAACAACCAAAACCAGCTTCTGCATTATCTTTCTCAAATCTTCTACCATCAACCCTGCCAATCACATGCATCGTCCCACATGGATGGCCCTTTGAACACCGCCATGATAAGTTTGACTTCTGTACCGTTGTCCTGAAGACAAAACCAACCGTGAACTATAACAAAACTCCCACTATAGAAAAATGTTATCAGCCACGAATAGGCAAAGCCAACGGCTCCATAGGCAAATTGAAGGCGCAACTCCGTGGAGCGCGCGTGCCACCATATCGATGGGGATGGTGCCCCCAAGCTCCTCTACGACAACAAGCAATTTAAGGAGGAGGAGGCAATGTTGGGGATGCTACGCAGGAGTACATGGGCAGCCCGGTCCGGCCCGACCGGTGCACCGTGCCAGGCTCGGGCCCGGGAAAAATGCAAGTTTAGTCGTGGCCGGGCCGGGGCAGGCTCGGGCTTGGTCAGGTGTACGTAGGAGTGGAACTCACTGTGGGGATTGCCGGTGAATGCCGAGGCAGTCAGGCTCGAGCTTAAAAAGAAGGGTGTGTGAAGGTCTGAAGGAGGCAAAGAAGAAGAAGGCATGGACAGTTCAGTTTGAGAATTTTTCTATCACCATTAGAATGACATATTTCGAATAAACGACGGTTAAGAGCTAAGTAAGACATGTTTCAAATTTTTAATGCCATATGTAAAAAACCATCATTTTCCGTGACATGTATCTACTCCCTCTGTTTTTTATATAAGATGTATTTTGAATTGTCACATAGATTAAGGAAGTTGTGAAATCAAGATGAAGTGAAGAGAAAATAACCATCCTACCCTTGTCATAGATCGATGTCTTAAAATACGAGAGACAACATCCTATTGAAAGAGTAGTTCACAAATGCATGAGAAAGAATTGTATACTACCTTTTGCTATGCTTGTCCATAGCACACCATACACATTAATTAATGCAGTAGCTCTAAGAAAAAACAATGTGCGAAGACCATTTATAACCCTATTAGTATGTTACAACTACTTTTCTTCTTACTATACATTAATTGGGGGTAGAGTGGAAACATCACAATAATACAACCTTTATATTCTCAATGGACAAACATTGTATAACGTATTTTTCCGAAACCATGACAAATATAGTGAAACTGAGGGAGTAATACATAAAGGTAAAAAACAAGCATTAATAAATTCGCATGCGCGACTTATATTTTTAAACAAGATTATTTAAACTATGTGTCTTACATTAAAATTTAGATGAGGGAGTAATTTTTTTATCATTGGGGATGTGCATGTATCCATTTTAGTGCAAAAGAAAATTTCTCTATTATAAACTGATCATTCACGTGCCCTGTTTTGAAATTTCTTGATTTATCAGCATCCAAGTTCAACTATATTCTATACTGATCATATAATTTAAAAAGAGAAAACCTAAGATGTTGAGATTTCAATTTTCAGATTTTTAAAATTTATTGTTACATAAAAAATTTGTACTTCAAAATTTATACATAATTAATGGGTGTAAATCATGAACTACATCCACGTACCCGTACTTTTTTGAAAGTTGCGCAACCTTTTTTTCACGTCGCGTGTGTATGACTGGCTTGGAATAACATTGCGAAATACAACCATAAAAGTGTAAATAAATATGAAAAAAATATAGATATACTTATAAAGTTACTCTATGTAAATACTTCAACCGTCCAATTGTCCAAAGTATAAGACATATAAGTTTTTTACACGGCCTCTAACGTAAACCTTTGACAATTAATTTCTTTTACAATATATCATCAATAACTATAAAATTAATATCAAATGAAAGTTCTTTTAATATGAATCAACTATATCATATTCATAACATTAAACAAACGTATATACCTTTTAGTTTAATTGTCAGTTAAAAGTTATAACCGCTGATTTTTTTAAAACGGAGGAAATATGAAATTTTAAGTTCACATTATTTTATTTTATCAATATTGATTACATGCAAGCTTGATTGCACGCCAAAGATTGATTTATGGTGGATAGTTCAAGTTAAAAAGCTTGATTGCACGCCAATTATTAATCAAGATTAAGTGGCTATATATACACGTGTATATATGTCTGCCATGTGCTAACTTTACTTGTGGATTATGCAGGTATATATATGGGCATATGGCTATAGCAGGTGATCAATGGATAATGTACAGGACATATATATGCTCAATCAGCTGCCCTAGCTAGGAACTGTTTCGGTCTCACCACGTGTTAATCTAACTTTGGATAGCTTGCCTCGTCAATTGCATGGACATATGCAAAGCATCATCTTAGTTCGATATGATTGTTTTGTACCAAAATCGTCAAGCTTAATATAATTCAGGTTCTAATTATCCTTCGAAAAATAACTCAGCCAGAGCATCCGAAACGCAGACCGCATTTAATCGAGCATAATCCATCCATCCATCCATCCATCTTCACATCTGTCGATGAATGCGTACATATAGAAGCAGGCAAGGAATTTCGCGAACAGTGTGGTGCTATTCTGAGCCTCTAGCTTCACTGGATTTGTTCATTGCTCCCGGCCGCCTGGCCCTAACTAGCAAGATCATGCATGAATCGAGGTAGTATGCCGTGAAACCATACATGCCTGCATGGCCCAGACGCCTGTTGTTGAAATACGCCTGGATCATCGAACATGGCTGGTCTTGAGCTAGCTCGATATATCTCTTCTCCCGTCCTTTTGTTGTTAAGATGGTTGGTGAACATTCACACGAGTAGTTACATTTCACATCACCTGTTGAGAGGAAAATTGGTTTTATGACACTCGGTCGATGTGCCTCGCAGAAACTAACACACAGTTGATGTGCCTTTTGATAAATAATACCGGGCACATATATTCCTTTTATATATGGCATTTTGAACAATTTCCTCGCTTTTCCCTTCCTTTTCTTTTCTTTTCCACCAATTTGAGACATGAAAAGACCAAAATGCCCCTGCCTTTAACAATTCGTTTTATTCAAAAATTTAATGCAAATATGCGTAAAAATAAATCATGCTTAAAGTAACTTTAATGGTAAAACAAATCACAACAAAATAAATGATTACTTACATAGTTGTTTTAATAAGACGAATGGTCAAAGACGTGTTCAAAAGTCAACAGTGACTTGTTTTTATGACCGAAGGAAGTATTTATGAAAACGTTTTTCAAGACGTATCTATATATATAATTTTTGAGTATCAAATCCAAATAATTTAAAAGATTTGCATACATAAAAATTTGAAAAAATGACTTAGAATATGTCTAAATATCAACTTTTTGTGACATAGAGGAAGTAGTACAAATATATATACGCACATAGACTCAACCAATTGTCACTACAAGAAATGCGCGGTTTTTTTGTCGGGCTCAATCAAATTCGTCAGCCCAAAAAATAACCAACGTGTCGGTGTAATAAATACCGGGGTACAAAGAGTCCTGAGAAGACAACGCGGGCCCCACGCGTCAGGCAGGCGAGCAAGGCCCAGCACAGAGCGGGCCCCACGCCAAAGCGGGCGAGCAAGGCCCAGCCACAGAGGCGAGCCCCTCAGAGGCCAAGAGGGTCCCACGCGTCGGTGGGCGATCGAGGCCCAGTGGCGTGGGCGAGCCCCTCTCAAGACCAGCGAGGCCCCACGCCCGAGGCGGTGCGTGGGCGAGCCCTCTGAACACCAGGCGAGGGCCCCACGCGCCAGCGAGTCGCGTGGCGAGCCCCTCTCAAGACCAAAGCGAGGTCCCATCGTCGGGTGGGGCCCAGCGCGAAACGTTCAAGAAGGAGTCTTTAGGGCGAAGGCTCCCCTGCTGCGAAGGACGGCGCATTTAATGCGACATCAGCGGATAGACAACAAGAAATGATTACCTTCTGATGACCCTCGCAGTCTGGCGGTATCACTATGGCACGTAAGAATTGACCGGCGAGAGAAGGTTTGCTTGAGGAGGCCGCCTGCGTCGGAGGGCAGTTGGGGCCCCACCCGCCTCACCGGTGTGGCAGGATCTTGGTGGGTGGCCACTAGCGGCACGCGAGGGCGCCCCGGGCGTGGCGCGCACGCTTTAAATCTCTTCTGTCGTGTCTTGTCGATTATCTTGAGTATCTTGTCGCTTACCCCTCGGCTCTCTCCGCCAGTTCAAAGCTTGTATAAAAGGAGAGAGAGAGGGGAGAGGGTACGTTGCACAAGCATAGGTTCCAACACACGCAGCTTCACAAGCACCACAGAACACATTCCCATTCAACCACAATCGAAAAAGAGCGAAGGCTCAGCGGAGTAGGACTATTACCCGCGAGGGGTCCGAATCTGGAGTAAATCTGCGAAGTCGCTCCTTGTTGTGCCCGACGCCAAATCGAACCGAAGCTTGATCGAGTTGGCTAGCGACTAAAAATCGACCGAGGTGTGATCCGCATGGTTGAGCGGAGAACACGCCGTCGATGGCGTGTCGGTAGGGTGCGCTAGCATCGGTTCAAGCTCTTGACCCTTCTTGGCGGCGATGGCGGAGGCGATCCGCAATGGAGCAGAAGCGGCCGCTAGAGCCGCTGCCATGGAGTCGGCCACGGCGATGGCGGTGGATCACCCGGCGGTAGCCGCCCGCCTAAGTCGGAACCTGGCGAAAGCGCCGCCCAGCCAAGCTAAGCGGCGCTGGCCTTGGAGGAGTGCACTCGGCCGCAGAACCTCCATGCGGCGTGGCCTTCTTGAAGAACCCACCGTTCGGTGACTCGGACTCCGGCGGCTCCGTGGTTGGCAACAGGCCCGCTCGTCGATGTCGCCGGCGGTGGTGCAAGTTTCGGGGCGTGGAACCGGTGTTTCCGCTTCTGCCGTTCTTTGTTGCCCTCGCCTCCTCTCGCAGATCTCTGGTGAGGCGGGGCCAAGACGACAAGAGCGGCGACCCTCACGGGGCTCGGCCGGCGGCGTGTAGGTGGCCGTGATCTCGGTCCCACCGGAGGACCGCCACTTGTCGCATGGAGAAGACTGCGTGACAAGCTCCGCAGGGTCGCGACCGAGCGACGACATGCTGTCATTGCCGCCTGACGAGGACCAACAAGAGGGCTCCAGCAGCTGCCCGGCCAGTGAGGGTGGCGCTTCTTGGCGCCGCCCTAGGCGACGGGGCGGCGGGCGAGGACCGCGTCCAGAGCAGAGGCTCCGGCGTCCGGTGCCGCGCCTTTTCTAAGGAGCTGCGTCGCGTCCGATGGCGGAGCGGTTTCGTCCGCCCCATCGAAAAAATATGACGGCTCCACCAACCCCGATGAATTTTGCGGATCTACACGACGGTGATGCGGTAAGACAGAGGGTCGGGAAGGTTCAGCGAACTACTTCCCGCGGTCCTCACCGTGAGCCCGCTCGTGGCTCATGAACCCGCCCGGTCCGTGGGGTCATGGAAGGAGCTCTCGGGCTCTTCATCACCAACTTCGGGGCACCTTCGCAGCCCGGAGTAGAAGACGACCTCCACAACGTGGAAGCGGAAGAAAGGAGAGTCATTTGTGCGACTATATTCGGCGCTTGACCAGTCCGCAACACCATCCCCGACATCTCCATCGACGCCGTGGTCACGGCATTCAGGAGAGGCGCCGAGACCCCAAGGTCAAGGAGAAGATAGCCACCCGCAAGATCAAAGCAGCGGAGGAGCTCTTCACCTTGGCGCACAAGTGTGCCCTTCAAAGTGAGAGCTTCGATCCGCCCATTGCTTGTGGCGAGGGGACAACTGCGGTGGCGAGGCGGGACCTCGAGGAACCTCGGCGGCAAGGACAAGAAGAAGCGCAAAGCGGCCGAGGCGGACAGGTCTTAACCGCCGCCCGACGACAACGACGACGACGATGACGGCCAGCGCAAGAATGGGCGCGCGGGCGTAAAAGAGGAGGAGGTCGCGGCGCCGGCGGTACGGTCCCGTAAAGGGCGGCCGGTGTGGCGGCCATGGCGATCGCCGTGGCCGCGACGGCCCCAGCGCCGCGACGAGGGCGAACCGTCGCCCGTGAGTGGGACGGAAGGCCTTCTTGTCCCATTCACCGCAACAACTCCCACGACTTGGCGGTTGCCATGTCGTCGACAAAAGATGGTGGACAAGCGAGTCCACGAGCAGCAGCAGCAGCAGCGTCCGGCGATGACAAGGGCAAGGAGACGGCCGCTTGGTTTCAGCGGCGGAGCGCCGTTGCCGCCATCCACGGCGGTTCGCCACCTATCCGTCCCACGCTAGCTTTAAGCGTGCGATGAGGGAAGTCTTGCGCGTGCGGCTTTGGGTCGACAAGGCGGTGGCGTGGTCGGAGCGACCGATCGCGTTCGGTCGAGCCGATCACCCGGCCAAGATCACGCCGCCTGGACATCTCCCGATCGTGGTTGCGCCCACGGTCCGGAATGTAAAGCTAGGGCGGTCTTTGGTAGACGGAGGAGTTCCTCAACCTCTGTCCGCTCGGGTCGCCACAACGCTCCAGATCCAGCAGCGGGAGCTTCGTGCAACACTCCGTTCTTGACATCGCGCCGAGCCGAGTCCGCCTCCAGGGGCACGTCGATCTCCGGTGGCGTTTGGAGGTTCGACAACTTCCGCACCGAGATGCTCGAGTTCGAGGTGGCGGACTTCGACCTCCCCTAACGCCATACTAGGTCGGCGGTCTTGACCAAGTTCATGACGGTTTGCCACTATCGTACATGGTGGTGAAGATCCGAGGCCACCGGCCCCATCGTCTTGAAGGTGGACCGCCGGGCGCTCCGCTGCGATAAGGACGCTCTCGCTTTGGCGAAGCGACGGCGCCAGGGTCGAGACTTCGACTCAGGGAGCTCCTCCGGCGAAGACGTGCCTCCCGGTTCGTCCGCGGAGGTTAAGCGGTCTCCTGAGCGAAGTCGACCACGGCGAACCGTTCGGGTGGGCGCCTCTCGGCGCCAAATAGGAAGGCGCGCTCGTCTCCTTCCTCCAGTCTAACGCAGACGTGTTTGCATGACAACCGTCCGACATGGCTGGGGTCCCCAGGGAGGTGATTGAGCACAAATTGGCGACGTTCCCCGGCGCGCGACCGGTCATCTGAAGGTCCGAAGCGATCGGTGGAAGCGCCGAAGTTATCCGCCAGAGGTGGACAAGCTCTTAAAGGTGGGGGTCGTCCGCAGTGTCGCCCATCCTAGGTGGCTCGCGAACCCCGTCATCGTCAAGAAATCCAACGGGCGTTGGAGGATGTGCGTGGACTTCACCGACCTCAACAAGGCATGCCCGAAGGATCCGTACCAGCGCCCGCATTGATCTTATCGTCGACTCAACGGTGGTGCGGCGCAACAGTGCTACGGATGCGTACTCGGGTACCACCAGATTAGCATGGCGAAGAAGATGAAGACAAGATCGCCGTGGCGCCCATAGGCGCTCATCGCTATACAAGGATGGCGTTGATCAAGAATGCAGCCCAACCTATTAGAGGGCCATGCATATCGCTCACCGCCCCCAAATAGGGCGAAACCTGGAGGTGTATGTCGATGATCTGGTGGTGAAGTCCAAGAAGGCGGAGGAGTTGATCGGCGACCTGGAAGAAACCTTCGCCAACCCGAGGAAGTTCTGCATCAAGCTTAATCCAGAGAATGCGTGTTCGCCGTTCCGTCGGACAAATTGTCGATTCCTCGTCTCCCGGAGGGGATAGAGGCGAACCGACAAGATCGCGGCGATCGAGAACATGAAGCCCCCGACGCGACTTCGGTAGATGCAGTGCTTGGTGGGCTGCTTGACCTCCCTGGGCCGCTTTATAGCTCGCCTGGGGGATAAAAGTCTCCCACTGCTCAAGCTCCTAAAGAAGACCAACCAGTTCGAGTGGACGGCGGAGGCGCAGGAGGCGCTCGACGGTCTAAAGAAGTATCTTACCTCCCGCCTGCATTAGTCGCCCCAGACCAGAAGCGCGTCACCGATCCTCTACGCTGCGGCAAACCCCAGCGGTCGTGCGAAGGTGGGTGGCGAAAGAGAAGGCATTCAGCGCCCATTTACTACGCCGGCAAGGTCCTCCACGACGCCAAACAAGGTATTCACAAACCAGAAGATGCTCTACGCCGTCTTGTGGCGTCCCGAAGCTACGCCACTACTTCGAGGCGAGAAGTCACAGTGTTGACCAAGTATCCCTTGCGGAGATCCTCTTCAACCGCGAGGCGACGGGTCGACGCCAAGTGGGCCATGGAGCCGGCGGATTCGATCTCAAGTTCGCTCCCGAACGGCCATCAAAAGGCAAGCTCGCGGAGTTCGTCGTGAATGGACTCGGCGGACACAGAAAGACACACCCTCGCCGTGGACTCTCTTCTTCGACGGCTCTTTCAGCCGGAGGGGTTTGAAATTTGGCGTCGTCGTGGTGTCTCCCACCGGCGATGTCGTCCGGCACTGGTGGTCTTGGACTTCCGCGCCACCAACAACGTCGCGGAATACGAAGGATTGCTTGCCGGCTCGGGGTGGCCGACCCTTGGCATCCGTGGCTACAAGTAAGAGGCGACTCTCTCCGGTCATCAACCAGCGAGGAAGGATTTCTCTGCCGGATCCCATCATGGCGGCCTACTCGGCGGAGGTGCGCCGGTTGAGCGGCACTTTGAGGGTTTGGGCCGTGCACGCCCTCGCCGCGACAACTATATGGCGGATGAATCGTCCCAGATTGCCTCGCCGAGGCACTGTTCGGTTGGGGTCTTTAAAGAAAGACTTACGCGGCCGTCTGTCGCAGCCCCAATCCTAGCGGGGCGACGCTTTCGACGCAGCCCCACTTCGAGGAGACGCCGGCAATCTCGCTCTGCTCCCGGTTGGAGGAGGAGGCGAAGAACTGCCGAGGCGGTTGAGGCGGAAATGCCGTGCCAGTAGTACGTCGGCGACAATGTACGTAACGCCGCCACGCTCGTCCGGGAAGGTCGATGGATGGATCCGATCCTAGCCTACTGCGGATGGAGTGATCCCGACGATGACGCTGCGTCCGAGAAGATAGCGCAAAAGCCAAGCGCCATACAGTAGGTGGGGACTCAGACGCTGTGGCGCAAACGGAGTTCTCTTGAAGTCGCCACTCGGGAAGCGGGAGTGCAATTCTCTCCGAGATCCATAGAGGCATGTCGCGGAGCCATTCGGGAGCCGGGCGTTGGTTGGGAAAGCTTTCGCCACGGCTTTTATTGGCCTCTGCCCTCCGTGATGCCTTCGAGCCGTGAGGAGGTGCGAAGCGTGCCAATTTCATGCTAAGCGAGATCCACCGACCGCCCAGCGCCGCAGACCATTCCGCTTCTCTGCCGTTCGCGATGCAGGGCCGATATTCGGCCCGTTCATGGCGGCCGGAGGTTACACACATCTGTTCGTCGCCATCGACAAGTTCACTAAGTGGGTTGAAGCCTCGCCAGTCCCGGCGATCACATCCGCAGCGGCTATCAAGTTTATGAAGAGCATCTTCGTCCGGTTCGGTGTCGCCAATGTAATCATCATCGATAACGGCGCCGCCTCGAAGCGCTGATTTCAAGATCGTGCGAAGAGTTGGGTACCAAGCGTAGCCGCCTCGCTTCTTATCTGAAGAGCAAAGGGCAAGTGGAGCGGGCGAACGCGGAGGTACTGAAAGGGCTCAAGACAAGGGCGTTCGATCGCCTGGAGAAGCGTGGCAAGTGCTGGGCTGAAGAAGTCCCCACTGTGTTGTGGGCGCTGCGGACAACTCCTAACAGAGCCACCGACGAGACCCCCTTCTTCCTGGTGTATGGCTCTGAGGCGGTGCTCCCATTAGAGCTCGCCTTTGGATCCCCAAGGGTGGCGGCGTTCAGTGAAGACAGAGACCCTGACCGGTGTCAGGATGAAGTAAATCTCCTGGAGGAGATCCGAGACAGGGCGGCGATCCGGGCCGTCAAGTATCAGCAGGCACTGCCCCGTTATCAAGCAAGACGAGTGTGTGTGAGAACACTGGCAGTGGGCGACCTCGTTCTACGCAAAATCCAAGCGCAGGCGGGGCGCAACAAACTGTCTCCCCTGTGGGAGGGTCCCTTCAAGGTGGTCTCGATCTCCTTGAGCTCGGTCGGGCTCGCATTCGAGGATGGTCGCGAATTGGCGAACACTTGGAACGTCGAGCAGCTGAGGAAGTTCTACCCGTAGGTAGCAGTTCCAGAAGCTTTTTTTTTGGCATTCCTTTGGAGCCGAGCGGCGAGGTCTTCTTCCTTCACCGCTTGCCTCTGGGGCTGCATTGTACAAAGCCATCTTCAATAAGAGATAAGTTCTGTCTTCTTGTGGGCATCTGTTTCTTTTTTCGCCTCAAATCTGTTAGAAAGCATTCGCTGAAAGTCGGTAGCGAAAAAAGTACTTAAGGCGATGGCCCTTAGTCGCAGGAATGAACGCCACGACTTGCGGTTGGGCGGCGGCGGCGACGGAAGGCGGGTTCTAGCCTGGTGTGTCGGCTCGGTCTAGGCAATGCGCCAACAGCGGCACCAGCGACTAGACCACTTCCGGAAGCTAAGTGCTCGCCACGCGATGTCTAGGGTCGGTTCGCAAAGAGGCCATAAGGGTTGAAGTAACCAGATGCACGAGGAAAAAGCGCCACTTTCAACGTAAAGCTCGTCTAAAGCTTTTTAGCGTCGGTGGCTTAGCCTCGAAAAGGTCTGTTAGAAAACATTCGCCGAAAAGTCGGTAGCGAAAGTACTTATGGTGATGGCCCTTAGTTGCAAAGGCAAATGCTTATAACTTACGTTGGTGCGAGGCGAAGCGACGGAGGCGGGTTCTAGCTGGTGTGTCGGCTCGGTCTAGGCAATGCGCCAACAATGACACCGCGACTAGACCACTTCGAAGCTAAGCGCCGCCACGTAATGTTTAAGTCAGTTGCGAGAGGCCATAAGGGTTGAAGTAACCAGATGCCTAAGGAAATAGCCTCACTTACGGCGAGCGTTCGCCTAAAGCCTTTGGCGATCAAGTGCCCCATTCAATTTCGTAAGTTAAAATTGTGCGAAGTTCAAGTGAGACTCACAACAAAAGAGTAAAAGTTTGTTTGCATTGATAGGCAACGTTTACAAGGCAAAGTAGACAGGAGTTTCGCTTCTCCTCCTCGTCTTAAATCTTCCGCTGAGCGGCGCCGCCCATCATGGACACGTGGCGGCGGTGTCAACCCGCTACCGCTCAATCCGTCCACCGGCGCGAAGGCTCCCGATGGCGGCGTCGAGATCAAACGCGCGTCTCGAGCAAAACGATTGCCCAAGATGAACCGCTGCCGCTTCAAGAGCGCCTTGGCGACCGTCTTCGACGCGTCCGCGCCATCGCCACCGGAAGACCGCGCGGCTTTGGCGGCTCGTCCCACGGCGCCAGGCATCTTCTTGCAACCGTCTCCTCCAAATGGGAATACAAGGTAACGCCAGTGATGGATGTAGGGCGTCCGAAACCGTGGTAAGCGGTCGCAGATATGTCGGCGAGGGTTCGGGGCGCTTCGAAGTGTTCAAGCGGAGGTCTTGATCGCTTGGCGGCGGCGGCGGCGGCTTGGGCTGCCGTAGCCTCGCGATCATCGCCTTCTTGGGCGGTTTCTTGGCAAGGCCGCCCGCCAGCTTCGCCGGCGGATCGCTCCGCCAAAGCAAGGGCTTCCTCCGCGTTGCCCAGTGCGGGAGAGGTGCGGCGCCTCGAAGCGCCCTCGTCGGCGGTCACGGCCGAGATGGCGGCGGCGCCAATGACGCTTGATGGCGAAGGTTCTCCGGCTGCGGCGCCGGCGAACTCTCCGCCGCCGCGAAAGCAGCCCCCGTCGAAGGAGCGGAGCTCGGTGTCCCAGCGTCCGCCCTGTTCCAAGAAGGACAAACAGGGTTCAGATATGCAAAAAACGTGTAGCATGCTAACCCTAATGCGAAATGTGCGTAAGCGCAGGGAAAGCCAACCTGAAGTAGTGCGCCCTGAAAACGAAAGCTGAAGGGGGGAGCTCCAAGTTGCTTGATTGCGGAAGCGGTGGTGGCGCGGTCGCGGTCACCGCCGTCAAAGCAGGCGCTGGCGCGAGTGGCGCCGGTGTAGGAAGCACCAGCGCGGCAGCAGAGGCCGACGCGTCGACAAGCGCCAGCAGAAGCGTCGGCGCGAAGAAGGAGAAGAAACGGCGCAGCGGCGCCAGCTCTGAAGAGTCACCGCGCTCGCCCGGTGGCGAGTGGCGGCGATAGCAGCAGGCGCCACCGGAGGGACCGCGGTGGCGGCGAAGCTCAGATTGGAGGGTGAGCCCTCTTTGGGCTGTCTCTCCTCCTCTTCGTCGCCGCCCACGGCGAGGATGAGGCGGCGCTTCCCGGAAGCGCGGTCGGAGTCGGCCGCCACGGCAGAGGTAGCGGCGGCCGCGGAAGCTTGGGCGGTCGCCGGAGGCGGATCGCGGATCTGTAGTGGCCCCCGTGCCACTTGGACCGCAGGACCAGAGACCTCCATGGGGGGCAGCGCGCGCAAGTGTTGGTTGCGCTCCCGTGGATCCCAGTCGCAGAGGGGAGGATGCCTGCAGGCAGCGAAGTGTCGCTGGTTGGTGGGGCCAGTAGTCCCGCCACCAGTCCCAGAGCACGTCGTCCAAAGACGTTCCTGCGGTGGGCGAAAGCAAGAAAGGAAGCCGTAAGGTCGGCAAGCGAAAAGATTCTAAGAAAGATAAGAGACCCAAAAGACTAAAAGAGCACTCACCGCCGGGCGACGCGACTCCATCGTTGTCGCCATAGTACATCCAAAGGGCGAGTCCTCATCTTGGAGCAAGCGGTCGGCGCCGCAAAAAATCCGCCCGCGACGAGGGTTCCGGTGAGCCCGCGGCAAGAAGATCGACGATCGCGCCAACATCAAATCCAGCTCTGCCGAAATCGTCGCGCGATCCCCGATTAGCGGTAGGCTCCGCAGACCTCGGGAGAGAAAGATCGTCGCAGCTGGGAGTCCTCCACGTCTGACCATTGTCGGTGCGATCCTTCCAGCTTGGACTTGGGCGCGACAGGATGAAGCGGCGACTTCGCGGGCGTGAAGTAACACTCTCAATGGCCCGCTTCGAGCGCGGCCTCGCGTCAAAGACGAAGAGCCGGCACGAGTGGGAGGCTTGGCATCGTCCCCACGAACATCTCGCAGAGGTGGGCGAAGATGGCCACGCAATGATGGAGTTGGGGGAAGGTGCACCGCCGGATCTCGTGAAGGCGAGCACCCCAAGAAAAATTCGTGAGTCTGGGCGGATGAGCCCGCCACGCCACCAGACGAAGGTGATAATCTCCCGTCGCGAGGGCTCGGCGCCATGGTGCTGTAGGCGAACCGGGCGGCGGTTGGCGCCGAACACTTGAAGCCGCCTCGCTGCATCTTCGTCGGCGCGGAGGTGGGAAAACCTGGCCCAGGCGACGGCGCGCTCCCACGGCGATCCTTGCTGCGTTTGGGCGCCATTGGAAAGCGGTGGAGAAGTTGGCAAAGAGAAAGAAGGCTCTGTGGTGGCAGCGAAGGAGGCAATTGGCAGTTTATGAAGACTTAGCGTGCGGAAGGATTAGCCGCAGCGCTGAGAGGAGTATTTATAGGCGTGGGGCGCGAGCACGACGGTTTGGATTCCTCCCCCACGCGCGCGCGGCGCCATCATTGCCCCGCGCGTTTTGAATTTCCCGCGAAAAGCGGCGTAGTTTCCTAAGGAAGATCGTGTGCAGATGGAGAATCGGGCGTACGGCCGCCGCAGGTGGTGGGCCCCCACGATTAAATCTCCGCCGCCGCACAAGAAACGGAAAAATGTCTGCTGACGGTTCGCGTATCATGGTGGACCCGGCTCTGTCGGTGTAATAAATACCGGGGTACAAAGAGTCCTGAGAAGACAACGCGGGCCCCACGGCGAGCCCCTCAGCGCACAAGGCGGGCCCCACACGCCAGGCGGGCGAGCAAGGCCCCAGTGGCGTGGCGAGCCCCTCAGAGGCCAAGAGGGTCCCACGCGTCGGCGGGCGTCAGCCCCAGTCGTGGCGAGCCCTCTCAAGACCAGCGAGGGCCCCACGCGCCCGAGGCGGGTGCGTGGGCGAGCCTCTCAAGACCAGCGAGTCCCACGCTTCAGGTGGGGCCAGCGGCGAGGAACGTTGCGAAGGAGTCTTGAGGCGAAGGCTCCCCGCTGCGAAGGACGGCGCGCATTAATCGCGACATCACGCGGATAGACAATGAAGAAATGATTACCGCCATGATGACCTCTATAGGTCCGGAAGGGCCGCCACTATGGCGCAGAAGAATTGACCGGCAGAGAGAAGGTTTGCTTGAGGAGGCCGCCTGCGTCGGGGAGTAGGCAGGGGCCCACCCGCTGCCTCACCGGTGTGATCGTCTTGGTGGGGTGGCCAGCGGCACGCGAGGCGACGCCATGCGGGCGTGGGCGGCAACACGTTTCGTCTCTTCTGTCGTGTCTTGTCGAGTATCTTGAGTATCTTGCTTGCCTACCCCCCTCGGCTCTCTCCGCCAGTTCAAAGCTTGTATAAAAGGAGAGGAGAGAGGGGGAAGAGGGTACGTTGCACAAGCATAGGTTCCGAACACACGCAGTTCACAAGCACCCTGTAAACACATTCCCATTCAACCACAATCAGAAAAGAGTTAAGGCTCAGCAGGAGTAGGACTATTACCCGCGAGGGGGTCCGAACCTGGGTATCCTTGAGGTCCAGACCGAGGCCATAGGACAAAGATATGGTGAGGTTGGTATGGGTAGGCAAAGATATAAAGAGCTTCCGTGAGTGGTTTCAATGTCTCCTACTATCATGCCAAAACCTGTATCTACTATTAACCCTGCTCTGGATGTGAGTTACATGAATGTTAGTGGATATGTATCAGGTTGCAATTTCTCAAGTCTGAAAGGTCGTTAGTTGTTATTAAAGGCCTATAAATGATAATTGTTGTTAGGTGAACTATAGACCTTGGAAATGACTAGATGTGTTGTACTGAGTTAGGCTAGAGAAGGAGAAAACCGAGATGTCCTATATCTTGTAACTACGTAAAGGGTTGTTACCTTGTGATTTCCTCTCGGAGATGGCTTTAGTATCTTGTTAAACTAGTTTCACTCTATTCACCTTAGATGCAAACTAGTGGGCTCAATTGAAATATATTTAGTCTTCGAGCTCTGCGATCTTATTATCTTGGATCGGTGTGCGAGATGATATGATATCGGAGTGGTGCGTGAGATAACGCTTTCGGGTGGTTGGTATGGTATGGAAGAGTGGTAAGTGGAGTTAATGATAAGAGAATTGTTGCATCATTTGCATTCTTGTGCATTGGGCCGGGTCGTCGTGAAAGGCATAAGGCTAGTTGGTAAGCCACGGGCGAGGCCAACGAGCTTGACTTATGCCCAGACTCGAGAGCCCTAAGAAAAAAAAATCCTACAGAGTTGAGGACTCCACACTGGTGGGGACCCTTATAGAGACTCCATGGGAGTGGAGTGGCCCCGTTCGAGATGGACGTGAGTCGAGTGGGGCACTGTTGAGTGGACACTCTGCTGTTTCGGTACATGCATTAGCTAAGATATGAGTTGTATTGTAGAGATGCTATGTTGAGATATGGCTTGAGCCATGGGCTTGTGTGCCTTAAGATCTAGATGCGGCGCTTGGCGCCTGAGATGGTCATGACAAGGTTCTATGATAAGTATTGTTATATCTCGAGTTGGCCCTTGTTTTGCCCTATTTGAATTGCATCATATTATGCTTGAGTTCTATGTGTTGCTTTTGAAAGAAGGTTGAGGAGGGGCTTTTGATGCCTACTGAGTTTTGTTTTGTAATAATAGTTACCTTCCGAGCGTGTGAGCGGCCTTTTGAGGTTTTCTAAGGCCCGCCTTGAATGAGATAAAGGTGTTCTAGGTTCGGGTTGGACCCGATAGATAGTTTTCTTAGCAATGGAGACTACCCAGAATTTGCTGGCCACTCAAGCGGGACGAAGAGGTATGGTAATGTATAGGAGGGGAATTCTTGAGTTTGAGATGGGTGACCAGGTTTTGTTGAGGGTTTCCCCTACCAAAGGCATTGTGCTATTTGGTACGAAGGGCAAGTTGAGCCCGAGGTATGTGGGGTCGTTTCCTATTATGGCGCGGATTGACAAATTGGCTTATCGCTTGGAATTCCCAGAATCCATGCGAGTGCACAATGTATTTCATATCTCTATGCTGAGGAAGTACTTAAAGGATCCAGAACATCATTTACCTTTAGAGCCATTGTCCATTGAGCAAGACCTTACAATTGAATATCGGGCAAAATCCTTGAAGTGTCAGCGAGTATTACGGCGTAAGACCATAAAGTATGTCAGGGTTCTTTGGACGAATCAGACTGAACGTGAGGCGATGTAGGAATTGGAGTCCTTTATGCGAGAAAAGTACCCAGAATTATTTTCTTCAGGTATGAAATACAGTTTTATGTGAATTGCTGTTCTGTAGATGCGATTTAGAATTCGAGGACGAATTCTGTTTAAGGGGGGTAGAATGTGATAGCCCTTGGGCCCTTGGCCTAGGCCGGCCCAGTCAAGGGGTTAAAGGCAGGGAGGGGGAGTGGGAACCGACGGGTTCCCAGGGTAAAACCGCCGCCGCCGCCCCCTGCTCTCTCTCTCTCTCTATCTCTCTCAACCCCGCCGCCCCTGTCCTCTCCTGCCCTCCCCGCCTCCGTCCTCGCCACCAAGCCGAGCCAGCGTCGCCATCCCCGCTGCCATCCTCGCCTAGCGCCGGTACTGCCGCCGAGCCGTCGCCGTGCTGCCGCCGAGCCGTCGCCAGCTGCTGCCGTCGGCGCCGTCGTCCAGCACCGCGCCGCCTCCCTCTAGCGCCGTGGTGCCGAGGCCGTGCCGCCGTTGTCTCGCCGCTCTGTTGTTTCTAGTGGAGACCGACGGGAGGAGACAAAGGGGAAGAGAAGGTAGTGAGGATCAAAGGTAAAGATCGATATTAGGGCTTGTTCTCCATATTGTTCCTCTTGTTCAACTGCTGATTAGGGTGATTAGGACTTTCCCGTGGAAACTACTGCCTATTAGATGATAGATTGCGGTATTAGTGATGGCTAATGGGGGAAAATGATATATGCCCAAGTTTATTATCTATGCAGTAGCTTATAGAGTAGTTATGGTATGTTTGGGATGGGAGTCTGCACTCGATCTTATTGCAAAAGAGGAGCGTGGCGACTTTAGCTTCGTTTTGACTGCAAGAACGCAAAAATCGGGCGAGAGATGTAGGAGTTATGCTTGTTTTAATACTGCTGTTCGGTATTATAATAAATTGATTTCTGATCTTGGTGGTAATAGAGAGGTGGGTATTTAGGATTAAAGGAGAGATAATACGGTAGGCGCGATATGTTCAATTTGTTATCTTCTTTATGGGAGCCTTGTGTTGAATTCTATCATTTTCCGTAGGTGGTGGTGCGAGATCGGCGTCATTTGACCGTGCTAGTCCTCGCGGTTAAAGGCAAGTATATGTTAAACATATGTTTGTTTGACGCTATATGACTATGTGGTCCAATTGCTTTGTGATTGCTCTTATTTTATGGTTGAAAGATGGGTTTATATTATTTTGATGCAATCTGAATGTTTTACTATTTATGGTTACATAGTGAGGGTTTATGATAGTTATATGACAGAGAAGAGGCATTATTGCATCATGTGCATATGAGCCAGGTCGGTGAGAAAGTCACTTTTGACTAGTCCGATAAGGTCGGTGAGAAAGTCAAAAGTGACTAGTCCGGAGTGCTCTGAAGTCCTACTTGGTAGGCACTCCACGGGAGTGGAGTAAATGGTCCCCGCCTGAAAAGGACGGGCAAGGTGTGGCATCGACGAGTGCGCACCTAACTATACCGGTATGAGCCCACAGTACAGACGCATGTGCATTGCATTGCATCGATGGATGAAAAGTATTTTATGTGGATATGTTGAAGCGATTGAGTTATTTGGAGCTTTTGAGATAATGGATGATTCATGAGCATGAATTTATTTTGAAATTGTGATATTCTTAATGTTTATACATATACTTTGTTGAGTATTGTTGAATACTCACTCTTGCTTTATTTGGTTTTTAGGTGATATTAAAAGCGACATGCATGGGAGGGTGTAGAACTCTTCAATTTGGCACAAGAGCACTTATAACTTAATTTAATTGTTGGACTCACCAGATTTAGTTATCATTATTTCTTAAGTGGTTTAGAGAACTATTCATTATTCTTGTTCTGTGAGGAAGCTATTGTTTAATCCATTGGTTGGATGTTGGGTTGTTCTTTGTTTAATGTTTCCGGCGTCGTCTTTGAAGGTAAAGGTGAATGGTAGATGGCTTTGGCCTTTATTGAGATGGACCCGGGAGATGGTCATAAGTTTACTGTCGATTTTACATTGATAATGGGAGTTGCTTATTTGTTTGGTGTTGATAGTTTATTATATATGCAAATTTGTTAATTGCCTGTCGTGGATGTCCTTATAAACAAAGGAGATGCTGTCGAAATTTGTAATTTTTTTGTAAAGTTAGTAATGTTCCGAACCCGGTTGGGTTGGGGTGTTACAGATGGTTCAGATTTATAGAATATTCATTGTTTATGATGTATGATATGGTTCGATCATTTTGATCGAATAATCCCGTACAATTTATGAGCCATCTTGTATCATTCTATACTGTTTTGTTCAGTTCCATGCAACTTCTATGTCAACCAAACACCTCCTACGTACGTAACTCATTATCTAATTACGTGTGTAACTAAATTCCTCCACTAAATACTTGCGGCTCCTGCACGCGCATGTTGGCCTGACCGATTCTTGAGGAGCTCATCCTCCATCGTCCAAGACATGTCTATAGGGGTGTAAAATGGATACAAATAATCCGAATTTTCCGACATCCGTATCCGAAAAATGGGCTATCCATATTCAAACTATCTGTATTCGAATAGGAAACGGATACGGATACAGATACTATTCGGATTTTTTTCTCGGATACGGATACAAATATGGTTTTGATAAAAGGACCGGATACGGATACGGATATCCGAATTGTAATGGTGGTCATGCTAGACGTGGAACAAATGTTGACTGTATTTCTAATTAAGTACTTATTGCTCGTTTTGTACCTGATGCTTGATATATATACATATATATATACCCTATGCTCCTAAGCATCAGTGACTTGAAACTAATGTAAGGCCTACTCCCTCAGTCCCACAAAGAGTGCATTTCTAGCGTTCAAAATTTATCCCAAAAAGAGTGCATTTGTAGCCTTTGGACCATCTAGATGGATTCATTTGGTTGATTAATTGCTTGTTTTTTCCCTTTCCAAGGTGCATGCGCATTAAATTGCCTGGTTTTTTCTTTTCTAAGGTGCATACACATTTAATTGCATGCTATTTTACCTTTCCAAGGTGCATGCATGTGGTTGTTAATAACTTTAATTAGGGGCAGCTGGGTCATTTCTCATGGCTACTAATCTGTCTTAAAAATCCTAAAAATGCACTCTTTGTGGGACGGAGGAAGTAAGAGATAAATGTTGACATGGCTTGTTTTTTCGCTGATGTGTTGAAGCTGTAGGATATTCGTATCCGACCGAATTGAGTAGATATCCGATTTGTATTCGTATTCGCTATGCTATCTGATTCGTATTTGTATCCGAGAGGTATCCGAATCCGTATCCGTATCCAAACAAAATAAATATGGATACAAATATGATAAGGGTGCTATCCGATCTGTTTTCACCCCTGATGTCTATCAGGACGTCATGGAACTCCCGGCCGCTGCACGTAGACGTAGACGTACGTACGGTACACGACCAGATCCCTATAGCCTACACGCACACTATGTCAGCGAACGACATGCAGTCACTAACACATGCATTTACAAATTAACTAATCAAGTCACAAGATTAATTCCCAACATAGAAATTGACCGTGCCAGGCAGTAAAAGTACGGTACAGCAATGCCGGTATGGAAATGACCAGCCTCGTTCCATTTTTCTGCGTGCAACAGGTACGACGTGCGCGTCGAACTGCCGATCGATCGTCAGGCGCCGTCCCACGGTCCCAGCTGTAAATCGAGCCGCCCTTTGAGTTGCGGCGTTTTTTACTTTACCGACGGTCCGGACGTTGCAGGCAAGTAGCAACGACGAGCCAACGAGGCTCTCGCGAGTCGCGACCGGGTTAATAATAGAGAGAGAAAAAATGAACGAAATTGAGTAGTGTACTAGAATGTAAAGAACGGAAAAAGAAATAAAGAGGCTACTAAAATCAGCATAACTGCATAAATACGGCAACGCGACAAGACGAGCTGACGACTCTGTCCGATTCACCGGCCGGTTAATTCGCTGTCTTTCTTTTTTCCCCTCTTAGGAGTATTTGTTTAGGCTTATATCCCTAAAAAAACTCATAGGTGACTACTATATAAAAAATTAACGGGTGACGAAAACGACCATTAGCATACCAAACTCATGAGTGAACAATAATAATTTTCGTTAATTATGGGGGTATCATTTGGTCAATAAAAAATGAAAAAAAAAACTTATGCGGTTCCTTAACTATAACCCGTAAATCAATTTGATCATTGAACAACAACTTTTTAAAGGGGCTCCGGCGAGAATGGCGGCGACTTCGTCGTCCTTCTCAACTCCGGCGAAAACTCCGACACGGAGATCGTCGGAAACGGTTCGGAGGGAAGGTACGTATCATTGTGACCATCGTAGGGCTCCCGTGAGTCCACGTAGAGGTGTTCCGTTAGCAAATAGCGGGCTGGTGGGGCGGATTCGGATTCGACAACCTGAGAAGTGGGGGAGCCCGCTAACCTTAGGGAGAAGATATTTACCGCATTCAGATGTGCGAAGGCGGTTTGCACATCTCTGGGGGAAATGCTTGAGTTCTCGATCTAGGGTTCACCCTCAGTGGAGGTGGAGTGGTGTCAGATCGGGAGATCAAAGAAGTTTTACGGAGGTAGTTGCAGAAACATCAACCATGGATCGTGGTGGAAGAGGAGGGCGTGCTGTGCGTGGGAGACGACATTTTCCAAGGGAATGGCGAGTTCCGCAGGGGAGAAACTCCATGAGAGGGGAGATTTTTGGGGGATACGGGGGCGGAAGAGGAAGGGAAGGTGCCTGGGGTGATCGCTGGACTGGAGGACCGGGTCCGAATGAGAGTTGGAGAGGAGGCTGGAGACCTCTGTATGCATGGGGAAGAGGGCGCCAAGGAGGTTCATCAGAGTGGTCTACTTGGGTAAACCCAGTTTCAGGCAGGTTTGGAGGGGAGGTGCAATCCTTGCAAGCAGGAGGAGCAGGAGGTGATGCTTAACATTCTTGTTCTGGGGGGAATCAGCAGCAACAAGGATGGATACCAAATTCTCAAGACATGTACATGAAAGGTACGATATCTGATGTTCCTGCTATGTCTGATTCGAGTGCTGGGAAGAAGGATGATGGGGGGAATTGTTTTAGATGTGGAAGAAAAGGGCATAAGCTTGCAGAGTGCAATTTCCCTGTCAAATGCTTGAGATGTGGTCAAGAAGGCCATATGGCTAGGAGATGTGCAGATAAAAAACCTTGGGAATTTGTTGCATCTCTTTGTGGTTTTCACTCAGAAGCTCTTGGTTTTTTCTTGATTGAGGATGTTCAAGTGGATGACTCGGACAAGCTGAATGAATGTACAGTAGTGGTATCGATTGAAAAAGGTTATGTTAGTTTGGAGGAACTGACTGAGGAATTCAAGGATTATTTTGGCAATGACTGGAAAGGGGAAGTATCCAGATTTAAAGATGGAAAGTTTGTGGTCCAATTTCCTAGTGTGAAAGAGGTGAAGAAGATATCAAGATTCCCAACCATGCAGATGAAGTCAGGATCAGCGATACTAAAGTTTGAACCATGGGATGAAGAAGATGAGACCATAGGACATTTGCAGGAAATCTGGATCAGGGTTAGAAATATACCCAGAAGGAGGAGAACTTATCAGGTGGCATGCTATATTGGATCTATGGTAGGAATCACCACTGAGGTTGATATGGATAGCCTTAAGAATCTGGATTTTGTGAGGATTAAAGTGGCAGTGCGTGATATCAATGCTATACCTGAGATAGTGGAAGGGGTGATTAGGAGTGGAATATATGAGTTCTATCTAGAGCCAGAAGATATTAGTGACAATGGAAATGAACCTGTGGATGGAAATACAGTTAATGTTGACACACTTGAAGAAGGAGGGGTCCTTAAAAAGCAAAAGACTCCGAATATCACATCATCCAAAAAGACTGAGGGGGGAACTGCTTCTAAAGCTCTCAACTATTCAAACAAAGGAAAAGCCACTGGTGGTAAAACTTTTCAACAAGAAGAACCCAATATGGATGATGATGATCTGCTTCAAACTGAATTGGTGGAACATGAGGTTGCCAAAAAAGGTCAGTGTAATCATCTGAATGGTGCTTTGCTGGATAAAGAGTACAAGTCTATTTCTGATGCGGGGTATAGAGATAGAGTTAATTTCTTTGATATCAGATCTACGCTATTTTTTAATGGACCTAGGGAGTGGATGCCGAGTAGTAGACAATTGTCGGTAGTAGATTCTGATATGCAGCATTCAAAGAATGTGCAGGTTTTAGCTCCTTGTTCTTATTCTTTATATTTGAAAGATAGTCACCTGAGTCATAAATCTCATGCAAGTGTTAGAATTGAGGAAATTATTGAACAAGAGGTGGGAAAAGAGAAATGTGTCAAGAGTATTGATAATGATAGAGAGATGTCTCTTATCTCAAACTCATCAGGAGGGATGGTTGAGATTAGTAGCATTCAGGGTGAGGATGTGGCTTATTCGGAGTTGGATCATTCTAGTCCTTTGAAAAGAAAACATCCTAGTATAGTGATAGCAAAGCCATTGCAACAGCATGCTCCACAAAGAAGAAGTAAGAGGTTAATGGGTAGATGTACACCTATTTTGGAGAAAGCTACAAAGCTATCAATGAGGAAAGATTTGGAAGGTAACAGTTTACTTTCTTCTTCTAATTCTTTTTCTATTCTAGATAATGATAAACTTTTGAATATTGCTAATTCAGTTGGAGTGGATAGTCTGTCAAATTCTTTTGGTGAGTTAGATTGTCTAAAAGAAATTGAAATTGCTAGGTTGGAATTATTTAAAAAGAATCAACACATGGTAATTAACAATAGTGATGATAGTATTCAGGAGAAATGGATGAATAAGAGTAGAGTGGAAGTGCCTATTGCAGAATATGATAGTGGGTCAAGTTACTCTGGAAGTGATAGTGAGGGAGGTTTTTCAAAATTAGAAGGAAAAAGGTGGGAAAAACTAACAAAGAAAAAAGAAGCGTTGAAAAGAAGGTTGGAATCTAACAAAAAGAAAAGGGGTGGTGGGGGACAGAGAGCTGTTTCGCCCACAATCGGAAGGGGTCCCTGTTATAGGAAAAAAGGTTTAGGATGAATGTGATCTTTTGGAATTGTCGAGGTTTGAATAAAAAAGGAATTAGTAATTACATCAGAGAGCTGATGTTTATGCACCAGATTGATATGGTTAGTTTGGTGGAGACCAAAAAGAATAAGTATACTGATAGCTTTTTGAGAAAAATAGATATTAATCAGAAGTATAATTGGCATTGGATTGATTCCATAGGAAGGTCTGGAGGGATCTTATGTGGGATTAATTCAGATAAATTTGATGTGCTGAATATTAAGAAAGGAGATTTTATTCTTTATTTGAGTCTTTGGAATATTAGTTTAAAGCATAGATTATCAGTGTTGAGTGTCTATGGGGCCCCCCATGCAGAAAAAAAGTTCCTTCTTAGCTAAATTGGCTAATTTTTGTGATAAAGACAATTGTCCTATGCTTATTGGTGGAGATTTTAATTTGACCAGATATGTGCATGACAAAAACAATGGGAAAATTGATTTCAAAAATGCTTGTTTGTTCAATTCTGTGATTAATACATTTGATTTGAGAGAGCTGAATCTAAGTGGGGGCTTATTTACTTGGTCGAATAATCAAGCTAATCCTACTTTAATCAAATTGTATAGAGTTTTTGTTAATAGGGAGTGGGAGATATTGTATCCTTTGTCAAATATTATTAAAATCCCAAAATGTTTCTCTGATCATAATCCCATTTTATTCAAAAGTGATAATACGAGGAGAAATGATTTAGGTAAATTCAGATTCAATCTTAGATGGTGTCAAAATGAGGATTTCTTAGGTTTGGTGGAAAAAATTTGGAAACAACCAGTAGTGTCCCATAACAGGTTGGATGCTTTTCTTATTAGGATTAAAAGAATTAAGAAATCTTTAAAAGGTTGGGAGGCCAATCTTTATGGATATGAGAAGAGAAAAAAGAATGAGACTCTGGTTAAGCTGAAGTATCTAGAGGTTAAAGAGGAGAGTTGTGGGCTTTCTCAGCAGGAGGTAAATGATAAAATAGAGCTTCTAGCAACTATTCATGGAATACATGAACAGGAAGAGGCCCACTGGCATGCTAGGGCGCATGAAAGTTGGCTTTTAAAAGGAGATAATAACACAGAGTACTTTCATAGAATTGCTAATGGGCGTAGAAGAAAGAACACTATTTTAGCGCTCCAAGATGATAATAAAACTGTGACAGATCTGGATGATGTGATACGAATGGCTACTAATTACTATAAGACGCTCTTTTCTAAAACTTCTGAGAATAACAGTTTAGCTATGAGAGATGTCTGGAATGCGGAGAAAAAGGTATCTAAAGATGAAAACATAGATTTAACCAGACCTTTTTCTGAGGAGGAAATCAAAGAGGCCATTTTCAATATGGGGAGTAACAAAGCTGCAGGTCCAGACGGCTTCCCGATTGAATTTTATCAATCTTGTTGGTCTATCATTAAACTAGATTTAGTTGATCTCTTTAAGGACTTTTATGAAGAAAAGCTGAGGATAGATAAACTTAATTATGGGCAAATTATTTTACTCCCTAAGAAGTGTGATGCTGTTATGGTTCAGCATTTTAGGCCAATTTGCTTGTTGAACTGTGTGTACAAGATTTTCACAAAGGTTTTGACTAATAGAGTTGAAGGGGTGCTTAACAGAATAATTTCTAAAAATCAAAATGCTTTCCTTAAAAATAGATTCATTATGGAAGGAGTAATGACCTTGCATGAGATTATGCATTCTGTAAAGAAGAGTAAAGAGTGTGGGATCTTTTTAAAGTTAGACTTTGAAAAAGCATATGATAAAATAGATTGGGACTTTTTGTTTCAGATGCTTCAGATTAGAGGTTTTGATGGGAAGGTTTTTAATTGGATTAAACAAGTAGTTAATTCTGGGACCTTGCAGGTTAGTGTCAATGGCAAAGAGGGGTCTTATTTTAGGAGTAACCAGGGAGTTAGGCAAGGGGATCCCCTTTCTCCCTTGTTGTTCAATGTGGTGGCTGATTGTATTTCCAAAATGATTAGGATTGCTCAGGAGAATGGGTTAGTTAAAGGTTTAGTTCCTGAACTTTGCGAGCATGGTTTAGCTATTCTTCAATATGCCGATGATACAATCATTTTTTTAAAAGATGACATTAAGTCTGCTATAAACTTCAAATTTATCATGTTTTTGTATGAGAAATTGTCTGGGTTGAAGATTAATTTCCATAAGAGTGAATTATTTGTGATAAATGGGGATAGTATCAAAGATCAAGTTTATTCAGAATTGTTTACTTGCAATGTGGGGGATCTTCCCATGCAGTACCTAGGGGTGCCAGTGGGGAGTGGTCGGCTAAATTGCAAACAATGGGATAGAATTGTAGAGAAAGTGAAAAAGAAGGTTGAGAAAAGGCTGGGGGCCTTGGTGTGAAAAACCTTAGGGACATGAACATTAGCCTATTATGCAAGTGGTGGTGGAGGCTAGACAAAGGGGATGGCATTTGGCAAGGCCTGGTCAAGGCTAAATATTTGAAGGGGGGTACCATATTTCAGTCCAAATACAGAGGTGATGACTCCCCCTGTTGGAAAAATCTGCTTAAATGTAAGGAGGCTTACATTAAGCAAAGAGGGTACTGTGTTGGGAATGGTGAGGCAATTGATTTTTGGCAGGATAAATGGTTTGAGGGGGATTCTTTAAGACTTCGTTATCCTAATATTTTCAATATTTGCAATGATCAAGAAATTTCTGTCGCAGAGTGTAAGAAAAGAAATTGGAACTTATCTTTCAGGAGATGGCTTTCACCAATAGATCAAAGGGAGTTGGGGGGGGGGGGGGTGGGCTAATAGATAGGCTGGAATTATTAGAATTGGATAGAGGTCCAGATAAGCCCTTTTGGTTATTGGAGAAAAATAGAGTTTTCTCGGTGAAATCTTTATACAAAGTGTTGGCTAGTAGAGAAAATTGTTTGAAACTGAATTCGGTGTGGAATAACAAATTACCTTTGAAATATAAAATCTTCATGTGGTTTCTTATTCAAAATGCTATTTTAACAAAGGATAATCTCCGGAGAAGGAATTGGAGTGGAGACCCCAGATGTTGCTTCTGTGATGACTTAGAATCTATCCAGCATCTTTTTTTTCAATGTCCAACTGCCAAAGCTATGTGGGGGGTAGTGAGATGTTGTTGTCAGGTTAAAAATAGCCCCAAGGATATAGATCAATTCTACTCCTGGATGCAGTCTATTTGGCCAGAGGGAAAAAGGCTCCATACAGTTTGTTTAGCTTCTATATGTTGGGCTACCTGGATTAGTAGGAACAAAGCGGTTTTTGAGAACAAGCTCATAAAGTCGCCATTATCCATTTTACACATTTCCTGTGCTTTGCTAGAATACTGGGCTGGGGCTCATAACTCAAAGCTAGCAGAATT
This sequence comes from Raddia guianensis, assembly GCA_036346415.1. Lineage (NCBI taxonomy): Eukaryota > Viridiplantae > Streptophyta > Magnoliopsida > Poales > Poaceae > Raddia > Raddia guianensis. Next base: position 8,495,458 of record CM070536.1, on the reverse strand, counting down.
GTTGAGGGGCTGTGTTTCTTTACTGAAAAAATGTGTTGCAGGTTATGAGAAGAAACAGAAGGAGGGAGAAGGGAATAAGCAAACAATTACATTTGGAGGGGATGGAAGATCCAACAAAAATTGAAGGTGGTGAAGAAAGGTTCAGAAAACAAAAAGCAGTAGCTGATCTTAAAAGAAAGAATCTGATGTTGAGATACTTATCAGTTTGATGTAATATTTTGAATGGGGGATGTGTTCTTGTTGCTATGGTTAGCTGTCTGTTGAACAGTATAGTCGCTATCAAAAATGGGAGTGAGTAGAAGTATGGTCTGTCTGTCAAAACCTTGTAGCACTCTGTTTTGTTTCCGTTGTCTATGATAATGGAAATGGGGTAAAAATCCCTTTTTGAAAAAAAAAATTTGATCATTGAACCGAAATGTTAGACAATTAGACTTGATCAGATGGTTTCAACGGGTTTAGGTAGAGGGGCAATACATGTGGCTTTATAATAAAACTTTGATTAAATTGGTAATCTACCCATGCCCGCATGTCATGATAATAAATCCCCCTCCCCCTCTCCTCTCTTTCCAGTTGTTTGTCCCCCTACTCTGCTTGGCTACTTCTCTTCCCCAACTCTAGCCTTGGCAAGTTATTCCTCCTGCTCGCTACTATCTGACGGTGCAAGGGATGGCTTGGCCCGATATATGGTGGCAATTGCGATCATCACCATCTCTCCATGGCACCTCGCCTCTGTCCCTTGCGGATTCGGAAACTCCACACCATCGTCGTCTAGATTCGTCGTTGCTTCCACACTTAAAGGAGATGGCTCGAGGCAACGACATCTCCTCCAAGGCAATTGCGAATCAGAGTTGGATGAGGAAATAGCGTCGTCGAGCCAAGGCCTTCCCTACTACCTACCTTGGTAGCGAGTTAACACTGGTGAGTCCAACTCTGAAGGAAAAGGATGGGGAAAACATGCGGCTCCGGTGGCGCGACTACAAAGGGCACAACATGATGAGAAGCCGCAACAATGGTTGTCGCCAAGGGTTGTGGCACCATGAGAGGTGGGTCGCCACCGACATGATCCGGGTTGATGCCGATGGCCGTGGTGGAGGTGGTTCTGATTACGCCGATGATGGTTCTGATCCAAGTTGTTGTCAGGGCGGGGGGCACGGTGGAAGACAGCTTCATTGACGGCAACTACGAACACAAGGCGGTGAGATGCCACGACAGTGGCCATCTCCAAGGCTGGTTGTAGTCGTTTCAAGGTGGGGCTCTTTACCCTGCATACCTTGACTGTCCTATCTAACGATGAATGACACCACACATTATTGTAAAAACCATGGGCTTCCATGTGACCCCAGCATGCCGAAGAAAGCATTGATTAGCAAAGAAAAGTGGCACGGCTAAACAAACAACGACCATCAGCTACACCCATGTGAGTGGGATGGCTAGACAGGTGTCGAAGAAAGCACATTTTGGGCTGCTCAGAAAAGAGTCTGCCCTGAAGTTAGGTCAAGGGAGAGGGAGGGAGAGAGTCTTTAGAAGAGCAAGAGAATACCCGACAGATAGAAAGCACATCTCTACCGGCCCAAGAGAAAAAAGGAATCATACCAAAACAATAGAATATTAAGGCTGAAACCAGACGGAAGCCTATAAAAGGGGAGACGCAACACATGGCAAAAGGAAGCTCGTAAGAGAATGCCCTTTGAGATCCACAAGAAACAACCACATTATAATAAGAGAGTCATTGTATCATTCCACACCTGATCCATCTAATAAAAGTGTCGGACGTTGGGTCGTTATTCTTATTAGGAGATCGAAACTAGAAAAAAAAAATCTGACTCCGCACCCACAACTATGATGATTTAAAGGGAGAGGTTGTAAGAACCGCTTTCGAGTCTCGTACAAATTCATCGCCAAAACAAGGAGGACAATCCCAGGCCTCAACACTTCCTAGAACCAAAAAACTTTGAGCTTTCTATGTAAATTTGACGAAGGCATAAAAGAATAAAAAAATTAGCTTAGCATCACCAACAGCCCCTCTATCGTTTCTCACTATTGGCATTTCCTCCATCCATACCTCTAAAATTACTTCATAATTTACACTACATTTTAAAAAATTCTTTCACTCTAACAGGTCCTCTATGCCTGTTAAGTATTATAAATGGTCTCCCGAAGATGCCCTTTGGGCATGCCTAATGCTACCCCTTTTCATCCCTATTTTCCCCTCAAATCACTGTTGTAGTAGGTATGTAATAAAATATAAGAGAGAAAATATAGTGGTATATAGGTTAATGATTAAAAAATGAATGAATAATGATGAGATATAAAATTTAGGGATGACATTAGGCATGCTCTTAGACTGCTACGTACCCACTCCAACCTTTCGGCCCTCTCTCATGCCTTGTTTAGTTTTAGTTTTTGTTGGATTTGTAGTTTTTGTTATTTTTGTATAAACCATTCACTTTAATTTTTTAAAATATTTTTTTGAGACTTTCTATGATTTTCTCAAAGATCTCAAAAAACTGAATAATTTATTTAGTCTTTCATATACCACTTTAAAAGATGGTCAAATTTTCTCAACTAAGGCCCTGTTCTTTTAAGCTGATCTGAACAGCTGAACGGCTAAATGGCTAAAATGACTGAATTTCGAGAGCTTCTTGAGATAGTCTCGAGATTCGGATACATTTCGTTTAACTTGCTTTTTACAGCGTTAGAACCCACTTTCAAAACAGCGAAAAAACGGACTCAAAAAACTCGAAGCACATGTGTTTTCAAAATGTAGATAAGTCGTTAAACTGTTAATCCGTTAAGCTGTTAAGCTGTAAAGAACTGAGCCTAAAACTAAACAAAAACTAATGCCGAGGACAGCGAATCAGAGACCCCGTTCCGACAGTAAAGCCACCAGCTTCTGCATGGAAAATCCTGGGCGCGGGCATTCTCAGTGCAAAAGCCCTGCGTTGACTAGACAGGAGTAGATGCCGTGCCACGCGCGCGGTGCTAGCTCCGGTGTCGTGTGTCGACAGCGATAAGACAAACTCCGTGCCCACCGAGCCGTATAGAGACACTTTGGTACATGACGATTGTGCTGGTGGACGGTGGCGAAGGCTGCATGGCATTGCCATTGACGGCTTTGCGACGACGCAGCGAGGCGTACCGCGTACGTGCGCGCTGAACATGAACTGAACACTGTCCTATCCATCGATTCTCCCTTATCCGCCGCTCCCTCGATTTTACACTGCCGTCTGGTCACCGGACACACAGGCGACACGCGCCGGGTAGGCTCCCAGGCATGTCTGTCCACGCAAGCAGAGCTTAGCCTAACTACGGTCGTCGGCTCGTGACACCTCGACGTTATAGGCCTTGTTTTTTTCCGGCTTTAGAAATGCGTTGACTTTTCATAGCCAAACATAACGACAATTCATAATATTTTTAAAGCATTCGATGGTTTTTTAAATATTTTAAAATTGTTTTTTAATATTTTTCAGATTATTTAATCCTTGTACCGAGAGTTAACGACCTTTCCACATTATATTCTATTGTTTCGACAAAAAAAATGGCGTACATCAATCTTTGCGTCATAAATTTAAATATTACTTTTTCACTCCAACACTGTTAAAAAATCTATCAAGTGTTGAATTGGGCAATAATGTGGATAAAAAAATAAGAGTATATTTTCCGTGTAGATAAATTATTAAAAATGCATAAAGTTAATAAAAAGTCAAATAACTATGGATTTAATTAGAAACAAAACGAGTATCATGTATGTGCAATCTAAACATTTTGTACATAAATTTTTAGGGCACTTTTAGTGCAATGTGGCCAGTTGTTTCTATAATTGTCACGTAAATGTATTGCTGAGGTGGAGAATAATTAACGAGAAGAGAAATAAAGGTATGTTTCTTATAAAAGAGACCATCTCTATCCTATTTGTTCTCGTGCTCAAATCCATACATCCATTGATCCAATTAGAGTTACAATTAAGATCCTAATACAACTCAGTTTGATGAAAACATCTAGCCTAATGGGTGAGGTACATATTTACCTTTTAAGTTGTACTTCCTCGTCACCAATATTCACTGTAGGAGTTAACCCAACAATATTTCACCATCACACATCAGGACCCATCTAACAACCGTGTGATCTGTACAAGATGTTCCGAGCCGCCCATCACACATCGGAACTCATCCGACAACCCTAAAATCTCTAGGAGATGTGTTTCAGTTTAACTGGCAATACGGTAATACAGAGTAAGCTAGCTAGGTACTCGTATAGTCGTATTACACTATCCTGGCCGGGGTATTCCAACTTGGTAGAAGACAGACTGCAGGGTCAGCTAGCTTGGACCGTGCTTGGCCTGTAGCGCGCCCAGCGTAGCGGTCAAGGTTGTTAGCTTAGCGTCGTCAGGGAGTAGACGTGCCACTGTGCTATTGTCGCCTGTCGGAACTCGGAAGAGATGGCTATCTCTCCTGGTCTGACCTGTACCTCACTGGCTAATACTGACTAGTAGCTACAGTAGCTAGCCGTTTCAGTAGTTGAGGCATCTTCGCGTACGCGAATTAACCTTTGGCCTCGTCGCTATTCGGTGTGCACGCCTGCCTCTGCGAGAGATTGATGCTCATTGTTCGCGTACGCCATAATATTCTTGTGAGACTTCAGGCGTTGTGGACACTGTGTGACTGTGTCGCTTTGCCTAGTTGCCTCAACCACCACGACACATCGGGGAGACGTGCGCGAGGTTGCCTACGCCGTTTTGATCGATGTTGGTGCGTGTTGCATCGAGCCATCGAGCATGGGGAGAGTACGGGAGCCAGTCAACCACGTACGTTCCTGAGTGCGTCGACGTGATGCATGTCGTTCGTGTCTCAGATATGCATGGTGGTGGCATGCTATACTAGATATGCTGCATGCCTTTCCAGGCTAGCTAGAGGCTTCCTACATGTACACGATGATATGTTAATAACCTTTCGAAGCTAACACGGCCAGCGTTACGACAAAGCAAAGCATATACCTGATGCAGGCACCATTAGTGCTAACAAGTGGGATCAAGTCAAGTGAAATGAGGTTCATGTTTATCACTGTGAAATGTGTGGGTTTAATTCATAGCCATCTATCTATCTATCTACTATATATATAAAGCAGAGTTAAACGGAGCCACCACATTAATTCTAAAATCCTAGAAATTCCCACATTAATTGAAAAACACTAGAAATTTCCACGTTAATCAAAAAAAGAAAAGATCTATATCGTCGAATGTGGATAATATTATGTAAATCTAGCGGTCAATATTAATCTATATAACAAACTACTAAACCTAATCTAATATATTAGAGATAAACTCTAATACTTATCTCAATAAATAATAACAGTCCATATTCAATACATATCCAATACTTAGTCCAATTTTGCTCAAATCGGCTGGTATATTAAGCAAGCAAATACCGGTTAGTATCTAAAAAGCATCGAATACGTATCCAATATGATTAGGGTCAAATCGGTCACAAATTAGAACGTGCAAAACCAGTTCATATATATATACAAGCTTAGCCCGAATTGGATAAATTTAAAAATAATAGAAACAAGAGCCCACTTTTGATTAAAAGAGTTGAGTACATATCATCTACGTTAAATAACTACATAAATCTATCTTCTCTCTATATACTATATATATATATAGAGAGAGAGATTAGCTAGCGTACTCTCGGGAGTACGGATCTCTCAAATACTCGAGTGGTTTCGAAATTCGAGGCGCCGAACAACCGATCTGAGCGTTGATCTTGTTAAATCTCATCGAAGCGTTGTCGATGACCAAGTTTCATATTTTTTTGAATTTGTTTACTATTTGTTTCATATTTTTGAAAATCAACCATCCAATTAGTCGTGGTGCGTTCAAAAAAGCTGATTTTCAAACATAAGAAATAAATAGTAAACAAATTTAAAAAAATATGAAACTTGGTCATTGACAACGCTTTCGATGAGACGAACAAGATCAACGGTTCGGATCGGTTGTTAAGCGCCTCAATTTCAAACCACTGAGAGATCTCTGAGATCCACTCTCTCTCTCTCTCTCTCTCTCTCTCTCTCTCTCTCTCTCTCTCTATATATATATATATATATATATATATATATATATATATATATATATATATATATATAGTACTACAGAGATAAACTCTAGGCATACTGCCAATACATCGATCAATATCAACTAAAGCTAATCTAATATTAGAGATAAACTCTAGATCTGATATGATATATTAGAGTATGAGTTAGAGATAAAGACTATATGCTAACACAAATCTAGCCGCGCAAACGCGCGGGGCACCTTGCTCATTATATTATATTATATATATAAAGGAGGGGAAAAAGAAGCCACCACGTTCATCCACATCATCCAAATTATTTCAGCCGTTCGATCAATGGTGGGACCAAATTATAACGGCCAAGATGAATCAAAGAAATTCTCACATAAATCAAGAAAAAAAAATAAAAGAAGCCACCACGTTCATCCACATCATCCAAATTATTTCAGCCGTTCAATCAACGATGAGATCAAATTATAACAGCCAAGATCAATCAAAGAAATTCTCACATAAATCAAAAAAAAAAAAGATCTATGTCGTTGACTTTGTGGGGCCGGATTATAACGGCTTAGATTAAAAGAAGAATCAAATTATAACGGGATAGATTAATCAAAGAAAAAAATAAAAGATCTATGCAGCTTAGATTAAAAGAAAATATTAGAAATTCATATTAAATACTAAAGTTGATATAATATATTAGAGATAAACTCTAAATCCGATCTGATTTGTTAGAGATAGATTATGAGTTAGAGATAAACATTATATACCAAAAAAAATCTAGCCGCGCGTTTGCGCGGGCCACCTTATCTATGTGTGTAGCAGATTGATTTATCTCCGAGACGTAGATGGTATTGATATCTATGTGTGTAAATTATGAAACGGACGGCATAAGATGCACTATTATATGTAATGATTAGATTGAGGGTGTGGATTTCGATTATATTAGCTTTATTCTAAGCTGTTATAATCTGATCCCACCATTGATCGAACGACTCAAATAATTTGGATGATGTGGACGAACGTGGAGGGTAAAGGAAGCCACCGCGTTAGTCCACATCATCAAGATTATTTCAGCCGTTCGATCAACGGTGGGACCAGATTATAACGGCCTAGATCAATCAAATAAATTCTAACGTAAATCAAGAAAAAAAATAAAAGATCTATGCCGTTGACTTTTATGGGGCCGAATCAAAACGGATTAGATTAAAAGAAAAATATTAGAAATTCGAATTAAATACTAAAGATGATATAATATGATTATTTTAGCCGTTCGATCAACGGTGGGACCAAATTATAACAGCCTAAATTAATCAAAGAAATTCTCATATAAATCAAGAAAAAATAAAAGATCTATGCGGCTTAGATTGAGGAAAAAAATTAGAAATTCAGATTAAATACTAAAACTGATATAATATATTAGAGATAAACTCTAAATCCGATATGATATATTTGAGATAAATTATGAGTTAGAGGTAAACTCTATATGCCGAAACAAATCTAGCCGCGCAAACGCGCAGGCCACCTCGCTCGTTATCTTTGATTCAGATAATTCAGACAACAACTTTACCATGCATCGATCAAGGAAGCTTTCTAGAGGGTCAGACCATTTGGCTAATCTGAATCGTTAATCTCCAATAAAAATGGCCCACAAAAAAAGGATTGAAATTCGTCGATCTCAAGTACCGGAGATTGAGACTCCATTTTAAACTATGGAAATTAAATTAGAAATCCAAAATTTTCAAATTCAAATTTTGAACGGTTGAACTAAAATTAAAATTCATAAAAGAAATCAAATTTGAAAACTAAAATTTTTAAATTCAAAATTTGAAGAATCCCAATCTCCTGTACTGGAGATCGACAAATTCAAATTTTGAATGGTCTTATCCAAAATTCAAATTCAAAACAATAAATCAAATTCAAAATTTGAATTTAGCAAGCGTTTCTTTTATTTTGTTTAATTTAGGAAGCAAATACAGAACATCAATTATAGGGGGTTGTTCTCCAGACGTACCTATCTGATTATCTTCGTATCTTGGCGAGATAGTACATTTAAAGAACTAAATTCGACTTATTGAATCGTTTAAAAAATCTCGAAGCAACTAATTAAAACTTTAAAAATATTAGGAACCAAGTGAAACCATTCAATTTAGATTGGCTTCTACAAACTCTCGAAATTCACTGAAATATTTTAATAGGTAATCATATATGTTATATCTCAGCCTCTATGAAGTTGTTATGCTTAATCCCAATTTTTTTTAAGATTTTATTAGTTGCTTCAAGATTCTTCAAGACCGGATCAAATCAATTAGTAGAAGAATTTAGTTTTTTAATCATTCTATCTAACCAACATGTGGAGATACCCTATGTCTCGAGAACCTCGTAATATTGAAATGGTACATCAGGTATCAACCGTATCATGGTGTATTATGCAGTGATACTCCATGTTCTTGCTGTACCGTAAGTATCACGCCATATCATCTAGTACAGTACCATATAACGATTAACGAAGTCTGATGACACTAATTCCAACGGTAACTATTTCTGCTTTTTTTTTTGTTTTACCATCTCAACTATGCTCAGCCCAGGATACCATGCCCTCACAGCACAAGAACACCCATTCTTTCGTAGCTTCTAAGAAAGCAGGCCTGATCTTATAATTAACTACTTCAGGATATGTGACATAAAACCAGTGACACCCAGTATTTCGTAGGGTTCATCCGATCATGGCAAGCCTAAACGCTAATTAACAAGATCACCTAAAAGCAGACCTCAGATTATAACATCCCTACAGGCGTGTATCTCATTAACTAGTTCTTGCTTCTATGCAATATTCCATAAGAACGAAAGGACCAGCAGCTAAAAACCTAGACGCTCCACGGTGCAATGCAGGGACTATGCAGCAGCCGGCTTGACGCTCCTGGAGGGAGTCCGCTTCGGATGACGCTCCTGGCTGGGCAAGATGGCGCTGTCAGACGAATCCGAGCTGCTGCGCTCCCCGGCCTGCCCTTTGCCGGGCATCATCTTCCCCAGAGCCTTCTTCGGCGTTGCAGCGCCTTTCGCCTTGCCGCTGGTGCCCTTGTTGCTGCTGCCATGGTTCTTCTCAGCGTCGGCGCCGGCGGAGCCGCACTTGTCAAGCTTTGTGGTCTTGGACAGGCTGAGGTCTTCCACCGCCATGACTCCGTCCCACTCGTCCTCAGTGTTGGTTGTGGCGCCTGACCTTGAGCTCTCGTAGGAGCCGATGCCGATGCTGTCAGCTCGGATTGTCGCTGCTGCAGATGCCCTTGTTTGCTCATGGTACAGCACCTGCACCACGGTCCTCAGAGGGAGGCGCTCGTTCTGCACAGCATGAGAACTTGCCTCAGGCGACAGTTTCTTGCAGTCCATGAGGCTGCAGAGCCTCTTCTTGTCATTCTTGCTCAAGCTCGGGTGCTCCTGCTCAAAATTTGAAGGAAACAAAAACTTATTCCTTTCACGAAAATAATAGAACTACGACAATGATAAATCTATACAACACAGCGAATGCAGGAAAAAACCAACTAGAAAATGGCAACAGTGGGAAATGCATTAGGAGCATGTGCTGAAGTTTAACAAAGTTCATCTGATGACTAGTGACATACCTTCAGGTACATGTCAATGGCACGATATAGCCCATCATGAACTGGCCTTGAGTTAGCTGAAACTATCTCAGCTAGATTGATGAACTTCAAAATGGGTGTATTTGGGTCTTTTGCAACCTCAGCAAGGTACCCATCAACAACTTTCGCCACTGTAATCAGTGATGCACTAGGAGCTTGGACATGATCGTTCACTTCAACATTATGTTTCTGAGCATTCTTACTATCTTGCCTGACAAATTCTTCAACTATACTGAGGATCATGTCAATGTCATAAACAGTAGTCACCCCATCTACTGTAGGGATTAGAAGATCTGACACAGATGCTCCATCCAGTTGCCGTCCAATGCGCTTCATGAGCTCTTTCCTGCACATCTCCCCACATTTCAACAAATTTGTTGCCCTCAGAAGCTTTAAAAGGAAGCTGCATGAAACTGAACCTTTCTCTGAAGGCAACAGGCATGTGATGGTAACTAGCATTGCTCGAACTTTTGCATCACCGTGGATCATGGAAACCTTACTTAAAGATGGGAGCTTTTTGTATGTGTAGGCCTTAATTGCCTCACCAATCACATCCTTGGGCACCATACCCTTGGATTTGATTGCTGTAATGACTTGCTTGTACGAATCGATGCCGAGATCTGTCAGATCCTCAACCCACCAATCCTTTGGCACAAATTGCTGCTTCTTGACACCATTCCATTGCAAATCAAGGCCATTCTCAGTTGGGAGTTTTTTGCGATTGTATGTATAGGACCATTCAACCTTGGAAGTGTCAGTAGAGGCTTTGGAAGCAATGGAGTCAATGCAGTGGCTAACCAGCTTAAGGTCCTCTGACCAAGGTAAATGAGCCTTTGCTGTCCCAAGAACAATGATAGAGTCCTTCCAGCTCCTAAATATGCTTGAGCTGAGGAAGATGTCAATCTTGTAGATGAGATTACCCTTGTCTACGGTTTCTTGCATCTCCAAGTATTCAGCAGCACAGCGAGCAGCAATGACATTATAGGCATTCAGTGTGACAATCATGCCATAGCAGAACTTGGCACAGATCTCAAAAGCCTTTGCACCACCAGGAATATCATGGATGTGAATGTCAATATTCTCATCACCAGTCGTTGGGATCAACTTCTGAAAGCGAGCACATTTGGATAGAAGTGGAAACTGCATGATTTGGATAATTTCAATCAGAAAAGTGTAAGCTTAAACAAGAAGAACGAAAAACAGGAGATTTAACAAAGAGAAAAAAAAAAGTAGAGTAAACTGAAATAGAGTTTCATGCTACCAGCATAAAACAGCACTTATAAATGTTAAAATAATTCATAATTAAAATAAGCAAAAAAATCAGATATACAACAGTACAAGCAAAACCACAATAGCAACTTACACTCAACAAATGATTTGATAGAGAAAAACTCAAAAAGTATTTTATCTCAAGACAAGGCCTTTCAAAACATAGGCAAAGCGATACGTCAAACCACATTTGAGACAATGATCTTCTGAAATGCAGGTAATTACTACCATGCCAATTCTTACAAAGGTGACTCAGAAGTAGCTCTATGCTTCTATCAATAAAAAGGAAGGACATGTTTACCTTGTGAAGGTAAAACTTTGTGGTCCCTATACGAACAGTGACATCGCTCACTAATTCAGTTGCCACAATACTGCAAGGATAAACAATTCTCATAAGAAATAGAAAAAAGAAACAAAAAACCAAAAGTATTTATTATCTTGCAACAAAAAGGTAGCTGTTTCATATTGGTGCCTAGACGGACAGCAGACTTGTACATTTATCATGATGCATGGTATAAACAAAACAATTAAGCAGGGCACATATAGAGATAATTCATGAATTACTGGATGAAGATTAATGGCTCATACATACTTTTAAAAAATGAATCCATTATTTGCATTAAGAAATAACTGTGCACGCAAACACATAAGGAGCCAAACTCAAAAGCATCTAATTTAGTATTTTTACGATTTTTTAAAAGGAATGTAAATATAAAAGGACTATCCTACTACATGTTTATGATAAAAATAAATAAAGTTGACCAGATATTCTAAATGAAGCGCCATTATAAAACAAGCTTTCTGCTCCCTCATCCTTTGTAATCTTCTGTTAGTTAAGAATTGTGTTTTATCGATAAGCATGTAGCATGTTAGGTAAAGCTAATGAATCCGTTTTGAGTCCCACAAAACAAACTACGCGGACTCATCGGTTCATGGCAAACGATAGTGTACACAGTTATCAGTAAGTGACCTTCATATTTGTCAGGGTAATATTTGCCAAACCAAACAATATTTCATGGGTTAACGACCTAAAAGATGTGTTACAAATTCATGCTTGCAACAACAGTATTGGACCAAAGAAAGCTACCAGACCTAGAAACAGTTGAGATCATGCAGAAGCAAGAATGAAGAAAGCACTGAAGATCATCTAATGTTGTCATGCTGAGCAACATTTAAACAATGCAGAAAATTAAGGTAAAACCACAAGCTAAAGAAGCAATCGATCACCTGACTTCATTCTCATCATCCTGAAAGGTATCCGGATTCGATCCAAGCTTCATGAACTTCATCTTGAAACAAGGGACTGAAAGAACTTACACCCTACAGGTTCTCACGTCCCCCAGTCCAATGCTCTCACACAGAAATCAACACAGCCGCTACAACAACACCGCAATATAGCACTGCACTACTACCCCATAGTTGTCGACAACATGAACAGCAACGACTCAGAGCAAACAATTACAAAGAAGATCACCAAGTTGACACTCGAGGCCGGTGGCTGCACCGAAGACCGAATATTGCAACGTGCCCGGCCCGGCCCGGAGATCGTTCGTACAATGGAAACAAACAACAATGAGGTGGGTTTCTGATGCAGCAGCAACACACTGTGCTTCAAGCACACTCCACCCAGCCTACTTATGCGGTTAGCTGCTGCTGCTATCGTAGGCAGTGAGGCAAGGAGGGGAGGAGCACAAGCTCTCAAGAGAAGTAAACTATATGGTGAGAGGGGGCAAGGAACCAGGAGGGAGAGGGACACCCACAAAGCACAAAGCTGACACAAGCCCACTTCCTCCTGCTATTTGTTAATCGCCTGTCCTTCTTGATCTGATAAATGATTTGTATAATTCCTTCCACCCCACCACTCCTATTAATTTTGTTTTAGCAGATCAAGAATCACACAGGATCTTGTGTCCAATGCACCATCGTAACAACTAGCCAGTACACATTCCTCCCTACACCATTCCCAAAGCAGTAGCACACAGGTGATCTCCCTCCCTCTCCCCAACAAATCTCTGCAAAAACAACGGCAAGAACAAGAGTTAATGTATTTCTTTAACACCTGGGCAGGAGACATTGAGCATCTTTTCTTAATGCAAGATGGGGAGGCAATGGAGAGACCAAAAACCACTTGCTCGCTCTGGTCTGTGCTTGTGTGGGAATCTTATCAGTATGCCAAGATCTATATATCTCACAGTTTTGGCCGAGATGACGAGAGAGAGAGAGAGAGAGGTGTAGTAGGAGGGAGAAAGGGATGGGTGGAAATTCCTAAATAAAAACCATCAAGTCCTCAGCAACTGGAGCCACAATGTGACAGCCATGAGGAAGCATGTGGGAGGCATCAAGATTTTATAGCAACACAGGGAAGGCAACAAAACAGGCTACCCAACAAGGCACGCAAGAACAAAGGCAAAGCAAAGGCAGCATCAGCCATGACCCGAGAAAGAGGAACAGTATGAGACCCACCCCGAGAAATGACTCCCCTGAGCAATGGAGCCACCCCCTCCTCCTCTCCTCTCCTCTCCCCAAGAACTGCTCAGCAAGAAGAGAGCATCCCAGATGCAGCCACACAAGTGTGTGCCTGCACGCATCGTGTGCTCATGTGCCTGTGTCTCACTGGTCAGTGGTCACTGCCCCTCTCTCTCTCTCTCTGCGAGTGTGTTGGGGACTGGGAAAAGACGGCGAGCGAGCAGATTAAACCTCAGTGGCCTTGCAGGTGTCCTTCTCCTCCCCCTCCAATGGCAGCATCCAGGAGGCGGCCCAGCGTGCCTCCTCAAGTACCCGCACCTCTACCCCTCTCTCTGATCTACCAGCATTGCACTAGGGTGAGGTGATGCAACACAGGTAAAGGCACGGAGTAGAGAGAGAGAGATGAGAGAACTATCTAAAGGAAGAGGAAGAAGCTCACCGCAAGAGTCCAAGAAACGGCAAGGGGGCAGCGATGCTTGGGGGGAAGGCTTTCCTGCCTCCTCTTCCTCCTCCTCGGCTCCTCAGTCCTCGCTCTCCTTTGAGCTGCTGCTTGCTTTTGGTTCGGTTCGTTGGGAGGTGCACTGTGCCCACACTGCCCACTGTGCTGTGCTTGTGCTTCTGCGCGCGCGCGCGCCACCCTGCTTTCAACGAGGGAATAGAAAGCTCTCCTCCCTCTCGCCCGGGGTCCCTGCTTCTGCTGCTGCAGGCTGGCTGCCGTGCCGCCCCTCGATGCCTTTCTCGCCCCTGCTTTTTTAGTAGAAGAGTATACTACGTATTTATGGTACAGTATGGGTCTCTCGTCTTTCCAGCGGCGCTGCGGCAGCGCCTCCGTGCGATCGCGGAATGCATCGGCTGAGGTTGCAGATGTGCCACTGGCACGTGGGCCCCACGCTTTCAGGGCCCACCTGCAGTGGCACAGCAGAGGATGCACGTCTGTGTGATCGTGGTCTTTGCCCGTCTCACACTGGCATTACAACTTAGCGTGCCAGGATGGGAGGGACGATCATGAAAGGCTCTATTTGACCATATGCGAATGACTGTTTTCCATCCCCTCTCCCTTTACTTTCAAACAGATATTTTGTTACTTTCACTTTTTTTTTGGCATTGTTACCTTCGCTGCTAAAACAATATAGAGAATGGTGTTAGGGTCGGGCGACATGAGAATTTGGGTGCTGGGGTTTTGGGCTGAGGATGTGCGAGAATGACATGGTCCGGTGACAAGTGGTGCCACTGAGTTGTATGAGAAATCAGTCGGTTTTTAATCTCATTTGGTTGATTTTTTAATCAACATCAAACCAGTTTTTTTTTATTAAAAAAAAGGAGGATGTTTTCGAGCTGGATACTATAGCAATTTAAATTATTATACAAATATACTCTTTTAAGATAAATCTACACGCATATCAATCAAAAAAAATTTAAGAGAAAATTTCGTAGTTAGTTTTCCATACAGTGAAGCTGTGCATATATCAACCGACAGATAAGATATTTATATCCTAAAACAGAGCTAGTACACCTAAAAGCTAACCCTTTTACGCTTAGAATTAAGCTGGTCCCAGATGATCACACGAAAAACAGGGACGTAGATGCAATAATCAAACCTGTGATGCAGCCTCCGACCGATAAAGCTCGCCCGCCTTTCACGAGCCTGTCACCCATGCGGCTCTCTGCTCTCTCCCCCGCGCTGTTCCAGGCCGAGATCTTTTGCGCACGCCTGGCGTCTCTCGCCGCTTGGACTGGACGGCCGCTTTGGGGGCGGCCCGATGGGCGATGGCGCCGGCGCGTCGCGTGGCGTGGCGTGCAGCGCCGTGCGCGCGTGTGCTCCGGTGGCCACAGGCGTCAAGAGTTTGGCATGGCCGCGTCGTCGTCGTCGCGTCAGGACTCGTGTCACTGCCTCGTCCGGAGAGATGAGATGCCCCCCAAAACAACCTTCACATAAACCTTTTCGATCCAGATGATTTCGACATTTGCATGCGTACGTGCGTTCCAAATATCCTGAGAACATATCCGACGGCACGTACATATCCGGGAGATGGAGATGAGAGATCGGACTGGCGGAGTACCGCACGCATGCATGCATGCATGCATGCGACGCGAGGCGAGACGAGTCCGTCTGTCCGTGTATGTAGCCCGCTGGCTGGCTGGTCTAAGCTCATGAGTAGTTTCAGGCGCGGCTCTTTTGAGGCGTGCCCTGCTCGCTCTGACCGCGACAACCTATTATCATGCTGTGCTTCACGAAGCACACATGAATACATGACACACACACACTTGACACACAGCCTGCTTTCCCCCTCTCTTTCCCTCTCTTCCCTACTCTTTATACCTCTCCTTCGTCTCTATACCGCACACGCTTCCAGTGCCTTTTACCCCTTTTTCCCGTACGTAGGCAGCAGACACTACGCATTGCAGGTTGCAGCAGCTCATCACACTAGCACACAAGGGGGAGAGAGAGAGAGATGATGGGGAAAAATAAAGTCATACGCGGAACACCATTTCGTGGCTCCACTACGACGGAGCTTCCCGTTGGTAGCGTAGGGGGTCGCCGTGTAGGAGACGAGAGGTTCGGCCGTGGCTGGTGGCTCGTAAATGGAGGAGTGGAGTGGTAGCGTTGGGCGGATGGGATCCGTCGTGGTTGGCGTGTTCGTAGGTGTTGGTCTGCTGGATGGATGCCCGCACCATCAATCATGTCCCCGCGCTCCGATCCTACGGCACCACCCGGAACTGGGGCTCCCTTTAGGGCTTGCCATCCGTGGGCTTCTTAAAGTGCGAATTATCACATGTAAAATTGCGAAACGAGAGATACATTACTGAAATATATCTATCTATTTGTATACATAAAGGCATTAATTGTTCTCCTCAACTTAGCGTAGCATAGCGTTTCACTTTAACGAAATTATCTAGCCTGTTTGGTGTAATAATTTGTAATGATTTTTCTTAAATTTTTAGTAGTTCTTTTAAATATCTTAAGACTATTTAAACCTCTTTTTAAAAACTATCAGATTTTGCTACAGTGAAACAGTACGCTACGCTAAGTTGAAATGTGCACGGCCGAAGTAAAAGAAAACGGACCCACAACGTTAATCCTAAAATATTAGAAATTTCCACATTAGCAAATAAATGCTAGAAATTTTCACATTAACTATAAAAAAAGGAAAGATCTCCACATGTCAATATACATTAATCTTAGAAAAGAATCTACACCGTCTATTTGTAATTTTGACGTCGACGTCCAGCTTGCCGCCGGCCGCCACCACGCGCATGGCCCTCCTGCACCTGCGCCATCTCCCGCAACACAAATCTAGTCGCACAAACATACATACCACCTTTCTCGTTATTATATTAAAGTAGAGTTAAACAAAGATATTAGAAATGCTACGTTAATCAAAGAGAAAAAAATTACACCATCAATTATAGTGGGACTAACCCCACAGATCACCAGTGCTGTGACCACCACCTAGAGTTCAACCACCGGATCCCTCTGCTACCAGAGATGGATCTCCGGCCAACTAACCCCTTCATAGTCGCCTCGTCTCCCTCGCAACGAAAAGTCGAAGGTAACGAGGAAAATGAAGTTATGGAGAGAGAGGGCTATTGTCGCCGTCACTCCATTACGACACTTTTGTTGTGCTGCAACCCCAAACACAACCCAACCGGTAACTGAAGAGGACCTAAAAACATCTCCAACTATTTTCCGTTTATTTCATTACCTTTCTTATTTTCTTTCCACAACATTTTTTCTTTTAATTTCTCACCATCTTCAACAACACCTCTTTATGAAGAGAATGGAGAGAGGATTTCTTTTCTAAAAAGAATGTGCAAAGAATTTTTTTTTTTCAAAGAGAACTACAAAAAAATCTATTAAAACATCTTAATAAATCAAAATCTGAAAGAAAAATAGCCGTCGAGAAGATACCGAGGCGGTCAGCAACACTTCAGACTAGAACGCTCGGAAAGAACAGAGCATTGAAGTTTTCAGGCAGTGAAGTTTCAACGCAGGACGGATCGCATCAGACGAATACCATGGCTCGCTTTTCTTCCACGGAGAGGATCCGAATCCCATGATGGCGCTGCATGAACCTGAGGAAGCGCGCATTGAAAGTTTGGCAACAACCGTGAGTACGCGCACCAGCCCACAGGCGTCCCAGTGTCAGACACAGCAGAAGCCGCTGCTCCTCTCTCCCCGGCGAAGCAGAACCGCAGCACCTCTCGCTACTGGTATCACCGTATCAGCATCAGCGTCATCAGGGGAGAGACGAATCATCGCATCAGTGCATCCACACCTTGGCTTTTGTTGAGCTCCCGACGACGCATCATATGGCCTGGGCACGAGGCGAAATGATCGCAGGAGGCAGCAGCGGCAGGTCAGAGCCAGAGCAGCGGGCACTGTGGGTTTGGAACGCCATGCAGCGCCCATCATCATGCCATGGGGAATGCGAGCTCTGCTGCCCCCTCCCTCCCTGCCATGCTCTGCCCATGGCGTCGTGGCGCATCATGAACTAACCCCCCTCCTCCTTGAATCCTTCCTTGCTCGAAGAAAGTAGATGCGGATGCAGACGCGCACCCAGGTGAATAATTCGATGGCAAGGAGACATGGTGGGGCCTGCCGACCGGAGTAATGGGGTGACGACAGCTTGCGGGTGTAACACCCAAGTCACCAACAAGATGTCAGATGTGCCATGTTTTTCTGCCTGATTAAAAAAAAAAGGTTGTTTTCTATATTTCTACTATCCCCACCAGCATTATACTAATCCAACCCTAATTGAAACGATAGAGCGTGAGGATGCTAGGGAGTGAGGAAAGAGAATATCTAAAATAGACATCGCTATAGTGTCACACAAGATCTCCAGCATAATTTTAGAGATCCAAAACCAATTCTGCCAGAGATACTCTTCCATTGGTCAAATCGCTAAAAACGCATAGCTGAGCTCATTTTAAATGGTTGTGAAGCTCAAATCGAATTGAGTTTTTAGATGATACGACGAGATGGCTTCCCTTTAAAATAGTTAAGGGCACGTATAAGTTGCAGGCTCAAAAAAGACGTCTGAGAAAAACAATTAAACTTGACATAAAAGGCATGTCCAATGCAAGCCATAAATCTAATCTCGGTATTGTTCATAACCTCAAATTTTACCATTTACTAACTTAAAATCCACTAGTCACGGTCTCAAATCTACTGTACTATGCCTTTTTTTTTTTTGAACGAATGGCGGGCGCTATGCCATTTCGGAACTATACATTGTACAAGACGACTAGCCTGGACTAGCCACCTCCCTTGTTAGAGATTACATCTTATCATCCTAGGCCGTAAGCTCCAGCCCCTCACATCCTCTCTAATACAATCTGCAACCCGATACGAGGGCAAATCGTTGTTGTTGAAGATGTGTCGATTTCTCTTTCCAGAAATTCCAAGCCATGTAGATAATTCAGCCATTAAGTGCTCTTCTAGCCTACTTGTCGGGCACATTGGAAGCCAAGCATCTCCACTGGTCATATAAGCTCTCATGGATGCCAACTGCAACAGTTCCAATGGGAAGAATGTAGCTCCAGATGGTGGTGGGGAAGAGACAACGAACAAGTAGGTCTGGCGGCGTCCATCAGCAGTAGCTACGGCGGCTAGGGAACCCTAGTCGTCCACGTGGTCACAGGAGCTCACGGCCAAACTGGCATGAGCTCTCATTGACGATACCTTGTGCGCTATGTCAATTTTGAGGCTAGCATTAGACATGCTCTAATAGACTAGTCTTGTTGTGAATAAGGAAAGAGATGATGTTTATTGTTTAGTTCCTTTTGTTTAGGCATACGTTTGGACCAATATCATTGTTTGGTCGCGGCATACTTGCATAATTAGCATGAGGCCGAATGGATAAGAGAAATGAGAGGTGGCAAGATACATTGGAGCGATGGAGCTCATGCTAATCAAGCCTACTTGATGGAACCAAAACATACATTTCTCCAAAGACTATGAGGACAATCAAATAGCCTTTAGTTTTAAGTTAAAAAAGATTGTCAAAGCAGCGTTTCAGCTTCTTTCGAAGGACAGCCTCATTCTTAAAAGCTTTAGCAGTTCGGCCGTATGGGCTCACAGCCTAACAAGGCGGTTTCTCATAGCCTCTTCTCGACCGAGCCAAATCTGTCTAATCGAGACCACTAGTCGCAGTATATGCATGGATGATGGATTGAAGAATAGCACAGCACGGGGACCCCATCTGTCTGTACGTCCTCCGACTCCGTATCCCTTACTGCAGCCTGAATACTGTACATGCCTGTAGCGTCGAACAATCGATAGCCAAAGGGCCCATTTTGGTTGCACACTTGCACGTATATATGTCGTCCTCTTCCAGATCGATTGCGTATCTCCTTCTGCTCTGACTGCGGTAGATATTCGGTACGGATGGAGCAACAATATGCACCAGAGATCAAGCTCCTGCTCTTTTTAGCGTTGAGTAAAATTTGAGTTTTACCGTAGGAAAAATTAAAAGTCCCTAAAAAGTGGTCTAATAAATCTAAATAATAATTTAAAATTTACAATCTTGACAATAACTACTAAAAGACTCGGAAAAATCATTATAAATTAATACAACATGTAGGCTATATAAAAATAATAAAATTTGTTACAGTAAAACTCAACTCAAGTTTACACCGAAAGAACCAGGCCTTGTATGTAGGCGCATATAGGCCGGTGCCTTTTGAATCTGATTACGGTTTTTGATTTAGTTGAAACAAGGTTGTGGATTATGGTACGAAAAGCTGTGAGCTTCCGTCCGGGTGCATACAGAGAAAAGGAAAATACAGGATCTTAAAAAAAAACGACTACAGAGCACTACAGTGTTTCACCAGTACAACAGAACAAATTTTCTATTATATATTCCCTCCCTCCGTATCAAAATGTTTGTCACTTTTAACTTTTGAATAAACGTTTAACCGTTCGTCTTATTCAAAAAAATTATGTAAATGTCATTTATTTTGTTGTGTCTTGTTTTATCACTAAATATATTTTAAGTATGACTTATTTTTTCACATATTTGTGCTAATTTTTTTAATAAGGCGAATAGTCAAACATTTGTTCAAAAGTCAAAAATGACAAACATTTTGATACGGAGGGAGTATTATAGATTATAATTTTACTCTAAACTGAATCATATAATGCAGTAATCATGTTTAGTGGTCTTGCAAGTTGCCATCAGGAACTAAGACAAACGCGTGGTCAGGGAGAGAAGCGTGAATACATCCTATTTTACTTCACTTTGCAGGATTTAGACAAATAGCCACACCCTTCATAAACCAACAGCCCGGCTTTCTCGAGCTCATCTTGCTGGAAACAGGCACACCGTTGGCTAATTTGGCCGGTCAGAGCTATGTCACCCGGCCTCCTGACTAACCTTGGATAGCCTGTGTCGCACCAAACCTAGCACGAGCAGTATATTCTCATGAAGGTTTCCACGGAAATTGCCATGTCAAGAAAAAAAAAATGTTTTCAAACTGCTTTGTTCGGGGTTAATTCTGGCCAAATTTTGATTAGCATATCGAATTTATAGACGTTTGTACGCGTCCACGAAAGACAGAGTCACACAGGTGAACTATCAGTATGCGTACATTGGCACATTGCTAGTTTGCTACCCAAGAGGGTGACAGAAGTACAAGCACTAGGATCCATCACATGTGGCTGGGAAACCACTGCCAAGCACCAACCAAAGATATGATTCATTGATTCCTACAGTAGGTCTAAACAAGGACGATAAAAGTGAAGGAAAAAAAGATCAGTAGACAGTAGCCCTGCCCATAGGTCATAGGCGTTGGCAACTGAGTTTGAAAGCAAGCTCAACATGTTATTATTGCTGATTCTCCCTGATACTTTTTTTGACACCAAAGCATTAATATCGACTGCTTCTTATGCTGTTCTTTAAACGAAATATATTGATCTATGACTCATTTGACCTGAACTCTATTGGGCATCACCAATGGGGGCCTAGTTACTAGTTAGGCCAGCCAACACACTGTCGCAAGTCCAAAACATAAAATGTAAGCAAGATAAATGTGGATAAATAGTGAAAAGGGGGTGTAAATCCTGGCTAGACCGGGTGAACCTAGGCCCCATTGGCGATGGCCCAATCCTGGCTATGGGGATCTTAGCGAATGTCTAAGAACCATCAATAAACCAACCCGAAAACTAAAATTGGTGCCTGAGGAAGTTTATAGCCCACCAGAGGCACAATAAATTCTGAACATCAGAACACAATTGCACTAGCAAGGTCTAATATGCTTGTCAAGTGCAGGTCTGTAATTTATTTTCGTATGTGAATTCGAAAGTAGGTAAGATGAAGTTTAGATTAAGTCAGTAAATTCATGAAATTATTTACGAAAAAAAGATAAAATGAGAACAGCAGCAGTAGGGTACTTACTTCTCCACCCTCTTGCTGGCTCCATTTTGAATTGCAGTTGGGAATTTTAGCTTCCTCAGTCTTCTGCTTCTCAAGAAGTTGAGCTCCCCTTTTTGCCTTCATTTCTACACCCTTCAAATATTTTGTAGGATTTCCTAGGTTGTCATAGTAGCGTCCAATAATATTACCAGCAAATCTGCATTATACTTTCAAATATTACTGCAGGTAAATCATCAACCAAGTAAAGATTTAATTACATGCTTCATTGCTTACACAATAACTTTAACATGTTGCACATGGCATATGCATCTACAACACATATTTTCTTGAAGGCAATAGACACATAAGCTAGAACATGAACAATACCACATTAAAGGCATTAAGAAAATAGCAGAATATACAGAACATATGATGTATCTTTATAGTTGACTACAGCACAAGGAATAATAAAATCAATAGCATGAATCGGCCCTAAATAAATGTCCTCATATTCAGAAAGAAATCATATGAAATGAAAGCAACTTTGATCTACAAATGAAGAAAGAAGCTCACTTGTATCTCTCAAAGTAAAATTTCCTCCAGTCCACAATGCTATTCACCTGAAAAAAAGCTGCAATCTGTAACGCTGGATGAAAAGAGAGATGAAAAGTTGTACATGATGTACATATATGGAACACCGAGATTACTTAAGGTTTGTAGGGACCTTTCCATATCTTTGACAATGTTAGTCATCATTGTGTCAAAATAGTTATCTTTTCACACATGTTTGCACATCTATGTCCATGCAAGCCAGAAGCACATAACTACGTTAGAAGAAAGACTTCATTTTTATGAGCTTTCACATAAGAAAAGGCTGGTGATTGCCTAATTGGTATAAAAAAGGTAATCTGTCAACTAAGACTTTGCAAGACTTGAAGCAAGAGGACAAACAGCCTCACTGTATATGTTATAATTGAAGTCAACAATATTTTTAACCCTACACTTCTTAATTATAGTCCTTTCTAACAATTTCTCTCAGTCCATCTAGCTCTAATTTCCAGAAAATTTGATAGGTTGCACAGGAATTATGGATATAAATAAACAATTATTAGTGTGTTCTTGTACCTCCATGCTAGATAAGCCCTGTAAAGAATCTGTCAATCCGTCACCTGTTAAGTCACAAAGAAGTTAATGGTTCTTTAGTCCATATGGACCCTGTTAAGTCACAAAGAAGTTAATGGTTCTTTAGTCCATATGGACTTCTGTAGTCTGTCAGACTGTCACCAAGAAGGATGTGTCATAGTTTTGAAAAATTTACATATCAACTAACCCCACTATGTAACCCCAGTAAATATGTCGAAAACAAACAATGTGAAAGTATACAGAGGCTGAGTCTCTGGCCAACAAGACTTAATTTAATCTTGATCAGTATCTTTACTGTTATGTCTTAACCAAACCTCCCGTCCTATTTAATTTTATGACCAAAAAGTTAATTTAACTACTGACCCGTCCTCTCTTTCCAGCTTGGATCCACATGTCAAATCTAAAAGATGCAAAATAGAATATGTCAACCCAGTACAGGACTTATTATCATTTTTTTTACGTCACCACATCTAATGCTTTAAGTCAGTCATATCGCAATCCTCCTTCATGAGCTTTCCACAAAATTGACAGGAGGGTGTACTAGATATTTCAATCAAGCATGGTTCTTGAAGAGGCAAAGTATGGTAAGATCCTTGTTTTAACAATGAGGCTAATACAGAACTAAATATGTATGAAATTCAACCCTGATAACCATGTAATTCCACTGAAATGACAAAATTGCTTCATCACCACGCATGCCTCTAATACCTGACATACAAATTTGCTTCCTATTGTTGTTTTCCCTGTTTCTTATGTAATTGTTTTGAAAATATGTTCCGCTAATTGCTAACACTAAATAAACATAAAAAAGAATAATAGTTTATAATGTTTGACATTGAAAACTATATTATTCAATGAAATCAAGGAGGTACTGAAATTTAGCTTAATAAAGTCACCATCAATCTTGTTTACACAATTATATGTAACTAACTAGCAATAATATGTACAGTCTTACCTGTAAAATTTCCAGACACAAATGCTCGCGATGCATCCCTGTTGTGAAAATGCTGTTCTAACATCAGCACCGCAGGAAAAAAGTAAAATAAGATACACTATTTGAAAGTTTGTCAAAATTGAAGAACTATATTAAATTGTTCACGCTTTTCTCACCCGAAAAGTTAAATGATTATTTCATAATCATAGTGACTAGTGGAATCACTTGTGCGACAAAAAAAAAAATTATGCTTATCATGACATTTTGGAATCTATCGATCTTGCAGAAGTACATCGTACGTGATTCAAGTTAAGACAACGAAGACTTAGCACAAAAAATACACTAGTGTTGTAAAAGTGCAACAAAAACAGATATAATCTTATACATTACACTTTGAAACTATAGAATTCCAAACGCACTATGAGTACAAGACGGTAACCTGCCAGCAAAGTGATGGTAACCTCCTCCAGGACCATAATTTGACCTTCCTTTTGTGACATCAAACACCGAGCTGTATTATCAAAAATAAAGAAGGTAACCAAGCAGTTAAATGCCCACGACAAGACTTAAACAATGACTAGGCGTATTTCAATTTACATTCACAACAGAACATATTGGGCTTTTTTCCTATTGAAACAAACCAAAGTAACATAATCACATAAAATCCATAAGACAGATACATATACACGAGGGATGAGTGTCAATACCCCAAAATCCCAAGTAGTATGGGCAAACCCTCATCGGTTCCATTGTATATTGACAACTCCTCCACTGTCCACAATTTCTGCACATTGTAGCAGATGTGAAAGGATGCCACAACTTACAAGTCCATAAAGTTCAGAGCTACAAAATGGCAATGTTTCTTAAATAGTTAAATCCTCAGCTCCAATCAGGAGGAGCCACAATTCAAGTCAAATACACAGTTATATAGAACACCCCTGTCTACACTACAAGTTCAGATAAGTTGGAAGCTCCCAGCACATGGATACGTCTACATGTACTGAAGGTTAATGTAGGGTTTGGATCTGAACATATAGCAAGCATCAACGAAGCTTCCATGGATTAGACAGCATGCGAGCTCTAGACCACTAGCTCATTCGCGCAAGGCGTATCGAATTCAAGGCAGCGGAAAATTGATTTGATGGGAAAATACATGAATCGATCACACACCGGCTTCCTGAGGCGGTATAGCTGGAGGAGGACGGCGAGCAGCGCGAGGCCTAGAAGGAGGCGAGAGCCGGGCGCCATGCTCCAGGCTCCCAGGAGATCTAGCAGTCAACACAGGGCTGCCTCCAGCGGCGCGGGCGCGCGGCTCGCGGCTCGCCCCCTTTCTAACAGTCGACCAAACCGCCTCCCGCGAGCCGCGAACTGGAACCGCCCCTCGAGGCAAGACACGCACGACGACGAAGATCCGGGAGGCCCAGTCCTCGGGATGTGCAGAAAGATAGGTAGGTTAAGGGTTAATCTTTCGATAATAAAAATGAGGAGTAAGGTACAATATATATCATGATAGAGGGGACAGACTAGGTGTAGATTAGACAGGCTATTAATGGCATTAATGCATGCGTAATCAGGGGGATTACGCGTGGCATATTCTACGGCATATTCTAACACTCCCCTGCAGTCCGAACAACGGAAGCGGTCGTTTGGACTGGTACAGCAAAGAAACAAGTACTAGCACTCCTCCGTAGTCGGAACGGTAGCAGCACGGACGTTCAGACTGGACCGGAACTCAGTGAAGACTGAAGTAGGCAGCCCCTTGGTGAAGATGTCCGCGTACTGCGACGTCGTCGGGATGTGGAGAACGCGAACCTGGCCGAGAGCCACCCGCTCTCGAACGAAGTGCAGGTCGATCTCGACGTGCTTGGTGCGCTGGTGCTGCACTGGGTTGCTAGAGAGGTAGACCACGCTGACATTGTCACAATAGACAATGGTGGCTCGGCGAAGGGGACTCTGAAGTTTCTGGAGAAGTTGTCGTAGCCAGCACGCCTCAGCCACGCCGTTGGCGACGGCGCGGTATTCTGCCTCAGCGCTGGAGCGGGAGACAGTGTGCTACCATTTAGAGGATCAGAAGACCAAGTTGTCACCGAGAAACACGCTGTCGACGGTTGGGATATCGACCCAAGTCAACCAAGGTTCTTCAAGGAGGAGATAGGAGACACGCCGAACAACCACGAACAGCAACGAACAGGAGACAGGGGTTTTTATCCTGGTTCAAGCCTCTCAGGAGAGATAATAGCCCTACGTCCAGCCTTTCTTATATATCAGGGATGAATACAAGAGGTGGCTCGACGAGACGAACAAATCTCGGCGAGATTATGCGTGTACAAGTGCCAAACCTCTACGCTAGATGCTAAGATGTAAAACTCAATGCCAGGGATCCCCTAAACGCCAAAAGGGGCCCTGTTTATATAGTGCTGAGCAAACCGACCTACCGGAGGAATATCGGACCGGGCTAGCTACAAGATCATAACGAACTCGTACATGCCAAATACGTCCCAACATAGATAAGGTAGACTCCAATTCTTGGGGATCACGACTCCTCATCCAATCCGGGAAACCACGTCCGGGTCTTCACGTAGCCGTGCAGAACTCTTGTTCGAGTAGGACTCAAACAGGAATCCTAGGCCGTTACACACCGTGCCAGCCAAGAAGCTGTTCGGCTAGATGCATATGGGCCAGATAGAACCTTCCAGGGAGCTGGGCCTGGTAGGTCGTTGATCGGCCGTCGAGGAGTGGAGTCATGGCAATGGGCCGTAATTTAATCCCCGACACACGTCGTAGCCCGAGGTGGACTTACGAGTGTCAGGACAGCCAACCCAATCAGCATCCGAGTAGACTATGAGATCAGTAGATGTGGTGCGATGTAGGAACAGATCAAGCTCCAGTGTGCCTTGAAGATAGCGGAGGATACACTTCAGAGCAGCAAAGTGAGCCTCCCGTGGATCATGCATGAAGAGGCAGACCTGCTGGACAGTATACGTGATATCTGGCCGGGTGAATATGAGATACTGAAAAACACCTGCTAAACTGCGGTAGAGAGTCACGTCAGAGACAGGAGCTCGAACAGCAGAGAGGTTGGACTGAGTGTCCACCAGAGTGTTGCAGGGCTTGCAGTCTGACATACCGGCTCGGTCCAGAATATCCAAAATATACTGTCGCTGCGAGAGATGCATGCTACCAGACTGTGACTGAACTGAAACTTCCAAGAAGTGATGTAGAGGCCCCAGATCCTTGAGGGAGAACTCACGCTGAAGGGCAGCAATGGTCTTATCTAGGAGAGCAGTCGAGGAGACAGTCAGGACAACATCCACGTAGAGTAGAAGATAGATAGTGTCGGTGCCACGGTGAAAGATAAACAGTGACGTGTTCGCCTTTGGTTCAACAAAGCCCAAGGAGAGCAGATGAGAAGCAATCGTGTTGTACTATGCGCGGGGTGCCTACTTCAGACCATATAATGACTTGTTGAACCAACACACATGATCTAGACAGGAGGGATCAACGAACCCGGATGGCTGAGCACAGTACACTGTCTCTGTCAGAGTGCCATGCAGAAAGGCATTGTTGACGTCCAATTGGCGGATAGACCAACCGCGAGAGAGAGCCAGTGTGAGAACAGTCCTGATGGTGGCCGGCTTGACAACTGGGCTGAAGGTCTCGTCGAAGTCAACACCAGGGCGCTGGATGAACCCACGAAGGACCCAACGAGCCTTGTACCGATCGAGAGAACCATCTGCATGCAGATTGTGCTTAAAAATCCACTTGCCAGTAACAATATTGGCGCCATGAGGACGGGGAACAAGGTCCCACGTGTGGTTGGCCTGGAGAGCCTCGAACTCCTGGCTCATAGCGTCACGCCAGTTGGGATCTGACAACGCGCTACGGTATGTCTTCGGGAGAGGAGACAACACAGTGGCGTGAAGATTGAGACGCTCCCGAGGCCGAACAGAGAGTCCGGCCTTCCGACGGGTGACCATATGATGGGCATTGATCACCGCGGGAGGGGGCACATCACTGGCAACAGGCTGTGGATGAAGTCCAACAGGGGCGGTGACATGCATAGGCGACGATGAAGCTAGGGGCACCCCACTGGCAGCAGCCTGAGGAGGTGATCCTCAGGCGGCGGTGCATCGGCACCCACTAGCAAAGAACTCGAGGAGGAGATCCAACAGGCGGCGGGTGCCACGATCGGCGAGGTGCCGGAGCCGATAGGGAAGCCAACAGTGGAGAGGACGGTGTGGCCGATGTGACCGTCCGGAGGGGAGAGGCCGACGTGACCACTGGTGGGGCAGAGGATGTCGACGCAGGGGCGGCCGACGTGGCTGCCGGCGGGGCAGGTAGCAGCGGCGCAGACAGTGGTGATGAGGTACCTGTAGAAAAAACAGGAACAAGAATCCCGGGAGAATCCTCGGGGTCTGAAACAAAATCGAGGTCAGAGGTGGTGTGGGATGTGGAGGAAGCAAAGGGAAAGCTGGACTCATCGAAGACGACATGCCGCGAGATGATGACGTGGTTGGTCGTGAGATCGAGATATCGCCACCCTCTGTGGTTGAAGGGATACCCGAGGAAGACACAAAGAGTAGAGCGAGGGGCGAGTTTGTGCTTGGCGGTATGAAAGAGGATCCTAAGGCCTAGAGGGGGGTGAATAGGTAATTTTAATTTCTTTTGATTATTCTCAATTAAGCATCATATTAAGAATTACCCAATCCTAGTTGTTATTATTAAGTAAGCGGAAGCGATAAACAAGTCACAACGCAACTAAGACATAGCATCACAATTCATCATAAACAAGGCAACGGTAGTAAGTGCGGAAAGTAAATAAGAAAGAGTGACACGGTATTTGTTTGACCGAAGTTCGGAGCCGCAACTCCTACTCTCCGTTGAGGCTACCCCTTGTGCACAAGGACCAGCTCGCTCTCGAGCCTAACGCCTCACTTACTCCCTGTAGTCGTTCCGCCACTCCGTGAGGTGGACTCACACCACGTGTGCCGACTCGAGAGTAGCCACACGCCAAGGCCTACTTCCAAGCCCTCACCTCCACGAAGGATGTCTTCAAAAGTAACAAGCCCGAAACGTCCCGATCATGCCGGATCGAAGGACTTCCATGAAGCTCGGTGTTGGGGTTTAATGATTTGTGGCTTTGGATGCTTTGTGGGTGGAGGAATGGCTCTAGAACACGTAATTGATGAGTTATGAATGTGGTAGGTGAAGTGGAGCAGCAAACCTCAAAATAGCCAGCCACTAGATAGGTATTTATAGCCCCAAGAGAAAAACTAGCCGTTGCCCCCTAGAAGGAGACAAAATAACTAGCCGTTAGCCTCTACCGGACGCCATCCGACAGAGCCTACTGCTCACAGAAAAACCGCTTAACGGACGCCGTCCGGTCCCCACCAGACGCCGTCCGACAGCAAGGAACTCTCCCGCGCTAAAACCATCGGACACTCTCAGCCCACTCCCAGACGCCGTCCGATGGCGAAAAAGAACAGAGATTGAACCTCATCGGACGCCGTCCGACAGTGTGCATTGTGCACTTGTTTTGCTGGTCGGACGCTGTCCGGCTGCCCCGGACGCCGTCCGACAGAGAGGATTTTCGGATAAAAGACTTGAAATAGTGTGTGGGAGAGTTTAGGGTATTTCTTCTCTCTAGAAATCTCACAAAGGGATATTTGGGTATTTTTAGAAGTGGTGGACTACGGAAACCGAGTTTTCGAGAATTCGCAAAGATCCGGCAAGATCCGAGATATTCAAACCCCTTTTGAAATCCGACGAAAAACAGAAAAATAAAACCTAACTACTCCTAATCTATACGTGACCTCTTCTCTCGCCCGGTCACGCACTTGAAACCTTGGAGTAGCTCGCAAATTTGTCGTCGCTTCAAATTAGGGTTTTTGCAAAGACGCCGAGTCTTCGCTAGGGTTCCGAGAAGTCCAAAAACCCCGTAGCACTTTATATTAATTAATTTTGACATCAATGCCACTAATAAAAATTAGGGCTCAACGATGCTCACACGGTACTAGAGAGATTAGGATAGCATGCACAACCAAACACACGGAGATCGTCGTAGGTGGGGTGGGTGCCGTGAAGGGCAAAGTAAGGGGTGGAGTGAGAGAGGGTGGTGGTGGGACGAAGATTAAGAAGGTGAGTGGCAGCGTGGAGGGCCTCAACCTAATAGGAAGAGGGAAGGCTGGCCTGGAAGAGAAGGGAACGCACGACATTGTTAGTGGTACGAATGGCGCGTTCGGCCTTGCCATTTTGCTGGGATGTGTATAGACATGACATGCGGAGTGCAATGCCATGTTTAAGAAAGAAGGCCCTAGATGTTGAGTTGTTGAACTCTTTGCCGTTGTCACACTGGATGTGTTTGACGGTGGCGTTGAACTATTTGCGAGCGTAGACGAGGAAGTTGGTAATAGTGGGGAAAGTCTCATATTTTAGGCGCAGAGGAAAAGTCCATAAAAAATGAGAACAGTCATCAAGAACAACCAGATAGTATTTGAAGCCAGAAACACTAGGAACAGGAAAAGTCCATAAATCACAGTGCAACAAATCGAATATCTGGGTAACCCGAGAAGTAGAAAGCGAAAAGGGGAGGCGAACATGACGATCAAGTTGACAAGCATAACAAATCGGTTCGTGGTCGGTTTTAGTACATGAGATTGCGGACGACTTGGCCAATCTAGAAAGTGACTCATGACCAGGATGACCAAGACGTCGATGCCAAAGCGTTGAGGAGGGGATGCTGGCGGCGAAGGCCTAGGCTGAGTCAGGACCCGGGGTGAAGGAGTAGAGATCTCCAGGGCTATTGCACCTGGCGATCATGCCCCCTGAACGAAGATCCTTCACAGAGAAACCAGCAGGGTCAAATTCAATAGAACACTGGTTATCAATAGTGAATTTTCTAACGGATATGAGATTCTTAATAATGTTGGATGTAACGAGGACATTACGAAGAACGAGAGAACCGTTAGTGGAAGAAAAAGACAGATAACCAGTGTGTGTGACAGGGAGACGAGACCCGTTGCCAACAACAATGCTGGTCGGGCAAGAGCTGAGGGGGAGGGTGGGTAGAGGAGAGAGTACCAACGTCGGAGGTCATGTGCGAGGTCGCACCAGAGTCCATGTACCACTTCGCATCAGTATGGGGCGGAGTCAAGGTCATGGTGTTGAAGGCATTGGCCAGCGACTGCTGGTCCCAGCCTGCTCTCGCCATCGGAGTCCAAGCCTCCCCAGTAGTCGGAGGGAGGGGGTTGACTGCACTGGGTGCAGCTGCAGCGGCCAGGGCATGAGGAATCTGGCGAGGCGGCACCAGAGGCCGACCTAAGATCCCCGGACCCTGATGAGGCCACACCGGACTATCTTGGTCGAGGATTGTCTTCAATGACAGAGCACCCCACCGCCTCGGGGTAGAACGAGGGCCACCCCCACCACCTGAAGTGGGAGGGCCACCTCCATCGCCGCCGCCGGTACCTCCACCATGACGACGATTGCGATTATTGTTACCGCGACCGTCATTGTTGGTCCGAGGAGCACCGGAGGAGGATCCAGCAGTGGAACCACCAGACGGTGGACGACTGCCATTGGAAGAGGTGGTGGCAACGAGGACGGTTGAGGAACCACTCGAAGTAGGGGACTGAGTGAGTTCCTCAACCAATAGCTTGTCCCGAGTCTCCATATAGGTCGGAAAGGGCGTGGCGTTGCGGATAATAGCTCGCACGGTTCCGAACTGGTCGGACAGACCGCAGAGCACTTGGAGAACTAGTGTACGGTCGCTGACCGGCTCGCCAAGGTCCTCAAGTTTGTCTGCCAGGCCCTTCATGTGGTTACAGTACTCGGTAATGGAGATGTCGCCTTGGACGAAGGAGTGGAATTGGGCCTCAACATAGAGAGCTCGCGTCTCCTGATTACCAAGAAACTGGTGCTCAAGTGCCACCCACACGGAGCGAGCGGTGGTGATGGTGCTCATGATACCCTCAAGAAGGTCGCTGGAGATATGCCCATAGATCCAGGACAGGACCACATAATCCATACGGGTCCAATCAGGATCATGCGGACGCCCAGTCGAAGAAAGCACATGGTCCGTAAGCGCGAACCAGCCAAGAGCGACTAGAAAAGACCTCTCCATTTCTGGTAGTTGGAGCTGGCAAGATCAAGGACGACCGGCACTAGGGAGCCGATGTTCATGATACCGACAGCTTGCGCATGAAGTGCGGCTATTGTGTCCGGGTCACCGGGAGGAGCATAGGCGGCGGCCAGGGCAGCAGCAGAGTTGGCGCTGTAAGGCAGAGTCAAGTGGGGTCCACCAGGTCCGGCCCCACCACCATGGACGTTGGAATGTCCAGGAGCAAAACACCGGTCATCGTGATTTCCTGATTGACCAGGCTGACTCCATTCGGCCAGGCCCAAACGGCTAGGAGAAAGGCCCATGTGGTGGCCCAAGCCGGCCAAGCCGTTGCCAAAGGGGGGAATAGGGTTTTCCCCACTGCCGCCGCTGGGAAAATGGACGCCGCCAAGGGAGCTCGGGCTCGGGCCCGACGCCGCCCGAGCCGCCAGGGAATAGGGTTTCGCCCACTGCCGCCGCTGGGAAAATGGCCGCCGAGAGGGAGCTCGGGCCCAGTGCCGCCAGCGCCGCCGATGATGGAGCGCCACCAAGGCCCACTACCGGTAGGAGACGGCCGACGCCGAGGTCGGCGCCGAGTAGAAAACGCCGCCGCCGCCGAGTCCATGGGTGGGGGCACGCGCGCCACCAGCCGGACATGGGGCCGAGTCGGCCACCGCCAATGCCGAGGAGGCGACACATCTGGGGATGCTGCCGCCAAAGCCAGCGGCGGGAGAGCTGTCGTCGGCGGGGAGGGCGGCAAGGGCGGCGGCTGCACGGGAGGCAGCGGCTTGGGCGGCGATGACCTGTGTCGCTGTGGCTCCAGCGAGGTGAACCGCGGAGGGGACAACCACACCGTCGGCATGGCCGACCAGTTACGTCGAAGTAGGGGGAAGGGGAACTCTGTCCAGCACCTCGCCGGGGTTGGTAGAGGTTCCGGAGACAAGGGGTTCGCCGGAGGAGGCCGTGACGAGAGTTTCGTCGGTGGAGGCCATGGGAGTTAGGGTTTGCGGAAGAGGAGGGATCGGATCGGTAGCTCTGATACCATGTAGAAAGATAGGTAGGTTAAGGGTTAATCTTTCGATAATAAGAATGAGGAGTACATGGTACAATATATAGCCTGATAGAGGGGATAGGCTAGGCGTAGATTAGGCAGGCCATTAATGGCATTAATGCACGTGTAATCAGGGGGATTACGCGTGGCATATTCTACGGCATATTCTAACAGGATGCAAGACGGAGAAGGTGGATTGGTGGAAGCCCGGGTTGACGGGGTGAGGCAGCGCCGCAACAGCAGTCGGCAGCGGCGCAGACTTATTCGGACTCGTCTCACTCATGGTCGTGGTCGTGCGCTCCGGTGCTCGTGCAGTCGAGCCGTGCTATTCAGATTTCAAAGGGCGTCCAAACGTATGGAGGGACATATAGTGTCCACGTGTCAGTGACACAGCTGCAGAGAACAATAAATCAAAGGAATCCAATTCCATCATATAGATGTGCTAGATGTGGTAAAAACAAGGAAAGTAGCTGATACCGGACACGACACAGAGGAGCGACTAATGATTATTTTTATTGGTACGGATTTCTTTTAAGATTTATGATTTTTACTTAACTAATAATTATTAAAAACAACAAAACAACCCATAAGTCAAATAGTGTAGTGTAAAGTACAAAAGAATTTTAAAGGGATAAATAGTGTGTAATAAATAGTATTATATAGTATGCATTTAAAACTTCAGGTGGAGATGCTCGTATAGGAGAATAAAAGCAACAAACAAAGAATCCTCCACTGAACACAAGAGAACAGCTTGTCCGATGGAATATGGGCCCATTAGACACCCGACAGTAAGTAATTTTAAAATATAAATTAGTTTTAGAGAGAGATAGCGAGAGAATAATGTTTTACACGAGAAACTTAAAATAGTTGCTCTTTCTCAATAGGAATAAATTTTTTTAGGTGAACTGAATTGATAAAGGTTTTCTTTGTGTGTGTTGGGGTGGGGTAGGGGTGCGTGTTTCTCCGTGTGGTGTGGGGGGACACCAGACACACGCATGTGGAGGCAAATCCACATGTGGAAGGTGCTACCTCTTTTTTTGTGAGCCGTCTTCCTAAAATAAACTCCCACTTTGTTTTCCATAAAATACTTCTCTCTGTCTTCCTTGGAATGCTCATCACTACTTCCTTTCGCTCATCGAACAAACTAGTGCAACACCTTGCTTAGGCACTTAGCCCTTTTCTCCACATTGTGCCTCTAGTTGCATCCTTAGAGCATCCCTAACAACCCCTATATCCCACCCCGTAAAACACTATTCAAACACAAATGAAGTGTTTTAGGAGTGGGATAGGGGCTATTGGGGATGCTCTTATTGGCGCTAGCGAGTGGACATGGTAGGTGAATGGGTGAGGCAAGAAGAGAGAAGCGATGTCCCGCTGATGGGCATGACACACAGAATAGTGATCACGATGAGTAGGCACGGGGAGATCGAGAGACATGTTGGTTGCAACCACGACACCTAGATTCGGCCACCCGTAAGTGACACATTGACGCTTAGATCCAATTGGTGTGTCTAGAGGCCATGGTATGTACTACTTTGTTGATTTGAAGGGCATGATCAGTCGTGACCTCCTAATCTCTCCTCCCTCTCTTTCCCTTTCGCTCCTCATCGACTCTTCTCAAGAAGACATGATGTTTATTCACAACCTGTTTTTTCATCCAAGGTCTTGGTTAGACTAGGATGAGTTCCCTCTCCCGGCCTAAGAAAACACTTGTAAATTTGTCCTATGGATCTTCCCTAGGATTGGCCTAGATTCTAGGCAATTCATGGACTACCATACAAATTGATAGTGTTTTCTGACGCATGATCTTTAAGGGTTGATTGGATAGATGCAACTGCAAATATGTCCATTCACGTATTTGCCATTACAAAACGTAATTTAGCATGAATACCATTGAAATTTTGTGAAAATTGAATAGATGCCACTGCTAAACATTTCTACCCACTACCCTTCTCAAAATTTGCCCCAAATTGACCGTTTATCCCGCCTCTTCCTCTCTTCATCTAGATATTCAATCCCTCACCGACAGGTCTGAGCGACGAGGTATGGTGTGCGAGGCAACGATAACAAGGCACTGGGGTGGCGGGCGGGGCGACAACCCGAGGTAGCGCGACAGATTCGGCGGTGAGCTTGCATGCGCCAACGAGGTGGCAAAAATGGGCAACAATGACAACATGGAGCAATGGTTAAGGCCTTGTTCTTTTCAGCGTTACATATCGTTTTGTATTACTGTAACAAATTTTGTAATTTTTATATAGCCTATATGTTATGATAATTTGTAACGATTTTTTCGTGTTTTTTTAGCAGTCCTTACAAAGATCTTAAAACTATTTTAAATTATTTTTTTATAATCTTTAGACCGTTTTTTTAGGATTCTCAAATTTGCTACAAAAATACACCAACGCAACGATACGCCGAAAAGAACAAGGCCTAAGTCTATTGAGCTAAACTACTTCGGCTAGCCAGAGGGCTTACCAAACATTTGTGATAACCACGACGCCGGTGGCTAGGGAAGATGAAGGGTTCATCGAGGGGGAGAGTGAGAAAAAGAAGGGTCATGACATAATGACATCTATCCATTTTTCGTGAATTTGCAATAAGATTTATGCTAAATCGCATTTTCTAATGTTTGAATGGACATGTTTGTAGTAACATCTATCCAATTAATATTTTTTTTACTGGTTACCTTACCCTGCTACAGAAGTTTTCTTAGAAACATTAGGGTATGATAATGATGATGATGTAGGCTATAGTATTGTGATATTTGAAGGTATCACTCAAAACGTCCAGTATCCCCTTGCAATTCACAAGTATCAGATTTCCTAAAAAAATATATACAAGTAATAGTAGGTGCATCCGTGGGACTAAAATGGAAAAAAAAGAAGAAAATTGCCCAACACCGAGTGCGACTTGGCCCTGATATACAGCGACGAATATACATGGATAATATTTTTTAGAATATACATGAATAATATCTTTTTAAACAGTAATGGATAATATGAATAGGGTTGTAAAGCCTGCAGATGATCTTACGAGTATATCATGATTTCCTCCTACGCTTCGTAAGCGTAGGCATGGCACTTAAACCACGGCTGGCATTACGTCTCTGCAGTGAAGATGATGCGCCTAGGTCCTCCATACTCGCATTCTCTGTGCACTCTCCAGTCGTCGATGAGCCCATAATTTTACCAATGTCTGAAACCGCACTGATATCCTCGCAGGCACCACTTGTTCCATCCCCTATTTCTGCATCAGATCGATCCCCTGCCGTATCTTGTTCGTCACCCTCTTCCATACAAAATCCACCTCCAGAGAAGAGGTAGTCTTTTGAAGCAGAATCCATCGGATGGTCTGCACATAACTCCGAAGGATTTTCATTTATATCTTTATGCATCTGATCACTGTTCAGTTCAGTCATATCCTGATGAGCCATATTCGATCGTGTGTCTTGTCCTGCTATGTTCCCCTCCTCAGAAGCTTGGCTTGTGTTATTTTCGTCAATTTGGTACATGGAAACATCAGTACCATCAGCTTCTTGACCATCTTCAACGTATGTTACCTGTTTTCGCTTCCTATTTGACTGCAGAAACAACATCAGCATGAACGTATAATAAGTTTTGTTTCCAATAATAATGTTACTGCTCTTCGTATAAAGAACAGAATAAAGGTATCCATAGAACAATTTTGATTCTCAAAGAAACACAAATCTATGATTGCAAGCAGGGCTAAAAAGTAGGAACAGATGTAAGCAGTTAGCAGCAAATGGTAATTGGTCAACAGCTCTTTTATAACGTTTTCAATGGATCAGAATGAATATATTTATATATTTTTCATGCAATTCACACTAGTTGCCAGTATTTTAGTACAGATACTCTTTTTGGCCCAGGGGACTTGGCTTGCCCCCCTCGTAAGAGCTTGCTCTTTCTTCTTTAATCCTTTCCACTAAAAAAAAAGTGTTACATGAAATAACTTTTCTTGAAACTGAAAGACTATTATAAACAAAGTAGAAACCGAAGCATCCCAAAAATCTGTTAAAACTGGACTATAACTCATGTATGCAAGGGGATATGCACCACACAATCATGATACAAGATAGTCCATGACAGATGTTCTGCTGCATAATGCAGTGGTGCCAAAAGCTACAGGAAACATGCATAAGCACCATACAATAAAAAAGGCACAAAACAAGAATGGGAACTTACTCTGCGTAATGTCAATCCTGTCGTTTTGCAGT
Organism: Raddia guianensis; assembly: GCA_036346415.1. Lineage (NCBI taxonomy): Eukaryota > Viridiplantae > Streptophyta > Magnoliopsida > Poales > Poaceae > Raddia > Raddia guianensis. The sequence goes on along the minus strand of CM070536.1, from coordinate 8,458,209 downwards.
TGTCTATATGTTTCTCATGTGAATCTTCATCTGATGCTAAAGTTATTATCACTCCAGAATCCACCCGACTTCCTGTTGTCTCATGTCCAACATTCACCCTTCTCCATCCTCTTCCTCTAGAACGACCCCTTCCTCTAGAAGAATCAGAGGGACTTGAAATTTTTTCACTACTAACAGTAACTTCATCCATATCTGCAAAGCTATTAGGATCACCAATTTTTTTATCTTCTTGACTTCCCATATTGGCAGGTACAGCATTATTGTTCCTTCTCCTTTTAGCTCTGGCATCACTAGAGGAGTTTCTACCTTTCTTCTTGGTGGCACTACTAGTACTGGGACTATCCTGATGAAGTTCATCTGTTTCTGCAAAGCTTTTCCCCGTAATACCCTTGATAGCTTTCTTAATTCTCTTGCTACGGATTTTTGCAAACCTCTCATTGAATGAATAAAATGCCTCCATGCGCAACTGTGTCTGCATGTGAGTAAAAACACTTCACATTAAAATGCAAGAATTTTGGTTTTGGACCTGGGATCACCCTCATTTCAATTAAAGCAGCCCACTGTTATTAAATGAAAAGGTGGAGATTTCCTAAATGCTATTACAAATAAAGATGAAAGACAATGGATTCCCCAATATCTGGGTTTTTCGATTGAAAAATGTCTAAATGGCAAAGTCGTGAAAGGTCTAAACCACCACCAGCAGATCCGAAGTACAAACATAATGGTGAAATGCCACATTTCAAACATTTGTGACATCATTCTGAAATAACACAGCAGTGAGTAAATTTCAGAATTCACCATTATGCATACGCATTCCATATCCAGAATATCATACCATCCTAGAATGAAGTACATATAGTTGATAATTTGCTAGACACTGACCTCATGCTTATTATACTCTCTCAAAACAGGAACTAGCAGTTCATTGGCTTTCTCCTTGCTCCAACCAAACCTTTCCCAGCATAGCCTGAAGGAAGTTTGACATTAGATCTTCATCTGTTGCACCAAAGATGCAGAAGAAACAGTGCATTATTCAATATCATCGATTCATTATTCATTATTCTTGATTTTTTTTAAAAAGGTAACACACGCATCCCCTTGTGGAAACATGATGTTACATAAGAGTACAGGGAGCACATAGAATTAGTATTCGTTACAGTTATGTTGCCAAGAGAATTACCATAATGCTAATGCTAACATTTAAGTACTGTCAACTGTGTCAAGCAAATCCACACATGCGGCTGGCACACGAGCTTGTTTTCTGAATTTTTGGCTCGGTTTCAAATTACATCCGATTCAATTCTGAATTGTTCTAACATTAAAATTATTCAATTTTAGATGAACATCAAATGCACTTCGGCTCGGCTCGTGGGCTCGGTTGTAAATTTACCCTAAAAAAATAACTAAAATTATATAGAATCCATCTGTGTTAATTTTAGAAAAAGCTCGAAATGAGCTCATGTGCCACCCGACATGCCCACAATACAGGGCTATACTACTTCCTTACATCATTACATGTGCAACTAAATTAGACAGTAAAGCCTAACTCATCAAACAGCTAATGATGGACAATGAGCAGCTTATAAATTCAAACAAATGACAGCTTTAAGATTTTTGAGCCAATAATAACATTGTTTGTTGAAAAAGGGATAAAATAGGCATTCCACGTTATAAAAAAAATGATTATGAAATTTCAAAGAGCTAAACAAAAAATAAAATGCTCTAATTGCAATTATGTATTACTCGGGGCTTTTTCTACCAGTCTGTCAGCACAATCAGCATAATAAGCAGGACTATGGACATATTAAAGCGCTTGCTATAGGAGGCTGTTCACGCTATCCACGTATTTGTTAATCTCCCGTCATGCGTTTAATTAGGCTAACAGCTGCATTGTTTCCACATTGTTTTACCGACACCGAAGTTCCACACCGAAGTTCCGTGTTTCGTTTGTTTATGGTTGCGGGTTGGCTCGTTGCACACCCTCCTGTTGATCCACCTGTGCATTGCAATTCTTCTGGCTGGCCCACGTGGCCCATTTCATGGACACCAGCCCACTGACACCGGTGGATGCCAAAAAAAAGGGTGAGTTTTTGCACTTTCGTCCCCCTGCTTCTTCTAATTTCATTTTTGTTCCCGGTGCTTTCATAGTTGAAATTGCTTTGAATCTTTCAAGATCAAGCTAAAAAAATCGTGTCTTATAAATTCATTTTATTTCTTAAAGCAAAAAGGAATTGAATTAAAAAAAGAGGCACATTACATGGTCTAGTGCTTTCATAGCTGAAAATGCGTTATAATCCGAGCGACAACAATCGATGGTGTAGACCTTTCTGTTCTAGCGGATATGAACTCTTTTTCAATTTGATATGGACTCTCTTTACATTTTTTATTCCAATTTTCTTTTTTTTTTGTTAAACGATACAAACTCTTTTTTAATCTGACATGAACTCTTATTCCTATTATTATTTATTCCAATTCCTATTTTTTTGTTGTAGTTCATGTGAAATCTTTCTTTTAATCTAATATGTTAAAATCTGGGCCCACAACAATCGATGGTGTAAAAATCTTTCTATCCTTTTTTGACTAATGTGGGGGGTTTTTAGAATTTTGTTATTAATGTGGTAGTTGTGTTGGACCCTGTTTTAATTATATAATAGATTACTCACCCGCACCACCGAATCTCAGATAGGTGTCCACCACCCCTCAAACCCTAGCCAAGCCAGACCGACACCCCTCCTAGCTCTCCACACAGCCACCCCTCCTACTCTTGACGCTATTTCCCATCCACACCGAAGCACCGTCGCATCCACCTCCCTCCCAAACCGGAGCGCCGGCACTCCTCACACCACCTCACACGCCACAGTGCCACCACCCCTTCTCTTGGTACCCCGCCTCTGTCCACACAGAGCGCCGGCCCTTCTCCCGGCGCCGCTTCCCATCCAAACCGGACCGTTGCTGCACGCAAACGTGCGATGTCCCCTCCATTCAAGCTTCTAAGGCCAGATTGCCAGTATACCAGACAGTATAATGTCAAAAAAAAAAACCTAGCTCCCATTAGGCCCTTACAAGTTACAAATGATATGAACAAAAAAATTCAGGAAAAGAAACATAATGCACAGGATGATATGTTTGTTCTCTTATTTGTATTCATAGAGAAATCAGGTCTATCTTCAAGACAACTTACTTCCGTAGTATGCCTGAATCTGGTCTTCCCCAGGAGAAAGGTTCTGCTGAATCATCAACTTGTGGATTAATGTATGCAATCCTTACTATCTCACTGGGAAAAGTTGAAGGAATATGCCAGTTCTTGCTCACATTCCTCTGATATATAAAGAAAGAAATAATAAGTATAGAAAAAATATTGGTAAGGAGCTTATAAAAAATCAACCAAATAACTACAGCAGGTCACATGCTGTTCCGTAAAAGAAAGCATGCTTACATGCTTACTCATAAATGTTTTCTTGATCTGTTGGGTCTCATTAGAAGATTTTTCATAAGAACTTTCAACAGATTCAGCTTCCTGATTATTTCCTTTCTCATCTGAACTATTTCCATTAGGTACCCTTTTCTTTGAGTTGCTACCAGTTTCCATGTCAAGCTTCCCCAATATTGTTGGGTCCGGTGACTCAATCCATTCCCTGAACTTCTGCAGGCCATCTTCCTCAGGAAATGCGTGTATAACTTCAATAGCATTCACAATGCCAATACCACTGCAGCACCAGTATTAGCAAAATAATAAAAGCAGGACAAAACAGAACAAATTGACTAGATGAAATGTTCCATCACAGATGGCTTGCCTAGTTATTTATAAAACAGTAAGCCTCATCAAAATAATAAAAAAAACAATCCAGAAAAAATGTAAAATGTGATTTCCTTGCTGCAAAATTTATTTGATTCGTCGTAACTTCATAAGCTAAATAAGCTTGACTTTCAAATTTTAAAACTAAAATGGAATGACAAGTATTTTGTAAACCAAAGTTTTGACATTCTTTCAAAATGCAGTTACTTGTTGAAGAAAGATATGGCAAGATTTTCCTGAAAACAAAGCATGCACTCAATTTTTAGAAAATTGAGCATCACTTCTTACATATGAATATCCGACGATACAACTAGATAAACGAAACTTTGATATCATTTTAATAGAAGAAATTGACATCAAATTGTTAGCTTTCAAGGCATTAGACAAGTGCCACTAAGGCATAATATATATTTGCAGAATTGTTTTAATATCAAATAAACATACAAGGCATTCCTGCTAGCATATATTACCTAATTCCTTCAGTGTAGTCACTCCCAAGAAGCATAGCCATTCGTATTAATTGTTCCCTTGTTAGCCCAAGCTCAGATTCAATGTCCTGAAAACAAATTACAGCACTAAATGAAAACAGCATTTGTAAATATTTTTCTTATTGCTTAGCTTGAAAAAGAGTGAAAAGAGAAGCAAAACAAGATGCAGGACGAGGACAAACCTTCATAAAGTATGTTTCCACATACTTCCTATCATCAAATATGTTCTTATAAACATTCCTTGCTCCAAACAGGAACACATCTGAATCATCTGTAACAACTCCGTCAACAAGGTTATTCATTTCCATGTATGCACATTGAGCTTCAGCTTCCATGGGTGCAATTATATATGGCAAACCAAACATTTGAAGTAACTCCTGTATCATGCAGCATATCAAAGTTAGTGATTTGTACTAGTAAATTAAATAACTGACAGGTATTTCTCCTTTCAATGGACCTTAATTCAGATACAAACTTCGCCTCAAGAACATTAAGTTATTCAGATAGGGAGAAAGGGACTACAGCAAACCTGACATTCAGCAAACATCTCACTGCTGACAGACTCTGCATGACTTTCAAGCTTTCGCCTTTCATTACCTAGATCTATCTGTTCTTGTCTAAGAAGAGATATTTCCTTTTCTACATCAGCTGTTGACATACTGCGGCTCGTTTTTGTATAGTTCATCTCAGAAGTGGAAATGTTAATATCTCCCTGGACAAGATTTTCTTTGTGTATAGCAGTATCAACTACCAGTTCATCCACCACCATGTCCTTTCTGGGTGATTTGGAGGATTCTACAATATAAGCATCATCAGTGTTGCATTTTGAGTGATAAGAACCTGTTCTGTTTTGTTTGATAATGTTACCACTGTCATCCTTGGTCCTTTCAGGAGTTGTAGTTGTATATACCATCACATCACTGTCCTGAACTTTTGAGCTGTTTGACGGTTTTGTGGCAAGAGTACTGGAGGAAATATTACATGGAGGATTCAGAGAATAGGCTTTGCTAATATCAGCCTGTCCATCATTATTCTCCAGCTGAACTTGGTTTTCACCTTCCTGTCTATCAACTTCAAGCACTCCAGAGTCATGCATTACAGCATTTCCTTCATAATTTATTTCTGTTCCCATTTCTTCAACGGAATTTTTCACAAGAGCAGATTCATGATGTGAATGAGTTTTTCTTGGAGACCCAGATAACTTAAAAATATCATCATTGAATTGCAAAGATTTACTCATAATAGATGCTTGCAAATCTTCATGGACCACAGTTTCAAATCCCTGGTTCTCAAAGTCCTCAATACTTCTCTTTATTGCTTCCTGAATGAGGGCTTCTTCTTCCAGATCCCCTTTGGGTAGTTTACATTGATTATTTTCGCTACTGGAAGGAACTCCAGGAACATCACAACCACCTTCCTCCCATTCCACCTCATCATTGACACAGTAGTTATCCAGCAGAGATGGTTGATGGGCCTTGTGATCAATTTCCACAGGAAGTTTTTCTCTTTCGATAACACCCTCTTCCCAGATACATTCAGAGTCATCAGATTTTGCTGGTTTTTTAGTGGAACAATCATCATCAGCGAATAAGTTTGATGAACTTCCAGAAACTAGATGCAAAAATACTTGGTCATCATTATCCTTTACTTCAGTTTGATCATCCATGAAAGATATCTCTATTGTTTGTTTGCTTCCATGACAGGGGCTATCAGAGATGTTGTCAGATCCTCCTGCTAATGATGATGAGTTATGGTTGTTGTCATTGACATTTTCAGCAAAATCTGCAACAAGCCCAAGAGAAGTCTCTAGCCCACTACTTTCAAAAAGATGTTCAGGGAAATCTGGGGGTTCATTGCTGCTAGTTGATCCTTTGCCCACTTTGGTTTGTTGCCTACTTTTAACCTGCTCATGCTCTTTGATAAAATCTAAATTCCTTTGAATATCACGAGTCATACGGACCCCCATTGCTCTAACCCTACTTACTCTAATCCGTCCTCTCTCATCACGATAAGTCTCAACATCAGGCCCATAATCCCTCAAAGATCCACTACTATGTGGCTTAATTGTTCTAGAACTACCTGGGGAGTTAAATTTGGAGACAGCAGAACTGAGAGTCCTCAAGTTAACAGAATCAGCAACCTGCTCCTTACCACCTCTCTGTGTCAAAGTCCTAATATAGAGAAGAAAATAATATGAACTATTGATGTTACAATGGAATATCTGAAACAGAGTTTGAAATTTGAAAACACTAGCCCCTAATTGTAAGTTTGTAACACTTATATACAATATAAATATATAATCGATGCAGGCATTCAAACAGTAAAGACACAAAGTAACACATCACTTACTGTTTATCACCCGTGAATGATGAAGAGAAAATGAACTCCCTGTTAGCTTCTGATGCTATTTTTGATGTCTGGACACCTCCAACACCCCTACCTGCAGCGCATCTCTGAACTTCATCTATCTCTCGGCGGAAAGCAACTGTTTTCAGATAGGACTGTATTTGAAGCTCTGAGAATTTTGCAGGTTCCTGCAAGGAGACAAGGCATTATAAGACCATATATGCCACCATTTCATTATTAAAACAGTAAAATTAGCACAGGTTCAGCAAAATCATATAAAAGGTGCAACGAGCGATAGCTACCCAAAACAAGTAATTTACCAAAGGAGACAACAGCTCCTAGAATTACAATACACTACATTATCTATTACTACTTTAAGGAATGTAGTGGTAGTGGTAAGAGCGCTGGTACATCACCTCCTCTTCAGCAAACCGGAAAAATCATTGAACAACAAACACGTCTATAAACAAATTAGCTTATCTCAACAACCTCTCCCTTCTCTAAAAAAATCAACTGGAGATGGCACAGAGCCAACGGCGCAGTGTGGGCCAAACACAATGGTAAAGATACAATTCCCGACAAGACAGAGCTCAGCCAAGTACGGCAGCAATGCCCATTGATGGTGACTTGATGTTCTAGGTCATGATATTATCCGTAGCAAGGCACATGCATTGATCTTATATAGTTAAACCTTAAACCATAGCACTGTTTAACATGCAGATAATCCAAAAGCAAGTATAGTACCTTTATTATTTTCTGATACTTCTGCCTGTTTTCAGCCATCAACCCCTCCCTCATCTAAGTAAACACAAAAATGGAAAAAAGTTATATTCCTCATTGCTTTGTACTCGTATGTAGTTGAAGGAACCAAGGAAACAAAAGAACCACTAATTTGACCTCTTTACCTGAACAAGAAGATCCAACTGCATTGATGGGGGGAGAGAAGATAATACTGCAGGATCGATGTCACCAGTTGCCATAGGCTGCAATTGCAATAGAAAAACCAGCATCTTTTAAACCCGCTAACAGATAAGCTGTTTTTTGTGAAATGTAAGAACAAGAAAGGCAATAACAGAAGATATTTTGCTGACTAAGATGATACAATACGTTTGACCAAGAAATAAGAGCCAGACACTTACGAAAATCATCTCTCCATCATCATCATCGTCATCATCATCCTCATCAATGTGAGACCCTTCTTGCAATGGATCACTTGCAGAATGGTGCTTCCCTTTGTCGGTCAAATCTGACTGATCCTCTGCAGCAAGCGACGCGGCCAGCCTTAACACATGCAATAGAAATATCAACTCACTGACCTTAAATTGTAAGAGACATGGAAATTACAGGAAGGCACACACATTTCATCCAGTTTTTCCTGGTTGTTTGGTGCAACAGTTCCCCCACTGTTCTTGCCATCCTCATTTATGTTTTGGTTGGCATTTGTTTCCTCAGCTTCTTCTCCTCTGCTGCTTCCAACTTGCTTACCCTTAGCATCATGCTTAGCTCTGTCTTGTTTTATTTGAGCTGCCAACTCTTCAAGTTTCTTGCCATCATCATTTTGATTTTGGTCTCCATTTGTTTCCTCAATTTCTTCACTTCTACTGCTCCCATCTTGCTTGCCCTTAGCATCATGCTTAGCTCTGTCTTGTTTTATCTGTGCTGCCAACTCTTCAAGTTTTCTCGCCTTGAGCTGACAGCCACAGGTTCAAACCCATCAGTATCTTGATCATGCCTTGCTCAAAAAACTTACAAGACCTCAAATCTGACATAAATATATTGTTGCTAAAATGACGATTATTGAACACCATGTTTTTTAGCAACAAAACACACATTTATCATGAGTTCATGATGATGGACATTCCATGACAAGAAAATTATATCCAACCCTATATATATATGAGTATATGAAGAGCGCGAATTCCTTTATACCCCTACCCAATTAGAATTAGAGGAAATAAAACATAAATGGAAAAAGTTTTTATCATAAGATCAGCCAATAGAAGAAATAAGTCACTAATTCTGCAGAACGTAAGTGCAGTGTACCCACACCAATAAATTTATAGGCGAAACATCTCTCCATTATGCCTGCTAAACTTTCAGCATGAGTAGTATTACAGATCAATCTTGTACTAGGAGTCTGCCTCTCTTGGAGGCAGAAAGGAAGGAAGTCGGTGATACAAACCGGCACCTTAACTTCTGGTAAATGGTGAAACGCTAAATTAAATTAGTTAACCATGTTATTAGACACAAGTTACATGACACATTTTACATATATGCGTATAAATGCGAGGAAATAACCTCCAAAGGTAGCACATGGACACAGTCGAGCATCTTCTGGTTCACATGATCAAATTATGCTTAGTTTATAGGGTGCGTCGTGAAAAAATTGTGTTCGTCACTACAGTATTGCAAGGTTCAGAATAGCGCGTGATTACCCTCTAAATCCACCATCATCCGCATCATCAGCAGTGGAGGATGGAGGGAGCGAGAGATGACTTACGTGGGAGAGCAGGAGCTTCTCGGCGGTCTTGCGGACCTTGGCCTGGGCGGCGTCACGGTGGCGGCGGCGTGCGGCGAGGGTGCGGCGCTTGAGGGCCGGGGTGGCGCCGTCGAAGACGAAGACGGGGCGGACGCGGAGAAAGAGAAGCTTGCAGATGCGGCGAAGGAAGCCGAGGAGGTGGGCGTCGCGTATCATGTCGCCCTTGTCGTCCCGCATCGCCCGCATGAACTGCACCATCCAGATGCTCGCGTCCACCGCCAGCCGCTTCCCCGCCAGGGTCTCCACCGACACGCGCCGCCCCACAGGAGCCAGAAGCTCCCACAGCCCGTGCACGCCCATCTCCCAACCTCGCGACGGCGGGCGAAGTAACAGGAGACGGCTCGGGCTCGCCGGCCGGCGTGTCGAGGCGCGGCAGCGCCGCGCACGGCGATCAGGCTACAAGTTGCGGTTTGGGAGTTTCGCGACTTCGCGGAATCGCGAGTCGGAGTTCGGACTTCGGAGATGCCCCCGGGATGCCGGGATGCCGGGACCCGGACCCCCGTGACCCGTCACACCGTGCCGCCGCCGTGGTAGGAAAAGGTCAAGGCGGTTCTCGTTATTCGTTCTGGCCTCTGGGCCCGAAAATCGGCCGTGCTAGAAATCCTTATGTTCTTACGTTCTATTTAGGATTAGAAATAGGTGTAATCAGATCTGCTTTTGACATATCTGGTATCATATGGACTTTTTTGAGCTTCTATTGAATCGAGAAATTGAATTGTACAACTTGATGTAGAACACTTTCGAATTTTGTTTTTGATATAATTTTGTTTAGATATATTAATTGGATTGTACAACTTGATGTAGGAGTCATTGTTGTTGCTTGCCAATTGCTTGATGAAATGGCTGTTACGATTAGGAAGTGTGTAGTTTGGTCATCATGAATCGCTGATCCTAATTAGAGATAGGTCCAAGAGCTCATGATTGGTTCCTTGGGACTTTTATGATTGACCATTTTTCTTAAGGTTGGCCTTAAATATGTAGCTGGTTCACGAAATTTATGCAGGCTTCAAAGTTCTACATACAAACTGAACCAACAAAAATTATGCTATTCCAGCTTGGTATAAATTGCTCAAGGTTCCTTAGTGTGATCTACATAAACCAATGTGCTATATTTTATTTTAATACTATGGTTGCTACGTTTGACTTGTAATCATGCCTCTTTTACTTTCATGTCGTTTGTATGGTTATTTGGATGCTCCTGCTGCTGCCCTTTTTTTTTTTTGTCATTGTTGATGATTGTTAGCTAACCAAGTACATCTACTATTTTTCAGAACAAATGGCCATTTTATTCCTGGCCATTTTGCTATTGCATGTACAACAGCAACTATCACAGTTATATTCCTGGCCATTTTGCTGCAGATACTACTTTCTGTTCTACCCCTCCTGGCTTCTCTTCAATAGGTATGGAATGTGCTCAATTTATCTCTGAATGTGTCATCTTTTAAAAACATAACCATGTGTTCTACCTTTATAATTCAAAGGAAATTATGTTATGTTTTCCCCATAAGCTCAATCTCTTCTTATAGATGACCATGTACACGAATGTAAGGGTTAATTGTTGGTGCTTAATATTATTAGTAAGGACAAGATTTATTGCATTGTTCTTGTCTATATGTTTATATATGCATCTTTACTATTAAAAAGAGCCTTATGTTGTCTATTCCGTTGTTGTAGAAAAGAAAAAATCCATAGGCCCGTTGAAGATTTATATTTTAAGTAGCTTTTGGATCCTAGATATTTTGAAATTCTAAATGGTAACCCTTTCTTTGTAGGTCATGTTGCTTGCTGCATTTAATGTGATGGAATCAGACGAAGATGCCCCATCCAATGTGAGTCGGCATTTGGCTGCTTTTTTAGGTTTGGGTTGTAGCTGCAAACTTATTAATTTACAAGTTTCATGATATCAATATGGCTATGTTAAGCAACTTATAGCTAGTAGAAGGTGATATTTTTTTATAAGTAACAACTAGTTTTGGATCAAGTAGTACATGTTGTTTTTTGCCCAGTACTTCTATTTACTTCATTCTAGCTTATAGTAAGAGTCACTTTTGTCATGGTAATATTTCATACTTTTTTTGTATGCCTTCAGTCTTCTACTATATTCAGCCTTCCTCCATGCCTGTCCTTGTAGTGGCACTTATGCCAAAGTTGCAGGTATGGCAACCACTTGAGGCAATTATGCCAAAGCTGTAGGTATGACAACCATGTGTTCTACTTACTCTTGTGCTTTTTTCAAATTCAGCTCTTCTAAGTTCTAGACACCTACAAAAATTTGCACCATAAGCTTATTGTTATAAAATGCTTCGATTTCAACTCATGAGACGACGACAACAACGTTCACGACACTCTATTTACACTTCATCACAAAATGAGAGGTATGCTATAGATGATATCATTGTTGGTTTTGCTTATGAATCCATTATTAGTAAATCCTTGGGCTACGTGTTTTCTGATTTTACTCTTACTTTTAGTTCCTTTTTACTGGGCTGACTTGATCCAATACAAAAGTTGTAATTCTATACAACAATTCGATGCAGTATCATATTTCTTTTTTTTTAACGCAAAGGGCAGGAGCTCTGCCATTTCATTCAAGGAGGAGAGAAAATACAACAATTACACGGAGAAAAAAGGGGGAGAGAGAGAAGGAGAAGGGAGAGGGGAACAACGCGACCCGATCAAGCGGGGGTCGCCACACGACGCCGAACAATCAGGCAAAGCCTGAGCACACCAGCCCATAACACCCAAGAGTGCATGAGCAAAACCGACTTCGCCACGAGGGATGCATGGCCAAAAACCTAGGCACACCGCAAACCTTCAACACGGAGCAAGCAAAGGTCCCCAAGGTTGCTAGCTGTCACCACCAGACGGGATGCATAGGGGGCAAAAGGAGAGGGACGCCGCCCGCCACCACCTCAAGGGATGCACGAACTACAACACCAGTGACCCACACCTGCAGCCGCAAAGCATGCTCATAGGGCCTGGCGAAGAAGGCCGCCACCACCAAATAGGAAGCACGGCCCGGGAGTAGCCAACCTGCAGTGCGAAAGGCCTATTGGCCGATGCCTTCAACAAGGTAGAGACGACACGGTCGCCGCCATTACCTAACCAGACCTGGGTTTTTACCCTAACTTCCGAAAGATAGGAAACTCCACAACGAAGCCTCCAAGGAGGGCAACGACACTCGAGGGCGCCGACAACGTTGGCCCAAGCAAGAGCTAGGCATGGCTTTCACTCGGAGCACCTACACCTCCGCAAGCCGCACAAGGAGACCACAAGCCGGATGCAAGAGCCACAGGAGTCAAGGTGCACGGTCTCACTGTCGAGCTGAAGAACGGACACCGCCGTCGCGAGGAGGAGGGGACGATAGTGACGCTTCAACACAACCGTCAAGAAGAAGAACGGACGTCGCCATCAAGAGGAGGGACGGCGAGGACACTTCCTTGGACGTGCACGAGATGCGAGGATCGCCACCACCAAACGCCCTGCAAGCACAAGCACAGCAGCAACCCGGCCTACAAAGCCGTCGACGCGCGCTGACCTGCTGCTTTTACCTCGTCGCCACACCGAACTGGGCACCGATGCACCGAACTGAACTTCACACCACCATTGGAACCGGCCACCACAGCAACCGACCAACCGCCCGTGGGTTAGGCCACCAAGGCGTCAGCACCAAGGAGCAAGCAGGGGAAGGAGGAGGGGGAGGGGATGGGGGCGACCCCAAGCCTCTCCACCTGTAGCCCAGGCCGGCGGGGCTAGAACCACCTTTGGAGCAGGCCGTCTCCACGCCAGGAAGCCGCGAGAACACCGCCGCCGCCGAAGTCGTCCCCACTGTGCCGCCGGAATGAGGGGGAACCTCCAGATTTGGTCGCACAAGGAGGATGCCATGAAGGGAAACGGGGAAGCGTCGGGCGTCACTGCCGAGGAGGGGAAGCGCCGAGGAAGGGCAGCGCGGCGCCGACACCGATGCTGCAGAAGGAGCAGGCTGCGCCACCCGAGTGGCGGCAGATCTACAAGCTGAAAACACTATGGGACCAAATTGAGCAGTGTTCCTCCCCAACCCTAGCTGAGCGCCTGCCGACGCCCCTCCGCCGAGCGCCGGCTGCCCTAGTATCCGCATTGTTAAATCAGTACAACTAGAGAAAGAAAAGGTAAAGTATCCGCACTGGTAGATCAGCTGACAAATCCTTCTCTAGCTTATCATAAGTGCATCTCTTCTTATGTTTCTTATCTCTACTATACTAAAGCACCTTGTGGTCGTGGTGGTGGTACTGCCAACTTACAATCCCGACCATCCATCTCACGCTGTGACATCTGCTCCGTTGGATCTATTCCCATCCCACACTTGCCCCGCCTGTGTAAACTGTGTAAACCCTAACCGCCCTGCTCCTACCGCGTCGCCGCCTCTCCCCCTCTCCCAAGCTTGCTCGCGCTAACGTCCCCCTCCCTCTCCCTCGTTCGCCGCCTCCCCCTCCCTCTCCTCAACCACGCAGCCGCCCCTACTCTCCCTCACCCGCGCCACCTCCCCTCTTTCTCCCCCAACCACGCCGTCTCCCCCTCTCCCGAGCTTGTGCCGCCGTCGCCTCTGCTCCTTCGCGCCCGCGCCGACCAGGCGCCCTCCGCTGTGCCTACGCCGCATCGGTCCTGGCTATCACTCCTTCACGCCCGCGCCTGGGCCGCCCCGGCGTCCTCCCCGGCTCCCGTGCCGCCTCGGTCCATGAGGACATGCAAATCTCCACCGTTGGGTCAAGGTAACTCATCTATCTCCGGGCTCTACATAGGAATCCAGGGGCGGGGGAATGATGGTTTTTGCGGGATTTTGATGGATCTTGTAGGTTTGGATCGAGATTCACATTGTCGGGTGAACTAGGGTTCCAGTTGGTTTATGCAGTGGGGAATTTGTACCGCAGTTTGGTTTCTCCCTCCGGCCCTCACCGCCTCCCCACTGCCATGCGGCGCGTGGCCCCACCCCCGCGCCTCTGCGGTCGACCGGCTCGACGGCATCGGCGAGGAGGTGATGGCCGCGCTGCGGGAGATGGGGATCTCCAAGCATACCGAGATCCAGTGCGTCGATGTGGCCGCCTGCTGGCTGGCACCAGCGTTGTGCTGGGCTCGCACACTGGCTCCGGGAAGACGCTCGCCTATCTGCTACCTCTTTACAGGTACTGATGAGTGATGATACATGTGTACGCGTGTGTATTAGCAGTACTGGCATCCAATTTTGCAAAGAACCGTGGAATAAAGAGCAAACTTGTACTGTATGCCTGGTCATTTTACTACATTTTCTTCCATGACTGAACATGTTGCATGCTGAACCCATCATGGGCTTATATTTTAGGTGACATAACCATTCATAATTCAAATTTGAGAGGCTCATTTGTACTTTAGTCCATATAGACTGCTCATTGGTGAATTTTTTCTGCAAACAAAATGTATCATCATTAATGCCATTTTGTCTGTGTCCCTAATTAATTAGTCTATTGCATATTACATGACATATAAAATAATTTGGGTGCTCTTTCACGTATCAACAATTTTTCTGGGGATGAATTTGTTTCATACTTTCTGAGGCGCGGTTTGCTTTGATTTATTTTGTGTGAACAAACATAGCAATAGCTTGAGTTTGCTGACAGCATTGTTTTTGCACGGGGAGTTCAAAGATAACAAAGCATGAAAGATGTGAGAAGCAATGCGTTGGTATGTTCTGAACTTTAAATGTCCATTTCGCTTCTAGGTATGCTTGGATAGGCACACACATACATAGCTACTTTCGCTACATATACATCATTTGGTATGTTGGACCAAGGCGAATCTTCCAATGGCATTGATCTTCAAAGTCCGAACATAAAATGGTTCCTTTCCTCAATGTCTATTCTGAACTTTGCTAAAATCTTGGGTTGTTACTTTATTGGATTTCAAATGCCATTCATGAATGCCTTTTGTAGTGTCAAAATTATTATTTCAGTTTTCAAACCCATGTTGCCAGATTTAAAGTCTGGAAGGGCTAACCACTACACTATGGAACCAGATGGAATCTGTGATCTCTTACTGGTATTTTCTTCTGTTCTTTAGATACATTTAAAGACAGAAAAATAATGTTTTGTATCTTTTCCTTATCTTTTTGGTTGGGCTTGAATTATTTTTGCTGTAAGAAAATTTTGAAAACTTTTGAGCTTGCACAGTCTTCATCCAATTAGAATGTTGTAATACCATATAACCAAAAAAACCCCTAAATTCTCTGACGCCACTCAGTTTTAGCTATGTTTGATTGGTATTGAAAAATTACACTTTGAGCATTAGAATCCGATAATGCAGTTTGTGGTCTACAAACGGTTATTACTTTTCCCCCTTCCCCTTGTTGATCTCAAAAAGAAACCTCTATGCAACTTTTAAAATGATTCAATTTTTTTCAGGTGTTATGTGGTTAGTGGGGCACCTTTCTAATCTGTCATCATTTCAAAAGGATGAGAACGCTCACATTGTGGTAGATGCCGGGACAGGTACAACGGCTGTTGGGTTAGCTCTTGGAGCAGTAGGATGTGTTTGATACTAATACCTGCATATTATGGCTTACACCATGCCGGAATAAAATGAACTCATATATTTGAACAAGCAAAGAAAAGATGGGAAATATTGATTCAACAGAAGCGTTGTGCATATTATTATAGATAACTTAACTATGCATTAAGATTTAAAATTTGAGTCTTTTACTATTTTATTGTATACTAGAAATCGTAAGTGAGCTTGATTAGCTTCACAAATGAGGATGTGCATGATCGAAAGGTCAATTCAAAAACTATGGCATGTTTCATGTCCATTGTTGCATTTCCTGGCTTTAGCTAACTGCCTCACTTGTCAGTCTAAGTTGCACATTCATATCTGAAAGAAAATAACATGCAATTTTTTCTTTAGCACTTTGCTTAGTTTTTCTTCATGTCTAGAAAGCACTTGCAGGTTGCAGCAATTTCTGAATTGAAGCACCCATGGTGTTCACATTAAGGTCGTATCAAGTCAAATCAGTCCTTTTAGATGTATACTTAGTTTTATGATATTATGTATATGCTTCTTCGTCTGTTACTGAAATAATTCTAATCTGCTCTGAATTCCTTTCTAATTTATAGAGAGAATGCAATTCATAATATTTCCTGAAGGTGATGGTGATGTAGGGATGGTAAAAAACGACAAAGATAGAAATACTGGTGTTAGCAACGCTTTTAGCTTGGAAGACGAGAACGAGGAGGACAAAAAAGAATAGCATTTCCATGTTGCTTATGATCAGATATCAGGAAACGAAGTGATTTCTTGGAGCAAGCAAGAATGTTCCAAAGTTCCCTGAGTTATTTTTGAAGGTTACATGTCCTTTGCTGTGCCTGCCTTGTTTACACAGTTTTTTGTTGTATAAGTGCGTGATTCTAGGCGGAGTTTGCCTAGGCCAAGATGGTGCAATCTATTTAAATCACAGCAGTGTACATATCCTTTTTTTGTTTACCAGTTGCGCATTGTCTGGTGCATCATTGCATCCTGTATCAAACTGGTGGACTGAGTGGTGACAGATTTGTTGGCCTAATTGATCGGAAGATATACCAAAAAAAAAAGATGAAATGTGTAGAACTCCGGTCTAACATGCATTAGTATCAAGCCTCAAATATTCAAATCTAAATGACGTTTTGTCAACTCCGCTAAGGAAGTGCAAGCCTAAAAGAGTTTTAGACGGTGTAGTTATATCTGCTTAAATCTGCCCCATCGCTAAAGAAAACACGACATGTTTATTCGCCTGCATGAGCTTCGGGGGAACATCTCAGTCGCATGCTGGAACACATCCTATGTCATGTGCATCAGACTTATGGTAAGGACGTCTCAAGAAAATTCGCAGGTCAAAAGAATTGCACAAATGATCAAGCGAAAAGCTTAAAATAAATTCATTTAAACATATTACACACATGGATCAGGTAAATAACCTTGAATTGAAGTTTAGACTTTAAATCAAGAAAATCATGTGTGCATTGCTCAGGGGATACATCGGTTTTTGTTGTGGGCTGTTGCTCAAGAAGTAGGATTTTTTCTTGTAAACCACTGATTTCTGCATTCTGCAAGAAACATGTTTTGTGTGTTAACCCAAAAGAAAATGTTTCCTTTTACAAACATTCCAAATAGAAACAAACCACATAAAACATAGCAAAGGAAAGTACCTTCTGCAACACCATGGCGCCATGTCCCTGGTGTGTCTGAACTCCTCTACAGCTCGATTGTGTCCGAACTCCTCTATAACTCGATTATCTAATTAAATTGAAACCATGCTTATGGGGTTAGAGCCTTGGGCCATGCTTAGGGGCTAAGGCGTGCGTGGATTTTTATTTCTCCCTTTGCAACGCACGGGCATATTGTGCTATTGCTGATAAAGAACCATACCCCATTGTTTGGACTCCCCCTTTAATCAGGAACACTCTAAAAGGTAGTCAACTGGTAGGTAAATATTCACATGATGCCTACAACGTTGTTTATCCTCTGCCTTAGTTATATTTTTTTTTTGGCTATGATAACAACTGGCATTACAATTTACATTGTCTACAGACATAACATATAAAGTTAAAGTAACCTATTTGAGTGGTGCCATATATTCTTTGCAGCTTCCATATTCATCAAGTGCCGTAGATTGGTTCTTTCAATGTTTTGTTCTTTTTTTTACAGTTCCACTATCATGTATTATCTTCCAAACTAATTGTTTAATATCCATTCCTTTCAGATTTCAGAGTTATGCTATTTTAGCGAAGTAAAAATAGCGTAACAAGGTCGATTTCAGAGGTCAAAAGGTAGCATGATAGGCTTCTTCATTATGTCGTATCATCTCCATTGACATATTATTTTCTGGTGCACTGAATAGATTGTTATAAAAGTTCACATGTTTGTCTCGTAAATCATTATGTTTGTTTCAATTTGTTTTTTTATCTTTCCTTTGTATTTGTTGCAAAGCACGGGCATTGAACTAATTTATGTTTGTTTCGATTTGTTTTTTATTTCACATATTGTTCTAATTTATGTTTAGATGTTTCGTTCATCATTTATGTATTCCTTCCTCCCTTTTAAAGGTCCGTGGCAAAGCACGGGCATTGTACTAGTAGTAACCTAAGGCTGTTAGAATTTTCCTAGCCTATAGAACAGATCACTCACGAAATGACTTTTATCTAGTTTGAAATGTCCATTTCAATACATCAATCATATTAATTACTTTTATCTAGTAGCAGACTACCATATTTTCATGACTTACACTAAAGTAGCATTAGGTCCAACCATGGTTATCAAGTCCTACGATTAGTCGCGATTAATCCACGATTAGTCCATAAGTCTCTTTTTTTAGTACGACTAGGGACCTCGACTCGACTAGGCATTCTACCGTGAGTTCCATCATCTAACATTAGAAGAAAACTGGTCACTTGGCATTGCATTCTCATCCTTGCTATACTTTTGGACTCCACTGTAATTGTTATTTTTTTTACAAAAGTACAAGTAGTTATGCCAACTACACAACTACTTTTCTAAACAAAATAGATGTTGTTGTCGACTAGTCATGGACTAGCCACGACTAGTCCACGACTAGTCCCCAAGTCTCCCCTCATGCGACTCGACTCGACTTTACGACTTGATAACCATGGGTCCAACTGAAGGGTCCTCTTTAAAACACCCTGTTCGTTTGTATGAAGCATGTCCAAATAAACTTCTACACTTATTTGAGGTAAGATAGGATGTTCACTGCATCATCATACTAATCAGAAATAAAAGTACTGCTCGGTGGTTCCATAAGTACAATTAAAATCTAATTCGGTGTCTAGGTAATTTTTAGATTCAAACTGCTAAAAATTTTAATTGAAACAGACCTTAGCTCATGTGTTATCAAATACAAAACAACTCTGCATTGAGGTTGTGTTTCAAATGTTAGCAAATCTTGGTGTACAGATCTTAGAAGTTACTGGTATTAGTAGTTGTCGGTGTCTGGGAATCACGCTCCTGAAGAGCAGTGGTCCACGGACCGGTAGACGAGTTTGTAGTTGGAGTGAGGCCCAACGACGACCCTTCTCAGCAACCAGGGTGGCGGCCAAGCCTGCGGAGGGCTAGGGCCGCGCTGCCTTCCCGGACAAGGGCCTGGTGCGACTTGATGATCTGGGTACAGGTCCTCAGTACAGTGCAAGAAAGAAAGAGAGGAAATACGAACCACGAAGACGAGGTCGATTTACCCTGGTTCGAGCCCCCACTGCCGGGTAATAGCTCTACTCCAGCTTAGTTGATTATATGGTGGAAACAATACAAGGGTGCTGAGACCGGGCTTGAAGGCATCGATCCCGAGCTTACAATGAAGGTGGCTAAGAACTAAAACTACTCGCTAAGGAAGCTTCGGATGCGGGTGTTGCTTTTGCTTCCCCCACTATGGAATCGGATCGGACCCTCCTTTTATAGGCGCGGCGAGGTGCCCGGAGCTGATACCGTGGGCCCCACGCCGGTCTTTGCTTTAGTGGCGAAGTTCTTGTCTCGTTCCGGGGTTCTGTCTGGTCCGGAGCCTGCAGGGAGAAACTGGTTGGGTTAGTACTGGACACGTGTTTGTCTCGAGGCGCCTATTCGGGGAGGAAGCCTCTTTAGGAAGAAAGCACTTTCCCTTTATCCTCGAAATAGCCTTGACCGGACTGAGCCAGTCTCGCGCCACCTGTTGGGGGCGTCGCGTAGCGTAACAACCATCCGCTGCCTGCCAAAGAAGGGAAACGGCCGAATGAGTCGTCCACGTGTACTCCCCTGGGTTGCGGGCCTGAGGAACCTGATTCGTTCGGTCAAGGCCGGAAAAAGTATGGTGAGCCATGACGGTTGTCGCCACACCTTGCGGGTGAGCGGATCACCGAGGACCTTCTCCCGCTAAGGATAGCAGGAGGGACATGGTGCCGCACGGTTTGACCTAGTCAAGCAGGCATGACCATGAGCGAGTTAGGCGGCTTCTTTAGTGCGGCCAGGAATAGCCTGCTTGGTCTTCTGTTCGTGTGGTGGGCCGGTACAGAATCGGCCCAAGGCCTACTTCAAGATAGGCCGTTTACTAATCACCAACAGTAGTGTATTTCATTTCATTTCTACTCTCTAGCTCATGGTAAAAGTGCTAAGGATAGTTACTGGTTCATCTAACAGTAGTGTATTTCATTTCTACTCAGAATAGCAACTGAGATTCAATATTTTATAGCTTTCAATATAACATAACAAAACATTTCTACTCTTTTATATAATTTATATATTTATATATGACTCGACTAAGTACCCGTTAACTAATTTCTACCCACCCGTATAATATTCAATATCCATTTTCTACCCAACCGCAAATACCTCAACTATAACCGAATTTGATCCAATTTTGACCTACCCATGTCCAACAATATACCCAAAAAATGAATTAGTGTTGGAAACGATATTACCTACTGCCTGACCGTACCAGACCCGTTTTAACCCCTAGACTTATGTAGTGCTTTACATTTTTTATTATTCTTCATTCATATCTTAATTTAATTAATTTTTACAGATGGCAGCCAGAGATTTCGCCATGCACCTAATCCTTATGTCATAATAGATCCGAACACTTGCCTCGGATTGACTTAAGGGAGCGACTTCCGTTCGGATGTCCAACGAAAATTAATTCCGTTGGACGTTCCGCGCGTGCCAGCCCAGCCCACGAGAGGCAAAAAGCTAGCGACATACACAGCAACGAAGCACACGCCCGCGGAAGAAAACAAGCCATTGTTCCAGCATAGCACAAAACGCGCGCGCGAGAGCCAGGAAGCCAACGCTCTCTCCCTCCAACCTGCATGCATGCATGATGACGTCAGCAAAAGATTCCTCCTTTTCATTTTTCTTTAAACAGCGATTACTTTTGACTGGTAGCTCCAATCGACAAACCGTTTTCACCAACGTGTTCTTGACATTTTTACGAACAAAACAAGATCCATGTTGCTATATAAAAATTTCTTGGAACAATTTGCATATACTATGGAACAATTATTTTGGCCTGTTGAAACAATACGTCCAATCTGATGGAACGTTTTGGTATTTGGAACAAAATTATTTGCTTTTTTTGAACAATTACATGAGGTTGTTGTACCAATGTTATTAGCCAGATGGAGCAAAATTAGTTGCCTGTTGAAACAATGCTGTGAACGTACTAAAATAATCGGATTAGCCTGCTGAAACAATCAGTTTGACCTGTTGGAACAATTGTTTTTTAGCTATTTGAAAAATATTATGTTAGCGTACTGAAACAACCGGTTGTGCCTACTGAAACAATCGGGTGAGCCTGCGGAACCAATTAGTTTGACCTGTTAAAACAATTGTTTTGGCCATTTGAAAAAAATAATGTTAGTGTCATGAAACAATCGGTTGTGCCTATTGAAATAATCGGGTTAGCCTGCTGAAACAATCATTTGACCTGTTGGAACAATTGTTTTTTAGCCATTTGAAAAATATTATGTTAGCGTACTGAAACAACCGGTTGTGCCTACTTAAACAATCGGGTGAGCCTGTGGAACCAATTAGTTTGACTTGTTGAAATAATTGTTTTCGCCATTTGAAAAAAATAATGTTAGTGTCATGAAACAATCGGTTGTGCCTATTGAAACAATCGGGTTAGCCTGGTGAAACAATCAGTTTGACCTTATGAAATAATTGTTTTATCCATTTCAAACAATTATTTTAGCATACTGAAACAATCTGTTGTGCCTATTGAAACATTTGAATTAGCTTGCTGAAACAATCAGTTTGATCTTATGAAACAATTGTTTTGGATATTTCAAACAATTATTTTAGCATACAAAACAATCGGTTGTGTCTATTGAAACAATCGGATTAGCCTGCTAAAACAATCGGTTGAGCCTATTGAACCAATCTTGTTTGCCAGGGTCAAACAAATATTTTGAATTGTTGAAACAACCGGTTGTGCCTACTGAAACAATCGGGTTAGCTTGCCGAAACAATTAGTTTGACCTATTGAAACAATTGTTTTGGCCATTTGAAAAAAAAATATGTTAGCGTGCTAAAACAATCGGCTGTGCATATTGAAACAATCGAGTTAGTCTGCTGAAACAATCAATTTGACCTTATAAAACAATTGTTTTAGCCATTTCAAATAATTATTTTAGCATACTGAAACAATCGGTTGTGCCTATTGAAACAATTGAATTAGCCTACTGAAACAATCAGTTTGACCTTATAAAACAATTGTTTTAGCCATTTCAAACAATTATTATAGCATACTGAAACAATCGGTCGTGCCTATTGAAACAATCGGATTAGCCTACCAAAACAATCAATTGAGCCTATTGAGCCAATCTTGTTTGCCAGGGTGAAACAAATATTTTGAAAAATGATAGCACACTCTCAAAACCATGCTTCTGAACAAAATCCCATTGAAAGTCCTTGAGATTACCCACGAGCCTATTGAGATTCTTTGTGGAGAAACGATACTTCAAATTGGGCTTGCGAATGTACACACCTGGAACAAATTGTGAAACAAAATTGAAAAAATGACATCAGATGCCATCACTAGCACACTTTATTTTTCCATGACCATCTAGCCAATCTTAGTGGATAATTTAGCAATGAAACAACAAATATAAATCAAAAGTATACACACTAGTTGGGGCTATTTTCGTAATTGCTACTTTGTACACCAGATGGCTAAAAACTGAAACAATAAACATCGCTGCTAGTGCCTAGTGTCTTAGTGCTTGTAGTTGCAGCTAGCAGCTTGGATCTAGGATTTGACAGTAGCACATGCCACTGATTGGAACAATTTCCCCTCCCTTCTATTGGAACAATTCTCATGCACAGGGACAGCAAGTCCCCCCACCCATGCTTCTCCATGAAGCAGCGCTGCGGTTCCTTAAGGTTGTCTACCAACCTGCGTAAGGAATTGGCGCTGAATCGATATTTAAGATTGGGGTTGCTACCATCCATGTCCATGTCTTGAACTGCGACAGAAAACCTGAAACACAAAGAGACACATTGGAACAATTTACAAAAAAAAAATGCTGGGGATTGGAACATTTTGCATAAATGCCGAGGATTGGAACAATTTGCAAAGTCATCTTCTAGCAGTAGTCAATGTTTTAAATAGCGAGCTAAGACATTTAGCGGAGCTCGCTAAGCATTTAGCGTTTTTTAAAAAAAAAGGAAAAATATGGCATATATATTGCTCAAAGTGACAAAGTCCAAGGTCAATAAACAATCATTTCAGCTAGTTTTTGTCTAGGCCATAATGTCAAGGTGAGAAATGGAGGAAAATGGGGAGGGCTAGGGTTTCTTGCTCTGTATGTAATGGCAAATGGTCTGTAGCCGGCCTAATTGGGCCCGAGCCACCCACTGGGCCTTCATGACTTCAATTTAAATCTGCGGATGTCACACCCTCAATAAGCGCCGCTATGCCTTTTAAGCGCCGCTATGCCTTTTAGCCTTGACTAAAGCATGCTATAGCGGCTTTAGCTGCCATAGCATATATATAGCCAATAGCGTAGCATTTGCACCTCCAAAACGCTATAGCAGTGCTATAGCGGCGCTATAGCAGTGCTATAGCGGCGCTATAGCCCGCTATTTAGAACATTGGCAGTAGTATATAAATTTGTAGCTCATGCCACCAAATGCTACTATTTACTACTTATTTTTGCTAGATGCCATCACCAGAATCCATCGCCAGATGACCAATGCCTAGTGGATAATGAAGCAATGAAACAACGAAATAAAATCAAAGTATACACACTAATTGGTGCTATTTTCCTAATTGCTACTTTGATAGAACAGATGACTAAAAAGTGAAAACAATAAACCATCGCAACTTTGTGTAAAACAATAAACCATCGCAACTTTGTGTCTGATGCCTTCATGCTTGTAGTTGCAGCTAGCCAGTAGCTTGGACATAGAATTTGACAATAGCACATGCCACTGATTGAAACAATTTGCACATAGAACCCCTACAGGAGCAAATATTGAGAAAAACCGCAACAAGTTCTAGTATGTTCACCCCAAATTGTTTCACTAGGAAGATCTGATTGTTGCAGTATGTTGAACTAGCTGTTGCACAAGAACAATCGAATTGTTGCAGTACTCACCTTGCAATGTTCCATGGCAAAAAAATAGGGATTCATCTTCTTCTCCCCAAATCTAGCCACCCCCTCCCCAAATCTGACAATTTCTCTCGAAATTCGGCCATGTTATTCACCAAATTCATCAAACCTTCATCACAGAAGCACTAGAGAGAGGGGGAAGGAGAGAGAGAGGAGGAGGATGAGGAGGAGGTGCCATGGTTGATGGGGGATGAAGGGAACACCTGTGTGTGTGTGTGTGTGTGTGTGAGAGAGAGAGAGAGAGGGGAGGAGGAGGAGGAGGAGGAAGCTGCTCCAGCCGATCTCATCTCCGTTGAGGTCGGCGCCTCCATGGCTAGCGCAACATCGAGATTGTCGAGCTCAAAATGGAGGAGGAAGAAGAGGAGATGAAAAGGAGGAGAGAGGGAGAGGAGGGTGAAGCTCCGGCCGGTGTCATCTCCGACGAGGTCCATGGCTGCACACCTCCATTGCTTGGGAGGAGAGAGAGAGAGAGAGAGAGAGGATGGGTGGAGATAGACGTGGGCTGCGCCTGCAGCTGGCCTTGAGGGTATCTGACACGCGCATAGCTGGGCCTCGGGCGTCCGGTCGGACGCCCGAGTCGAAGCATTTTCGTTGACTTAATATATAATTGTTCCAGTGAATAACTAAAAAAATAGAAGGACGATAGATAGTAAAGAAAAGGACTAATCATAATATCTATCTTTTAAAGGGTCACTAAAAAGACAGTTGGCGGGTCTCTTTGTATGGAAAGAGGAGGACTTAATTATTATTCGCTCGCCGGAATCAGAACTAAAAATTGTTGTGGATAGGGATCCTGTAAAAACATCTTTTAAGGAATGAGCCAAACCCGGCTATTTCTCAAAAACAATAGCTAAGGGCCCTCATACTACCACTTGGATCTAGAACTTACATGCTGATGCTCACGATTTCGATTGTCATACCGGTGATTTGGAGGAGACCTCTCGAATATGATGTTTAGGAAGACACCTGGTATAGGTATGTAATTTTTTTATTTATTTTCTCTCTTCTCTCATAAATACATGTCTTGATTTCTGTGTTTTTTTTATTTTAGGTTGCATTCGATCATTTTCTATGGCCATTATTGCAGACTTGTATTTACCAACAAGTTCTGTATATTGTATTAAAATGAATACATCTACATGCCACACATTAAATGATCTTTTTGAGATGCATCCAGTACAGTGTTTGCAAAACAGTATGTCTCTAAGACATTGATTTTCTGACTTCTCTCTAGATATATTTAAGTATGTTTTAGTTTAATTGTATTGTTGTGATGTTTTATGACAAAATCTCTATTCTATATGTTCTAATCATCGTTCTAATTTTTTTTATCATTGTCAGCCAGCTGTTTATGATTTCTTATCAGGTTGTTACAACAACAAAAAATTAACAACATTGTCACTTTAACCCTTTTAAAATTTTAGTGAAGTGTGAGGGAGTAAATATTGTGTAATATTGTTGATAGTATGTGTCCAAGACATTGCTTTTCTGACTTCTCTCTAGATATATTTAGGTATGTTTTAGTTTAATTGTATTGTTGTGATGTTTTGTGACAAAATCTCTATTCTATATGTTCTAATCACTGTTCTATTTTTTCATCATTGTCAGCCAACTGCTTATGATTTCTTATCAGGTTGTTACATTACAACAACAAAAAATTAACAATATTGTCACTTTAACCCTTTCAAAATTCTAGTGAAATGTGAGGGAGTAAATATTGTGTAAGTTGGTGTTCCTACTTCACAAGTCACATATGGTATGAAACTGTAACTTTCTAAACTTGTGATGTTTTCACTTGTCTTTTAAATTGTATTTTAATTTGTTTCTCCCTTCCCGAAACTTGTCGTCGTATTAGGGCTCTTGTTAGAAATTTACATGGATATCATGTAGTCATTAAATGCTAACTTGTCAGTTAAATGCCAATGTGAATAGCCACCTATGCATCACATCATCATCCATGTTATCATCTTAATCTTTTCCTAAATTGCCTCTCTCTCTCACTCTCAGTCTTCTCTCTCTCACTCTCAGTCTCCTCTCTCCCCTTCTCGCTCATCCCTCTATCTCTCATGCCGGTGGCTCTCGCTATTAGCCGAACAACAAGCAAAGCTCTCATAAGATCTCACACTAATGTTCACTTAGGAAGCAATTGAGGCTCATTATATTGCAGTTGTAGTATTCATTGAACTAGTCCTATGGCTTACAAGTGCTCCTACATGTCCTATTTATAGGCTAAGCTAAACTAACATCAGCTCAACCCATATATCTAGAACATTCTACATCTAGCTATTAATATTTTAGTTCTAGTAATAGCTAGATGCTTCTAGTATCTAGTATCTAGCTCATCTATGAACTAGTAGTAGAACTGAATGTTCTACATGCTTCTAGCATCTTCATATAACTACCAACTAGCTACTCCTTTCATAATTTTCTAGTAGATGTCAAGATTATATCTAACACTCGCATCTCTTCACTAAGGAGACTTAGCTCCACTGCTCCTAGGAAGAGGAAGACCCTCGGGTCGCCATCATGCAGAAGGAGAAGTTTGGGCTGCTACCGCCGCCACATATCTAGGGCCCAAGTCAAGCCATCGGAGAGCGGTCTAAGCCTCTGTGGCTTCCTTCTCCCCTTCCACATCCCTAGTGGTCTTAGCGTCACCCTTCATTACCACGCCACCTAGAACAACATGGTGGGGCGGCCGAGGTGAAAGAGGATCCTATGGCCTAGAGGGGGGTGAATAGGCAATTTTAAACCTTTTCGGTTATTTGTTGATTAAGCATCATATTAATAGTGACCCGATCCTAGTTTCAATTTTTATGCAAGCGGAAGCGATAAACAAGTGAATGAAAAACTAAGACATGGCATCACAATTCATTTCAAGCAATGCAAGGGAAATAAGTGCGGAAAGTAAATGAGAGAGAGCGACACGATATTTGTTTCACCGAAGTTCGGAGCCGCAACTCCTACTCTCCGTTGAGGCTACCCCTTACGCACAAGGACCGGCTCGCTCTCGAGCCTAACGCCTCACTTACTCCCCGGTAGTCGTTCCGCCACTCCGTGAGGTGGACTCAAATCACCGTACACCGACTTGAGAGTAGCCACACGCCAAGGCCTACTCCCAAGCCCACGACTCCACGAAGGATGCCGTCTTCAAAAGTAACAAGCCTGAAACGCCCCGATCATGCCGGATCGAAGGACTTCAATGAAGCTCGGTGTTGGGGTTTAGTGATTTATGGCTTTGAATGATTTGTGGGTGGAGGAATGGCTCTAGAACACCTAGTTGATGAGCAATAAGTGTGGTAGGTGAAGTGGAGCAGCAAACCTCAAAGAAGCCAGCCACTAGACATCTATTTATAGCCCCTAGAGCAAAACTAGCCGTTGCCTCCCGGAAGGAGACAAAAAGACTAGCCGTTAGCCTCTACCGGACGCCGTCCGACGGGAACCGGACGCCGTCCGACAGCGACTACTGCTCACTGAAATCGGTTTATCGGACGCCGTCCGGTAACTACCGGACGCCGTCCGACAGAGAGGAAAGCTCACTGAATTAAGCTGATCGGACGCCGTCCGGTAACGACCGGACGCCGTCAAACAGAGCTGACTGCAGGGAATTGTTAATCGGATCTTTGTCCGGCGTTTGCGAGCACGCCGTCCGACAGAGAGTAAAAACGTGCTAAAAGAAGTGGAAGAATTTAGGTGGGTTTCTCTCTCTCTAGAAATCTCACAAGAATATATTTGGGTATTTTTAGAAGAGGTGGACTACGGAAACCGATTTTTCGAGAAGTCGCAAAGATCTGGCATAGTCCGAGAGATTCAAACCCCTTTTGAAATCCGACAAAAACAGAAATAAAAGACCTAACTACTCCTAATCTATACGTGACCTCATCTCTCGCCCGGTCACGCACTGAGAACCTTGGAGCAGCTCACAAAATCGTCGAAGCTTCAAATTAGGGTTTTACGTGAAGCCGAGTTTTCGCTAGGGTTCCAAGAAGTCCAAAAACCCCCTAGCACTTAATATTAAATATATTTGACATCAATGCCACTAATAAAAATTAGGGCTCAACAATGCTCACATGAGGACAGCGACACTGTGGTAGGGGTTGTGCGGGGATGCCACGATGGAGGTGACGTGAGGATGGTGACACCATTGTCAGGGTGCCGTGGTGAGGGCGGCATGAGGATATGGTGTTGGGTTTTAGTTGTGGGCTATGGAAATATTTGAGTAATGCAAGATCACTCATCTTGAATTTGTTCTTCATCTCGGCCTTGAACTTGGGTACCTCTTTTGGATCACCTCCTATAACGATTAGATCATCCACATAGACACCTACAAGGAGCCTTTCTGCACCGCTGCCTCTGGTGTATATACCATGTTCAGAAGAGCACCTGTTGAAGCCGAGGGACAACAGGCTACTATCAAGCTTTGCATTCCACGCACGCGGAGCCTGGCACAATCCATACAACGCCTTGTCAAGCATGTAGACTAGATTCTCCTTTCCTTTGATGGTGAAGCCAGGATGTTGTGTCACATAGACTTCTTCCTTTAGGTCTCCATTGAGGACTGCAGACTTGATATCGACGTGGTAAATTTCTCAACCATTGTGAGCCGCGATCGCGATCATGAGTCGCACAGACTCGCATCGAGCGACTGGTGCAAATACCTCATCAATGTCCACTCTGGTACGCTGGACATACCCTTTTGCCACCAATCTTTCCTTGTGTCGAACAACATTGCTAGTAGCGTCTTTCTTCAGTTTGTAGATCCACTTGAGGCCAATGGGTTGTTGATTGGTCAGCAACTCAACGAGCCTCCAAGTCTTGTTACCTTCTACCGATCTCAATTCCTCCTTCATGGCTTCACGCCATGCTTCTTCCCCAGCTGCCTCAGAGGTGTTGGGCTCCTCTGCACTTAGGAAATGGAGCTCAATATCCTCCAGTTCGCGTGCTGCCAAGCCTGGTGGATGTAAGTTGTCGCCGAGTATGTTGTTGATGGGCCGATATCAGACAGGTGTTGAGCTGTGGTGAGTGTCCAACATCTCTTCAACATTTGGTGGTGGTGACATAAACTTGACACCATCTCCCGATGTGTCAGTTGGTACCTTAGGATTGGGCGCCATCGTCCCATCTCCTTGCGCTTCATCCCCTTCTCCCATCACCATGGGTCTTGAGGAATCCAGTGGTTGTGTCGTAAGCTCAATAGTGAACTCCCTTGAGTGCCAGCCACCATCTTCTTCCATCTTGCTCCAATCCCAGCCTCTGTCCTCGTCGAACACGACATCACGAGTGACATGAACTCTCCGGGAAATTGGATCAAACACCTTGTATGCCTTGGCCCCTTCTACATACCCAAGTAACACCACTGGGAAACTTATGTCTTCCAGTTTCCCTTGATGTGGCTTCAGCTTCTTCATGTATGCCAAGCACCCGAAATGCGAAAGGAGCTGACCGCTGGTTTCTTCTTATACCAAGCCTCATATGGTGTCTTCCCGGTGAGGACCTTCGTCGGTGCGCGATTCAGGAGATAGACAGCCGTTGTGACCGCCTCTCCCCAAAACTCCGCAGGGACACCACATTGCTTGAGTAGACTGCGTGCCATGTCCACCACCATCTGGTTTCGGTGCTCAACGACTCCGGTTCTCAACGACTCCATTTTGCTGTTGTTGACACCCAAATTTGGCAGAAAATCGGATATTCAAAAGAGACCGAATATGTTGGGCCAAATCAGAAATGGGCTGCATCAGCGAAGGAGAGGACATATTGAAGAATACCGATGGGCCGGAAGAGATACGATTTGATCAGAAGCGCTACACAATAGAATAGGTCGTATCGGTATCGACTTTGTAACACTATAAATAGGCCTTTAAGTCTCGGTAGAAATAGACAACCCTCAATACACAAAACAATTTCTCGAATCCGATCGACTTCGTCGAAAGGCTTCAATTCGCAGATAGAGCTATCTCGATGAGATAATCAATTCTCTCCTTGTACCAGTATGCATGGCTGCATCATATTGATCTCGTGTATACAAAGCATGTCAGACTGTCTCGGAATTTTCCGATCTTTGATATGTTCTCGCATATTGCACTGTCTCGATGTAATCGACCTGTAATATGTGTTTATCTTGTAATGCTGATCATCAAGTATTTCATATGTTTCGCTGAATTCGACGTATGCAACTGTCTCGTTTAATCTATCTTGTATATGTTTTGTTTGGGGATTTGCATCTGTTAATATTTGCCGATCGGTGTTACATCTATCCTATTAGTCTTTAA
This sequence comes from Raddia guianensis, assembly GCA_036346415.1. Classification (NCBI taxonomy): domain Eukaryota; kingdom Viridiplantae; phylum Streptophyta; class Magnoliopsida; order Poales; family Poaceae; genus Raddia; species Raddia guianensis. The sequence continues at coordinate 8,427,643 of CM070536.1, read as the reverse complement.
ATCTTTAAATCGGTTTATTGGCTTATATCTAGCTTTAGATTTGAATACTGTCTTGGCCTGACCAATCTATTCTAATCTATTTCGCGACTTGATCTAATGCGCTGATGCGAAGGTTTATTGCTAATATTATACCAAAAAGAAATAAGAGATTTAAATTTAATTATTATTCCGTATTCCTTTGCTCTATCGGACCTAGAACCGATAGAATCTATAATCGGATATTTCAAAGCCGATTATAGAAAAAACCTGATCTGGCTATTTCAAAAGCCGATTAGGGTTAATTTACTGATGATATTCTCCTTGTTAATTTATAGGTCAAATTGACTGGCACGCTTGGTTTTCCTTGTTGCGACACAACCCCAGAGTTGACGCTTCGGCACGTGTGTTCGCGAAAAGCTAACTTTTCGTGTCAACATACTTTTTGGCACGCCCGGTGGGACCCCAACAATCGAATCCGACGTGATGACGCGCACTGATGCCGAAGCAGCAGTGGAGGCGCTCAAGCACGCTGCTGAACCAGTGACGTTTGACGAATTGAGCCCAGATCAGAAAAAGGAAATCGAGGATAGGCTCGCGGAGATCCACGAGGAGAATAAGAAAAGAATGTTAACTGGCTATCGGAAAACCCGTAGCGGTCAGGTTACCAAAACCTCGATTGGAGATCCACTTCGGCCGGAGATTATTCGAGATAATAAGAGATCAAATTAATAATTGGTCTATCGATCGATCTTTGGATCGATCATCGGTTTTAGGGCGTATTGTCCAAGAGAGCACCGGTGACTGCGCTACATAACATCATGGTGGACAAGCTCCCGAGCGAATCGGAATTCTCCGCAAGGATGAATTTTGGGAATCATTATCCGCCTATGGTCGGTAGGAACATCACATCTTGGAGCTTCCCAACCAAATCCACCATTGACTATCAACCCTCGCCGATTCGATGCTATCGGGTAATCGAGCTATAATTCGGTCCGGAAACGGTTTGTCAGCCGATCAATGCTGGACTCAATGAGAATCTGGAAGAGATGACCAAGAATTTAGTTTACAACATGATGAAGCAGTGCGGGTTCAACACACCAAAGATTGCCCCGAATTACACAATGCCGTATCCATCGGCTTTTAACGAAACAGAGTACCCGCACAAGTATTGTGTTCCGGATTTCGCGAATGCCAAGTTTAGCGGAAGCGATCACACCTCTACGCGCGAACATATTGCTAGATTTCTTGCGCTCTGCGGAGAGGCCGCATCAAAGGACACTCTCAAATGCCGATTGTTCCCGTCGTCGTTGTCAGGATCGGCTTTCAACTGGTTCACATCGCTTCCTCCTAACAGCATCACATCATGGCCGGACTTGGAGAAGAAGTTTCATGAATATTTCTATTCCGGGGAAAATGAAGCGAGGATTACCGATATTATGATGATCAAGCAGAAATTTGGTGAATCGGTAAATGACTATCTGCGTCGGTTCGTGGAGGTGAAAACCGATGCTATAGCCTTCATTGCCCGATAATGAATTGGCGAATTGGCTTTTAAGGGTTTATTACCGTCAATCGAAGAAGGTGGGCAACCAAGAGTTCATTGATATATCACATCCGCTCACAAGATCGCGCTATATGAAAGCCGATTCTCGATAACCCTTACCGGGCCGAAAAGAATATCGAATAACAATAACAATTACAAGGGAAAGGATAAAGTCATCAATATTGTTGAGACAGATGAAATTGAAAGCTCGGATGATTCCGATCGAGGACATGGGTGCGTCGTGGTGAGTGGGTGAATAGTAAGAAGGAATTTGAACGGGATGGATAAAGCGAAAGGTCCCGAGAAGGGCAAGTATTCTTTTGATACCTCCAAATGTGATCGGATTTTCGATCATCTGTTGCAGGAGAAGCAAATTCGGCTTAAACAGGGACATGTAATTCCTCCGCTTGAAGAGCTAAAGAAAAGGAAGTATTGTAAGTGGCATAATTCTTACTCACATGCTACCAACGAGTGCAATGTGTTCAAACAGGTCATCCAAAAGGCGATTGAAAACGGCCAACTTAAGTGTCAAGATAAAACTTCGCAGATAGACACACAGCCGTTCCCTATCGGCTTTATTGGCATGGTTGACGCTAAGAGGAAGCGACGCTTGCAGCGGATGAGGCACGCTGAGGCTAAAGAGGCGGTTTAAAATTTAGGGACACTCTTCCGGAGGAGGTGAAGCCAATAAAGCCGACTAGGGGCAAGCAGAGTGGAGGCCCAAGTTGAGGTCGGTGTTATCATTGAAAAGGATTCGATGAGGTGTCGGTTGCTACTAATATGGTTTGCATTTTGCCTCGGGAGTTCATGTGTGATTCTGAAGAGGCAACATGAGTCGGTGATTGGGGCGAGGGATGCCATCTTTAAGAAACCGAGAATTCGGTTACATCTAAAGCCGTTATTTATTATGGGGTACATGAACGGTAAACCAATTTCCAGGATGATGGTTGACAGTGGTGCTACGGTAAATCTGATGCCATATTCTGTGTGCCGAAAAATTGGAAAATCCACAGAAGATTTAGTCAAGACTAATATGGTACTAAGCGACTTCAATGGAAATCCGACCGAAGCCAAAGGGTTACGGTCGTGGAACCGATTGGAAGCAAAACGATCCCGGCGACTTTCTTTGTTATCGAAGGAAAGGGAATTATAATGTCTTTGTTAGGAAGAGATTGGATCCACGCTAATCGCATCCCATCAACGTTACACCGACTTTTGATTCATGGGTTGGTGAACAAATAGAAGTGGTCGAGGAGAGTCTCGGCAATGAAGGTTTATCCGAAATACATGATAACTTGGAGGCATTATCGGAAACCTCTAGACGATTGCGATTTCTTAAGTTTCAGCAAAGGTCGGCTTTAAGCCAACAACGTTGGGCGCAATCGGTAACTTCGAGGTCACGAAGGTTTTTATGGGAACCGCGACATCAAGGAAATAGAGTATAAGATGGGCGAGGATTTATATCGGTGATGAGCTTGAGAAAGTCGATATTGGATCGGATGGTAAAGAGAGGCCCACTTATATCGATGGCGATTCGCGAGAATATAAAGATTGGCTGATCCAGATACTCAAGGATCGGGTTGATTGCTTTGCCTGGGAATATCATGAGATGCCTGGTTTAGACCGATCTATAGTTGAGCACAGGATTAAGATGAAGCCTGGATTTCGGCCAGTAAAGCAGTCACCGAGGAAGATCAGTTGGAAAATATACGATCAAGTAAAGGCCAAAATCCAAAGGTTGTTAGATGCAAAATTTATTCGGCCATGCAAATATGCTGATTGGATTTCTAACATTGTGCCAGTAGGAAAGAAGGATTCCGATAAAATTCGGGTGTGCATTGATTTTCGAGATTTGAATAAAGCTACGTATAAAGATGAGTATCCGATGCCGATTGCTGATCGCTTGATTGACGCCCGAACAATCGGATTATTAGTTTTCTAGATGGCAATGTTTGGTTACAATCAGATTTTTATGGCCGACGAAGATGTGAGCAAAACTGCGTTTAGATGTCCCGGTTCTATCGGTTTGTTCGAATGGGTCGTGATGACTTTTGGGCTGATCAGTGCTGGGGCTACTTATCAAAGGGGGATGAACTTGATTTGCCACGATTTAATCGGTAAACTTGTTGAAATTTATATCGATGACGTGGTGATTAAATCTCAGGAAGATGAGCAACACTTGGCTGATATTGTGACCGTCCTCGATCGGTTTCAGAAGTATGGCATGAAAATGAATCCAAAGAAGTGTGCTTTTGGGGTATCAGCCGGCAAGTTCTTGGGGTTTATGGTGCATCAGAGAGGGATCGATATTCACCCTGATCGAGTAAAAGCGATCCTGAACACCAAACTTCCAGATTCGAAGGTTCGTTTGCAAGAGCTCATCGGTAAAATTAATTATTTGAGGAGATTTATTTCTAATTTATCGGAAAGGATCATTCCGTTTTTGCCGTTGCTTAAACTGAAGGATTCCGATAAATTTGTTTGGGGACCGGAACAGCAGAAGGCATTTGACGAAATCAAAAGGTACTTGACAAACCCGCCTGTTTTGGTTGCTCCGAAAGATGGTTTGCCGTTTAACCATTATTTATCAGTATCGGAGAAGACCCTAGGGGCAGTGTTGATCCAGGAAGTGGACGGAAAAGAATGGGCAATCTTTTACTTGAGCAGGAAATTACTGGATCCTGAAACCCGATACACGGTGGTGGAAAAATATTGCCTTTGCTTATACTTTGCTTGCACCAAATTGAGGCATTATTTATTGGGGGCTGAGTGCAAAGTTATGTGCCAAACCGATGTGGTTAAGTACATGCTCAATGCTCCAATCATCAAAGGGAGACTCGGTAAATGGGCATACACTCTCATCGAGTTTGATCTGACCTATGAATCTCCTAAAGCCGTCAAGGGGCAGGTATTAGACGATTTTATTGCGCACCATCAAGATGTTAATCTGTCAATACTTTTACCTTGGGTAATGTTCTTTGATGGATCGGTTTGTAAGAAGGGATGTGGAATCGGTATTTTTATTGTCTCTCCTGGTGGAGTCCCTTACCGATTCAGTGTTACGATGGGTTTTGGATTGACCAACAATCAAGTAGAATACGAGGCTTTGATTCAGGGGTTGGAATGGTTGATCCAAGCTGGTGCCATTGCCGTGGAGGCATTTGGAGATTCGCAATTGGTAGTTTTCCAGATGATCGGTAAATATGAGTGTCATAGTGAATATCTTCGAGAATATCTGGAGAGAGCTTCTGATTTAGCTAAGTACTTTAGCGTGTTTACAATTTGTCACGTTCCGAGAGAACAAAATTGCGAAGCCAATGATTTAGCTCAGAAAGCATCAGGTTATAAATTGCCGATCATGGAGTTAGAGATTATTCCGATTGAAAATCCGGTTCCGGTAGGATGGCAGGCAGAGATTATCGGTTATCTGAAAAATCCTCAGGGGAAAACTGATAGGAAGCTTAAGAGAAGAGCTCAAAGATATGTTTTAATAAGTAATAAATTATACTATCGGAGTTTTGATGGATTACTGCTCAAGTGTCTGGATGAAGAAGATGCTAAGGTTGCAATCGGAGAAGTTCATGAAGGACTGTGTGGAACGCATCAATCGGCGTATAAGATGAGGTGGATGTTGAAGCGTGTCGGATAGTTTTGGCCGACTATGGTGGAAGACTGTTTTAAATATTACAAGGGTTGCAAAGACGCGCCAAGTTCGGGAATATCCAAAGATGCACCAAATCCATTTTACATCCGATCGTGAAGCCGTGGCCTTTTAGGGGATGGGGAATTGATATGATCGGAGAGATATTTCCTTCCTCGTCCAAGGGGCATCGGTATATTTTGGTGGCGACGGACTATTTTACCAAGTGGGTCGAAGTTGTACCATTGAAAAAAGTAACTGCTACTGAAGCCATCGATTTCGTCAAGGAGCATATAATTTACCGATTCGGTATCCCTCAGACGATCACTACAGACCAGGGATCGGTATTTATGTCAGAGGCGTTCCAAGATTATGCTCGAAGCCTGGGGGTTACGACAATCAACTCATCGCCGTATTATGCTCAAGCCAACGGCCAGGCGGAGTCTTCAAACAAAAGTGCCATAAAGCTGATCAAACGAAAAATCGATGAAAGGTCGCGGGGTTGGCATAATACTTTGGCGGATGCACTATGGGCGTATCGGATTGCTAAGCATGGGGCTACAAAAGTATCACCATTTGAGCTGGTTTACGGGCAAGAAGCTGTTCTACCAGTTGAAGCGATTATCGGTTCCACGAGAGTAGAGGAACAAAATAATGTCAAAGCCGATGATTACAAAAGTCTGATGGTGGATAAGCTAGATGATATGGTGGCGGTTCGATTAAAAGCTTTGGAGCATATTGAACGTGACAAGCAAAGGGTGGCTCGACATTATAACAAGAAAGTGGTACCGAAAACTTTTGAAGTGGGAGAACTAGTATGGAAGACGTTTTTACCGATTGGTTCAAGAGATCCTAAGTACGGAAAATGGTCTCCGAATTGGGAGGGACCGTTTAGGGTCAATCGGATTATCCCTGGAAATGCTTATATTTTGGAAACGCTTGAGGGAGAAGTTTTCGGTAAAGCGCTTAATGCCAAATATTTAAAGAAGTATTATCCTAGTGTTTGGATTGGAGCTTGAGTTGATATTTGTTAAAAGCCGATTCCGCATGAATCGCCTATAGGTCAATTTTAACTAACTCGTTACTGTTTGATGAAAGCCGATTCTGGGAGAATCGCCTATAGTGTATTCGACTTGTTTACAATTTGACTCGATACTTTGCTATTGAGCCAAAGCCGATTCAATGAATCGCCTATAGACAAACATGTATACTTAAACGATTGAATAAAAACGTTATTACAAAGGCACGAAGGCCTCAATCATTTTGGCCCGAAGGGCAGAGTAAAACCATGTTTTCCGATCGGTACAAACCGATCCATGCATTACAAAAGTTTTGAAATTTGGCTCGCAGGCCAGCTATTCGCAGAATTCAAAAATTGCGGCAGCAGCGCTAGTCTTTGTAACCCGGACCTGGTTGACGATGGCGGTGTCTTCTTCGATTGAGCCAGGTATAATCGGGATTTTCCTTTTTGCCTCTAGTACCGCCAGGCCGCAAGCCTTCACTGTGCTATATTGCTCCTTGGCCGCCGATTTGGATTCCTCGAAATCAGAGAGAGCGGCTGCTTCGGCTTTCTTTGCCTTTTCCAATTCCAGCTCCAGAGACTTAACCTTTGAGACTGCTTTGGAGGCGGCAAGCTATGCCGATTCGGCCACACGTTTCAGCTTTTGGAGCTTGTCGTTTTGAGCATTGGCATCTTGGACCAGCCCCTTCAGTTCTGCCTCGGCATCCTTAAGTATCTCTCTCTGATGGAGCCGATCGAGGGCAGCATCGAAATCGGCTTTCTTATTTTCCAAGGGCAGCACCTTCTGGATGGCAGAGACTACTTTCTCCGGGATGATCTCCTTGATCGAATCGGCAATATCCCTTAAGGCGGAAGGGTTAGCCAATAAAGCCGATTCGTTGCTAAGTAACTCCCACATCTGTTTGAGCTTTACTGAAGTATCAGGGGGAAAACCGATGATTTTTAGATGGCTTCGGGGCTGGCGAATCAATGATAATGGCTGGAGGCGACGATGTCCTGATCGGAGAAGACAGAAATCCAGCTCATCGTCGAGCCATCCATCTTTGGAAGGATCGGTCGAGCTCATCGTCTTTCTTTCCATCATACGTGATGACTGCGTGGACACCATCATTATCTTGACCGGGTCGCGAGGTTGGAACATGTCTCGACACGATATTTTAAGTTACAAAATATCGGATTTTGAGATTGCATAAATTGAAGAGAGGGAACCGATTCGTCTTGCGGATTGAAGGCGGGGCGTCTGTGAAGCCGGGGGGGAGCGGTGTATCATCCTTCTTTTGGATAGGCGATGTGTCCCAAAGAAATACCGATAAGGTGAAAGTGGTAGGAATATATGGATTTAGAAAGGGATCAAGTGCTTACTGTGTCACATACCGATTCGGTGGTATCAGGTGTACGCACCTTTTGAGATTTTGGCCTCTTGACGGACACTTTTTCCTCGTGCCAGTTCGCTGTGGGTTTTCTGTTGAAGAAGGTCGTTGAACGATCCGGTAATTCAGAATTTTATATGAATGCCGATCGTACCTCTTTCTTCTACCGAGAGAACTCGGGCGGCCGTCGCGGACTTCATTGTGGAATGTAGGCGGCGGTAGTGTCGCCGATGAGCTTGGACCTTGGGCGCCGTTCTCCGCTCGAGAAGGGACAATGCAAGGTTAGTAATCGGCAAATGAGAAGTAATATAAGTGGTGAACGATGCAAGTTAGTGACCTCGCGCTTAGAAGAAGAAGCGTAGTTTTGGGATTCTCGTTCTTTCATTATCGAATCGATGAAGAAGGTCCCGATTCGAAGAATTCTCCTCTTTTCCATCATCGGAGGCGGAGAGCCGGGCTATCGGTGTAAGCTTGTTTCGATTCGATGATGACTCGCCATACCGACAATCTTGACGCTTAGTCTGCAAGTTTCCTTTTGACCAGAGACCCGTTCGATCAAGGTTGCAGCTCCGTCTTTGGTGGCATAAATGTCTTTGGCGATAGACTCCCACCAATTATTGAAAGCCGATGAAGAGTGGGACCACATAATAAATTCCGATGGCATTTCGAGGTCCAAGTGAGCGGCAGACAGAATGCCATAAGCTGATTGAGAGGTTAAGTCTTCTCTGGCATTCAATAGGCGATATATATATAGATCGGGAATTTCCTGACCAAGGTTGAATTGCCGAGCAACCACAGCGGATGGTAGAATTCATAGGATGGTTTTCTGATGTGAGTTCTGGTGCTCAGGATAGCAAAGAAAATGCTTGGAGAGATGAATGCTTCATAAGCTGATAAAGCATCGCCCTTTAGGGTGCTAGCCAATCGGAAAAATGATGGGATCGAATATCTATCCAGATCAGTATATGGGTTGAATTGTTCTGGACCGTATTCCGATTCTGACATGGTATAGAATGCGACCATAGAATGAGAAAGATCATTATAGATTCAGACGTTTTACATTACAGTTCATCAAATCATCTCGCCGTCACGATCTCTGAGGCTCCATCGTTATCGAACTTTTCTCATTCGGAAATTCCAAGCTGAAGTCCAGGTCTCCTAGGGAGTTATATATGTAGAGCTTCAGGAATATTCCGATAAACCAAAAAGGTCCTCCAAGGTTTCCAACTGAATAATCGGCTTTCTTTGAGCAGAGACCTTCTCTGATCTCGTGCATCATCCGATAGGTGGCCCCTAGTAGGTATTTACCGATGGCTAATTTTTGGCCCGATGTCAGTGCTTCGGCCACTCCTTGGTAAACTTTACTAGGGCTCAGGGATTGCCCACAGAAGAAAAAGCGATCAAGCCACATGTTTAGGAATGCGATATGCTCTTCATTTTCTACGTCGCCGGTTTTCTAATGGGTGCTGATATAACGTTGCCAGCCAAAATTCTTCTCAGGAACTAACTTCAGTGTGGTCGTTAGATCGAAAGCCGATAGCATTTCGCCTTCGGGACTTAGGCCGGTTAGCATAGCCACATCTAAGAGTGTCGGGCTAATGGGTCCGGTTGGAAAAAGAAAGGCATTCGAGATCACACGAAAAATAAGCCGATCTTTGCCATGAAGGGTTCATCTGCCGGTGGTGGGAATAAGGAGAGAAGAATTGCATCGGTTATTCCTAATTCGTCCCATTGCTCTTGTTTACGGTTGTAGACCCGAATGAGCCGATCCTTATATCCCTTGATCGGTGGGCGGGATCTAAATGTCGATTTCAACTGTTTACACTAAGCTTATCGGCAAATAAGGGAGTGCGCCTCGGAATGGAATATGAAATCCGATGGATCTTGGTTTCCTACTGGCCCCAAAGAATACAAAGCTTCGGAATCTGAGCATTGAATCAGTACCTGAGACATGATGCCGATCGAAAGTTAGGGGAATTGGTTGTGCGCTGCTTGCTGAAGGCTCTGAGAATTCCGATGCGAGAGACGTGCGCAAGTAGGAGAGTGTGAAAGTGACGGCGAATGGGTGACTATTTATAGCCGTGGTAAAAACTAGGGTTTTACCGCGCTTTTCGGCGTTACAGTTACGGCCCATATTGTCTGCTGGGCTGACACGTGTCCTTGGAATTGGTCGGAAGTGATGAATGATGAGATTGTGAAGTGTTCCGATATGATAAATCCGATTTTTCCACTAGAAGTTCGGCTAATGAAAATATTCATTGCCAAACTTAGGGGCATATGTTGACACCCAAATTTGGCAGAAAATCGGATCTTCAAAAGAGACCGAATATGTTGGGCCAAATCAGAAATGGGCTGCATCAGCGAAGGAGAGGACATATTGAAGAATACCGATGGGCCGAAAGAGATACGATTTGATCAGAAGCGCTACGCAATAGAATAGGTCGTATCGGTATCGACTTTGTAACACTATAAATAGGCCTTTAAGTCTCGGTAGAAATAGACAACACTCAATACACAAAACAATTTCTCGAATCCGATCGACTTCGTCGAAAGGCTTCAACTCGCAGGTAGAGCTATCTCGATGAGATAATCGATTCTCTCCTTGTACCCGTATGCATGGCTGCATCATATTGATATCGTGTATACAAAGCATGTCAGACTGTCTCGGAATTTTCCGATCTTTGATATGTTCTCGCATATTGCACTGTCTCGATGTAATCGACCTGTAATATGTGTTTATCTTGTAATGCTGATCATCAAGTATTTCATATGTTTCGCTGAATTCGACGTATGCAACTGTCTCGTTTAATCGATCTTGTATATGTTTTGTTTGGGGATTTGCAACTGTTAATATTTGCCGATCGGTGTTACATCTATCCTATTAGTCTTTAAATCTTTAAATTGGTTTATTGGCTTATATCTAGCTTTAGATTTGAATACTGTCTTGGCCTGACCAATCTATTCTAATCTATTTCGCGATTTGATCTAATGCGCTGATGCGAAGGTTTATTGCTAATATTATACCAAAAATACCAAAGAGAAATAAGAGATTTAAATTTAATTATTATTCAGTATTCCTTTGCTTTATCGGACCTGGAACCGATAGAATCTATAATCGGATATTTCAAAGCCGATTATAGAAAAAACCTGATCTGGCTATTTCAAAAGCCGATTAGGGTTAATTTACTGACGATTTTCTCCTTGTTAATTTATAGGTCAAATTGACTGGCACGTTTGGTTTTCCTTGTTGCGACACAACCCCAGAGTTGACACTTCGGCACGTGTGTTCGCGAAAAGCTAACTTTTCGTGTCAACAGCTGTGGAGTGTAGGGCGCTGAGTGATGCCTTTGAACTCCTTGATCTGTGCAGTACTGCGTGAATTCAACAGAAGTGAACTCCCTTTTCTATTAGTTCGAAGGATCTGGAGTTTGCGGTCGCTTCCCGCTCTGCAGTAGTCTAAAACCTCTTGATCATCTTTGGCGCATCACTTTTTGCGGCCAGCAGCACCAGCCACATGAAGCGGGTGCAATCATCGACTAGGAGTAGAAAGTATCGCTTGCCACCGGGTGTTGCTGGAGTAATCGGCCCACAGTGGTCTTCATAGACAAGGTCCAGAGCACTCTCGGCACGATTTTTAGCCTGTGCTGGGAACGGAGCTCGTCGCTGTTTGGTGACTACACAAGTGTCGTAGAATTGCTCCACATGCTGTAGTGGAGGCAATCCTCGCACCATGTGTTGTCATGCCAATCACCAGAGAATGTCAAAGCTGATATGACCATACCTCATGCCATCGCCAAGCAATGTCATCTCGCTAAGCGGAGAGGGAGATTGGCCGTACCACATCAAGGTGCAAAACATAGAGGCGATTCTTTCCTCGAGTGACTTTGGCCAGAAGCTTCTTCTTCTAGTCCGACATGCGCAATACTCCATCTTCAATCACCATCTTTGCACCATTCTGATCAAGTTGGCCGACGCTCACAATGCTATTCTTCAGTCGGGGAATGTAGTACACGCCCGTAAGCGCCCTGTGTTCACCACTGCAGCCCGTGAACATGACCGTTCCATGGCCACGGATGTCAACCACCGAGCCATCTCTGAAGCGGTCGGTGTCAACTACTCCTTCAAGCTCGGTGAAGGCATCTTGACACCCAGTCATGTGGTTTGTAGCTCCTGTGTCAAGGAACCATCCATCCACATGGTTATCCTCCCCATCGCTGAGATGGGCCATCGCGTGAGGCTCTACTAGGTAGATAGTTCTTGAGGTCGGCAGCCTCTGTTCTGCTGACCCGCACGACTGCGCCATAAGAAGTGTTGACTCCTCATCCTCTTCCTGAGCGAGATGCGCTTGTTCCCTCCTTGGTTGATGGCAATCCTTGGCCCAATGACCCATCTTGCCGCAATTGCGACATTGATCCTTCGATTTGTCGCGTGCTGTCTTTTACACCACCACGGTTGGTTGCGACATTGGTTGTTGCCACTAGACTTCCCGTTGGCACCGCTTGACGAGGTTCCACCTGAGGATCCTTCTCCATGTTTGCGGCTCTTGAACCGGGCAAGCCACTCATCTTCGGTGGGAGCTTGCCACTGGACTGAGCAGCAACACCATCGCCTAGTTCAAAACGATCTTTTGCCGCCTTCAGCCTTCTAGTCACCTCAATGGAGAGAGAGGAAAGATCGAGCAGTCTCGATAAACAGGGCTATCTGTGCAATCTTGGGCGGCACAACTCTGAGTAATTTCTCGATGACTGTAGTCTCGTCAATTTCCTCACCGAGCATGGCCAAGTTTGCCACAAGGCCGGTCAGCCTAATGGAGAAGCCATCGATGGATTCACCGTCGTGGAAGGAGATCACTTCAAACTCCTTTCGAAGCTGTTGCACCTTTGCCTTCCGCACGCAATCGACGCCGACCCTCATGGTCTTGATGGCGTCCCAGGCTGCCTTCGCTCGTCTCCTTGGCGCAAGCACCTGAATCATCTCAGTAGGAACTGCACGCAGGATAGCCTCCATCGTCATCCTGAATATCTGCATCACCAAACTCCACCGCTTCCCATAATCCGCGCGCTTGCAACATCACCTTCATCAACAACGACCACTCTGTATAGTTGGTGCGTGTGAGAATAGGAAAAGTTGCAGAGCCTCCGGCATCCCTCACTGTCCGTTGCACGACCAGGTCACGGCCACCATCTCGGTGCCGTCTAGGCCTACGCGGTTCTTGTGACGGCGAGCATTGATGCTCCTGGCGTGGTGGCGGCCTGAACGCCCCTCCACGCTGCACTGGATCTGCAATAGCTCAACTCAGACTACCTAAACTGATGGCTTTGACACCAAGTGTTAGGTTTTAGTTGTGGGCTATGGAAATGGCAACAGCAACAGGCATATATATTTGCACTTCGCACTCAAGGTTTGAGCTGCAAAATGGAGCTAGGTAAAGCTACCTCTTGCTCTGGTTTTCTATTCCTTGTATAGAGATTACAACTGACTTAACTCTGCTGTTCGAAGCAATACAAATTTGATTTTTGCTACTTAGCTGTTTTAAACTACTTCCTATAGCACCCTATACATGGGTGTGTTCACACACGATTTATACTACTATTTGGTTAAATATATTAGCTTGTATACAGCCTAGCAAAAGTAGTAAAGTAATCAACACTTATCTGTCTTAGGGATGGTTGTGATGGATTTTTTTTTATGTTAGATTTTTTTTACTAACACTTTTTAAACTTTTTTAAAGCAAAATCAATATACAAGGACATGGTTATGGGCCCTTTTGCATCGTTATTATATTCTCTTCATTTACTTGGAAGTGGTGTTGATGTTGTTAAAGAGAAGCCCATGTGCTGTAAGGAGATATGTGATTTACTTCATTTAGCAAAAAATGTGGTACGTTTTTATTACATTTAAGTTGTTCGTATATTGGTATCTTGTCCTATTTTCATGTTTTTTGTATCTTTGTAGGAACTCACTGCATGAGATTTTACAACATCCTATTTTTTGGTCAGTTGATTTTTTTTTTGCTGCTATTGCATTTGCACACATTTTAATGCAAGATCCAAAGCTATTACCAGAAGTACCTGATCATGGGATTCGGATTACTGGTGTCATCACTGGTATGTATTTTTCCTGCGCGCGCTAAAGATTTTTCCCTTTTTTCAATTGTAGGATCGTAGACGCTAAATACTCCTAACTAAGCGGAAGCAATCGATTGATATAGATCAAGCACATGCAAGATTAGAGAACTCGTACCGGAGACACACATTTGATAACGCAGTTCGGCACCTGCCTACTCTACGGGGCAATGATTCTGGGCGCTCCTCTCCAAACAAATCCTTTTACAAAGAAGTACAGATGATCTGCTCTGGTCTGTGTTACCTTGCTCTGCAACAGCTCCTGGCTACGCCTCCATAGCGTCTTCTGCTCTGCCACAACTTCTGCAAACCTAACACAATCCCTCGCACATCTGTCTCTCTTCCTTGCAAAATTCTCTTTCTATTCCTCTCAAATCATTCTCTAATCTCTCTCTAATCTACCTTATTTTCGTAGCCGTCGTTTACACGTGGAACCCCTGCTTCATCTTCTAATCCCGAGCCTTCGTCTCCTTTTATAGAGAAAATTACGTCGGTTTCTACGTCGGTTCCGTCGGTTTACGTCGGTTCGCCCAGCTGGGCTGCACCCCGCTCCTCTCCTCCTGGGCCCTGCCCCCGCTGGCCGGCTTGCCGCACGCCGCCTGGGCTTTACCCCGCGCCTGCTCCCTGCGCTGTGCCCACCTGGGCCTCCCGCCCTCGGGCCTTGGCCACCCGAGCATGCATGCATAGCCACACACCCATGCATATGCATGCACAGTGCACAGCTCCTTTTTTTTTTTCTTCTTCTTCTTCTTTCACGGATGCTCTTCTTCTTTTCTTTTTCTTCCTTTTTCTTTTCTTCTTTCTACAAAATCACACACATATATTTCCAAAATCTCACCAAAAATATTAGTTCAATTGAAAAATCACTTCATCACATAATATTTAAAATATTCACTCAACAGCAATCACATTAACAATTCCAAGTCCTCATCACCCAGCACTAGCAACTTTGTTCTGCCCTCCCAATAGCATTCGGCCCGCCAAAAACCAAAAAAATCCACGCATTACTTAGCGATGGGCAATGAACAATTTCACCCAATTCATTAGAAAACATAACAGTAATTTGTCAGCTGGTATGCGTAATCCACAACTTTCCCTTTCCTCAAAACCTTAATTCTCTCTGCCATCAATCTCTTGTGCTGAAACAACCGCAATTTGGATGTTACGAGCTAGCTAAAAACGGCGGAAAAAAGAGAAGTGGTTACTTAGCGATGGGCAATGAACAATTTCACCCAATTCATTAGAAAACATAACAGTAATTTGTCAGCTGGTATGCGTAATCCACAACTTTCCCTTTCCTCAAAGCCTCAATTCTCTCTGCCATCAATCTCTTGTGCTGAAACAACCGCAATTTGGATGTTACGAGCTAGCTAAAAACGGCGGAAAAAAGAGAAGTGGGCAGGATTCGAACCACGGCCTCCCAGCCAACCAACTTGCTCAGCTAGCCAACCCACCAAATCACCCACCTTGCTGATATTTGTGGCAAAAAAATCGTGTTATACGTAAAAAACATGGACGGCCGGATCTGGCTGGCGCACGCGATCAGACGGCTGCAAATAAACGGGACGACGTGGCACATCGGTGATGACGCGTGACAGCGAGGGGCAGTTCCCCTTCGGCTTTGTACTATTTATTGATAAACCATACACAACCCATGACTCATGCGGGTCTAGCTAGCCTACTCATGAGTGTATAGCACAATGCTCGAGTAAAATGGATTCATCACAATTCACCATTATTTGTTTGTCCATAATGGATAAGAGTAATCCAAAGTACTTGTTACCTATCGAAAAGGGAATTGAAACCATCGACAACACACACACACACAATAAGGGAGCGTCTGCAGGGCAAGTGACTGCCCTTGCACGTGCGCCCCTCAGGCTCAGCAGTCGGCGAGACACGGGCAAGACACAGTTACCCGTCTTTAATTAAATAAAGGACGATTACTTTCTGGCGTCAGGCGCCCAGCGCGCTCCAGCTTCTCACGCCCGCCAGCGAGGCCGCCTGAAGTTAATCGCTAATCACGGCAAGCACCGGGCCAGCAGATCTTTGCGGCGTGCATGTCGCGCCACACAAAACCGACGGCCGATGCATGTGTTCAGGCACCCATTGTGACATGCACACAATCCGATCCAATCTAAAATTTGGTGAAAAAACATAAACACAAACCGGTAAAAAATATGTACTACGTCGTACTGTTGAAACATACAATATATACCACTAAAACATGTCGAAACATGGATTGGGACCTGATAAACATGTGAAACACATGGCTGTCAAAAACTTTATGTTCTCGCATGTTATCGCATGTTTCAGGTTGTTTCAAAACAATTTTGTCGTAACACACATGTACAAAAATGTTTCGTGCAAAAAAATGCTTGTTTCAGCAGAAAAATCATCACGTTTCATTGTAAAATGGATATATATTCACTTCATCGAAAAACTGCGAGTTAG
This sequence comes from Raddia guianensis, assembly GCA_036346415.1. Classification (NCBI taxonomy): domain Eukaryota; kingdom Viridiplantae; phylum Streptophyta; class Magnoliopsida; order Poales; family Poaceae; genus Raddia; species Raddia guianensis. Next base: position 8,411,511 of record CM070536.1, on the reverse strand, counting down.
TTACGGTGGGACCTACACCTGCATGCATGCGGCGCTGGAAAAAAAATCGCGTACATGTCGCGCCGTGCAACGGATAAAATACGAGGAAGGCCATTTTCGCGCGCGCGTGCGGGGGCGGAGTGTCCGATCCGTCCAGACGCCCGATCGGGAGTAATTCCGTTAAATAAAGTCAACAAAATAATGTATGAAAGTATAAGATTGACAATATAAAGACCTTTGAGGACACCCCAAATACATTGTTTCTATAAATCATTTGTAAATTAAATATCATGCCATATTGCATCTAGTAATTACTTTGTTTGTTTTTCTTTTCTTTCTATTTAGAACACCTATAGAAACTAACGGTCTAGTGGGTATTTATGGTTTTTTCACTGTCTTTTAATTAAGAAAGGACACCTTCTCTTTTTCCTCGCTAACTACCCTCCACCTCAGGAATCCGTCCTAGGTGATAGCTACAGAAACGTACGGTAGACATCATTATAGTGCGAGTGCCCTGAGAACTAAGGTTCGCGAAGGATTACAGAGAGAAGCAAAGTTGAGAGGCAAGCTCCAACTAATTCAGCTCAGACTATTACAAATCGCACGTTGCTCGAAAACTAAGTATTTGCATATGTATATGCGGATCTACTCAACCTAACTCATACAAGATACAATTATCGACCTTAGCCTAAAGTGGATGCAAATAATGGTGTTTAATTATTTGCATTTGTTAGGCCATTCTCATCTTGAAGTCGTCTTGGTTGATATTGGATAAGACTGGGATGTCGATGTAAGAAATGATAAATGTACTAGAATGGTTAGCGCGCCATTGGCGCGCCGTCCAAACACCCGTGTATCATGTACAGGAAGGCAGGGACAAAGCACAATAAAAAAACACATTATTTGCAAGATTTGTGTAATGCACGGACCACGATCTGAACACATAACATATATCTCGTATAATACAGACCAATCACGCATACAGATCATTCAAGAACCATATATATCCATATAAAAAAGTGATTGGTTATTAAATTGTTGCACATGGCAAATCACTTTTATATGTCAGTGCCATAAGGGTGAAGTTTTCGCTTTCCAGCCATTTAGCGAAGCAGAGGGGATAATGTAAATTGGGTACATATTCTTCAAAAGTAAAGTTGCATTGATGACTGTTTTAAACCATATATCCTATAGATAGGCCATGAGTCAGTATATTGCAATAAGAAACATATTTAAACCTTGAAAATCAAGCATGCATTGCTACTATAAAAGCATAGAAACGTAAGAGATTTTTGTCATATACCATGTCAGTCCGAAATGGCCCAATTAGTCCAATACTGTTGGTAAGGATTGCATAGACATCAAATAGATGATTCCCGCCCCCAACAAAAGAAACCTACAATATAAAATGAAATTTCAGCTAGGTAGGCGGCCCAATTAGTCCAATACAGTTGGTAAGGATTGCATAGGCATCAAATAGATGATCCCCGCCCCCAACAAAAGAAACCTACAATATGAAATGAAATTTCAGCTAGGTAAAATAAAAGGCAACAAAACGCTAAACCATAATACATGAAAACCACTATTGTTGGACTGTGGTGAACAATAAAAAGAAATATAGAAGTCAGAAAACAAAACGCCTGTCAGTGAATACTTTGCTAATTGCTTCAAATCCTTGTTGTTTTGCTAGCACGTATGCCCTAGGCTCACAACAAATTGAAATGTGCCGAAACAATCTAAAAAACCTACAAAGAAAAAATGACACTGGAATAGTAATTGTGGCCTGTTTATTTATAGAAGATACATTAGAATTTGTCCGTAATAAAGTTGAGCTGTAAAATTTAAAAATGATTTTCTCCACGTAACTAACTTTCCCTTCATTATTTTCCACTGGCAGCACCATAGTGTCAATGCAAACTGAAATTTAGAAGCGTGCATCATGCTAGTAAAATAATTAAGTTCTATTTTTCACTGTCAGCACCATAGTGTCAATGCAAAGTGAAATTCAGAAGCGTGCATCATGCCAATAAAATAAGATCGGAGGTTTTTCATTCAACTCATGTGCATTTTGTAAGCGATATATAAGAAAAGGCAGAAACTCAAGTGACCACAAACATATTTTTGTAAGCGAGGCTATGTTGATGAATATTTTCAGCTCCAAACCAGATAGGTTGTCCATGAACAGATACATTGTAAGAAGCATTGATAAGACCTGGAAATCAAGCATGCATATGACATTGTAAAAGAGCATTCATCATACTAAAAAAGAGTATAAATGCAATATTATTCTCTCATACCACTGCTGAATGAAAATGGTATAATCGGTCCAATATGCTTGGCCTGTATTAAATAATTGCCAATTTTTAATAAAATAGCTAGGCAAAGAATTCAGGATTTTTAGCTACCTTCAATTGCCTATAAAAGAATGGGCATAGATATAAGATACACTCATAACTAACACACAAAATTCTGGGTAAACCGTAATGTCATAGTTGACTTCATCAGGGAGTTGTATGTCGTTGTTGTCAAGGAGATATCCTGTCTGGGAACTAATGGGAGAGCGATCCCTGTCAAAATTAAAGGAACACCACTGGCTAGCTATGAAACGCAGCACTGTATTTTGTCAAAGCAAGCTGTAGGACACAGCAACAGAGAGACTAACCAAATAATCACTATTCACGGAATATTAGGAGGGGGATCACAAATAGTAGTAAAGTTAAGAATCTGGAAAAGGTAACATTAACATCATTACCATCATCAGTCACGATTGGAAATAATGTACGCACTTCAGCTCAAAGGTAACATTAACATTAACATGTATCATGCATTGTTTGACAAAGGCTGAGGAAGATCCTCACCTATATGGAGCAAACAGCGGCTGCATGACGGCAGGGGGAGCTGAGGCGGCTTAGGGTTGTCCCAAGAATCGCGGTCGTCGTATCCGGGCTTGGTCGGGGCCGGCATCATCGGATCTGTCCTCCGCGAAATCGCTGTCTTCATCAGCCATCGGGGCGCGGTTTGGACCAAAAGTAGGCCAGAGATGCGGTTGAGGGGGAGGGGGGGGAGAGAGAGAGAGACATTGAGAGAGAGAGAGGGGAGGAGCCTCGACCTGTGGATGCTGAGGATGAGGCGGCGGCGACGTGGCCGGAAGGGGCGGCGCTGGTGGTCAAGCATCGGACAAAGTGGAGGGTTTTGAGCGACGGCGGGCAAGCAAGGACAGGAGGCGGTCCAAGGAGGAGGGCAGCGGCATTCGCGCTGCATGGGGCTGGGACGGAGGAGGAACAGCGGCGAGCCAGCGTGAAGATCGGGAGGAGGAGGCGGCGGCACGGGGCGAGAGCGTGGGAGGAAGAGGGAGACGGGAGATTTGGGGGAGGGTTTGGGGGTGGGCTGGTCGGTGCCTCCAGTGGCATTGGCGGGTAATTACGCTCGAACTACAGGTGTATATAGAAAGACGAAAAGGGCTGCGCTGCACGTCACAGGAAAATTGAAGGGTGCGGACGAAATTTTGCACGGAGACAATACAACTGGGCGAGGACCTCAGTGGGAAATCCAGAATCTCGGGCGGTTCTTTCAAAAAAATTTCGGTGCTCAGGGGCAGCGCGTGGCGTGCTCCACGGAGTGCCACGCGGCCGGACAGGCGGGACCACGCTGCACGTGGCAAGCGCTACGCCGTGGTGCGTGTGCAGGTGGCTGGAGGGGCACGACGTGGCCCGATCTGGACCGTCGTCCACTCCGATCGGAAGGCTGAAAATAATCAAGCGACGTGGATAGCGTGCATGTACAGCTATAGGAGCGGAAGTGGCTTATAATGTCTTGGGGAAATGAGACATGCCCGCGCATCATACTCCAATGACTGAGTGAGTGCATTTGCATCATACTCCAGCAGGTTTAGCCAAACCATATGTGAGTGTATTCATGACAATTTTACCATTAATTGTTCGTCTAAAATAGGAGTGGTCCAAAGTAATTATTGTTACTTGCCGATCAAAGAGAACAGAAAATAATGCAGACATCAACAAGTAGCTCATCAGCAAAACACACACAGAATGAAAAACTGGACCAACAGAAAAACTTTCACCAATCTTTTTTTTTTTTTTATCTCCTCGCTCCAGCTTCAGCCAAGAAAACTGAAACCCAAATAATGTGTTGGTTAGGAGGTCCCTATGGGGGGAGGCAAAGATCAGCATCAACACGATATGGGGGCAAACCGATTTTCTTTCTCCCTGCGAAACTATAATGACAAGAAACTCCTCCCCACGATCTTGCCAACTCTCTCACGACAAGCCTATTTCTTTATTCCCAATGCCAACTACAGCCCTACCATCCGACTACCCGAGTTCCTCGTTTCGTCAAGTTCATCATCCAAAACGATTATACAAATAAACACTCGTCTGTGAGACCACCCCCTGCACATTACTCCACTGCTCTGGTCACCTAACCATGCATGAGCTTGCTTGCTTTGCCTGCTTGCTCCAATCATTCGCCCATGCGTGCCCTTCGCTTCGCCATCGCGTATTTTTATGCGCGTTTCCATGCCCATTTTTGTATTCCGTGGTTGCGCGGATTTCAGCGGCCTGGGCTTAGCTGTTTTGGCATCTCCAACTGGAATAAATTTGGCCAAATAATTTGCAAACGCTTCCGATATTTTTAAACCGTGTAGAAGGCTGATGTTGAAAGCTAGCGCAATGGTCAAGACCCAAGAGTTGTACACGACACGCGCCAACATTCTCTTTCTGAACTATATAAATACTGGCACACGTATCGCTGATCACAAGATAGAGAGATCGAAAATACTGGAGTACTGGACTACTACTGGTGCTTGGCCGTTGGCGTGATCGAGATGGAGTCGTCGGAGGCGAGCTGGCACTCGTTCGACCCGTCGGTCGCTGTGGAGGACTCGGAGGCGATGGCGCAGCTGCTCGGGGTGCAGTTCTTCGGCAATGAGCAGCAGGAGCAGGAGAGGCAGCCGGCGGCGCCGCCGCCGCCGTCCGTGTACTGGCCTGGCCACGAGGTTGAGCAATACTATAGCTCGGCAGCGCCGTACTACCTGCAGCAGCACAGCGCCTCCGGTGCAGGCTACGACCACGGGTACTACCATAGCACCGGCGGCGACTTCTTTTTCGTGCCGGAGGAGCAGATGGCTGCCGACGACCCGAGCTTCATGGTCGATCTGAATCTCGAGTTCGAGGCCCAGGACCACGGCGCCGGCAAGACGCCGTCGTGCAAGAGGAGGTTCGAGGATCGCAATGGGGACAATAGTACCACCACCGCGGACACCGTCGCAAGGAAGAAAGCGCGCTCCACGGCAATGGCGGTAAGTGCCAAGAACTCATGCACGATCGAAGGATATATAGAATCGGGTATTCAGATTAGCTTACGACGATGCCGACGATAATGGCGGTCGCTCGTCGGGGTGTGATGGTGCAGGCGCCGAAGAAGCGCAAGAGCGCGCCGGGAAAGAAGGCGCAGAAGGGCGCGTCCAGCCGGGGCAACCAGGAGGAGATCAGCAACGGCGACGGCAACGTGCAGAGCTCGGGCAACTACCTCTCCGACGACGACGATGACTCCATGGAGATGACCGCGTGCAGCAACGCCAGCTCCGCGTCCAAGAAGCCGTCGTCGTCGGGAGGCGAGCGCGGCGGCGGCGCGAAGGCGAGGGCTGGACGCGGCGCGGCCACCGATCCGCAGAGCCTCTATGCAAGGGTAACTACTAACTAGAACTGCCAGTCTGCCACGGATCACACAGTGCTTGTCTTGCCTGCCTCCTCGTCTCTAAATCTGAAGCTTGTTTCTGCTCTTGGTGCAACAGAAGAGAAGAGAGCGGATCAACGAGCGGCTAAAGATACTGCAGAACCTTGTCCCCAATGGAACCAAGGCAAGCCACCACTCTAATTAATTGTTCTGATAATGACAAAAACATCCATGGCTACGCGCGACAAGCTAGCTCTGGGATGGCAGATCGTTCTGATTTATGTGAGGACATGAATGGTTTTCAGGTGGACATCAGCACGATGCTTGAAGAAGCGGTTCACTACGTAAAGTTCTTGCAGCTCCAGATCAAGGTTGGTTCCAGCAGAGTTCCGATCAAAATTTATGTAACTGCCACAGAACGCTGCACTTTTCAAATGATAGGGTTTCACAAGGCATAATGTTTTGTGCATAATGCAGTACCGTTTCATGTACCATGCCGTGTGAAAGTTAATTAATTAACGGGCGGTACTCGATAATGCATGAATGCTATACTGTTCCAACGGTATTTTGTTCGTAGTTGGAATAAGTCAATACTACAAAAAAAAAAAAAAGTTATTTTATGATCCCAGTCATCTGGGCCTTGCCTTTCGCTCAAGCTGGCGATCGCGGCGGCGGTGTGTCTAGACGACTAGATTTGAGCAAAACCATAATCTTTTTTTTTTTTTTGTCACCAGCTTCTAAGCTCGGACGACATGTGGATGTTCGCGCCGATCGCTTACAACGGCGTCAATGTCGGCCTCGACCTCAAGATCTCTCCGCCGCAGCAATGATCGACGAAAGTCTGGAGCGCGACGCTGGAACAAGGCTGCTTGGCACCTTACAGAGCACATATACAGTCATACAGACGTCATTTTTTCTTCGTTTATAATTTCTTTTCTTCCTTTCTTCGGTTCATTTGATTCATCACCGACAGAAGGACGGCCTATATATATACCTTATTGGTCATTTTTTTTTACTACTATCTTCTCCATTGCCTCCATGAACAGCATTGGTATGGGAAAACCCGGTCTTTCTCATTTTTCTCCGGGCAATCTACTCCATATAACCATAAGATTATTGTAACTGGAGGTGTATGGATGAAGGCAGAGGTGTAAGAAGACTAATTAAAAGGCAAAGATATGATTTGACAATCATGGTTGATCTTGGTACCGGTATCCGCGGTACAATTTTTTATGCTATTAAAAAGATCATACTGATGGTTGATGAGTGATCTGGGTCATGTCCATTGGATGTGTTTGATTTATTTAGTTGTAGAGAGTTGGATGAAACAAAATAAAATAGGATGGAATAAAAACTGTACAAGATCGGTTGACCAAACCGATCGAACCGTGTCGTACAACATAAACCATGCATATTCGATCTGTAAATGAGAACTATCATGTACCATTTCATATGATCTCATCTCACCAACCAAACACATGAACGAGGAACCGTATCATCTCATCCCACCAATCAAATATCTGAACCTTACCAGCAGATACCATTCCATATATACAAGAGCCTCATTTAACCAACCAAACACATCCAAAATCATGTCGCATATATCATTTACAATAATAAACTCATTTTGTCTTTCAACCTTTTAAAATTATCTAATAATATAATAAATTTATCTTATTTATTTCTTCATTCCCTATACTGCTATGTGGCATGTACCAACATCGATGGCCCACGCACGAAACCGAACGTGTATGACTTGTTCACTCACAGCCTCCACGATAAAATATGGACTTTCTATCTAAATAAAAGCACGAAAGCTTGCATATAGGATAATTTTAACCACACACTGCAGTAAACACAAGCAGCCTTTTGAAAGGGTTAGCAGGTTCATTGTCGTGAAGAGGAACAGCCAACCTACCACTGCAGGAAACTCAGTTTATGTGGACGGCCAAAAACTTAATGTCGGCGGTCAAAAAAGCCGCCGAGAAATCCAAACCCTATGTCGGCGGCATACACCGGGCCGCCGACATAGAATCAAGATTCCCCGCCCTCAAGCGAACGGGAGGTTTCCCCTTACTCTATATCGGCGGTATAATCAAGGCCGCCGACATAGCAACACCACCACCCCGCGCTGCCGGGAGATTTGAAAAATTTCCCCCTCCCGCCACTTCATCTGTCTCGGCAGCCCAGATAGTCCCGTCGACACTGGTCCTTCCCGGTCACGGCACCTTCACAGCCTTAACGGCGGCATCCCAAGGTGGTCCCACATGGCAGAGGTGGCACGTCTATGCCATGTGGGCCCAGAGTAAAATGACTGGGTGCTGGAGATCCACCTATGTCGGCAGCCTTAACTATGCCGCCGACATAGAGAAATTAGAAAAAACAGGGGGCGAGGCGGGGCTCGAACCCGCGCCGCAGGGAGCCCGCGCCTCGCCGCGCGCTGTTAACCGAGTGGGATGATAGACTTATTCGACCTTAGGGGGCACTGAACTTTTTAACCCGGTATAAAAACCTATGTCGGCGGCTATAAGTATGCCGCCGACATTGATGCACCTATGTCGGCGGCTTTACACATGCCGCCGACACAGAGCCTTCCACCCTCCTTTACAAACCTCCCTCGCCTCCGCCGATAGGGTCGATTGGCCTACCCAAGTTCTAAGGGCATGAACTACACTTATTATCTCTTGGTTTTATTGATATAAGCCGCCATTCAAAAAGACATACTGTGGAAATGTTTTTCGGTTTAACCAACCCTTCGTAGTGGCTAAGGTAATCGATACGTGTAAACTAGTAGTCGGTAAATGAAGTAACATAGCGCGAAAATTGTCGCTATGCGGATATGATCATGTAGAATGGGTTAGTACGTGTAGTGCAAGCTCTACAATATTGGTTTGCCCTATTGAACCGCCCAGGAGAGCCGGTTTTCCGCTTCGAAAGGTTGACGGTGTAGTCTCTTTGTCGGCGGCCAGGAGGAACGGCCGCCCACAAAGGTGTAGGCGAGTCATCATTATCGGCTGCTGACGTATTGCCGCCGACATAGGTACAGATATGTCGGCGGCCCCTGTAATGCCGCCGACATTGATGTGTCTCACTAGCCTGTGGCCCCGAGCTACTTGCGGGACCATTGTATGGGCTGTGTCGGCGGCTTCTGTACTTATGTCGGCGGCAATAGGCTGCCGACACAGACCCAACACTTGTAAAATCTTATAACTCGTGCTCGATTTGGTCACGGGCGCAATCCCCCGCCGCCAGCTCTTCTCCTGCGACGCCGCCGCCGCCAAATCCGCCGCCGCCTTCCTTCCTGCTGACCCCCGCCCGCCCGTCGCCGCCCGCGCCGTCCCGCCCCTGGCGCCACCCATTCTCATAGCCGGCCCGAGCCACCCCAGCCGTCGCCGCCCGCCCGTCCCGCCCAGCGCCGCCGCCGCCCGCCGCCGCCCGCCTCATTGCGGACCTCCCGAGCGGCCACCTCTCCTCCCAGCGCCGCCACCTCCTCTCATCATCGCTTTCGGCGCCGTCACGCCACAGTAGGTACTATTCCGACTTTTTTTAAATGTGGTAGCTATGTCGTCGGTAATTTTAGTACCGACGACATTAGTGGTTGCAATTAATTAGTGTACTGTAATTAATTAGATGTGAATGCCTAATTAGCTATTCGTTAACTAGATGTGCATGCCTAATGACATTAGTAGTTGAAATTATGTGAACGGGCGAAGTCAAACCCGTTGAGGCGCGCACATTTTCGTAAGGAACACGGACGGTGATTCGGTGTGTTTAGTTCACGAGAGTGTCGTGCTCGAGCTGTCCACGTTTTGGACAGCCCACGGATGTTGGTTTGGGTATGGGGTCGTACCACGGAGGTGCACGGTCGGAAATTCGGTCGCATAACCCTATTGTTCTCCTTGTGCATAACGTAACGATGACGTCGTGCCGTCGTTGCCTTTGGGAATCGGGGTTATCTTTGCGAATTTCGACCAATGCACCTCCCGTGGCCATGACCTCCATACCCAAACTAACATCCGTGGGTGGGTAAGGCCTCCTATTTAGCTACACATAGACCGTAAATGTCGTGCGATAGATCGTTTACTTGTCGAATAGATATATAATGCAGGAATGTGAATGCATTAGTGAATGTCTAGTGCTAAAATGTAAATCCGCTATTGAATATACATGTAGTAGTTAAGCGATGGAAGATCGACGGTGGATGTACGATGGTTGGAAGAAGTCTGGGCACTACACGAATGAGTGGTTCGAGAAAGCTGAAAAGTTTGTCGAAGATTCTTTTTGAGAATTCCGCAACCCTACCGTAGCAAAAGTGACTTGTCCCTGCGCTAACTGCTCGAATACGGAGAAGAGGTCGAAGAGGGATATGACCGAGCATCTCTGTAGGCATGGTTTCAAACCAAACTACTTTGTATGGGTCTTTCATGGCGAGAGGAAGCGTCCGGCGCCCGTGTCTAGCTCTGTGGATTTTGGGGAGGGCTTCGATGAAGTCGAGCCCGACAGATTGGACGATCTAACGGATGATGTCGGTAGGGCTTTTAATCTATCTCCTGAGGAAGAGGCCGAGCCACTTGCTCAGAAATTCGAGAAGCTCCTTGATTCTGCCAAGGAGCCACTCCATGGGCATACCGATGTGACCGTGCTCTCTGCGGTTTCGCGTCTGGTGGCGGTGAAGACCAAATACAACCTATCTGCCAATTGCTTCAATGACGTGTGCAAGCTTCTGGATAGCCTACTTCCGGCTGGGCACAAGATGACTCGAAATCTGTATGAGTCGAAGAAGCTTTTGAGCGTGTTAGGCATGCCGTGCGAGAGGATAGACTACTGCCCAAAGTTATGCATGCTTTATCGAAAGACCGATTCTGAGCTGACTCATTGCAAGCACTGTGGTGAGAGTCGGTACGTGGTAGTTATTGGACGAGATGGCGTAGAGAGACAGACGACGGTTGCTCAAAAAACCTTATGTTTCTTTCCGATCACTCAAAGGTTGCAACGTCTGTACATGTCCAACACCACGGCCAGACATATGAGGTGGCATAAAGAGGGCATACGTAGGAAGGAGGGCGTGATGACGCATCCATCAGATGCAGAAGCCTGGAGGCATTTCGACCAGCAACACCCTAAATTTGCAGCTAAGCCCAGAAATGTGCGTATCGGGCTATCCACCGACGGGTTCACCCCATTCAATATGACCTCGCACCCGTACTCGTGCTGGCCTGTATTTGCCATCCCATACAACCTGCCGCCTCAATTTTGTCTGAAGAAAGAGTACATGTTCCTTTCTGTAATCATACCCGGTCCTAAATCTCCTGGAAAAAACTCAGACCTATTCATGCAACCACTTGTAGAAGAGCTGAGCGACCTCTGGACCAACAGGGTTTTGACACATGATAGCTATAAGGGGCAGAACTTCAAGATGAGGGCCGCCTACCTATGGTCCATACACGATTTTTCGGCGTATGGCATGTTTTCGGCGTGGAGCACCCATGGAATGTTGTCGTGCCCTAAATGCTTCAGAGACACAGATGCATTCAAACTAAAAAAAGGGGCAAGGCATGTTGGTTCGACTGTCACCGTCGTTTCCTGCCTCCAAATCACCCATTTAGGAAGAAAAGAAATACGTTTCGTAAAGGTAAGACAGTGAGGAAGGAACAGCCACCAGAACGGTTTGAAATGGATGATATCATCAAATGGCATGAACATTTGGCCCAGAAAGACAACAAAGACATATATAGGAAAGGCCACCATTGGACTCATAAATGCAGCATCTATAATCTTCCTTACGCAATGGACCTGAAGCAGCCTCACAATCTCGACCTGATACACCAGGAGAAGAATATGTGTGAGATAATCGTCAACACAAATTGGGACATCCAACATAAGACTAGAGATAACACAAAAGCTCGGTTAGACTGTGCTTTGATATGTGATCGTCCGGAGTTGAATCTTGACGAAAACGGAATGAAACCTAAGGCGAAGTATTGCCTCACACGTGCACAAATAAGGCATATCCTAGTCTGGATTAAGAAAAAAGGTAAAATTCCCTGATGGTTATGCGACGAGCCTTCGTCATGCCGTTAGTACAGAACAATGCAACTTAAATGGAATGAAGGCTCACGACTATAAAGTATTCATAGAGCGTCTGTTTCCTGCCGTATGGCGTGGCTATGTCGACGACGCTATTTGGAGAACACTATCAGAGCTAAGCTTCTTTTATCGAGAGTTATGCGCAAAAGAGATATCCGCGTCGAGGATGGAGGAATTGGAGAAGGAGATTGTTGTGGTCATCACAAAGCTCGAGAAGACGTATGTTCCTGGTTTTTTCAATTACATGCAACATCTATTGGTGCACTTGCCGTACGAAGCAAAAGTTGGGGGTCCGGCACAGTTTAGATGGATGTACCCTGTTGAACGGATGATGAAAAATCTTAGATTGAAGGTGAAGAACAAAGCACGAGTCGAAGGTAGTATTGCCGAAGCTTGGCTCATTCAGGTATCGCTCATTTTACGGACAAATACTTTGCGACAAGAAACAAGGTACATGTGCCACAACTGAGGTATAAGAAGGCACGACGCAAAAGTACTTCCAACCTTGAGGTGTTCCATGACCAAGCCGGACGAAGCGTTGGCAAAAGCACAACACGTGACTTGGATGATGCAGAAAAATTAACATCCAGCTCTACGTGTACGACAACATGGATGAAATGAAGATTTACATCGAGTAAGTCAATATTTTATATATAATTGAATGAAACATATTTTGTTGTAGTCAATATAATTGAATGAAACATCTATTCTTGTAGTCAATTTATTCGAGAAGAGTGAAAAAGACCAGGTGAACCCTCGGCCGCTCAAATTGAGAAGTTGAAACGACAAGGCCGTGGGCAAAACTATCCAAACATTCTTATATGGTTTCATTACCACGTAAGTTTATCCTCTTAAACCGCACATTTCAGTTTCGATACGTAACTTCTATTTGACTTGTCGTGCATATGCTTATGCAGTGTCGTACACGTTCCAGCGTGCACAACGATCTACGACAAATGTCACGTGGATGCAATCGTACGATTAAGGTCCATGGATGCTATGATTGTCATGGATATCGATATCGATCCGAAGCAGCGGAGTCTGCTAGTCCAAATGCTACCACGGTGAATAGTGGGGTCGTCAGTTATGTCACAGACCCGTATGGTGGTCCAGACCAAGAGTACTATGGGATCATTGAGGAGATTGTGGAAATATGCTACGAAGGCAACAACGATCTCTCGCTAGTACTTTTTCGGTGTAGATGGTTCGATATTGAGACTGGGGTGCGGCGTACTCCCGAGTTGGGTCTAGTTGAAATTAATTAAACGAAGCTATATCAAAGGCCCGACGTGTTCATTCTCCCCGAACAAGTCGAGCTAGTGTTCTATCTGCCATACGCCCACCCGAATTACAAAAATTGGTGGATTCTTCATAAATGTCATCCCGTTGGTGGATTGTCCAACATCACGGAAGAAGACTACGAGCCTCCTGAAGAGTCATATGTGGAGCCATTTCAAGAATACGACTTGTCAGGACAGCTGCACGTCGATATTGGTGATATGCAACAGCAGCCGGAGAAGGAAGGGGAAGAGGAAGACGAAGACGAAGTGGAAAGCGAAGAAGGGGAAGAAGAAGAAGAGGAACATGAGGAGGAAGAGGAAGCAGAAGCAGAAGATTTTTAACGCATTCATATTTACTTATAACTAGCTAGGTACAATTGCTTTATTTATTTTTATTTTCATTTATCTCATGTCGATCTAATTGTATCATTTACTTTCTTTTTTGTAGGATGACTGGGTTTCGGTGCAGGTTAGCTGGAGCGACGGGAAAGCTCTTTGAGATTAAGTATAAGAAGAGAGGGCAACACATGGCGGAGAAGGGAGTGGGAAAAGGGAGCGGGAGTGGACAGGAGGGGGAGACGGCCGAGGAGCAGCAGCCGGCCTTGCAGGTCGTGTCAGGAGAGGGAGAGGGAGCGGGAGGGGGAGAAGGGAGCGGGGAGGAGGTTGAGAGCGGAGAGGATGAGTGGGATTAGGAGGCGGCGGACCCGACAGGGGGTGTGCAACAGGGTTATAAGGAGAAGTGGGTGCTAGACGGGAGTGGTGAGGAAAGTACAGGGGAGGATGATGATGAGAGTGATGATGAGGATGAGGATGAGGTGGAGGATGAGGTAGACGCTCAGGCTTGGTTGGGGAGATGGAGGATGAGGATGAGGGCGAGAGCGAGGGGCGAGGACTCGTGCCCTTCGAGGCTGGCGAGTCTGAGCTCCAGCAGACACCGGGACGGAACAAACTCATAAAAACAGCGAAACTCCAAATGAGAGGATCTGGTGCGGGTTTCCGCTAGGAAGAGGTATGTGTACTAATCACTTCAACATCTCATTTCTGATGTTTTTTAGGCATCAACACAATATTGCTAATTAAACACTTGTCCTAAATTGTACATGCCGTACGTTGGTTTGCGTCAACAAGGGGCGGGGGCGGGCCGGAAAGCAGATAGGGGTGCTCTGCAGACACTACTACCGGGGACAGTGGGCACTTGGCGAGGATAGGCGCCCGGTGATGACTTGGAGCGATTACGACCTCGTGGGGTACGAGGAGGGAGGAACAGTCGCCGATGCCGTCGTCGACGAGTTCTGGGTAACATGTTCACTACTTTAATCATTTGTGTTTTTTTATACAATTGACGAAGTTACTACTTTAACCATTTGTTTCTTTCGTCATGTAGGCACGCTACCGGTTGAACCCTCCCGACGACTCCGCCGAGCACTACGAGGCTGCTCGCCGTGTGATCGACAAGATGGCATTCAAAAAGGTTAGAGACTCTCTCAGGCTTGCTCGTTTGGATACGGTGATCAAGCACTACCGATCGGAGGGCACGAGGATCACAAGGGACTAGGCTGGTCAGGAGTACCTGGACGAGGAGCAATATCTTCCCTGGCGTCCAGACTGGTTGGACATGGAGCCAAGGGGTTGGAGGTATCTTTGCCTCACTTGGGAGATGCCTGAGTGGATCGCCATGTCCAAGAGGAACAGGGAAAACAGAGAAGTCGGGGCTGAAATGTGCACCACCTACATGGGCGGCCTCGGCATGGGTCACGTGGCACGAGACTTGGTGAGCACATTCATCTTTTATACCTATAATTTACTAGATTTGAAAAGGTTTAATATGCCACTATTTGATTTCACACAGGAGGCTGTATCCGGAGTTGAGCCCTCAGGATTCACCGTGTGGAGGGTTGCACACACGCCACGTGTGCTCCCAGACGGGAGACAACCACCGATGCCGCCAGCTGCCCAGGAGAAGGATGTAAGTAACCAACTCTTTTCGCTTATTTACATCTACTCGATAGTTTCTAACTATTCCGCATCATCTCATTTGTTCGCAGGATGCATATACTGCGGCCATGCGAGCGAAGCACGGTGAGGAGTGTGACCCCGCCAACATGCCAGCCGACCCTGTGGTTCTCTACGACGAGTTTGGTGGGAGGGCTCACGACAAGTATGGCATGATGGACTCCGTCGTCGATCCCACAACAGCATCGCCGAGGTCGAGAACACGTCGACAAAGAGCCTCCGCCGCCACCTCCGCCTTGACTAGAAGCCCAGGCCAAGCATATCGAGGAGTTGCTACAAAAAAGGGCGGCGGACGAGCAGCGGCAGCAACAGCAAGCGCAAGCACAAGCGGAAAAGAATGCGGGGAATGAGAGGAGGATGGATATGCTCCAGAATCAGAACCTCTACCTGATGCAATTTTTACAAAAGGTAATTAAAAAATCATGTTCTATTCGCAGTTATAGCTGTTGTTGTTCCATATCATATATGTATATATTCGCAGGCATTTTCAGGGGCAGGGTCCTCCAGCCAAGCCCCAGCGCCTCCTACATCACAGTTCGCCTACACGCCGTCGCAGGGGCCACCACCGACGCAGCCCGGCGCTTTCCCCTCGTTCGTGCTGCCACCCTGGATGCTCCAGATCCCGCCAGCAGCAATGCCTTCTCTAGGGGTATGTATTTCTAACATAACATTTTCATAAGAGTACATAAATGCACAAAGTTAGTCAGATACATAATTTCCTTCGCTATTGCAGTGTCGGCTCAGCTACGCTGCGCATGCACGAAATGTGCAGCGAGGAGGCGACAACAGATGCCCACGACCTCGAGGCCCAGCCGGTTTGTAGAGGGCTTCTTTGCGCGAGATCCCAACCTCTCTGGCGATTCGCAGAATCATTAGGTTTAGTACGTACGCACTTGTCGATGTCTAGGATATAAAACTTGCTTATATGACATTGTTATGGCCTTATATATGTGCTATCATTTGGTTATATATATATGTGGAGGTTGTGTGTCATTTGGTTATGTTTGGGGAGGGCTATGTGCCATTTGGTTTATATTTGTCGTTGAATTTGTGTTTTGCATCGATGTTATTGCGGAGTGCTCGAAAAGAGGTGGATTCGAGCACCTAAATATGTGGATGATGTGTGGACAAACTGGGGAGGGCTATTTCTGCTGTGAATTGTATATTTTTGCAAGTTAAAATTGGTGTTTTTATCAAAAAAGCAGCAATTTTAATTGTTGATGCAAATGCCTATGTTGGCGGCCCTCTATAAGCCGCCGACATAGGCCTCCTCCAGACGATCGGCCACGGCCAGCAGTCTCGGCGGCAGAGGGTAAGGCCGCCGACATTGCCTTAGATCTACCTCGGCGGCATAGGGTAAGGCCGCCGACATTGTCCACCTCAGTCGCCTGGTTTATCATTTCCTATCCTAACCCTATGTCGGCGGCATTCCATATGCCATCGACATAGGTTGTGCCATGCGTCGTCCCTTCGTCGCCCGGTGGAGCCCACTTGTCAGGTTGCCGTCAAACGGCGCGGGCCGTCACGGGCTTAGCAATGTCAACGGTTGTTGAAGTCGCGGACATAGGTGGCAACTGGGGCAGCTTGCGCTGGATGCTGCTTTGTCGGCGGACCCGACGACAGAAGTGGGCTATGTCGACCACGGGTTCTCGGCGGCGTAGTGTCGGTGGCTAGCCGCCGAGATAGAGTTATGTTGACGGTATTTTGGGCTATGTGGTCGGCTTTTGCCGACCACACTGACCCTGGTTCCTGTAGTGTACGGGTTACCAACTTACCATCCACGGTGGTGCTCTGGGGCTACTAACGGTGGCCATGGCATCACTGTGCCTCATCTCCCTGGCAATACAAATGTCTGGGTAGCTCTACCCTTCGTCATGTGTTGCAGCTTGTGCTTATAGAAAATAGTGAATTACTTCCATTAGTCACGAAAAGAAGTCGCCGTTGACTTTTGCACACATCTTTAACCATTCGTCTTATTAAAAAAAATTTTATTCATGAGACATTGACTACATTTTATTAACATTGTCGGACGCCAGGTCATAAGCATTACCGTAAAATTATTCATGAGACACTGAATACATTTTTGTCACCCTAAAAAATTGGCACTATTTTTTTACAATGAAATTGGCGTCATTTTTCATTGCATGGTAAATTTTGCATGATGCTAAAATTTTGGCGCCTATTTCTTTCAGTGGAAAACTTTTTTAATTCCATTTTCTATGGCTACTATCACTTTTTTCTTTTTCCCATCTAATTGATCATTGCATAATTAGTGTCTATCTCTGCTATTAGTTTCTTTGCTAGTGCTATTATTTTTTTACTAAGGTGGACCAAAGAAAATTGAATCTATATGCATGGCATAAAAGGAAAGAACATGCGCGAGATAGGTGGTTGCAAAATCTTGCTATCGGGTGTAGTTCAAGGCGTAGATGATAATCATGCAATCACAGAGAAGACAAAAACACAAGACGTAGGGGTGGGATTCTGCTTTATTAATATCAGAACGGTAATACAATGAGTCTTAACCTCTTTTTTTACAAATAGATTACTTAAATTGTAGTTTGGATCCAATGTGAAAAGTACCCGGGCAGTTGACCGATCAAGACACACAACTTATAGCCTTGCTCAATTTGAACCGACCAAACCGACATGGAATAGAGATTCTGCAACAGAACTATCCAATAGGTAGACGGGATTTGAATTTTCTGAAAGAATGAAAGGAAAGAGCAGACATGTAATAAGTGGAACTATGCAAGGGGTACGTAGACATGAGTTAAACTATTTTGAAATGAATGAAATGAAAGAGCAGGTGTGCGGAGGAGATGTAAGTACATGTGATAGGTGAAACTATCAAGTAAGTACATGTGGTTTAATTTTTTTATAAAAAAAAATGAAAGGAAAGAGCGGACACGAGATATTAATAGGTGGAATTATCTAATAAATAGATGTGATTTGAAATTTTTTGAGAGAGATTGGCTAGTTATGATTTCAATGAAGACATGATAATAGAGATGGATGATAAAGATTTGGTGAAACCACCACTACCATCACAACGCCCCTTTTACTATTTCTCATATACTAGTAGGGTGCCCGTGCGTTGCTACGGTTTCCCTTTGTTCAAAAGCGTTGTTTTTTCATGGGTTGTACAAAATACTTCGATAACATTTAGCTTGGAGATAAGTGCAACACACTTTAATCTAAACCCTAAATCATAAATCTATGAAGTGAGGACTTCTCTATAGACGATATTCTTGGTAAGTGTACCATCTGATAGGGTAATCTCTTCCTTTGTAGTCGCAGCGAGAACTTTGAGTTTGCTTCTAGCTGTTGCTCGTGACATTGCGACGTATAGCTGTCCATGTGAGAAGACCGGATTAGGGAGATAAATACCAACATGCGGGATTGTTTGCCCTTGGGCTTTATTGATGGTCATTGCAAAGCTCAGTCTAATAGGAAATTGTTTTCTCTTAAACTTGAAGGGGAACATTTCATCGTCAGACGGACACAAAGGTATGCGTGGGAGGAAGACTCTTTTTCCTGCATGTTGTCCTAGCACAATTTCTGCATCAATGGTGTTCCTTTGGAATGCTCGGACTACCAGCCTTGTTCCATTACACAAACCATTAGGTGGATCAAGATTTCTGAGCAATATGACTGGACAATTAACCTTAAGCTTTAGGATGTGCGGCGGCAAACCATTTGGTGTCAAAGAATTCAAGAACTCCGAGGGATAGTGATTGTTAGGATCATCCACTGCACAATCGAAACTGTGATAGACCATTTGCTCTCCTGGAAAACGTTCGATTAGCTTCATGTTTATGCCATCAACGTTCTCATTCCTAGTTGACAGAATAACTCGTGACGTGATGTAGTTCGAGTTGGTCATGTTTGCCTCTAACATTGGGAAAACTATATCAATGAGGTCATCGATGTTAGATTGTTCACCAGTGTAAGGGACACATATCTCGCTAGGTAACCTTACGTAATCATGCTCGATGGTTTCCTCAGCACCATTTCCGATGCGCAATAAGTAATCTGAAAATGAAGGATCAGCCTGAGCCCTCATATTCTGCACAAGCCTCAGCTGACGCATGTCATCCCATAGGTAGGATCTACGTAACGTTGCATTTATTATTTGCGCCCTCGTTCCCTTCCGTACAACCGGAAGGACCTGTCTAAAGTTACCTCCAAAAACAACCGTCTTTCCTCCAAACGGTAGACCAGGTTTATCCATGATGTCTCTCATGCTCTTATCAAGTGCCTCAATTGCCTGTCTTTTGGTCATAGTAGCTTCATCCCACAATATAAGTGAAGCCTGTTGAAGAAGTTTTGCTGTCCCACTTTGCTTGGTAAAGTTACACACACCACCATCCTGTATGGTAAGTGGTATTTTGAATCTTGAATGTCTTTTTCTACCTCCGGTATGATGGGCGGCTACACGGATGTTCTTTGTGGCGATTGCTATATTTCCATCTCTCCGAACTCTTGCAAGCAAAGCTTTGTATAGGAATGTCTTTCCTGTTCCTCCAGGGCCATCAACAAAGAACACACCACCAGTACCACTATGAACAGATGCTAATATGTTGTCATAAGCATGCCGTTGTTCACGATTGAGGGATGACACGGCCGAGACGTGCTCCTGGTCTACCTCAATATTGGTCTCTTCAAAAATTTCCCTTACCACACCAGACATGGCGTCATCCGAACCATGAATCTCAGAAAGAGGGAACAATGTTATATCCTTACCCATCGACTGTAGGATATTTCTAATATCCATCAACACCATCTGTTCTACCTCATGTGAATTCCTTTGGGCCCGCTGGAAGTCATCGGACATTGCTTCTAAGTGTTTATCCCAAAGACCTCGCACATTGCTAGGTTCACAAAAAACCAAAATTGTAGCAAATAGCCTTCGTAGAGATACCGGCATTTGGAAAACTTCAGCCTCAGTCAGACATTCATCGATGCTACTATCTGCCTCGATAAGTCCTCTTTTCTCGGCAGCTTCTCGGAAGGTATGGTAGACAATTCCTTCAAATTTTCTTAGATCTTCATATGAAGTAGGGCCTCGTACGTGGTTTAGTAACACTCTTAGATAATATCTCTCCCCCTCTGCAGGATGTGCAGAGATGACCCGTCCAACTTGCGTGCGTTGTTGTCTCGGTTTCTATTTTTTCAGCCTATTCTCCCAAACTGCATATTCTGGAAACTCCCTGTACAATAAGCTTCGAGCCCATGAGAATTCTTGATTCGCCTTAAAGAACTGAGTCAACATCGATTTCTCGACACCCTGTGAATCCAAAACTCTACGCACATTAGCATTCTCTTGGTAGGAAACAAGATGCATGCCTGGAAGATGTAGTTGCAATTTGTAGTAATCGGCGAGATACCATTTAGGTCAAAACCATAGATTCTCCATAAAGCCTCTTGTGGGCCCACCCATCTAGCCTCTCTGAAATTTTCAATCTCATTAATCTCATTGTTGCCATCGACATCATTTATAGACACGGATGCCCTGTCATGCCCCTTGTAGATGTACTTGTAAAGGTATTTGACGGCATGAATGCTTGAACAAACCTCAACATTCATGTGACAATCATACCTTCTCAGTAGACTTGGACAATATGGCACAACCCACCTATTGTCCAAGACATGCCCTCTAACTAATTCTGTCTCCCCGTCCTCCCTTCTTCTATATATAGGGTAAGCATCCTTGCCTTGCAGTGTCGTGGCCTCAAACTGGCGTGGATAATGGCACTTGCAATGACCATCTTTCATGCAGGGGCTATGTCTATTTAAAGAACCACATGGTCCATGCATCATGTGTTTAACTACCATTTCACGCAGCTGGGGATACTTGTCCTTGTTTGGAAGTTCTGCCGAGATGACCCTGTCATACTGTTCTAGGCTTGTTAGTTTGTCGTCGGATTGCATGATAAGTAGGAAGTGTGCATGTGGCAGACCCCTTTTCTGGAACTCAATGACATGGACTTGTGCGACCACGATGCCAAGGATGTGTTTATGGAAGAGCTGGTGCTTGAGATCTTCTAGTTTGGCCCTAAATACTCTGACAACTACATCTGGTCGGTCTTGAGGCGTCTGTCCTGGTTCGAGTTCTCTAGTTATTTCTTCCCAATTTGGGTTACAAGTCATAGTGAGAAAGTAATCTGGTTTTCCATACTTCTGCACCAAGGCCATGGCATCCATGTATCGTCGTCTCATGTCCCTTCCACCCCCAATAAGCGATGCGGTAGGACACATCTTTTGCCCAATGCACGCGCTCTGGTTTCACTGCGCAGATAAACTATCAACTAAACCTGTGCAGATCAGCCCTTATTCTTGCTTGGTTATGGAGTATATAGTTGAGCCGTGTTGTCTCAAGCTTGATATAGGTATCCACAATTGCTGGAATAGGCGCCTCCATGCAAGATTGTGTTGAATATCCCACGACGCATCTGGAATTTGTAGCAATAATATTCGCGCATCGTGACGCACAGCTGGCTATTAGTGTCTGTCAAAGAAATAAGAGCATATGGTTAGTTATTAACTTGATCAAGGTTATGAAATCATTACTTCCAACAAACTAACCTACCTGGGTTGTCGGGATTTGTGGATGACCTCCTGATCTGGCTCGGATGAACGCCAACCTTTGGTATTTCTGGATGCCACCCAAGCTCACCTCTTGGGAAAATAAGAGGATATGACAAAGGGTCATAACATCCATGATGAGGCCTGATTGAGTAATATCTGCTGTCGTTACCAAAGAGGGTAATCCCACGTTCAATATGTCTGTAAACCTCATTCCCCTCGACCCACACAGCAGCCACCTCTGATGTTAATGGTCTATTATAGGTTCTCTGGTCTAGTTTGTAGTCCGTGTTTAGGAAAATACGACACTCATCCATGTCGTCCACTTGCCCTAGGCTCCTAAATGTCTCAGAGTAGGGATTGTCTCTTAGGATATCCACCAAACCTGCAATAACATAACGGTCTCTTGCTTGGAACAACTCTCCTCTAGCTTTTCGAAAATGGTGTGATAAGCTAGGATCATCATCGTAGAAGTATAGCTGCAAGTGGCTTGAGCTCTCATCTCGTTTTCCAAAGGAGTGTATGTTGTGGTAAATTTGTCCGTTTGCTTTAAAGGTGTATACTCCGTCTCTTGCGCTTGCAAGCTGCTGGTCATAGTCACAAGCAAAGGTGGTGAACGAGAAATGACCATTGAACCATATAGTATTGTCTAGGAAATGGTGTGAGTTTGGGTCCTGTCTCGTGTATAGCATTCGAAGCTCGTTAGGCGGCTCTGGCATCTCAATTTTGACCTTCCCATCTCTGCAACAAAATCCCAATGTTTCATATTCTAACTTTTTTGCACCACAATGGCGACAAACTGGCACCGGCTTCAACATATGAGTGTTTTCTAGTAGATTTTGGTATACTACGTCATCAACATCATGGTTGTTGGAGCCTACCACAGAGGCATTATTAGTACCAGTGACATTTGTTCCATTGGAATAGTTAGGACCAGAGTGGTGCATCGGCGATCGCTCGTGGGTATTGCCGAACTTCGCCTTGCTGCCTTTGTTCGGTGTCTCACTTGCATAACGTTCTCTAGCGCGTGCTCGTCTGCTTGCAACTTGATCGGGTGTCATGCTTGCACGACGTGCTCATCACGTTCCTTCTTGCCTCTGCACGATGCATTGTTCTACCACGAGTGCTTGCTTCAAATGATTGCG
Organism: Raddia guianensis; assembly: GCA_036346415.1. Lineage (NCBI taxonomy): Eukaryota > Viridiplantae > Streptophyta > Magnoliopsida > Poales > Poaceae > Raddia > Raddia guianensis. The sequence continues at coordinate 8,388,728 of CM070536.1, read as the reverse complement.
TTGGTTGTTGCTGCACATCCATAGACGTAGTAGGCGCTGCAAAAGAGTAAAGGAACTCAATGTTTTAGTATGCAAATTACATTTGATCTATTATTCTTGTTGACATCACCGTCAAAAAATATAATTTGACGCATACCGTAGAGCTTTAGCCTTGTAACATGCGTGTAAATGTGAGGTACTTTCGCATTGCGATAGATGTGGTTCGTCATCTTCTTCTGATGAACTATCGTATATATTCGAAGATGGTTCTCGAATAGAAAGCCCGGAAGAAGGGCCATGTGCCATGCACTCGTTGTAACATCTCTTTCGCTTCCTTTGTACATGCATAACTTCAATAAAAAAGATTAATCAAATAAACCCCACACTGGAATTTTAATTAATGATAATTTGCAGGATTTGCGGAAGTGCATACTTTCTTTTCCATACAAGATGAATAAGTCATACTTAAAATATCGAGAACAAAAGTTGCTTATATACGTATCAGTCATGAATGCTGAGATGAGATAATCTCCGTACTGTGTAACATATTAATTCGCCTCACTTCAAATGTGAACAATCAATTTGTACGGTCGGTTCACCCCTTGCTGACATGTATATTCACTGTTCCTGCATTTCTCACCATTTTTTCCCCTCTCTCTCGTGCCTTCTCTTTTCTTATTTTCTTCCTTCCTAGGCAGCACCCTGCGACTGCTCACTTGGTCTCCAGGCAACTCCTTAGCTCCAAACATCCGAGAGGTGTTGGGTTCAAATCCCAGCCAACCCCAATTTTCTTTTTTTCTTCCAGGTTTTCGTTTTTTGATTTCTTCCAGCACAAAAAACTTTAAAAAGCAGGATAAAAAATAAAAAGTCATAGTACGATGGTAAGGGGTTGGCTTTTTTTTTTCCAAGTTTTCCTTTTTTTATTTATCCAAACACAAAAAAAATAAAAGCAGGAAAAAAATAAAAAGGCATAGTATTGTTAAGGGTACACAAAAGAGCCATCAATTTCTACGAAGCCATGGGTTCAATTCCAAAATGAATTAAAAAATACTTTATCCTTCCAGCCAACCCAAGTTTTTTTTTCAGGTTTTGGTTTTTTATTTCTTCCACCACAAAAAACTTTAAAAAGCAGGACAAAAAAAGGAATAGTACGATGGCAAGGGGTTGCTTTTTTTTTCAGGTTTTTTTATTTCTTCTAGCACAAAAAAAACTTAAAAATAAATAGACATAGTACGATGGTAAGCTAGTTTCATATAAAGCTATATGGTACAAACAGCAAAATCTTGAGATATGTGCAAGTTGTAATGAACACATGCAGGTAGGTAGATGATGGAATCGTCCTAGTGTAAACCCAAACCGTGTTCCAGAAGTTCAGAGCCTGTCTTATAAGTACTTTGCATTTTAAGTAGTGCATGGAAGATGGAACAAGCATCTGATCGAAATACTTTTGAGCGGGGATTGCCTACAACACGAAGGAGAGAAGGACATGTGCGTGGTTGGAGCAATCAACAACTACACCGCCATAAATTATTTTCACTTGAGCAATCAACAACTACACATTGCAAAAGATACACGTGCGCGGTTGGAGCAAACAGATTGCGTTACACATACAAGATCGTGAATAGCTGGGAAATTTAACTGCTCAAGTGCAAACCATCAACGCAACATGTGATAAAAAGTCAAGGAATATTTTTACAAACATGCAAAATATAGCTGAAAATAGAAAATCTTTGTACAGATCCCGGTGACCCTATATTGGTCACCCATACATATATATCTCTACTATAAACCCTAGATCAATCAGTCTGGTAACACGGTTGCCAAGTACGCCCATCTATTTTCAAGAAATCTGTTAACAAAGCGAAGATTCTGCCTTATCATCAACATCCGTCGAATAGCTGCAACTTAGAAGATAATTTTTTAGTTAATATTAGTTAGAAATCTAGGGCAACAGTTAGAGATTTAATAATTTCTCACTTTCTAATTGATGCCTTGTGTGATGTCTTGGGTTGAAGTCCAGTGCCGTGTGGTCAGAGGTCTCCAAGCATCCTATTGTTAAGTTGGTTAAATTGAACTTTAGTAAAATGTAAACTTGAAAGCGAGATAAAGGGTAAAAGAAATTAGATGATGTAATTACTGTGTGTCGGGTTATGTCGCAGCATAGTTCCAATTATTATTCCATTGTCAGCTTTAGCTACCGCCCATCGGAGAGCATTCCGGTTCAACAGGTCACCCCAAACTCCAACAATGATCAGGTTCCACCTAGAAATTTAGCATATAAAACCCTTTATTGGTGATGCTTACCCCAAAAAAAAATTTATTAATTACCGATTTTGAGTAGTACCTCGCATCAATTAACACAACCTCTCTGTATGGCCTTCTGCCTATGTGCTCCAATGGCTCCATATGAACAACTATTCCCATGATGTCTGGACAATTTTGAAATGCTCATTTTAAATATATGAGTATTAATTTTTATCTTGCAATTAAACTATAAGACATCGAAGGATGTAACGATCAGTACCTACGAACGTCTTGTTTGGTTGTTGAATCACTTCATGAAATGGCATAAGATGCTTTGGACAGGGAGGAAACTGAAGCGGCATGGTGTATGGCTCAACAGTAGTTCTACTTGTCAATGTCAATTCATACTGATGCACAATATTCCGAAAATCAAATTGCCCCCTGTTTGGCCCGAACACGACATTTTGCAATGTGTAAATGCCTCCTTGCTGAAGTAACGTGTCGAATCGATGGACATCATTGTCGTATGAAATTGCTTCAATTTTAGATCCCTTTGAAGTTTTTAATATAAGTGAAGTGAGTGAGAGAACTATTCCAAAAATAGGACTAAGGTGGCTTTTATATCTGAAGTGACTTACAGTGATGTCCACAAAGATGAAGTGTTGCTTATCCCGATATCTAGGCTCCACAGGAAACTTAACTTCTACCCTCACGACAACACTCGAACGTATGTAATCTTGAACGTCATCGATCAATTTGAAACTGTATGTAACTCACATTTCAGTTAGCTAGGTGCATCCTAGTTGATATGGCAATTGAGCTAAACTCACCTAGGAACCAACAATAGCGAGAGGTGGATCTGCAACTATTTTCTTGCTTTGGCGAAGTCTAATTGGTGCCATTAAACTAAAAACAGTAAAAGATATGAGGTCGGGGTAGTTTTTTCGCTCGTTTTGGTTTGATAATCTAACATTGCAAATCAAAGATCTATAATGAGCAACACTATATAGAACTGACAATAGGAAAGGAAGAAAATAGGCATGCAAGATGACAAAATTGAAGTTTGTAGCAAGTCAAATTACAAGCAAGGCAGCAGAAACTATTTGTTTTAATTAACTGTAGCAAAGCAACCTTTATTTACCTTTTTATGTTTATCGAGGATGAACCTTTACTCCCTTCTGAGCTAGACAACCTTTTGTTGACAAACACTTTAAGTAAGACAATTTAGATGAATCAAACACGGGCACCTTACTTGTGACCAAAATACCATTATTAAAACGAAACATTATGGTCTACCAAGTTTATATATCGTCAACCAAAACCAAGTCTCTTGGATCAGACCAATAACCATATTTCATTGTACTTTAGCAATCAATTTTTAAAACACAGATTGAGCGTTTACATAAAGTTCAACACTCAACAGGTTATTCCAGATCTGAAAATTTTAGTAAAAACAAAAATCAGAGCATGTTGTGATATGCAACCTAAGAAAAAAAGAGTAATCTAAAGTGAATGCTTGCCTCTAATTATCAGAAGGGAACTCATACAAGATGTTTTAAAAGATGAGCAAGCTCTTAACCATGGCACTCAACACAAGCTCAGCATTATAGCTATTCCAACAGAAAGAAATTAGAAGCATGGAAATATTTAAGGCAATAAGGAATTAAGTGAAAATCTCAAATCATCACGAAGTCTAAAGTTTTACAAAATGAAAAGAGCATGACAAAAACAGTTAGATGGAGATGGAAATAACAAAAATATGGATGGTAGCAAAATCCATGGTAGAAGAACAGGAGATTATGCCTTTGAATTGTTCCTTTTCATGTTTTTGTTTCTGTATACTGACCATGACAGATCAGGTTTAGTATGTGACCAAAATACCATTATTAAAACAAAACATTATGGTCTACGAAGTTTATATATCGTCAACCAAAACCAAGTCTCTTGGATCAGACCAATAACCATATTTCATTGTACTTTAGCAATCATTTTTAAAAACACAGATTGAGCGTTTACATAAAGTTCAACAGTCAACAGGTTATTCCAGATTTGAGAATTTTAGTAAAAAAAAAAAATCAGAGCATGTTGTGATATGCAACCTAAGGAAAAAAGAGTAATCTAAAGTGAATGCTTGCCTCTTATTATAACAGGTGATGTTGTACAAAAAATTCTAACTCCAACATAAAGCGAGTTGTTTATTCAATATTTGAACATGTAAGTCTCTACTCATTGCATCCCTAAACAAGTATGGAATTAGTCAAATAATTACAAAAGATACTAAAAATAGAACATAGGCGATGTTATGATGACACAAAAATAACCGAATGTCAGGATGTATGCATCTGTTTACTGAGTATGCAGCAGGTAAATTATGATGCACATGTATGGAAGCTCTCACATACAAAAAACGAAAACTGCATCAACTTATTTACCATTTACTGGATGTTTTTTCTGCGCATTATGAATGGCGTGCATCTACATCCATGAGACCAACCTCTTGAACTGAACCATGAGGCAAAAATCGATCAACATTGGTGGACAGAGGAAATTACCTTTCCACGTAGCTCTTCAAGCCACATATGTTCTCCTTAATTAGGCACGTAAAGTAATTGAATATTCATTGTAGCCCCCAAAATAGTGGCGGGAGGATGCTATTATGTTCTTGAAGAAATAATATGTTTACGGACTCTATAATAATAGCAAGAGCATATAAGAAAGAGAAAATGGTGGTAAGAGTTTTAACGTGGATTTCACTTTTAAATATAAAAAGCAATTCGAACATGTCGTCTTTGTATGCAATGTGTCAAAAAAATTAAGTAAATATTATATTTTTTTTCAGTGCTTGCCTTTTCTTATAACAGGTGATGCTGTCATGCCAAACACATTTGGCTTGTCTTCACATCTGTGATATAACACACTATGCGCATAGGCAGAATAGCTTAGAAATAAAAATACATTGTATACTCCATGAATAGAACATGATTAAGTTGCATACTACATAGACTCAAAATAGCTTAGAAATAAAAATACATTGTATATGCTTATGCTCAGGCTGAGCTCTATGCAGATGTACAGATAAAAAGACAATGTTCTATGCAGAGGTAAAGTAAAACAATTTAATAAAGCGCACATGATTTACCAAAATAGTGAACATCCCAGGGTTGAGATCACATATTTACTGACCTCTCCAAGTGGGGTGCACCGTGATTTTCTCGGTGTTAGTTGCAAGAACCTTTAGATGGAAAAGAAAGTTTGAGCATGTTCAAGAACCTACGGTTTGCAAAATTTGAGTGCTGAACAATTGGGCAAGTCTCACGAGGAGCAATACAACACAAAAATCATCGAACATCATAAGCTCGATACCGCGCTACAATTGGGCATTCTTGATAGAACTATATCCTACTTCACCATGCGAAGGGAATCGGAAGGAATCAAGCATTTGTCAAAATGAGAGGGAATCGAGAGCGAAGTGAGAGAGAGAACCGGCGGGAGAGACTGAAACCATACCTTTAGTGTGCGAGGAGGGAACCGAGCAGACAGAGTGGGCTGTCGCTTTTGTGGCGCGAGCTCGTCGCGCTAGTTCGTGGGTTCTTCACGTGGTTGGTTGCTACCGAAATCGTGGTCAAGGCGGTTGCAAAGAACCCACAAACGGTTGCTCACCGAGGATCCATGGCGCGTGGGCAAGGGACCCCAGCAAGCGGCGGCATGGCAGCGAGGACCCTCCTCCTTCCCAAGAAGTGGGCGCCTCCCAATGTGGCAGGCGGCGGCGGATCCTTCTCCTCCTCCCGGCGGTGGCCGAGGTTCCGGCCATGGAAGCTGCAACAAAGTATCCCAACAAGCGGCGGAGCCCAGCGTCTGACGAAGCGGCGGCGTGGGCGGCGTGCATCTGAGAAAAAAGCGGTAGCAGCGTCGCGAGCAAGCGGCGGCGTGGGCGCGGCGTGCAAACAGAAAAAAGAGCGGCGGTGGGCGGCGGCTCACGGCTAGGTGTCGGCGGCGGCTCGGCGCGGCGGCTTCGGCGGCCGATGCAAAAAAACTCCCTCTTTAAAGGAGTAGAGATTTTATGATTTCCGAATTTTTTAGGATTTTTTTGAATTTGTTAAGTAATTTATGTGACATGGACGGCCATGTCAGCGTCACGTCAGCTCTAGGAATGTCACATGAAAGTTTTGAACCGGGACGAACCCACTTAAAAAGATTAGAGACCAAAAACTACAATTCATAGATTGAAGACCTGGATGAGAATCGACTAATAGTTTAGGGACCACCCGTGCATTTTACTCTTTTCTATACACATGCATACAAAGAGGGGGAGAGAGAGTTTGCATTTTACTCTTTTCTATACACATGTATACAAAGAGGGGGAGAGAGAGTTGGGCTCCGTCGGCCACGACTGACATGCCAACCGTGCTTTACAATCTTGGCCGTCCAATCTAGGTGTAATCTATGAATTGGATGGCAAAATAACGAAGTGTGATTTACAACTTTTTATAGTTCTAGGCTAATCTCTACTTTTCCGAGACGCCACTCGTGCTCGGGCGGCGGCGGCGCCATCTCGTGGTCCTCCTGGTCGCCGTATCGTCGTCCTCCGCCGGTGAACTCCACTAGCCCTCGGTGACTGTCCCGGTCGACCGCCTCTCCTACTCCGCTGGCCGCGCCCTGTTTCGTGGTCCTGCTGGTCACCGCATCCTCGTTCCCCGCCCGGCGACCCTGCCGCGCCAGCCCCGTCCTCTACCTGGTGACCCCAAGCCGCCTCGGCGTCGTCCTCTGCCCGGCGACCCCAACACCGCTCTTCGCCCGGCAACCTATGCTGCTCCTGGCTACCGCGTGCCGGCCCAGCCGCACTGCCGGTGCGCCCCTTCACCGCGGTAACCTGTCACGCAGGTAGTAGAAATCCATACTCCATATTATACGATTTTGAAGTTAAAAAAATTACTGAAGTTATACGATTTGTATGCTGATTAGATGAGTGGGCATTTTAGTTTGTATATATGCATATGTGCTTTTGTGGCTAATATTGATCTTTTAGACCGTAAATAGATTTTTTCATGCAATCAGGCAAAGACAAATGCAATCTTTGAGTCACATCCAATAGTGGAGTTTTTATCACGCAACAGTAAAACCGTGTTTATTACACAATAGTGGAGTTCTAATGTTTACACTGAATTAGTTTTGGGGGTTATTTACCTACAATAAAACGTTTCACGTTACTGATTATGCTGCTTCAATAGACTGCATATATAGACAATATAAGTTAACCTTATGGAACTTAGCTTTGATCTCCTACATTTAGGCTGTTTAAATAATATGGGCGATGTTTGGTTGTTTGTCTTAGATGTGACAATTTATAGGAATAATTTATCCTTGAAACATCTAATTTAGAAAATTAGTCATTGATTGGATTACGCATAGCTATGACGATCCATTCTATAATTTTCCAGTCACTGTTGGTCAAAGGCAGTAAACACTCCTCTCATTTTGTTCCCTATAAGATCAAAGTGCTTAATTTGCCACCGTGTAGAGGTTCCTTGAAACAGAATGAGTAATGACATAGCAATATATAAGAATACTAGATGGTTAGCATTTAACTTTTTAACAACAGAAAAACAGATTTTCAACATCACTTATCGTGTAAGGCGCTTGTGGAATAATAAGAGGAGCACCAGTACATCATAAACTTTTGTCGGTTTAAAATTATAGGAGCTTGCGCAGCACAATTTTTTTTCTTGCGATTAATTCCATTATTACTTTTTTTAGAAGTGATTGCCATGGCCGCGTAACACTTCGCATTGAGTATAACTTTAAATTCTCACATGCTGAGTTGAGAGAAATGCTTCAAATATTGCTTCCAGATTTTAAAAGATCACATGCATCTTGAAAGTTTTTTTACAATTATGTGTTGAGCTACCACAAGAAATCAAAACCTATTTATGAAGGGAAGGATGCCCGTTGCTTTTGTTGGTAATCTAATAAATTCACAGTAAACCTCTTCTTTTTGGATGTAGTTCACAAACCGAATTAAATCAAAGGAGCGTTCATTGGCCTCGTGCTATGCAGAGGTTCACATTTTCTTCTATTATGCATTGCTGTATGCTTTCCCAAATTATTGCAGGAAATTGATTTATCAAACTGCACTGATTTATTGGTATTCTTGCGATTGGAAATGGTTTAAATTCTCTCTGAATGCTCAATGTTCACAATTTCGCATCATTGCATTTTCTTTGTATTTTGCTAGGGGACCAACAGCTCGCGTTGATGTTGCCTTCTAGCGGTTGGCAAACCTTTTTGTCTCAAAAAATCACACAAAAAGATATATGCAGATTTAGAGCATATGTTTTGTTCATTAAGCATATGCAACAAATGGATAGGTAGAAACTTTGCATTGGGTGATACTTTGATCAGGTCTTTAGATAACAAAACTTATGTTACGGGCGACACATCTGTAGATTTGGTTATACAGCATAAAATGGACGGTTTGCTATTTTTTTTATCATGGCGATTGTTATTAGACAACACAATTATGCAAAGAACATTTTACATGACATTTGTATGTTTAAAGACAAAAATCTCATTTTGCACTGCAAAGATGTAAACTCCTCATTCTGCCGCTTGCTTTGTCACTGACATGAGGATCATGGGCCTTGTCAATGACACATGAGTGCCAAAAAATGAGATACACTTCTTTTGACAGTGGCAAATAGATGAATCCCTGCTTGATCTGAAATGGTTGTCTAATAGACCATGTAATTTGCAGGAAGCAGTATCAAATTTTTTTGGTGATAATGGAACCAAGGCATTCAGCTGAAATGTCCAAGTATGTAACAAATCATGTGCATTCTTTAGCATCAAATAAATTATGATTCCAGTTCATTATATAACGTAAAGAGATCTGCAGGCATTTGGACAAGCAAAATCATGCCCAAATGGAAACATACCGAGCAATGTCACATGAGTTGCATAAACTTCAGGTGAGCATTAGATGGTATATAATCTTTGTGTCTAGAGTGCACCTTTAGGCTTTATGTAATACTTTTATATGGTAATTTGTTTCTATCATTTTATGCAGGTAGAAGAAGAAACAATAATGCACAAATTATATGAACTGATGTCTGCAGAAGGGCTTCTTCCAAAGGTACGGTATTCATGGACGTGCAAATTGTTTCAAAGGCTAAACTGCTGGCGCCAATGCTCGGACCATTCGGTTGAAGCCATTGAGCTGAGCATTATTTTACTTTCAAGATAACAAATGAAATTGACTTGAAAACTAAGAGAGAAGTTCCAGAAAACAATAGATAAAAGAAAGAGGAATTTGGAATATAAAAGGAACTTAGATTATTATACTGCTGAATGTTTTTGAGATTTAAAGTTCCCTGTTATTGGAATGGGCTAGGTTGAACAGCTAGGGTTAAGGGTCCTTTGGATTGACTGCCACTCAGGTACCCAGCAGCTGGATAAGAGGCCAAACCTCGCCCAGACCACCACCGGAGTTCGTCGAACCACCATCGAACCTTGCCAGACCTGCTGGAGTATAGTGGACCACACTGAAATCCTAAGCCATTTTGAGAAGCTACTTTGAGAAGTCAGAGCATTTGGTTCAGCTTTGTCGCTTTTTACCGTGCTGAAGCCTAATCAAACAGGACTTGATTTTCCTATTGCTTAGATATCTTAACCCTCTTACTATAGGTTGAACAAATGGCACAAAATATCAATCTTTGCTAGGACAGTTCATGTGATAAACATATTTTACTAAACATTCTAGAACTTGCACCCTCTTCTACTGTTCAAGCAATATATAAGCCATGTCTAAAGTCCAAAAGAGATGCTTACAGAAGTAGCATGCTTTCATAAATCAGTTGTACCTAAAAATTTGAGCTACCAAAGTTTCCTTTGAGCAACCATTCTAGGGCTAATCTGAAACCTACATGCACACATGTATGTTGGCGTTTCCGTAGCTAGTCAGATTTGACAAATGGGGATTATTCCCTTCCCTTTTAACTCCATTTTTGCATAAACCGACTTCAATATATGCTTCTTTTCAATTTCGTTTCTTATGTTTATTTTGCTTTTATATTCCACTTTCCTGCCCTCTATATTCAGGCACAACCTCTTTTAATCAGTTTTATAATAATTATTGCAGCGCAAGAAAGAAAGGCAACTGGAGGAAGCTGGGAATCAACTCAGGAAAGCTGAAAGCGAAGAACGGATACCATAGAAAGTTAAAACTGTAAATATGCAATACTTGGGATGTGAGTTCAGTTGGAGAGCTAGATGCATGGTTGCTAACGTATCCATTGTAGTTTACTGCCATCACAATTCACATCTTGGTTGATCACTGCGTTTAATTGTTTACCATGATTGATTTACAATGCAAAAATTTGGTTTCCACTCGAGATGATAGCATGCTCTAAGAGTTATACAAGCTGCACAATTGAATCTTGAACGTGATTTCTGTTACCACTTAAGTGATGAATCGACTTCCGACCAGAATCAGTATTTCCTTTTCGTGCTTTTATTTGATTGGATATTTTCATATTTTGAGACAGGTTTTCTGTACAGCTAACCATACCCTTCGGAACGATTTGCGATTACACATGAATTTTATGAAGTTTGTTCCTTACTCGGTAGCACTTAGCGGTGTGACATGATACTTTGTATACCTTATAACATGTTCATCGCGCCGGAGCGTCGCTTTGCTTCGAGCTAATCCCTGTGAGATAGCATCGACCATTCTTACATTGCAAGACTGAGCGCGATCATTCTCGATCAGACAGTCCAAATAAATAGTTATTATATCCGAATCTCCATAATGATTGGTTTATGGAATGACGATTTAACCTAGATAATTAAATGAAACATAATATAAATAAGGGTCATTAAGCAAACTAAGCAGCAGCATCAGAGTGGCGCAGCGGAAGCGTGGTGGGCCCATAACCCACAGGTCCCAGGATCGAAACCTGGCTCTGATATGTCGTCTTCTTTTTTTTTTATTATTACTCCACCATGTCCGCTACTTGGAGCAGCTTGTATGATAGGGTTGGAGTCACCCATGAGTGCTGATCGGAGCTCCCTCATGGTCGTCGCTGCTCATCCATGGCTGCAAGCCTGCAAGCAACACGACGATGGAGCTCGCCCACGGTGGTTGCTCGGAGCTCCCCATGACTACTGCTCGTTTTCTGTGCCAAGGACATGGAAGCGAGGAGGGGAGGAGGAGTTCCATGGCTCTGATATGTCGTCTTCTTTTTTTTTTATTATTACTCCACCATGTCCGCTACTTGGAGCAGCTTGTATGATAGGGTTGGAGTCACCCATGAGTGCTGCTCGGAGCTCCCTCATGGTCGTCGCTGCTCATCCATGGCTGCAAGCCTGCAAGCAACACGACGATGGAGCTCGCCCACGGTGGTTGCTCGGAGCTCCCCATGACTACTGCTCGTTTTCTGTGCCAAGGACATGGAAGCGAGGAGGGGAGGAGGAGTTCGCTGGAGCCTGGAGGTAGCAAACTCCCTTGAGCTTAGATTTGGGCGTGGCGAGGGAAGCTTCCTCAAGCCCGCTGCCCACGTACTGCGTGCCTGAGAGGCTGAGAAAAAAAGAAGGCACCCGATAGAAATGGCGTCAAACTCGCAGGAGACGCAGGAGCATTGTGTTCATCTCGATTCTCGAATAGATATCTACTCACCCATGCTAATTACCTAGGTAAATATTTAGGTTCTTTTTAATTCTTTGTTCTAGTTTGATTTTCTAATTTTATTCTTTACAAACCATTTTGTAAACATTTTAAAATAATTTTTAATAAACTTTGTAATGTTTATATCAAAGATCTTAAAAAATATTTTTTTAATAATTTACTTAGTCTTTCTGTACTTTTTTTTAAACAGATTATCAACCTCAACTATATGTAAAACTAAAATAAAAAAGAGGACCTTATTCTAGAATCAAGAGGTACACCGTACATGCACTTTCGATGAACCACCCAACTTGCTCCCTCGCGAATCATCACATGTTTGCCAATTTTAGAAGGAACTTTGCGTTTTTACGGTTTGCTTTGTGGTGTGAGGTCACGAGGTTTAAACACTAGGCATCGATTAGAGGTGGTTTACTATACGAACTAGGCCTAACAGGTCAATGGTTTGAGGTATTGGTCCAAGCACGGTTCATACAATGAATTAACTGAACCGGGCCAGCCCAATTATAAATAGGCTAACCCATTTTTACCTCAATTTTTTTTGGAAAATGGTTATATATAACACATATATGTTACAAAATAAAAAATATAGATCATTAAAAAATAAACATATGAAAAGTATTTTCGACTAAATATGTTTGCTACAATAGCGAAGTGAACTAGATTGGCATTCACTATCAAACCGAATTGGGCCGGCCCCATATATTGAGGTCTCAACCCAAATTCGGATTGATAAAGGGAACAAAGCAGACCTGGCCAGTGCAATTTGGTTTAATCCATTTGGTCACTTCTAGCATCGACCATCTCATCAAAACCATGAGCAATTTCCCTTTTCAACCAATTAACTAGCTGCTCCTACCTATTTTCCTTTCGAAAACACAAATTAAAAGAAAAAAGAACCGTGAGGAACTTCAAACAAGATATCACTCGCACAAATCCAGATGGTAGAATTCGGGCATCCATACATAACAACGATTATACATTAAATGTTCAATTTTTACCCTTTGTAAAAAAACTTGAACAAAATATAGATACAGTGGGGTTTAAATAATTTATCATGGAAAAATACCATCACAATGAACCTTGTATATTCCCAAATTTCTGGAAAGGCCCCTGGAATCGAGACACGCCTACAGGCTTGGCAGCCTTGACTCGGTAATCAAACGCATCACCTCCTCCCCTCCCCACAAATCCAGCCATGTCGTCCGCGCCGCCCGCCCACCAATCCAAACCCTCCTACCACCGCCGCCACCCCAACGCCGCCCCGAGGCACCAGCAGCAGCAGCAGCAGCGCTACGTCCCCAAATCCACCGCCCCCTCCGCCCCTAAACCCTCTCCCGCCCCGCCGTCGCTCACCACCGCCCTCCGATCATCGGCCGCCCCGTCTGCATCTGGCGCCGGTGGCAGCAGCGGCAGTGGAGCGGCCGATGGGTTCGTGGCGTACCTGCCGCACGACGAGGCGGTCGCGGCCGGGCTCGGTGGCCTCGACGCCCAGGAGTCGCAGACCGTCGTCGACGTCCTTAACGACGCGCTCGCCAGGCTCCTCCGTGCCAAACCCCGCGAGTTCTGGCGCCAGGGTGACCACAACACTCGCGCTTGTGCATTATTATTTGATCAAGCCTGGGGTGCATGATATATTTAGTTTTCACTCGTGCATTATTATGTGATCGAGCCTGGGATGCATGATATATTTAGTATCCGCTTGTGCAACATTATGTGATCGAGCCTGGGATGCATGATATGTTTAGTTTTTGTACTTGGGAACCGGAGTGGGAAGCTTGGATGAATGGATGTAATTGTTCGGTATACCTGTTTGGTTCAGTAGTGTTGCTTGAATGCATCTACTATGAATTCTTATTCTTGAATGCATTTAGTATGATCCCTTATGCTTGTGCGTTTTTAAAATTTGATAATGATGTGGATTTTAGCATGAAACACTAGGGGATACAGAGTATGGACTTCTCCAAATTGGTTTGTTTCAGTAAAATATATTTGGTGCTTGATTATATTGTAGGCGTTTCTTATTGCATACTTCAAATTTGGTGTGTTAGTTTACTTTCAGTGACAAATGACGTATAGCTCAGTGCTATAGTGGTTTAATTTTCTTTAACCTTTAAGAACTCTAGAACCTTTGTTATATTTGTATGTCCCCTTGTTGAAAATAATGGATTAAACTCATATATATGGCTTTTTTATTTTTTTATAGAAATGTAATGTGCTTTAGATCCAAGTGTATTTTTAGGCCTTAGTTAGCAATTTGATTACCATTTTTGAAATACTACATGTCTTGTTGTGATATTTTTTTCTATGTTTAAACATTAATATTATGGTTTTTAACAGCTTTTGATTTGCAGTACTGTTGTAGTTACTTAAAAGTGATTAGTCCATGGATTAAAAATATTTAATCGCTCTTAATACTATGCACTTGTGTCTTTTAATGTTTGGGATCTGGTGAATATTGAGCTTCACTGTTTGGAAGGCTATATGCAATCTTAAATTATATTGAATTGCTGTCTTCCAGTTGACATGTGTCTGTGAAGTGCTATGTAAGTGCTGGCAATTGGCACGTTAGCACATATGATTTGTGGTGAGCCAAATGTATTAGTCAGATTCTTAAGAATCCACATATTGTTTTTGTATTATCAATCACTAAGTTGCTTTGCACATGTAATTTCTTACAACATTCCTGATCAGATATCTACAGAAACAAAGTAAAGCTGATGAGTACATATTTTTTATTGGTTATCAGTACTGTTAGGACTTAGGACATAAGTGCATGAGGGTCTTTGTTGCTATTTGGGGATTCATTAACCAGAACTCAGCCCAACAAGAAATAATTAAGTTACTAGATGGATCTGTGTGCAAAGCTGGAGATGATAAAATATGTGTGTATATCTGTGATGTATTCAATTGGTTCGCTCCTAAAATTCGAAGTTATGGAGGGCAGATGACTGCATGCCTCTGAACTTATTTATGGTATCATATTGCTTATGGTTACTTTATTTTATTTCCAGTGGCTGCAAATACTTCTCTGCATGAGTTCCTGGATAGTTACCTACAATTTCGGCATCGGTGGTATGATTTGCCACACAGGGGTCCCAAAGGAACAGTTGCTGGCCTGGTTGTTGGGGAGCTTGAGCTTTGCCGTCGTGTGTTTATGGTCCTGTACCGCATGTGAGATATCTATCATTTCCCACTTTTTCTATGTTATTTTTCCATGCAACTTTCTTCATAAGATACTGTAAGCAGTTTGGAGTTATGTTTTGATACATCTCTTGTTTGTATGGTAGATCTTCAAACAAGGATCCTGGTGTAGGTCGGGGTGAGTCCCTTAGCGTGAAGGAGCATATAGGTAAAGTTAGGAGTTTGGAACTACTCACTTGATCTGTTGATCATCGTGTGCATCTACTGAGTTTAGTACATAATGGAGTGGAACCGTTTATTTAATCTGCTATATTCAAATTGTTCCCTTGTAGCCCTTGTGCAGGAGAAAAGATTACTTGATCTAGCAAAGTTGTTAGACATATGTGCTATTTATGGGCATGACAATGGCAAGTTGACAAGTTTACTGGTTAGCTCCTGAAGCAATTTTGTTCTTTTATTTTTTAATATGCTAAATAAAATGTGAATTCTATTTGACCCCTATAATCACAACATTTTTTTTTCATCAGTATGAACACTGGCTGATGAAGGGCACATTTTATGTATCTTCAGGTTGCAAATGCTATCAATGTGCAGCCAAATGTTCTGGATGGCATTAATATTGTTCTTCCTCAATTCCTGAACATTTTCCACACAATGCAAGATAGGTGCATGAAGTCATTACAGGTCAGTGGCTATCTTATTTCATGCATGTTAATCAATCTGTGCCATCTGAAGTCCTTTATACATTTATTTGGAAGCAGCGTCTAGAGGATAGTACTCTCTGTTTGCATAATTTAGTCTGGAGAAATTATGTGTGGGTATGGTACAACTATTGACCTTTCCTTTATATATTTTGTTTGAATCAACTTTTTTAATAATTGCATTTGCGTTGTTTGTAAAAGGATTTCAGTTTGTTTGGCTGTCCTATCAATGAATTTACTCCTGTTCTCTGTTCAATAATAATTTGGCATGTAGTGTAGTCCAATGGTGCTGTGAATATCTGAATTAGTGTGTATGTTTTCCAAAATACACCTAACAGACCAGTGCCATAAAGTTGAAAGTTTCTCCTGCTTCCTGGACTGCTGGACCTCTTAGCTCTACTTTTCTATGCGACAGGGTCATATGGGTTTTATATCATTTTTTTTTGCCATATGTTGCCACTTGCCAGCTCAATACCATTCATATGAGTTCATAGTCTCATAGCTGATGGTATTTTCCCATGCTGCTATATCAATGTTTATGTCAAATACTCTTTTCGCTATTCCTTTTAGCATTCCTCATATATTGCTGGCTTGGTTAGATTTTTTGGTGTTGGCAATAGCCATGATCTATTAGCTGTTTCACCCCTATTCCCTGCATGAGTGGAATAGAAGTCAACCATGATGATTTTTAATAGTACATGTTTTAATTTTTGAGGAAAAAAATATTTAGTTCGAATATAATATTTTATCTTCTTAGTAAAAGTTAAGGACCTATTATAACCATGAAGAATTGATCATGCATTTTCAGCGGTTTGGTGACTGTTTATGATAAGTTTTACAAACCTATGCATAAATGCAGTGTAACCGTAATTCATTTATAGGTGCTCACTTCACTTGGTCAGAATGATAGTGGACATACCCAACTGCAGAAAGACTTCTTGGAGGCAGGTTTATCTACTCTGGATAGTTTCTGATATGCCTGCCGTCTTCTTGCCTGATTTTACTAATTATTTGAATTTGATTTCCATCAGGTGTTGGATTTTATAAATGATGCAATTGTCACTCTGGATGCCTTTGTTGATGCTTATCAACCAGCTGCTTTGTTGTTTTGTACTACTTTTGAAACATGGTAAACTTCTACTGAAGCATCTAAGTGATTGTTGCCTGTTATTATAACTTGGCATTTATGCTTATCTACTGCTTGATTTCAGCTATGGAGTTGAGGAATTACCGAACATGCTGGCACAGTTGTATGATTTGTTGTTACCATCATTGCTTCAGGGGTTTCAATTTATGTCCAGGTCAATAAGCAATGGAGAGACTTTATCTGACAATATACTTAATGACATGGTTCTTGGTATAAGGATGCTGTCAAAGAGAACTGTTATATTTGGTTGGAGATTATTGGAATTCTGCTATTTAAATGATCAACTTAAGGATCATGATGCTCAAGCTTCAACGAAGATGTTTCCAGCCAAAGTTGAAGATCCAATGATCAGGGGAGACATCTTAGTTCAAACACTCAAGGATATTAATAGAGGAGCAGCTTACTCTTCTCAAGAGAATCCTGGAAAGACATTCCTCCAAGCTCTCGAAAAGGAATTTCAGCTGATAAGCCGGATCTGCAATATACGGAAAAATGGTAAATTCTCAATGAGATGTTCGCTGAGCTGCTTGTCATGTCTGTAAAGTTTCAGCCAACCTTACCCCATCCCCCCAATGTTAATATATTTATTTCCTTTCGCAAACAGCATATTCGTTAGGTTTATTTTTATTTTTCTCGTGCTCTTTTCTTTTGTAAATAGCATAGGATCTCATAACTTTATTTGTACAAGCCATCATATGGGTTTCATGCCTCATATAGTGACTTCGTGCATCATATATTTCTTAAGCTTAGAGGTTCCAATTTGAGATAGTAAAATGCCCTCAATAAATGGCTGGATATGGAAGACTGCAATCGGGTATTAAAGGGAAATATTCTGGCTTCTTGAGTCACCATCCAGTAGGATTTTGTCATGCATTTGAGTTTATTATGCCTTCTACTTCTCTGCCCCATTTAATGCACCAATGATATTTGAGTTTCTGGTGGCTTCTCCTATTTGCTTTTCTATTATCTTGGTGCTGTTAAGCTATTTTTTTTATATAGTGAAAAATTGACAGCATTATTTGGTTAATTTAAATGGCAAAATTTTATTATTATCTTGCAATTGTTTTGTTTTATCTTATAGTTTGCTTTGATGCCAATTTTTTCTATTGATGAATTCTATGTGTTCCCACCAATCTTTATCAGGTTGGATATACATGGATGATGAACAGTTTCAGTTCATATCACGTTTGTGTGGATCCACTATCACATCTTGGAATAGCATGCCTGACATGCCGATATCTTCGCATGGTATTGAACTGCAACAGAAGGATGAGGAAGCTGCGATCGTTGAGTCCAAGATTAGTCAGATAAGGGATCTTTTTCCTGATTATGGGAAGGGTTTCCTCGCTGCTTGCTTGGAAGCCTACAACCATAACCCTGAGGAAGTTATCCAAAGGATACTAGATGGAACACTTCATCAAGATCTTCTAGCTCTGGATACTTCATTGCAAGAGATGCCGCAGCAAAGACCTGCATCTGCTGTCAGCAAAGATAAAGGCAAGGGCATACTAGTTGAAACTGTGCCTCAGATTACAAATAAGCCCCATAAAGGTAATGCTGAGATGCATCGTGTTGTTGGAGAGCCCCCATCTTCAGCTTCACAGGGTCCGTCCTCATCTGTATCGTCAGTCCCACAAGGTAGATTTATAAGGAAGACTGATGATGATTTGTCCGACTCAGCAACTCTAGACTCACGAAGTGCTAAAGATGCTGCTCGGTCAGCTGTCCTTGAATCCCAGTATGAGTATGAGGATGAGTATGATGACTCATTTG
Source organism: Raddia guianensis (assembly GCA_036346415.1). Lineage (NCBI taxonomy): Eukaryota > Viridiplantae > Streptophyta > Magnoliopsida > Poales > Poaceae > Raddia > Raddia guianensis. Next base: position 8,370,064 of record CM070536.1, on the reverse strand, counting down.
ATGATCTCGGCTTCAGTGTGGTAGAGTCTAGTTATGAAGAAACCGATGGTGCCAATGATGCTGAGGCTTCCTCAAATGGCTCACGATGGACGTCACAGAAGAATCCACGGTTTTATGTTAAGGATGGGAAGAACTATAGCTACAAGGTTGCTGGTTCAGTTGCTGTAAGTGCTCAAGAAGCAGCAATCATGCGCCATGTCCAAAGAGATACGATCCATGGTCTCGGTCGAGGTGGAAATGTACCTTTCGGAGTTCCCAACAGGCAAAATAGAGATGTGGAGGCAGATGAAGTTGATGACGATGCAAACACCTTCAGCAGAGGCGGCTCAAATCCCCGTGGTCAAGGCAGAAGGGGTAGCAGGGGTCACAGCATCCCTCGAGATAACGCCAACCCTAATGGCCCAGAAGGTTTTGGCCGTGGCGGAAGAAGAGGAGGCAGGAATCAGGGCGTCCCACCAGAGTTAAACGAGAGCTCTAATGGCCAGCAAGGTTTTGGCCGTGGTGCGAGAAGAGGGGGCAGGAACCACGAGCGTCCAGCAGAGGACAATGCAGATCCCGACGCAGCACAAGGTGGTTTCGCTCGAGGAGGGCCAGGGCCAGCCCCTCGTGGAGGCGGTGGAAGGAGAGGTGGCCAGAACCATCACCGGAGAGATCGGGCGATCAGGAAGCACATGCAAGGGATGACAGGGCTATAACTTCTGGTAGCATCACCGGTGATAGGGCGGGAACTGTAAATGCGAATGGGATCGAGGGACTGATACCCATGCGACGAAGCACATTCGAAAGCATTTGAAGTGGGAAATCCGTAGATACGTCAATTTTCTGTGCTGTGCTGTTACACTCAGCGGCCTTTTGCGCAAGTTTTTTTATTTTGTGATGCTGTTTTGTTTGCATCGGGTTTTACGTGGAAAAGAGAGACCCTTTACGCTACTTGAGTTTAAGTTAACTCGTATATATGATGTTGCTCATCTTTTTCATGCGATTGCATTTATTATTTCTCTTTTCATGCCACTGTTATTAATTAATGTCTATTATTTTCATTCTTAGTAAAACGGCGGAGCGTCTGTCCTTTAGCTCAAACAAAAAGTTCACTTTTCTAGCTGTTTCAAATGGGATACAAACTGGAGTTGTGTACATCACTACTTGATAGGCTTCTAAGATGAGTTTTCTCATGTATTTTCCTGGACATAAGGAGATCCTTGCATATAATTGAAAATTTTCTTTCCTTCTAAACTCTCTTTGTGCTATGCTTGTCTTTGGGCGCTCCCAATGAATCATTTCTCTGAGTCATCTTATAAGCAAGATATGTGTTTTTCCTAAAGACGCCATGTCGTATAGAATTATCTCTAGATACAAATATCAACACATGAGTTTCTTGCAACTAATTTCTTGTATTTGCTCTATTTTATATATTATCATGAACCGAATGAGTTTATGAAAATGGGTCAGGGTGTCATATACTGAGATGCGAATTTTAAAGTGTCATTTTCAGAAATCTCCTGGTGAGCCAGGCAAACTAGTCACTACCATTGAATTCCAAAATTTTAAAATTCAACTCGTGCTCATATTTAATATTACATATTTACATGGATGGAGTTAAGAGTATTATGGTTAGCCCAACAGTAAAATGAGGGAAAAGGCGATAGAATTGTCATGTCAAACGCGGTATAATCGATTGCTTTTTGGGGGAGGGTTCCAATTGGGCATTTATAAACTGAAATTTCCTCCAATCCATTACTCCGACTGATACAACTCAAAAGAAGAACCATGAATTCAAGGGTAATAATGCGGCAACATGGACCCATCAACCCCTCATTATCCCGTCTTTCTCCCATGGCACATTGCTTCACTGGTTGCAGAATGACATGATTCATGGGTTACCTTTCTCACATGTAGCTTGTAGCAGTTCACTCCATCTAGGCATCTACAGACATCAACTAGGAGAGGAACTCATGAAGCCTGGAATCATTCATTCGTTCGTCTAGAGGAAAGGTTAGAGGAATACTTTCTCCGTAGTAGCTGTGCTGCCCCCCGTGCTTTCTTTACCTCTACGCAAAGGCGTCATGCTCGAGTGATCACTCATCACCTGTGCAGAGAGGAAGAAGAAGGCTGCTGCTGGCGATGGAGAAGACCATGATGGTGGCTTTGCTGGCAGCTGTTCTTGCCAGGCCTTTCGCTTCACTGTGCTCTGCATCGATCAGAGACATAGTGATGGCTGCTCTTTTTCACCTTTGTTCTGCTTGCATATATCTGGGAGGATCGATGAATCATGAATGTGCCATGGGGAGCTTTTGTCAGTGATATAAAGCATTCCTCCACTGAGGTATGGTTTTTAAAGACAAGAAATTTGCTGTTTGTTTGTCCCAGAGTAAGGTGTAGCCGGCAGAAGAAATTTGTGAGAGGGATCTGCACAGAAGGGCTAGATATATGTTGCTTGCAAGTTTTTTATAAAAGAAGATAAGTTTAGTTACATATATATTCATAGACGGGCGTCAAGTTACCTGCTACTATCTGGAAACGACTCCCATGTTATATGACTAGTTGGTTATTATATGAACATAGTTACATAAGAAAAATTGAAACCTTTTCCAAGAAGATATTCCCCTATATTAATCTCTATAGTAAGGGTTAGTACTGCAGATTACCAAACAAAAAGAGAAATTTTATTCTTCTTTTGTACAGAAAAAAATTCCACATTATCCATAACGTATACTCCCTGATCTCTCCTAACCTTGGTCTTCTCAAGGTTAAATATGTGCTGCCTTGTCATTCTCATATAGTAGCATCTGCTGCGGCTGCTAAAGCTGTCAAAGTTCATGTGGCCGTGTTCATTCTGAAATTCAGTCTGCTGCTTGATCTCCCTGTGTCCTATGACGATGAGCTATCATCGTCGGAGTTGTTCTCCCTTCGCTGGCCGTAGAGGCTTAGAATCGGCAATGAGGTCGTTGCTGAAATGCGGAATGACCTCGCCGACCCGACGACGGTTCTATCCTGCTGCATCCGACCAACCTCCTTGCAGACAAGATCCAACGTCGACAAGAAGTCCCTGACCACCATGAATATCCTCAGAGGGTGTGCTTCCTCTTTCGCGGCGTCACCATGGAAATACTCAGTGATATCCTTCACTCTCCCCAGAGCTCCCTTCTCCTCGCCTCTGACTCGCACTATCTCCTTTTCAGCTTCCTTCAGAAAGCTTTGCATTGTCATGAAGAATCTCTGGCCTTGCGTGCATTGCCTCTCGAGCTGCAGGACAGACTTGATCTTTTCAAGACCCATCTCGAGCTTATTGAGGTAACCATGAAGAACGTCAAAGTCCATGGCAGCTGCTTTCTTGACGTTACCTAGCTCGCTGCTCAGCCCAGACACAATTTTAAGCCCTTGCTTACGGAAGTGCTCATCTTTAGTGCTAATAATCAGGGCACCTTCTTTTTCAGATTTTGCATCTTCTGATCGAATGATTTCTTGGACAACAAAATGCAGCAGCGTAGTTTTACCATCGGTACCCTTGACATCAGCCAGCTTTAGGAGAGTATCAAGCTTGAAGGCTTTAGCCTCTCCTCGGTTTGTGCCAACATTCATCCGGTTCCCTGTCCTCAGTACCGCTTCAAGAAGCTTTAGGAACAACCTGCTGCCTCTAAGATCTTCACAGGCTGCCTGAAAACGAGTGAAGAAATGACAACTAGCTGTACGTGTAATAGCTGGAAATGGGAATTGATGCACAAGTCAACGATGTTCTATGGAAGAGTAAGGGCACATGGATGAACTGGGGTAAGAATGACAGCAACTTCAGACCGGCAATTTATAGCACTAAATGGAAAAAATTGAATTGTCATGGTAAAAGGATCTATGTATAAATTAACAATTTAGCATACCTCGAGCGTTTCAAATGATTTCCTCAGGTAATTTATCTCGTTCTCAAAATTGGCTCGGTATAGCATAGCATCAACTCTTTTGAAGGCAAAAGGTATGTCGAGCACAGCTTTGAGAAAGCGTTCTGCAGAGCCAAGCTTCGATAAGTCACCATTGTAATCTCGTAGTTTTAGTTCTTCTTCTTTAGTAGGTGCCATCTTGACCAAAGTTTCCAAAAGCTCAGTCCCCAGACATTCCGAATTGCCTGTTTAAAAGTAAAGTAGAAATTACATATACTGAGCGTACTCTCTTGTGTACAGATGATAAACAAAACAGCAGTACACTGTACTCCCAGTGAAAAACGATTATGTAAAACGTCCATTTCTTTAAGTAAAAAATTGGGGTGGTTCCGACAAAGAGTACGATTCAGACGAACATGAGAGTTTTAATAAATTTGCTGCAACAATAGTAGTTTAACAATCAAATACTAATGCCTTAATACAAATTTTGGATTCACAAAACACGCCAATTTCAGTTTCTGTAATGACTAATGAGAGCTAAAAAAAAAAGAAGATGCAAGTCCCTCGCTGTAAGAGCATGTACAATGATTGAGACAGCTGTTGTCTCTAGACTATCTCTAACCATTAACATGTCACCAAAAGACAATACTAAAGACTATCCATACAATGGATTGTCTCTAAGCTGTCTACAAGGATATTTAATGCTTGCATAGAGATTAAAACAATGTGGTGATCAAGTGTGCATTCTAACTCCGTAGCCTGCATGTTCGTCTCAATTTGCCATTGCATTGAAAAATAATAAAATAAAAATATTATAACTATTTGAGTTAAAATCTAAAAGAATGATATAGTCAAATTCATCTTTGGATGCATTTTAGTTAACATCTACAAATATAATATTGCCAAATATGATAGAGCCTTTAAATATTTAAAACTTGTCACTTTCAAAAAATTCCATGATCACACAAGATTCAAAACTGAAATGCATTCTTTTTTTTTTGAGTTAACGGGCAGGAGCACTGTCAATTCATTAAAGCGGAAGAACGAAACTGTACAAAATATACAAGGAGAGAAGGGGGGGAGAGGGGAAGGGGTCAGCCTAGAAAATTACAGGCGAGAAGGCTGCCGCCCAAGCGGCGAGACCATCCCTGATTAGGGCTACAACTTACGAAACGGACAAAGCCTGATTATGGAAGATGCGTCTATTGCGCTCCTTCCAGATTTCCCAGACCACATGGATGATGACGTCATTGAGAGATCTCGCAGTAGTCTTTGGGATGCCATGCTGACTGAAGGTTCACCAATCGCAGAAGCCAACCGAGCCGGTAGAAGGGGGTTGGCGAGGCAGAAAGGTTTGCCAAATCGTGGAGGCAAAAGAACAAGAGCCGCAAAGGTGGTCGACCGTTTCTAGTGGGCCAAGGCAGAAGCAACAAGCCGTCTGGTGCGGCCACCCCTTCCTAGCAAGGAGGTCGGCGGTGTTGATGCGATGGTGGCTCAGGGTCCAAGCGAAGAACTTGCATTTGTTTGGGGCGTGCGCCGACCAGATGGCGCTTGCCAGCGGGTGGTCAATACCGCCCATCGATTGAAGGTTGTAAGCCGACTTGGCAGAGTAGTGGCCGTCCGGGGAGTAGTGCCACTGAACAGTGTCCGGAGAGTCGAAAAGAGTGATTTGTCGAAATGCATTCTTTTAAATTGCATAATTCAATTGTGTTCTCAAGTAGGCAGTAACATGCAACTCGAACAGACCGCAACAGCTAGTAAACAATTAAAATATAAAAATGAACAACAAGAACATGAGCTTTCTACCATAGGAATCAAGCTTCAGTCTGAACTTGAGGCTTTACTCGGTTTCCACCGAGGCAAAGGTGTAGATAAAGAAACAGTAGAGGATGCAGAAATACTCAGGGAAGCAATTTGCTCGATGAAATATTATAATATTAAGGAATTCTCTTACAAAGCACTGCCTCCTTCAGAGGACATTATCACCAGATAAGTGATGCCATACTCTATAGTATAAGATTAGGAAATAAAAGAGTACAGTGCGTCAATTTATGGATGCTTGTTTTCAAAACGATGTTCACAACCTTCCTACCAGATAATGATTGGTCGACCCATCTTCTTCCCTTACAGATATCTAGTCCTTGTAACTTTTGTTGGGGTCTTAGAATCAAGAACCAGAATTTTCTGTTAATTCAGCACCTCAAGTACCCATCTCTATTGAATAGGGATGGCCACCAAGCTCCAAATAAAAATCCCAATGAAAGCAAAACACCATGTTGGGTTTAGTCCCACATCGCTAATAGATGATGGGGGAGCACGACTTAAAAGGTGGAGACGACTCTCACCTCAGAGGCTAGTCTTTTGGGTTGAGTTGGCCCATGGCTTTAGTCGTTGCTCTAATTGGGCCTTTAGGCCCGTTAAGACCTGGGGAGCCCTTTCTCTGCGTTTGGGCCCTTGTGTGGGCCGTTTGCAGTGGGCTCTAAATCTTAACAAGTGGTATCAGAGCCAGGCATTGACCCACATCTCCGTTAATTCCACACATTCGCTGGACGAAGTTGTCCGTTGTGACGAAGTGGTCCGATGTGTGATGGGGGAGATTGTTGGGTTTAGTCCCACATCGCTAATAGATGATGGGGGAGCACGACTTAAAAGGTGGAGACGACTCTCACCTCAGAGGCTAGTCTTTTGGGTTGAGTTGGCCCATGGCTTTAGTCGTTGCTCTAATTGGGCCTTTAGGTCCGTTAAGACCTGGGGAGCCCTTTCTCTGCGTTTTGGCCTATACGTGGGCTGTTTGCAGCGGGCTCTAAATCCTAACAAGTGGTATCAGAGCCAGGCATTGACCCACATCTCCGTTAATTCCACACATTCGCTGGACGAAGTTGTCCGTTGTGACGAAGTGGTCCGATGTGTGATGGGGGAGATTGTTGGGTTTAGTCCCACATCGCTAATAGATGATGGGGGAGCACGACTTAAAAGGTGGAGACGACTCTCACCTCAGAGGCTAGTCTTTTGGGTTGAGTGGGCTCATGGCCTTAGTCGTTGCTCTAGTTGGGCCTTTAGGTCCGTTAAGACCTGGGGAGCCCTTTCTCTGCGTTTTGGCCTATACGTGGGCTGTTTGCAGCGGGCTCTAAATCCTAACACACCAGAAACACCAGTCACAAAATTTGAAAAGAACGTTCTACCAAAGCATCCTTTTATGCTAAATGCATAATCACGATTAAACACAACTAATCCAATTTAAGATTTCAAATAAAATTTTGGGATAAAGGACTAGTACAAGCTAGCTCACTATTGTGGACATCAAATCAGATCAATGATCTACTGCGAGGAAGAAAAACGAGCTCATAAGTCATAACTGTATCCAAGTTCGCAAAAATTGTCACTGTAGCTGCCCGAGCAGCACGGTAGGATCACTCACCATCCAGCAGCGCATCCGAGACCTCCTCACGCGTAACATTCAACGCGCGAAGCAGGATGGCGATGTTCTGCGCTTTCTTGGGGTCGAGCACCCTCTCCTCCTGCCGGAACGGCGGCACGCCGGCTTTCCTCCCGGCCTCCCTCCGCGGTGCGGCGGGCGTCGAGTTGTTCATGAACAACGCCTCGATCATGTCCTCGTCCAACCTGAGAGAGACGCCTCAACATCACGCATAAATTCAGAGACCAACCCACAGCGATCAGCATTGAGTATGAACCAAATCTCAACTGGAATGAGCTCGACTTCAGCTGGTCCCAGACCATGGCGCGGTCGGAGGTCGCCCGCACCTTGTCCCAGTGCAGCGGCTTAAGCTTCGGCCGCGGCTCCCCGCTGCCCAAATGGCCATCGGCTGCGTCGTCCCCTTTATCCGCCGCCGTCGCCACCGTGATCGGCATCGGCATGGCAATGCGGGGCCCTTCCGGAGGCAACGGCTTCAGCAACCGGCGCCTCGACGTCGGCTCGGACGACGGCTGCGCCGGCTTGCTTGATGGCATCGGTGGTGGAGGAGGAGGTTTTGGAGCTGCGTTAGACTTCAAAGGTGGTGGCGGCGGCGGCGGAGGTGGAGGTGGAGGTGGAGGTGGAGGTGGAGGTGGGTTGGAGGGTTGCATCGGCGGCCGCGGAGACAGCGAGATCACCTGCTTAATGTCAGGTGCGGAGCCAGTGGAGAAGCGCGTGCGCGGGGGCGTGCGGCGGGAGCGCGCGGGAGGTGGTGGTGGCGCGGCGATGGCCACCACCGGGGGGAAGAAATCACTGGTGAGGCTGGGAAGGCTGCGGCGCGAGGCTGTGGTGGTGGTGGGCGGGCTGGACGCGCTCGCCTCGCTCCACGCCTCGCCGGCCGCGCCGCCGCCGGAGCCGGAGCCTCCCGAGCGCTGCCGCGGCGTGTAGTACGCGTCCTCGTCGGAGGAGCCCAGCGTGGCCGCGCGTCGCAGCGGCGGGAGCGGCCGGAGCTCCGGGCTCGGGTGGTCGGCGGCGGCCTCGTCGCGACTCACCCCGCGCCGCGCGCGCTCGCTCCGCAGCTTGCGGTACGGCGACCCGACGAGATCGGCGGCGGTAGGCCCTCCGTGATGGTGCGCCGGCGTGGTGGGCTCCACCGTTCCGACGTAGAGGAACTCGGTGGCGGAGGGGGCGCCGCGGTGGTGCGCTGCCCCATGGTCGGGGCCGAGCAGCTTCTGCGAATCGCTGCGGCGGCGGGCGCGGCCCGTGATGAGGAACGCGCAGGCGAAGCCGAGCAGCGCGACCGCGGCGGCAGCGGCCGCCCCAGCCGCTACTATGGTCGCCTTGGCAGGGCCGCCTCCGTGGCGGCCGGCGGCCGGGCCGGACGGGCTGTTGTTGACGTCGGCGGCAATGGTGGTCGGAGAGGACGTCGTAGAGCCGGTGCCGCCGCCACCGGCGGCAGCCGGCGTCGGCGGTGCCGGAGGGAAGAAGTCACCGGGAGGCCCGTCAGGCGTCACCGGCGGGCTGGGGTCGGAAGTGAAGTCCGGCGCGGGTGGAGGCGGCGGCGACGGGGGCGGCGTCCACTCAATGGGGAAGAGTGGCTGGTGCAGCACCCGCCGAGCACCGCCGCCGGCGGCGGCATCGCCGGACGCGGCCGGTGAGAGACGACCGCACAGCAAGAGCGTGTGGAGCACAATGAGCAGCGCGATGGCGGGAGGCATTGGCGGCGCGCGAGCACAAGAGGAAAAGAAACGAGCAGCTGCGGTCTCTGCTTTCTAGAGTGAGAGAGAGAGAGAGAGTGAGAGGGAGGAGTGGGAAGGGGAGAGGAAGCCGCCATTTTCGTTTCTAGTTTCTCTATGGAGATCAACGGCCTCCCGCACACGTGGCACGGGGATCTGCTTTCCGTTTGCTTCTTTTTCTGCTTTTCCCCTCGCTTTTATTTTTCGTTTACTTTTCTTTGCCTCTCAGCTTTAGGATCCCACTCATAATCTGAGGGTACGAAAGAAAACGTAGTACCAATTAGCTCATAACCATTTCTTTCTTTCACAAAATTTGGATGCCATTGTACATTTAACAGCTGCTATAGTAAAAAAAAGTTAAAAATACTTTAAAAAACTGTTTATGGTAGGTTGGTACATAGCCGGAGCAAGAAAATATTCCACACGAAACACATGTTGAAGTAACTGGAACCCGATGCTTTGCGTGCGAGCAAGCTCGACCTGAACAGTGTGGTTTTGCTTGCCAAAATATTCATCAATCATCATGTTACTGGTGTTGTTTAGCATTTTCTCTGCAAACAGCATACTTCTCTTTGAGAGATGCAAATAGCATAATTGATGGACAGTTGATGCGGGCAGCCGAGCCGCGGTGTACGTAACAGTGCTCGGTATTCGGCCTAAATTCTGTGCTTGTTCGACTGACTCGTGGGCCCATCCGATTAAAATGGACGACGCATGTGCATGCGCCGGGCCGCGATGTGAATTGTATACTCATCATCTGTTTGAACGTAAAAAAAAAAGGGTACCCGCCACTATGAAGAGTGATGTTGCCACTCTAAACATGAAATACTTCGTGGTTTGGCACTTCTATCATTTTGTCTTCTTTAACACTTTATTCCACTTCAAAATGTCCTCTTCTTAGCTAAAAAAAAATGGCATCTTCAAAAAAATGACATCTTCTCGTTATAGTTAGGGAGACAAGATGATGGATGACCAATACAGAGAGAGGAGACCAAACACGTTAGCATTGCGAGGCAATTGTAGATCATGTTCAAGTTCTCATCACCCTCGGCACCATTGTACCCATTTGGAGTAACCCCGAAGACATCACTCCCTGTACCTATGAATCTGAGAAGCTAGGCATGCAATAAGAAGCTTCAACAAAACTGACGATATAGGTTGCCATGCAAACAACACTCAGCTTGATGACGGGAGCTGCAGGTAGAGGTTGCATTCGGTGTTGTTGATGGAAGTGCACAACCATGTGTAAGCTTGAAGTGCACAACACTCAGCTTTTTGATGGTGTGCCCCCTTCTCTTGTAAATATTCCCATCTTTTTTCTTAATGAAATGGCAGAGAGTCTATCTATTTGCTTAAAAAATGTTGTTCTATAGTTGTAACAAAATCACTTATCAGCTCCATAGGGTTGTTTAATTAGAGATTGGTGCAAGTTGCTCTAGATATTAATCCAGTCTCCCATAAAGTTGTCATCTCTAGATATTAATCCAGTTTTCCATAAGTGTAATGTTATTCAAAAGAAAACGGTATGGATTGGAGTTACAGCATTGATTTGAGCTATTTGTTTTTTTCAAAATAATTTATGTCATTCATTGGAGGTGGTAGTTATATCTTTATCTTCTCCAGTTAGGTATTGGGTTAGTTTTCGTTTTTAATAGCATTGTACTTTTGAGATTTGAGTCTATTTTTTTAGCTTTAGTTTGTGTGAGTACTTTTACGGGCCGTCATATGTATTGTAGCGTAGAGGTCGAAATATTTTCAACAATTTTAAAATCTCACCATATCGTCCACTGAAGAAAAGAAACAAGGTAGAAGGAAAGATAGCGGTGTTAATGTTACATCAAAAGCATTGTGTTGTTAAATGCTGCCCTCCCATTGCTGTTTCTTTCTTTCTCTCTTCTTTTCTCTTAAATCTTTGCAAACCCTCCGACACTTTCCCATTCCCTCTTGGCTGAGCTGGGGATGGGATCTCCAAACACTTTGCTTTGCGCTGCTTTGCTTAGTGCTCGATTAGCTTTAATCGAAAGCATTCTACGCTGGGGGTTGGGGGGGAAGCATCGCCTGGCCCGCTGCAGTGTATATGCAATGAATTGGCCGCTGCATCATGTATGAACATACATTGGCCTGGTACTCAAGCCGGCCGGCATGTGGATTTCTATAATTCGCACGTCAAGCATCTGCTTTGGGGCTCGGATCACGTGGAAAGAGGCATGATCACGGAGGCCGGAGCGCAGCGCGCTGCCTGCTCCTCCGTCCTCTCGGGTCTCGGCCACGGCCGTGGCACGGCGCCGCTCTGGCTCCACCACGCAGCCAGGCGCCAGCTTCCGTTCCCCGTGCAAGGAGTGCGTGGTTGAACCGATGCCGCCGGCCTCCTGAGGGCTAGCTACTCCGCGGCGCTGAAGCCATGCAGCTATCTTTTTGAAGTTTTTTTTAAAAAGGATAGTTTTAAACTTTGCATCCAAACGTACACGGTCAACACATGTTTATGTCAATGTTAATGTTCGAAAAAGCATGCACAGTGGCCTAAGCTCTTACTCACTCCAATTCCATAATACTTGACGTTTTAGATTTGTTCTAAGTCAAACTTTTAAAACTTTATATATAAAAATCTTTTAAAACTATTAGGATTGTGTACATAAAAAACATACATATAAATTTGTCTTGAAAAATACTTTCAAAATATTATATTTTCATGGATTTTATAACTAACTTTTATTAGTAACTGACGGTCAAAGTTGCATTCCGAAGACCATGTCAATGCCTAAAACGACAAGTATTATGAAATTGGAGGGAGTACATATAATCCACCAGATCTCCTTACTTGTAGGTCTTTAGTGGGCCCAACTTTAGCTGTCTGGGATCATTTGTTTAGTCACTTACCGAATATTCAACTTTTGAATAATTAGATGAACATAATATTATTATGTGGAAGTCACGTAAGAACGACCTCTTTTCAATACGGTCGATGTATCAACACTTGGTGCATCGTAGTGTTGCTTTTATGAATAAAATTCTTTTAGGGAATAAAGATGCCTCTAAAAATAATGATTTTTATGATGTATTGAGCAAGGGGCTCTTTTCACTAAAGATAAATGTAATTAGACGAAGAGCCAAATTTATTGCTTTTGTTGCGCCAATGAGAATATCCATTATCTCTTCTTTCAACACTATCTTGTTAGATCTGTGTGATGTGTTGTTCATATAACTTTTGGTTTAAAAGCTCCAAAGTGATGGGCTCATTTGTTGAGTGATTGGCTTCGTAGAATAGGTTTAAAATAAAAATTAATTATTTTAGTTATGGTAACCGTATTACTTTGGTCTACTTGGTTTTGTCAAAATGATATTGTTTCTAACGAATGCAAAAATACATCTTTTATGCAAGTTATCTTTGGGGGAATCTACTAGTTGTTGTGGGCCTCGCTACATAAGGATTACGATCGCAAAGGCCTTTATTTAGAAGTGGTCGCACTATCTTCCTTCTCAAATAAAGACTGGACCAACAATTTTAGACTTTGTGTTGGTTAAGCCTAAGAGTCATTTGGTTTTAAGACTAATTCTCAATGCCTTATTTGTTTGAGCCGTATATTTATGTAGATATCTTATTTGTTTGAGCTATATATCGATGCAGAGGCTGAAACTTTTTCATTACCTAAAAAATAATGTTTTGACACATTATCTGGTTATTCGCTGAAGCTATAGTTGGATGGCTTTAAAAGGTGGTTTCAAAAACCCGAAACGAGCAATCGAAATCGGACTTGAGTGTTTGTCCGGTGATTTTGATATTTTCATGAAGCGCCGCTAAAAATGAAGGCGTTTAAAAGATAGACGATTATTTTTTTAAAAAAATGCATTAACATGCTCTAGTTTAACCTATATAGTGTTAACCATCTACTTCCCGTTCTGGTTTCCTTGTTTGATATGATTGATGTCGATGCTACTGGTCCGGCTCTGGAACTAATAGGAAGATTAAAAATGCATTACTCGCGTGATCGTGAGATCGTGTGCACTCAGGTTTATTAAGATCGTGGGCACGAGAGAAGAGGAGACCCGATTATATAATGACACGCTGGGGTGCGCGCGGTGGGGGCGGCGTACTAATTATGAAAGATTGCCGGGAGACACGCGTAAATCTGCGTGTTGATTGGTTGCAGGGAGACACGCCTAGGCCCGGTTAATCCCGTCTTTTTACACAACAGAGGCTACTCATGAGACTGATGATGAGCACGCAGAGTAACCGGATGGCTTAGCTGCTCTGCTCTCCTAAACAGGCCAACAAAACTAAGGCCCTGTTTGGAAGTGGAGTTTTTTAAAACCATGGTTTTGTAGAACCATGGTTTGTGTTTTGTTATGATCATGAAAAACCATGATTTTGAAAACCATTGTTTGCTAGCACAAGTTAGAAAACTTTGGTGTGGAGTGGAGTCTACAAAACTCTAAAAAAACCATGGTTTTGCCAAAACCATGGTTTTCAAAACAGAGTTTTAAGGTTGCTTCCAAACACCTCATGGTCTCAGAAACCATGGTTTTTGAGAAAACCATGGTTTTGCATAGAAACTACAAAATAACTCCACTTCCAAACAGGGCCTAATTGTTTGCCATGAGAGAAAGGGGTCAAGTTAGGGATGAATTTGAGAGCCAACCTTAAGCAGGCTCACGCTTTGCTCAAGCTGTTAAAGCTTGATCTTGAGCTTGGACTCAAGTTGAATCAGCATCAAAATTAAGATTAGGGCATTAAGCTCAAGATCAAGATCAATGAAAAGTCAATTAGTTCGAGCTTGACTCGATTAAACTCGAACAAATAGTTTAATGTTGTTTTAAAAGAGAAATAAAACTATATGAATTTGTTTGGGCTTAGTTTTGAGTCCAGGCTCGGCTTGTTTAACTTTTGAGCTCGAACCAATCATATATAGCTCAAACCAACCGAGCGTAGCTCCGTTGGTGAGGAGCGAGGAATGCGCAGCCCCCCACCCATGGTTCGAGGCTGACCCACACCCACATGTAGGAGGATTTTCTCCCTTGATTCTCCCTTCTAAAAAAAAAAGAAAAAAAAATGTATAACTCGTCGAGCATGAGCTTTTTATCTAATCGATCAATCTAATGTTTCATTATCTTCACTTTAAATTACATAAGCGAAAAAATAAGGCCCAGGTCCCAGCTGTTCAAGCAACGCTGGCCCAAGCCAACCAGGCTAGGCACCGCCGCACCGGGATATGGCAAAGGCCGACCACTCTCTGCCTACATTGAGCAATGCTACGCCGACATCACCTTGACCTAGTACTACAGTCTACAGGGAAGGAACAGTACTTGTACGCGTAGACTGCAGAGCAGTCTCCCCTTTATAATAGCTAGCCGACACGGCCGGGCGAGGCCAAAACCCAGACCTTGCATGCATGCACCGACGCCGCGCGCGCGGCATGCCAGGTCAGACGTCGCGGCACACGTACAGGCAAGCGCGCAGCGCAGATGTCGGCGATGAAGCGTGCTTTGGCCTGTACGGCGCGGGCAGCCAGGTAGGTTTGTCACGTACGGTGTCAGCTTCTGGAGCATGCATGCATGCGTCCACCGTGACGGATACGTCTTTGTCTCCGGAAACCCTCGCATTCAGTAGTGTGATCCAAGATCAACCTGACAGCCTGACACCACGGAGCCCCGGTATTAGGATGCTGAGTCACTGTCTCGCCGTCTGCTCGCTGTCGCTGGTCCTGCGGCTTAAAAGCCTCGTTCGTGCCTGGACCGAAATTTTTAGTTTGATCTTTCATGCTAGAGAACGGCCGTATGTGTATTGCTTTGGGTGTTACCGTAGCTTCCGGGCCGGGCCTCGGTTCTTTTCATAGAGATGAAGGTAGTAGGAAGAAGCCCATCAGATTGTGCGCGAAGAAACTAGTCGAAGCCCATCAGATTGTGCGCGAGAAATATTATAGTACTTTGTACTAGGAAGAAGTCCATTTTACCCTCTTCAAGTCCATATATATCTATCTATTTATCTATGCACGCACGCACACACACATGTATGTATGGTGTTAGAGTCACTTTTAGTGAATAAATAAAGTAAGTATTTTCAGAAATTAGTTTGGATTCTTGGGAAAATATGACAATTTTGCTTGTTGCTAATGGAGAAATTGATGAAAATATAATGAGGCTAGTTTGACTTTCGAATTTGCATGAATTAAATACAGATGTCAAACTAACAACCTTCTATTTTTTAAAAGTTTCCACAAATTTTAAATCCAAAGGCAAAAGCACCATTCCATTTTTCTTAGTTTTCTCTAATTTTCCAATAAGACAAACTAACTTTCTGTTAGTACCTAATTTATTTAATCAATAAAGACCTTGTAAAACAAATATATTTTTTGATATATAAGTTTCCACATAAATATAATATTTATATTGTATATTTGGATTTTACACATTTTCCTTGGTTTGTATTTTTCTTATAATATTTCTATTTATTTTTTTCGGATTTTTCTAGATTTTTGAAAGCCCTACTAACTAGGATGCCACGTGAGACAATACTGGGGTGGTTTTAGATGGGGGGATTTGTTTGGCATAAAGAGTCTGAGAGTTTGGTTGTCCGATTTTTTAGTTAAGTGAGGGAAAGTAGATTTACCCAATAGTTCAAGCGACAAAAAAATGGACATCTTCTGGGCCTTTCGAGTTTTCGGTGCGCTGCTAGTCAGGAAAGGACATGAATGAGCACTATCAATCTTTGAATGCCAAACCAGAGTGAGCGCATTCGGCCTTCAGCAGTTCAGCTACCGGAATGGCACAAAACGGCACACAAGAAAATGATTAAAAAAATCTAGAAAACATATCCCAGCAGATGTTTATGCAACCTAGACTTGGGCCTAAAAAAGTAGACTTGGGCCCAGTGTCCGTATCATAATAACCCAATAACACATATATGGTTCATGGCTAAGCTTGTCACAACTAAAATTATTAGAAATTATGACATGCCAAAAAAAATATGGCGAACAAAATAATGGCCGATAATTGGGGCAAGAATGCTAGTGTATGCCATGTGGCTTTGGGTTGGGGTGAGGTACAGAACCAAGCAATCGTGGCAAGACACGTCTATGGAGTTTAAGCTTTGTTTGGCAATGTTAAACACTTCCTCCCATAAAAAAATAATAAATGTAATTAAAGCATGTCCAAATGAGAGTTTTAAAACCTTCATTATATTTTGTACTATTTAGATCAAATACATAAAACTTACATGGGTAGATTTATCTCAAAGAGTATTTCCATAATAATATAATTCTAATGAGTTCTATAATTAAACTATAACAGTAACTAGTGGTCAAATGTAAAATGTGTATGTTGGAGACCATGTCTATGAAAAATGGTAACCATATGTTACAGGTGGGAGGGAGTAGCATAGAATACAACCAAATATCCTCACCTGGTCAATCTATAGAACCACAGGACTCGCAACAAGAATCACTAGTGTGCATGGTGGACCGATGGGGCATTGCCTGACCAATCTCTTTCTACATAAATTTTGTAGAGCCTTTTCTATTTATAATAAGGGCACATCCATACGCATGCAATCTGGAGACTTGCGCATAATTAAGTAGACCAAATTTGCTCATTTATTCGACTATTCACGATGACTTTCCAAATGTTATCCCACAAAGCTCTTACATCCAGCAAGGCGTGTAAGTAAAAGATGCTCTTATGAATGATTCGTTAGGCAATACGTCATTGTAATCTTTTCGGGATAAATCGTCCAAGTGTTGAATCTTGGAGTTATTATTTTTCAATGATATGCCAATCCTCTTTTCAATGATTCACCCAAGAAGAGAGCTTCTTTGTATGGATCAATCCATTAATCGTATTTTCCCCTTTTGTCATTATCAAGAACATCATTGTTATCATTCCATTCAAATTTCTCTTTGACTAGTTCTTACACATTATCCTATAATTAATATCCATGGACGGATGGACCCGAAACTTGTCGATGGTAATTCTGAAGTGGTAGCACGGTTTTAGTGAAGCTATGATGCTTCAGTTTCCTATTCAATCTTAACATATGATTTGCTAAGGATCCACACCCAAATCTGATGGAGACCAGGTAGTGCACAAGACACCCCTTTATCCGATCTTCCAAGATGAAGATCATGAACATTTTGTCCAATATCCATCGGCTGTTTAATTTCATGAAATTTACCGCTGGCTAAGGATATTCTGCAAAATCAAATCATATATAAAATCATTAACAGATAGCATAATTAAATAGATGTTTATGAAAATTATATAGAAAATAATAAAGTATAGTTGCCTCATATCATAATTAGTTTGACAATGAAGGTAGAGTGCTTCACACCTGTAGATGAAGTAGCATTGGTTGCCTGCTAAATGTAGTTGCATGTTAACTACAATCCCTGCAAGCTCCGGCCCCTTGGCGAACAAAGGGCCTCTCCTCCCACCGACCAATCCTAGAAGAAAAAACATGCAAGACACATGTCAAAGGGATCCATTTAGATTCCTCTACGATGGGTCTATGGCATCCCTTGTATGGTCGTAGAGTTTATACTTCCACTTCAAGCAAGAATCAAGAAGGATCAAAGACGAGATATCCTACATCAAAGGAGTCAAACTCCATGCGTGGGGGCAAGCGTGGGGTAAGGGAGCCCACCATCGTGTGGCTTGGTTAATGACGTAGTCCCCAAGTAACAGCAGAAGACCATTCCAATGTCCTTGTCGTGTGCCATGCATCATGGATGCTAGGCAAGTAATCGAACTTGTCAAAGATTTTAAGGACGAGAGAAGAATTCTGACCAAAAGGGATTGTAGATGTTGAAGTTGATGAAGACGCCGATGACTCAGTGCGGCAAGAGTTCCACGCGTAGTAGGAGGCGGTGCAAAGATAGTTTTTAGAGAACAGTCATTGCACTCGAGGATGATTTTTACCACTAGACAACTATATATGTATATGGCATTTTTTTTTTCCTTTTGACAGCTATATATTATGTTTTAGCCGAGCAAGGTGACTCGTGCGTTTGCGCGGCTAGATTTGTGTTAAGATATATATAATATATCATATTAGATTTAGAGTTTATCTCTAAGATATAGATCAATTTTAGTAGTTTGTTATAGAGGTTAATATTGACCGCTATATTTACATAATAATATTCATATTCAACGATGTAGATTTGTTATAGTAGTTTGTTATCTATCGGTCAATATTAACCTCTATAACAAACTACTGAAGCTGATCTATATATTAGAGATAAACTCTAAATCTAATCTTATATATTATATATATCTTAACACAAATCTAGCCGCGCAAACGCAAGCAGAGTTAAATAGAGCCACCACATTAATCTTAAAATCCTAGAAATTCCTACGTTAATCGAAAAATAGTACAAATTCTCATGTTAATCATAGAAAAAAGAGAAATCTATATCATTGAATATGAATATTATTATGTAAATCTAACGGTTAATATTAACCTCTATAACAAGCTGATCTATATATTAGAGATAAACTCTAAATCTAATCTGATATATTACCTATATCTTAACACAAATCTAGCCGCGCAAACACGCGGATCACCTTGTTCGTTTTTAATATAAAACCCACATGTCATCGTCTACCTCCTCTCTTTTTTTTTCCCTCTTCTCATTTTCTCTTTGCCTCTCACCGGTGAGCACTCGATCGGCCTCCTCCCCGCCTTTGTCTCTCCCTCGTGTTCGCGGCAGCGGCGAGGTGCACCGGCCAGCAGTCGGCTTTCTCCGCCTCTCTCTCTCTCTCGCTCGCTCGCTCGCTCGCGGCATGCAGTGGCGAGGCATGCCAGATTGCCAGGCACGGTGAAGCAACAGGCCTCCTCTGCATCTCTCTCTTTGCCGTCGCCGGCGGCGGCGAAGTCCTGCCGGAACGTGACTACAGTGCGCGGGTCCTCGCGCCCATGCCCAAACGAGGACATCGATGATGCGTGTCGCGGCGAGCTGCTATGATCCAGGAGTGGTGCGTCGCCAACCGCGCTCTCGGCGTCAATTGTGCGTAATGCCCCGTGTTCGAGCTCCTCGTCGACATGAATGCCGCCAACGCAGGCGGGCGGCGGACGAGGCGCAAGACAGCAGTGAGGAGAAGCGTGTAGGTCTCGTTCGACGTCGGGGCGGCAGGGGGCGGAGGCCGGGATGGAGCACATCTCGTTGAAATATGTCGAAGGTGCATGAGGGCCGGGAACGAAAGAGGCTGCGACGAGCGCAGCAGAAGCGGAGGCCGGCCAGCGTTAAGGAGCGGCCGGGAGGTTGGAGCCGCACACACCCCTGCAAGCACGTCGTTGACAAGGTTCTCGGCGGTGGCGCCGGGGCGCGCAGCAGCCGGTGGCGTTGAGGGCGGTGAGGTAGAACTTAGGAGGCGGCGAAGCGCAGCCCAGCGGAAGAGCGCGAGCACGAGGTGCATCAGTGCATGGTGATGGACTGATGGTGCGTTGCCTACTTGCCTGTTCGTGTACGTACGTAACACTGCAGCGTAGCTAGCAATGTACTCGTACCGTGTAACGGGCAGCTCATGCCGTAGGTGACTAGGCCGCCGCGCGCAGCACGTACTGTACTGTACGTACTCTGCGAGTGCATGTGCTTCAAAATGCTGCGCACGGCATGGCACGCACTGACAACAAGTCAAGAACGTACTCCTGCGGAGTGCTGAGTCTGCTGACCAAAGCGCGGCACGGCGTACAAGAGCAGGCGTTTGACGAACATGTGTGGAACACCGGAACGCATATGGGCCAGCTGCGTGCGTATCCTCGATCGCCTACATGCACGCGCGCACATGCATGCAGCTGCTTCGCTAGCTAGCTAGCTCCACGTACGTAAGCAGTGTGTACGGTCATGCGGGTGCGCAAACAACGGATACAACAGGTAGACTCGTTTGACTGCCTACTTGGGGCTACAGCCTTACAGGGCAGCACAGCTAGCTAGCCGCCGCACACGGGCATGCACGTATAACACTCTCTCTCTCTCTCTCTCTCTCTCTCTCTCTCCTCTGTGTGTGTGTGTTGTGAATTATATTTGCGAAATGTGTCTACGCTTGGCTAACCAATTACCGGGTTTATTCAAATCCTTGGTCATGCGCTGGGATCGTGCGCAACCATCTCTCATATGGTCTTTTCCATATGAGTCCCTACAAATTTTAAAATAAAGGAATTGGATCCATCTTTTTCTTCATCCTCTCTTCCTCCTTTTGCCCCAACTGAGCCGGCCACCCCCGGTGGCACGGTCGCTGGTGACCATCGCGACCCCGCTGTGGGACCACGTCGGCACCCGAGGGAGCCACCTCACCGACCATGGTCGCTCGGCCTAGCGCAGCGGATGCATCGGCGTGGTCATGTCGCCGGGCCAAGGTGGTCGCAAGCGAGCTCGTCAGCCAGGATGACAGGAGGAGAGGGGAGGAAGAAGAAAATGAACATGATCGCTTGGTATCAAATTTTGGAAGGGGGTTCTGCAAAAGATTATACTACGAGAGAGGATAAGCACGAGAATTGTTTGTACAAGGGAAAACGACCTACTCTTTATATTTATTTATAAAACATTTCCAAAAGGTCGCGTTAATTAATCAGATTAATTGTAAATCATCATATTACCAGGGTGTCTATATATACGGTGCATGGTATATATGCGCTAAATTTTGACACTTCTTAATTTATGCATGTTTCACTTTGTACTGATGGGCCTTGGGGCGCCCTTGCCCTTTCTGCATGGGCTTGCTGTTTGAGAAAAGGTAGCCCTTTCCCCACTACCAAATGCACGTAGCTAGGTACAAAGAAAGAAAGGGAATCACACGTAGCTAGCTATTTGCAACTTGTTTGGATCGATCGTGTCGGAGCACTAACAAGCCGGATTTTTCGGAGCACCGTAAGGCCACCTACGATTTTTTTCAATCAGCTTGTAGACGACCTGCGGCTTTGGGAGACTGCGGGCGCACCTTTTGTAATTACCTAACCTACCTAAGGCCCGTGGGGGAGGGGCCTCCATCTCCCCCCACCCTGTAACTTCTTCCTACTTTTGAATACATGGCAGTCCTCCTGCCTTGCTTCAAAAAAACATTTTGTGACTCAGATATTGGCAGCTAGCACGCGTATATATAGGCATAGAGCAAGGCATTGCGCCCCCGTCCATTGATCCAGCCGGGCCGTGTCAGACAGCAAGCAGCTCACGCTTTCACAGTCGCCTCCAATAAATCAATTCCCCTTGCAGCTATACATTCCTTCGGGTACGCACCAACTTGAATTTGGATATATAAAAACATGCACGAAACATTCATGCCGTGCGTGGTAGAATCACCAAGCATTGGATCCTACAAGGTTGCAACTAGTTGTGATTTGATGGTATTGTGTTTTTCTTTGCGAGGAAAGAATATTGAATGTTAACCCTGGCCAACAAACTGCCACCATATGTGCACCTTCGGTCCTGTACATTTTAGCTTAACATAGCATAGCGTAGTGTTTCAACAAAATTTAAGAGTATTTAAAAAATGGTTTAAATATTATAAAAATAATTTAAAAATAGTTTTAGGATCTTTATGAGAACTACTAAAAATGTAAGAAAAAATATTACAAATTATTACACCAAATAGGCTATAAAAAAAAGATAGATTTTACTAAAACGTTACGTTATGTAACACCAAACTAAAATGTATCGAGTATCGAGGCTCGATCGATGCTGTACCTGTGGAAGCCAGCAGCAGCTAGCGATGCTCGGTGGAAGCTGGCATCGCTATAACCCTGAGGCCTGACCTGTGCACTCACGGCAAATGCAAAACCCCCCAATTCTTAACCAGCCAGCTGCTGATCACGATACTGTTGGCACGTCGAGTCACAGCGTAACTGATCGCAAACAAGCATCGATCACACGCACACATGTGCACACACGACGTCGCATGCATGCATGCATGCGCTGTGCGGCGTACGCGCATGCACGCAGCCTCTAGCCCATAAACTAAACATATGGTAAACCCTATATATATTCCGATCGATCACCATTATATTAATGACCAGCGGCAGCGCTGCATGCATGCATGCTCACTAGCTGCTAACTGTCGCGATGCCCGTACGTACGTACACGACTGTACGCGATCGAGGCCTGGCTAGCTAGTCTCCTCCCTCCCGCCGTGCATGATCGATGCAATGCACGTACGCACACGTACGCCAGGTCCCGACGAGATCCGTCCGTCTCGTGCAGACGCACACAACAAATTAGCTCCAACCAAGATCGATCGAGGCGGCCGGTGGCCAAGAGGAGAGCGATACTGCGACTGCGAGTACTACGTCTCTGCGTGCGCTAGCTGCAGCGCAGCACGCACACTCGCACAGACCAGTAGACCATGGAGTCTTTGTCCTTGGCTGCTCATCGCACCGTATGTACCCTCAGCTCATGTGCCTGGCAGCTTGCCAGGACTGCTTGTGCGTGATCGATCCAGTACTGCACTCTCACTCGTACGCACTGGCACAGTCAGCACGCACGTACGTACATATATATACGTGCGCGATCGATCTCGGGCGGGCAGCCATCTGATCTGGACAGTCCATTATTGGTTTTTTATGTTAGAATTGATCTATAACGAGCATGTCCGTACGGTTTATCTCTAATTAAACTTATCTCTAATGTATCGGTTTTGCTTAAACCCAGGCGACTGGGCTCACCGCCCTGACTGCCGACGGTGGGTGGGCCAGCAAGGCGTCTTGCCATCGCTGGGCTGCAAAGACCTCCCTAATGTATTTGGGGTTCTGATCAGATATATATGCCATTCGTAATTCTATTTGATTTTAAGTCCCTGTGCTATACAAGAGGAGGGGGGCTACTGGCTATAATTGACCTTATGCCTAATCGATTACGCCAAAACCCTAATTCCATATAGCCCATCTGATCTCGCTAGTTTAGCGCTGGAGTAATAGAAAAACCGTCGTCGCACATGTTACTGCTGGTCGAGAATCCACACCACATGTACAACGGACAAAAACTAAAATTTGGCCATCCTCTGCTCTGAAGACGATCAGCAGTAAGGATTTTTCGTTAAACCGCTGTCCAGATAAATATTTTACCCTTTGGTGCTGCCTTGGCCTCCCAAATGGGATGGCAAAAACGGTCTGCAAAAGCGCCAAGAAATTGCGCGTTGTAGGCCGATTTTGCATCATAGACTCCACTGTTATTCCACCTCCAAGCCAAGGTATCGTCCTGATTAAGGAGGTTGACCTGATGAACACGTGACCACAGCCTTACAAACTAATGAAATTCCTGATCTGAAGTTAATTTAGCAATGTCTGTGCTCCAAAAACCATTCGACATATCCTGGTTAACACTAATACCTTTGTTTCTTGATTTGAGGAAGCATAATGGAGCTAGAATTTGGGGCGCTTCACCTTGCAACCAACGGTCTGTCCAGAACTTTGTGAACATGCCATTACCAATAGCAATTGTGGTGCTTGCTTGGAAAAGGTCTCGATCAGTTGCATTAGATGGGACAAAAAATTCATTCCAGGGCCTTGAAAAAGATCCCCAAGAGTACCAAAGCCATCGTAGCCTCAAGGCCCTGCCAAAAAGAGGAAGATCTTTGACACCAAGCCCACCTAATCTTTTAGTCCTACAAACCCGCTTCCAGTTGACCAGGCAAGCTCCCCCTCCACCAATGATATTGCCCTTCCAAAAGAAATTACGACGAAGCTTATCAATTCTCCTTAATGCCCACTTGCTAAAGTCAAAAACGGAAAGGAAGTTAAAACTGAATTGATGAGCACCAGCCGTGCTGCCTTGGAAAGAAGAGGTCCTTTCCACCCAGCTATCTGTTTTCCAATTTTGTCTAAAAGAGGTTGGTAGTCTGCTTTCTTTAGATTAGTAGGACAAAGAGGCAGCCCTAAGTACTTACAAGGGAAATTTTTGACTTGCATAGGGAGAGGAGCAAGAATTTCCTGCAGGTTAACATGCTGACAACCAATCGGAAAGACTTCTGATTTGTGAACATTGACTGAGAGACCAGAAGCTAGGCCAAAACAGTTGAGGACAGTACTGAGAGTGTTGATGTCCTGCAAGGTGGGCTTTAGAAAGATGGCAACATCATCTGCATATAAGGATGGCTGTGATTTGTCGATCTCCTGGGAAATAGTATCTAAGAAACCCAAGTGCCTTGCTTTGCTGAACAAAAAATGGATAGGCTCAAGGGCCAGGACGAACAACAAAGGGGACAATGGGTCCCCCTGTCTTAAACCTCTTCTATGAGTGAAGTTTTGGCCAAGAGTACCATTCAGGAGTATACGAGATGATTAAGCGGCCAGAATAATGGCAATCCAGTTTCTCCATTTCTGCCCAAATCCTAACTTTTCCAGAAATTTCAAAAGAAACTCCCAACTGATAAGCTGTATGATTTTGATGCTCGGACCAATTCATTACTGGACACAGTCAGCAGATTATTACACTAACTGCACGACTGTAAGTTTCTGCAGCAACTACTACCATTGTACTTGCCGTTTCTTTAGCAATTTGATCTAACCATATGCATGGTTTCCAGGATATATGATACGCTGAGTAAATCTGATCCATGGAGAGACAGTACAGTACTACTACTACTACTACAGTACATTGTGTGCAGTACTTGAAATCATCTCTCTCTCTCTGATCTTCTTTCAAGTTGCGGATTGCCTACTTGCACAAGTCAATTGAACCACACATGCTGTTGGCTATAACAAAACTTGGGGAAAGTTTTGGAGATTGTTGAGCAGCAAGTGTTTGCAGATTGGACCAATTTGAGATGCAAGTGGTCCTAGCTAGGTGGTAAGCACGAACAAATCTGCAAGTTCTACTGCTCGGCAACATTGACAATGGCATTTTGGCTGGTTGGACACTACTGGGCACTGGGCAGTGGACAGTGGTCCTCCAGTTCAAAGATTATAGTATTATACTGCATATTGTTATTTATAGGTAAAAGGCATACATGCCACTCTAGAGTCTTCTTTGGACTGGAATACTATCGCTAAATCGTTTTTGACACAGACACCATTATAAACAACAGAAATGTGTACACATGCCATTATTTGGATTGGTAGAGAATTTTGGACGAAATACACATGAATATACGGCCTAAATACGGTCTGACATATGGACCCCACATGTCAGCCTCTTCTTCTCGTCTTCTTCCTCCCTCCCCATTCTCTCTCTCTCTCTCTCTCTCTCTCTCTCTCTCTCCGCCCTCCCTCTAGCGGTAGCCCTTGCCGCCGCCGTCGCCATCATCGCGGTGTCGCTTCACCCGTCGCCGCCCACATCCCATGCCGATGCCGCCCACGCTGCCGCACGTCGGGCAAGCCATCGCATCCCCACGCCGACGCCACCCCACACCGACGCACGCCGGCGCATCCGCCGACTCGTCGTTGCCGCATGAAATCACCGCCGCTGCCCTACGCCTTGGGGCACACCATTGCCATGGAGATCAGGGAGAGAGCGAGGGGGAGAGAGAGGGGCAGCGCCAGCATGGGGCGGCGACGGCCGCGTGGGGCGGCCCCGGCGTGGCCAGCTGAAAGAGGATCTAAGGCCTAGAGGGGGGTGAATAGGCAATTTTAAATTCTTTTGATTATTCTCGATTAAGCATCATGTTAATAATTACCCAATCCTAGTTGTAATTGACAAGTAAGCGGAAGCGACAAGCAATTACGAGGTAACTAAGACATGGCATACAAATTAACACAAGCAATGCGATAAGAGTAAGTGCGGGAAATAAAGAGAGAGTGACACGGTGTTTGTTTGACCAAAGTTCGGAGCCGCAACTCCTACTCTCCGTTGAGGCTACCCCTTGCGCACAAGGACCGGCTCGCTCTCGAGCCTCACGCCTCACTTACTCCTCGGTAGTCGTTCCGCCACTTGGCGAGGTGGACTCACACACCCGTGCACCCGACTCGAGAGTAGCCACACGCCAAGGCCTACTCCCAAGCCCACGCCTCCACGAAGGATGTCTTCAAAAGTCACAAGCCCGAAACGCCCCGATCATGCCGGATCGAAGGACTTCCATGAAGCTCGGTATTGGGGTTTGATGGATTGTGGTTTTGGATGATCTTGTGGGTGGAGGATTGGCTCTAGAACACCTAATTCATGAGCTATGAATGTGGTAGGTGAAGTGGAGCAGCAAACCTCAAAGTAGCCAGCCACTAGGTAGGTATTTATAGCCCCTAGAGCAAAACTAGCCGTTGCCCCTCGGAAGAGGACAAAAAGACTAGCCGTTAGCCTCTACCGGACGCCGTCCGACAGAGGCAACTGCTCACAAAAAATAGGTTTATTGGACGTCGTCCGGTCCCCACCGGACGCCGTCCGACAGCAAGGATCGTGCAAGCGCTGGAGCAACCGGACGCCCCCCAGACGCCGTCCGGCAGCGAGAAACAGCCAAAATTGAACTTTATCACCGGACGCCGTCCGACAGTGAGTATTAATTTGGATTTTGGGCTGGTCGGACGCCGTCTGGCTTTACCAGACGCCGTCCGACAGAATAGATTTTCGGGTAAAAAGTGAGGGGGAAATTTAGGTGGGTTTCTCTCTCTCTCTTTAGAAATCTCACAAAGGGATATTTGGGTGTTTTTAGAAGTGGTGAACTACAGAAACCGAGTTTTTGAGAATTCGCAAAGATCCGGCATAGTCCGAGATATTCGAACCCCTTTTGAAATCCGACGAAAAACAGAAAATAAACCTAACTACTCCTAAACTATACGTGACCTCTTCTCTCGCCCGGTCACGCATTTGAAATCTTGGAGCAGCTCAGAAAATTTGCGTCGCTTCGAATTAGGGTTTGCAAAAACACCGAGTCTTCGCTAGGGTTCCGAGAAGTCCAAAAACCCCCTAGCACTTTATACTAATTAATTTGACATCAATGCCACTAATAAAAATTAGGGCTCAATGATGCTCACACCAGCTGCGGGAGGGAGGGATGGAGAGAGAGATATAGAGAGAGAGAGAGAGGCACGAGGCAGATTGGGAGAGAAAGAGAAGAGAGAGAAAGAATAGGGAGGGAGGAAGAAGAGACCCACATGTCAGACCGTATATCCACGTGTATTTCATTCAAAATTCTCTCCCAGCCCAAATAATGGCATGTGTGCACATTTTTGCTATTTATAATGACGTTTGTGTCAAAAACAACTTAGCGATGGCATGCCAGTACAAAGGAGACTCTAGAGTGGCATATATGTTTTTTTCCCTGGCGAGCGCCAGCGTCGGACGTCCGACGCCTGACGCTCGGTCCGGACCAACCCAGGCCGTCCGATCCCTGGCACCGCGCCAATCCTACGCTTTGCATGCGCCCACGTCCGTGCACGCGCGTTCCAGGCAGGCACCAGAATTTTAGGCTATCTCCAACTAGAACCCCTAAATTTGATCCACTATAGCCTCATATACAGGTTCCCTTAAAAAAAACTCTCTCCCTATATTTCTCCTATCTCCAACAGCGTTCCCTATATGGAGAATTGTATAGGGGGAGAAGAGAGAACCCCTATATATAAGGGAATGGAGAGAAAAACTCTATTTTAGGGAATGGAATAGGAATGCTGTTGAAGCACATAGTTAAACTTCCAATTAAACTTCTGATTTTTGTATAAAATTCAAACAGTGTTCGAAATGCGTGGAATAAATTTCATAATTCTTCTAAAATCGAGAGCAACCCATTTTAAATACATTTGAATTTTTGAATTTTTTCACTTTTTCAATTTTTTTATGTGAACGAGGAGAAGGCACTTATGAAACTTACATCTATACTAGCGAAACTTGGCTGTGTGCTGATGAAACTTAGCCGTGTTCTGATGAAACTTCGATGTAACCTGATGAAACTTGGATGAAACCTGTTGAAACTTGAATTGACTCGATGAAACTTGAAGAAACTTCTATGAGACCTATTGAAACTTGATGAAACTTGCATTAAACCTGATGAAACTTGACAGTTCGGCAAGTTTGACGAATATGAAAGCCAAGTTTCAATAGACGAAACCCAAGTTTCAGTAGGTGAAAGCCAAGTTTCACCAGGTAAATTTGAAGAATTATATGGCAACATATATCTTGTTTTGTTTGAAAAAATACGAGAAACACGTTGGCGCAAACGGTTTTGTGGATTGGAGCACCCAGTCAAAAATTATGGTCGCCGAAAGGAAAAACAAATGTCTGTGGGCCCCACCCTGCATGCGCACAATGCCCCCTCCCCCCCCGCTCGTTACGCGCGTGCGCTGCGCGGGAGTCCAGAGGCGCCGGACTCCTGCACTGTAGCATTTCCCTTTTTTCTCCTTAGTTGATAACTTTCCTAGTATGTTTTAACATTGAACTTTCACTCCGTTGAGTAGAATTTTTTTTTCGAAGCAATGGCAGGACCTATGCCTTGCTCAATTAGGAGTGAAAGCTAATAGTTACATACATCTATGGCACAAAAGAGCAAAGAAAAACAACAAGACCACCTGCCCAAATCAGGGTAACTAGCAGCTACTTAAACACAGGACAGAGTATCCACACATAATATCTAATTAGCTGCACTATTTGGGAGCATGGACCTTATGCATTTTGGAAAATGCTTCGGTTTGCTTTTTCCAAACATTCCAACATGCATAGATTATTGTTCCGTCAAAACAACTTCTCTTGGTTTTGGTGTATATTCGATTTGGTGGGACAACGATTTCGTGCGAGCAACCGAAGAGCAAGAAAGAAGAATGGTAAAAACAATCGAAATTGCATATATGAGTAATTACATTCTAAACGGTTGTAGTCAGGCTGTCAACATTGATTCATACCAAATTAAAGTTATTCCCTCTTATCGAAAGATCGAACCGTCGTGTTAAGAATCAAATGATTCTCTGGCCACTCAAAAGGGTGTTTTTGAACGGTCATGTGATGCATTCCATGATCCTTCCTCCCCCTCCCCCTTGGCACGTTGCATGCCACAAGTACTCCAACACATGTCCTGCCATATCGTGCCAATTCAACTAAAACCATCGTGTTCCCATTACATCATCGAAATTATAGTTCCCAAATGTGTCAAGTGAAAAAGTTCCCACGGGCCTAGTTTTTGTTGGGAAACCATCTGTGAGGGGAGCCCAGCCCGGCTTAGGCCTGTGCACAGCACGGCACGGCTAGGGCCGGCCGGCGGCTTCCCCACGATGGGGTCCACTTTGGACCTAGCCTAAACCCAAAGCAGTACTATATAAGAAGAGGTGGAGCACCCAATGTATAACAGATCTGAGAAATAATAAATAGAAACTCCACCCATACATATTTGTGTACTCTGTATTTGATCTTTCTCTGTAATTGATTGCCCACGTTTATACCTTGGACTACACCTGGTAGCGAGGTTCCTTAACACGTTATCAGCATGCTCGCTCCTTGACGATCAATCCATGAGGAAGACGGATCTGCATCCACTTCTACCACGAAGTAGATTGGAAATTTTGCAAAGAATTTTAGCAGATTCGTTTTGGGGAATTTGTAAAACAATCTTGAAGATTGATCCCTGCGGCGCCGCCTCGCCGTCTTGCGCCGCCGCTGCCGGTGCCGCCGCCATGAGTGACCATACCATGGCGCCAGACGCCGCGCCAAGCGCGCTGCGCTGTCGCCGGCAGCGCCCGCATGTGCCAGCAAGCGCCCCGCCGATCAGCGCCGGCAGCGCCGCGATCGCCACGCACCCACCACGCTTCGCTCGCGGCGTCCATAACGCCGCTAACGCCGCTACAGCCACACGGCGCCACAGCGTCCGGCTGCATACTACCATACAGACCGCCGGTCGCGCCAGCGCCAGCGTCCGACCGCGCCGTCGCGCTTCGCACAAGACGCGCCTCGCCGCCGTGCCGCGCCCATGTCTTCGAGACGCTGCTTCCGACGCCGCCTTGCTCGCGCGCCGCCGCCCTTGCGCCCGTGCCGCGCCGTCACCCGCCCGCAGCGCCCAGCGCTGTGCAGCGCCCTCGTCACAGCGTGCCGCCAACACGGCCGCCAGCGCAGCGCCGCCGCAGCGCTGAAGCCGCCGCCGCGTCCGCCCGACTCGGCGCCGCCGCCACCCGCCCTATGGTGACTAGGGTTGAAACCCTAGCCGCTCGAACTAGGCGGCCCGGCCTCGCCGGCTTCTGCTCACTTTGGCCCACTGGCTCGGCCCGAGCCGACCACACTCGAAGCGACTGCGGTACTGGCTGGCCCGAGCTTCCGCCTGAGCCGGCTGCCACCACCACCGCCGAGCCGGCTGCCTCGCTGCGCCGAGCCGACCACCACCGGCTTGGCCGAGCTACTGACGGCCGCTCTCAGACATGGGCGAATTGGACAATTTTTGGCTTAAGAGCCCAGAAAAATTGACAATTGGCTCCAAAAAATTCTGAAAATTGCAGAAATTCCCGTTTGGATTTTGAAAATTATTTTCAAACCAATAACAGACTACGTGCGGCCTTGCTAGCAGCAGGCCGTGCGCTAGACCGAAAGGTCCTGATTAAGCTGAAATTTTTCGAAGAAATTACAAAAGGCCACGAAATTTATGAATTTGTTCTGAAGTTGAAGAAATTGCAGAAAACCCCTTTGATTCTTGCAGAATCACCCGAGATTTGAATTTTGGTATGTTATGCAACTCGGGGATTTATATTTGGCTCCTCTGCTTTCGGAAGAATGAAAAATGCATTAAAATCCTTTAGAAGCTTGAAAATTATTAGAACTTTTTTCGATGTCTTTCGAGATTTTCAAATGTATTGGAAACTTAATCTTCGGCCTTTTTAGCATCCCGAGAACTTGAAGTAAGTGTCCGGCTTTGAATTTGAAGCATTATTTAATTATGTAATTATTTATGTGCAATCCTTGTGTGCATTTGATATTATAATTATCAGTAATTATTTATGCCTTTGAATTGGTAATGGCATGCTAGAATATATATATATATATATATATATATATATATATATATATATATATATATTACTGCAATACATGATAATTAATTATGTCACGCACCACATCTAATTAGATTACATGAAGTAGTCTTATGAATTAATCCTGAAGTATACATGTCGGGTATAATAAAATATGAATTTGAGGTATTGGCATTGCATAGCCAAAGCAACCTCACTTGAGCATGAAGCTCTGGGCCGCCATCGGGCTAGAACCCCAAAAGGATAAGAAACCGATGTGTGGAACAACCCTGCATTGCACTTTCTTAGACACCCTTCTATGAACATATAGTATTGGTGTATGCATGAGCAACATACCGCACTTAAGAAGCGGTTTTGGACGCTCTAGTATACTATCATTTCTATTATATGAGAATGGGGCATGCATGAGACTGCAAATTATGAAAAATGGTCAATACCTCTTTTGTGACAAAGATCACATTCGAGGAGAAATCCCCACTCTCACCTAAGTATAACTCCAAGTGCCTGCAACTTTTGTTATTTAGTCACGGAGAAACTACTAGGGGAGAAAGCTCCAAATTTTAAAGAGGGTATGAATGGGAGAATATGAATATTTGGCCTACGAAAAGAAAGTCCATTGCTTAAGAAAGATAATACAAGGAGAAGTCGCATTTTATTTCCACCATTAGAAGGGCAGAACCCTCAAGACATAATGTCGGAAAATTATGTGGCATTTGGGAGATTGGTCTATGATTTGCCATGATTATGCATTCAATTATGGCTGATCGATCAAAAGAAGAAAGAAAAGCAATGCAGAAGCTTAACTTTTCATTGTTGATGAGAACTCTGGCAAGACCTCCCGAAATCTCTTCCTTGTTCTAATTGTAATCGCACATGAAGTGTATGGAGAAACGAAGATCTCGACATATGTCATTAAAACTAGAATAACCGTCTCGGCCCTGTTGCGTCGCTGCTCGGTTACATCTGTGTGGTTGACT
Source organism: Raddia guianensis (assembly GCA_036346415.1). Classification (NCBI taxonomy): domain Eukaryota; kingdom Viridiplantae; phylum Streptophyta; class Magnoliopsida; order Poales; family Poaceae; genus Raddia; species Raddia guianensis. Next base: position 8,338,229 of record CM070536.1, on the reverse strand, counting down.
ATGGGGACTACCCTTTTAGCGATAGAAGCATCTGGGCGTAGCCCCTATTGTCAACTGTGCCCCATACCATTGTATCGCCCATGCCCTGAGTCAATCATGTGCCGCACACTGATTGCGTCATTCTGGTCTCAGCCTGCTGCTGACGCATTTTGACCTATTGGTTTCGGGAGCACACCCACACGTAGTGGGTGCACATTTTGAATCGCATTTTATGAATTTGCACTCTAAATTATGGTTGCTAGCAGGCATATGAATTTTTAACATGAATTGAAAGTTCCTGAAGAGCATATTTGAATTGAAGGTTTAGAAGAGCGCACATTAATTCTCATGTCGGGTTTTGCATTTACCCTTATTCTTGTATATATAAAGTTGCAATCAATTTATGAATTATTTAAATCATGAATCTTACCATTACCTGATTGCAACCTATAATCTATATAGTGCCCTTGGAGGTTATTAACACTGTTGTAAAACAACAAAAAGCATTTTAAGAGAGCTTATATACCCGTATCTGTCCTGAATAATACTGTTAGTATTAATTTGAATAAATCGCTAGTAGCGATCTGTGCATAGCTTGCTCACGAAGAGTCACGGGTATATTATTGGGTATTACATCAGCACTTAAGAAGCGTTGTTTACCCCGAGCATTTATGGAGCCTCTTAAATTTAAAGGCATCCGTGTATGTTTCATGAAGAAACAAATGAAGAGAATAGCACCGAATGCTCATGCATTATGAAGAATGCCGGATATAAGAAAAACATTACTAGCAGTAATACCTCCAACATGAATTTGGGTTACACTATAATAGATTAAATGCACTTGTAGTGCATACCAGTTTAGAAGACTGGATTTAGAAGCTCTTAACTCTTATCTTTTCAGTAGTGTATTCTAGGTTCCCTAGTTTTCGAATGATAAGGGATTACAAAACAACTCATCGGGCTATAACATCATGTGAAGATTTTTCGAATCTTGAAGATTTTGTGTGCCTAAATGTGCCACCGGAAATTAATAAATAAATTTTGAATTATGAAAAGAAAGCCAAAGTCTCTAAATCTCTGGACTGCATCTAGTAGGACATTTGCGTTCCAATTCAGTCCTTAACAGGGCAATTTTGGTACTTCATAGTGCTCAATACTGTCTCATATATGTGATCGAGTTTACTCTCACACAAGGAACGAAACATTTGAAGAGAAGATCTTATAGATCACTAGAATTAAAGAATTTTTCCTATACCATCATATGAAATCCGCCGCAATGGACACTGCTAGTGACTTTATTTTAAAGTCATTTGATGATGATATTTGAAGCAGAGCACTTTGCATTGGTATAGCATGCCACCTCTTGCAGAGAGACTTGCAGTCATATGAATTAAAAAAGAATTGAATAATTAGCCCGGTTAATGAGCAGAGTTGTAATTCCTGAAGAATGTGTGGAGACATGAAGCCTTACACAAAGCATCCCTAAATCACTATTTAAAAGGACATGTAGTCCTATAACATCCAACTAGTGTATGCAAAGGGTCACCATGAAATTTTTCACTTTGAATTATATGTACCATACCACTATTGACGAGGAATATTTTCTCGTCATTAGGGGGAGAATTAGAACTCCTGAATGAGAATGCCGAGAAAATAAGCATATAGAATTCTCGTGCATGACTTTTGCACTAGTAAAAATCTTGAAGAATATTGAAGTATATGTGAAACTGCCACTGAATGACCATTTTTGTGATATGAATGGAATGATTAAATTGTATTACTAGAAGTAATGCGTCAGAGAGGGTTGTAGTACTAAAGAATTGAAGGTACCCCTCAACCTGTTCAAAGGTCTCAGAAAGAACAGAGAGTCTGGTTCCTCCGACCCGAAGTACCTAGGGACGCCTGGGGAAAAAGGGAACGAGGGCTTATCATGACCACATCACTAAAAATGCCACAAATAGTGAAGGGGAGCCAGTTGAGATCTGGCAGCTGGAGAGAAGCCTGCTAGCGAGGCACTCCCTATTTTGAATATTCCATGGCAGAAATAAATGCATGAATGTATCGATCAAAGTGTGTGCACACACCAGCGATAAGAACTAAAGGAACTTGCTCCCGTGATGGAAAATAGCGGTGCAGAGCAAGTAGAAGTGCACGAAGCACCCCATGACTAAATGGCCATATGAATTATATTATTAAGGGAACTTATGAATAGAGCAACAGCCAAAGTCGACATATATATGCGCCATATAAAAGAAGGCAATTACCGCGGTATACTAGTATTTTCTCTAGAAGAGAAATAAGAATAATGAATAGTACATAAAAGGCTGATAGCTCGACGCTTCATGAAGAAGCTTATTCCCTGGTCATGGTTTTTCCTTTAAATATATCTCATTATTGGCAGTACTCAACTTGCAGTTGAGAATGAAATTTGAATTGAAGGATGTTGTTACTGAATATATGTATAAGAGACTTGGATTCGGATTTAAGAATGAAGATACTTGAAATATCACCTTTCGTAATCACGATAGAGCAAATAGAAACATATAGTGTGAAACTCTGAAAGTCACTATATGAATTTGAAGAAGAGAATGCTCATACTTGAAGTATGGTTTTGAATTAAAAAGACTTAGGTAAATTAAGCACTGCTTAGGCTTGCAGCTCGAGCAGTTCCCTCATGGGATCTTAATGCATCAAACGATCTATACTCAGAAAGTTTTAGAAAGGTTTGGCTTTGGCAAAACTTATTCCTGAATAACCTCTATGATAGGGAGATCTTTACAGAAAGAAAAGGACCCCTTCCGACCCAGGGAAGAGGGGGAGGAAATCCTCGGGCTGGAAGTCCTGTACTTGAGTGCAATAGGAGCACTTATGTATCTCGCTAACAGTACGTGGCATGATATAGCATTTGCCGTGAACACGTTGGCTCGATACAGTGCGCTAATGAAGAGGCATTGGAACGGAATAAAGGTTATCTTTCGATACCTCCGTAGAAACATTGATCTTGGCCTGTTTTACAGGAAGAACCAAGATATGAATATTGTTGTTTATGCCGATGCTGGATACCTTTCGGACCCGCATTCTGGTAAAATCACAAACTGGGTATGTTTTCTTATGTGGTAGCATGCAATGTCATCGAAGTCGTCCAAGCAGACACTTGTGGCTACGTTCACAAACCACTCAAAAATTATTGCATTATATGAAGCATCTCATGAATGTGCATGGTTAAGAAGAATGGTGAAACACATTCTACAGTCATGTGGATTACCTATTGAGCAAACCCCTACAATTATCTATGAAGATAATGCTGTTTGTGTTGCACAAATGCAAATGGATTATGTGAAAAATAGTCTCACTAAGCATATCGACCCCAAGTTCTTTTATGCGCATAAACTGCATAAGCTGAACGAACTAAGTATCCATCACACTAAATCATGTGAGAATTTGGCTGACCTGTTCACTAAGTCATTACCTACCTTCTCCTTTGAAAGGTGTGTTAGGGGCATTGGAATGATCAGGCTCAAAAAGTACTTAATTCAGGGAAGATAATTCACACACCCTGAATTAAAACTTTAGCATGAAGCCAGAGTACCCAACTCGATCTAAAAGATTGAATATAATGTTGGGTGGTTTGTACTCTTTTTTCCTTCGTGAGTTTTTCTCTGAAGTTTTCTCACATAAGGTTTTTAATGAGGTAAATCGTACGCACAGCAAACGTATGCTATGTACTCCTTTTCCAATCCTTTTTTCTCACTGGATTTTTGGATGAAGTTTTAATGAGGCATATGCATCTCGCTGGCAAGGTCCAAGGAGGAGTGTTGGGAAACCATCTGTGGGGGTAGCCCGGCCCGGCTCAGGGCCTGTGCGCAGCACGGCATGGCTAGGGCCGGCCGACGACTTCCCCACGATGGGGCCCACTTTGGACCTAGTCTAAACTCTAAGCAGTACTATATAAGAAGAGGTGGAGCATCCAATGTATAACAGATCTGAGAAATAATAAAGAGAAGCTCCACCCATACATCTTTGTGTCCCCTATGTTTGATCATTCTTTGTGATTGATTGCTCACGTTTATAACTCGGACTACACCTGGTAGCGAGGTGCATTAACAGTTTTTAGTGACCAAAAGATATGGTCATATTTTCGGAGAAAACAGTATCCTTGAAATAAATCATTTTTCATATGATGCATAAAGCTAGCCAATTAGCCGCAGGCCGGATCCATGGTTCGATCGATTTCCTTGTATTGACAAACGGAGCGAGTACGTGCGTACGTACGTGCAGTGAGAGAGTGAGGCGCGGTCACGCGGAGCCTATAGACGCAGGTGACACGAGCACCCTCACGTACGTGCAGGTGCAGCAGCACGGCTCAAAACGAGCAGAAGCCACGCGCCCACGCCACGCACTCGTCGTCGTCGTCGTCTTCGTCTACTACTCGCGCCAACCCACGCACACGCATCCCCTCCAAGTTCCGACCCACGCGGCCACGCCACCACGCCGCCCACTTCCCTGGCCACTGCCCCCCAGTTCCCGTTTCTCTCTCCAATCCAGCTCTCTCTCTCTAACCGCAGATTTCCCTCCCCTTTCAGTGGATCACTGGAGTCTGGAGAGTGGAGGGCGAGGGAAGAAAAATCCTTTCTGTTCCGCGGTTCCGCCCGCGCAGCTCAGCCGCATGCCTCCTCTTCTCCCGCTCCCCTGCTCCGCCTAGATCTCCTCTTCTCCCTTGTCTTTCCATTTTCTTCCCCATTTCCCCGCGCGCCCGTCGCATGCACCGGCTTTGACCCTCCGCCATGGCGGACGCCGCCGCCTCCGCCACGCCGACGTCCACCCTGATCTGCCGCGAGGACGGCAGCGACCTCTTCGCCGACGACGACGATGGCGGCGGCGGCGGAGCCGAGGCCTCGGTGGCCGGCGACGACCACCTCCTGCTTCTTGATCGCGACGAGGAGTACGTCGCGCTGATGCTGTCCAAGGAAAGCGCCCCCGCCGCCGGCGGCCAGGAGGCCGAGGAGTGGATGAAGAGCGCGCGCGCCGGGTGCGTATGCTGGATTCTCAAGGTGGTTCCCGCGCTCCCTCTCCCCGTTCGCCGGCTCCAAGTTTCTCCAGACATCAGATCTTTCGTGTGGTGTTTGCAGACGAACGCGCGGTTCGGCTTCGGTGGCAAGACCGCCTACGTCGCGGTGACCTACTTCGACCGATTCATGTCGCGCCGGCGAGTCGATGTAATGGCGAGTTGGCCACCCTCTCTGCCTGAAACCTCGCGCCGTGGAGTGTTCGACGCAATGCCTGAGTACCTGACTGCACATTGCCGTTTCCGTTGCCATTTCATTTTCAGAGCGGCAAAGGGTGGGCGCTGCAGCTTCTCTCGGTGGCGTGCCTGTCGCTGGCGGCGAAGGTGGAGGAGCGCCGGGTGCCGCGGCTGCCGGAGTTCCACCTCGACGGGCAGGACACGTACGCCTTCGAGAGCGCCTCCATCCTGCGGATGGAGCTCCTCGTCCTGGGCACGCTCCAGTGGCGGATGATCACCGCGACGCCGTTCTCCTACTTGGGCTGCCTCGCCACGGGGTTCCGGGACGACGAGCGCAAGGCGATCGTCCTGCGCGCCGTGCTGTGCATCTTCGCCTCGATCAAAGGTCGATCATGATCATTTAACCCCCCTCTTCTCCCGCTTCGTCGAATTTCATCAAATCACCCCCCAAAATAATCTCACATTCTCACCTTTCTCTGTCACCAACTCTGCATTGGCAGTGGTGAACTTGGCGGAGTACCAGCCATCGACCATTGCTCTCGCATCGGTCCTCGTGGCGCGTAACAAGGAGGAAGCGCCCCCCAATCTGGACGAGCTCAAGGCGATCTTGGGCTCATCATGGCAGCAATTGGACACCGTAAGTCCCCTCCTCCCGTGCTCTGCTGCTGTTGGTGGAAAGGGGAATGATGGGGTTAAATGCCGCCGCTGTTGTTATCTGGCAGAGGCATGTGTCTTCCTGCTACAACGCGATGATTCAAGAGGACGGGTCCATGCAATCGACGGAGGTGTCGTCCTCCGGCGTCTCCGTCGGCCACATTGCGAGCTCCGGCGCCTCCATGGCCGCCAATAATGCCGCCGCCTTGGCGGCAACGCCGGACAATAAGAAGAAAAGGTTGCACTCGCCTCAGCGCCAATAGGGGCTGGAGCTGGAGCTGGAGCTGGACGGGATGTTGGTTGGAGTCCAGCTCTGCATTTCTAGCTAGTTTCACCCATTTCTTTAGTTTTATTAGCAGTGTTTTTCAGGGGAGGGCCAAACAAAATGAGGGGGCAAGATTCGATTCTTCTGGTTGTGCAATTGCTACAGCTGATTGATATGTTAGCAATGGAAAGATTTTTTTGGTTTTGAGGACATCTTCCCAGGCTCAAAAGGTACTAGCGTAAAGAGGGGGGAAGGCTAAAAAACAGAAAAGAGCTCTTGCTCGAAGTAAGAGAGCCCTCGTATAACGGAAGTGAAAAGAGAGAGTCAGAAGCCTAGGTGGGAGTGGGAATGCATTTTTTTTTGTGAATACTGTACCAGCTAGCTTTATATCTTCCTAGAGTATTTTTCATTTGGGGGGTTAATAGCCTGTCACTCCATAAGTGGCAGATACTTAACTAGATATTCATATGATCATTTGTTCTTATCTGTTGTGTCATGCTATTTTGGGCTCACCAGCATGCTGTTTAGATGTTGAACCAATTCCATACTCAGGCAATGAGTAAAATGCACCGGCGGCCCTCGAACTTGGCAGGGGTGTTATTCCGGTCCCCAAACTCAGAAAACCAGCTATTCGGATCCTTGAACTTGACACGGGATATCATTTCGGTCCCCGAACTCAGAAAACCAGCTATTCGGATCCCTAAACTTGGCACGGGGTGTCATCCAGGTCCCTAAACTTATCACGGGGTGTCATCCAAGTCCTCAAAATCAAAAAAATTTAGAAAAAAATCATTAAAAATCTAAAAAAATAAGAAAAAACATATAAATTTTAGATTTTTATGGTTTTTTCTAATTTTTTTGAGTTTGGGGACCTAGATGATACCCCCTGCCAAGTTTAGGACCACGGATGACACCCCTGCAAGCTTCGAGATCCGAATAGTTGGTTCGAGATCGAGACGCATATGACACCTCTCGCCAAGTTCGAGGCACGCCAGATTTTACTCCCCAGGCAATGCTCTCCCCTTTCTTATATGCCCTTGACAGGACCAAAAGCCCTGACAGTCTGTGTGCAATTGCTGAGCAGGGGTAGTTGGGAGTTGTTTACTGTTGTTTGCGAATGGAAGAAACGTTGCTGGCTTGCATGCGGCCTTTCTGATGCTGCCTTTGTGCCGTGTCATCAAATCACCTGCCTTGCCAATTGCAACAATGGCTTGCTGTTCTTGTAGGTGACTGACACTGTTTGTCTCTCGCGAGAGCTGAAACACGTACTTGCCCCACTGTATCGCGTATCGTAGCAAGGAAATATAACTTGGCCAGTGTAACAGGACAAGTGTGAAATATGCCAAGAGAGATCCTCTGCAGCTTCCTCTCGCCAGCTGCTGAGGTTCTTTCGTGAGCTAGAGTTTTCTGACCTGGGGCAGCATGTGATGAGTGGATCTGTCTCTGTGCTTTCACTGTCCTTCTTTACTGCCTTCAAGAAGACAAGTGTGTTCCTGTGAAATGTTTCAAGGACCTCAGATATGTGTGTGTCTGTAGATCTTAACCAATGAAACACCTCCCCTTGTATGATCAGACAGCTGTGGATGACCTTGACACTGCATATCTTTAGTCCTGGCCCATGCGGTCAAAAGCAAGGCACAAGCATGACCTGACCTGAGCAGAGAGAGATGACCTGGTAAAAATCTTGGTGTCCTGTCTTGTTGGCTGTCTCGTGCCTGGCAGTAGGTAAAAAATAGTGCGCAGGGCAAGGCTACTGGCTGGTGCTGTTGGAATTTTTTTATTTATTTCCAATGGTTTCTTCTTGCAAGCCAGGAGGAAGTAGTATATTGTAGCATAGCCAGTAATGCTTAGTCACTGCCTTGACTGGTCAAGACTCAAGACCATGCTGTATTGGCTCTGGTGAGTGGTGACAGTAGTGATGGAAGCAACCTGCTGGTGTGTCTGATTGTGAATTTGTGATGTGTGATGACTGATGAGCCTGGGGTGCCAAAAGAAGGTAACTGCCAGCACTATGCAGTAGTACACACTGTGCTTTGGTGTATCTGCTGATGTTGGCATTTGGATCGCAACAGATTCCTGGTCAAAGTTAAGTATGACGCTCTTGGATCTTGGAAGCTAGCGAGGCATTTATTGGCAAATTGGAAATACTGTAGAATTCAGATTCAGACTTGCACTTGCTGCAGTTCTACGAGCGGAATAAGAAATTAGCATGAAAACACGGCATAATGAAGATTGCAGTTTCCTGATAAATATAGCTCATCAACTTAATCACCAGTAATCTTACTGCACTTCCAGGATACTAAGCTTCTAGGATGGCAGCAAGGAAATAAGCAGCAAACAAGTCAATCCAAACAACCAAAAGGTGTAGCATCAGACAGATGTTCACAGTACTTTAGGTTGGTGCAAACTTTAGCAATCGAGCCATGTACAGTTCCAACATTCCAAATTTCCAAGGAAAGAACGTGTGGAAGACCATAGGAAACAAAAGCTACAGGAGTTTACTAAACACTGTTTAACGAACCAAGCTCACAAGGTTGGCTAATCCTATGGATGGAATGCAAGAAGAAGGGCAGAGAATTCACCTACACAAGGGCGTTACAGACTTACAGTACAAAGAAAACTTATGCGAATGGCAATGCCCAAAACTGCATTGGCATCATCAGCCTGTAGTCCTACCTGGTTTCAGTTTCTAACCAGAAAAAGGTTATGGCTTCTACGTGGAACCAACTGGAATCAGCTTGACCACAGCAGCGATAGGCATGCCTATGAAGCCGATGAAAATGCAGGTAATCCACTGCTTAATTGAGAGAGGGGTAGTGTTCGCGAAATCACCAAGGTACTGTACTATGATGATCTGGAATATGACAGTGCTACTGAGGACGGCGACGAACACATTGTTGTCTAGAATGCCTTCAAACACATTAATCCTCTCCATCTCTCTTGAGCTCACCTCATTAAACACCTGCAAAGCAAAGATAATTTAGTAGGCTCAAGAGCGCACTATCATTGATAAAGTTTGGTCTAATTTTTTTTATCATGCTTCACAAGATTTCTACAATGGAAGCACTACATTCCACTATTCCAGTTAAGTTAGTTAGGATTATAGAGATTCCTTCCCACGTTTTCAGTGAAATGATAACAATTGAAGTAATCTTTTTTTTGGTTCTTTATAATCTTTTTTTGAAACCATGGTTCAGTTGACAATTGACATGTCATAAAGAAACATAAAACATATCCAAATGTAGCCTAGAAAATTTGTCAGACAGCAAAAACGGACTTATCAAGCACTTCTAAATTACCTGGCAGAACACAAAGCAATTGAAGATCAGCGTGTTCAAGACTAGATCGGAATTTTCACCCTTGATTCCAAATAGCCACTTCCCTTCTGTCTGCAGATACCAAATGACAAGGAACTGGTAGAAGGCTTGCCCCAGGATGTTCCTCCACATGATGTTGCTAATGAAATTTCCTTTCCTTCCAACTGGAGCTCTCTTCATCAGTTCATTGTTTGGAGGTTCTGTGGCCAATGCAAGTGCTCCTAGTGTGTCCATGATCATGTTGACCCAGAGTAATTGCACAGCAGTAAGAGGAGCACTCCCTGAATTAGCAAGCAGAAGTACGAGAACAGTGAGCACACTTAGGTTATGAAACAAAACTGCTTATAAGACATTGGTACAAGAATGTTCAAATCAATCTTATTTTGAATATTTGTACTGTTATGAAAGGAAAGGTTTGTGCTTCAATTTAAATTAATTAGTAGTAATAGTCATGACAGGAGCCAGAATATCAGAATTTTATATGTACCTGTCAAGCAAGCTGAGGAAAAGTTCACAATAAGGGCAACCACATTGACTGTCAGCTGAAACTGCACAAATTTCTGAATGTTGATGTACACTGACCGACCCCATTTAGCAACTGTGACGATGGTGGAGAAGTTGTCATCAAGAATAATGACGTCTGCACTCTCTTTAGCAACCTTCAAAACAATGTTAAAATAAGTCAGCTTGGGAATAAAATGAACAAAAAATGGTGTAAAGAATAACATGAAAGTGCGTTCCTAGATACTAGTTTACATTGACCATAGCGAGTTCTCTAAAAGAACATTTGCAATATTTTTTCATCACAATTAAGGACGAGTATTCATTCCTCCCACATAAATAAGTCTTAACAGCTATCAATTGAAAATTACCTCGGTTCCAGCAATACCCATTGCAAGTCCGATGTCAGCCTCATGAAGTGCAGGTGCATCGTTTGTCCCATCGCCAGTCACCGCAACAACTTCATCGAATGTTGTCCGAAGATGCTTCACCAAGGTGTGCTTGTCAAGTGGCGAAGATCTAGCCATCACCTGATACATGTTATCAGAGCAAATTGACAAATGGAATTTCAAAAGGAATGCTAAGGTGATTACTCCAGTAAAAGTGACTAAACTTACCTGTATTCTTGGTATCAATTCATTCAGTTCTTCTTCACTCTTGGTCCTAAACTCCGGGCCTTCAATGGCAAGACCACCTTCAGTCAAAATGCCGCATTCCCGGGCAATTGCCTTCGCCGTATTGATGTTGTCACCAGTGACCATCCTGACAGTAATACCTGCCGACCTGCAGATGGCAACTGATTCCTTCACACCGGGACGAACTGGGTCCTTAATCCCCACGATGCCAATGCAGGTGTACCCATCTTCAGGGATCTGATCACTGGCCGAGAACCCGTCATCGACTTCGATGTAGGCGAGGCACAAGGTGCGAAGCGCCTCGTTGGCAAACCTATCTATTGTGGCTTTGAGATGATCAACGGTTGCATCGTCGAGGGGCACGACATTGCCTTCGTCGTTCAGGTACTTGCTGCAAGAAGCCAGTATGATCTCTGATGCACCTTTGCAGTGAGCACGCAATGCTCCCCCGGGTAGCTGGATTACCACCCCCATCCTCTTCTTCGCCGAGTTGAATGGCTCGACCTTGACGAGGGTGCTCGCTCCGCGCACCGCCTGGAAGTCCCCGTCGAGCGACAGGCCGAACTCTAGGATCGCCGTCTCGGTCGGAGTGCCCAGGATCTCACGCTTGCCGTCCTTGTTCTGGACAACGTCGCCGCCGGTGTTGTTGAATATGGACTGCGAGAGCACCGCCATGACAGAATCCGGCAGCTCGGAGAACAGGGCATTGGTGTCCGAACAACTCTCCACTTCTTTGATCTTGCCGCAGATGCAGGCCTTGACAACGGTCATGTGGTTCGTCGTCAGCGTGCCGGTCTTGTCGCTGCAGATGGAGGTCGCTGAGCCCATGGTCTCGCAGGCCGCAAGGTGCCGCACCAGGGCCTTGTCGTTCATCATCTTCTTCATGGCGAATGCAAGGCTCAGGGTCACGGCGAGTGGCAAGCCTTCGGGGACTGCGACGACGACAATGGTGACAGCGATGGCGAAGAACTCGAGCAGCTCCAGCGCATCGTCTCCGGTCCAGCTCAGGTACGAGCCGTCCATGATCTTGCGCCGGAAGAGGCCTTCGGTGAGCACCGCGAACGTCACGACCGCAAACACGAGGCCGATCTTGCCGATGATGGTGGCGACGCCGTTCAGCTTGACCTGCAGTGGCGTCTCGTCGTCGCCGCCTTCACTGAGAGTCGCCATCAGTTTGCCCCACTGAGTCCTCATGCCGACCGTGGTGACGAGCATCTTGCAAGAACCGTCCTGAACTTTGGTCCCTGACAGAAGGAACGGGTTCTCGGCACTGACGGCCACCGGCTCGCTCTCTCCGGTGAGGCTCGACTCGTTGATCAACAAGGAGAAGCCCGATATGAACAAGCCATCGGCGGGCACCTGATCGCCAATGGAGAGGTGGACAATGTCGCCGACGAGGAGATCGTAAATCGAGAGCTTCTGCCGGTACCCTCTCCGGGTGACCTGCACGGTGATCTTCTTCTTCTCCTTGTCGAGGTCCTTGAACTGCAGCGACTGCCGGTAGTCGCTGGTGGCGGTGACGAAGACGACGAGGAGGATGCTGGCGACGATGCCGAGGCCGTCGTGGGCGCCCTTGGGCCACCCCTCGGTGGCGACGCCGACGAGGAGGGAGAAGAAGGCGCAGGCGGCGAGGATCATGAGCGTCATGTCCTGGAGAGCCTCCCAGACGAAGACCAAGAAGCCGCGGGCCTCCGCCTCGGCGAACTTGTTGACGCCGAAGACCTCCCGCCGGGTCGACAGCCTGCGCCGGGACTTGGGGAGGCCGTCGGCCACCGAGGTGGACAGCTTCGACGTGAGGCCCTCCACGCCGCCATGTGATTTGAGCTTCTTGAGGTCGTGGCACTCGACGATCGAGCTGAGCTCCTCGGCGCAGATGCCGAAGCCTTCCGCCTTGACGTCGTCAGGGACCGTGTAGTCGCTCTGGGGAGCGAGGCCTGGAGATCGAGAAGTGAATTGTCGATTCTGAATTCAGGAATGTTGCCTCTGACCAGTATCGTACCGTGTATGAACTGCAGTGCAGCCTTCGAGACAAGCACAGCGACACGCAGCTTCTCCTGAAATAGAACAGCACCTGTCCTCAGCTTGTTTAACAGGCAGCTCAAAATTGAAATAAACATCTCAAACTACTTAGAAATATATGGGTAACATCTCAAACGACTTGTCTGCAAATGCCACGCTCTCTTTATATATGATGATGCGGCATTACTTAGAAATAAACTACTACCTCTGCTCTTTTTTGTTTGACGCTTTTGGCTTTTGGACACATCTCTGATCATTCGTCTTATTAAAAAAAAATGTAAATATCATTTATTTTGTTATGATTTGTTTTATCAATAAAAATACTTTAAACACGACTTATTTTTTTTTGTATTCATGCACTAATTTTTTAAATAAGACGAATGGTTAAAGACTTGTTCAAAAGTCAAATGCATCAAACAAAAAAAACGAGGTAGTAGTATATAAACCTTGAACGGAGAGTGCGGGTGTTCTTGGAAATTTTAATCTGTACATTTAAGAGCTCAGCTAATGTAGTGGCTTTTGTGCGTTTGGTGTGAATGCGTTTTAGTTGCACAGCATTGTTCTTTTGGCTTTATGGAATTAAGGTTAATGGAGAAATCGGAGAAAGGGTATTTTCGAGAGCAGTGTAAATTGTAAAAAAAAAAACATTGGATAGAGTATACGGGGAATTGACAAATGGTGCTATATGCAAGAAAGTTCAAAGTCTTTGGGTTCTAAAGTCGACGTTCTGCACTTCATATGTATGCATTGATTGCAGAGATACTATGCCACAATCACTTTAAATAAAGTGGTTCAAATTTAGTAGATTGGCCTGGTACATTTTAGCTTAACCTAACATAGCGTTTCAGTAAAATTTAAATCTAAGAAAAACTATTATAAATTACTAAACCAAATAGGCTATATAAAAAAGATAAATTTTACTGAAACGGTATGCTACGCTACACTGAGCTGAAATGTACAAGGCCTACATATCACCATCTATCTTTTCGTATGGCATTTCGATGGTTTCCTTTTGTATGTAGTTAAGTACTAGAATTTTTATGCAAAAAGAATGCCATCAAAGACACTGAATAATTTAAACATGTACAGTATTTTAATGGATTAATTTAGCGCGAACTTTTTTTATAAAAAAAACATCGCTGGCATTGGCATGCATGACGCCGATCCAAGATACGAACGGGAAGTTCAAGTGAAAACCAGTCGCGTATTTATCTGCGTAAGGCAGGTCCCCTGCGCGCGAATGGCTCGCTCGCTCGGGTGCGCGCGTACCTGGTTGGATCGCTTCATGGCGGCGGCCTCGTTGCGCTTGTCGAGGTTGGCGGTGAAGCGGAAGCGGCGCTTGGGGTTCTTGACGACGCCGACGACCTTGCGCCATCGCCCCAGCGCCTCGTCCGACGAGTGCTTCGCCTGCACGCCCCCGAAGTTCTCGTTCAGGTAGCTCTCCATCTCCCTCCCCGGATCACCAACCAATCCGCCTCAAATCTCTTCCCCCACCAACTCGATCGGGCCCCGAACTATATAGCCTCACGCCGGCATGTTCCAGGGAACCGCGTGACCGCGGTTGACGCGTCGTCGGCGTCGTCTTCTGTACGTGGGAGCGACTCGGGCACGCCGATCGGCGACGAGACTTTCATGGAAGTTCTTCTACGTGGGGGAAGCGCTCGATCGGGTTCACGGAAATCGGTGGACGCGAGGAGGAGGAGGGGGGGAATGGTGGTGCCGAGTGGCAGTGGCGGCATGGCAGGGGCTTCCTACGCTGCTGGGAACGGGCCGGAAACCGAGGGGTCAAACGAACCCGATTCTTGGGCTGCACCACGCCTATATTGGGCTCCACCATGGGTGCAAAATTGCAACGTGCTGCCATGGATATTTACCGCGGGAGCGCACACGATGCGATGCGATCGATGGTCTCGTGGTCCCGCGACGCGATGCGATGCGGTGTGGCATACGGCCGGCGTGGAGGCCGGAGAAAACGCGTCCTGGGAATCACTGTGCAACCGCAGGAGAGAGAGGGAGAAGAGAACGACGTGGTGGCTGCAACTTTGGCACGTCGTGGCACTGCGCTGCGCTGCGCTGCTACGAGGAGTGGGAGGAGGTGCCCGAGAAGTGGCGTGCCTCGTTCGTCCGGGAGTTTCTTTTCTTCTTCATGTGGATTGATGCGCAGGTGAGGAGGGGACCTAGCCGAGGCAGCGATTAGGGAACATACGCCGCGTCTTCCCCGCGGGAAACGCGGCGGAAACATCGTCGCAACTCGCAACTCGCAACGGGTAACTCGGCTGGGCTGGGCAACTGGGCACCGTGCCTAGGGTCCGTTTTCTCCGGCGAAATGAGCTCTGGCTAGTATGGTATGGCTGGGGCGTGTTTGGATCGAGCCTGCAGCAAGGCTCATTTCGCCAGCAAGAGGCGATCATGCCTGTGCGACCGAAAATCGGACGTCTGGGAAGCCTTTGCTGGCCAGGCAGCTCCGGCTGGCTCCAATCCAAACAAGCCCGTAGACTGGACATATGCAGGCCCATGGAAGGGTTTGGATGACCCTAGCAGGACGGAAGAAGCCCAGCGTTTGGTTTCCAGCATCTTCCCCGTGCCTCTCTCCACAGTCATTGCCATGGTCTCTCCGAACTTGTTCTAAAAATTTCGGGAACTCCCCGGTTCCGCAAACACACGTGTGGTATACGCGAAACAAAACAAAATACAAATAACTAGACAATACAAAGAAAATTGATTAATAAAAAATAAAACTCTTGTGAATATTTGTAAATTTTAGACTATGCAAATATCTAATTGGAACTTCATATGCTCCCTAAACAATTTGAGTAATTTTTAGCTAAACCAGAAATTCTTCCACGAGAAAAGGAAAACCGGTTTAATCAGTTAATCGACAATTTTATCGAACCCGGCGACAAACCGGACGCGTGGCGTCATGCAATAGGCGAACGCATGGTGCGGCGGGAGCAAGGACAGGCAAGGACGTGTGGCGAAGTGGCGCAACACGACGAGAGAGGGGAATAGGCAGATCTGGCATCGATGAGAGACGGGACAGTGCGGCCATGTCGGGGTGGAGTAGATGCGAGGGACCGAAAGGGCAAACGTGGCGCAGTTGGGTTAGACGATGCGGAGCGGTTGTCGAGAGGAACGATTCATGGCTGGCATGCACGGGGAGCTAGCATGGCAAGACTGGTTTGGGCGGCGCTGACTTCGGAACCATGGCGATGCAGTAGGTTTCGTGGGCTAACAGTGATGTCAGTGGCAGCGGCTATCCCAGGTTCGCCTAATCTTCGGTGAGCAATTTTTCCTCCATTCTGCACCAAGACAGATGTTTCATATATCCATTTTGACCGTCTCGACAAGCTCTACAACATATTAAATATAATCTAGGTTGTTAGCTCCATTCGGCATCGAGTGGATTTGGTGGTGAGGGTTTATATGGACAACCAAGGGGGTATTTGTAGTGCTAGGGTTGGCCAATTGGCCTTGGAAGTGCCTTGGGTGAGAAGGAATCCTAATTGGATAAAAAGATATAGAGAGGGAGAGTTGTGAATCTACTCAGAGTACTTAGAGTAGGAGTCTCATATGGACAAAAATTGGGGCTTCTAAAAGGGATTAGTGATTGTCGGTGTCTAGGAAATGCGCTCCTTAAGAGCAGCGGGTCCACGGACCGTCAGACGAATTTGTAGTTGGTGTGAGGCCCAACGACCACCCTTCTCAGCAGCCCGTGGCGGCGGTCGAGCCTACGGGGGGCTCAGGCCACGCGATCTTCCCGGACAAGGCCTGGTGCGATTTGGCGATCTGGGTACAGACCCTTCGTACGATGAGAGAGAGAAAAAAGAATACAAACCATGAAGACAAAAGCGATTTACCCTGGTTCGAGCCCCCACTACTGGGTAATAGCTCTACTCCAGCCTTGTTGATTATATGGTGGAAAACAGTACAGAGGTGCTGAGACCGGGTTTGAAGGCACCGATTCCGAGCTTACAAAGGTGGTGACTAAGGACTATGAATACTGCTAACGAAGCTTCGGATGCGCGTGTCGTTTGGGTGATTGCTCGATAGAAGATGACGCCTGAATCACTTGATCCCTTCGAATGTCCAGGGATCCTCCTTTTGTAGGCGCGGCGGGTCGCCCGGAGCTGATACGGCGGGTCCCGCGCTCGTTTCTTCTTTAGTTGCGGTGCCCTTGTCTCATTCCGGGGCTCTGTCTAGTCCGGAGCCTGCAGGGAGAAGCTGGTCAGTTAGTACTGGACACGTGTTTGTCTTAGGATGCCGATACGGGGGAGGAATCTTCTTTAGGGAGAAAGCACTTTCCCTTTATCCCCAATATAGCATTGACTGGACCGGGCCACCCTCGCGCCGCCCGTTGCGGGCGTCGCGTAGCGTAACAACCGTCGCCACCTGCCAAAGGAGGCAAACGACAAACCGAGCTGCTCACTCGTCCCTTCCCGGGCTGCGGATCCCCGGGGAGACACAGTTCCTCCCGGTCAAGGGCGGGAAAAGTGAGGTGGAACATGACAGTTGTCGCCACCTGCCCACGGACAGGCGGGCTGCCCGCGAGACCCTCTCCCGGGCTAAGGATAGCCCGGCGTGCACGCTCTGGCCGGGACCAGTATGATTGACGAGTCAAGCAGGAAACCCTGGTAGCTAGAAGATTCCTTTAGTACGGCCAGGAGCGACCTTTCGAACCTTCTGTACGTACGGTGGGCCGGTACGGAATCGGCCCAAGGCCTGTCTCGGGGTGTGCCACTTATCAATCACCAATAGTGGTGTGTCCGGCTAGGTTAGGATACAACTAGGGGCTAGATTTAGGTTAGGGCGCTAGATTGATTTAACCCAAATTTGACCTTTTCTATATAGTCAATTTTTTCATTTATTTTTGAATATATGACTAAAAGTAATTTTATTAGGATGTTACACTCTCCACGGTCACCCCCGAAGATCCCACCGCCGCCTTTCTTTCCCTCGATTGTCGTCGTCGTTTTCGTCGCCTCTCCTCACTACTGTCGAATCCGCCCGCGACGTGATCCTACATAACCGAATCCGTCGTTGTAGCCGCTTCCTCGGGTCGGATCTGCCATCGCCGCTTCGACCTTGACACGAAGCGACCTTGAAACCGGTGGGTTTAGGTCGTCCAGGTCAGCAGCGTCGTTGTTGGAGTTAGGAGGCTTCGATCTCGGCAGGAGCATGTGGCGTCCATGGAGTGTCTTCTCACCCGAGCGCGACTTGCACTGTGCAAGCAGAGCGCGGGAGAAACAACCATTCATGGCGTTTTCTAGAAGCCTAGCTACTATAGTGATTTTGCACCATTAATAGAGCCTAACTGCAAGAAGGTTTTCAAGCCAACCAACACTTGTGCACTGTATCAACTGAGCCAGGCTCGGACCTGGCCAACAGACTGGCCCAATTCAGTTCAGATCCAGTTGGTTCAATTATTGTACAAACCGGGCCAACCGGCTGTTGTCTCGGCCCAGGATTAGTTTGCACAGTTTACCAAACCGAACCAGGGTGGTCCTGTTTATTATTGGTCGGTTTATCTCTTTCAAAAATAGAGAAAATTGCACCGTTGCCCTCAGAACTTGGAGCGATTCTCACGAGCCTAGTTATTAATGAAAAAATCATAAAAATAGGGGAAAAAAATCAAACAATTTTGTAAAAAACTATAAAACGAAAAAAGAGCAAAAATCTTTAAAAACATTTTTAAAAAAACCAAAAAAATAGAAAAAATATTTAAAAAGGGGAAAAATTTAGTGTTTTTCTTTTTTTCGTTTTTAAGTATCCCCTCTTTTCCTTTTTTCAATGTTTTTCCTTTTTCTCGATTTTATACCAATTTTATAATTTTATAATTTTTTAAAATTTTTTATTAACAAATAGCCATGTGGGTTGCCATGTCATCCTTCAGCTGCCATGTGGTAGCCAAATCAACGGTTAACAACCACATAAGCGCCATGTCAGTACTTAACGGTTGCCCTAACGTTTTTAGGGCAATCGTGCAATCAGAGACAAGTTTAGGGGTGCGAGAAAGTAAAACACAAGTTTAGGGAGCTACGTGTGAATCGCTGTAAGTTCAGGGTGCAACAGTGCAATTCTCTCTCTCTCTCTCTCTCTCTCTATATATATATATATATATATATATATATATATATATATATATATATATATATATATATATATATAGAGTTGTGCTTCAGTCACCCGTGTCGACCGTCCCTACTGTCACCGCTCATCTCACCTGCTCGTCGAATCGCTTCCTAGCCGTCGGATCTCACTTATCGCCCGCCTCTCCGTGAGCTTGTGAGCTGGTCGGACCGCCCATGACCGAACCCAAAGACACTTCCCATCTCTCCCCACCCGCCTCTCTCATCATCTCACAGCTCTCTCCCATGGCGATTGAGCGGCGAAACCCTAGCCGCCGCCAACCTCTAGGGGCCGCCGTCCGACCGCCTCCTCCGCCTCTAGGTGCCGCCGTCGGCGTCTTCCCCTGCTTTGCACCGCAAACTCAAGCGTGGCTCGGTGCTTCACGCAGATCTGAGGTGCCTCCATGCTCGCCGTCCTCGGAGCCACACGCCCGTGCCGCCGGCGTTCTTCTCCAGTGGCTTCCTTGCTTTCCTGCACTATCCCCACTATTTCCTACGCCGCTGTCCTCCATCGTCGCCGCCTCTCTTCCCCAAGCCGCACCGCCAGGGAGGCCTAGGCTTTGCTGCACCAGCGCCTCCATCCGCTCCCCTCATCTCCCTTCGTCCAATTCCTTAGAGAGCTCCTGGCCAGATATACCACTTTGGAATCTCCCCTTCTCTGGAATCCGATTTCAACCTGGGATGGAAGGAGAGGAAGTGGCTGGGATGGCTGGGATGGAAGGAGAGGAAGCAGGGGGGAAGACGCTCGACGGCGGCACCTAGAGGGGCGGAGGAGGCGGTAGGACGGCGGCGTCCCCTAGAGGTTGGCGGCAGCTAGGGTTTCGCCGCTCCAATCGCCGCTGCGGGGAGAGAGCTGTGAGGATGAGAGAGGAGGCGGGTGGGGAGAGATGGGAAGTGTGCTGGGTTCGGTCATGGGCGGTCCGACCACTCACTGCTCACGGAGAGGCGGGCGCATAAGTGAGATCCGACGGCTAGGAGCAGTTCGACGAATGGCTGAGATGAGCGGTTGACGGTAGGACGGTCAGATACGGCTGACTGAAGCACAACTCTATATAGATATATATATATAGAGAGAGAGAGAGAGAGAGTTGGGCTGCGGTCAGTTGGCGATCCGTCAGTTACGCCGTCAGTCGGGGCATTTTCTACAAAATCTGTGGTGAAATTCTTCGATCCGAACCATACATTTTGTTCATCTCTATAAACTCTCCTAGTGTACCAAATTTTACAATTTTTTGATTTTTTTTGCTATTTGTTTTGTTTTTTTCAAATCAGCCTAAATGGACGCTCCTGAATACTTTAGAATGCTAGGCCGATTTTGAAAAATGCAAAACAAATAGAAAAAAAATTAAAAAATTAAAAAATTTGGTACACTAGGAGAGTTTATCGAGATGAACAAAATGTATGGTCCGGCTCCAAGAATTTCACCACAGATTTTGTAGAACACGCCCAACTGACGGCCGCAACTAACGGAGGCCCAACTGACCCCAGCCAAACTCTATGTGTGTGTGTGTGTGTGTGTATAAAGAAAACCCAGTATATTTCATAAATATATATATTATAAATTAAATAAACATATTATTTATTGTAAGAAAATATATATATATAAAAATACATATATTGAATTATATAAATATATTACAGTAGCGAAACGAAACAGACCGGACCGGACCGAACCGGACGACCACTATGCGAACCAAACCGGGCTAGCCCGATGGACCAAGGTGCCGGTTGAAATTCGGTTTGGTTCACCTGAACCGAGCTAGCACGTTTCGATTCGTCAGACCGGCCCATTTGGCCAACTCTAGTTAGGCTCAAGTCAACTATCTTCTGCGTGCCAAACACATCGCAAATGAAACTGGGCCGAAACGTACACATCGCAAATGAAATTGTCGCCTTGTTTGTTTCATAGTAAATTAAATTAAATTAAATTCAATAAAAATTTGTTATTTTTGTATCTACCAAGTGATGTAATATTTTGTAGTCATTTTTGTGAGGTTTTAAATAGTTCTTCTTAGAGTCCTTAAAATATTTTTTCATAATATTTTGAATTTTTTAAAATATCTTTCGAGGGGCTCACAAATTTACTACCGTAAAAATTCAACTCTAGCTTTAAATTGAAACAAACAAGGCCTGTATCCTCTCTCTGTTCTCTCCCGGCCCAATAACTCCCCCATCACTTGGGGTCTTGGGCCGCGCTCTTTGCCATCGTTCTCGTCCTGCACGGGCGCGGTGTGTAGGCAGTAGGCGTGCGGTCGTGAACAGTGAGCTAGGGCGGAACTAGTTCGGGAAAGCAAACACATATGGCCTAGTTTCTGCGGTAACTAGCACCCGCGGCGCCCAGGAAAAATCTGGGATTCTGTGTATGTGGCAACTCGACCTGTCGACAAGGGTGGGTGACGTCGGTAGGTCACGGTCGGTCGGACACCCATCCATCAATCACTGCCTCGCCCTGCAAGACCGAGCAGAGCACGGCACCGCCACAGGCAGCTCGCCCGCCGGGGCCTCCGGCCTCCCACCGGGCCGCGGCGCCTGCGGCGCACGCCGTGTTTTCGCCACAGGCCCACAGTGGGCTGTAGCGCGCGTCTTTTATTTTCTCCTGCTCCAATAAAATAAGTCGGTAGTTCTTCTATCCCTCTTTAAAAAAAACGGTGGGCTGTAGCACGCGTCAATGCGACACACGACGTCGGAGGCTAGGCAATGCAGGTAGCATGGACGTTCTCTTCTTCTCTACGCCACTGCTTATTTTCTATATTTTCATTCATTTTAACACAACTTTTATTCTAAAAAAATATAGAACTTGGCCTTGTTGTTTTCAACGTTGAGTAAAATTAAGTTTTACTGTACCAAAAGTTAGGAGTTCCAAAAAAAGTTATAATAATTGTAAAATAATAATTAAAAAAAGTTTTACAATTTTGAGAAGAATTACAAAAATACTCGGAAAAATCATTACAAATTACTACAATACGTAGGCTATATAAATAACAAAAATTGATACAGTAAAACTCAACTCAACTTTACGCTAAAAAGAACAAGACCCATATTAAATCCGAATGTGGCAGAAGATACATATCTCTTCACCAACATTTTTTTATTAAAAGGGTTTTTTTTAAGAAGAACATTTTTATTAAAAGGGTAGAAGAACTGCTATTTACTAATAAAAAAGAGAGAGATAATGAGGGGATGGGAACCCTCCCCACCAACATATTAAATCGAGGTGATCGAGGATGGTCTTTTGCCTCACTGGGCAGTTAGGCTATTCCCAATGGGTAGTCTCATACTCATTAATGAGATGCCACATAGAAATTTTTGCTGATGTGGCAAAACATTTAATAGGAGGGAGAAGAAAGCTGTATCTTGAGAAAGATACTGTTTTGACACGATATCTTAGGCCATACCATAAAATCCAATGACATGAGTCCACTCTCATAGACACAACATCACACAAATTAATTGTTTTAAAAATCTGAGTATGGTATCATGTATTGTAGAGGGTGTTTCTTTCTAACAGTATCGTACTTTTCATCCTATGTGGTATTTTTGGATATTGAAATATGATACTTTGCACTGGAAATAGCCTTACCGTGTCGCTCATTGGATTGTTCCAATGATACTTAAGAGACATATGAAGTGAATTTCATTGGCTGAAATATACCTCCTACTAGCTAGCAATACATGGCTTCGCCCCTGTAGATACAATCATCCAACGCATCGTTTGTAGTGTTTAATTTATTGCATTTCATCTTTCTCTACATATTCTAATATCGGCTTGAGGACACACGTGTGCGCGCACCCGTTTCTAATAATTCTTATTAAAATCCTGAAAAACGTGAGAACTACTCTCACAACCGGAATGCCATCGGCTCAGCTATGCTCTTTATCACAAAAAAAAAAAAGCCAGTTATGATCACTTCTTGATCTTTACTTGTTAGGGCATGACAAGAGGGTTAGGTCGACCCCGTATTGTAGCAAATAAAATAGTATAGATGTAAGTATAAATGAATATATAGTGTTGAGTTGAGTTAAATTAGCTTCGTTTTAAACAAGATCACACTTTCTTTTTTATTTACCCTCCACTTCAACGATAGAAAAGAAACTGGCGGATTAAGGATGTGCTCATTGTCCGCTATACCCGGAAAAGAAAAGACCTCATTCTCTGCTCCACAGTCCACACCCTGGTAGGGTCTGAGGCCCATCTTATCGCATTCTGAATTCCTTGAATTCTTAACGCTTATGCGAAAGAACCTTCAACCCATCTGGGCACCAAATCGCTCTTCGCCCACACCCAAATATGTTGGGAAAAAATTTCATGGCATACATTGCGTGGCACCCTTTTCTCTCTCTATCTCCTCCCTTTCTCTCTCTATCTCCTCTCTCTTCCCTCTCTTGCCACGCAATAGAATGCGGCACCCCTTTTTCTCTTTGTCTCCTCCCTCTCTATCTCCTCTCTCTTCCCTCTCTCTATCTCTTTCGGAGTGCCACTGTGGCACCCTATCCCACAAAATTTTCTTCCAAATATGTTGCCCCTCTCCACGGAACGGATACCGTCCTCCCCGTCTCTTCTGACTTCTCGCGCGATTCCTTTTTTTTGTGTGTCGATTTTCGAGCATGATCACATCATCGAAGCATCCTAATTGGAAGAGCCAATGACGGTGGTCGGGCGCCTACGGAGTATTCATTGATTAATTAACTAACGCCCACACAAAGCCGATGGGAACAAGTACGTTCCCGGCTTTAGCACAGTGCACCCACCAGTCCACCACCATATCGAAAGCTAACCATCACGCTGATCATTGTCAGTCTCGCGTTATTAGCTCGCTCGAGTGGCCCCCGCGCACCCACCCGGCCACCCCAGATGAACAAACATTATTGAAGAGTGTAACTAAGAGTATCCGTAACAATCACTTCAAAAAAACTGTAGATTTAAATAGTGGCTGATGAAAAAAAATATTTTAAAACATAGTGTAAAGTATTTAAAAAGGGAGTCCATACAGCACGGTGCTCCGTCCAGGAGGATTTGGACGGATAAGCTAAAAGACAAAATATGTGACGTCATCATGAACCAACCTGAACCTATCTGAACCAAGCTGAACCAACCTGAACCAAGCTAAACCTACATGAACCAACCTGAACCAATCTGAACCAAGCTGAACCAAACTGAACCTACATAACCCAACCTGAACCAATCTGAACCAACCTGAACCTATATGAACCAACCTGAACCAAACCGAATTTCCTATGAAACTATCAACCTTTTTACCAGAAAAATTCTGAACCAACATGAATTTTCTATGAAAAAATCTGAACTAATCTAAATTTGCCCTGAACATAGCTGTTTTTTTTACCGGAAACAATCTAAACTAACATGATTTCCTATAAACTAGCTAAAACATCATGAAGTTTTCTACTTTTTTACAAGAAAAATCCTGAAGCAACAAGGAATTTCTATGGAACTATATAAACCAACCTGAGTTTCACATGAACCTACCTATTTTTTCACCTAAAACAATATGAACCAACATGAACATATCTGAATTTCTAATGAAACTAGCTGAAACAACTTGAACCAACCTGAACCTACATGACCAACCTGAACCCAGCTGAACCTTACGAACCAACCTGAACCAAACTAAACCTACATGAACCAACCTGAACCAAGCTGAACCTATATGAACCAACCTGAACCAAACTGAATTTCCTATGAAACCATCAACCTTTTTACCGAAAAAAATTATGAACCAACATGAATTTTATATGAAAATTTATGAACCAATCTGAATTTGCCCTGAACCTAGCTGTTTTTTTTTTACCGAAAACAACTTGAACTAACATGGTTCCCTATATATCGGGGATAAAATCACGGCCCATTGCCATGACCCACTTTCTGATGGCTCAATCGAACAGCCTCCTAGGGCCTGACTCACTGGAAGGTTTTATCAGGCCCATGTACATCCTACCAACAGCTTTCTGGCTGACACGGTATGTAACGGCCTAGGATTCGTGTTTGAGTCTGACTCGAACATAGTTCTGCACGGCTACGTGAAGACCCGAACGTGGTTTCCCGGATTGGAATAGATGTCGTGATCCCCAAGAATTGGAGTCTACCTTATCTACCTCGGGATGTATTTGACACGTCGAGTTATGATCTCGTAGTTAGCCCGGCCCGATTATCCCTCGGTAGGTCGGTTCATCAGCACTATATAAACAAGGCCCCTACGGCGTGTAGAGGGTACGAGTTCACGGTTTTACAGCACCTGATCATCGCATTGAAGCTTAGACCGCATATTACTTCCTGTACACATACAATCTCGCCGAGATCTATCCATCTCGTCGAGCATCCTCTTGTAATCATCTCTGATATATAAGAAAGGCTGGACGTAGGGTAGTTATCTCCCCGGAGAGGCCTGAACCAGGATAAAAACCCCTGTCTTCCTGTTGGTCGTTGGTTGCTGTTCGTTCTGTTCGGCGTGTCTCCTATCTCCCCTTTTTCAAGAACCTTAGTTGATTTGAGATCGGTATCTCAACCGTCGACACTATAAAACTAGCTGAAACATCATAAACCAATATGAATTTACCATGAAACTAGCTTAAACTAATTTTTTTTGTAAAATGGTTAAAAAGAATAACAAATATCCACCTAGGATTCAGAAAGCACAGGAACAATACATCAAAAAAGAAATGATTATACCTTCAATTGCTTTCCCTAGGGCCAACATGGAAATATCTTCAGATAAGAACCAGAATGTCTCTTTACATGAACTAAAATTCAGATATGACAACATATCAGAAGATGCTTAGATGAATGGTGCACTCCTAGTCCTGCAATTTTTATCTCAACACTACATGTACAATTTGCATTGTCTGACCAATGATGCACTCCTAGAGTCCCTAGACTCCCAGTCCAGTCCTGCATTTTTTAGCTCAGTGCGAGAATACCTTGTCAACAAATAATCAGTTCTTGGCATTGGACAAGTATAGACAAGTATAAACAAGAAATTGCAAACTGAAGAGCAACCACTCGTCCCAAGCAAATTGAAACAAAAAAAATGAATACAAGCTCATCAATTCATCTATCCAAATCTCATCAACTCATACAAACTCATCGATTCATATAACCCTTGAATACAGATGATACATAAAAATCTCAGACATGCTCTCTTTGGACAGAAAAAACTCATGAATACTAAATCTTGCAGTAAAATTATGCACAAATTTGGCAGCTCAGTTAGCCCTCGTTGGTGGCATAGCTCTACAGAGGACATCACCATGGCTGCGCAAACTTTAGATCTGAGCACTCACCAGGTAGCATGACTGGAGTGGACCGCAAGGTATGGAGGCGGCGCAGCACCTTGTGGGGCTGTTGCCTTCCACTGCAGCCATCGTCGTACCCGTGAGCCTCTCCACTAACGGCAACAAATAGAAGTATCCTTGAGCCCCTTCCTCGGCAGCGCCCGATGCAAGAGAGGACGAGAGGAGCAGCGCCTAGGGTACTGAGGGATGGAGGGGATAGGAAGGGCGAGGATGGAGAGTTGGAGACTGTGCGAAGCTCCGGCATCTGCTGCCATCGAGGGGAGGATGGAAGGTAGCTGGGGTTTCTTCTCTGCGTGGAGAGAGAGAGAGAGAAGGAGAGAGGAGAAAAATTTTACTGTTTGCCCATAAAAAATCACGCAAACGAAAAAAATCCAGCGTCTACGCCCCACTGCAAAATGCCCCAGACGCTCTCGGCGGCAGGCGGCATGGAGGGCATGGCGCTCGGCGAGCGCGCAAGCGCTGGCGCCGCCAGGCGCCAAGGCTCAGCCAGCCGCCAGTACGCCAGGCGTGCCTCAGCTCGCCAGTACGCCTAGGTAGGGCCAGTGGCATGGCGCGGGCAATGGCAGGCCAGCAGCGCGCGGCGCTGGCGGGGTGTGTGTGTGTGTGGTGTGTGTGTGGCAGCACATGGCGGCAAGCGGCGGCGTGTGTGGCGGGCGTGCGTGGCGTGTGTGCGCAGTGCGCGCAGTGAGCGTGCGGCATGCGCAGCGCATGCATGGCAGCAGCGCAGCGCGTGGCGCAGCATATGCAGCATGCGCCGATGCATACCACGCATTTCGCCACGCCCACGCCACGCGCCACGCCGCCGTGCCATCGCGCCGCCGCCATGCCGCTGCCGCCACCACGCCGCCACCCGCCGCCTGCCCCCTGCGTATGCCGCCGCACACCACACATACATACTCGCCATATGCTGCCGCGCCATGCCACACTGCCATGCCCCACCTAGCGCTGGCGGCGAGCCCTGTCTGGTGCTGGCGGCGCTGCCACAGCCTTGGCGCTGGCGCGCGCTGCAAAAGCCGCGCGCGCTCAGCCGAGCGCCATGCCCCGATGCCGCCGTCGGCCGAAGGCGCTTAGGGGCATTTTTGCAATTGAGCGTAGACCTTGGGCATTTTTTCGTTGCGTGATTTTTATGGGTAAACAAGAAAATTTTCGAGAGAGAAGAGGAGAATCGAGCTACCGCGATCGAGGAAGCGAAGCGCCGCCACACGCATGACGCCGACGGAGGGAGGTGCTGCTGCGGCGGTGGATGGGATTGAGCGGCGATGTGCGCGGAGGCGGATGAGGAAGCGAGCGATATGCGATGCCTTGGTGGAGGGCGGTGGCGCAAGCGAGGAGGGGGGAAAAGCATCGCGGTGAAACGCGCGGCGGGCGGCGGAGGGAGCGACGGGTCGGGACCAATTCCCAGGGTGGAGCGATTGAGGACGGCAACGGGAAAGTGAAACGTGAGGAGAGGACGTCCGTCGCAAACCACATCCGTCCTCTAATATTTCTGTTTAAAAAATTAGAGAAAAAAGAAAGTAGCTAATAATAAAATAAAGATGAAGATAGAAATACATCTACGGATGCTGCAGCTTACAACCATTGCTGATATTACAAAAGAGTCGAGCCCAATGAGCAACGGGTCAAAACGACTTACGTTTATGTGATTAAAAAATAAATTTATTTTTTGTTATATTTTTATTATAAAGCCGCTGTCTAAAATTCTTGAGATAAAGCAACTTTGAGAAACAGATATAAAAATCTTTTAAAACTAGCTTCGACGTTCAACTCATTTTCGTAGCTCATGCGTGTACGGCACTCCTGTGGCCATTTTCTTGACTTGTCTAGGCTCTTTGGGAGCGGTTAGATGGCGTGGTCAGCTTCGTTATCGGCGATATAAATTATGACGACGAGATGGGCCATGCACGTCGTGGACAACGATCAGCCATGGACTTATCCAAATCCAGACACAAAAAACGACGGCTCAATGGTCTCATTCTCACCGCAGTAAACTAGTGTAGTGGAGTACTGCACACTACTGCTTCTAGTAGTAAAAAGCGGCGTTGCTCTTACGGATGGACAAGATGGATCAGGCAGAGATGGTAGGTCTCGAACTCTCTCTCGATGCCCTCTGCTGCCGCCGCGTGGCACGTTCAGGCCCACGCACCCGTCCGTCCATCCGATGGAGGCGAAGCAGAGCATCTCAGAGTGAGAAAAAAAGGAGAGATTTCTATGTGCAAAGGAGTTGAAAAAAAACTCGTAGTAAAACGGCAGAAGAGGCGAGGTAAAAACTGAGCGCTAGTGCTACAGTACACTCTTGGCGCTCGCGACTCGCGAGCGCGAAGCAACAGCACGAGTAATCGCGTCTCGCGCCAATTTTTTTTCCATCATTTTTTGAGTTCTTGCGAGGAGTAAAATCGAGACGGTAAAAATACGGAGCAGATCACCTGGCCTGATCGTCCAGATAAATTCTTGAGCAGCAATCAGCAGCGAGCTTCGTCTTGGTGGAATCGTGGTTGGTTGCTTAATACCGGGCGAGGGCGCGGCGGAGGACCTGGGCGAGGAGGCCGGGGGCGCTTAGGTGGGGGAGGTGGCCCTCGGTCTGGAGGAACTCGACGGAGGTGCGACCGCCGAGGTGGGCGCGGAGGTAGGCGGCGACGGAGGCCGGGACGGAGACGTCGCGGGTGGTCTGGACGACGACGCAGGGGGCCTCCACCATGCCCAGCACGCCGCGGAGGTCGGTCTTGAAGACGGTCTGGCAGACGTGGAGGGAGATGTCGGGGCGCATGTTGAACAGCGTCCGGCTGAACTCCTGCACCGCCGCCGGCACGTCGGCGCCCACCGCCAGCGGCGCGTACCCCGTCGCCCACGCCGAGTAGTTCGCCGCCATCGCGTCGAACACCTGCTGTATCTCCTCCAGCTCGAACCCCCCGTGGTAGTCGCTGTCGTTCAAGAACCTGCCCCCATCCCCACCCGATCGAATTCGAATTTGAAGCTGCTCGATCGAAATTGGGATCTAGGGTTGGTTTGAATTTGTTACCTGGGGGAGGCGCCGATGAGGACCAGCTTGGCGAAGAGATCGGGGCGGCGGATGGAGGCGAGGATGCCGATCATGGCGGAGACAGAGTGGCCGACGAAGGCGCAGCGAGGGATGTGGAGGGCGTCGAGGATGGCGAGGAGGTCGTCGACGTAGGCGTCGAGGTTGTCGTAGCGGCGGAAGTCGAAGTGGTCCGGGTTGACGCTGCCGGCGCAGACGAGGTCGTAAAGCACCACGCGGTGGTCGCGGGTGAGGTAGGGCAGCACGCGGCTCCACGCCGACTGGTCCGTGCCGAAGCCGTGCGACAGCACCACCACCCGCTCGCCGCTGCCCACCACCCGCACGTTCAGGATCTGCAGCAGCTTCGCCCCGCTCGGCGCCCCGCCCGCGCCGCCCGCCATCTTCCGCTCCGGCGAGCTGGACGCCGGGGCCGACCCGCCCCCGCCGCCGCCGCTTCTGGTGGCGCTGGGCTGGTGCGTCGATCGAAGCATCACACTGGGACGCCGCCCTAGGAACCAGTGGCCTCCTGCTCTTATATACTAGCTAGGAGCTACCTGCAGCGCCCATGGAGGAAGGATGCTCCTGCTCTCGTCTCTCGACAAGCTTTGCTCCCTTTCTTGCTTTGTGTACTCCTGCTAGCGCTCGCGCTCTCTCTCTCTCTCTCTCTCTCTACCCTTTATTCCATCTTTCTCCCTGGTTCTTCCTTGGTTTCTTTGGTTGGTTTGGTACTTTGGTGTTTCTAGGCTTGCAGATGTGGGTGATGAGGTTTGTTTCCTTCTGTTTACGGAGGTTTGATTTCGAGTGCCCAATTATCCAGGCCACAGCAGATAAAAATGGAGAGGCGCCTATATAATTCTGGGTTCCTCCTCTGCTGCGCGTCTCTGCCATACGTTTCCGATGTCCCTAAACAATTTCGTAATTTTACTCGGCTTCAAACACCAACGTCTTCAGCCTTTTCATTAACTGATTAAACTCTACAAGAGGAACCGTAGTTTATTTTATAAAAGAAAACTGTAATTTCTAGTGCAGCTGGATCAAGGTCAGTACACATATTGCTAATTGATATAATCAGCAGCGGGAAAAAAAATCAGTTTTTTTTTACACCGACAGTGGCGTCACTAGCAAGTACTCCCACAGCAGTAGCATTTGGATAAGGACTGATAATGCCTCCAGTTTCATAATAGCCGATGTTTTAGGTTTGTTCTCGGTCAAACTTTTAAAACTTTATCTATAAAAATCTTTTAAACTATTTGAATCGTGTACATAAAAACCATAAATATAAATTTGTCTTAAAAAATACTTACACAATATAATGTTCTTGTTGATTTTGTAGATAAATTTCGTTAGTAATTGATGATTAAAGTTGAATTTCGATGACCGTGTAAATGTTCAAAACGACAAGTATTATGAAACTATAAGGAGTACTTCATGATCTCAATAATAGATTTAAATGGTAAAATTGCTCTCATGACTCAAAATAAATTGCCAATTACTCTCATGTTCCAAAACATTTTGCATTTACCTGTATTACTCGAAGTATTTGAGCCAATTGCTATTGTATAATTTTTTGAAATATTTGATCAAGTTTTAGCAACCAAATAAGGATAAAAAGGTTAAAATACCCGCCGTCCGCAAATGGGGAAAAAAAGGTACGGTTTTAGTTGTACGTACTTTTTTTTATAAAAAATCATTGCAAATGGATAAGCGGCAGAACTGGGAAATCGAGAAGGAAGCAGGGAGATATGGGCCTTGTTTGTTTCAGATTAACGTAGCGTTGCGTTTCGCTGTAGCAAATTTGTGACCCCCTCAAAATACGTCTTAACGAGTTCAAAAAATTATGAAAAAAATATTTTACAAACTTTAAGAAGTACTATTTAAAACCCCACAAGAATGACTACAAAACATTACATCATTTGGCTTATACAAAAATAACAAAATTTTATTTAATTTAATTTAATTTAATTTAATCTGAAACAAACAAGGCCATGATGCACAAGAACATCCATGGCTTTTTTAGTCGAGAAATGGTTGTTGAAACCGAGGGGCATTTTAGCCTTTCCTTTCTATTTGGTTGCTAAAATCTAATCTAATATCAAAACAAAGGACACAATTGCAATTGGCTTAAATATGTTAGGACAAATGAGTAAATGCAAAATACTTTAGAGCGTAAG
The DNA here is from genome assembly GCA_036346415.1 of Raddia guianensis. Lineage (NCBI taxonomy): Eukaryota > Viridiplantae > Streptophyta > Magnoliopsida > Poales > Poaceae > Raddia > Raddia guianensis. The sequence goes on along the minus strand of CM070536.1, from coordinate 8,307,000 downwards.
CGTAATTGACAAAGGTTAAATTAAATAAAAAAAATTGTTATTTATGTACAAACCAAATGAGGTAATATTTCTAGTCATTTTTATGGGTTTTAAATAAGTTTTCTGGAGTTTGTAAAATATTTTTTCAATTCTTTAAGACGTGTTTCGAAGGTAATAATTTTTTAGATTAAAATTTTCAACAACTTCCAGCTTAAACAAATAAGGCTAAAGTACTTCAGAGTCATCGTCGTTGGAGCAAATTTGTCACGGCAGCAGCTCGTACCTTGAACTCCTCCAATCAGCTAGCCAGATGCGGACACGGATCACAGCAGATAAGAAAGAGCTAGGCAGCTAGCTGCTACGGGCTACCGCTAGACCCAGCAATTCTCACGCGAGGCCCAGCATTTTCTTCGCTCCTGAGTCCTGCTGTCAAACCGCCGCTTTACTTGCCGCATGTGTTCGCCGGAATCCGAAGCCGAGCCGTGCGCCGGTGTGAGGACAAAACGCACAGCTCAACAAGACCAGTCTACGTCTACGTGGCCACAAGCCCACAAGTTGCGAGCTCTGCCCCGTTTTGGCCAAGTTGCCATGGCACTATGTCAGAGATGCCCAAACAACGCCATCGCGATTCGCGAGCGAGCCGCAGTGAACGGTTCGCAGCGATTCGCACGCGCGCCGAGCGCGCGCACGGCGCCATGGCCTTGCGGTTCCGGTTCGTTTTGGGCGAGGGGCACGGCTCGGCGGAGTTTCCACGGGGCGCGGCGTGCAACCGCTGAACTGCAGGCAGGCCCCGGATCCTGTCTCGACCCCGCGGCCGTGGGTGATTCTGATTCAGTTCCTGTACATTTCAGCTTAGCGTAGGTAGCGTTGCAGCAAAATTTGTGAGTATTTAAAGAGAGGTTTAAGTATTATAAAAAAATAATTAAAAAATAGTTTTACGATCTTTAAGAGGACTACTAAAAATCTGTGAAAAATCATTACAAATTATTACACCAAATAGACTATATAAAAAAATAGATTTTGTTGAAACGCTACGCTACACTACAATAAACTGAAATGTACGAGGCCTCAGTGGAGCTCGAGACCATCTCCAAGGATATTTCTTTAAATGCTATTTTATTTTTTTCGAAGAGATTCTAGTTCCTTTCAGTTGGCTAACAGATTTTTTTTATGGTTTCTTTTCGGAGAAATTTTTCATACATTTCCTTTAGAAAAAAGATCCCTCTTTTCTCTTCAGGAATTTCTTCGAAGGAATGCCATTGAATATGGTGGAAAACAAAGAGAGAGATTATAGGAAAGAAAACGAGGAAAGAAATAAAACGGAAAAAAAATGGTTGTAGATGGTCTGAGCCCATGCTCCCCTCACGTGCACTCTCTCGTGCTACACAGAGTGGCCATGGCCCATGGTTATATATCGTCCGATTTTGTGGTACCAAGACACGATGCTTTTATACTGGTCTCCACCGTTGGATCGAGCATCGACGTGAGGGATCAATCTGATGACTGTGGTGGATACTTTCTCCAAAATAAAACGTTGTCGCCTTGTGCTATAGCCCTAGGATGCACCATTCTCAATTTAGCTTTCTCGACCCAACAGTTCATACAAGACAAATAACATGTAATTAACACTCTCAATTTAGCTTGGCCAAGAAAATTGAGAATAATAATTAAGATCTTGTTTGGAGATTTTTCATTTTTTATGCGATAATTATGTTCATAGGTAGTTTGTAGCATCCTTGTTTTCAGTCCAGATTGAAATCAATACCCTAAACCATAAATCCCTCAATATTTTAAAAAAAATGCAAAATTGAAAAAAAAATCACAAAAAATTTAAAGATTCGAGAATGTGTCTTTTTTTTTTTTGGAATATTTCACTTACGGACCCATAGACCACCACCGAATTCGAATTTTGGATCTCAAATTTGCCAGGATCGAAGGCAAAACGAAACTGTGAGCCTGGGTCGGAGGGAAGCCGGATCAAGTTGGAGACGTTGCCGAGACCCCGATATTTAAGCAAGTGGCCAACTTTAATCGGGCAGGAGCGTGGAGCCTGGATGGCCATATGAACGAAAGCTACTCGCAACAAGTACAACATGTGCTTGTGAATTGTGATGTTCTCCGCCTGCTCGCAAGTCGCAACACGCATAGCCGGTGGCCCGTGGCAGTAGTAGGACTAGGAGCTCTGCCCCCGAGACGCATTGATCCATTGTACGCTGAGAAAAGCAGCACTGCGCCTTGACGCTAACGGATAAGAACTTGTGAGCTTGTCCTGCTCGGAACCCACGTGAAGCCAACGCCTCGTCGCCGTCGTCCGTCGACGCGACCTAAATAGCAAAATAGCAATGGCCAATGGCTCCACTCCCCGTCCCCGCTCGACATATCCAGAATAAACTATGTGCCTCTCTCACCTAGTTGCACCATGACGCGTGCCTTTAGCATTTCAGCTTAGCGTATCGTTTTACCGTAACAAATGATAGTCTTTAAAAAGAGACTTAAATATTATAAAAATATTAAAAATAGTTTTAAATTCTTTAAGACTACTAAAAACTTGAAAAAATTTATTACAAATTATTATACCAAACAGGCTATATAAAAAAGATAAATTTTGCTATAGTGAAACGATACGCTACGCTAATCTGAAACTGAAAACAACAAGGACTAAGCTTTGAAGAAGACGTTTCTTTAGAGCATGAGCAACAACGTCTCCATCAGTTGCAGCTTGCATCTATACGCTACCGTAATTCAAAAGCTTCGGCGGGCGGGCACACTATTACGCGTTGATGCAGGAAGCGACACGGGAGCTGCTGCTCATGCTCAAAATTAAGGGTTTAACTTGGGGTCGGACGTCCGACCAAATTAATTTGGATCGAACGTCTCCCTTGGCCAAACGCACAGCGTAGTACTCAGTCAAAAAACTCCGTCGGAACAATTCAAAGCACTGTCAGAACAATTCGCGTCAACGCCCGGAACAATGCGCGCCTCCATCAGAACAACTCGCGATGACGTCATTGCTGACGTCAGCAAAGATTCTTTTTTTGGTTTTCTTTAAACGATCATAACTTTTGACTGGGAGTTTCAATCCACAAACCGTTTTCACCATCGTGTTCTTCGCATTTTTTTTCGAACAAAACAAGACCCACGTTGCTATATAAATTTTACTGAAACAATTTGTCTATACTAATGGAACAATTAATTTGGCATGTTGGAATAATACGTCTAATCTGATAGAACAACTTGGTATTTGGTTTGCTGAAATAATAGGCTGAATCCAATTGGAACAATGTATTTAGTATGATGGAACAACTTGTATAGCTATTGAAACAATGTATTTGGACTGCTGGAACAATAGCCTAAAACCAATTGGAACAATGTATTTGGTCTGATGGAACAACTTGTATACCTATTGGAACAATATATTTGGTATGCTGGATCAATAGGCTAAAATCAATTGGAACAAAAATATCTAATGATCTAATCTGATGGAACAATATACCTATTGAAACTATGCATTTAGTCTACTGGAACAATAGGCTAAACCAATTGGAACAATATGTCCAGTCTGATGAACCATAACTTGTGTACTATTGGAACAATGTATTTGATCTGCTGGAACAATGAGTCTAGCCTCCTGAAACAATCTATTCTGTCTGCTGTAACAATTTTACCAATAAATATAAAAAATTAAAAAAAATAGGAAAATAGGAAAAGTATTTAAAATGGGTTCATTAGGAATTTAGATGAATTATAAAATTTGTACTACGCAATTTGAAATCCAAATGAAAAACATACAAAAAAGAGAAATGAAAAAAAAACATAATAAATAACGTTTATGTGGCTAATGTACAGCTAGCTAGCTAGCGCTGCTTGCCTCCTGCGCGCGCATGGGCTGCGCCGGGCGTCTGATGCCAAAAGCATTTTCCTAAAATTAAAGGAGCGCCTTCATGCAGCCATGCAGGTGACTGTTTTTTCCACCGGACGGAAATCCTCTGCCGTTGTGCGTGTAAAGGCAGAGGTGCACTGTAGAGGTCAAAATGCATGGGTACTGTAGCATGATGCACTATTCAAGGCTATGCCAAAAAACTATTCAAAAACACTGTTCGTTTTACTGTTTGGTACTGTTCACAGTTAGAAGGTATGGTTACTGTTCATTCTCTGCTTTCGTAACCAACGGCAGAGGATAAAATCCCTTTTTCCACCACCCGCCTTGGTCCTTGCTATCTAAGCTTCGAAGAAGCCGTTTCTTTATGCCATAAAGAGGTTAAAATTAAGGGGGCACCTTCGATGATCGTTTTCCTCGAATCCTCAAACTCGGAACACCTATGTTTTAGTAAAATTGTGTTGGATTAACAATTGAAAAAGAAGACATTGTTCAAGGAATTTTGCTCGCTACGGTAGGAGAATATATATATGCTATGCCACTTTTTCAAGCATATGACTGTAAGCTTTTGGCGGATAAACACCTCCTGCTACACACGACATGCCAACCAATTCGATTGGGAGGCAGCAAGAAAGGAGGAAAAGATCATCGCAAGGTGAGAATGGGATAAGAGATCCTAGCACCAAGCCACCAAGGCGTTGTGCAAAGCATGCATGCTACTCCACACACCAGATACTCCGACCCTACATGCTTTTTATCTACATTTGTTCAATGAAAATTACACATGAATAGTCCAAGTAGACAAGGTAGTCAGTACCAATGCATTCTCTGTATCATGATGGATCACCGTGTACATCGTTGTGGCTCCATGCAAAGGTGGTTTGCATACAGATACACAGTTTGGGAAACAGGGTGAGTACTCTGCCTCAGCCGTGTCATCACTACGTAACGTCACGATGCTTGTAGGCTTGTAGCACATACTAGCGATGGCGACGCGCATGGCGCGTGGCACTAGTTTCATAAGGCATAGACACATTTTGTTTTCTTGGGTTTTTTAATTTTTTTATTTCTTAATTCATTCTATAGAAGCCAACATTTATAATGCTCAAATATATTTATACACCCTCACCATATTTTTTGTTGCATTTATGTAGCGTCAATTCTTATTTTTTTTGTGTGACCTATACCATAAATGAAACTGGAAAACAGAAAATCGGCAAAAAAAAAATGCCTATGATAAAGAAGAGCGAACTATTTATGAAAAATTAATTTCGGATGTTCTTTTGCAGAAATTGTCCTGAAACATTCATTTTTTTTATCATTTTTTAGATAGACCACAAATAAAATTGAAAGCGGAAATCAAGAACAAATGAGCCCTTAATAAGAAAGAGTAAACTATTTATAAATTTGGGTTTCAAAAAAATTGAAATAACATAAAACTTTTTATGTATGTTCTTTGTACAGGCACGGTTTAATTTTTGGAAACTTTCAATTTTAAATTTTTTTTGACCTGTCAAAAATAAAATCCTTACTTCAAATCTTGCATTATGAAAACTTTCAATTTTTGAAGAAAACTAATCTTAAATATTCTTTTGCAAAAATGGTTCCGAAACCTTTCATGTATGTTCTTTGTTCCGGCATGTTTTAATTTTTAAAAACTATATAAAAAAATTGCGACCTGTGAAAAAAAAAATCTTAGCTCGAATGTTGCATCACGAAAACATTTAGCTTTTTAAATTTTTTTATGTTCCCCATGCAGACATGGCTATGAAACCTTTAAATTTATGTTTTTCTTTGACATACCGTAGGTAAATTGAAAAGTGAAAAATTGAGAAGAAATAAGCAAATTATTTGTAAATTTGGATTCTTTTGTAGACATGGTTATGAAACTCTTAATTTATTTTTTTGACATACCGTAGGTAAATTGAAAAGCGTAAAATCGAGAAGAAATATATCCTTAATAAGAAATAGCAAACTATTTGTAAATTTGGATTTTATAAACTCCGAATAACATCAAAAATTTTATGGATATTCTTTTTATAGTCATGGTCTATTTTTTGGAAGCTTTCGAATTTTTTTTATTTTTTTTGTGACCTAAAAAAGGGAATAGGAAAGGGAAAAAAAATGTAGCCCAATCTGGCGGGCAGGTGGCTCGATCCGTGGTCTCCAGGTCGGAGACTCGCGAAGCTGGCCAACCGAGCAAGCACTTGCTGGTGTGAACCCCATACATGCTAGTGCTAATACAGTTAATAAGAAATAGGGCTAGTCAGTGCGGGTGCTGAAAAAACCAAGAAATACATGCTAGTGCTAATACAGTTAATAAGAAATAGGGCTGGTCAGTGCGGGTGCTGAAAAAACGAAGAAATATTTGGCGGTGGCAGGACTCGAGTTGTGGTCTCCGACATGAGATCTACCTCATCTAGCCAAGAGGGCAACACGCCCGCACTGTTGTGCAATGTGCGGAACATTTTCTTTTAAATATTAATTTAGAATGAACGGTCAGATTTGGTTTCGCGAGAAAATCGAACGGCTGCCGGCTCTCAGGTGACGTGGCCTGCACGATTGGTAGGGCAACGTGGTGCCTTCCGATGGCGGAGACGTGGCCTAACTAGGAGGCAGCGGGTTAGGGGCTTTGTAATATAACATTGATACGGCTACAACTATTGCCCCTGAGGTTTATGGTTCTTCTCGAAATTATAGGGAAATCGTGTTGTTCCGTGAATTTCCTTTTTACATATTTTTACGCCCTAAATGGGATTTATAGTCCATCCATTTTCCTTCTATAAGTATTTGGGCTAGTCACAAGGGATATGTAGTCCATCTAGAATTACGATCGGCTTCGACGACTTTCTCCACAACCCGATGAACAAGAGTCAAGATCAAAGAGCATTTAGTCACAACAATCAAGATTGAGAAGCAGTTGAACGTTAAAAAAAAGGAGAGTAGTTAATCAAAGCATCAACACACACAAATGCAATCAAGAGTTCACGAAAGCTAGGATTGTGGCGAAATCGAAAAAATATACTAAAGCTTAAAATACTATATTACATTACGACGTGTATCATATTAATCTTGCCATAGATAACACGACTACAAATTCTTACATATATGCAAAAATATATTCTAAAAATTAACAAATGTTCTGTTCTTTTTAACTGATCTGAACGGCTGAACAACTGAAATGACTGAATTTCAAGAGCTTCTCGAGGTAGTCTCAAGATTCGGATCCATTTCGTTTGACTTGTATTTTAAAGCATTAGAATCCACCTTTTAGACAATGAAAAAACTAAAGCACATGTCTTTTCAAAATGTAGATAAATCGTTAAACTGTTAAGCCAAAAAAACAAAGCAAAAATCTTTGCCACTCATATGTGCGGTACATCTAACTCGCGGCAAGTAAAGTAGGGTAAAAATATGAAAAATAAAAGCAAAACATTAAATTTTTTTTGCAAATATTGCTGCGGGGTGGCGTTAGTAGCCTAGAACGGGCGGCAACCAAGGAATCATTACCATAGCTGTTTTTAACAATAATATGATTTTGTGGGGACACATGCAATTCTCTCCATACGAATTTTCGCCGGAACAATAGCCAGTAACTTTTCTTGAAATTCCCAAAATAGCATAATTCGTCCTCCACAAAAATTTAGAGGCTAAAGAGTCAAATGACAGATGAATGTGGTGACCCTACTAGCAAGTACAAACCCGTGTGTTATGGGAAAGAAAATTCTGGTGAAAGCAACTCAAAGCCATTAAACAACTTATGTGAACCATTTAAAAGTTATAGCAGAAAGTTGTTTCTTTTGAAAAGAAATTACGTTAGGAGTTCTTTCCTGAACTTGTAAAACATTTCTGCTCAGAATATATATTTTAATTAACCATTGATTAATCTGGCAAATCATAGGTTCCTTGATAAAAAAACACTATCAACGTAGAATAAAGCTTATAAATTGTCGTGTTCACAAAAATGCTCTATCCCATTCCCCTCATCAAATACTAAAACTATTAGAAAACAAATGGGGAAAAAAATAAAGGACGATGGCCCAAGGATAAGATATATATAGTTGTTTTCATCCGAGTCACGTATGATTGGATTCTTTCGTAGCTGATGTTATTAGTTACTGTTGCAAGGACCCAATTTGCTCCAGTCCTTATAAAAGTAGTAGAGCACTACAGCTTCATGCCTTTAGCTACCTACTTCAGCTTTATCTTGCCATGCCCCTTAAAAAACTTTATCTTCTCATAGTTCAGCACAAGAATTCGACAGTATCTTTGTTAAGAACAATCTCAGTATTAGTGCATACCAGGGATTACAAAACCGCGGTTAACCGGTCGAAAACCGCGGTTAACCGGTGAACCGGTGGGGGTCGGTTTATGGAAAACCGGCCGGTTAGGTTTCAAATTTGGTTCAAATTTAAAAATCCGTGAAAAAATCTGAAAAAAATCCATAAAATAGTAAAGGTTATTATATGAGTATTGGCTGAAACAGAATTTAAAATTTTCAAATTTTCATGTGTTTTTCGGTTGATATGATTGAAAATAAATAAAAAATAAAGAATAGCATATGCTAAATTGACATTTGTATGTTCCTATAATTTTTCCGACAGTAAAATTAGTTCTAAATAATAGACAAATTGACATTTGTATGTTCCTATAATTTTTCCTATTTTTAAATTGATTTTTCTATTTTTCTCAATTTTTCTATTTTCACTAAAATGAGAAGGTTAGCCAAGCTAACCTGGCTTCATTAGTCGAAAAACCGGTGGGTTAACCGATCGAACCGTTTTCAAGAAACCGACCGGTTAGCCGAAGTTAACCGGTCGGCTAGCTTGAAAAACCGATGGGTTAACCGATCGAGCCGTTTTTTGAATATGAATTTGAATCGACCGATTTTCCAACGAAATTTCCGGTTAACTGCGAAACCTGGTTAGTTTAACCGGCCTCCCGGTTTTTGGGTTCGGCTCGGTTATGTAATCCCTGGTGCATACAGTTTCCTCCACAATACAGAACTTGATACGCTTACAGGGTTTCCTCGCATAAAGTTTATCTAGTTTTGTATACTGAAATATATATAAATACATATAAAAATTCGCAAAAAAATTTAAAATTTCCAATAAGAAAGAAACAACCAGAACACTACAAAGTGCAATATGTAGTGATTGCTTCTTCTTTTTAAAGCCCCGTGCTTATTCAGATAAGGTTCACAAATCAAAAGTATAGAATTCAAGCACACCAAAGATGACCAAATGAAGCCCCAGACTACACTGGTAGCTAGGCTGTTGATTGGAGAGTTATAATTAAGAATGCTAAGCCTGCTTTGTTGCTGTGGTTGGTGAGGTGTCGGCATTAGGGACATCCTTATCACCACACTGCCACAAGCATATATAGGATAATAGGGAGGCATTTATTTTCCAACCATATCTTGGTGATATTCTTTGCCCACGTTAGGAGAAGTGAGTGAGCTTCGAAGTCTCGGTGGGCGGTGGCCATGGTGTGCCAATGCGTTAGGTCTAGGCACTACATCATAGACCGTGTCCGTACAGAATGCAGTCCACGAAGTCGGCAGTGATACACGAGATTTCTCTGTACTAGACCAGGGTGCACCTGCTGTCACAAATTGATCTCGCATGCCCGTGTATGATTCCGATTTCCGAGACCCTCTTTATCACGGCCTAATTTGTTTTTTAGGTTAAACCAAAATTTGTTATTTTTTATAGACCATTAATGTAATATTTTGTAATGATTTCTTGAGATTTTTATGATGGTTTACTAAATTTTTTAAAAATATTTTTGACTATTTTTATAGTTTTCCATATCATCTTTAAATGCTCTTAATTTTTAACTCAACCGAACCGAATCTCGAATCAAAGAGAGTATAAATCTGATCCAACGGCTCCTATCGTAAAGACCCCGGGTCTTCTGGTCTTCAGTGGGCGTCCAGCCTATCAATCCAAGCTCGCCATCCACCGCTGTTAAGCTCTCACGTCGGGTCCAGGTCCCCCATGTCTTGTTACCTTGTGCTGCACTGGCCGTCGCCATGTTTGTGGCCAGATTGCTTTCTTTCTCGCCGTCGGTAAGTTAGCATTTTGCCTGTGTCAGATGGTGCTAGATTAGGTAACATATGGAACCAATTAAAGAGGGTAGCCCATGAACCTGAAGGTTTGACACTCACATTTTGTGGTCCATGTGTTTATCATCCAAACAGACATCTACTAGCAAGTTTAGCAATTTCAGGTACACAACTTTTCATCATGATATATATTACTCCCTCCGTTTCAAAATATAAGGCGTGCATGTATTTAGAAAAGTCAATGTTTGTAACTTTTGACTAAAAATTAAGATAAATATATATATGTTTAATGTTGCGCATGTCATATAGTTGGATTCATATTTGAAAATACTTTTATATGATATTAATTTTATAGTTATTGATAATATATTATGAGTGCAAATAATGGTCAAAGTTCTGCATTAAAGACCGCGTCAAAAAATTATATGCCTTATATTTTGAAACGGAGGGAGTAGATCTAACTACACTAAAAACGACGTAATTTAAACTATTAGATCAAATGGAATGGTCCATGTTAATCAGGTGTACCCTAAAAGGTCTCTTGTGTGTTTTCCCTTGCTCCTGCTGCTCTCTAGAAATTGTGAAGTAGAATGGATGAGATCAAGCAGTGAAATTCAAATCGCCAGGACAGATCGATGACGTTGGTTGTACCAATCTCCTGTGCAAACTGCAAAGACGTGAGGCTTGGGCTTGCCGCTTATGATTCGACTCAGGAATGCCATGCAAACGATGCGGATGCCCCAGTATGATCCAGAGGTGGCCAACGGGCCGGCCCGGTTTGGCCCGGTTCAGGCCCGTTTGATTCGTTTACTATGCGAACCGGGCCAACCGACCGAACCGAACCGGGCCGACCCAGTTTTATATGGGTTGGTTTATTTTAATTAAAAAATCTAAATAAATTAAGAAAAATCACTATATTTTACAAATATACACTATAAATTGCGTAAATACACTATATATCATTAGAAATATATATATAAATTAATATATTTAATTAAATAAATATGCTACAGTGACAAACCGCACTATCGGGCCGGGCCTTACCAGATTCGGTTGTTAAATCCAAACCAGCCGATTCGGTGAACAGAATTGAGGTCGGCCTTGTTCGGCCTTGTTGGCCCGGCTCGTTTGGCCACATCTAGTATGATCTAGATGCATTAGAGACTGCATCGTGCATGCAACACACGGTACGGCCAGCTCTATCCCCTTTTTTTTGGCTGGACCTGTTTTTTTAGTGGGAGGAGAATGCTGACTAGGAGTGACATTACTTTGGGACACGTGGCCCAATGCTAACTGGAGTTAGAGCTTTGCAACTGGTAGTGCTGGTTGGAGGACCAAAAAAAGTCAGCAGCAAGGCAATGAAAAGAGAGAGAGCCTCCAACACGTCCCAGCCCTTTTTGTGCATCCTATGTGAAAGGATGTTGATTGGAGCTCGGACTCATGATGGCTGGAGGACAAACCTTGAACTAACAAATCAAGCACCATATCTTGATGGGGAAAAAAGCGAGAGAAGAATTCAGCCTGTGCACGCGACAATAGGGCGAGGAGATCCTGAAAGATTGGATTGGGATGAGCATGGAAATTTTGGTCAGCTTGTTGGTTCGGGGCTGACTGACAAAACATGCCCTTTTTGAGTGGGAAGCCATGAACTTTACCCTACCCTGCAACCATTGTTCACCGGATGAGAGACTTCAGGGATGCATTGCCTTTCGTTAAATATGTGTTTCAGTTATAATCCACAAGTCAAGGAGGGCAAAAAGGAAGATATGAAGTCATGCATTCATTCAGATCTCTAGTTCTGAATCAGCTGCCAATAGGCGTAACCAAGAAGTATAGAGCAGAAAACTATTGAATTTTTACAAACAAAAAAGGCAACAAAATCATTTGCAGCGCAAATCAAACTACATGGCCCATACACGGGACAAATGAATGATTAGTGTCCATGCTTGGATGAGAATTCAATCATGATAAGTTCACCAAATCCCATGTTGATGCAGACTTAAAAGCTTCCACGTCCAAACTATAACTGTAAACAGTGGTACAGCTCCCGTTCAAAAAAACAGTGGTACGAAGATCAAAAAAACCTTAGCAGAAATCTATAGGGAGGGATAATCTGAGGTACCAGAAGCACAGTGTGGCGCATACACACATGTGGATCAGGTTGGGAGTGTCCAGTCATGGCCAAAGGGACGGATAACACATCGTGGGAATCTGATTCATCCCTGTGGCCTAGCAAGCCTTTTTTATCCAATGATAGTGGCTACTGTGCGCGTGTGTGTGCGCCCTGCCCAGCTTTTGGTCCCTCTCGGCCATCTTGTTGCCGCATCCACCTAATTCCTCCGCATGCCCCACCATGTGTAGTACATCACACCTTCCGTGGTTCCCTTATCCCCTCCTCCTATCACCTCAGATATTCTCTCGTGGCCGTGAGGTGACACTGACCACGACTCATATCGGAGCATGGATTATCCCAGGCCTTTAAGTCGGCAGTTTTGTGGTAGTATTATCAACAGGCGTGCACAAGAGTGATCTGGATTCTTGGTCGATCTCTAAAGTACTCTCTGATGCAGAAGTAGTGGTTAAAGTGCTCCTGGGTGGAAAATTGTAAGGTTAATCCTCCGAGTTTCTTTTTGTTATGTGCCCTGTTTCCCCCTAAAGGCTGCTAGCCAACTAGGGCCTCTGGCAATTGGCATGCACCGGCAATGACCCTCAAAGAATAAAGTGGACGGTGGTAACAATGGCCATGGCAGTGGGAGTAGAGGTGATGGGCGACAGCAACCAGCTTGTGTGGGTGTGGGAGAGGAAAATATTAACACTTCAAACAAAGGACACGGCAAAACAAGAGGGGTACATATTGTATTAGGGAAGAGAAACCATATTAATAAGCTTCTGAAGGACAAATAAGAGATTGGCTTGCAGGCAGCATACACTTGTGAATTTACTTAATTCTGATAATCTGAGGGGTACCAGGAGAACCTCCTCAACTTCCTATGACCCATCTAAACATATTCTTTTGGAAGCTGTGGTCTTTTGGATAAAAATTTATAATGCTTTGAACAGCAGTCAAATAATCATATGTAAGCTTATCATTAGTGTCACATTACATTCATTGTTAGCACCTTCGATAAAAAGAAATTCAATCAAAGATTATAGAGTACGACCAGAATAATACTAACTTAATCTTAGACAAGTTTGTTATCATTACCCCAAAATGTGAGTCACCACCATGTGCTTGAGACTACCGAGTTAAGTTGACAGGATTTACTGTGAAGTATGAACAAAATGGAATTCTTCCCTTTTCATCTGTTAGAAATCCCAGCAGGCTGATTTGATGATCCTTAATCTGCAAAATGACAGAAGATATCAGAACCCAACTCATATTTGTTTGGCTCTAAATTAAACAGGTCGATTGAAAAACCTTAAGTTACAACAAAAGTCTCTCTGGTTCCTTCAAAAAAGCTCGGTCCATAGCCATACACCATACCAACAGATTGACTATATTTTGCCCTGATACTGGAAGTGCAATTTATAGTCATGCACCAGATTGGCAAGAGTGGTTCGACATGGGCCCTCTGCAAAGCCAAAGAATGAAAGAATCAACTTGGGTGTCAAATTTGTATTTCTATTGGTTACAAAAGTTCATAAGGATAACAAGTTATGTACCACCCAGATATGTGTGCAGCTGTTGAAAATCGCTTTCCTCACATATATCAATTAGAGAGTACACTCCAGGTCTCAAGGCCTCATCAATTTCTCTGAAATGTAAGAAGAGTATGATTGCTTAGACAAAAGCGCAAGTAAAAAAGCTTCACTAGGGAAGAATAACATACCGTGTTATTCCTGTCTGAATTGGACCCTGTCCAGAAAACATAGAAATGTAGCCAGCAAGGAAGTGCATCGAGTGCTTTCCTAGGATTTCCCTTTGCTGCCGCATCTACATTGTCCACACAAAAAGAGAATTAGTATATACATTTTATTAGCATATGAACCTTAAAACACACATGGATAAATGTCATGGCTATTTTATTGCTCTGCCACTTAAGCTTTCTATTTTACGTGTCTATGTAATAGTCAAACTGCAATATCATGTGATGCGGCAAACAGTTCCTGAAAAGCAATCAGCAAACCAGCTTTTGGAAAGATGTGTTATGGATGCCGAAAACCTAAGGCAATGAACAGGCTCATAGTGCAGTGAACTATATCCACAACGTCACATGGCATAATATCAAGGTGAGATATATAAATGCATAGTATCAATGCAATATATAAGCATCACTGACCTCCTCATAAATCCTTCTAAAAAAAGACGCACATTTTATTGCCTCCTCCATGCTCCAAACAAAATATCCTTCCATGTTAACCATCTTAGAATCTGCAGACTCCAAACAACTTAGAAGCACATTTACTGAATCTTCCAGGATAGCCATGCATCGTCCAACCACACTAGATTTAAAGGGAAACAACAATATAAGTACCAAACTTAAAGAACATAAAACCACATTAAAAAAAATGAGAAAGGCGGTATATTCACCTCTGTTGGTGCCTAAGAGTAGTGCATATTAATTTGCAACATGCAGCATACAGGTCAACTGAAAATTGTCTATCAAGTAAACATTCATTACTGTCTAAGAGTTCTCCAACAGTTTGGTCGTAATAGTTTACTGAAGAATGCAGTATAGTCCGGCAGGCAGGAAGATGTTTGAAGCCCTTGAAAAGTGTCTCAGGAACATGCAGGCACTGGGATACATGGCATGCATCGATTTGAAAAGAATGTCTCCCAACAAATGCTGTGATAACCTCAATACACATGAGAACAACGGCTCCAGCGTCAGGATGAAAATCAGGGTATCGAGGGGACAGTTTGTCTATGTAGAAAATAAGTGGACTCTGAAGGTGCAAAACAATGTTGAATAAAGCAGCAACTAGGCCTGGGACAGTTCTCTTAAAAACACGTTTATTTCCTGCAATATATGTTAAATGTCAGTTTTAAAAAATCTGTATTCAAAGGAGATTATCTGCAGAGATATCTGGCAATGAAACAAGATGTGAACCACATAATACTGATGCTATGGATTATAGTTAATATAGCAATCGTATAAAAAAAATGCACCTTTTTTATTCTGCATATGTGCTAAATCAGTTTTTAAAAGCCTGTATTCAAAGAAGCCTTTCTGCAGAAATATCTTGACATGAAACAAGATGTGAACGAGACAATGCTAAATGCCAGGGATTATAGTTGATATGGCAAAGGTAAAAAGTTTGCACCTTTACGGTAGCCTCTTTTTTTTCCATAATATGCAGGAGGATCTGCAAATCTTTATTTCCGAGTATATATACGGGGTTTTCAGTCATGGGCTCATGCAACAAAAAAAAAAAATACAGCATGATCGGCCGCATCACATCCGCTCATGTGATGATGTCCAATAAAACATTGTGACACAAAAGTATATTTCAATTATTCTGCACAATGTGGTCATGTAACCAAAAAAGGGCCGACACATGAAGTGTGTGGAACAATCATTTGTTTATATTGCATTTTACCAATTTATGTAAACAAAAGAGATGTGAATGCTTAACAGTTTCCATAACAACTAAACCAAAATCCTAACCATTCAAGACCTACTTAAAATATATTTGCACACAAATAGAATAACAGGATACTTGTACCTGATATATTCACTAATCATGCACATCACACACTACTAAAGATTTAGTAAATTACCAACTCCTTTGAAAGCACGTCTTCCATTACAATAAGAAAAAAGTATATTTTTTCTCTTCAAGTATAACAGTTCATCTACATACGACCCTGACCTGCAAAATCAGGTATTGTGCCCAAAAAACTATATGGAATTGTTTAAATTATCCCCTATATTGACCCCAAAAAAGATTGAGTCTAGCCCTGAACTATAGCAATTCCATCTACTTCCCTTCACCTGCAATATATTCACATTAATTTTGCGGATTAGATGTGAATATGGTGGAACATAAAGTGATGCAAACAAAACATCTAAGCGGCTTACCCATTCGTAGGCCAAAGGACAAAATATCTAGCATTGCAGGTCAGATGTTACGTAGAACCAATTTTTCGTAGGTCAAGGGCAAAATATCTAGTATTGCAGGTCAGATGTTAAGTAGAACTACTATAGTTCAGGTGCTAAACTACCTTTTTTTGCTGTCAAAATCGGCTGAAGGGGTTATTTAGAAGGTTTTATATAATAACCAGTTATGCAGGTCAAGAAGGTATGTACAAATATATAGTTAGAATTGTATCACACATAATATTACAGAATTTGGGTCACTAACCTGGCACAGATTCAAGAACCAGATAGAGACAGTCAATCCCAGCGGCTACAACAGAAGAAACTGTCCCACCATCAGGATTTCCTGTGTTTAGTTCATATATTGCATGGCTATAGCGATTCACTCCGACCAACGCTCTCTCAATGACTTGCAGAGCTGCATTCACGTGCATGTTTGATGCAACATTGACAAATTTTCTCAGTGACAGTCTAAGTCTTGATTTCAATGATTTTAACCTATTCTGCCTATTCATGACATCTTTACTAACAATATAACGAGATGAAATCTGCAAATGAAGTGTTTTTGTACTTGACCCAATCTCATGGGTAGGCAGAGTCGCAATCTTTCCTTGAAGTGAGATGCATTTTCCAATAGCCCTCACATGCGCATCTACTATTTGAGTACACAATTCTTTTGACATGTTGAGTTCAGGCAATGCACAAAAACTTCCTAAAGTTTCAAGGTATCTCAATATTCCATCAATCCAAACAAGAGAAAACATGTCTGGCCATTTAGGCATGTCTGCTATTTTCTGTAGAGCAACATAAGCCATCCCAAACATTGAACCCAATGAAAGCTGTAAAAAAGGACTGCATATCTTTCCAGAAACATCCCTTAGAAAGGACACTGTGCCCTTCATCTTAACAATAGCAGCAGATACACTGTAGAGTTCCCTCAAAGTAAATGCTACAAATGGACCTCCACCATTTAACAGGCTTTCCAGCATAAATATTTTCATAGGTTGCATATTAGAAAGATCAATATTGAGTGCCCCATTTGACTGAATTTCATTTTCCTCTAGATGCTTGATCAGTTCATTTATCACTCCACCGATATTCAGAAAACCGTCCTGGCAGTCTAGCTCTTGTGGAAGACAAACAGACATTATATCAGAAGATACACTATCCTTGTTCTGCATAAACATAACATGGAAACAAATATCAACAAAAATTTCAAACTTAGCAATATACCCACTAAATCTAGAGGCATACTGAACCATCAATTTTGTTTCGTCTGGGCTTTCTAGATAATCTTTAAATCTGCTTTCTATTGACGAAATAAGACCCCACAAGAAACCTCCTATGCAAGATATGGTGCATAGTAATCTATCCCAGCACACAATGTTGTAACAGCTCGCTAATTTGACCACACATTTGTTATCCTTTACAGTTACTGGTATACCAATTGTTGCCTTCTCCAAAAGCTCAGCCATAACTTTGACATACTCTGAGGCTGAATTTTCTAGTATATCAAATGTCTGGACACCATGTTCTGAAGAGCTGCCATCAGTAGTACTATGTATCAGGGAAGATCTGACTTGTTTCTTGGTGCCCAACAAGCAAAATACAGAATTCATGTTCGCTAGTGTAAAAAATATTTCTGATGTCTTTTCTACCAAGGAGAATATGATTCTTTTCATCTGATCAGAGTCTTCAAATATTATGTGTGACAGGCTGGCAATCTCCTGAACAGACCTCAGAAGCCAAATAAGAGAATATGTGTTCCCAAAGAGTTTGAGAAATGATGAGTATTGCTTAGATTCTGGGTATTGTTTGACAAATTGCGAGACAAGATTTTGCATTGCCCTCCGACAGCATATAAACAAATGAAGTAGCTCCATGGGATTACAAGATTCATAACGACGGCTTAGCAATGCCAATAGCAAGAGTCTATAAAAATGGAAATTGAGGAATTGTCAGAGACAAGCCAATCAGAGTGTTAACATTGCATATGATAAATCTGCATGTTGCCTAAAAAAAAAGGAATTTGCATGGTACCATGTATTCCTCAAAATTGCTGGTTACCCAGATTTCCAGGAAAGCTGTAAACTGTAGGGTTTACTAAGTAGTGTGCATAATTCACCACCACATATTGTCATATAGACATACTCATATAAAAACTTGACATAAAGTCAATGAACGTGGAGAGAAAATTGAACATATACTACAGATCCAAAAATGACTCAAAACATGAAACACAATAAAAATAGTCCAAAGGAATACAAATTGAAAATTTCTTATGCTCTGCAGCACTATAATTGGGTTGACATGAAAGTTAAATTATCAGCAAAGTCAAGATTTATACACTTAACATTAGTACGATTGTACAAATAGGTGTCATAAATTAGAACATATGGACTAAGGAACATTGTGCACACTTGCCTTTCTAGATGGAAAATATAAGTTACAAGTTGCAAGAATGACTTGGAGTTTGCATGAAATCCAGGAACTGTACTCAGAAAATTAAGTAAATTTTCACAAATCTGGTGTTTATCCGTGCCATTTGGATGGGTAGCTTCAGAATCTGTACCAAACTTTCCATTTTCCAGTTCATTTAATATCTCCATGAAATCAGGTGAGGAGTTCAGACACACATTATTGCTATTTGTGTTGGTGACAAAAGAAGATACTGCTTTCTTCAGAGCATGGCAAAAACTTGACACCAAATTCTTCAACAGCACCTTAGAAGTAGTACATTTGTTACAAATTAGACCAAAACATTAGGAAAGGCATACAAAAGAAACTACCAAAAGATATAACTACACAACATAACACTGATCATCATAACAGCAGAGCAATGTTGTCAAAAATACTTAATAAATTATTGAATAACAACTTTTATTTTGGGTGGGTGGATTAGGGTTAACAACTTTTATTTTGGGTGGGTAGATTAGGGTTTCAGATACCTTTCGATCATAAATAATAGTATCACAAAGGAGCTCCACCGAAATATTGTGCAAAGTTATTTCTCCGTATGAAGATTGACTGCCGCTATTATCCTCAGCTTCGCATGGCCTCTTTTGAACAAAAGAAAATTTTATCAGATTAGAGAAGAAGCTCTTTAAATCCTTCTTAGATGCATAAGGGCTCCAAATATCAATGTTTTCACACAGAAGCCGCCAAGTTGCGACAGAAAAAGAACCTTCAGTTAAAGAGCACAGACTCAAATTCCAGGAAGCACTAATCTCATAATGCCAAAAAGGGTCATTTTCTCCTAAAGATAATAGCCTAACATAGCTCATCATAAAACTAGTAAGTTGAGCAGCCTCCAGACAGCATGACTCCTTTAATAACTTCGTGTTTGCTCTATCCTCCTTGTAAAACTGCTGTGCATCATCTTCAAGCCAAAAATCAAATGCGTTGATCTGCCCTTTAAGGTCATCGAGTCTCTGCAGAGCCATCACATGAAGGATGTAAACAAGCATAGTAAAACCAGAAGTGTTTCTTGTAAGAGATTCTGATAAAATCTCAGTAACATCCCAAAACGACCTTGAACTTTTGATAATCCAAGCAAAGTATCCTTTCACGAGAATATTGGCTGTATTGGTCCATTCTTTTCCACAGCATATAATGAACAAATTTCCAGCTGATTTTGCTGCTTCTATTGCTATATCTGGAGGCATGAGGGCAATAGATTGCCGATACAAACTTCTACATGATATATATATGCGAAAGAAGAATACAAAAAACCAGGACAAACTTGGGATCTTCTGCCAGTTGGCATGTTGTTTGTTAGAGAGACTATTTCCTATAATCGAGTAAATGAACTCACTTGGATTTTTTGATTCATTTCTCACCAAATGGCTTAAGTTCGGTCTAATAGCATCAACCAACATTTCAACAGATTTCCCAACCAGTGTACCATTTGAAGTGGTAACTGTTATTGAGTCAAGTACGACTGAATATAGTTCAGATAAGTGCCTTCCTAGAAATTCAGCCTTTTCACCAAAAACTGATTCTCCTGCAACTGAGGGGGACTCTCCCTGTTGTTCCAAACCGACATCATCAAAGTTGCAAGTTTTAATCCATTTCAAGGTATCTGTAAGATCCAGTGTTAGCTGTTCTATGCACCGACTAGACTGTCCTTCTGGCATTGAGTTTATTGAAGTACAGATAGCATCTTTCAATGTTTTGGAGCTCAACAATGTTGCCAGTGATTCCAAACATTTACGCGAGGATAGAGATGCCACAGAAAACGAGCCCAGTGCTACATCAGGAGCAACAGCAGCTCTGAACGTTCTAACAGCATCACACAGCGTAAAAATGGAGCGGGAAACCTACATAATACAATAAGGGAGAGAAAGCATTAGATTAAAAAACAAACAGCCAACTCAACGGTCATGGGAGAGTACAAAATATGCAGATATTGCAAGTATAAACCTTGAGGCATTGGAAGAGCACAGAAGCAGAATGAAAGAAGCGCATGAAAAAATAGTAAAAAAAAAACAATGCTTGCTTTTCCAATCTCCTGAGATAATGAAATCAGAAAACTGCAGAAAACAACTGCTACAAAAGTACATAACCAACCTGACGAAGCTCATTGAATGTGCAAATTACTTGGGATGCAAGTCTTGAAATCCTTGAGGATAGTAGGAAGCAGGGTCTGATGTCCTTGGAAGACACATTAATAGCAGAGAAAGCAAATATCATTAACCATAATTTCACAAGGTCACCCCCAATGACCTTGTATTCAATTTCTAAAAAATGACCAACTGCAACAACAATCTCAACGAACATTAAAGGTAGTATCTTCTTAATGCTTGCATCTTCTAAATACACAGCTGATACCCAGAATTCATACATTTTTTCAGCCATTGAGATCAAGACCCTATAAATGTCTTGCAAGAACTCGAGGTAAGAACCTTCCGATGTGTCCTCTGTAGACATATAGATTTTCTCTTCAATGAGTGTTGCCAATATCTCATTAATGGACTTCAGCATGCAATGAATTTCAACTAGTCTTGTAGCTCCTAAATTAGAGAAGTCCTTTCGTGAATATGACTTGCACTCTAATGCCAAGGGTTCCATAAATTGCATAAACACTTCAAAAGGTGATTCTCTATAATGCTGGGGTTCTTCAGAGACCTCACTACTTTTTTGCAAGCTATTAAAGGCTGTTCCTTTCCGCGCCAAAGATGTTCTTTCATTTTTAGCTCTGCTAACAAACAATTGAAATAAGTATCCAAACCCCGCCAGCAATACAGCCTTGTTTTCTGCTTTTATTCCTTTGAATCGCTCAAATAGATGCCTGTGGTAGCTTCCTTTGACTCCCTTAGCAGTATATGCTTTATTCATATTCTTGAGGCCAAAATATCCACTAAGATGTTGGGGATGAAACAGTCCATTTGACAAAATTTCTTGAACGGTCTTTAACATGGCTCCTGCCTGTTTGTGTGTAATGGAATTTGCTTGTGAATTAAGTAAAACCAACAATTCCAACATAGAGTCAAGACTCCTATCAACAAATGCACGGAGAATATTCTTAGGATTTGCATGAGATCTCAGAAAGTTGGAAAATTGTCCAAGCAAACAAGTTCCAAGATTCCAAAAAACAGGACAGGCATTCCTTTTATTAGATAAAACCTTCTGGGCAAGATTGATAAACTCAATGGCACAAGAGGCCCACAAATCGACACCTGCATTGAAGAAAGCTCTTGTATTGGAGGAGAAGATAAAGGATATACAATCTAAAACTTGCTCAAATAGCTCAAAAGATTCATTCTGATCACATGAAGCACCAGCATCAACTCTGCTCACGCCATTCTTTGCAACACGACCAAGTGATTTAAGTAAGTTCAGGGAAATTGAGATGGATGGCTTTTTTTCAATGCAAACTCTCAAAATGACCCAGCATCTATAATCAGCCACAGGATCAAAAGGCTCTGACACTTTCTTACTGTTATCAGGCAAAATTAAGATAGACTGCACCCAGTTCCCAATATATGATACCATGCGTACTAACTGAATGCAGTGACCATGGCTTGATTGATCTGATTCTGTGGTTAGGAAATTGAAGGCTACTTCAATCTTTCTGCATGATTTAACAATGTATAGTTGTTAAGAATCCAAAAGGCAAGAGCGTAATAATGTCAACAGATTTGTTCTTTACCACCAAACAATTAAAAAGGAACTAAATGCTGTACTGCTAAATATAAAACAAACAGAACCTACTGGGGATTTGCTGTTTGCGGTGATTAAAAAAATGTATACAGAAAATATGCTTGGTTTCATCCTCTTACTAGTTTTTTTAAGTCCAGAAATTAATTGCAGAAATCAACATACTTACGAGTTACAACCTAAATTAGTGTAGCTTTTTTCCCCTTGATTCTCAGGCTAAGTCAACAACAATCCACCAAGTGGACATGTAAACAGCTAGCAACATTAAATCCATACAAAAGGACAAGTCACGCAACGAAAAAAAGTCACAAAACTAAGGCCTTGTTCTTTTGAGCTGATCTGAACGGCTGAAATGACTGAACTTCGAGAGCTTCTCGAGTTAGTCTCGAGATTCGGATTCATTTCGTTTGACTTGATTTTTAAAGCGTTAGGATCTACCTTCAAAACAGCGAAAAAACGGACTCAAAAAAATCAAACCATGTGTCTTTTCAAAACGTAGATAAGTCGTTAAGCTGAAAAGAACTGGGCCTTAAATCTCTTAAAATCCTATTTGGACTTAATAAGGCAGATGCCCCCTTAAACCCACATTGCTCACAGCAGTGCGCGAGCATTTCTAAGTGAGAAATCCACATGGACCGGACCGATCAAACAATCAAACCAGAAGCATCAAAATATATTATCCACATGGAGGCTAAGCTGCATCAAATTGTAAGCGGGAGCAGTAATAGAATGACCTGTCGAGCGAGAGCTCCTTGCCCTGGAGGGAGAGAACGAGATCGAGGTTTTCCCAGCCACCCCTGGTGCCGCCGCCGAAGCGAGGACTGGAGTGCTTGGCCTCGCTCGGCCCCTCTCCTGCCGGAGACGGTGAACGGCTCCGCCGCCGCTTCCTCGGCGCGAGGGGGCTTGGAGCAGCCGGCTCCATGGGAGGGCGGGAGCAGGAGGAGGAGGCTAGGGTTCTGGGTTTTGGTTGGAGCGTGGGCAGGCAGCGTCGTGTTACTCGTGTAGCTTTGCTGGGTGCTGGGCTGCTGGCCCGTCCGATCAAGCACGAATCTTAAAGGAAGCCCTGACCGCACCGCACCGACACGACACATGTGTGTATGGTCTGGTCGGGCACTCGGGCTCGAATGCCTCGAAACCTCGGCTTCCGGTTCCAGATAGAAAGAAACCCTAGCGCAAAGCTTCGCCGCTGAAGCGGAAGAGGGAAGCGACGATGGCGACGACGCCAACGAGGGAAGTGCACGAGGCGTCGAGGCGGGAGGGGCGCGACTCGCACGGGAGGCGCCCCTACCCCTCGTCCAGATCGCGGCGGGACGATCACAGGTAGTACCGTCGTTTCCTCGATCTAAATGGATTTGGGTTCGTGCGAGGGGTCTTGGGGGTTCTGGGTTTATTGATTCCTTGGGCCTGCGATTTCCAATTGGCGTGCTATGCGTACAAGGCAATGCGTACAAGGCAATGCAATTTGATCCCCTATTAACCCTTGTTGGAATCCCATTTTGGCAGCCCAAGGAGGAGGAGAGATGACAGGAGGCATGAATCGGACAGAAGTCGTAGATCCCATTATGGAAGCCGAACTGAGCAAAGTGCCAAGGAAGACGACCATGGTGACAGGAGGAATCGGCATGCCAAGGAGGACGACCAGGATGAGAGGAGGAATAGGCATGCTAAGGAAGACGACCGTGATGAGAGGAAGAGCAAGCATGCCAAGGAAGATGACCATGATGAGAGGAGGAATAGGCATGCCAAGGAAGACGACCATGATGAGAGGAGGAGCAGGCAAGACGCTGCACAGCATGATGATCACCCCCCTGTGGAGGGGAAGTCACTGGGCGATGCAAAGAACGACCCTCCTGTGAGGCATGAAAGATCTCCGAGGGGAATCAAGCGGTTTTCTGAGTCAAGGGAGGCTTGGCGACCTCGGTCTTTCTCCCAGGTTCTTGTCTTTTCTATATGTACAAAAAAGGATTAACACCAATGGTTTATGTTATTGTTTGTCATTGTTTTGTTAGCTATTAGCATTGTTTTAAGTAGCTATTTACAATATTATGCCCTGAAGAACTGTTTCCTTGTACTGGAATGGTAACTGCTAACTCATTCTTATGCTGGTTATCTTTATAGAATATCTGTTACTTATCTAGAAATTGCACATTTGTGGGGAAGGTGGTGCTAGTGGGGCTGCCGGTGCTGGGAGAAGGGAGAGGAGGGAAGGCAGTCAGGTGGTGCTAGATCTTGGAATGGGAGGCAGGAAGGAGTGAGGGGGTGTTTGAGATTAGGTTAGGTTCAAAGAATTGGACTTGGCCATGAAGGTTTGGCTAGATTTAACCCAGTACGAGTTCAGAATTTATTCTTATTGCTTTTATTAAAATTATCTATATTGGATAAATCTTTGAATTCTATTTTCTAGATTTTGCTGAATCGGACACCTGAACCTGTGTCAGAATTGGTCACCCTTGTCTGAATCCTGCTAACATTGATGGGCGATAATTGCATATTTGCATCTCATATGTTCATCTGTTGCTAAATTTGGGTTCAGTTTACATTACTTTCTTATATGTTGTCTTGCAAGCTATGTGCCTATATCCTGATTTTATCAGTATGGTAGCAGGGTATTATTTCTGTTTCTCCATTCTATATTTCCCTCCTATTGCAGTCGGGTGTATAGATTAGTTAAATCGATGGACTGCTGGCTCCTCCCAATGAGTTTTATGGCTTTCCGATTGAGCTTGGTTGAGTTTACAAGGCTCTAAATGTTCTCTCTTTTTTCTACCTAAAATTAAGTTTTTTGTCGTCGTTTAGACTATTAAATGCTCTTGCTGTATTGAAACACACATATCTTGTGAAATTGTGATGATCTTCTTCCTTCTACAACTCATTGATCATGATCAATGAGAATGTATTTTCATGTAATGGCTTCCAATTGTAAGTCGTAACTCTAATCTTCATATGTCATGTGCATGTTGTTTGCTTGTATTATTGGGTAACTAGGTATATGTGCAGTGAGAACGTTGGGTTGTTTCTAAGGCGTATGCCTTTGTTGTTAACTCATCGTTCATAAGTAATGTATTTCTCATGGTGTAGTTGGACTGCTTATATGACACATATGTTCAAGTGCATAATGTATTTAACAATGTGAGGCTACCTATGCTTGTATGTACAGCACGATGAACGTGGCAGTGCTGGGCAAGGTGGTCGACGCTACCACCAAGTTAGTGGTGAGCTTCCTGCTCCATTTTTCAACCTTGTGCACTTTGTATTCTGCCATCCCTTCAGTTAGGTTGACTTCTTTTTTTTATTATTTGTTAAGACTATGGAAGACAAAGGGGCCAAAAGGAACATAATAATGATGATTCTACATGGAAGCATGATGGATTTTTCCAGTTGGCGGAAGAAGCGCCCCTTGCCAAAAGGAGGCCTGCATTTAAGGAGATGAGAATGCCTCTGGAGGAGCTAGAATCTCTTGCTGCTGTTGGAGAATTGGATTCAAAATCACGTAAAACTGATCAACATGGGCCTACCACTGCCATGGGAGAAGAAAGGAGAAATTATCACACACGGGGATTCGTAAGGCCAGATGATCGAGGTACCAGGAGGGGATTTTCTGACCACTGGGGTGCTGGCCTGAGAAATGGGTATGATTCAAGGGGGCGTTTTGCTGGTAGAGGAGGGAGGGGCAGAGACAGGTTTAATGGTCCTTATGGTGGAAGAAGCATGCATCAGGCTGCTGGTGATGAAGCAGAAAAATGGAAGCATGACCTTTACGATCAGACAAACAGGAGCCCAACTCCCAAGACTGAAGAAGAGCAGATTGCAAAAGTTGAAGCGTTGTTGGCGCTGTAGCTATTTTTGTGTTGCTGCCTGGAGCTATTTGTGATGGTTGGTTGGTTACCTTTGGCCTTGTTGTCTGGAGCTATTTGTGATGGCTAATTGATAGTGACCTTTTGCCTTGTTGTCTGGAGTTATTTGTGATAGCTAGATATAATCATGTTGCTGGTTTCCTTGATTCTCGACTGACGACTGTCTACCCTGAGTCCCTGATATCTCGTGATGTTAGATTATGTCTTCTTATCTAGCCTTCCCATTTAGATGGAAATGGTTCTTCCCTTGTGGAGCGAAGAGTATTTTATGTTTCCAGTTTACTTCATGGAGAACGAGTAAACAACTTGCTTCCACTTTACAATGTTTTTGGATGCTGAGAGGCGGGCTTTTAACATGTCGAATTTCTTTTGAATTCGTATTTGACCCAATTTAAATATTGGAGCCGGTTAGCATATTAGCAGTGCCACGTGTGTATATGACAGGTTGGGCAGCACATAAAACTCTTGACTTAGGTGACGTAGGGAAAAGTTACAAATGGCCTGTTTTAAACATCATAGCTTGTGTAGTAACGTCCTAACAGCTCCTCTATAATCTGCTCTAAAATACTATTCATGTCTTAGTGAACAGTGTTTTAGAGAGGGACTAATGGAGATGCTATAAAGGGTTTCAACATGGACTTTGGCCTTGTCTGTTCCAGATTAGATTAAATTAAATTAAATGAAAATTTGTTATTTTTGTATAAGCCAAATGATGTAATGTTTTGTAGTTATTCTTGTGGGGTTTTAAATAGTACTTCTTAAAGTTTGTGAATTATTTTTTTCATAATTTTTTGAACTTGTTAAAACGTATTTTGAGGGTCACAAATTTGCTACAGTAAAACGCAACTCTACATTAATCTGAAACAAATAAGGCCTTTGTTGGAGATCAATGGTTTTTCATGAGTTCATCTACCTTTTATCCTTGGATTCTCAGCTCAAACGGAAGCTCGTTTACTTATGTTTTGTCGTATAAATCTCGTCACCTCCTGCTATGGGAGATCCTATTTGCGTACCGACTCAACACACGCTTATCGAACTTATGTATTAATGATTGGAAATCGTTGGGGTATTTGTGCAAATAGATACTCCATGTAATAGTTACGAAAACTATTTAAATCAAAAGGTAAATTGCAACAATAATTATAAATATATGATACAACTAACTTGGCTTGCGTGCCAATAAAATAAAAATGCATGTGTTTATGAAATTACAGACTACTACGGTTACTAGAGGGGGGCTGGTCGTTTGTTCGCCGTTGAAGATGTCAGTCAATGACTTTCATCACTATGGATGTTTGCGTCGCCATTCCTAGGATTCATGTTTGTAGAAGCTCATGGCAAGTAGGTCTGTGGGTTAGTTGGGGATGAGTGGCTCGGGGACTAAGGGAGCTTGAAGTCGATGAATTATTGCTTGTTGATTTCATTCAATGGGTGATCATCGCGGAAGATGTCAGTCGATGATTGCCCTCACCGTAAATGTTTTTGTGCCGTCATGAGGGAGGGATTGTGTGTTGGGAGGGGAGAAGGGTGGGGAGGTGCCAGAGGCAAGGACATATGAAGGTGGTGGGCGAGTGGGGGGATCAGCACCAACGATCAAAGTTAGGTTGGGCGAAGCCAACACGGTGGCAGAAGGACCAGTGGAGGGGCAAGGGCTCCATCGGCCGTGGGTGGGGACTAGAGAGGCAAGGGAGCGGTGGGGAGACACACATAGCAATTTCGAAAAGTAGGAGGGCGAGAGAAGGCGCGATGTGGGGATGGAAGCCGAAAATGTGACACAAAGGTAAAAGATGGAGACAAAGGCTGGAGCAAAGGCTGCCCATTAACGTGCAAGTTGTCTTTGCATAAAAATGCAGCCAGCTGTCTTTACATAAAAATCTAAATTTACAGCTGCATAAAAGGTCAGAAAACCAAATAAAGGTTGGAAAACCAAAATTATTACATGGATCAAGTCCATTTCTACAGTTAGCTAGCAGTTCTACTTTGAAACCCCAAAACCCCACGCTTGGCATTCTCAGGTGCCCCACGGCCCACCCCCGCCGCTTCTCCCCATCCCCACCTCCCGAATCCCAATGGCGTCATCGTCGCCGCCGCCGTCGTCGCGCCGCTCCGTCTTCGACGCCGCCTACATCCGCGCGGAGTTCGCCGCGGCTGGCATCTCCACTCACTTCATCCCTCTCATCTGGAAGTACGAGCCTCAGTCTCTCGCGCCCCCTAGAATCCTACGCGCGCGTCAATATCACCCCCGTCTCGCTCTCTGTTTCCCTTCTTCTTCTTCTTCTTCTTCTAAAATCGTCCCGGCCTGAGTGGCGGTTCTCTGCGCGCGTAGGTACGTCTTCCAGAACCCTAGGTGCGGCGACCTGGATGGCGTCCCATCGCTCCCGGCGGCCGCGTACGAGCTCCTCCGTAAGAAGTTCCGGCCGACCACGTCTACCCTCACCGCCGCCGCGGACTCCAAGGACCGCTCCACCACCAAGCTCCTCATCCGCCTCCAGGTAATTTCTCCAGATCGCTAGTTGCGTTGGATCATATCGGGGGATGTTGTAGGGTGCGGCATTTCCGTAGTGTAAGGGTGTAGAAGCTACTGGAGTACTGATGAATTTGAGGTTAGGCAAAGATTGCGGAATGTCTGTGTTTTCCTGATCATGTCCCCACTGTTTGCCCGCCATTTGCTTTGCACCGTCATATCATCTAGCAATCTATGCGCGTGGGTAGTTTGCTCTGGGGCAATTGGTGTTCTTGCTTCTTACAAAAAGTTTGCTCTCTAGATCTTACGCCGTGAATCTATATATGGACGAAATGCCTCGTTCATCCATGCGCAACCGACATGCCTCTTAAGCAGTATTTTAGGGATTGAATTCTCCACGAGCGCCTCTGCCTATCTGGTAAACTGGACATTAGAAACCTAGCCTTTTGCTTCGTGTGCATTTCACTATGGTGTTCTATATTGTTCCTACTTTTCTGCAAGTTACAATTTCTTATTTGGAAGTGCGGAGCTCAAATACGAATTGGCCTAGTAGCATTTCGATATAAGGTTGGTTTAACTGGTAATGACCTACAATCATAGCCTCTACATAGGACAAGCATACTGTTTTAAATGGATCATTGATTAGAGCAACCAGTAGGAAGCTACTAATATTTGCAAGCAACAAGCATAATTAGCACAATTTGATTCGTTCCGTGACTTGCTGCGCCGTTTACATAGGTTAAGTCTTTGTGCAATATAATTTCCTAAATCTCTTTTCTTTGTTATCTTCTTTCCTATTTGGCTGGGTGGCGAGTCAGCTACAAAATGTACAGATAGTTGCATACTTGCATCTGTGTTATTTACTTTTAGGATTTGTAATATATATTGGTAATACGATTTATAAAGACATGTCAGCTTTGAGTTGTTGGACAGGCTATAAAGGCATGTCAGCATTTACTTATTTCCTTTCTCTTGCTGTCCTTATACCTACATAAGTGGTCGTGGTAGCGCATCTTGTCTAGGGTGTGTTTGGTTGGTTGAATGAGGTGGTATGGGATAGTATCATACATGATCCAGGTGTTTGGTTGGCTGCATGGAATGATCCGATTCTTCGTACCTGTGTTTGGTTGGTGGGATGGGGATGAATGGGATGGTACGTGGTGGTTCAAATTTAGGGAATATTCCCTGTTTATCCTGCATGGCGTGATTCGGCCATTTTGGGCGAACGATCCCATACAACTTTTTGTTTCGAACCGTTCCATCCTATTCAGTATCATCTCATTCCATTAATCCTCGTACAACCAACCAAACACGCCCCTAATCTTCTGTAAGGTAGTGTGCTTAATGAAGCAATCATTTTAGGCCCCGTTCTCCTCAGCTTATCTTATTTGACTTATCCACTCATTTGACTTATCTTCTTGAGGTAGCCTCAAGAGTCCGATCCACTTCGTTCAACTTGTGTTGTAGAGCTTTTAGACAAGTATTTTAGATAGAAAAATCAAAAAATATTTTTTAAATTTGAATGAAAATAAGTAAATAGACAGATACGTCAAATAAGTCAGATAAGCTTGACAAGAACAGACCCTAAAGCTGTGCTCTTTGAGTCACAGTGTAAAGCAAGCGTCAACCATCAATGTGATTGTGCCTGAGAAACTTGTGAAGAAATTATTGTCCGTGCCTACGCATTAATTTGCTACCATGATTTTTCCCTTCTAACTAAGCTTTTTCTCTTGATGCAAAGCTTGAATGCTTTGGTGTATGCAGCTATGTTTTATGAGTTATGGAAGCATGTGCTATATTAGTTAGCTTATTATTTGAAATTTAACACAAATCACAAAGTTATCTCTCTAATGTTTGTTTGCATTCATTCTATAATAACATTTTATCGCTACAGCCGATTTGACTTGAACCTGGCTAATCTTTTATGGTTAGTTACCTTTTTTGTTGTAACCTATTATGTTGAGGAATGTTGAATGTCAGCTTATTCCACTCTATTTTGTGGCCCTAGAATGGGGATTCTGTAGAAGCAGTGGTCATGCGATATGATACCCGGTTGGGAAAGTATGACGGGAAGCCTCGCCCTGGAGGCGTGCGTTCAACCCTGTGTGTATCATCACAGGTATACACATTTACTTTCCATATTTCATGGTTGCTTTAGTACAATCAAGAAATTTTGGTTTTAGTAGGCAGTAGCTTAAAACTTATTGTCATTATTGATTCTTATTTCTGGTGACCTGTTGGTGACTTTATGTGTGACAGTGAACTATGAATGTGATCCTCCTCTTGTTTAGCTTGTGACTACCTGATTACTGGTATTGACTTCACTTTTACAATGTAACTCAGGTAGGATGCAAGATGGGCTGTAGATTCTGTGCTACTGGAACCATGGGCTTCAAGAGTAATCTGTCTTCCGGAGAAATTGTTGAGCAATTGGTCCATGCGTCCCTTTATTCTCAAATCCGAAATGTTGTTTTCATGGTAAATTTAATAATTTGAGCTGTTGGGAGTTGTCTAAAATTCTTTTCTGAAATCCCTTGCGGCTTGCCACTGTCTTCATGATCCAAACCTGACTCAGTTATGTTTACTTGCTTTTATTTTGAATCTTTTTTTCTATTTTTACATTGTCAGAATTTGCATATTGGACAAGGCAAAGCTATGCTACACTTTTCAAGTGTTACTTGAATTATTTTGGCAGTTTTCTTACTCATTTGTTAGATTTTATGATTTTAAATTGGCAAAATACTGGTCTGATACATGAGTTTGCTCCTTTGTAATTGTAGATAGGATCTATACTTTTTATTCCATAATATATATGTCTAAGGTGCCCTCCTTTCATAAGGAAGCTATAAAACATTACACTGTGTACTTGTGTAGGACATGCATAGTTTTGGCAAACATCTGTGCAGGTTTAAATTATTATCTATATGAACAAACTATTATTTTAAATGGGTATCTTCAATATTGTTAGGAAAAACAATGGCAGACAATGATTTTGAACCATGTTTCTTCTCACTGCCCTCAAGAGGAATTATATTTATGTTTTTTCTGCTGTAATATGCAGGGAATGGGAGAGCCATTAAACAACTATACTGCTTTGGTTGAAGCAATACAAGTCTTTATAGGATCTCCTTTTCAACTTTCACCTAAGAGAATTACTGTATCTACTGTAAGTCCCTTTCAACTTGCTCCTATGCATGATGAATTTCACTCTCGAGATGATTGTTGGAAAGCTATCTTGTGTTAGTGGTCATTTGTAAAACGCCCAAATAACTTCCAAATGGCATTGTGATACCTACCCATGTTCCATGATAAACCACATACTGCAAAATTATGTCAAAAGTTTTTTCTAAAATTACATAAGGATGGCCTATCACCTGTTTCAGTGCTGTATAATTATTTTGCTGTATGAATAATGAATATCTGGGTGATATTGTGATAACATAGATTATGCCGTGCCTTCGAAAGACATCTATTCCTTTTTATTCCTGCCTATTATTCAAGCTGCTCCCAGTATTTACTCCTTGAGAAAATTAGCTTAATACCATCCAAAGAAGTATAAATTGGAAAATATTATCCTAAATGAGGATAAAATGTGGGGCCTAACAACCATTTGCCAGTGAAACTATAGGTGGTATCTCCCAACTTGGTGATCTTTGAGAAGGTAGTACAGAGAAATTTCCCTTAGATCTGTACTGCAGTATAGTATATCAGTATGGTTTTTTTTTATGTTTTCAGGTGTAAGCTTTGATATGCTGATTAACTTGATGTTAATATCCATTCATATAATAAGCATACTTTTGGCTTCTATAGTTATATTATATTTCTGATTATGGTGTGGTCGTGTAGCTGTATGTGCATCTATATGGATACAGCATCTATATGGTACATTAATCAAGGTGTAATTCCTTCTAATATTTTTCTGAAATGCTGAGTTTTTTATGATTGTGGCAGCTGAAAATTTTAATTTTATTTTGGATTTGAGTGACCATTGTTACTGCCAATTCAAATCTTAATAATATGTCATGCACTGCAGGTTGGGATTATCCATGCCATCAACAAATTCAATGATGATCTTCCAAATATAAATTTAGCCGTGTCATTGCATGCTCCTGACCAAGACATACGTTGTCAGATAATGCCTGCTGCTCGAGCTTTTCCTTTAGGAAAGCTTATGGATGCACTACAATCCTATCAAAACAAGAGGCAAGATTACAAAATGTCATCACTAATCAGTGTCAAATATTACAATACACATTATTGAGTTTTATAAACTCGTCCATGTTCCATCACAGCAAGCAGACAATATTTGTTGAGTACATTATGCTTGATGGAGTTAATGATCAGGAGCAGCATGCCCACCAGCTTGGTAAACTACTTGAATCACTAAAAGCGGTGAGATGCTTTTTCTTGCATCACTACATTTTGTCCTGAATTCCTGATTATCCTTTTTTGGTTATTTCTTCTGGAAAATTTGTTTCATACCACCCCAAATGATCAAAGTTTTGGGAAATACCACTTTGTCTTCTACTCATTGATGGGTGGGACCCCTTGTGTCTATGACAGTGGGGCAGGGTGGTATATTCCAAAAATTTTGATCTTTGGATGGTGTGGAATGAATTATTTCTTTCTTTTATGTTCCCGTAAAACAAGTATAGTCATCTAGTTACACTATACTAACCCTGGATATTCATAATTGTACCCAGATATATTGCTACCAGTCATTTGCAATTTGTTTGTGGTTGTCCTCCAAATTTCCTTTTCGTACCTCAAGTTCATTCACCAATCTTCAATTGGTCTACCTGAGATATTCTTCTTTTTGACAAACATATCAGGCCAGAAACCATCTTAACTGCATGTCCTATGGAGTCTGGATGTGTGCTTCGACTTTTTGTTTTTAATCAGCAAGTGCATATTTGCTATGACTGATCGACTACGATGGGTTTATAAATGCTTTGCAACATTGCTTTCATATCTTCACCTTGACATCCACAAATTGAAATTTAGTCATCACTTTGTTCTTTTTGCGACTAACAGGTTGTTAACCTGATACCATTCAATCCAATTGGCTCATCAAGCAATTTCAAGACAAGCAGTGATCGGAATGTGAAGCGGTTCCAGAAAGTCCTGAGAGGTACCTACAGCATCAGAACCACTGTTCGCCAGGAGATGGGGCAAGACATATCTGGAGCCTGTGGCCAATTGGTTGTTAGCCTCCCTGATGAGAGATCAACTGGCGGTGCCACCCTTCTGTCGGACATCGAAGACCTCCGGATCTGACCTCTCACCCGTCTGTTACTTTTGCGATCTCATCAAAATTAGAACCCTACCAATCAGCCTTACATTATACTGTACCTAGCGCTATAGTTTCACTCAGGCTTTAAAGTATGGAAATGTTGATATGGCCATTGTCGTGTTTCCCTTCAGAATTGGAAGCACAATTTTGCTGCTAATGCAATGGCGAATACCCCAGCTTTTGTGGATAGGTTGTAGCTGGAAAGGTTGGTGACTTGGTACTGTATATGGGATAATGTTAACTCAGACAGTCTAGACTTGCAATGATAGGTTAACACAACCGCATTGCCCGTCTATATGGTTTCCTATCGAGCTCAATTTGTAGCCTCTTCGCACTTCGTTTGGTCCTCATCAAATGTTTTCTCATTTCCGTGCGTGCGAGACGGTGGTGGAAGAGTTGCTGTATGTGCGATGTGTGGAGCTAGAAAAGCAGCCGGTTGAAATCTCTGATCATGCAGGTGTAGTGATGCAGCACAAATATTGGAGGAATCACTCCAAAGTGCTACCAGAGAAGAAACATGTCGGGACCCGAAAATGGAGTCGAGTCCCTGTTGTGTTTTACCCGTTCAAGTCTCTAGATCACGTAGCTTGAACACACAACATACAGCTCTTGGACTACAACCACAAGCGCATAAAAACCATTACATCTAGTACTCGTCAACATGACGTTATTACACTAAGTCTCAGGCACTACGGCTTTTACATAACATTGCAGCGGAAGTCTTCAATCACATTATTAAAACACAAAACATTAGCGGAAGTCCCAACTCCATAGGCATACTGTAGAGAGCAACGCTTAGATAGCTAAAAGTCTTCGTCCTGGATCCCACCAGCGAATCCATCGTCTTCATAGTACTCTTCTTCCGGATACTTCTCCGATGGTCCAACACCTGCTCGTTGGAATGAGCAGCCCCGCATGAAAGGCGAGGGTGAGTACGCGAATACTCAACAAGCGAGGCTGACTAAATGTAACTAAGGCTCTAAAGGAATGGTAAGGTTATTTTGCATAAAGCCAGCTTTTCAAAGGCTTTTCCTATATTTTGAAATATGAGGAAAAACGTGATTTAAAACAAATATTTTATTTTCAATTTCTTTTCTTTCCTTCGGCCGCAGCCGAAATTTTCTCAAGTGGCTAGATCATGGTTCCCCATCATGAACCTATACCCTCATCACTCACAGTAACAAATCTCTTTTGAAAAACATTTTGAAAATCAAAACGAACACTACCAGAGAGGCAGCTCCCCGTCGTCCGTCCTTGACCTCGGACAAGGCTATCATGATAGTTGTACACTCTGCAGAGGTTGCGCGCTTTATCCACGAGACGGGATTTCCCGGGCCAAAGGGTCTTCCTGACAAGGCATTTGGCAGTCTTCCTCCTAATTCGGTAACCCCGCTCCCAACAGCACAACAATGTAGTACCATTGGCCTCGGCTTAGTACCACACTCGACTGGCTGCGGATTGCACCATTAGCCTCGACATAGTACAATTCAGACCATTACCCTCATGATAGTCCCACCGGATGGGCACCGAATTAGAATTCCAAAAGCTACTAAGCCAGGGCCTACCCATACAGGCACTCAATGGTCGCACTGTAGTACTTAGCTCGACTACCTCAAGGAATCGGTCCTTAGCGATGTGGATCTCGCACTGGACCCAGATCTCGTGCAACATTGGCCTCAGCATAATGCACACCACCTTGCATCCAGCCACCCCAAATCAGGTTTTGCTAAAACTCTTTTATCCCAATAGCTCCCCGCTATTATCTATACCCATTTGCAAATAGGACAACACCAGTTGTCGCTTTTTAAATACACGCATTTCATCGGTATTTTAATTTTAAGTAGGTACTAGTCGGGACAAGCGAGTCTAAGCATTTCTAGTATCACAAAACCTAATTTTCAAGGAGGCTATAATAACAACATATATAATCATGCAGTTTCTAGGGCAACAAGGTTTGGCTATAATACAATTAAATTTATCAGGGTAGCTACTCTAATTAAATACTGGTTTTCTAAGGTCAAATATACATGCATAATTTGTGAATCGCTAATAAATATTTGCAAAACAGTAGGAAGTGAAGTTTCAGCACTTGCCTTGTTCAGTACAGTGGACACACCCCCTCGGTGCGTCGGCGAAACGTTCCTCGTCGCCCGATCCTAACGTACGACAATAACGGAAATAAATTCAACAATGCATGAAATCCAAAATAGATGAAGGCAATGCATATGAAAATTTTACAGCAGATTTATTTCTGGTCAAAATAATTTCTAAAATTAGTTTCACAATTTTTTTAGACCATTAATGTATTTATTAAAAATGCTACAAATTTAGTTAAACAAAAAATCATACAAAAATTAATATGTATAGTTACAGAACCAAACTTGGTTGTAAAATACTAGATTTTGGCAAAAAACTGGAAAAATGTGTTTCTCATTTTTATCAGCTACAGAGAAACTATAATAAATATTTCAAGTGATAGCTTTTTCTGTAAAATTGGAAAAAATGGAATTTTTGAGTGGGCCGGCCCATTTAGGGGTTGTCTTCAACCTCCAGCCATGACCATGGCTGGGAGGGAGGCACGCGCGCGGGGAGGCGGCGCTTCGGCGACGGCGCGGCGACGGCGAGCGGCGGCGCAGGACGGTGGTGGTGCGGCGAACTAGCCAGCAGCTGCGTCTCGGCGCGGGGTGGCCCGAGGCGACGGCGCGGCGGCGCTCAGCGGCGGCGACGTGGCCTGCTCATGGCGGCCGCGGCTCGGTGGCATGGGGGCTAGGGGAAGAGGCGGCGTGGCTTCGAACCGGCTCGGGGAAGGCGATGGTGGCGGCGGATTGGGCTGGGAAGGACCGAGGCGGCGGCGCGGCACAGGAGCGGCGCGGCGGCCATGGATGGACGGCAGGAGCTCCGGCGAAGTCGGATCCAGCCCAATTGATCGAGGGGAAATATTCTAGACGCCATAGGGATGCTACTGGAGAGAGTAATTTGGATATTACTGCACGGCAGCGACAAATTCGACGCCGGTACCTTCGGGCGGCGCTCCGGACAGTTGCGGCTCCGGCGTCCAATCGGCGGCTTTCCGGTGGTCGTCTCCTGCGGTTCCAAGGCAAAATGGATTCACAAAAGGTCAAGGTAGGACATGGCGGCAATAACTCAGCAAGAAATCTTACCCACTGCTCCAATCGAAGGAGAGAACAAAAGGAAGAGGGAAGAGCTCGGGTGTGGGAATTTATAGGGAAGAACAGAGGGAGATGGAGAGGTTTGGCTGCGAAAAAAGGGATGAAACTGGTGCATTCACCCTCTAGTAACTGAAGATCATCAATGGCTTGCATGATGGGTGAGTGGTGCATCAAATGGGCACTTAGCATGGCCATTAGGAGGCTTGGAGTGGGTTTTCAAGAGGGAGAGAAGGTAGCTGCGAAAATTATCAGCTTGCACAGCGTGGAGGAGGTAGGGGAAAGGTCTAGGGAGGCTTACAAGTGGGCCCGAGATTTTCTAGGCATTTTTCCTATTTTTCCTCTAAGCAAAAATGCTAAAACAGTAGTTAAAATATTAAATAAATATTTTATGAAATTATTTTTCCACGTAAAATAGTTTATTATTTAATTATATTAATTTTAGAATTAATTTCACAATTTTTACAAATATTCATAAAGCCGGAATAATTTTCGGAAGAAAGGATCAATTTCTAGTTAACTAGAAATGTTTTTCTGAAATAAATAAGTAACAAACTCATTTTTGGGTTTTAAATTATTTTAAATGTGCAAAAATAATTTAGATGAAATGCACATGCATGAGTTTTTATTTTTCAAAAATGAGGATGTTACAAAACAATACAAATGTTGAGAGAACAACCTGCTACCCGAGAAGAAACAACACAAATGTTGAGGGAACAACCTCAACGTGTTGTGAGATAACGCCCTTTAGACAATTTCGAATCCACGGACAACAAGTGCTTACCCCAAAGCCCTTTAGGATTCAAGATCTAATCCAAGATCTTAAAAAAGAACAAAGGTTCTATTATATGGTAGTAATCATGAACAAAATATATAAGTGGAAGTTTCCAAAACTAGAGGGTATTGCCTCCTTTTATAGGTTCAAGAGCCTTTTTACAACTCATGTACAACTAGATGACAACTCATAGCCTAATAGATAACAACTAATTGACAACTACATGACAACTATAAGCTTTTAAATGATTTAAAGCCAAATTGCATTTGACAACTAGTAGTAAAAGTCAAGTTTGATTCTCTCTTTTTAAAAAGGTCTATGGATTACTCATCTCTTCATGAAGTAGCAAAATTGAATTTGGATTCTTGAAGGTTCAAGATTTTAGTAAACTCATTTGATGTGCCTCATCATTCTCCCCTACATGTTTGAAACTCGACCTCGAGTTATCTTCATAAATTACTTGTTCTGGATGATAAAGTGATAGATCAGACACATTAAAGGTATTGCAAATATTCATCTCATCGGGCAAGCCCACAACATAAGCATTGTCGTTTATCTTCTTTAATATAGTGTGTCGACGGTTGAGATATCGATCTCAAGTCGCTAAGGTTCTTGAAGATTGAGATAGGAGACACGCCAAACAATCTGACGACAAAGAACGAGAGAGATGGGGTTTTATCCTGGTTCAGGCCTCTCGGGAGATAATAGCCCTCGTCCAAATTTCTTATATATCGAGAGATGAATACAAGAGGTGTACAAGCGAAGATCAGGTGTCTAGCAGATACAAAAAGCCAGATCAAGTCGTAAAACTCGTCATCAGATGCCAGATGCCCCCTAAACGCCGTAGGGGCCTTGTTTATATAGTGCAGAGCAAACCGACCTACCGAGGGAATATCGGTAGGGCTAACTATGAGATCGTGAACGAACTCATACATGCCAAATATATCCCGAGGCGATATAGGCATACTCCTAGTCTTGGGGATCACGACTCTAATCCAATCCGGAAACCAACGTCCGGTCTTCACGTGGCCGTGCGAGAACTCGCTTGAGTCGGACTCAAACAGAATCCTAGGTCGTTCGCACCATGCCGACCATGAAGGCGTTCGGCGGGATGCACATGGACTGATAGAACCTTCCAGGAGCCGGGCCTGGTAGGTCGCTCGATTGGGCCGTCGAGTGAGTGGGCCATGGCTATGGGCGTGATCTAATCCCGACAGCTAGCCCCGAGACTCAAGTGGAAGAACTCACTAGAGTGGGTCATCCCTTGAGACTCAAAGTCACGAAGAGGTATTTTTCCTGCTACAAAGGCATGTAACAAGCGGCCGAGCAGGTTATGGTTCAACCGAACAAGACTTGTCCGGACCGAACAAACCGATCGAGGCTTAAAACAACTCCGTTCGCGTCGAACAGGAACGACATCTGTCCGAGCGAGCACTCACGACCAAAGTGCAAACACCGAAAAATAGCGGTTAGCGGAACTCCAACGGTAACTTCACTGTCATTGCCAGCGGTGAAAACAAAGCGACCGTTTTACCTAGCCGTTGTAGTAAAAACTAGCTGTTCGGGACTAAACCGTTGCAGTAGCCGCTTATACGGGACTATAAAAGTACCCAAGTCGCCCATGCCACCACTACGCTCTCGCGCCTTTCCTCTCTAAGCCCTAGCTCCAACCACGCCAAGATCAAGCACCCAAACTCCATCACCAACCCCGCCGTCCATACAGGAAACGCTATGGCCAAATTCACGGGCACTAGCTTGACCGAGGAGGACCTTAGGATCTGGGAGGAAGAGGGCCACATCGATCTGCGTGGCCGGAGGTCTGCTGGAGAGGAGGATACTCGGAGCCGCTCGAGGAGAGTTCGTTACCGAGCAGTTTGCCTTTGTTGGGTTGAGGTCTCTGGCGACTTCGTCGAGGCCTTCTTGAACATCGGTATTGGAGGTGGCGAACCTCAATCCGAACTCCATCCTCCGGATGGCCGTCTTCGCACACCTGTGTGAGGGCTATCTGGCATCGATCCGCGGTGGGCCGTTCCTCCATTACTACACAAGAACGAGGAGCAGCTCCGCCGCTTCGGCGCTGGGGTGCTACTACCTCAAGCTCCGGGCCACCGCCGATGACGCGCCGTACCCTCGCCCACCTCTACTCGACTCAATGGGCGCGTGGTGGGTGAGGTGGTGGAGCGGCGACAGCAAACTCGTCTTCACCGGGAAGGCGCCGGCGAAGGGAACTCCAATGCCTCGGCCGGAGATGACTGCCGAGGATTGGTACCTGACAAGAAAAATCACCTCTCTCGTGAGCCTCGGGCTCACGGGCAGGGAGATTATTCGGGACTTCACAGCGAATAGGGTCTGTCCGCTGCGGAGGAGGTCCTATCCCTTCTACAAGATAGAGGGATGGGAAGACATCACGAGGGAGAGCACGGGTAAGTGCCTTTAAGACTCAACCTCTAAATACATTCTTTCCTCCGAACAGGAACTAACAATCCCTTCAAATTTTCCTGCATCGCTACAGTAATTGCTACAAGATGGCTATAAAGGTTACAATCTGCTACTCACATGGACCAAATTCCCTCCTAATGCATTTGAAAAATTTTGAAGTAGAGGCCATTTTAGGGGGTGTGATGGGGATGCTCTAAAGACAGCATATAGTTCTTGTTGATAAATACTCCATTTCTGTCTTGCTTCACTTAACTTTTCACTAAAGAAAGCTGTCGGGGATAGAATTACGGCCCATTGCCATGGCCCACTCCCTGATGGCCCAGTTGAACAGCCTACCAGGGCCCAGCTCCCTGGAGGGTTCTATCAGGCCCATGTGCATCCTGCCAAACAGGTTTCTTGGTCGACACGGCGTGAACGACCTATGATTCATGTTTGAGTCCGACTCGAATAAGAGTTACTGCACGCGGCGTGAAGACCCTGGACGTGGTTTCCTGATTGGACTAGGAGTCGTGATCCCCAAGATTAGGAGCTTATCTTATCTACCGTAGGTTGTATTTGGCATGTATGAGTTCACATTCATCTCGTAGTTAGCCCGCCCGATATTCCTTGGTAGGTCGGTTTGTTCAGACTATATAAACAGGGCCCTACGGCATTTAAAGGGACCCTTAGCAGATAGATTTTCGCATACTACTCGCCGAGACCTGCTGATCTCGCCGAGTTCCACCTTGTAATCCTCTTTGATATAAAGAAAGGCTAGGCGTAGGGCTATTATCTCTCTGAGAGGCTGAACCGTGATAAAACCCCCATCTCTGTTCGTTCTTTGTTTGTGGTTGTTGGCGTGTCTCCTATCTCCTCTTTGAAGAACCTTGGTTGACTTGGGTCAATATCCCAACCGTCGACAATTGGCGCCGTCCGTGGGGACACGCAGATCGAGCATGTCGAACTCGGTCGGCGATCTGAGACACTTCACGAGGGCTACGACTCGGAAGGGCGGATGTTCCATCCTGTCGATTCAGATCGATCTGTTCGATCTCGAACACTTTCCGTATCTGGACGGAGGTCTCGCCTATATGGCGAGATAGCCGCAGATCGCACTCCGTCATCGGCGATGACTACGAACCGATGATCTTTACGACGGTTTAGATCTATCGGATTCCAAAGCTATGTCGGTAGATTCTACCTGGAGACACAAATGATGACACCGTCTAGCATACCTTCGCATGGCCCCGCAAAGATTAACATGGCGATGTAGGAACCTCGAGAATCCCGCACGGGTTGTGGCGGTGGCGAGACCGGCGGAGTTAACTCGCTCGGCATCAAGATGAGGTCATACTGGTGCGCCGCGAGCAAGAAGTCATTCGCCGCACCTCGGCGATTCCATCAATCGGACCTTGCACGGTTTCGCGATCGGTGTAAGCGGCGGCGCGCGACCCTCCTCGCGTCTTGGCGCTAAGTCTCCCGAGCTTCCTGTTGGGTCAATTCCGCGTGGCCGGACTCGGTCGGGCGAGCGCGGATGGTTCAGAGATCCGGGACCCATAGATCGAGTCGAACGGCTCGAGGCTATAGCAACGGTCCTTAGATCCACAAATCAAGCTGATCTCGCCCGCATGGGCGATGCTGTTGCGTCTAACCTAGAGCGACTGGCTGAAGGCCTAAAGTCCCTAGGAGAAGTCAATAACTCCTCCAGGCAGCGCAGCCAAACTGCCCGGAATGATTCGGACAGCTCTGATCGATCGCGTAACCCTCGTCGCCATCGAAGGATCACTGTCCATAAGCAGGCTACCCGTGGTCGCCGTCGCTCGCCGAGTCCACGTAGTCATCGCGACAACAGGGGCAAGCGCGCACGCAATGACCACGGACGGTCCCCTCGTGAGGAGCGCGTCGTCGCGACCACGAGGAAGGAAGCGTGGTGGGTTGTCTCGGAGAGAGTTTCTCCAGCCGAATCATCCTGTTCGGTAGGAGTTCCTCCGCCGCGGGACCAACGTCTTCTTAAGACTAGGTTACTGCCGGAAGGTGGCGGTCATATGCTTTGGGTCGCAGGCTTTCTCGACGAGCTTGGTGTCCGGTGGCCCTCAAAGTTCAAGCCCGGTCAAATGGAGAGGTACAATGGGACTCGAACCCGGAGGAATTCCTTTCCATCACGCTCTGGCCATCATGGCGGCGGGGTGACGAGCTTCGTTATGGCTAACTACCTCCCGATCGTCCTTGAGGGCGCCGCTCGGACGTGGTACGTTCAATCGGCGGGAGGGTTCCATCGACTCATGGAACCCGGCTTTGTGGCCTCGATCGCTAATTTTCGAGAGGCATTACGTGCGTCTGGGCAAGGAGGATGATCTGCACCAGATGATCCAGATGAACGGGGAGACCCTCCGCAACTTCGTGAAGCGTTTCATTAAGATCCGCAACACGATCCTGAACATCTCGGACGAATCAGTTGTCCGCGCCTTCAAAAACGGAGCCCGCGACGAGCGGCTCACCCAGGATCTCGAGATCAACGAAATCTGGACCGCAACGACCTGTTCAAGGCGGCTGACCGCTATGCCAACGCGGCAGAGCGCGTTCCGTACAAAAAGACGTTCGACAAGGGCGAGCTGCCCGCCCAGCCTGGTGTGGATGAGAAGAAGAAGAGCAGCAGGAACCGTGGTGACAAGAAGTCCCAGAAGAAGAAGAACAAAGGTGATGCGAACAATACCGTCGCCGGTATAGATCGCGCACCTCCTCCCAAAGATGGGTAGAAGAAGCCCAACAATAACTACAAGGGCAAAAAGCCTGCTCAGGGAGACGGACAAGGCAAGAAAGGTCCAAGCGACCGATTTTGCAAGTTCCACCAAAGACTACGGACACGATATCGCCATTGCGTAACTTGGGCATAAAGCTCAAGACTTCTACAACGGCAAGGGCCCAATGCCCACCCCGCCTCAACAAGGTGATGCCGGTAAAATAGCGCCAAACCGACGATGGTGATCGGGAAGATGATGATGAATATCAAGAGCCCGTGAACCATATCGCCGTCATCTTCGGCGGCTCCTCGGCTTACACCTCTCGACGTAGCCTCAAGGAAGCTGCTTGGGAGGTCCACAACGTTGAAAAGACAAAACCTCAGCCCGAATCGATGAAGTGGACCGAGGTCCCCATCTCCTTCTCTCAGGAGGATTGCCCCACTGGGATGACCAAGCCTCGGTGCTCCCTCGGTGGTCGCCCGACCATCGCAAGAACGCGAGAGTCGGCGGTACTCGTGAGACGGCGGGAGCGTTTTGGACTTGCTTTCTGCTAAGGTCTTGGACGAGATGCAGATTCCTCGTTCTAAGCTGAAGGAAGTCGCAATGCCCTTCTACGAAATTGTTCCGGAGAAGTCGTCAAGCCGTTAGGCGTTGTCCCGCCAGCCACCTTCAAAGAACCCAAGCAACTTCCGAACAGAGTTGATCACTTTCGACGTGGTCGACTTCCCGTCCGCATATAACGCGATCTTGGGTAGGCCATCTCTTGGTAAGTTTATGGCCGTGTCCCATCATGGATACCATTGCGTCAAGATACCAGGCCCTAACGGTGTAATCACGGTCAAGGGCAATTACAAAGCTGCTTTGGATTGCGACGAGTAGTCCCTCGCCCTGGTCGACCAGCTTCCGCCACTGTCTCAAGTTCCGCAGACCAAGTCTCAGACGCCTAGGGTCTCCTTCACCAGGGGAGAAACCAAGGAAGTTCCACGTCCCTTGATGATACTTCCAAGATAGTTCACTTGGGGCCAATCTGACCCTAAATAGGAAAGCGAGCTCATTGCCTTCCTCCGAGCTAATGCGGATGTGTTTGCACAGGACCCATCGACATGCTCGAGTCCCAAGGAGGTCATCGAGCACAAACCGGGCCGTCCGGTCGGACAAAAAGCCTGCTCGCGGAAGCTTCGCCGCTCAATTCAAACAGGGATCATCAAAGATCGACAGCAAACCGTTCATTCCGGGTTCATCCGCGAGGTTGATCACACCTAGTGGTTAGCCAACCTGTCATTGTAAAGAAGAAAGGCGGCAAGTGGAGGATGTGTCGATCACACAGATCTGAACGCCGCTTGTCCTAAGGACAACTTCCACGCCTCGTATTGACCACCGGTCGATGCGATCATGGATGCCCAACTCTTGAGTTTTTAGATGCTTACTCGGTTATCACCAAATAAGCATCTCCCCGAGGATGAAGAGAAGATCGCCTTCATCACCCCTTCGCACTTTCTCGCTATAATGACCATGTCTTTCGGTCTGCGCAATGTTTGGTGCCACGTTCCGGTAACTTAATGGAGAAGACCTTCCCGAGCAATGTGGAAAAACACGGAGGTCTATGTCGATTTACATAGTTGTAAAGAGCAAGTTTGCTCGGATCATGTAAAAGACCCGCCGAGACTTTTCGTAATCTCACCAGCATCGAATAAAATTAAATCGAGAGAAGTGTACCTTTGGTGTTCGATCTGGAATGTTGCTCGGTTATATCATTGGTTCGCAAGGTATTTCTGCCAACCTTGAAAAAATCGAGGCCATTGAAAATATGCAGGCTCCAACTACCGTAAAGGAAGTACTGAGCCTCATCGACGGATGGTCGCTCTAAGCAGATTTATTTCCGTCAAGGCGAACGCGGCCGCCCTTCTTTAAGGCCTGCG
This sequence comes from Raddia guianensis, assembly GCA_036346415.1. Taxonomy (NCBI): domain Eukaryota; kingdom Viridiplantae; phylum Streptophyta; class Magnoliopsida; order Poales; family Poaceae; genus Raddia; species Raddia guianensis. Next base: position 8,262,246 of record CM070536.1, on the reverse strand, counting down.
CAAGCACAATGGTTTCGAGTGGATGTAAGAAGCCGATAGATCCTTCCAAGATCCGGCGATACTGTCCAATCCTCCCGCCTTGACTACCCCCAGCGGCATGGCGAAAATTCATGTTGTACCTAGGTTGCACGCCACAAGCGGTGGCGCGGTCTTGACGGTCGAAAGGGAAGACATACAGCGACCAATCTATTACGTGAGCGAGGTACTTCACGAATGAAAGGAGCGCACCACGAGGTCCGAAGCGCTCACGCTTTGCTCATGTCCTCCAGGAAGCTTCGCCACTATTTCGTGCACATCAAATCTGGTCCCGACCACGTTCTCTCTGGGAGAAATCCTACGGAACAAGGAATCAAGCGGACGTATAGCTAAGTGGGCAATGGAACTAGCAGAGTTTGATCTGTCTTTCGCTGCCCGAACTGCTATTAAATCACAGGTCCTAGCTGACTTTGTCGCTGAATGGACTTGCCCGCCCAAATCCCAGGAAGCTCCCGAGCAACCTGATGAGCATCCTTGGACCATGTTTTTTGATGAGCAACTCCAGTATTCTATCCAACTACACTTTGCGGCGACTAACAACGCTGCGGAGTACGAGGCCCTCCTCGCGGAACTAAGAGCATGCAAGTCGCTCGGTGTCCAACGATCGATCGTGAAGGAGATTCACGGTGGTCATCAACCAGGTGAACAAGGAGTATCAGTGTTGCGATGACTCAATGGCGCGATACCTGGTTGAAGTGAGGAAGTTGGAGCGGCACTTTTGATTTTTCGAGGTGCTCTTCGTGCCGGAAGGACAACTTCTGGCCGACCAGCTATCCAAGTATGGATCCTCACGAGAATCGCTTCTCCAGGGTGCTCGTCGAGCACCTTCACAAGCCCTCACCACGTCTCCGGACGAGGCAACGAGACAGTGGTGATGTCTCCTTTATCGAAAGGTGTCATGGATCGACAACGCCATTTGTCCGGTACCTCGCAGATGGGACCACGCCGACGACGGCCGAGCGCTTCCGCTTATAAGGCGTCTTTGCTCCATGCAAGCTTGTGGGCGGCATCCTTTACCGCCGAGGTGCTCGGGAGTTCTCTCCAAGTGCATCTCGCGGCAGAGGGTGTGTTCCTTCTTAGGGACATACACGAGGGTGCTCAGGCAACCACGCCCTTCGTAACTCGTCGGCAAGCGTTTCGCATGGGCTATTATTGGCCCACTGCGTTACAAGATGCCCGGAATATCGTGACTAAGTGCAAGGCTTGCCAATTTCACGCCCGGAAGGCACACAAGCCCGCCCAAGAGCTCCAAACAATCCCCCCATCTTGGCCTTTTTCCACATGGGGGCTGGATCTGCTCGGCCCATTCCCTAAGGGGTACAAGGGCTATACACACTTGCTCGTCGCCATAGACACTTTTACAAAGTGGATTGAGGCAGAGCCTGTGTCGTCTCTTCACGCCAAAACGGCTGTTCGCTTTTTCAAAAGCAACGTGGTCACGCGCTTTGGGATTCCCCACAAGTTGATCACGGATAACGGTACCCAGTTCAGAAGCGAGCTATTCCAGGAATATCGCGAATAGTGGGCACCAAGTTTGTTTCGCCTACGTGGCGCATCCACGAGCAATGGAAGCAATCGAGCGAGCTAACAGACGAGATAGTCCAGGTATTAAACGGCGGGTATTTGTCGCTCTCGGCGAGCACATCAAGGCACAGGTTGACGAAGTTCCTTCCGTCCTCAGGCGATTCGACTACGGCCACCGGTGACCGGAAACTCCTTTCCAATTGGTCTATGGTGCGAAGCCATCCCGCCGCCGGTTATACTCGGTTCGCCTCGCCGCGAGCTCACCAACTTAGTTGACGATGAGCAAGAGCGCCTCGATCTCGATATCCTCGAAGGCACACGCGGCCGGGCACAAGTCGAATGGCGCGCTACCGGCAAGAAGATCTTCGCCAAGCGCCAAATCAGTTCGACCAAGGGTTTTGAAGGCGGGCGACCTGCGTTACTGCGCCGTGTCGAGCACATCCAATGCCAACAAGTTAACTTCGTTGGGAGGCCTGTTCACGGTCGCTTTCTCTGCCGCCCGGGCTGTTCGCTGCTATGGAGGACGGGAGAGAGTGACAAAGACTTGGAACATCGACCACCGTAAGTTCTTTGTGTAGGTCTTCGTTTGTTTGCTTAGCCTCGCTTTTTGTCAAACTTGGCTTTAGTTCGTCCAAGTCTCTCGGACACCATGTAAAGTTCAATCCAATACTTAAGTGAATTCTCGCGGCCTCTGCGCCTTTTTCACTTTTTGTCTTTTAAAGACTACCCCTTTCTCTCTGGTAACACTTGATGGCTACCCGGTCTTGCGAACTCTTGGCTCCGCAATCTTAAGGATTGTTCCCTACTCGTATCTAGTTTCGATAAGTTCCTAAACTCGAGTTGCGTAACACGGCCTTTCCACTTTGGCGGCTAAGTGCGCTCTCGTAAGCCCTCATGCCGCAGAGGCACTTACCGCTTAAGCGCGACCACTTGGCAAAGCTCGCTCTCGTAAGCCCCATGGCGAGGCACTTTCCTTGTTCGGTTACTCTCGGATCGCCTAACTTACGCCAACGAAAGCGATACGGAATGCATCGAGCAAAATGCAGTGTCGCTCTTTCTCTCTCGCGACGTGCTCGAGTTCGCAAGCTTAGGTTCTCGAGCATCGTCCGCATCGGGGCTAGGGTGTCGCTCTTTCTCTTGTGCACTGCTCGGTTCGCAAACTTAGGTTCTCGGCAGTACTGCACAACAGGGGGGAGTTAGGCAAAGCGCCTACCGGTTTTCTTAAACTTCCTAGCTACTGCTTTTCTCTTAGTTTCGCTCGTTCTTATCTTTTTCTTTGCTCTTTTTGCGGGAAAAAGGTAAGTAGTTTATTATGTTAATCATAAGTTTCAGGTACAAGACCCTTTCGGTTACAAATAGCAGTGCTACTTAGGAGCAAGTCTGCTCCTTCACTCCTCAACTTCTAACTTGAGGCGCACGACTTACCTCGAGCCTTGATTCCTTCCCTGCTTCAAATCGGGCGCTCGATCTACTCCTTGCTCGCTTGGCTTGCGCCAGCCTCTACCGGATGGCCTCGACCTCCTCGGTCTTGGCCTTGAATGATCGGTCGAGGCGTCGCTCTGGTGACTCATTGCCGGCCGCCTTGAGCTGCTTCGTCCAGCTCCTTGACCTTCTTCTCTGCGGTGATCGCCCTCACGTCATCCCACAAGATCTCCTCGATCTCTTCCCGTGAAGCCCACAGGTCGAGATTTTTGCTTGAGACCCGCAGATCTGCTCTTCCTTGGCGAAGCGGGCCTTGAGTCTCTTGGCTTCCGCCAAGCGGGTCCCGCCGTTGGGAAGCGTCGGCAAGCTCGCTCTTGAGCCACTTCGTGCGGCCGGCTTCTCCTCCTCCAGTGCTTTCGCTTTAACGGCTAGCCTTGGCTCTTCGACCTCTCCTAGGAGAGACTCGCAGAACGCCTCTCTTGGCGCTTGGACTTTGAGCTTCTTCACCTTCGCCTTGGTAGGCTTCGACTTTGGGCTGGTGCAGAGGGCCCCGCCTCGGACTCCCTCGTCCGGAGGTGCTCACGGAGGGACGTCAATACGGCGCTTCGCTCGATGGTCAAGCCGTCCTCGAGTTTCTCCATGGTGTCCTTCAAGACCTGAGAGAGAAGACTAGTTAGCCGCTTTTGCGGTGAAGCTACCCAATTGAGCTAGACGTGGTCTTGGTGTTTACCTTGCCAAGCCGATGCTTCAAACCGCGGCGCAGGCGGTCCTCGAGGCCATGCGTCACGAAGCCCCGCTCATGCGGGATGAGATGGGTGTGTTGTTCTCGTCGCTGCCTTGTTCGCTCCTTCTTCTTGCGGGAAGCGCTGCTTTCGGGAGCAGGGCAACGGGCGGCGCTTTCGTCTCGCTGCTCCTCTCCTCTTCCTCTTTCTTCCGCCTCAACGCCTTGGCGAGGCCGAGCCACTCTCTGGTGGCGCTTTGTTGTTCACAAGGCGAGGGCGACTTGCGCGACCGCCTGGGCTTTTTCTTGCTCCTCGGTGGTGGGGTTTCACCACCTCGCCGCCAGAGAATCCTGTCGCCTCGGGGTGAGCTGCCCTGCGACGAAATGCTCGGCAGACCGGCCGCTTTCGGTCCCGCCTGGCAACTCCGGAGTCGTCTTGGCTCCGCTTGTCCGTCAGCGCCAAGGCCGCTTTTCTCGCCTCCAGCCGCTTCACGCGCTTTTGGCGCGTCGAGTTTCTCATTGAGCTCGGCGGGAGCAGTTCCACGCCGCCATTTTGTCCTTGAGGCACGCCACCTCATCGCCCGCGATCGCCGTCAGATCTTTCGGCAAAGAATGATCGCCGAAGCCTCCTCGACGTCGTCTATGGCGGTCTCTCCTTGGGCAGCTGATGAAAAAGAGATGATCGTTAAGTCTAATGCGGTCAGTAGGTGAGAGATCTGAAGATTGATCCCTACATACCTGCCGTGGAAGGCTTGATTCTTATCTTCTTCGCTGGAATTTTCCGCCTCTTCCTCGGGGGCTCCTTGGCGGCTTCTCCGCTTTGGCCCTTGGGTGTTCTCGGCGATGCGCTCAGCTCCCTGGTAAGCTGAGCGCTCCTCTCGCGCAGCGCAAGAAGTTTTTCCTTGCGTGCGACTTCTTCTTCGAGTCTCCTCTGCTCGGCGACCTGTTGCAGCCGATCCATGCGGCCAGGGTGAGCTTGCGTGTAACGCCTAAGCCAGAGGGCCATGATCTTTACCTCTTCGTCGCTCTGCTTTCGACGAGGAGGGAGGGCTTGGTCTCTTCCCACTGGCTGACCGCGCGCGCTTGGTCCGCTTTCGACGCGCTCCGTCGCCGCAGGAGGTCTCTTCGACGGCTGGCGGCCGCCGTGTCGCGGTGAGCTCCGCGTCGGCTCAGCCGCCACCTTGGGCTTAGTGGCTATCTTAGCCTTGCCCTTCTTCGCCTTCTCCTTCTCAGACCCGAAGAGTTCCTCCACGATCCCTCCAAGGATCAGCTGGTCCTCCTGCGCGTTTTGAGAAGCGAACGTTAGCGTTAAAACCACAGTGCAAATCTAGCAACACAGACTGGGTATAAGTGATTTACCTCGCCTGTGCGGACAAGCACGTTGCGCGGGCAGGTGTATGCCACCTCGTCGGTGACCTCCCCGTCCTTCGCCGCCTTCAGCATGGCGTCGACCCGCTCGGTCACCCATGCGTCGGTTGGCTTCTCTGCCCGGACAGATGGAGTCGTTAATTCCTGTTCGGAGTAAATAACCAATGAAGAGGTTGAGTCTTAAAAGCACTTACCCGTGCTCTCCCTTGTGATGTCTTCCCATCCCTCTATCTTGTAGAAGGGATAGGACATCCTCCGCAGCGGACAGATCCTGTTCGCTGTGAAGTCCCGAATGATCTCCCTGCCCGTGAGCCCGAGGCTCACAAGGGAGGCGATCTTCCTTGTCAAGTACCAATCCTCGGCGGACATCTCCGGCCGAGGCATTGGGGTTCCCTTTGCCGGCGCCTTCCCGGTGAAGACGAGTCTGCTGTCGCCGCTCCGCTTGCTGTAGAACCACCTCACCCACCACGCGCCCATCGAGTCGAAAGCGGTGGGGCGAGGGTACGGCGTCGTCGTCGGCGGTGGCAAGCTTGAGGTAGTAGCACCCAAGCGCTGAAGCGGCGAGCTCTCCTCGTCATCAGATAATAGTGGAGGAACAAATTTCACCGGTGGATCGATGCTCAGATAGCCCTCGCAGGTGTGCGAAGACGACCATCCGGAGGATGGAGTTCGGATTGAGGTTCGCCACCTCCAATCCATCGATGTTCAAGAAGGCTCGACGAAGTCGCTCTCTGGAGACCTCAACCCGAACAAAGGCGAATCTGCTCGTCGACAAACTCTCCTCGAGCGGCTCGGGTATCCTCCTCTCCGGCACCTCCACCACGGTGTCGATGTGGCCCTCTTCCTCCCAGACCTTCAGTCCTCCTCGGTCGAGCTAGTGCCGTGAACTTGGCCATAGCGGTTCCTGTATCGGACAGCGGGGTTGGTGGTGGAAGTTTGGGTGCTTGATGTCGAGCGCCGTTGGAACTAGGGCTTAGAGAGGAAAGGCGTGAGAGCAGCAGTGGTGGCACGGCGCTTGATGCTTTATAGTTCCGTATAAGCGACTCTGCAACGGTTTTGCCCCAAAATGGCTAGTTTTTACCACAACGGCTAGGTAAAACGGTCGTTCTGCTTTTCATCACAAGCAATGATAGGAAGTTACCGTTGGAATCGCTAACGGCTATTTTTTCCAAAGGTCCGTGACTCAAGGTCGGTGCTCGCTTTCGGACAGATGTCGTTCCCTGTTCGACGCAACAGAGTTGCTCAGTACTGGTCGAGTCTGTTCGGTCTCGAATAAGTCTTGTTCGGTTGAACTGTGACTGTTCGATTATTTCGCTACACGCCTTTGCAGCAGCAAGATTTCCCTCTTCGATTTGAGTCTCAAGAGGAAGACCCCACTCTAGTGAGTCCTTCCGCTTGAGTCTCGGGGGCTAGCTGTCGGGGATAGAATTACGGCCCATTGCCATGGCCCACTCCCTAACGGCCCAGTTGAACAGCCTACCAGGGCCCAGCTCCCTGGAGGGTTCTATCAGGCCCATGTGCATCCTGCCGAACAGTTTCTTGGTCGACACGGTGCATAACGACCTATGATTCATGTTTGAGTCCGACTCGAACAAGAGTTCTGCAGACGGCACGTGAAGACCTGCACGTGGTTTTCCTGATTGGACTAGGAGTCGTGATCCCCAAGATTAGGAGCTTATCTTATCTACCGTAGGTTGTATTTGGCATGTATGAGTTCACACGATCTCGTAGTTAGCCCGCCCGATATTCCTTGGTAGGTCGGTTTGTTCAGATTATATAAACAGGCCCCTACGGCGCTAGAGGGACCCTTAGCGGATAGATTTTCAGATACTACTCGCCGAGACATGCCGATCTCGCCGAGTTCCACCTTGTAATCCTCTTTGATATAAAGAAAGGCCGGACGTGGGGCTATTATCTCTCTGAGAGGCTGAACCAGATAAAAACCCCATCTCTGCTCGTTCTTTGTTAGTGGTTGTTCGGCGTGTCTCCTATCTCCTCTTTGAAGAACCTTGGTTGACTTGGGTCAATATCCCAACCGTCGACAAAAGCAATTGGCATTCTATTTTGAGATAAAACAGCCTCAATGTCTACTCCACTTGCATCACATTCTAACTCAAAAGTCTTGTTGAAATCAGGTAATATTAAAATAGGAGCTGATCAGAGCTTTTCTTTGATTTCTTGGAAACTAGCTTCAGATTCTTCATCCCATTTGAACTTTTCTTTCTTTAGGTATTCGGTGATGGGAGCCATTATAGTACTAAAGTTTTTTATAAACCTCCTATAGAAAGTGGCTAGTCCATGAAAACTTCTTACCTCAGATATATTATTGGGAGTTGGCCAATATTTTATCGCTGCTACTTTAGATTCATCAATTTCAATTCCTTTACTGGAAATAACAAAGTCAAGAAAAACAAGTCTTGTTTGAAGAAATACACACTTCTTTAAGTTGACATAGAGCTCATTTTCTTTCAATGCGTCCAACACCATCTTAATATGTTCAAAATGTTCTTCTTCATCTTTGCTATATATCAAGATATCATCAAAATAAACAACTACAAATTTTGATAAGAATGAACGAAGAATCCGATTCATCAAATGCATGAATGTGCTAGGAGCATTAGAAAGTCCAAATGGCATAACTAGCCATTCGTATAGCCCCTCTTTTATCTTAAATGCAGTTTTCCATTCATCGCCGGGTCTAATTCGTATTTGATGATATCCACTTCTTAGGTCAAACTTTGAAAATACCTTTGCTCCACTCAATTGATCAAGCATGTCATCCAATCTGGGAATAGGAAACCTATACCTTGTGGTGATCTTATTGATAGCCCTACTATCCACACACATCCGTCAAGTACCATCTTTCTTAGGTGTGAGCAAAGCTGGAACAGCACATGGGCTAATGCTTTCCCGAATATGCCCATTTTGTAGTAACTCTTCTACTTTCTCTTTTAAAATAGAGTGCTCTTTTGGACTCATTCTATAATGCGGAAGGTTAGGAAAATTTGTACCTGGAATGAAATCAATTCGATGTTGAATATCCCTCATTGGAGGTAGATGTTGAGGCTCCCCAAGTATAGTTTGATATTCAGATAATAGACTTTGCATTTCACTTGAAATCTCTTTCATAGGTTCTCATCCCCTTTCACCACTAATGCAGCAAATAATTTTGATTCCTTCAAATTTTGAGTAAATTCTTTGGAATTTTCAGAAATAGATAGCATAGATTTCTGTTCCAATTTAGAACAACCATCGGGTGTATTGGATAGAATAATGATCTTCCGCTTGTTCCAAATGAAAGAATAAGTGTTGTCTCTCCCTTTGTGTGTAGCATCCACATCAAATTGCCAAGGCCTTCCAAAAAGAACATGGCTTGCATACATGTCAACTAAATCACATAACACTTTTGAGCGATAATATTTGCCTAAAGTAAGATGCAAATTGCATTGTTTTGTAATCCTCATGTTCACCCCCTTGTTGATCCATCCAATGTGTCGGGGATTAGATCACGGCCCATAGCCATGGCCCACTCCCTGACGGCCTAATCGAACAGCCTACCAGGGCCCAGCTCCCTGGAAGGTTCTATCAGGTCCATGTGCATCCTGCCGAACAACTTCATGGTCGCGACGCGGCGTGAACGGCCTAGGATTCTGTTTGAGTCCGACTCGAGCGAGTTCTGCACGACTACGTGAAGACCCTGGACGTTGGTTTCCGGATTGATTAGGAGTCGTGATCCCCAAGATTGGGAGATTACCTTATCTACCGTAGGTCATATTTGGCATGTATGGGTTCGTTCACGATCTCGTAGTTAGCCCGCCCGATATTCCTCGGTAGGTCGGTTTGCTCGCACTATATAAACAAGGCCCTACGGCGGTAGAGGGACTTGATCCGCATCCGATGACGAGTTTTACGACTTGATCCGCTTTTCAGATTTGCTAGACACCGATCTTCGCCAGACACCTATAATCTCGCCGAGACTTGTTCGTCTCGCCGAGCCATCTCTTGTATTCATCTCTCGATATATAAGAAAGGCCGGACGAGGGCTATTTATCTCTCCGAGAGGCCCGAACCGTGATAAAAACCCCGCTCTGCTCGTTCTTTGTTCGTGGTTGTTCGGCGTGTCTCCTATCTCAATCTTAAAGAACCTTAGCGACTTGAGATCGATATTCAACCGCCGACAATTTGGCGCCGTCCGGGGATACGCAGATCGAGCATGTCGAACTCTATCGGCGATCGAGATTCTCCACGAGGACTACGACTCGGAAGGCGGATGTCTCTTCCTTGCCGATCGGATCGATCCTTCAATCTTGATCGCCTTCGGATCTGGTTCGCGCCGGGCAGCTCTTCGCCGGCGCGCGTCGTCTCCCCGCGACGAGCTCCGTGCTCGGGATCGATCACTTCAGCCGGCAGCTCTTCGCCGGCGCGCTCGTCTGTCCCGCGACGAGCTCGCTCGGGGCTCGGATCTCTTCGCGCCGTAGCTCTTCGCCGAGACGCTGCGTCTGTCTCGCGACGAAGCTCAAGGCTTCGGATCGGATCTCTTCGCCGGTAGCTTTTCGCCGAGACGCTGCTCGTCCCCACGGCGAAGCTCCGTGCTCGGGTTGATCTCCTCGCGCGGGCAGCTCTTCGCCATAGCGCAGTCTCGTCTCGCGACGAGCACCGTGCTCGGGATCGGATCTCTTCGCACCGGCAGCTCTCCGCCGCGCGTCTGATCGTCTCGCGACGAAGCTCAAGCTTCGGGCTGGATCAACTTCGCGCGGCAGCTCTTCGCCCGGCGCTGTCTGTCCCGCGACGAGCTCCGTGCTCGGGCCGGATCTCTTCGCGCGGCAGCTCTTCGCCGGCGCTGCTCGTCCCCGCGACGAGCTCCGTGCTCGGGCCGGATCTCTTCGCACCGGCAGCTCTTCGCCGGGCGCGCGTCTGTCTCGCGACGAGCTCCGTGCTCGGGGATCGGATCAAAACTCCTTCCGGATCCCGGGGCTGTTCGCCTGGCAGTGGATGACGGGAGAGAGCTGACCAGCGTTTGGAACATCGACCAGCTTCGTAAGTTCCTCGTGTAGGTCTTTCGTTTCCTAGCTTCGCGCTTTTTGTCAAACTTCGTCCTTAGTTCGTCCAAGTCTCTCGGGCTGCCATGTAAAGTTCAACCCATTGAGCGGTGAATGTTCGCGGCCCCCTACGGTCCTTCTCACCACTTGTCTTCTCGGACTACTCTTTCTCTCCGTAACACTTGATGGTCGCCCGGTCTTGCGAACTCTTGGCTCCGCAATCTTAAGGGTTTTCCGCCGTATCTAGTTTCAACAAGTTCCTACACTCAGAGTTGCGTAACACGGCATCCAGCCTCGCGGCTAAGCCTGCTCTCGTAAGCCCTCCGCGGCAGAGGCACTTACCGCTCACGGCACAACCACTTGGCAAAGCCTGTTCTCGTAAGCCCTCCGCGGCAGAGGCACTTTCCTTGTTCGGTTACCTTCGGAATCGCCTAACTTACGTTAACGAGCAGTTCCTGGAACGAGTCGATCAGGATACGGGTGTCGCTCTAACTCTCTACGCACGTGCTTGAATTCGCAAACTTAGGTCTTCATGCATCGTCTGCATCGGGGCTAGGGCGCCGCTCTTTCTCTTGTGCACTGTCAATTCGCAAACTCAGTCCTCGAGTACTGCACAACGGGGAGTTAGGCTAAGCGTTCTCTGCTTTTTCTTAAATCTTTCTAGCGCTGTTCGCCTTTGCTCTTGGTTTCTGTTCGTCCTTGTCTTTTCTTTGCTCTTTTTGCGGAAAAGCTGCTCGGCGACTCTCGCTTCTGATTCAAGCGCCGGCGGTCCTAAGTCGCTCGGCCAGCTCCTCGAGGATCGCTTCTCCTCGGTCGATTGGGACTTGAGCTGAATTTCGCAACCCCGACGCGTTTTCGCTTTTCCAGTTCCTTTCCTTAGCGTTGGTTTTCCAAAACCTCGTTGGTCTTCGCTCCGTGAGCGCCCCCCCTGCGTCTGAGCATGTCTTTTATCTGGCGACGACCACACGGCGGCTCGGTTAACCGGCGGTGCACCACCGATGGAGTTCGCCCACCGTAAGTCGATTCTCATCGCAACGGCATGCCCACCGTAGTCGATTCTCATCGCGGGCACTCATGGCGCTGGTTCCGCACTCCGCCGAGGCGACACTAACGCCGCACGGGTCCATGCCCGGATAAGATTTCGCCTCGCACGCCTTGCTCGCGGCTAAGGTCCCGATCGCCTTCCCGGTTAGCGATCTTAGTCACAACGGGTGCTGCACTTGCCGCGACACGCCTTTTTATCCATGCTACGCCCTTCCCGCACGGTAATCCGGAGCAATGCACCACCAACGGAGTCCCGCCCATCGTAGTCGATTCTCATCGCCAACGGGCACTCCTAGCGTCGGTTCCGCGATTCGCCGAGGTGACACTAACGCTGTTGGGGACGTGCGGAAAAATTATGTCTTGTGCGGGTAGGTCGTCTTTGCGTGTTTTCTAAAACTCGCTTTGCTCTTCTTAGAGCCTGTTCTTGCTCTTTTTCCCTTGTCGGCTAGTTTCTTGTTTGTCTTCTGCAGGGAATACAGAACGGGAACATCGACTCGGTGATGGTCGTGGCGAGGTTCCGTGCTTCCCCACCAAAGCCGATGTCTACATCCTCTCTTCCGGGTTTGCTCGCGCATGCCTGTGAACCGATTCACTTCGTCGCAGATGATTTCTTGCCTTTGCCCGTCTCGACCTTCACAGTTCGGCTAAGTCAAGGTAGTCGCCACCAACGAGTCCTCGCCACCGTAGTCGATTCTCATCGCGAACGGCAAGCCCACCGTAGTCGATTCTCATCGCAACGGGCACTCAAGCGTCGGTTCGCACTTGCCAAGACAACGCTTAACACCGCCGCAAGGAATACGTCATGGGTAAAGCGTTGATTTCACACGCTCTCTTGCGGCTCGACCGCGTCGGGTTGTGATTCACCTCGCGCCGGCGGTTCTTCGCCGAGCGCGATCTCGTCCCCGCGACGAGCTCCGTGCTCGGGCCGGATCACCTCGCCCGGCAGCTCTTCGTCCGAGCGCGGGCTCCTACCGGGTACGTCTTCGCCTGGTCGCACTTTCTGGTTCCTTTGACGAGCTCCGTGCTCGGGGACTAGATCTCCTTACTTGGTTCCTTCGGCGAGCTCTACGCTCGGGGACTGGGTTACCTTTCCCATTCGTATGCATTGTTTGCTCCTAGCACACGATCTACGTTTGGGGCACATCACCTTCGCTCCTGAGCATAACATTCGCTCGAGAGCGCAATTTCTATTTCCTCGGGCAAGCTCTAGCCCGAGAGGTGGTTCCCTATCTTTCCTAGGCATCTGAATGCTCGATGCAAGAAGACGAGTCCGTCTCGCGACTTGCTATGTTCATTCTCCCGGAAGATCTGATCTTACCGGATGCGGTGGTACGCTCTTCGCTACTAAGAATCCAATCCCTCCTTGATGACGTTCAGCCTCAAGGAGATGATTCACCTCACTTCTTCCGATTTAGATCGAAGGTCGAGTGCTCGCTTTCGGACAGACGTTGTTGCTCGACGCAACAGAGTTGCTCGGCCTTTGGGGGTTTTGTTCGGTCCCGAACAAGTCTTGTTCGGTTGAACCATAACCTGTTCGGTCGCCTGTTGCACGTCTTTGTAGCAGGAAAAATACCCTCTTCGTGACTTAGAGTCTCAAGAGGAAGACCCCACTCTAGTGAGTCCTTCCATTTGAGTCTCGGGGGCTAGCTGTCGGGGATTAGATCACGGCCCATAGCCATGGCCCACTCCCTGACGGCCCAATCGAACAGCCTACCAGGGCCCAGCTCCCTGGAAGGTTCTATCAGGTCCATGTGCATCCTGCCGAACAGCTTCATGGTCGGCACGGTGCGTAACGGCCTAGGATTCCTGTTTGAGTCCGACTCGAACAGAGTTCTGCACGGCTACGTGAAGACCCGGACGTTGGTTTCCCGGATTGGATTAGGAGTCGTGATCCCCAAGATTGGGAGATTACCTTATCTACCGTAGGTCATATTTGGCATGTATGGGTTCGTTACGATCTCGTAGTTAGCCCGGCCCGATATTCCTCGGTAGGTCGGTTTGCTCTGCACTATATAAACAAGGCCCTACGGTGTGTAGAGGGACTTGATCCGCATCCGATGACGAGTTTTACGACTTGATCGGCTTTTCAGATTTGCTAGACACCGATCTTCGCTGACACCTATAATCTCGCCGAGACTTGTTCGTCTCGCCGAGCCATCTCTTGTATTCATCTCGATATATAAGAAAGGCCGGACGTAGGGCTATTATCTCTCCGAGAGGCCCGAACCGGGATAAAACCCCGCTCTCTGCTCGTTCTTTGTTCGTGGTTGTTCGGCGTGTCTCCTATCTCAATCTTAAAGAACCTTAGCGACTTGAGATCGATATCTCAACCGTCGACACAATGGTTTATGAGTTTGGATGATCATGAGTGTCAAGCTTCAAATGACTGACTAAATTTTGAGAAATTAGATTTTCACAACTGCAATTATCAATCACTAATTTGCACACCTTACCATTCACTGTGCACTTGCTCTTAGATACTTTCTTTCGTTGTGTGTTGTCGGGTTGTGGCGTGGATCACAAGAGACGTTGAATCACACACACTACTTCATCACCTTCTTCTTCACAAACGTCTTGGTCTTCCTCACCTTTATTTTCATACTCAACACCATTACTGCTGTCACTATCATCTTCATAGCGTGTAGTATTGACGACCTTTCTTTTAGGGCAACTGCTAGATACATGCCCTTCTTCACCACATTTGTAGCATCTAATAACATTTGGATTTCTCATTGTCTTACCCTTCTTTATAGCTTGCTTAGGTTCAGGTTGTTTTGCCTTGGATTGAGTTGTTTTACTTTCCAACCTGCTAGGATAGCCTTTTGATGTGCCCTCCATGTGAGAATGTGAATGAGACTTGGTTATCTTCTTTGTTTTCACATGTCTTTCGGTCTTTAATGCTAAAGCTTGTGCTTGCTCTATCGACCATATTTGTTGCATGACCAATTGATCTCTAATAACTTCATTGAGACCATTAATGTATCTTGCAACTTGCTGATCTTCAGTTTCAGCAAGATTGCACCTCACTTGTAGCCTCAAGAACTCCTCTGTATAGTCTGAAATAGTCCTATTCCCTTGAGCACAATTTCTAAAATTCCGTGAAAAGTATTTGTTCATGATCAGCAGGTAGGAATCTAACCTTCAAAAGTGCCTTCATTTGGTGCCAATACCTTACACATGGATCACCTCTTAACCTACGGTCCTCTTGATGTCGATGCCACCATGCACCTGCACCTCCTTTTAATTTGTATGCAACTAACGGAACTTTGTGATATTGACTAATATTCATTATCTCAAAGAAAGTTTCAACTTCATATAACCAATCAAAAAATTCTTCTATATCAACACTTCTGTTAAAAGTAGGGATCTCAGCCTTCACCTTATATGTATCTCCAGCATATCCACCATTCCTTCTTGGATGTACATAAAGATCAGCTTCTTTGTGCAAATCATCTACCTCCCCCTTAGGATCATCAACATGAGGCCTTCTATGTCCCATAGCAGGCCTGTGTTGGAGCCTAGCCTGAAGATTATCTTGCCTACGTTGTGGATCATCCTTTGATAAATCCACTTGGGTTGCAGCAGCGGTACATGATTTCTAATCATTTCTGCTAGCTGATCAAACCTCCTACTAAGATCTTCACGTAGAGTTTGAATTTGTTGCTCTGCAACGTCCATTCTTTTCCCCAATTCCCCATCTCTTTCTGCAGATTTCTTGCAAAGAAAACAACAACTTGAGATGACCAACCTGGCTCTGATACCAATCTGATGCAGCACAAATATTGGAGGAACCACTCCAAAGTGCTACCAGAGAAGAAACAACACAAATGTTGAGGGAACAATCTCAACGTGTTGTGAGATAACGCCTTTTAGGCAATTCCGAATCCACGGACAACAAGAGCTTACTCCAAAACCCTTTAGGATGCAAGATCTAATCCAAGATCTCAAAGAAGAGCAAGGTTCTATTATATGGTCGTAACCATGAACAAGATACATAAGTGGAAGTTCCCAAAACTAGAGGGTATTGCCTCCTTTTATAGGCTTCAAGAGCCTTTTACAACTTATGCACAACTAGATAACTCATAGCCTAGTAGATAACAACTAATTGCAACTACATGACAACTATAAGCTTTTAGATGATTTAAAGCCAAATTACATTTGACAACTAGTAGTAAAAGTCAAGTTTGATTCTCTCTTCTTGAAAAGGTCTATGGATTACTCATCTCTTTATGAAGTAGCAAAATTGAATTTGGATTCTTGAAGGTTCAAGATTTAGTAAAGTCATTTGATGTGCCTCATCATGTAGTGCCGTAATTGGATTGCATAGATGCAGCACGTGATCTGTTCTGCTCGTTATCTTCTTTATATCAACTATAAAATTTTGCAGTTGTTCAAGAATTGATGCTTAGGTCAACTTCCCTATAACTCTTTTCTAAAACATTATTCATGTATTCTATCCATCCCTATAAAATTTCTACACAATTTACACTGCTCTTTTAAAATTTTCTCAAACGCAGGCACTTGACTCTCTATCGGCCTCATAAACTTGCGGAAAAAACATCTATTAGGTCCTTAAACTTCTGCTTTAGCCCAGATTTGATTTCTAAACTTCAAAACCACTTAAGTTGTCCTCGAACTTTCAAAACTAGACATGACTAGGCCCTTGACCCAACTGTGAGCAATTTTACTGACGTGACAGTAGCCGTTATCGATTTTGCTTACATGGAGGATGAGCTGGTTGTCACATTAATGCTTACATGGAGGATGAGTCTTCTCTCCTCCATACCCTCCTCTCTCTCTCTCTCTCTCTCTCTCTCTCCCTTCCTCTTACTCTCTCTACAACCGCTCTACGTTTATCATCGGTGGGGAGGGAGGGGCTTCAACGGCCAGTGGCAACAAGATGAAGAAGAGACGGGCAATGACAGAAAGAGGGTAAAATGAGAGGAGGGGCAGCATTGGAGGCAACACCATGGTAGCCCTCCTCCTCGCCGGTGGCGCCTGCTCCATGCAGATGGCAAGCACAACGCACTTCTTCTTCTTGCCCTCTTCCTCTCACCCACCTCTACAAGATGGGTGACTACGGAGGAGAGGAGAGGAGAGTAGAAAGGTGTCGGTGATAGAGAGCATGGGGGACGCTGGCTATAGAGAACACGTGGAGAGGAGGGCAACGCCAACGTCAGGGGAGGAGGAGAGGAAAGGATGAGGGAGGCACCCGTGAAAGGTGAGTCCATGAGAGAGATTGGAGGGGAGAGAGGCCATGGTTAAGAGGGGAGAGAGCGAGAGGCGGGAGAGAGAATTCGATATGGTGGCAAACTGGCAATGTGGTGTTAGGTCACTGTCCACATAAGCAAAATCAGTTACGTCTATTATCATGTCATCAGAAACTGTATGCAAGTCGATCAAAGAACCAATCTTAATTTATTTTAAGAGTTGAAGGACAAATTCGATCTTGAAATTTAGAGATTAAGGCCTCGTTTGTTTGAGCTAAAAGTTGCGGAAAGATTTAGGCCTTTTTTGTTTCAGATTAATGTAGAGTTGCGTTTTACTGTAGGAATTTTTTGACCCCCTCAAAATACGTTTTAACGAGTTCAAAAAATTATGAAAAAATATTTTACAAACTTTAAGAAGTACTATTTAAAACTCCACAAGAATGACTACAAAACATTACATCATTTGGCTTATACAAAAATAACAAATTTTCATTTAATTTAATTTAATCTGAAACAAACAAGGCCTTAATCTGAAAAGGTTGTGACCTCTCAAAACACGTCTTAAAGAGTTTAAAAATATTAAAAATTATTTTACGAACTCTAGATTAAAACCAAAAAATAACTATAAAGTATTACATCGTTTGGCTTATATAAAAATAACAAAATTCTATTTAATTTATATTAAACTGAAATTAATAAGGTCTAAATTAGAACCGGGAAAGCTAGCGTGTTCCGGTCCAAGGTGGGAACTGGGAAATTGGGAATAGCTGGCCTGCTCTGCTTGTCGTGGTGTCCTTTTTTTTTTGGTCTCTGGTCCTCCACGCTGCCCACGTGGCTTCCCTCCCCTTCGGTCCTTCCCTTCTCCCTTCTCCCGCTCCACTCCAATCCCCCTCCCCTTCCTTCGAGCCGCCGCCGCCGCCCATGGCCATGAAAGGACCTGGTCTCTTCTCCGACATCGGCAAGAAGGCCAAGGGTATCTGTCTGTGTGTGTTTGTGTGTGTGTGTGTGTGATTCGTCGGATCATTTTTTTTTTCTTTTTCATCTGGGGTTTTGCGATCTGCAGATCTGCTCACCAAGGACTACACCTACGACCAGAAGCTGACGGTCTCCACCGTTAGCTCCTCCGGAGTGGTAAGGCCTAGCTCCCCCGATTCCATCGCGTTCGAGCGATCCTGTCCCATGACGTTGAGCCCTTGTTCGCCTGTTGGTGCTTGCGTTTGCGGGTCTAAGTTGTAGCCACGATTTGGGCTTTGTGTTTAACCTTGCTATGTCGCCGTGTGGGGATGCGCTTGCTAGGTGTGCGTGTTTTTCATTCATGTTGCTGTTTGGATTTACGGGTTTCCCGAGCTCTTATGCTGCTTGGAATTTATGTGGTCATTGGCTCATTGCGCCCGTGTGCCGTTAGTATACGTTGTACGCGAATGGACATCATGTTTGGTACATGCTAGGTGTGTGCTAATTTGATGGGAAATGGAAATTTGGTAGCATACATGAGTGCAGATACGTATTGGGCCAGGTTGGATGGGGAACATGACATTTCAGTTGAATTGCATTTCAGGGAGCTTTGTACCGTGCGTTAGTGGTTCAGATGCTGCGGTTGACATACCTTGCTGTTGGCCCTTTTGTGGCCAGAATTATGTTCCCTCCTGTTCTATGAAAGGTTATGCAGGTGTCTGAAGCAATAGAATTTTTTTTTTCATGCCGTGTTGTCTACTTGTCTTATTAGTCGTCCTGGCTGCCAATGGGGTTCTTGTAACCATGAAGGATATGCTTAGTTTGTGACATAAAAGTTCTTGTGTTGGTTTGTTAGCCATTCATTATCTGCCATAGGACTGCGTTTGCCATGGTTGGTTGATGGGAGAAGCACAGACGGTGCTACAAGTGAATTGAATATTCTCATAAGCTAGGTCATTGTTTACACTTACACTCTTTCAACATTGCTCTGAAACTGCCCTTTCCAAAATATTGAATATGAAATATATAATTGGCATTAGTTTGTTACATGAATGACTTCTGCAGGCCAATTTGTATTCCTCAATTTTATCTGTGTATCTGACCAACACAAACACTGGTTTGGCATGAAAATGTTTGAGCATAAATGCTGTACAACTTGTACTTAGCATTTGATATATCTAATGGCTCAGTTTAATATTCATTCTCAATGGGCTTACATTTTGTGCCTTTTTGTTGTTATGCTTTTGTTAGATGTAATGAGTTATGAAAACAATACACAGTTTAGCTGTAATATATAGCATTTTGAATAACTGAAATGTTTCTTTAGGTTACGGGCATGTTTGGTTCATAGCCCTTGTTGGCCATGCCAAATTTTGGCGTGCCATGGTTATTTGGCCACCGTTTGGTTTATAGCCAACAAATGGCTTGCCATTTAGAAAATGAGCCGTGCCAAAATTTTTACGCACAAAACGCTGCCAAAGCAATGGCGCCCGAATTGCTCGACATCGCCATCTTGCCTTCTCACCGTTGCTTACGGGCCTACACGCAAACACACACGTGATGCAAAGCAGCGAGTACGACTAACAGCCGATGTGCAGTTGATTTAAAATCGATTTAGTTTTCTAATTTTCATATCTATTTCATACGGTGTCCAAATTATGTGAAACAAATTTTATAATTCATATAAAATTCTAACCAACCCATTTTTCTATTTTTTTTGCATTTTGTAATTCATTTTTTTATTTTTGGAACGGTTTTTTATTTTTTATGACTTAATATGTATTTTTATTTTGTAATTAAATTTTATTTGGGTATTTTTGAATTTATTAAATTTTATACGAGTTTATATGATTTTTATTTGACCGAAAGAACAATTGGCATATTTTCAATTGGTATTCTACCAAACATATCACATGTTTTACCAAATTTCTGCTGCCCTCAATTGGCTTTAAACCAAATGATTCAAAAACTGCCAACGAAAGGTCATGCCATCAATTGGTCATGACCATTCATTGGCATGGCCAAGGAGGGTTACAAACCAAACAGGCCCTACATCTTCCTTACCGTGTCGATTCCCTCATGACATGCGGTGACACTATTTTCAATGCTCTTTGTTTTATCAATAGTTCAATGAACTATATGATCATTGCGATTCGTGCAATAATCATTTATTAACTGGATTAAACTATCCATTTGTCATAAAAATTGTCTTCTTTTTGTTACAATTGTTAAGGTTTTGATGAAATGGTTGGTTTCCATTTTTTAAATTACTTTCAAGTATTGTTTTTAGAATAGGATAAAATTTCATTAAAACAAGATCATCCCTTTTACATTAAGACCCCTAGGCAGCAACAAAATATTGTATGCATTCCTAGAGGGCCTAAATGCAAAACAAAAGAAACTTCTAGAAGAATTCGTTCTCCAGCCGCCGCTGTCCAGGACAAAGTCGCCGAAACCTGTCTCCATCGCCACCTCTTTCGCCGAAATCGACCAAGAATGGATTAAGAAAGGTCAACATCAACGAAAGTCGTGACAGCACAAAGATCCGTCGTTAGTTATTTGGCATAAAAGAAATCTAGAAAACTTCGCCGAAGACCACTATCGCACACACAACAAGCACACCAACACATGAATTCCTCAAGCCGCAACTTCTGAATGCATCCTTCGACCGCCGCTCTGAAAAGACCCTAGGTCCATTGCCAAGGCCTCCTATTCTCCTTCTAACCAGGGCCGTAGCAAAAAAACTAAAATACTAGATCTGTTGACAAGGAAGCAGATCCACCATGGTAGACACCTCGGTCGAGCAGTGGTGCCGCCGCCCGAGCTCACTGCCAAGGAAGATCAAAACGCCTCTGCACCGAACCACAGATGAGAAACCTACCAGCCCCCCCAAAAAAAAAAAAAAAGCACACACACACACAAACCCTCCACCATCGGCCTGGAGGCCGGCGGTGGCAAGTGAGACCGTCAATACCGCGCCGCCTGACTTTTTTTGGATCTAGATCTCCACCCTACCTATTTCAAGCCTAGAGAACAAATTAATGCAACAACACTGTAGCTTGTTGAAGCTAGAGCAAGCATTTTATGTCGCTCATTTGCCTTTGGAAATGTGTCGATTGTGTTCTTATATGATTTATTTGCGCATGCTGTACCCATAATTATTAGGCAATGAATGACTATAGTTTGGACCAGTGGGCTGAAGCGCTCTCTCTTCATTTTAATTGGTTAGAGTAGGCCAATATATCCATTTTTCTTTAGTGTTGTATGAATTTTAGCTACCTGTATGTTGAGGTTACTTGCAACAATAATATTGGTGTACTGTTTCTGTTATTTGGATTCATTTTGTGTGCTCATTTGCTTGTTATGAGTCTGCATGTCATGGACTTGTTTTGTTGGTTTTTCAGGGCCTCACATCCACAGCTGTGAAGAAAGGAGGGCTTTATTCTCTTGATGTCAATTCAGTTTACAAGTACAAGAACACTCTTGTTGACATTAAAGTGGACACCGAATCAAATGTTAGTATCTGGAATACGCCTCTTTGTAGCCTTTTGCTAGCTGTAACACATTTCTGTGATTTCTGCAGATCTCTACTACCTTGACTGTGTTGGACGTCCTGCCATCCACAAAGCTTGTGACAGCTGTCAAGCTGCCTGACTACAATTCTGGAAAGGTAAATTTATCTTGCTTCAATTTTTGATTGTTGGATTGAAAAATAACCCATGAGATTCCTCTTACAGGTGGAGGTGCAATACTTCCACGAGAATGCGAGCTTTGCTACTGCTGCTGGCACAAAGCCCTCTCCAGTGGTTGAATTTTCTGGGACTGTTGGTGCTCAAGGACTTGCCTTTGGTGCTGAAGCTGGGTTTGACACTGCTACAGGAAAATTTACCAAGTACAGTGCTGCAATAGGTGTAACCAAGCCAGACTATCATGCTGCGTTCATTCTGTAAGTCATAGTTTATTGTCATTTGTCACGACCTGAGATTGAAACGCTAGTTTTATTTTTTGGGCAAGGATTATGCTTAGATGCTTTACACTGATATGTACAGGGCTGACAAAGGTGACACCATTAAAGTGTCAGGTCTGTATCACCTTGATGAGACGCAGAAGACCTCAACCGTTATTGAATTAACCCGGAGGCTTTCAACAAACGAGAACACTCTTACTGTTGGTGGCCTGTATACCGTTGATCCCCAGACCGCCGTTAAGGCAAGGCTCAACAACACTGGAAAGCTTGCTGCTCTTCTCCAGCATGAGATTAAACCAAAATCATTGCTGACTATCTCTGGTGAATTCGACACCAAGGCGTTGGACAGATCCCCCAAGTTTGGTCTGGCGCTCGCACTCAAGCCCTGAACAGTGTGTTCATTTTTGAATTCTTTGGTGGTTTTACAAAGTGACGTCCAATAATTTGTTCCGCAGACCCACTGTTCTGTTCATCTTCAAAAGTTTTGGTGCTCTGTGGAGTGTGGACAGGATCCAATGGTCCTTTTTTCTTAAACAAGATTTTATCCATTCATTTTGCTGAAAGCATCACTGATAGATGTATGCTGCTTGTTTCTTACAGCCAAGATCACTTCGTACTGTGTTTTTTCGTGTGGTGTTGAGGCTGCGTTTCTTTTATGTTATTGATATTTTTTGGTTTATTTGAACTGATTTACTCACGATGATATGGAAAATATCAGGCTAATAAGCGGAGTTATGTTTAAAATGGCTTAAGTTTAACCAAGTCTCTTTGATCCGCAGTTCTAGTTTGGTTGTGGTGGAGTTGAAAAGGTTGAATGCCTTAAAAAATGATGGTAAGGATAAAAAAAATCATTAAAAGTATTTTTAAGTTCTTTCAGAAAAACCATACAAATTTTTTTATAAATTTATTACTAAATGTTACAATACGGTCTGTGTAGAAATTTAAAAAATTATAATTCAAATCAGAACCATGAATCAAAAAGAGCCTAAAAAGTGAAATAATTTAGTTTTTTATTATCTATCTACTATATATATAAAAGCAGAGTTAAACGGAGCTACCACGTTAATCCTAAAATTCTAGAAATTCCACATTAATAAAAAAATACTAGAAATTCTCACGTTAATAGTAGAAAAAAATATCTACATAGTTAGATGTGGATAATATTATGTAAATCTAGTGGTCAATATTGAAAAGATGTAGATCAAGCTGATCTAATGTATTAGAGATAAAATATATATGTGATTTGATGTGAGATATTATACTTACGTTGATCGTAGAAAAGATCTACATCATTGGATGCGGATAATATTATGTAAATCTAGCGGTCAATATTGAAAAGATGTAAATGGAGCTGATCTAATAATATATTAGAGAAACTATAAATATGATATGATCTGATATATCAGAGAGATTATGAGATGCAGATATCCTAAAAGATTATTAACACTATCGATAAAATTGTAAATCTAATTTGATATATTAGAGATAGATTGCTTTGAGGTTGAAAGCACGGTCAAATCAATCTAAGAAACGATTAAAAACAAGGCAGGATAAAATACACACGTTCCAGCCATCACCGTTATTCATACATCTGCGCCTTGACCTGTACAAGTAATTAGGCCTTAAGCTTGATTTCTCTTTATCTACGAGCTTCTCAAATATTAGAGATAAACTCTAAATTTGATATGATATATGAGAGTTAGATTATGAGTTAAAGAAAAAGATTATGGATAAAATGGGTTCATATCAAATACGAAATCTAGTCGTGCAAACACGCGAGACAACACGCTCGTTTTTATTACCACGAAGTCACCCAAAAAACTCTTCAAATTAACATAAACGAAATGAGTCAGCGTCAGCATTGGGGGAGTAGATTCAGGAAACTCTCAATGTTCGGTTTAATATTTAACTCAGCCACCAGAACGTATAATAAAGGATACATATATAATAATGGATATGTGGATTTATGTTCGGTATTTATTCAGTTTTTCTTGCTCTAGCAAAGTGGTTACGTCAGTGATTTTTACGCTATCCTTTCTTCGAGTGATAATCTGGGAACGTTCTTGAGAACGATAGGAAGAGCACAACGGCATAATCACTCTAGTGTAGTGCTATTTTAACGTATCGGTTTTGGCGTTGAGCTTTAGATTTAACTGTTCCGCAAATTCTTAACACATAATGTAAAATTTGAATGAATCGATTATGAAAAGAATTGTAAGGGTACTCTTTTATAGCCATTTACACAAGATAGATGTTGCAACACATTAGCCATTTCACGGGATAGGTTGTCGAGGAAGAGAGTAATCAATGAGAAAAGAAGAATATGATTATATAACAAGAAACAATCCTATTAGAGGCAATATGTGAGGACCTGGCAAAGACATGTTTATAGTATAATTCAAGTTGTAAAGTGCTCATA
The DNA here is from genome assembly GCA_036346415.1 of Raddia guianensis. Classification (NCBI taxonomy): domain Eukaryota; kingdom Viridiplantae; phylum Streptophyta; class Magnoliopsida; order Poales; family Poaceae; genus Raddia; species Raddia guianensis. The sequence goes on along the minus strand of CM070536.1, from coordinate 8,238,542 downwards.
AACAAATGTTTGTGCCACGAAAGGACACACACGAAAGGACACAAATAGAAAAAACCCTCTTTAAAAATATTTACAAAAGACATATAATAAAGCTCCCTCCATGTAACGTCTATCTAAAAAATGACATTATATATGGGATCCCTCTTCTCCAAATCAACGTGACATTGTCACCGTTAGATCTCAACCCTTTATAGCACGGTGTAAATAAAAGAAAAAGAAAAAACATCGTGAAGGTGCTCGCCCACGTGGCACTGGGCATTTTCGCCTTCAGCGCCAGTACTAATATAATAAATAATCACGCACGCAACCACGCGGCCACGCTCTGCTGTCCACTACCCAGTCCCCGCAACCGCAACCACCCGGTCCAACGGCAATTCCTCAGAAATCACTTCTAATACCAGGATTTGCGCCAGCTCCTGGCGCCGCACCCGCCGACGCGGCGCCGCCGTCGTCGGAAGCATCTCCCCGGCGGCCGGCCCCCGCAATGCCCCGCTCCTGACCACCCATGCTCTCGCTCTCGATCCCGCCTCCGCTCCTGCGGGCGTCGCCGTCGGCGCCGGCGCCGGTGCCGGCCAAGGCGGGGAGGGCCGCCGTGCGCGTGCGGAAGGCCGCGGCGGCATTGGGAGGCTGCGGCGCGGGACGCGGGATGGAGCAGCACCACGGGGACGCCGCCGCCTCCTCGCACAGCCCAGGTTCGTCGTTGGCCTCCCCACCATCGAGGGCTCGGCGGTTGGCTCTGGGGCCCGTGACTCAGTGACACCGCAGTTTGGAATCTTCGAACCAGGATGGGGCTATGCGCCTATGCGGCTCCAGGCGTGGTGTTTATCGAATCCTATCCACTTGCTGCTTTAGTAACCTTTGTGGTGCCCCGGTTAGGTGGCGATGAAACGTGCGAGGGTTGACAGTGACAAGTTTAGCGACGAGAGATTACTGATGGAAGTAATTGCATGCGTGTGGAATTGCAACTGAACCAATGGGACGCTTGACTGTGATGTGGTTAGGCTTTTTAGCTTTGGCTGAGAAAAAAAAAATGCATAATCGCCGCGCCCCTTGACAATCTGTTTTGTTCGTTGGCGTTTGGGTTGTGGACAGTGCTTCTGATTGAGGTCATGGTAGAGAAGATGAAGTTTCTCTTCCCATCTAATGGATTTGAATCATCTACATGCTGTATAGGACTAGCATTTAGAGTAACTGGCTATGTTGTTGAGGATGATCTGTGTAAAGTTGACTCCATAGCACTGGCACGAGAATGGTGAAGGTTTCAGATAATCTTGAAGCATGAGTTCACCACTTGGATACTACCTTAGTCTGTCCTTAGGAATTTACAACAAATAGAAAGTGAACTAGTTTTTATTTGGTTGATAGCTAAGTTTGGCTTCAGGAAGTGGAAAAATAATTAGAGAAAGTCCTTAAAGTCCTTTGCTTTTACCCTTTTTTTGGTGCCCTGGAAACTCAGCTTATTTCTACATGTGTTCATCAAACAATTTTAGGTCCTTTTTTTACTTTTTATACATATCTGATAATAAGTATGGAAAACTCATAGCAATGCATGCCTTGGTCTTGTTTCATTTTTTAAATAAAAATTGCAAATGGATTTACCCATAACAGGAACAGCATTGCACTAACCATTTCTTGGTACGGATGATCAGTGAGAGAGAAACCTGTGATGGCAAACATTGGGAAATCAACCAATATTCTATGGCATAATTGCCCAATTGGACAGCCTGAGAGACAAAAGTTGCTGGGACAAAAAGGATGTGTCATATGGATCACTGGACTCAGTGGTTCAGGTATGTTTTCACCGTATTATTCTGTTTATTTACATCCAGACGGTCTTCATTTGGTCAAGTTTGATTGATATGGTTGTCATTTCTGTCAAAAATGATTTCTAACTGCTATTGTTGTGGTAACTTTTCCATTTGATTTTGTAAATTTTCTAGCTAAAACATAAAAAAATGGTCCTCTAATTTGAGTGTTCAATCATGGTCAGTGTGTTCATAATCACCCAATGTGAGATGCGCTCTACTAGTTTAATGGCAGTCATCCCCTTTCCATCTGATAATATATCTGGTTATATTGATCCAAATGAATTTTGAGATATCAACATTGACGAAAAATATAGACACTTCTTTCATATGATGATAGGCTTATGTGAGTTATTCTGGTCAAGTGGTCATACCAAGTTGTGTCTTCTCTATAGGCAGCTGAAATCTTGACCGCCATGAATGACACAAGATGTAATTTGCCCGGTTTACACAATCATTTGTCATGGGTTTATGCATTGCTTAATTACCACGTTCATAATCAGCATTGTAACTGGTATGTGTTCTTTATTGGCGTCAGTACTTGAAATAGCATTAGCCTCTGCTTGATTCTATTAAGTTCATTTTGAAATCCATTTTTGTTTGTTGAATTTAGCATTTCCCTCTGTTAGATGAAATTTGGTGGGATAGTGATTAACACCATATTATTTATTATTCTATTTAAACATGGTTTAACCTTTTCATACAAAATTAGGTATTTTTCTAAACTGTGGTTATGAGTTAGGCCATAACTCTTTTCCTATATTTCCATGCTGTGAAAAATGCGTAGATTTTCCACTGATTTTGGAGTATCATGAACCACATCTAGGGATCTCTTGATTCTTGTGTAGCTGCAAAGTATCCAACATAAGGAAATTAATATAAGGAAGCCGTCACGAGTACCTACCATCTTTTCATGTCAGGGAAAAGTACTCTTGCATGTGCACTGGGTCGGGAGTTGCATTGCAGAGGCCACCTTACTTTTGTCCTTGATGGTGACAACCTCAGACATGGCCTAAATCGAGATTTAAGCTTCAAGGCAGAAGACCGTGCAGAAAATATCCGAAGAGTTGGTAAGTTTTCAAAAAAGAATGACCATTTGTTAGAAACAGTTTTACTACAGTCCAATTTTTTAATGCAGGAGAAGTGGCAAAGCTTTTTGCGGATGCTGGTGTCATATGTATTGCTAGTTTGATATCTCCATACAGGAGAGACCGTGATGCATGTCGTGCTCTACTTACGGATTGTAGATTTATTGAAGTATGGTTCTTATGATTCTATGAAGCCTTGTTAGTGTTGATCATCTTATGACACGCAAGCTTTTTTTAATTATCTGACAATACACAAGTTTATAGGTATTTATGGATTTACCATTAGAAATTTGTGAAGCCCGTGATCCTAAAGGTCTATACAAGCTTGCACGCTCAGGAAAGATTAAAGGTACAGCAGCCTTTGAACTTTTTTTCAAACTTTAACTTTCATGCTTAACACATTCAGTGCCAATTAAAAGATCTTGAAAGTATGAGGGCATGTATTCTTACTTTAAATTTACTACCTTCTGACAAACAGGTTTTACTGGAATTGATGATCCATATGAACCACCAGTGAACAGTGAGGTGAACCTGCATGTCATACCTTGATTTCTAGTTGGGCACAACTTACAATTCCAGAAACTGGAAGCAAAATATAGTCCTTTCTAGGCCTGTTCATGGGTGATTCCTAGTTGAGGTGGGTTTATCTGGGTTGGTTTCCTACCGCCATTTGCATGATGGGTTGGTAGGCTGGGTCGAGTGGTTCCTGCGGTTAGCGCAAGAATAAGAGATGCTGATGAATAAGTGCTGCGAGGGCCTGTGTGGTTGCGTGCGGAGGCAACAACGTGTTGAGCAGCTCGTCACCAAGTATCCAGGCTGAACGTGCAGGTGGAGGCCTGAGTTCAGGTTGACGCCTCGATGTCTTCCCCAACTGGAACTGGATCGAGCAAAAGTATACGATGGTTGGGTCGATGGGTTCTAATAGTTCACAGTCTAACCTGGCTAGATCCATGTATTACATTTTTATATGGGTTGGGTAGGTTGGGTTGGGTTATTTGGGTGGGTTACACAACCTATGAACAGGTCTAGTCCTTACTATTGAATTAGTGGTTTACATCTGTCAATAGTATGTGATCTACTACTGTTTAGCACAGACAAGCACTTTCTTTACATGCTAATGACAATTATACAGCATTTATTCCTTCACTTTTCAATTCAATTCCTCTATTTTATGTGCATATATCCACTAGTATTAACTCCATGACCATATATTGAAAAAATGTAAGGAAATGGATTAAAGTCAAACAGTATTTAGTTTTTCCATTTATTATTGCACAATGGACACTTTCTGGTTTGATTTAAGCTGGACGAAATAGAAAAGTGTTTGATTTGCTTCTATTTTTTAAACCTAAGAAATGTTGCACATGTAGGTTATTTCTGATCTGCTCATTTCTTGAGACAATTTTGGTATGCTTTCATCATCCAGCAACTACCCATAATAAGGACATAACACTTGGATGCTATTATTCCCATGTAAAAAAGCAAGTTTAGCCATTTGCTTTACAAACTTTCATTTTTGCCATTTACAGATATCAATTAAGATGAAAGATGGGGAATGTCCTTCACCCAAAGCAATGTCCAACCAAGTTCTATGCTACCTGGAAGAGAACGGATATTTGCAAGCTTAGAATATATTTGAAAAGATTGATCTGATTCTTCTGTGTCCATCACTCGTGGACACAAGTATGATCTCCATTTGGTCTAGAATAAGAGGCATCGCTATGCAAGCAACAAAAGCTGCCTCAACCAGTTCGTATATTGTGCTAGTATAGCTATAATTTATTGTCTCTTTACTCAAAAAAATAATTTATTGTCTCCATTTTTTTTATTTCTGTTGAAAGTGTGTATGAGTTGTGTTGATTTTTAGTAATTTATAATTTGATAACTGGGCCAAAAACAGTGCGATTTGAGCAGTATATTTGTTTCAACCAGGAATTTAAATTCTTGAGAAAAAAAATCTACATATGCGATGTTTTACTCCCCTCCCCACATTTTAATACGGTTTTAAAGACCAGCTGTTAGTTTTTCAGTGTAATGTAACAAACTGGTCTTTTTCTACAGAGAAAAGCTGATCCTCACTCCTTGTGACTGCTAAATTCATATGATCATATCACAGATTGGAGCACTGATATCTTCTTCGATCTTGCTGGTGCTGTTTTTCCAAGTGTACAAATCATTTCTTCCTGACACCATCATTAACTATAGCACAAACACAACAGCCGGAGCAGATGAAAGCAGTGAGAGCACTCGGATAGTGAGCCGCAAAGCAGTCAGAACTCGCTACGGTGCCAACATAGCCGACCAGCACCTGATCTTAAATTTGACCGAGCCTGGAGGAACGGTTCGATTCGATTCATCGGTATGATCGCTTGCAAAGTCGCCATGCCTTTGTCTGCTCGTGCTCACCCCCCAGTGATTAGTGGGCTCCCCATTCAGCCGCTCTGACGTCTGATTTTATTCTCTCAGGCTTCAAGTCGTGGCATACATACTTACATGCTCTGAATTTCTTTCTGGGTTGGGGCACAAATCACATTACCAAGTCCAGCCTAAGTTACCTAGCTGACAGAGACAAACAAAGCAAGTATGCAACTTCATTCTCCAGCCAGCTCTAGATCTCTTCCCTTTCAACTCTAGAGCCCTGAACTCTGTAGTAGAACTGGTATGGTATGTGCTGCTATAACGTAGACGACGGTGCTGTATGTCAGTATGTGTCCACTGAAAAAGAAGAAGAAAATCTAGCGGCTGTAAACAACGCAGAGAACTAGTACTACCCGAGTCAAAAGCCGTTCTACGCCGTCGATCGCTGCCTGCCTGCCTTGCGTAGTGGTCAAACTCGGGAGCCAGATGCCGAAAAAGAATTCAATTTTGATTGACCTGACGTTTGTTTCGCTCGACCCGCACTAACAACACGCGAGCAATTAGAGCATATTTTTGCCTCCCGCCGCGCGTGGCCGTGCATGCATCAGAGGAAAATTTTGCGAGTGCTAATCGCTAATCACGCCAAATGTTTGGTGGGAATCGGGAGCGATTACTACATATACGGCACAGACGCACGGGACGGGGTTTAATGCAGACCAGGTACGTACGTGTGGTTTGCGTCGGTGGACGGGACGATTAACATTCTAAATTTCCACAGCAAGGTCAATTCCAAGATCTGGCATGTAAGTCAGTGTAGTGTGGTAGTGGCGACCGGCCATCGAACCCAAGTTTGTCCGGTTCGAGTTCGATTTAGAATTGGTCAGGTTTCGACTTGAGCACTACAACGCATAAAAGGTGTTTTTTTAAATCAAAAAATTACAAAGTAGAGTGTCTCGTTGCGCTTACGCGGCTCGGTTTCTTAATTATTTAATTTGTTATGAAATTTTATTTTAAATTTATATAATTTTTTAGCGGATATAAACTTTTTCTTTTAATCTAATATAGATATAGACTCTTATTTCTATTATTTTTATTCCTAATTACTATATTGTTATGTTGTAATTGATACCAACTCCTTTTCAAATCTGGTATGTATTTTTTATTCTGAATTCCTATTTTTTGTTGTAATTCACATGTAATCTTTCTTCTATTATAATCCATTGCATTATGTGATCACAATAATTAAAGGTGTATATCTTTCTTTTCCTTCCTGATTTTTATGAAAATTTCTAGGATTTTAAGATTTATGTGGTGGCTTCGTTGGACCCTGTTTTAATTATATAAGGAGCATGATGTCCCATGCATTTGCGTGATAGATTTGCCTTAATGTTTCAGTTTAACATGAATTATTATTCTAATTATTTTATATTCTAAATTTATTTTTGCCTTTTGTTGTAGCGGATACAAACTCTTTCCTTTGATCTAACATGAACTCTTTTTTATTTTTTTTTTGTTTTTATTGTAGTTCACATAAAATCTTTTTTTAGTCTAATTCGTTATAATCTGAGCCCACAACAATCAATGGGGTGGATCTTTCTATTTTTTTTTATCAATGCGGAAATTTCTAATATTTTAGAATTAATGTGGTGGTTTTGTTCGACTCTATTTTAATTATATAACGAGTAAGGTGACCCGCGTGTTTGCGCGGCTATATTTGTCTTAAGATATAGATAATATATTAGATTAAATTTAGAGTTTATCTTTAATATATAGATCAGCTTCAATAGTTTGTTATAGAGGTTAATATTGACCGCTAGATTTACATAATAATATCCATATTCAACGATGTAGATTTTTTCTTTTTTCTATGATTAACGTGAGAATTTCTACTATTTTTTGATTAACGTGGGAGTTTCTAGGATTTTAGGATAGGATTAATGTGGTGGCTCCGTTTAACTCTGCTTTATATAGATAGTAGATAGATAGATAGATATATAGATGATAAGCACGGTGTACTACGTGTTTGCGCAGCTATATTTATATCAATGTCTGACTTGTCATGCACATTATTTTTTTCACCAGTGACGATATCCTAAATTTCCAACGGCACATAACGAAGCTTTTTAATACTCGGTGGTAGATATTGTAGCCACCACTTTTACAACGACATACTGTCAACATTTATATACGATACCTCAAGGTCATACCTCACGTGAATACGTCGCGGTCAAACGCGCTAGTGCTCGCTACAAGACGTCTGCGATGGTGGCGTTTCCACTTCCGCTTTGTCGAATGGTTGAAAGTCTTGGACCCTGCAGCCCTGGTTGCTTTCATTCAACGCTGCTTGTACCGAACTTAACGGTCTCAGCTGAAAGCTCAAAGCAGCCAGCATGCAGCAGCAGCAGTAAACCATAGGCGTACGTGCAGTGCAGCCTATCCACGATCCATCCGGGAGTTACGTTAAGTTGCGTTGCGTGTGCGGCCATCGTGCCATCGAGTCACCGATCGACTGAACTGACGCACGGACGTACGTGGTGTGGCGCCTCCGTCTAAGGTTTCACAACGGCACGGGGAGCTCTGATCAGTTTGAGCTCTCAACACGCCACGGAACCTCAAATCAGCTGCAGCCAAAATCCCTTGATGGCTGATGGCTGCAGGGGCTTCGTCTGATCAGACATTGGTCCTTAATTTTCTCTGTGTTTTTTTGGCGGGTTTCGTACAGAGATTGTGGACTGGCATGCACGGCGATAGACAAGAGCGGATATGTGATTCTAGCGAGGGGAAGCTTGTGGCTGGGTCTCGTGTATTTCAGTTCAAGGTTTCTAAAATTTTAATCTAAAAAGTTGTAATCTTGTAAGAGATATTTTAAAGAATCAAAAAATTGTATAAAAAACTTAAAACTCTAAAAAAACTATTTACCTCATAAAATAACTATAAGGTACTACGTCATTTGTTTTAAAAATGACACTTTCATTTAATTTATTTAAGTTAATTTAAACCGAGGAGAACAAGGCTTTTTCTCCGAGTCGTTTGCGTTTCGAGCGAGCCTTCACCGCCGCGGGCGCGCGGAGCGGAGTGACGGACGCGCGCGGCTGCGCGGGTGGAGATGGAAGTTGTTGTTGGTCGCCGTCGCCGTCGCATTGACGAATCCGGGAATGCACGCGCGCGCGAGCGTCATGGCGCGATCCGCAGGATGAGAGAGATCTCTCTCTTCAGGCGGCGCATGCAGGGCCGGGGAGCGTATAACCTCTGAAAATGATGTATCGGGCAGCATCTCACGCCTCTAGCAGTCTAGCTAGGCCCAGAGAATGATGAACGGCCAGTTTCTGTTTCGGCCAACATGCTGCATGCAGCCGGCTTCTGATCCAGATCCACATTGAGATGGGCAGGGAAACCTCCGTTCATACCTGAACCCGGCTTAAATGTATGAAGGGAAAAGTTATCCCACGCGTATAGGAATATGCTTATTAAAGCGATTTTTTTTAGTACATGTAACTTTATGCAAATTTGCAATCATATTTTGTCTCGTTCTTTCTCATATGATTGATTTGCAAAAAAAAAAATAAGAAAAAAAATAACCAAATCCTTCTTCCTCCCATCTCCCTCCCCTCCCATCTAGCTTGACCGAGCTGCCCCCTGCATGTGCTCCCATTAGCGACCAATATGCACTATGAACCAGGGATTACAAAACCGCGGTTAACCGGTCGAAAACCGCGGTTAACCGGTGAACCGGCGGGGGTCGGTTTATGGAAAACCGGCCGGTTAGGTTTCAAATTTGGTTCAAATTTGAAAATCCGTGAAAAAATCTGAAAAAAATCCATAAAATAGTAAAGGTTATTATATGAGTATTGGCTGAAACAGAATTTAAAATTTCCAAATTTTCATGTGTTTTTCGGTTGATATGATTGAAAATAAATAAAAAATAAAGAATAGCATATGCTAAATTGACATTTGTATGTTCCTATAATTTTTCCGACAATAAAATTAGTTCTAAATAATAGACAAATTGACATTTGTATGTTCCTATAATTTTTCCTATTTTTAAATTGATTTTTCTATTTTTCTCAATTTTTCTATTTTCACTAAAAGCAGACCAGGTTGCCGAGCTAACCTATTGGCTAATCGGAAAACCGTGGGTTAACCGACCGAACCGTTTTCAGCTAAAACCGACCGGTTAGCCGAGCTAACCGATCGGCTAGCCGGAAAAACTGATGGGTTAACCGACCGAGCCGTTTTTTGAATATGAATTTGAATCTGGCCGATTTTCCAACGAAATTTCGGGTTAACCGCGAAAACCGGTCGGTTAGCCGAACCGGGCCTCCCCCGGTTTTTGGGTTCGGCTCGGTTATGTAATCCCTGCTATGAACACTATGGCACAACTCAAGCCGCATCGCAATGGGTAGAGCTGCACCCATGTCAAGTGTCTGTGAGCAGCACAGTTGCCTGAGTGGCCATCGACAAGGTTGCGACCGGGGAAGCGTTGTCTGTTAGCAAGGAGCGCACTGAGGTGGTGGTGGGCAGTAAATTGTTTTTCCAAATTAAAGTTATTTTTTTAAAAAAAAGAGAGCAAGTAAGAGAAGAGTGGGGGATGCAATGGTTATGAACATATATGGAACCACTTGCATAGTTGCATACGAGAGAATGATTTTTTGTGTTCTTATAATGTTTGTGAATCTTGGACATCTATTATATATATAGAGGAGGGGGAAAAGAAGCCACCACGTTCGTCCACGTCATCTAAATTATTTCAACCGTTCGATCAACAGTGGGACCAAATTATAACGGCCAAGATCAATCAAAGAAATTCTCACATAAATCAAGAAAAAAATAAAAGATCTATGCCGTTGATTTTGTGAGGCCGGATAATAATGGCTTAGATTAAAAGATCTGATATGTTAGAATAGATTATGAGTTAGAGATAAACACTAATATACCAAAACAAATCTAGCCGACATATTAGAGATAAACACTAAATCTAATATGATATATTATCTATATCTTAACACAAATCTAACCTCGCAAACGCGCGGGTCACCTCGCTCGTTTAGACTACATCCAAGAACTCATCTATAAAAGCTGAAAAACTACACGTGCTACAAACAAATTGTTTGGTTGTATGTTAGCCTTGCCCAATCGAGACATCCGAACCTTGGTCTGACTAAATGAATTTGATGGCTATTGGTTGCCTCCAGCTAGAGCATCTGTCCCGTTATGAAATTGATTAATTGTTTGCATGAACCAAGAAATGTTTCCATGCAAGAGAAGGCCGAGATGCATAATGGTTGTGTGAGCCAGTAACTACACTGAGTAGACCACAAAATCTAGTATTCATGCACTCTTTTTTCATACAGTGAGGTAGGCCACAACACATATATAAGCAACCAAACATCAGACCACTAAATCCTTTATGTTAAACCAAATCACAGTATCAGACGCAACTAGACGACTAAACACCACCCGTGGAGTGTTTGTTCAAGAAATCTTAGGGTTAATCGATCAATCAACGGGACATCGCGATTGATTCGAGAGATCGGTCGAGCTGAGCCAGCGTCGGAAGCAAAATTAAGCGCCTCGTGAATCTTACCGTGTGCGTGCATGTATACGTGTGTAGGATTTATTGCTTGCAGCCGCATATGTGCTTGCTGCTTGCATCATGCTACTGGCTTAGCTTTGCCCAATCCCTCCTCGGTCTGCATATCCCAAAATTTTGAGCTAAAAATGTTCGGAAATGAGGCAGCACAATTATTTTTCAAAAGGGATATTCCGATTTCCATTTCATTTCAGAAGAACCCTTTTTTACACCCATTCTTTTCTACAAACTTTTTCACATATCACCTGCTTTACAAACTTCTTTACTCTACTCTAACCTCTCCAAATGGCTTGGCTCGCTTCCTTCTAGAGTTTCTTCCTTTGAAATTTTACTCAGCTCTCTTAACCTTTTGGAGTGGCTTCGCTCAGCTCCCTCTTAGAGTGACTCCATTCTTTTTTTTTGTGTGTATTTTCTCTCGTGTCTTGGCTTGGCTCTGTTATTTTTCCTTCAACATGGCATGGTGCCTGCCTTTCTCCCCGGTTTTGTATTTGTTTTGTTTTTTTTGCTCCCCTTCCACTGTTTTTTTCTCCCGTGCAGCGAACCAGGAATAGAAACATATAGGGGCATTAAGAGATTTGCTACGGTATTTGTGAGGTACCTAGAGGTACCTCAGATGAAAGAAAGATGCACCGTTGATTGCCGAAGGGCATCTATGGAAGTGGAAATTTTATAACCGGTGGTAGTTGGGTAATTATCTGGGATTAGTGGAGTAATCTTTCCCCGTGACTCTCCCCCACCGCAACGCTCCTCTCTGGCTCTCCCGGTCCTAATCCTAAATCCCTCGTCGTCCTCCGTCGTCGCCGCCACCTCGTCTTTCTCCGTCGCCGGCGCTGCCGCCTCATCCTCCGCCGCCAACGCCGCCGCCTCCTCGTCGTCCTCCGCCGGCGCCGCCGCCTCCTCGTCCCCCGCAGGCGTCGGCACCACCAGGAGCTTCAATGTAAAAGAAAGACACTGAAGTGCCTTGTAAATTCAGTTTGAAAACATAGCTTCAGTTCTGATTTGTTGTGTGTGCTTCCAGTTTGAGCTGCCATTTTAAGTTTGCCATGGAGGTATGAACTGAGCTGTATTTGGAAACAAAGTGTAATGGTTTAACTAATAATTGCAAGGTTCAAATTTCAATCCTGATCAATCTCCTTTGCATTAATATGTATGAGAAATTGAGAATCGTAGTAGCATGCAAGGTGGTACTGAAGAATGTAACCGTGTTGTACTTGTAACTGAAATGCTACTAGAGTGCAGATGCAAGTAAATACTGTAACTGAAGAAGCAGGAAAGATGCAAGATCGTAACTGAATAAAAGAAGCAGCCATGAAGCACCAGTCTTTTTTGTTTCTGCTTTAGAAATTTTTACTCTTGTACCTGTGTTGTGTACATGATGTAACTGAGATGAGATATTCGAGTGGCAAGAGTTCAGCTTTACCTACTGCTGATTTGAATTTTCTTGTTTTGATGAACTTGTTATGTAATGCCTAGTTATGTAATGCTACTAGCATGCTATGAATGTACATGAGGAAATCTAAATGCTTATTTCAATTTTGTTGATCGTGAATGTGTAATGCTACCAGTTATGAATGCTACTAGTTATGTAATGCTACTGGCATGTTTCATAAGTTGCTATCGCCCATTTATAGCACCCGGAGAATTTGAGCTAATGCCGCTGGATACATATTTTGTATAAACCTGTATGTTTCATTGTGTGTGAAATACATAACTCAAGTGCTTTATTTCGTGAAACCATCCAGCTGTTTTGTTTATTTGTTAAGATTTCAATTACTTCATATTGTTGGACTTGTGAAGGCAGTAGGCTCTTTGTTTGATGTCATTGTGAAGTTTTGCAATCCCTTTTCTTAGTTTTTTTTGTTGAGATTTCACTAATTTCTGCCATATTGTTAGGCTTGTGAAGGCATTTCTAGTTACCTTTTGCTTGTTCATCTGCACTTACGGTGTCCAGTTATTGCATTTGAAAGGCATTTGGAATTGAAGCAGAGGCAAAGGACCAGTTTATCAATGAAACAAACACGATGTATCATGGGTTTTCTCATGAGATGATCAGTCCAACTGCAGGCCATGGCCATCAGCCTGTGTTTCAGCCATACCCTCTGAATGCAGTCCATGGTCATAAGTGGCTGGAGGAGGAACCCGCGGGGGCAACGGCGAGGCGGAGAACCGTGGCCGCGCTGCGGCTGGAGACAGAACCCGTAGAGGCGACGACGAGGAACGAAGAGGGGCAGTTGTGGCCGGCTCGATGCCGGGGCCGCGACGGCGGTGACGACGGGGCAGTTAGAGCTAGGGTTAGGGGAGCGATGGGAACGGGGAGAGAGTCGTGACCGCCGCTCGCTCAATCGTATTCTCACAAGACGCTTTTGCCCCTTGTTAATTCGATGTGAAATAATCTAGCTATCCTCCATACCTCTGTACTTTTACGGGTACCTATATACCTTTATCTTTGTACCTTTCATTGTGAAGCATTCGATCTGAGGGAATGAATGGCCCATATTATCCGCACACATAGTAGAACTTTCCACCACATGGTGACACACTTTTTGTTCGATGGGGGATTGAACTCTGGTGGGTTGAGCAGCCACTACTGACCTCACAACTGGGCTATGCCTAATACTCTTCACCACACAATTATAAAAGATACCCGCCAACATTTTTCTTCTTTTTCAAAATTTACCTAAAAAAGTCATCTTTACCGTATGTACTAGATCAATTTGTTTGGATCATGTATATCTATAGATATAGAGGCCAGATACTATATATTATAAAAAAAAATGTGCGTCGGCTAGCTAGCTTGGGAGCCGGGGCTTCATCGCAAGCGCTCGCTTCGCTTCCGCCTCTTTGCCCCCACGACACGCCCACGACACGCGCGCTCGGGGACGGCCGCACGAAGGAGATCGAGCCACTGCCCACTGGGCATCGTGATTGCCTCTCGTGCTATGGCGTGTGCGATGCGCCGTCGCTTGACGCTGCATGCTTCTGTCAGAAACCGTTGCAATAACGGTCGCAACTAGTCTTTTTTTTTTTTGGGGGAGGGGCTACTAGGGGCGGATCCCGTCCTGCCCCGCCTGGACGGATAGCGCCCACCGCCACGTGTCCCCGCCTCCCCGCTCGCTCACCCGCCCGCATCTCGCTCACCCGCCCGCGCCGCCCTCGCTCCTCACCGTGTCCGCCTCCGCGCCTCCACCACCTCCTCGCCCGTGCCACCCGCCACCCTAAAGGACGGGATGGCGTGTCCCTCCACCGCCGCCCGCCGCCGCCGCCTCCCCTCGGCTCGGCGGCGCCACCGCCGCCTCCGCCGCCGCCCCTGACAAGCCCCTCCCACTGCCGGTCCGCCGCCTCCCCCGACCTCCCTCTATAACCGGAGAAACCCAAATGTTTCCTAACCCGAACCCTAACCCGGCGACGGCGAGGGTGACGGCGGCGACGACGAGGTCGACGGCGGCGGCGCACGAGGTCAGCTCCTCCTCCTTCCTCCTCCTCCTTCTGCATAGCTTCGCCTTGAAGGGAGTTGGGTCTTGGCGAAGGGGCGCGCCTGGGCGAGGGGTGAGTGGACACGTGTCGCATGGGGGGAGGGATCCCGTCCGGGACGGGATCCCGTTCCTAGGAATTCCTTTATTTTTTGGGGGAGCAGCTAGTCTGTTTGCCAACGAGATCCACGGCCATCGATCGGCTGCATGCATGTAGAAATCTCAAATGAATGTTTCTATATTGGCTAGAAATTTTTTTTTGAAGGTTTTATTACGTGCCTAAATTTTTTTAAAGGATGGAAAGAAATACGTGTAAATACATATCCGAGGCAATCCATGCATGTTTTCTATTTTTCTGGGAGATCAAATAATTAGATCCATTATTATTCGATTTCCAACCTGACACATCGCTGGTTATTTGATTTTTGAAATAATATAACTTCAAGTAAATTTTTTTACTAGTGTTACGGTCTTAAAAAAAACTATTACATTATAACACCACCTATTGACCCAACATCCATACTGGAAGCAAATATGAGCATCAACTTGCATTCCCCTCCGGTGGATAAGTATCTGTAGCATGTGTGGTGCAATGCTTATACTAATATATACTATGAATTTTATACTTGTTTTGAAAAGCATGCTTTTACCTTGTCAGAGATAATACAGGGACATCCCAATCTAGCTCCTCCATTACTCTTCTCTTATCAGTCCTTGTCGGCCGCATTTGCAAATCGGTAAAGCATTCGATGTTGTTATGCAGAGAAACTCTACAGAGCAACTTAGTACAAAACTCCCCACCACAAAGGGAGACAAAATTCCAATAGCCCACGATCAGGGATCACGAGTACAAACCTTAGCAAAGACGTCGTTGAGGTTGAGGATGTCGTCGAAGACTACATCATGCCATGACGTCGTCAGGACAACGAGCGGCCATTGTGCTTTCCCGGTTGCGACATGTGGCGCAACCTGGGGTAACCACGCAATCAATTGGCTCAGTAGGGCATTGTCCAACGGCCACCGAACAACGTCCACTCAAGCAAAAAAAAAACCGTCTCCTTCGGTCAACGACAGAATAAACTCTAGGAAAAAACTAACTCGACCGGATAACGTCGGGTGCAGACCAAACCCTACACCGGGGAGACCACCGGACCCAGTCCAGTGACGTCCGAACAACGTGTTACAGGCGTGCAAACATTGCTAGTATGTTATCAATAGGTTATAGATCGTTGGGCTAACGTATCAGATGAACTTCTTAACATAGTTTAGGAACGTCAATAACTTGCCCTAATGGGAGAGGGACCCTCATCTCTCCCCACACTGTAAACTTTCCGTTCTTTTGATCAATGCAAGACAACTCTCCTATCCCCTATTTGTTCAAAAAATAATTTGATGCCAATGCCCCCCTTGTTATTCACACAGTCTCCAATTTGTGATAAACATATCCCACGCTTGAACAAGGATTTTCTTCTCCGTGTCTCTCCACGTCCGAATGTCCAATATATCTAGATTGGAAAATACTCCTCATTTATCAGAGGGTTTTCTTGTCCATGTCTCCATCATCCAATATGCTTTAAGATATGTGTTACAAGGACAGAAAATTAGCAATAAGGGCCTGTTTGGTTGGTTCTCCTCGTGCGCCATGCCAGGAGACGGCTCGCCGTGGCGTTGGCGTGCCAATCGTTGGCGCGGTCGGCCGATTTGCTCGCCCGCGCCAACGCTCGCTCGCGAGCAGGAATTGCGAAGGAAATGCGAAGGCACGCCAAATCTCCCCAACTGCCGGCACCGATCCAAACGAGCGCCAATTTTTGATGGCACGCCAATCGTTGGCACGGCGACCGACGGCGCTCATCCAAACAGCCCCTAAATCCTCGAGTTATGACACGACATGGAGCAAGCTACTAGCGAGTAAAAGAAGGCGAGCGAGTTGGGGGCCTTGGGGCACTAACATGCACGGCAAGGTCACTGACGACGGGCGACGGCCAATTAGGTCAGCACCAGCTTCCTTTTTCCGTTTCGACATAACTACAAACGAGCAACGCGCGGGAACCCGCACACAAAGGTAGTTATACTCCGTCCCAGCCTCCCTAGCTACCTCCCTCGCTCTCGCGCCTATAAGTAGGATCCCTCGCAGAGGCTGCGGCATGCACGGCGCAGTTAGCTCGCTCAGCTGAGAGGCAGCTAGCTCGATCCATCTCCTCCATCGCCATTGTTTCTCTCTCTTCCTCGGTAGAGAGAGACTGAGGCACTGAGTGGATCGAGATCGAGAAATTAAGGTCTCGATCATGGAGCGAAGCGCGTTCTTGTTGCTGTGGGTTATTGCCGTGTTGAATGGTAAGGTTCATTTCGAACATACTTATGCCTTACAGGAGTGTATGACTGTATGCATGCGCATGCCGAATGATCGATCGAGGCTAATTCTTCTTTCGCTTCTTTTCTCCAGCTGCTCGCATGGTGCGCTCGCTTCCTTACGACTACTCGTCGAGCTCCGAGGTATGCAATGGAGCGCTCTCTCTCTCTCTCTCTCTCTCTCTCTCTCTCTCATCAAGAGAAGCACGCCCCGCCATTCACGCGCTCGATCTCGTTCGGCAAACGTCGATGGAGTATGGTCGAGGTCGAACAATGCACCAGGCATCAATCGGGCTTGCGTGTTACGCATACACACCCATGACGACCCCATCATATTGCTATGTACAATAGCTCGTGAATCATGACCCTGCAGCTACGCTAACGACGTCAACCTAAGCTCCTCGTGCATGGTTGGCACCTGCTGCTCGTGCGACGAGTCAACGAGCGCTGCTAGCTAGTGCGTTCTTCGTCTTGCAAGTTGCAACTTTCTTAACAAATTCACCTCAAAAACATCAGATATTAACGTCATAATAATGTCTTCCATGTAAAAAAAAATGGTTTTTGATCATGGACTTATGCAGCGAGCTAACGCCGGCCGTTGTTAGTTGCCTGGTCGCGCGTGCGTGGATTGGTACTGACAAGTGACGTACGTTGTGTGGGCGGGCGGGCGCCGTGGGCCATGCACTAGCTAGGCAAAGAATTAATATTCTCCTTGCTTCGTGTTGTGTGATCTTGCCGGCCTGAGCCCACTCACTAGTGACGATCGATCGAGACGTATTGCGTACTAAGCAGGTCTCATAATCCCATATGGAGTAGTTAATCTGCGACAATGTGAACTCACAAGATGAGCATTTAACACAAGCCATATTTACTTATTTAGTAATCTAATCTTCATTTTGACGTGCTAGTGTTGCACTCTTGCATGCCCTCGCTGATCGGATGGGGTATATAGCATAGACCATGGCACCAAGCCACCAAGCATGCTGGAAATAAACCGGAAGAGAAGAAGACGCCGCGACGACGACGACGAAGAAGAATTCATAGATGGAAGATTGTGCAGAACGCCGACCCAATTACCCAGCCTAACTTACCCAGGATGGCGCCGCGAAGGGCGTTCATGGCGTGCTACTGTGCTGCAAAGCCTGCAGCCTGTTCACATTATCACATAGTGCTCCATATCTCTGCTTAGTTATTTGCGAACACACGTCTTAATCTATGGCGAAGAAGTAGCTAATGATCCAAGGTCAAAATCAGAGTTGGAAATGGCTTTTTGGGCGACCGCCAAACATGGGAGGGCGTTTGTACCCCCGTGTCTGCCACACACGCTGCGTGCCCGCACTACACTCAAAAATCTTATTGCACTAATCATGCGCTCACTTAGCTTTGAGGCGTCCCTTTTTTTTTTAGCTGCTTGGTTGGTGAAGAACTAAAGATGTTTACTACGGCTGCTTGCTACTGGTTTTCTGGCTGTAAGTGTGAAACTATTCAGGCCAAGAGAGGAAAGTCAAGTGCTTTTCAAACAAGGCGCCAAAGCACTTACCAGTTTTTTGTTTTTTTAGGCGCATTTTTATGGTAGAGATCGATCATGTAGTCATATATCGGCTCAAAAAAAATAGTGCCATAGCGATAGATTAAACATACATGTTTGAAAACTGAGTGTAGCTCTTTGATAGCATTTTGGTTGTGGAAAGGTTTCAACTTCTTGTTTCCACCTTTTTTCGGGATTTTTCTAAAAATTGTTTATGCGTGAGTGTGGTGGGATGAGTTTGTATGCGTTTTTCTCATACTTTTTAAAAATCATTCCATGCTCGATAGTATTTCTATTGTTTTACCCTACCCCCCTAAATGTAAAAATCAATGATCTCAAGTAAAAAATGACATGATAATTTATGCGCATCTTAAAAAATTATCCTTTTTTCTTTGGAGAAACTATTAGGGTTTTCTTCGCTAATTATTCAACAAGATCGATTTCTGGGGGGGAGGAATTGTCATTTCTTGTGAGTTTTTCTTTCGTTAGTCCTCTGTTAGGCACGGTTAGTTCTGCCTGCAATCACTTGGGCCTTTGCGTTTGGGTCAACCAATATCCTTGTACGTACTGCCTGCTTCAGCTTGTGGTCAGACACTGGAATGGAAGCCGCCGTAGTGCTGGCTTTGGCCAATAGTGAGGCCGTACCGAACAAAATCTGGATTGGCATGCCCTGATGTGCATACTAGTCTGAAAAAAACGCCTGATACTTTGTTTGGTCGACAGTTACCATCACAGACACCGCAGTTCTGAGCCGTACACAAACTTTTCAATTCCTCTTTATTGAGATCTTGACAGGCCGGTAGTTTTTACAGTTACTACCTACGCCGCAAAGTTAAACGACGTCTGGTCCAGCTCCACTAGTACACCCGGTAGGAACATGAACATGAACAGTGTAATTTTTCATATCTGGATCACTGTATAGTGTATACTTCTCACTTAATTTTACGGCGAAAATCTATTGTTACTGAGCATTTTCATTGCGTGAAACGTGAACGCAGTGCTTGCCTGAGCCGCTGGAGCCTCACTACGGCGGCGGCGTCATCCGCAACCCGGACTTCAACGCCGGACTCCAGGGCTGGTCGGTGTTCGGCTATGGCACCGTCGCCGAGGGCTCGTCGGCGGCGGGCAACAGGTACGCCGTCGCGGCGAACCGGACGCGGCCGTACCAGAGCGTGAGCCAGAAGGTGTACCTGCAGAACGACACGCACTACACCCTGTCCGGTCCGGTCCAAGAACCATTGCTCTGCTGCATCTTCTTCTACCTTTTGCCATTGCTCAGAAATTAATGGTCATGGGTTTAGCTCAATTCTGGTTTGTTCTTGGCTCGCCTGCAGCCTGGTTACAGGTTAGCGACGGGAGCGCCGACGTCAGAGCCGTCGTGAAGACGGCCGGCGACTTCATCCACGCCGGCGGCGCCGACGCGAGGTCCGGGTGCTGGTCCATCCTCAAAGGCGGGCTCACCACCGCCGCCTCCGGCCCGGCAGAGCTCTACTTCGAGGTACACAAAACTTCGATCGATGAATCTTAGTAAAAGAAAAATTGATCTTTTGCATGCTCTGTTCTTACAACAACTTGGTAATATGTGTGTTTGCAGAGCAATGCGACGGTGGACATATGGCTGGACAACGTCTCGCTGCAGCCGTTCTCGAGGGAGGAGTGGGGCGGGCACCGGGACGCGTCCATCAAGTCGGCGCGGAAGAAGGCGGTGCGGCTCCGGGCGAGGGACGCGTCCGGCAAGCCGGTGCCGGGCGCGCGGGTGCAGATCGACCAAGTCCGCAGCGGCTTCCCGCTTGGCGCGGCCATGAGCGGCGAGATCCTGAGCAACCCGGCGTACCAGCGGTGGTTCACGTCGCGGTTCAGGGTGACCACCTTCGAGAACGAGATGAAGTGGTACAGCACGGAGCGGGCGCCCGGGCGGGAGGACTACTCGGTGGCGGACGCGATGCTCCGGTTGGCCCAGAGCCACGGCATCGCCGTGCGCGGGCACAACGTGTTCTGGGACGACCCCAAGTCGCAGCCCGGGTGGGTGGCCAACCTCGGCGCGGCGGAGCTGAGGCAGGCCACGGCGAGGCGCATCAGGTCGGTCATGTCGAGGTACGCCGGGAAGGTGATCGCGTGGGACGTGGTGAACGAGAACGTCCACTTCGACTTCTTCGAGGGCAAGTTCGGGTGGGAGGCGTCGGCGGCGTTCTACCGGAAGGCGCACGAGATGGACGGCGGCGCGCTCATGTCGATGAACGACTTCAACACGCTGGAGCAGCCCGGGGACCTCACCGTCGTGCCGGGGAAGTACCTCCGGAAGCTGTGGCAGATCAAGGCGTTCCCGGGGAACGGCAACGCCGCCCGGATGTCCATCGGGCTCGAGGGCCACTTCAGCGACCAGCCCAACATCCCGTACATCCGGGCCACGCTGGACACCATGGCCAGGGCCGGGGTGCCCATCTGGCTCACCGAGATCGACGTGGCGCCCGGGCCCAACCAGGCGGCCCATCTGGAGCAGGTGCTCAGGGAGGTGTACGCGCACCCGGCCGTGCACGGCATCATCCTCTGGACGGCGTGGCACCAGCACGGGTGCTACGTCATGTGCCTCACCGACAACGGCTTCAGGAACCTCCCCGCCGGCGACGTCTTCGACAAGCTCCTCGCCGAGTGGCGGACGGGGTCGCGCGCCGGCGTCGCCGACGCCGACGGCTACTACGAGGCCGAGCTCTTCCACGGGGACTACAAGGTCACCGTCACCCACCCGGCGGCGAACTCCACCGTCGCGCAGAGCCTCAGCGTCGACAGGGAGTCCGACAACGAGTACACCATACACGTCTAGTCTAGCCAGCCTCGCCTTTACGAAGAAGATTAATTGGTATATGCATGCATGTCCATGATTGTGATTCAGATCATTGTTGTTGTTGTTGTTGTAAGTGTTTCTGTGTCGTACTCGTAGGCGCCCGGCCATGAGATTGAATTCTCATTCCTGAAGAGGCGATTGATCTGATGTTCATATAGATGTATTGAATGAAGAAACGTTCGATTTGTTCTTCTTTATGCACATAACGAAATCCCTTATTCCATTTTTTTTTATTTCAGTAAAAAATGGCGTTTATTGAAGATAAAAAATGACAATTTGATGGCTCATCGACGGGCAATCTGCAACTGATGTCTCGTGCACAAACACAGGCATGAACCTTTTTTTTTTCAGCCGCTAACTAATATGGGTTATTTACCTCCCTACATTGCTTTAAAAAACATCCCACATGGGCAACGGCCTTCATCAGGATGGAGTTTTTCAGGCGCTAAGGCTGTCTTCAACAGCCTCCCCTAAAGCACCCTCTACCCTAAAATAGGGGATGGATTCTTCCCCTATATGCTCCAACATCATTTCCTATTCCGTTCTCTAAAATAGAGTTTTTCTCTTCATCCCCTTATATTTAGGGGTTCTCTCTCCTCCCCCTATACAATTCTCTATATAAGGAACGCTGTTGGAGATGGAAGAAATATAGGGTGAGATTTTTTTTAAAGGGAACATGTATATGAGGCTATAGGGAATTAAATTTAGGAATTCCTGTTGGAGACAGCCTAAATAACATGGATTAATTACCTCCCTACATGGGCAACGGCCTTCCTCCTTTTTTTTAATTTCTCTTACAATTAATTCTTATGAAACCTATGCTAAATATAACTCCTGGTCCTCCGATGTTCTCTCTTCGATCCCACGGCTATATATATAAGCATTATTCCCAAGTTATGACACACACACATCAATCAATTGTAGCTAGTGATAAAAGAAACATGATGTTTTTTACCGGGAAGTTGGCCTTTTTCTTGGCTATTGTCCTCTTTGAAGGTAAATTGTTTCCAGTTAGTTGGTTTCATTTCGGAAATTTTCAAATGCAAACACTATGAATGTAATTCGTACATGGGGCCATATACATGTAATTTGTCAAACTGTTTAATTTATATATGGGCCATATACATCTATGATGCAGAGGATGTAATTTGTTTTCCATTATCTAAGAAGAATTATTTTGACATTTATTTACTACTATTTCAACATATATTATGATTCAGCACATCGTCTTGATACTAAGTACATTGTTTGACAAAAAATCTAATTAACCTTAAAATCTAAAATATAAGGTACATGCTCCGATTTATTTGTTCTCTGCGAAAAAGGCAGAATTTCTGCCGTTCTATTAAAGAGGACATATTAGTGATAGCTATGAGCTTTCAGTTTCTATTAGAATTAGATTTGCTTGAACTTTACTAACGCAGCAAATCAGTTTTACCGTCCTCTGTTTTTTATAATCGATCGATGGGCTTTTTACGCATATAGGATGAAGATGCTTATGCATTACCCTCTCTCTTGTTGATGCAGGATGCTTGGTCAGATCCGTTCCTTATGATTATTCAGCAAACATTGAGGCAAGCAGTATTTTTTTTTTCTCTTAGCTTGTGCATGCATAGATCGATGCATATAAAATATTAGAAATGCTAACAAATGGAGGACCCTTTCAGCGGGTGAGCTAATTTGCATAGGGATGTGTCGCTAATATCAACATGTATCAAACGACGTTGGCATGAACCTAGATGAAACTTTTTAAAACCATATGAAACTTTCCGAAGCTACATGAAACCACTCCACAAAATTTGCTGAAACTACACATGGAACTATCCGATCGAAAATTATCTGAATCTGGTGATCACCGTTTTCCATCATGCGCGCGTTTCTCTTTGAGCACGGACTGACCGGTGCAGCTCTCTCACGCCGGCGCGTGCAGTGCGTGAAGGAGCCGCCGAAACCCCTGTACGACGGCGGCATCCTCAGCGGTGCAGCCGCCGAGGCTCCGGCGGCCGGCGGCAAGAAGCTCCTGATGGCGAAGACCAAGAGCGCCCCGGTGAAGGGCTCCGTGATCAAGGTCGACCTCAAGAAGGACCACCACTACGCGCTCTCCGGTAACATTCACCGATCGGTCTCTCCTTTCAATTTCAATTCCATGCATGCATCTCGTCGTGCGTCGGCGAAGAAGTGGCTAAACGAACGTGCGTGCGCTTGTGCATGGGCCAGCATGGCTGCAGCTCTCCAAGGACGCCGGCGACGTGATGGCCATCCTCGTGACGCCCGACGGCAAGTTCAACACCGCCGGCGTGATCGCGGCGCAGTCCGGCTGCTGGACCATGCTCAAGGGTGGCGCCACCTCCTACGCCGAGGGCAAGGGCGATCTCTTCTTCCAGGTACGTACGTGGAGAAGCACGCACGGCACAGCGGCATGGCTGCACCTACTACCTACACGCATGCATGCTCATGGGTGGTTTTCATGTGCAAAACTCAATGCAGACCAACGTAACCGCGGAGATAATGGCGGACGGCATGTCGCTGCAGCCCTTCTCCTTCGAGGAATGGCAGTCGCACCGCGATGAAGCCATCATCAAGGTGACTTTCATCTCAAATATCTTAGGCAGATCGATGCATCGAATGCTAACATGCATGCATGCATGGCTTATATATGATGTAGCTAGAGGCCGAAGCATCTCTTGTTATCGAATATCTAAATATACATGCATCAAATGAATGAATGACAATGGAGAGAACTAATCCAATCCATGGATTAATTGGCACGATCGAGCAGGAGCGGAAGAAGAAGGTGACGATCACGGTCCAGGGCGCGGACGGCAAGGCGCTGGCGGAGGCGGAGCTGTCCCTGGCGCGGGTGGGCGGGGGCTTCCCGCTGGGCAACGCGATGACCAAGGAGATCCTGGACATGCCGGAGTACGAGGAGTGGTTCACGTCGCGGTTCAAGTACGCGACGTTCGAGAACGAGATGAAGTGGTACAGCACGGAGTTCCACGAGAACGAGGAGGACTTCAGGGTGGCGGACAAGATGCTGGAGCTGGCGCAGAAGCACAACATCTCGGTGCGCGGGCACAACGTGTTCTGGGACGACCAGACGGCGCAGATGAAGTGGGTGAGCGCGCTGCCGCTGCCCAAGCTCAAGGAGGCGATCGCCAAGCACCTCAAGAGCGTCGTGTCCCGGTACGCCGGGAAGGTGATCCACTGGGACGTGGTGAACGAGAACCTCCACTTCAGCTTCTTCGAGGACAAGCTCGGGAAGGACGCGTCCGGGCAGATCTTCAAGGAGGTGGCGGCGCTCGACGACAAGCCCATCCTCTTCATGAACGAGTTCAACACCATCGAGCAGCCCAACGACCCGGCGCCATTGCCGACCAAGTACCTCGCCAAGCTCAAGCAGATCCAGTCCTACCCCGGCAACAGTGGCCTCAAGTACGGCATTGGCCTGGAGAGCCACTTCGCCACGCCCAACATCCCCTACATGAGGGGCTCCCTGGACACGCTGGCCCAGGCCAAGGTCCCCATCTGGCTCACCGAGGTGGACGTCACCAAGGGCCCCAAGCAGGTGGAGTACCTGGAGGAGGTGATGAGGGAGGGGTACTCGCACCCAGCCGTCAAGGGCCTCGTGCTCTGGGGCGCCTGGCACGCCAACGGCTGCTACGTCATGTGCCTCACCGACAACAAGTTCAAGAACCTCCCCGTCGGCGACGCCGTCGACAAGCTCCTCGCCGAGTGGCGGGCCGTGCCGGAGTCCGCCAAGACGGACGCCAAGGGCGTCTTCGAGGCCGAGCTCTTCCACGGCGAGTACAACGTCACCGTCAAGCACTCCTCGCTCAAGGAGCCCCTCGTGCAGGCCGTCGACCTCGACTCCAAGGCAGAGGCTACCATCAAGGCGTAGCCGGCTTCTTAGCTAGTACTCACGCGTGCTGCCAGTTTTGTTGCTCTATGTTGTCCTAATTTAGTTTTTAGGCTGATTGCATTTATATTGCATGGGTTGTTGCAATAAGACGGCCGAGCCGCCGCAAGTAAGATAAGATGGCCCAGTGGTCCGCCTCGGCATTGAGATCGTTGTGCCTATGCTTGAGCCAGCTCCGTGGAAATACACTTATATTTTATATATTCTCATGACAAATCTTCTTGCATGCTTTCAAGTTTCAGATTAACTCTTCTAATGTTTCAAAATCTGAGTTAGTTTGCAATTGTCCAACATTTATATATTCCTCTCACAGTTCAGTATAGTGTAATGTGTATCACACTAACTACAAAGCAAAAAAAGGTACAGTCTTGCAGCTAAAGAACAAGGCATACCTCCTTACTCTACTTTCAAAAACACTAATATAGGTACGGTATATAACCTACTCAAGAATCAAGGTTACAGTTCTGCATGGTGCTACGGGTTACCTTGAGTGTGATCCATGCACGTCGCATACTGAAGTAAAGAACACATTGTAGGTAGAACTCAAATATCCAAATCATCATCTGGGTCTTCATCCGAGTCAGGTTTTTCGTCATCAGAATCACGAATGTAATGAATTTCACCCTTTGCAGTCGCTGATTTAGGAGCACTAATTTCATCCAGGAGGCTGGATGCGTTTAAGTTGGGATCTTGTTGATCATCGAGGAGAGATCGCCGTCCGTCGTATATGCGGATAGGCTCACCCTTTCCTGAGATTGAGTACAGAATTAGTCGTGGACCATCACCAGTGAAGTTCATGCAGTAAGAGTGTAAAGATGAGGCCTAAAAATAACATATTAACTTTTGATAAATGAGGCATACCTTGATGTTCAAAAGGAAGAACAACATTTGCCCTGTCAGTGCGCTCCTTTTCTGACAGCTCAAGATTGAACTGGACCTGTGGAAACAGCATATCACAATTCACAACCAACGTTTGGCACATAAATCAATACTGGGCTATTTAAATAGAGACCCAGACAATTTAAATTCAGGTATAAATGTAGGAACTGACCTTGGGCAATAAACTTTGGTGCACTTCTGTACTTACAGATGGAGCGGAAACCAACTGTACATCATTCCCTTCAGTGTACAAGTCCTCGTACTGCACAGGAAGGGATAGTATCAAGTATCAATCCTGATCCATCACAGTTTGATATTTAGAATAATTTGAACAATGAAATGATCAGGAGCCTTACAAGATGCTTCACCCGTCCATTCCGTCGTTTCAGGCGCACATGGATCTTTGCTTTCGAATAATTTTGCTCAAGGAAAGAGATGTTCCCCAGACTTTCTTCTCCACATACGGAGTCTACAACATCTGGCTCAACACAAGCAACCATGGTAGAAAGGCACTCAAGAGCTCGGGAAAACTTGGGTTCATGGAGGTCGGAATGCATTAGCCAAAAGATTGATGACACTTGATCTGCAATTTGAAGACAACACACACTAACATTGTAACACTTTTAGACAAAAAATGATCTATCATAGGTGCAATAACCTTTTGAACCACAAGAATTCACCCTACTGAAAATTTCAGTTCCTTCAGAGTTTAGAAACATGCTGCCCCGAATATGTATGGTCTCTCGGTCTCGGATGATGCAAATGTAATTTATTAATACTACAAGATACATAAAATGTACGATTTATGCTATATGACTAAAATAAATGCTAAAAATCTTTTTATGACTACCATGAATGTTTCACTCCATATTACAAATGGAAAGTAAAAGTGAAGAAAAACAATTACCATGGCTTCGAAGATTACTAAGAAAGCTTGAAATTGATGACACTGGAGCATACCTTAACATAGAGCTAATCTGAAATATCATAAAGAACTCTGTTGTCAGGCACAAACATTATATAGAATAATATTGTGAAAGCGCGAGTAACTTTCAATAATAAATAATGCAAAGATGGATATGGGACTATGGGTTCACTTCAAACAATACAAAATGTCATAACAGTAAAATGAAAATGGTGAGATAGTTGCGAGTTAAGAGCTGACATTATAAAACAGGGTAGTAAAGTGATACAACGGTTTGATTGATATCCTGATACTATTCAAATCTACTGAAATTACAACCTGCTGAGCGACAACTTAAATTCAACACGAAAACAACTTAACTAGAAGATATTAAGATGTAATATTCAACTTTGGGCACATACTTCTGGAAAAATGCAGGCTTAACTTTACTTTCCAAGTCTACTGCAGAGTTTCATAAACAATAACTGCCAAATTATAGGAGAAAAAAATCTGACAATAAAGGAAGCAAACTTTGACAGAATTACATCAGTTAACAAAAAGGGGGCCTGATTTCATCTATGGGAAAACAAAACTGTTGTGTTAAATCTGCACCCAAGTAAGTTTTGCACAGATAAAAGTGTTTAAAGAAAGGACTTACTGAGTCAACAGCAATGGAAAAATAAGTTTTGCCTTCTCCTTCAAACCCTGACATCCATAGCATATGCAACTGTAGCATAAGCTTCAGGATCGTAAAGAAGGAAAACTAGAAGGTTAAAAAGGTTCAATGGTGACTTGTACCTTTCCCAAGATCAATAACAGAGCACATCAACTTATCAAGATCCTTCACACTCCGGAAAATTGAGACGTTCTTTTTGTTCGTTGGGCACTGATTTCCACTATCCTGTTGGTGCTGCTGACTTCGAATCTTATGCTTCCATCCAAGTGGGTCTGAATAGCAATCCAATATCCGAACACTGTTGGAATAACAGAGAAATTTAGAACTTATCGCAGTCATGTAGTTTCTACCATCTGTAATACTTTTTTAGTTAGACAAGTGACAATATGAATGAATACTGTTAGCTCAAGCAACATCCTGTGCTGAGGTGCCGATTAGGTGTACTTCAAATTCCAGATTTGCCAAAGAGATTATACCGCCATTTATAAACTAATAATGTCATTGCATAGTGAGCCCATAGTTCCAATTGGTATTTGCTTTACAAATAAACTTGCTACTAAGCCTTACTTGGTACACTCGAAATACAAGCAGTTTAAGGTAATGTGAATACTCCCTTGACCCTTGTTGGTATAGAAAACTTTGGCCTAAGCTAAGGAAGAAGCTATGTAGAATGCAAAGTAGAAACTTTAACATCAAGCTCAGTTCGGCTCAGTTCCAAATTGTCAATTTTGCTCAGAGCGTCAATTCTGCTGAGCCCTGAGTTCTGTTTTTTTTTATAAGTTCTGCGAAATCATACCAGCGATCTAAAGCATTTGTATCGAGGCCGCGGCGCCGCAGGAAATCCATGTACACCCCCGGGCTCCGATCAAGCGCTACAATAACCAGTCCCCTGCGCCATCACAAATTCGTAGTCAAGCCAACAACTAGCCCCATTAGCCAAACAAGGCCAAGCTAAGCCACGCTAAAGCACCATACGGAGAAGGGCCTAACAATACCTGGCCTGCGCCTTCCCCGCGGCGGCGTGGGAGGCGGCAGCGGCTGCGACGTGGAGCATGGCGCGCGCGGTGAGCGGGCAGCACTGGAGGGAACCCTCCACGGCCAGCGACGGCGCGTGCTCGCCGTCGAGGCGTCCATCCCGCAGGCACCTCACGGCCGCGTCCGCCATCAGCCCGCCCTCGTCGCCGGCGGCGGCAGCGCTCTTCCCAAGGCTTAAACCCTAATGCGAACTGCGTTTTTGCACAAGAGTCCCTTTCTCTTCGTGGCTTCTCGCGGAACAGTCCCCGGCTCCGGCTCGGACTTCGCAGTTCGCACTGTGCGGTGCGCACGAAAAGGGAGAAACTCGAGGAAGACAGAACTCGCGTGGTGGGACCCACTTGTCGGTGGTACAAGACTCTCCTCTGTTCCAACTTCCAATCTAAGTTTAGCCCTGCACCTCCATCCCGCCGCGCGCCGGCACCCTCCGCCGCCGCATCTAGCCTCCCACCTGCCGCCGCCTGCCGACCTCCAGTGCGCGACCCCCGCCCTCTCGCCGCGCGCCCTCAGGCCGGTGACGAGCAGGTGAACGATTGGGGAAAGGAAGGTGAAGATCCAACTTTCTCTTTTCATGTTTGGGGAAGGTGAAAGGATTGGATTAGAAGTTTTTTTACACATAGATCCTCACAGTGCAAATCATCAAATGCATCTCAACTTTGGGCAAATTAACCAAGACTAAGCAACTTCAGGGCAAATCATCAATTATCTCATCGTGTCCTTGGTGGCGGAGGCGGGAGAAGGCGGGAGAAGGAACAGGAGTGGGGGAGATCAAGGCGTGCGCGAAGGCGGCCGGGTAGAGGTTCCCTCTGGCTCGTGCACCCACCGGGCAACCGATGTCTCGGAGGTATTATTATCTCTTCGTTTCTCCTTTTCCAATCGTTGCTTGCTTGCTCCCTAATTGGTGCCCTCGTATGTCAAGATCTTTCTGAAAATTTGCCATGAGAAAATAGCTTTAGCCCTGTTTGGTTTTTGTCATGGTAATGGTAACGTGGGACTATGAGTTATTCTACTGGTGCGCACTGTCACTAAACTGATACTCCCTCCATCCTAAAATACAAGGCACAACTGCTTTTTTCTTAAGTCCCAAAATATAAGACGCCTTCCTCATGGAACAGTGCAAGCTCCTCGTTTCCCGTCCATTAACTCGCAAAAAAACTCGCAAGCTGCATGCAGAATTAATTAGCATGCATGCGTAAGGCTGTTTGCGCGGGCTGCATGGACTCGCAAGCTGCATGCGGAATTAATTAGCATGCATGCGCAGGGCTGCATGTGGAGTGTGGGGATAGAGGTTCAGATACGGATGCTCGAAGTACTGACCTATATCTGTACAATATAATTCTGTATTATTTTCTTTAATCATGAGAAAAATGGGGACTTATTATTTGCTTTCTTGATTTGCTAAAGTATTACATTAGTCACAGTTAAGAAATCGGTTGCACACACAAATATCACCCATAATTCTCCAAATTATCATATTTATGTTACTGCAATCTAGCAAGGTGTTCAAATTAACATAATAACTTCAAACTTATTATATAAATCATTCATTTATCATGGAACTTATTTTTTAGCACGCTTGCCATATAAGTTTTCCTTTTTTAAATTTTTTAGCTCATGGGAGAACTATGTGCTTCAAAGAGTTATAGGCCTTGTTTGTTTCAGATTAAAGTTAAGTTGAGTTTTACTGTAGCAAATATGTAACCCCTTGAAAGGCATTTTAAAAAATTCAAAAAATTATGAAAAAATTATTTTACAAATTTTAAGAAGAACTATTTGTATCACCACAAAAATGACTACAAAATATTACACCATTTGACCTATACAAAATAACAAATTTTTATTTAATTTAATTTAATTTAATCTGAAACAAACAAGGCCATAAAGTCCCCATTCTGATAAGTACTTCATGTGCTGACACACTTCTTTTATTCAGTTTTGTCAGGGTCAGCATATTATCTTCTCAACTTGAGAAATCTGTTGTGTCCTGCTCAGTTAGGGTGTCAGGAAGCACAACGTACAGAATAGAAACCAGGGCAGAACACATTCTCCCAGCAACGAATGATCATGCTGTGAAAGCAATCAATGCTATCAATGGGGGGCAGGTGATCGCCGTACCCACTGATACCATATTCGGGTTTGCTTGTGATGCATGGTTAGTATTTCCTTTAATTCCATTTTTTAGAACCCTTAAATTCTCTTTTGTCTTAAGAGTTCTATTGTGTTTCTTGATTTGTTTTTATCCTGCTGTCTTCATGTTACCTACAAATTTAAACTGACCGCATTGACATGGTGAGATTATATATCACAGCAAATCCAAAAATGTTTACATGAATAACTCAGGATCAAGTTATGATGCATCCGTATCATATCTAAATTAGTCATCTTTTCTTTCTAGTTGTAGTTCTTTGGATTTAGTTTTTCTTTAATTGTGTTTGGCTTGCTATTTCTACACATTGGTGGGTCTGAACTTTGGTGATCCGATTGATTATGGAAGCCAGAGATGTAAGGGTTAATCTCCAATATCTAGACATATATAAATTAGTCAAGTAATTAGAAAAAACAACAATATTCAAGAAGATTTGGTTAGTTGTCTTTGAACCTTATTTTCAACTATTATGTTCATTAAAATTAGAGCTTCCATTCTGGTGATGTTTTCTCGCTATCTCAATTAGCTGCATTCATCTGTTGGTTCATTATTAAAAAGGCTCTTCATGACAGCTCTGCAGAAGCAGTAAATCGTATATATGAGATCAAAGGACGCACACAAACACGCCCTCTGGCAATCTGTGTTGCTGATGTACCAGACTTGTCACGGTTTGCAGTAGTGGATCACTTACCTCATGGCTTGCTTGATAGTCTACTTCCTGGACCTGTAACTGTTGTCCTAAAACGAGGTGCACATTCCACGTTGTCTTTGTAGTACTGACTAACATCTTTCTTAAGCAGCACGAGGCGTTGAGTATGCTCTTTATTTACTTGCATTTAGGTGAAAACAGTACATTGGAGAGAACACTTAATCCTGGTTTGGACAGCATTGGAGTTCGCATCCCGAATTTTGATTTCATAAGAACCATCGTGCGCAGTGCTAAAAGTGCACTTGCCCTTACAAGTGCCAACTTCAGTGGGAGGCCTAGTAGTGTCAGCGTCAAAGATTTCGAGGATCTATGGCCACATTGTTCATATGTCTTTGATGGTGGAGTACTTTCTTCTGGACGTGCTGGTTCAACAATTGTCGACCTAATAACACCGGGTGTCTACAAGATTTTGAGAGATGGAAGGTAACATAAAGAGTAATACGTATTGTTCAGAGCTTTGGTTAAGTGTATCAGATCAAATAGAGAATAGAGCTTTTGCAGCTCATTGTTTACATTATTTGATGGAATCTACGAAACACAATTTTGCAGCTCAAGGGATGAAACAACAGCTGTGCTTGCCAAGTTCGGTTTTGTAGAAGCTTCATGACAGCTTGGTGCCTCCGTACAGTTCGTTGGATCAAATGTTCTCTTCGTGTTTCACTCTCATTGTTTAATTAAGTGATGTAGCACAGTATAGGTGTTGTGTGGATTCTTGTAACAATATATCCACGAGTCCACGTAGATGCCCTTGCAGTACAATGTAACCTTCATTTGCTACAGTTCATCCAGATATACTAGATTACGATTAGTATGGTGTCCATGCGTTGAAACAGAGACATAAGCTTGCCAGCAATCATTTTCTATAATACAACGCGCTAGCGTTGCTCCTGCCCGTCTGCCACGCGTCCTCCGCCACGTGCCGTGCTGTGGTTTGTTCGAGCCAGCTCGCCCTTCCGCTGTTCGCCGGCGAGCGTTCCCTGGATCGGACGGCTGTGCGTTGTCGTCGAGCTCTTCTTTTTCACCGTTCGCTCGGACTGCGCTAGCCGATCCGACGACCCTGCGTTTTCTGGGCTCGCTCCGCCGCCGCTTGGTTCTCGTGCGGCACGTCCCTCTCTTTCCCCAATCCCGCGGCCTTTCCTCACGCTCTCCGTCGCCATGTAGCACTTCTGGATGGTAGGGTTCGTCGGCGCCGGCCCATCCGTCCCCAGGTATGCTCCTCCGTGCCCACGCATCTCCTTCTTTCTCAAGGGTCCGTCGCTGCCTGCTCCTCCCATCGGTCCGACCAGAGCGCCGCTGGTCATCCTCATCCGACGTCGGCTCCGTGCACGTCGGATCGTGACCTTTCCCGTCGCGCTCCTCGCCTAGGTCCCGAATCGATCGAGATTCCGCCGGCACCCGAGGGAGGGAACAGGGACGGTGCGGGCCCTCGGCAGCAGTTACTCCGCCTAGGACGTCACCTACAGGTTCGCTTCCTGGCCCTGCTGCTCCGCCTTGGGATGCTCAAATAAGGGGACCAAACCCTATAGGCGGCTGCGGGGGAGGGAAGAATTCATCTTGACCTTCGTCCTAGATTACTGCTTGGATAGGTGGACGCCCGGACGTCCCCTTCTTGTTTTTTCCCACGGTGATTTTTTTTGGCCGGCAAGTCTAGCTCACTGTCCGGGTCCGGCAGCTAAGATTGATCTGTGCAAGGTGCTTTCAGGGAGATTTGAATGTTCAATTCGCGAACTTGATTGCTTCGAGTGATCCAGATGCTAGCGGGCGGATCTTGAATCTTTCTGTTTTAGTTAGTTCTTATTAGAGGGTGTTGCCAATTTCGGTGTGCGTACTGTGATGAATCGTTGGTTCTTTGTTTCTGAAAAGGAACTGAATGTGACATTGAGAATGGAAGCTGGTGAGGGCTGCTGAAAGTTAAATCCTGAAACCTGATTAGGCACAAACAAGTATTATAGGTCTATATAAATTAGGCTTTCTGTACACAAAATTGTTGTTCCTCTGAATCCGACATTTTTTGTAGTCACAATAGAATGGTGGTTATTTTTTAATGTAAAATCAATCATGGTCCGATTTGATGATATGTGCAATTTGTTTTTTACTGGCAGTTGCGGATATTGTGGTTATGAGTTGAACTTGAGCTCCTCGACGCGGAACACAGCCAACATTGGATCAAAGTACGGCAAGCAGATAAGGAAAGGTGTTGTCTCATTTTTTGCAATCAATGAGAGCCGGTTCACACAAAAACGATGAAGTGAGCTGCATGCCATTCTTCCACTCAAGGCGTTACTGGGGTTTCTTCTTCAGGAGGACACGGCTGATCTGCCGCAAGTGTGGTGTTCATATCGGTAATGCTTCTGAAGATGAAAAATCTACGTTGTGTGATGGCTTAGATGACATCCAAGTGAGCTCCGAGGGCAGCAACATATCAGGTCGAAAGAGATGAAATCAAGATCAATGCACTACAACCCTCATGGGACCAGCTTTTTGTTCAGATTATCTTCATGTCCTTTTATATCATAATTTTAGTTTGCCATGTTCCATAAAATCTTTTTTTTTTACGAAATCATATAAGTATTTGTTTCGCATGTGATGGTCTTTCATGTAAATGACGAGGTTGTGGTGGAATTTTTATCGAATAGGGGCAACTTTTATTTTTTATACAGAGGGTTTACATCTGTCATAATGCATCAGAATAGAAAAACCTTCTGTTGCCTAGTCAAGGAAGGGAAGGACCATTACACGAAAAATACTCAAATCACATTATATGATGTTGTATTGATTTTAGATCTAATCTTTTTAGATGAACTAACTTGCTTTTCTTTAACATGGTGACTGACATATGACATGCTATGGTACACTAATACACTGATGTCAAAATGATTATCATTACCTTTATCATTTTAAATCTTTCCTTGTTAAAGCCTTCTTTGATTAAGCTTAGTTTTGTTACTTGCTCTGCATCTATTTATATGATGCTAGATTTCAGCTTGGCATTGTGAAAATGTGGTATGAACCGCAGGTAAAGCTGCTAATGGGCTTGCTAGATCTTGGAAGGTTAGTAGGTATACTTTACTATGAAATGCTTATTTTACTAATTGCTACCATGCTGCCTTTTGTTTTAAAAACCCATAAATAATTTAATTTAAGCTAACCTACATTTATGTACTTTCTAAGAGGGTCGTTGCCTTGTTTATTTGAAAATGCATTGAGATTCACATCCTTTTGCTTTGTATTGAGAGGATTTTCTTTATTAGTGTGTTGTTAATTTTATTTCAAAATGTTGCATGCGTTTTAGGAAGTCATACATATGACGAGCTTAGGATTTGTTTATGGACATTTACATGCTTTTATTCTGACACTTATGATATATATTGCGTGTCGTTTGCAGATTTTACCGTCTTTCTTTCATTATTTTAAGTTCAGATTCTTCCTGGAGAATATGTTCACATGTGGAATTCTCCTGTTTAGGAATTATTCATTGCTCTAGCCTAAGAAGGTAATTTGTTTATGATATAATCTTGTGCCTGACTTGATGTGCATATGGACTGGCTCATGTTCTATTTTCCTAGTTATGTTTGACATTTAGCTGTCTAGGATAGCAACTTGTCAGGGTCAGCAGCTATTGTATATTTGAGAGCATCTCCCATGAAAAATATTACTTAAAGAGTTTACAAATTGAAGATAGGCAAATTGAGAATAATAGTTATATGGCATTGCAAAAAGAGGAGTTACAAAAAGACATACATGATGCCTATCTCATAGAAAGTTACCTTCCATAACATTAGAATTAATGGTGAACACTATGCATTATGCTTATTTGGTTTGCCTTCCTGAACTTTAGGGCCTGTTTTTTTGAGCTGATCTGAACGGCTGAACAGCTGAACGGCTGAAATGACTGAACTTCGAAAGCTTCTCGAGATAGTCTCGAGATTTGGATCCATTTCATTTGACTTGCTTTTTAAAGCATTAGGACCCACCTTCAAAACAGCGAAAAACGGACTAAAAAACTCAAAGTATATGTCTTTTCAAAACGTAGATAAGTCGTTAAGCTGTTAAGCCGTTAAGCTGTTAAGCTGAAAAGAACTAGGCCTTAGTCTTCCTTTCTTGATTCCGTACTTGTGGAGCTAATCGTAAACATACGAAAATATCAATTGTTCCAAGATTGCTTAGAGGTAGTTTTCATTAGAAAAAAATAGAAATATTGTTACCATGGTTGCTCTTTTAGAGGTCAGTTTTTTTAAGCTCATGGTTATTATTTACATGAGTGCATGGAACTAATTAGATCGAATTTTCTACGAATTTTAAATTACAGTGATCAGCAAGTGTATTAAAACAAGGAATATGGTTCTTTTGTTGATCAGCAAGTGGATTAAAATATTATTCTCATATGCAAATAAATTCCCTCCGTGCCCATTTTTGTAGAAAATAAATTAAAACAGGAAATAATCATGACAAATAAAAAAAGAACCATATTATACGTTGTGCCCATTTTTGTTGATGTAACTGGAATTTGTATTATTGTAAAAGGTTTTTTAGAGTTATTTTACTTCTTCAATTCTGTTTGGCCCTACTTGATTAGCCTTAGATTAAAATTAAAAACTATTGCCGAAAATTTGCTATTTTGTACATGTTTTACGAAGTGATGCATTGTAGCTATTTTTTAAAACTATTAATGGCCCTTCTAAAAAACTTTTAAAAATAAATATATTTTCTTGCCTTTGCAGGTCTCTTTTCAAGAACTTTTAACTTCTCAACTTAAAAAACTATCTCACAATTTTAGCCCAATTAGTATTGCATTCCTTGACTCTATCCTTTTCTTCTTCTTTTTTTTTGTGCAGTATTAAACACGGCGCGCCGAGGGCGCGCCTACCATCCTAGTATGAATCATGTTTGCAACAAGATAGCCTGTTATGAATTTGCGACGTTGGTCTAAGCAAACCACCTCATCAAAAGGCGATAAAAACGCAACTAACTTTGGTAGCCCAAAAGGCTGCACAACCGACGTGGCAGGCAGCCTAAAAAAGACATTCTAGAGGAGCGTCAAAGCGATGATGTTGTCGCCGTCACCCATCCACAATTGGGTTTTCACGGTAGGTCGAGGGATTGCTTACGATGGTGCCACCAACGTTAGGCAAAGCTTTCACCTGGCATTACCTCATCCCAAAGCCTCGCTGTTGATGAGCCTAGAGAGAACGCACGAAGAACTGGCATCGCTGAGCCGCTAGAACACAACACGGAGGCCCAAGCCAGGAGCCCAACACCCAACCCACGTCGCCAAAGCTAGGGGTGGGAGTGGGTTAGAAAAATCCATTGGGTCACCGATCCGTTTTGAAAAATTGGATCCGTTGGGTCATCGAGCCGATGCTAACCAAACAAACGGGCCTTAGGGGTCGACCCTACCGACCCTTTGGGTCCCGCTTTGTCTTGGTCAGGCTCCCATCGAGCCCCCGCCGCCATGAAACCCTCCCGCCTCCTCCTCGCGAGCCCTCCCGCCGCCGCCGCCTCCTCATGAGCCCTCCCGCCTGCCGCCTCCCCATGAGCCTTCCCACGCCTCCCCCGCCGCCGCTTTGTTCTCCCATCGAGCCCTCCCGCCCGGCGGCGCCTCGTGCGGGCCCCCGGATCAGAGCCGTGCAATGGAGAGCCCTCTCATTGTCGACCCTTGCAACACGCCGACGCCAAGACGCAGCCCTTGCCGGGCGGCGAGCCCTCACATCGTTGACTAGAACAGGGTAAGCATCGAGATCTCCGCCTTGCTCTCTGTGTCTTTGCTGTCACGATGTGGATCTAGAGTTCGACGCTTTCTTGCGGGTGCAAGAGCCATTTTTTTAGGGATGCTCTAAGAGAGGGAGGATATATTTGTAATTGATTAGCAAATTAATATCTCTTTCAAGTGCATATGAAAAATGTAATTGATTAGCAACAACAATAAGGGTTGATGGACATTGTGATTATCCTGATAAAAAGAATATGGATGCATGATAAAATAGTGTTTTCAATGAATCCAAGTTTCTCATGTTAATAACAAGGAAAGTGGCACTGCTAGTAAGCTGTTAATGTTTTTTAACAGCAACCAATTTATGAGATAACTAATATTCCTTCTCCAGCATCAAACGCTTCAGCCATACTTCTGAGTACGATTTGACTATTTGAGGACAATATATCACAAGAACAATTAAGTTCTTTCTCTTAAACTTTAATGAAACAGAGGAGAGCAAGCAAAGTATAAGGGTAAAAGCACATGGCGCATCAGTACGTCCACAAATTTCAGGAATTTAAAAACAAATAGTTTGTACAAATAGCAATGTATATACCTAGCAATTTGTCATATTGGTAAGACAAATTGGTAAGACAAATTCATTTTGAACTAGTTAAGACCAGCTGTAGTTAGAAATAGTTATTCTAATCACAGTCCGAAATTTGATTGATGCATAGGAGGAATGTTGATGCTTAAACTACTTGTAGAGTTGTAGTTTAGTGTAACCTTCCCTCTTTGATTTATTGTCCACATAAGAGAATTATTTGTGGCTGGAAAAATTGAAGCATTATTTATCCTGTTTTTTATTTTGAAAGGAACAAAAAAAAAATGGTTTTGTGCTACTGTTTTGGAAGCAGTACCTTGAATTTTACTTTAGGAGTTGGGCAGGAGCCGGAGGATTTGGAGTACTAAGTTGGGATGCTCTTTTAATATGTCTTGGTAAATAATAGAGCGCTTAGATGCTCAATTTTTTTCACGATATCGCATTCAGGGTTACATGTGGTATTTTTGTTCATGTCTGATCAGAGGATAATCAGTTTGCTCATGTGGTATTTTCTCTATATATGTTTATTTTGGTATGGTCATATCGCCACGTGCTAAGTGTGTTGTTTTTCTTTGCAGGCTGGAACCTAGGAGGAAAAGAACTTTGTTTTTCTGGAGTTGTTCGAGAGTTGGAGAACCAAAGCTGAAACTGAATTCGCTGCTGAGCGACCAAGCAAAAGCTGAAACTTGTCTTTATAGCTCTCTTTATATATTGTATTGTAATAAGGCATAGTGTATCGGAGTTTGTTTTGTACTAATGATGCCATTTAATGGTAGTAGAAGACTTTGAATGAGATTCTACAAACTAAATTTTTCGAAAGCAGGTCGACCCTTTTGACCCAATAGGTCACCCAACATGACCCAACGGGTCGATCTGTTGATCCCTTTCTAAAAAATGGGTCATGTGGATCGGTTCTAATGGGTCAAGGGTCGACCCATTCCCACCCCTAGCCAAAGCCCAAACGATGAGGCAACACCGAGAGAGTCAAGCGACGGAGAAACCGTTGCCGAGAGGGCTCAAGGCCTAGCTGCCACCACTGAATCGTTGCAAGATGCGAAAGCGACTCCATAGCTGGCATATCGTAGACGACCCAAGTCCGGTCTAGAGGCTAGATCAAACCAACACCAAGGTCTGACTCCACGCGTAACCTGAATTACGCCAACTAGCACCATGCATAGGCTGGACCTAACCATCACCACTTCGGTTTGAGGGGGACGACAGCAGAGGTGGGGGCAGCTGATCTTGATCTTGAATTGAGCCAAAACTCAAAAGCAGGGAATCATTCACCTGGGAATCTTCTAAAGTACTAGTATTAGAAGAAACGAGCCTTCATTTCGATCGAGGTGTAAAAAACAGATACTTGAACGGCTAAGCTCGTGTGATCTACTTGGATAATCCTACACGCCAGGTTAATCAATTAAGCTGGTATGATCAACACTGTGATCTCCTCAAAGCCCCGCAACTAATCGCCTTTTCACTGCGCTACACGTCTGCACCTAGCAGAGCAAATCCAGCTACTAATTAGACCCGGATGAAGTAGGCATTTTCTGAGCCGTGCTCGACCTTGAGGCTCTGCGAGACGGAGCTGTTGAGCGACGGGTGGTTCACGGTGACCTTGTAGTCCCCGTGCGCGAGCTTGGCCTGGAAGTAGCCCTCCGCGTCCGTGGTGCCGGCCTGCGGCGGCGGCGACCACTCGGCGATGAGCCGATCGACGACGTCCCCCTGCGGCAGGTTGTTGAAGTCGTTGTCGGTGAGGCACATGACGTAGCACCCCTGCGGCCGCCATGCCGCCCAGAGGATGACCCCCTGCACCGCCGGGTGCGCGTACGCCTCCCGGAGCACCTCCTCCAGGCGTGCCGCCTGCGACGCTCCGCCGCCGCCGCCGGCGACGTCGACCTCGGTGAGCCAGATGGGGACGCCGGCCTGCGAGAGCGTGTCGAGGGTGGCACGCATGTAGGGGATGTTGGGCACGGTGAAGTGGCCCTCGAGTCCGATGGCCATGCCGGCGTCGTTCTCCGGGTAGGCGGCGGTGATCTGCGCCAGTCGCTGCAGGTACCTCCCCGGCAGCGCCGCCATGTCCCCCGGCTGCTCCAGCGTGTTGTAGTCGTTCATGAACATGAGCGACGCACCGGCGTCCAGCAGCCGCGCCGCCGCGTAGAACGCCGTGGACGCGTCCCACCCGAACCGCCGCTCGAAGAAGGAGAAGTGCAGGTTCTCGTTCACCACGTCCCACGCCACCAGCTTCCCGGCGTAGCGCGACACCACCGACCGGATCCGCTGCGACGCCGCCGCCAGCAGCTGCGGGTAGGGGAGACCCTGCACCCACCGCGGCTGCTGGTTGGGGTCGTCCCAGAATACGTTGTGCCCGCGCACGGCGATCCCGTGCGCCGCCGCCAGCGCCAGCATCGCGTCCGGCACCGAGTAGTCCTCCCGCCCGGGCGCCGGCTCCGTGCTGTACCACTTCATCTCGTTCTCGAAGGTGGTCACCCTGAACCGCGACGTGAACCACCGCTGGTACGCCGGGTTGCTCAGGATCTCGCCGCTCATCGCCGCGCCGAGCGGGAAGCCGCTGCGGACGCTCTCCACCACCACCTTCGCGCCCCGCACAGGGCTCCCGCCGGCGTCCGTCGCCTGGAGGCTCACCGTCTTCGCGCGCGCGTTGGCGGCTGACTCCACGCGGTGCGCGCTCCACTCCTCCTTGGTGAACGGCTTCAGCGAGACGCTGTCCACCAGCACGTCCACCGTCGCGTTGCTCTGCACGCAGCACGCACGCACGTAGGGTTAACCATGCAGGTCATCACCGAGACAGCGTTCAAACTTAGAACGTGGAGACACTATTTACACCTTATTTTTACTATTCATCTTTATTTATTTCTGCGATTCTA
This sequence comes from Raddia guianensis, assembly GCA_036346415.1. Taxonomy (NCBI): domain Eukaryota; kingdom Viridiplantae; phylum Streptophyta; class Magnoliopsida; order Poales; family Poaceae; genus Raddia; species Raddia guianensis. Next base: position 8,198,069 of record CM070536.1, on the reverse strand, counting down.
TTTGCTACAGTACGGCGACATTCTAAATTAGAACCCATATTGTACATGCCGTTAGTCGCATAGATTAATAGCTTGTTCATCCCGATGAAACCAAAAACTACGTAGAGTGTCTAAGCTAGGCAAATAAGCTGGTTCAGTTGAAATAAACTGAATAATATGCTGAACTTCAATTCTTTAAAAGGTTATTCAATCTACTATGGTTAGTTTGCTTTATTTGTTTTATTTTAAAAAGTTTTTAGTGGTGATTTCGTATAAAAAAATAAAAAGGAAATTATTTTTCTCGAAGCTTAGGCCACTTGTAAAACTCTCGAAGTTCACAGCTCATTAGCAAATCGGAAGCAAGTGTGATGCGTGGTGCTACCTCGAAGTAGAGCTCGGCGCGTCCGGAAGAGGCGGCGGTGAGGCCACCCTTGAGCATGGACCAGCACCCAACCGTGGCGACCACGCCGCCGGCGTGAATGAAGTCATCGGCGGTCTTGACGACGGCCCGCACGTCGGCGACCCCTTGGCTCACCTGCAACCACGCTGTGCGCGCGCACAAGAGCTATCTACGTTCAGTCTGATACTCTGATGTCAGTACAAACCAAGCGAAAACTCAGAAGGTGATGGGTTGTTGAGCCAAGCCAGACCGGACAGGGTGTAGTGCGTGTCGTTCTGCAGATACACCTTCTGGCTCACGCTCTGGTACGGCCTCGTCCGGTTCGCCGCGACGGCGTACCTGTTGCCCGCCGCCGACGAGCCCTCGGCGACGCTGCCGTAGCCGAACGCCAGCCAGCCCTGGAGGCCGGCGCTGAAGTCGGCGTTGTGGATGATGCCGCCGCCGTACTGAGGCTCCAGCGGCTCCGGCAAGCACTGCATCCACGGTTCAAAGCGTCCAATGTAACAGTAGTACAGTACAAAGGTACAGTACGTGCTGAACTACTGATTATCGGTTCGTAGATATCACTTTCAATTTTTCTTAGGCTCCATTTTTTAAGAGCTGATGCACGCTTCAACTTGTGGAGTTAGCACAATGCTTTGCGCCTTTGCCTTCATGAAGCGGTTTCTCCGAAATATTGAAGTTTCTCTCAAAATAAAATATAGAACTAAACGTTAATTCCGGTTTCTCGAAACCATCAAAGTTTAGCATTTTAACTAATCCTTTCAGCAGTCTGAACCAAGAAATGCCTCATTTTTTCCGATTTAACTAATCGAATAGAGCTCGGAAGATCATCTATGCCGCATCGTACACGCTTCATCTGAAATCATGTTGCTCTGATCTGGGCAACAGAGAGATGCTTTTCTTTGTTGTACAGGCACATGCATATATGGAGGGTACCTTTTTATCTAAAAAATATATGGAGGGTACCTAATGAGAGCAGCAAACGAAAACTGTACTTGCGCAGATGAGTAAAACTATTATTTTAAAAAAAGCAGCGCCGGCAGCCGTAATCTTGCATGATACTGAAAAGCATATAAATTAAATAGAAACAAGCTATATTCCATTTTAGCTCGCAGCGGAAACCCATTGCGTGCGGCAGCTAATAATGCTATGCGACCCGTGATAACCCGAGCTACCATTATTAAAAAAAATGAGGGAATTCCGGACGCCAGCGAGGTTTTTATACACGTTGTACATGTACTGTGTCACACACATACGAGTTCAGCAGAGGGTGGTAAAACTAAGCATATCGATATCGTTTTAGCTAGCTAACTAAGCTAGCTAGGGACTTGCCTTGATGCTTGCCGAGTAATCGTAAGGGAGAGATTTCACCATGCTACATGCTGCACGAAGGGAATGAATCAGCAATGTCACATGATCAAACTGTAGCAATATTGTCATAGAATGCTCTACTGTGACGAGTTGATGTCATGATGTGGCTGCACTAGCTAGCGCAGTAGCACTCCATCAAACCAACATGAACCAGTTAAAAGCTACATATATTACCTTCTAGGAGAGTAATCCATACAAACAACAAGGCCAGCTTCTCCATCAGATCAATCTTCATCCCTCAGCATGTACTCTGCAGCAGGCATCAATGCAAATCATGCAACTTTTGCTAAAAACTATTTTCTGGGCAACGGTAATCTACAAAGAAACAGAGCTCAGATAATTAATTGCGACACTACCCTGCAGAAACCAACGTATTTGTTTGTCAGTAGAAGAAAATAGAGGATCTTGGCCAGTCCTAGGTCGTACACTCGTACGTACTGCTTGGTTATGTGAAGAGCTAAACATTTGCACCATGAAAGTGATCTTTGCGTGGCCTCCCATTTATAGGAGAGCGCAAGAGTTCAAACACCAGAAAAACCTCTGCAACTAACCGTAGGATATGAATATCCGTTGCATTTGCTTGTTGGTTGTGCTCACCCACGCTGCACGGGAGAGCTTGCCAAGCAAGCGTGAAAGAGTGCCTGCTAGGATTTTGACTCAGCGATCGATCGATCACCCATACAAGACACTTGTCTCTCCCGTATATTTTAGTCAGGGCCTGAGAAGTGTGACTTGCCAGGCGCATGCAAGACATTCGATCTCACGGGCGCAAGAATTTGGTTAGATCCTAGGCCGGCTAATCATTTTTGGATGTGACTTTGACCATTCGTCTTATTCAAAAATTTTATGCAAATATGCAAAATTATTAGTCATGCTTAAAGTACCTTTAATGATAAAACAAAACATAACAAAATAAATGATATTTACATAGTTTTTTTTATAAGACGACTGATCAAAATACATGTCTCAAGGTCAATAGCGACAAATAAAAAAGAATATTAAAGCATAGTCAAACGGAGTTACCACATTAAGTCTAAAATACTAAAAAAATCCCACGTCAATCGGAGAGAAAATGAAATATCTACACCGTTAATTATTATGGGTCCGAATTATAATGGTTTAGATTAAAAGAATAGTCCAAATCCATTGCAATAATAAAATAAAAGCAATTTTAAAAAGTTCATATCGAACACTAAGTTATGGAAGGAGTCCATATCAAATATAATACGCGGAAGCGGAACACATTTCTCGTTCTTTAAATTAAAAGGAAAAACGCACAAGCACATTTGCTAACATGTGAATATATTATGCCTTAGAAAAAATGGACCCTACTCTAAAGATAAAAATAGTACACCCAATGCACCACCACGCCAGGTAGAGATGGTTCCATGCTATCAGAAAATGTTGAACCGAGCCTTGAAAAAAAAAAAGAGAGAGGAGCGATTGCTCTGATAGTTTGTGCTACGTTCATCCCTGCATGTGACATTGTGACCTGAAGGCCGAAGTGGTCTAGAATCTAGAGGGGTCATGTGGAGTTGAAACAAAAAACTTTTCCGAGCTCGCATGCATGTGGTGAATCAGAGATTTTGTACAGATTCTGGCTCCCCTCAGCATGCAGTACTGTCCGTATATACCAAAGTCGAAGTTGAGCCTCACAAGCTTTTCTTGCCCGTGTCACGTATCCCCTCATGTGAATGTCTGGGTCATGGAGCTGCAGATTTAACTTATATACAACTAGTTTCTCCCTGCCGCCGGAGTGTTCCAAGCTAAGCTCGTGATTCGGTACCCAACTGTTTGGGCACAGAAAAGGCCAAAACCTCATGTGAGCACAGAACTACACAAGATAGCAGCAATCAAGAAAATGGAGATTCTTCGGTGCTGCCGTCCATGGTTAGCGTTCCTTCGAGGGCAAAGAAGTGAAAAAGTTTTTTCCCCCACCCTTTGCCCCTTCTTACTTGGGTAAACATATATACTTAACGTGATGTTTTCACTTAAAATGGAATACGTACAAGTACTTGCTGTAGATGTTGTTTGCTTGTAATTCTTTTGCTTATATTCCCCTTTAGTTCTCTTTTTTTTTTCACGTAACACACTAAAGTGCTACTCTTTCTAAGCAGTAAGCACCAAATCAAGAATATTGTCTTCCTAAAATAAAAGTAATTAAGCAGCATTTTGTTCGTGCCAAATGCCAGTGGAAGAGCAGTACGCCAGTATGTAGAGCGAAAAGCATTAAACAGTATGTTCTCTTGAGTTTTGACTCGCTTCCCATAAAATAAGCAAAGAGGCCAACGCTTACCTCAAGGTGCTCGCCGATGATCGTCAATACAATATATCGGACGTCCAGAACCATCAAGCTTCGAAGTTCCCAATCACATCATAGCCGCTGGTTCTCGCATGGACAAGAAAGAATGCAGAACTAAATAGACCACAGTGCCAGAAGGCCAGAACACACAAACAGAACAGTCTTCGTACCTGTATATATACATAGCCTCACTGACTCACTGCTTCCTTAAGACTCACGAGTCACCACTCAGCAATGGCATGCAAATTGAAAAACTCACCGCTGTGTAGTAGACTAGTAGTAAAGCCGAGAACCAGCCATCAAGGCAGGACCAACGAAACAAACAGGAGATGAGCAGCAGCTGGAAGGAGGAATCTTCCTGAAGTCCTTTGCATGGGTCGTGCGTGACCAACAAAGCCGGCGTAGGGATGGAGACGGCAGTGTCCTATGCCTGGCTTCTTTCTTCACAAGGAATAGGAAAGATTAACTCATCTTTCCATGAAACAAACTATTCATCCTTATTTAGGTATGAACTTGACATGTAAAAATACAATGCTTCCATTGTGCGCTACAGCTATCTTGACTACCCTGCAATTCTCAGACTCTTCTAAAGGAAAATTATTGCATATTAACATTTGATGATGGCAACAATGCAATTTTCTTCCAAGGAATAAGATAGCATCAGAGCATCTGGTTGCAGGCTAAAATTTGGTAGGTCCGCAGGTGAAGAAAAGAAACAGAAGATATACCGATTTTTTGTATTTATTATCATTGTTAATTCAGACGGCAAATAGGTTACTGGACATGTCATATTACAATTCAAATATTAGTGAAGACAAAAAATAGGCCAAGGATCTGGACTAAGAAACGCAAAGCAGTATCGACATCACCATCCTTGCACATATCTTGAATTATGGTGTTATATGTATCAACCTTCTTCCCTTTCTCTACCCACAATCAAAGAGCTTCATTGCTTTATCAACTTTCCCATGCAAACACAGCCCATTCATTAAAATGTTCTGGCTTAAAAGGAATTCTCCACCATCTTGTTGTGGAATTGGAAAGCATTTTCCAAGTCCCCTTCCTTGCAGTAGACATGTACATCCCACAGACAAATAGCAGGCTCTGGATTATACTCCTTGAAGTAGGTCGCCATCACCGTACCATAGCTGATTTCATCAGGCACGAATCCCCGCTGTGGTGGCGGTTGCAAGAGTTCCTTGGCCTCTTCAAAACGTTTCTCCTTGCATAGGTTATACAGCACGGTGTTAAGTGTGAATGTGTCCATTTTTGAGCCCCCTTCCCACCATCTCATCCATCAATGCATGTGCTTTCGCAGCATTACAAACTTTGCAGCATGCATCGATCAATGTATTGTAAGTGATCACTGTCTGGTGCCAGCCCCTCCTCTGCCATCTATTCCAAACACATCAGCGCCTCCTCCAATTGCCCCTCCCTGCAAAGCCCCTTCACAACAATGCTATGTCTGACCAAAGTCGCCTTCACCCCTTTCTCGCGCATTTCCTCAAGCAACCTTAGCGCATCTGATGAGCAGCGCCGCTTGAAGCAGGCATCAGCAAGCTTATTGTAGGTCACTACATCAGGCAACACTGTACCAAGCCGCTCCATAATCCATATCATCCTTGAGCCTAAAGGCCTCGTCCACCTTCCCCGCCTGGCAAAGTCCAGAGGCAAGCACATTGTAGGTCCACAGGCCGGGCTCAAACCCGAAGGCCTCAAGGCCGTCATGGCCTCCACGACCTTGGTCGCCTGCTTAATCCATCTGATGAGCACCGCCGCTTAATTCCTCTGCTTAATCCCATCCCTCTTCATCCTCGCGTGCAGCGCCCGCGCTTCACCGAGCATGCCCTTCCGGCAGTGCGGGTTAAGTAGCGTGTTGTAGGTGACAGCGTCGTGGGAGAGGCCGAAGCCCTGCATGGTGGAGAGGGTGGCGAGGCCGCGATGGCATCGGCGAGTGTGCCCTTGGAGCATTGGGTGTGGACTAGGAGATTGAAGGTGTAGTGATTGGGGTGGAGGCGGAGCGCGACGAGGAAGCGGAAGGCCGTCGAGGGAGGCCTGCGGCGAGGTGGAGGGGCTGCGTGCGAGGGCGGAGAGGATGGCGTTGGCGGCATGAAGGGAGGCGCGGCAGCGGCCGTGGCGGCGGAGGGAGTGGAGGACTGGAGGAGTTGCGCGGCGAGGTGGGGGAGGCGGAGGCGGAAAGCGCGGCGCCGGCGAGCGCGATCGAGGGGAGGTGGTTAGAGAGGCCTTCTCATGGGCTGCCGTGGGCCTCGGCCCAGTGAGCGGTTGCTGGTTGCTGCCTACCAGAATCGCGGACAAACTTTTTCCCTTTTTTTAAGGAGAACCTTTTCCTTTTATTTGCACAGACTTTTCTGTTAATGCAAAACAATACGGAGTATAAAATACAACCATACAAACTACTTTGAACGGTGTATAAAAATCCTGGAAGGATGGAACATTCGATTTTTGTGCCAGACATACCACGAAAGGAATGCTAATATCCAGAGCTACATCCTCTCGATTAGAACAGAAATTGTCAATACGACACTCTCTATTGGTCTCTCCAAATGGGGATATAGTCGTAGCAATGGCGCATACGAGAAAGGGCTTCCCTGTGACAGTACAAGTGACCTCACAGATCAGCGTATGCAACCCTACTTATATGATACACCATCACTGTCACTGCCCCCAAGATTTTTCTTCCTGCACAGGCAAAAAAAACATCAATACAATAGTGTGCTCACATCATTTATCTGGTCGTCCAAAATATCACGCGATACAAGAATAAATTGCAATATGCACTTGTTCACCTTCATTTGTCTAGCAATAGAAGGAAGCCATTTCTCTCCCCTAATCTTCTTCAGCTCCCTCACCCTCTCTTCCTCCCTCTTAGCTGCAGCTTTTGCTGCAGCTTCTCTTGCTTCCAATCTAGACAATGACTTTCGGGATGCTTCCTTTGCGGAAATAAGTATGTCATTACCATCGACAACAACAGACTGAAGCATATGCCTGAACTGAAACCAGGGTCGCCATAACGTCAGTAAAAGATCTGACTAAAAACTACAAAGCAAGAGTGTAATTAATGTGGGAATGGCTACCCAACCTTCTTTGACTTCTCATCAACCTCTGCCCCAGGTAGGATCCTTGGTCTCTTGAGTTGCACATGATGTTTATCTGGAAATATACATTACATCTGAGTAAATTTTGCCAGTACGAAAAGAATTTATCAATCGAGATTCCTGGAAATAATCTTCTGTCACTTACCCATGGCATCCATTTTGATGCCGGGTGGTGCTCTTTTAAATAATTTAATTCCTCCATCTGTTTGCGTTGGGTCAGCCAAGTTCAAGCAAGGAGTTCTGACTATTTCAAGATTTTTCTCTAACATATTGTCCAACATATTTCTTACCTGAAACAAATTATTTACAGCTTTAATGGTCACAATGTATAGCATATACGGTCGCCAAGCCACAAAGAAAGCAAAGGCTATGGGGAGAAGCGGAACTACATAAAATGCAGAGAAACAATAAAGCATGTAGGAGCAGGTAAGTCTGTCATACACTCATACTGAAACTATTATAGTGATACTGCTGTTACAGAACTTCAGCTCGACGTCCACCAGCAGTCAGCATTTTCTAGTTGATCATCAGGCTTGCCACTTGGCAGTCAGGATATGGCACTACCATGTATCATGTATGGAGAAGAAACACGCAAATGAACAATATTAAATGTATATCATATAGTGGATGGTCGGGTTGCTTGAAAGATGACATGCAATGTGTTATTAGGGGGTGTTCCCAGCAGTTGTGTTCTTTTATCGCAGGCTTAGCTCAGACAGAAAAGATGAAAAATGGAAAGGGCGATCGCATAAAAGGAAACGAAGCTGCAAGTAATGTGCAAACGGGAAGGGGTGCTGGCAAGATGCAATGCAGAAAAGATGACAGGTGTGTGGTGATGAACCAACAAAAAGAAGTATTCTGGAACAAGGAGAATGGAACAAAGACTCTAGCTGGTTTCTTTTGTTTTTGGGTGTGGTTAATATCAAATTTGACAATCTTTATGGTGTTTTCTTTTGCTGTGGTGAGGAACAGGGAGATAGTTTAAAAAGGGGAAGTTAGCAGCTTAATTGTCCTGATGTTGAGTCATGTAAAACTGGTACATGCTTCTTTGTTTCCGTTGTCCTCTGTGGTAATGGAAATCGGGGATATATCCCCTTGTGGAAAAAAAAAATATCATATAGTGGATGTAACTAACAAGTTATAGCAAGTTAGCAACCAAGAATTATCAAGTGAATTAATGCAAACCTTGTTGATTTAATAGGTAATGAATATTGCGATCATATTCTGTTGCAGTCCCCCCTTCCTCCTTGTCAATTTTATCCATTACCTTCTATCCTTCTGTGTTATGCGTGTTTTTTTCTGGATAGGTATCAAAATAAAACCATCAAAAGCACCAATTACAGAATTATTACTACAGCGTGGAATGGCAACACACAAAAAGAAACAGTTTTTTAGGACAAGACCAGAAGCAATTTGATACCAGGTGGAAATGTGGAATCATATCATTAATGTGGTTCTAACTATTTATTATCTATTCATCCATTCACCGCATTGTTGTTGCTGGAATTAGTTCCATTACTGGTTATAAGCAGACATTGGTACACAGTATCTCTAGTATTTTAACAGTACTAAAGAATGCCCGAAGCAGATATGATCAGCTTAAAGACGGGTGCTTAAATGCTTCATACATCCTAGTAAGACTAAATTGCACGGTTGAACCTAGTAATCACTAATGTATTAGTCCTAGTTCAATACTCCTAGAAACTACTTCATCCAAAAAAAACAAGGAAAGAAACTACTAAAATCTCCACCTGGTGTAGCCAGCCAGCATAGAGCAAAAGCAAAGCGGGGCAAAAAGGATACCTTAATCTGGTACAGCTTTAGCCCGGGTGCTTTCCTTTCCTGCGACGACGGCGTTGGCTCCAAGCCGTGGCTGGTCTCCCCGCCGCTTCCAGATGCGGCCTTGGCCGCGCCGTTGGGCGACGAGAGGCCAAATCCCACCGCCGCGATGGATTCGATGGCCGCCTTCCACGAAGCGTCCCCGTCATCTTCGCTGCTGCTGCTGCTGCCGCCGCCGCCGCCGCACCCCATTTTTGCGCTACTCGAATCAACTCTATTCGCTCCGCCAGTCGGCGGCGAGCCGGCGGCTAGGCTGCAGGCTGCTGAAATGCCCGGCCCATCGGGCCATCGAATGTGTTATGGACAAGACCGAGCCGAAATTGCTTCCGACCGACCCTGCGGAGGCTCGAGCCAAGAAATTTTTTGAACATTTTTTTCTTAAATAAAAATATTTTATTAAAATTAAATAAACATATGTCTCGCCGTTTCGTTGGATGAGTTATAAATCCCGTCAAACTGAGCGGATTTTGTGTAACCACTGACCGAAGTCCAAATGAGATGTAACCTCAATGGCTAGCCCAAAAAATCTGTCGTTTGTTCAAGTAGAATTTAAATACTATCGAAACAACCACGGTGGGATTTGTGCCGTCATAGTTACCGACCTGTAATTAGGCAAGATAATTACCTTTCATCAATGACAGCGGCATGCAGATAATTTTTAGAAGTATTGAAATTGCAGGGCTAGAGTTTGCATCTCTACTCAAATCCCATTCTAAATGCCACGTACAAAAGCAAAATTACATAAATTCACCTCATCTTCCTAGCACTTCACTAGGGTTTAGGTAAAACCCTAGCTATGCTCCTCTCCCCTTTTTCCTTGCTTCTCCTTCTTCTTTGCTGACCACCCTCTCCCCCTGCCTCTCCTTCCCTTCCACCCCTTTCACCCTCCTACTTCCCTTGCTGCTTCCCACGTGCAGCTCTAGGAGAGCAGCAACAGGGAGGGGGATGGGAGGAGAGGGTGCGAGGCGGCGCTGGGAGATGGCGGCGACGACTGATGACGAGTGGCTAGGGGAAGCAGAGAGAAACAGGGGCATGAAAGATCGGGAGAATGAGAGATGTGAGGATGGGTGATGGGGCCTTCAGATCCTCTGATGTCGTAAACATAACTGCAGAGAATCGTTGAGTCCCTACATGTGGGCCTAGAGGATGGTGGGGTTGCGTGAGCCCCACATGTTAATGAATTAACAGCCCTCTGCGTTTACGGTAGAGGATGCGCTCTCAGGTGATGGGCAGTATGGGTGATGGGCTGGGCTTGGTCCACAGGCCCAGAAGCCCTCTTTTCTTTGTTGTATTACAGGCCGCCGCGCCGTTCAAGCGCCTCCCCTTATATTGCTGCGCGCAACTAACCAACCATCTACTTTTACCTTCCTCTGCTTTTCTTGTGCGCTAACCGTGAAGAAAAAGATTTAGGATCCTGATTCAGGTTTTGGGAGAGCTCGAGCTAATAGGGTTTCCTCTTTAGGGGATAAACTTGGTTTCTTTGTGTTTTGTGGATCTTTTAAACTGATATATTACTGGTTGAAAAGTTGTCACTCTTAGGATCTTTGTGCTCAAGTTCACCAGTTCTTGATGGTATTAACCTTTAAATGATTTATGTTGCGCTCAGTTTAGCGGTTCATGCCAACTAAAATTATTTCTCCTTCTTTAGCCACTAATTATCATTTCATTGGGCTGTTTAGGCTTACGTGTTTTGCCATTTGAGGATCCAGCGTGCACAGCCGATGGAAGTGTCTCCGATTAATACAAGTGGGTTATAGAATTATAACTCATTGTGCTTCTTTGGATAGTTTCTTGACAGAATAGCTGAGAAGATTTGGATACCGCCTATGAAACAACTGCAGGATTTGTACTTCCATTTTGAAAATGAATCAAACTGCGAAATGTGTACCTTCATTTTTTCTTTTAATCGAAAAGAGGCAGGCACTCTGCCATTTCATTAAGAAGGAGAAAATATTTACAAAGAACAATTCCAAAAGACTACTCCATATTTACAAGGCTGACCAAAAGGCCCCAACAACGAATCTCATCTCTAACGAGGGAGATCATCATAGGGATGGTAAGAAACTTTCCTTCGACAATACGACGGTTACGCTCCTTCCAGATATTCCAGACGGTTGTTATCACCAAACCACCAAAGGCCTTACGATCCGAGGTGCGAAGCCCTTGTTGATTTTGGAGCCACCAAGTAGAAAGGTTTCCAACCGGAGACCGAATGTACCTTCATTTTGATTAGTGTAGCGTCTTTACTGAACAAGAATTGCACTGTTCGTTTCTTGAGCGCGACAATGCGATTTGAAAAATGCAACGCCAAAACTGGCATTCGATTTCAAGTTGCAAGCAAAGAGGTGCATATGCTAACTGATTGGTACAACTTTGGCACTTAGCAGAATCGCTTGTCAGTGAAACTAGTAAATGAGCTCATTATTCATCTTGCGAATATGTTCACCCAGGTGAACACATTCACTGTTAACCCTTGCATTGACTTCATGTAAATCCATATCTACAATCATCCACTTATTGAAATAAGAAAACAAATTCTACCCTATGCAAAATATTGCAATAAAATACAGACGACCAAATCCTACCAGCTAATATATTTTTATGTAACTCACGCACGCTTAAGCAGAACTACCATAATCGACGCAATAGCCAAGAGCACAAAGGTTGATGGGGGATTTGCAAAATCATCTTTGGTGTTAAGAATCAAAGTCTTCAACTTTCCCTTGGTCTGCCCCTCGTTCGAGGTTGCGATGAGGTCTTGCATAATGCTTGAAAGATTCGTCATCATCTCGAACACCAATGCCTTCATTCTCTCCACATAGTCCCTAAAGGCTTCTCCCGTGCTTGGCAAAAGCTCACAGCTGCTTTGCACGCTCTCTGTGTCGACTTCATCTTCGGTAACACTCGAAGATTCACTAAGCTCTAAAGGGACGTGCAGAAACAAGTTATCTTGTGGAAACATTACTTACTTAATTACGTAGTTAATTCATTGGACGATGTTGACGACTCGGCTAATGCTTACTTGTCTTGTAAAACTGCATGACTTTTTCATTATTCAGCACAGCGTTCCAAACATTCCTGTCAGAAGCAAGCGAGGCAACAACTTCCTGCAACCCAAAGGTTGTAAAAAAAACAGCTGTAAATGCAAATGTTCAAAGAGAGAAATTTATTTGCTAAAAAAAAAAGGAGAGATTTATGATGGAGAAGTAGTATATATGCAGCTATGCCTAAGGTAGAGTGGGAATGTTTGGTGAATAAGTTTCCGCACCCAAGGTTAAATAGGGATGGCTAGTCAGTATGGAGTAAGTGGCAAAAAAAAACTCAAAGGAGTAAATTATTTGTGTTCTAGATTTTTAGATTTAAAATCATGTAAAAATCAGGGCACATGAAAGCAAAAATATTCATAGTTTTTATTTTAATAGAAGACATGAAAAGAACGACCCTGACTACAAAAAGCAAAACACGGGAATAACTTTTGCCTTGAATCTTCACAGTTGTAATGCAAAGTTAAGAGGGTAGTACCTGAGCTTCAGGAACCTCATTTAGCATTGAGAATGCTCTCACAACATGCAGAGAGGCTTCAGATGAAACATGTAAATTATCGTAGTTGTCTTCATTCTTGGAAGTTTCTGAATGAACAAGATCCTGAGATGTTTTTGAATGAACAAGGTTCGGAATTGCCGTATCTTGAGCAACCTTTGTAGGACAATCAGGTGAGGAATGTGAATGAACAAGTTTCAGATCATGAGATGTTTCTGAATGAACAAAGTTTGGAATTGCAGTATCTTGAGCAACCTTTGTAGGACCATCTGGTGAAAGAAGTGCCTTGGAAATATCCGGGTGAGGAACATGATGAGATTCAACCCTAACACTGATTTCATGAAAACGTGTCACTAAATGTTTTTCACCGACAAAGTACACAGAACAATTGCTGCCTAGACAGCAAAAGGGGCATAAAGATAATAGCTGCTGCCTAGACAGCAAAAGGGGCATAAAGATAACAGTTGAAGAAAAACTAAGGGTATGAAAGTATAAAAACCCATATATTAAACAGTAATCTAATCTAATCATATTGTTATGGAAATTGGACTACTTTACATAGTTCTCTGACATAATGTTAAAAATATCTATCTGGCATGCTTCGTGTGTGTGTATGTATTGGCATTCACTTGTTTCTAAAACCAACCAGTACTTTAGAAGCAGATGTTCAGCAAAGCAAAATTTCTCATGCCACCAATCAAACACAACTCTTTTAACACTTTGTGACAGGAAGACACAAATAAAAAGCTACATATATAAAATAAACATGATATAACAGTTAAAAGATCTTTTCCAAACAATTGGTGGCACACTGGCACTGGCGTCTATCAAGAGAATAGGGAAGGTAATCAGTCCAACATTGGGATGCCAATGCCGAGCGATTAAAATTGCATCCGCAATTTGCAACATTCCGTGGTTACGAAGTACTACAAAATACTGCATCATATTGAACTACACACAAAAAAATACTGTTTTCAAATTAAGGAGTACTGTTATCCACGATCACAGTAGCCCTGATGGGAAGATCGCACGGGCACGCTCGGGGAAGAAGAAGAAGAAGAAGAGAGAGGCAAGTAAGGCTAGCGTTACGCACATCTCGAAGGCGTCCATGAGGTCGTGCGTGGCGGCCATGGCCTCCTCGCGCGTGGGCACGGGGCCGAACACCTCGCGGTCCGGAATGACCCAGTCGTCCACCGCGCAGGTGGACGACTGGCGGCTATCGGCGGCGGAGGCGGGGGCGGAGGAGGACGGCAGGACGGCACGGCGGACGGACGCAGCGGATCGGTAGCCGCCGACCACGGCGGCCTTGGCGGCGGCGCGGATGCTTCCCCCGGCCATGGCTTCGATCGCAACGCGCAAGCACCCCAACGAACTGGGCAAAAGTTGCGTAAAATTGTTGTGGATGAAACACGGAGGATTTTAAAAGGACGATCTCCTTGATCCTCACCGTCGAATCTAAAACGGACGGACGGACGGATCGCGAGGGATTTATCTATCAGGCGGCTGTGTTTGGGAAAACCTGCAGATAAGGCGGCGCTAACCGTGTAGATAATCCCGCCAGTTATTAGCTGCTCATGATTAAGTTGATCCTAAAAAGATTGCAACGGAGTGAATCGGTTCCCACCAGCAACAGAATTCTGGTGGTGCCGTCGTCGAGTCATCGCAAGTTGACTGATCCACGGCCCAGTCGTACTTATCTTGGTGCTTCTGCATCAGCAGATTCTACCAGCAACATTATCAAATTCATTTAAGGAAATCAAGTGCCTTGCAGTTTGATGATCATAACCAGAGCTCATATTACACGATTCGCCAAACCAAATCCGAACACGAAGCTTCATGCATCGTGCAGAATTACGGCTCAAATTTCCACAACGCACACAGAAGCAAAGCCTATCGGCTTCACAGGTGGTAGAGAAGATTGCTTCTGACATCGTCTCTTGGAGGCTTCGCAGGTGGTGGAGAAGATTGCTTCTGACATCGCCTCTTGGGGGCGTGCTGCTTCTCCCCCCTCTAACGAGTAGTCTCCCTTTGTAATCCCCCCTGTAATCCCCCCCCCCCCCCTCCCTTTTCCGTGCTCCTACCCATTCGCTCAAAAAAAATGACAGGTTTGAACAGCATGCGCAGAGGAGCATCTGGCACCTGGGATTTTTGCAGAACACCATGAGTTGTGCTTGTGCAGCAGATTGCCCACATCTAAAAGACACTGAACCAAAACTCTCGTGCCCACGTATCTATATGAAATTTGACGTCAGACCAGTGAGGCAGTGACACTACAAGAAAAGATCAAATCAAATATTGAAGGTGAAGGCACATTATTATTAGGAAACAGAAAATAGAATCAACACCACACCTCGGCCAAAAGGCCTCAACTTATTATATGATTCGAGAGTAGACTCAAAACTACACATTTACAGTTCTACCATCTACATTCTGACCTATACGATACATCCAATGGGTCAAATGTCAGTAACTTGATATCTGTCAATGTAACAACGTATATGAATTTCAGTTCAAAAGGTCTCAAGAATTCCTCCACCCCTCGGGAAGCCGCCACCGTTTGTGCCAGTAAATTGACACCCGGGACCAGAGGGGAAACATGAAGCTGTAATCTGCAGCCTCATCAGGCAGCCCACCTATTGTCAAAGGCAGCCACACATACCGTGAATCTCTTAGATCGGATGGGTTCCACCGATCAGCCATGAAGATGAATGAACCTGGTAGCCCTGGAAGTGGCAACACGAATGTACTCTGGGAGAAGAAAGTTGTTGATCTGAAGATCTCATTGCCTCCCACACAAGGGTTCCCTAGTGTCTCCCAAGGTCCCATGATTGCAGTGGCTGCATGGGCCAGAGCAGTGTTTGGCGCCCAGCTTGTGCAGCCTGAGGTAATCATGTAGTATGTGCCATCATGTTTGAAGAGTGCAGGAGCTTCTCGATGCTGTGCAATGAGAAGCCTTCTCATATTATCGGTGACATCAAGGTAGTCATCAGTTAACTGACCAATATGGAGCTCGCTATTGTCCTCGGAAGAATATATCAGGTAGGCCTTCCCATTGTCATCCTTGAAAATACTCATGTCTCTACTTTCACAGTCATGTGGACGCTTGCTGTAGAGGTAAGTGAATGGACCTGTTGGGGAGTCGCTAATGGCCACGCCAACTAACGCTTTGGTGTAGTTAGTATCATCTATGTGCATCCACATTACATATTTGCCAGTAAAATCATTATAGATCACCTTAGGCCTCTCCAGGACATTGGATTTGTGGAGATCATGTGTTACATTATTTTCCTCACCACGGAGCACCACTCCTTCGTTGGTCCATGTCCACAGGTCCTTGGAAGAATAACAGCTTACTCCAACAATGTCAACCTGGAAAACAGTTTGTCTTGGTTAGGAATGACAACTAGGAGAAATAGAAACTCTACATAGTAAAATTGGAGTATATAACAAGCTAGCAACAAATGGTAGCATAACAGTAAGTTCCACTGTTGAAGATCACAAATATGCCAGCAGCAAAATTCACGTGTATGTTCACATAGTGGTGCATTTTGCTTGCTGTGAAACGTAGAAAATTATGATGGTTCGCATGGTACGTTGTGACCAGAAAAGCCTGTGATTGCTTATATCGAGCACAGGCTTCTTCTTCTTCTTCCTTTTTTTTTTTGAGAGCAAGCACAGGCTTCTTCGGTAAAGAGAAACCAGTGTTAGTGCTCTGTATGTCAGGACAGACAGCTAAACTCTATCCAGGGGATCCTTAATGAACTAGGAAATGCCAGCGTATGAGAACAAGGCCTCTTCTCCATTTTCAAATCCACTGCCATATTTCCTATCAAGTTGATTAGCTGATGATATCATATGCTTTGGCACTATTGAAGTCAATTTGGATTGACCAAATGAAAGAATTGTAATCATGGCAAACTTCCTAAGCACTATTATTTTTCTTTCGCAGATCTAACATCCTATCTTAGTGAAACGTTGAAACCACATTGCTTCTTCCATTATTACGACCCAATGCTATGGGAACAAGAGAAACATATTGCTACGTTATTATTTGATTTCCACTTTCAACTATCATGCAAACTTCCACCTAAATCTGCCGATACTATGACTGGAATAATTGGGCATACCATTATACTAAGTGTTCAATCAAAGTAAATAGGAAAGGACACACATATTCTTCATGCAAGAGAAGAGAAGACTAAAAAGTAAAGTACAATAAAATATTAAAGTTGTGGAAGATTTTATCTAACTTTATCTCTGGAATTTACATATTAAACTACATTCCCAGTGGCCTTCCTTAATGTAGCCCAGGAAACTACCTTACCTTCCCAATATAACATTACTTCCAACATGTCCCATGGCAACTGGGCCTCACCGACAGGATCTAAAAGGTCAGGAAAATTAGATGCATGCATTAGCACACACTGTACTCCATGGGTACTGAAATCCTTATAAGCATATTTAGAGCAAATAGGCATACTATTTTGCTTATAGGTTTTAGCTGTCTGCGAGTAGTGCTATCCATCCATTGACATGATTACTTAACATTGCAGCAAGGAATAGATTAATATAATAACACAAATGTGTTTACGATGATTTTCCATCATTTTTCTTCACTGCACTATTAAGCCTACTTCCACCTGTTATGCTTTTGAGAAAGGCTAGCTAAAGTGGCTCCATCAATTTTGTTTCTATATATATATAAATATAAAAAGATGAAGGATGAAGGTAATAAATTTATATCCTATGCCTGTGTCTATAATCAGCCAGTACAGTTTGATTAAGGGAAAATAATGTATGTTTCATTATTACTCTACCAAATGCCAGGAGCTATTAATCCCACAAGTGATACCAAAACATAGGTACCAGAACAATTTGACTTACCCGATCAGCTCCCTTACTGTGAGCTTTGTACGTTTTGCCGTCCTTATTCTCTCCATACCAGAAATAGGTATCAGTTCTTTTATCATACAGTACACCTCCTCCATGTGCTTGGATTGGATGACCATCAGTGTCAAGCCAAACTCTCCCTGGGTAGTAGAAGTACATGCTGTCATTCCCACCATTGATTGGATCCATAGCCAACTTCCGTTCCGGGAAAAACATAGCATGTACCGCAGAAGACTCGTCCAAGAACTCATCAATCACAGTAGGTGGCCTCTGCTCCCCCTTGCGCCGCACAGCCCGGGGATTCCTCCGGCTCCGGGGAGGTGATACCCGGAACTTTTCCTCCTCGACCTCCTCCAGTTCTCTCACAATCGATCGATGGATCTTATATACCATGGTGTTCTCGCCTTCCTTATGAATGATAAGAAGATGGAAATTCACAACGATGACCAATGCCGCTAGACTCCACACTATCAGAGTTAGAGAACGATGGCTTGCCGCATAGCAGCGGAAAGCTAAAGCGTTTGGCTGCTTGCTCCTCGCACCCATGTTGCCCCTTCTGTACTCCAATTGATCGCTGCAGTAAAAAAAATGGTCAGCTCGAACACTGCAGAAATTATGCTACAAAAGTAAGAGGGGTTAGATACAGAATTTTCTGTGAAATATTTTTATTTTTTGTTGAGACAATCACACAATTTGTCTGAATAAAAAGGAAGCCACACAATTACAGCACCCAAACACGAAATTTTCCACAAAAGAGTATGGTTATATCCAACACTTCAATGGCCCCAAATTTCATTCCTAACTTAGCGCTGCATGCACTAGGAAATTTTGCATATCATTGGCCAATTCCAGCAAGATTTAAAAACGAGCGAGCTCAACAAGTATACCATGGCCAAACAACCCGCTCCCCTCCCGGAGATTAGAGCATGCACCAACCAAAAAAATCCAATTTTGAGCGGCCTAAACTTGAGAAGTGTATCAAGACTCAAAGAGTCCAGCAAATTTCAGCACGCCCCAACTGAGAAAGCGTATGAAGAATCCGACAAAACAGCGTCACCCAAACTGGAGTAGTAACCTCCAGTTCAAAAAAACTGGAGTAGTAACCCAGCAAAACACCATGCTCATAGAATCGTTCCAAGGCCACAGAATCATCCAAGAACTTACTTTACAGAATGGAGAGAAGAGGAGACTGGAAGGTAAAGAAAAGACAACAAGCTCACCATGGCAGGTTGATCCAGAGAACAAAACTACACAAATTAAAGGCTAAACTCAAACCTAAACCCCGTCAGGTAGGTACTCCGTACCTACAAGCACTGGAATAACCTTCCCAACCACTAATAAAAAAAAATATCATCAAAGCAAGCTCACCATGGGCTGCTGCTCCTGAGATCTCGACCTGACGCTCTGATTAAGCGACTAGCTAGCTGTGATCCAACCCCCGGGGAACACTGCGGGGACTGCCTTGGCTTGAGCGGCTGGCAATGTCCCCCTCCCGGCCGCAAGCTTCATCCAAGAAACGCGACGAGTGGTTCGGTTCGGCTCCCCCTCCCCCTCGCGACGGACAGCGAAGCGCGGAGTCGTTCTGGAAAGGTCGCCCGTCACATAGCGGTGGGTGCGTGGGGAGTGGCACTGTGGCAGGGCGGACTGGAGCCTGGAGGGACACCTGTGCCGCGTGCGGCGGGCGTGCGCGCGGCGGGGGAAGGGGAGCAGGTGGCCGCCGTGCTTGATGTGGCACCGGTCTGTTCGTTGGACTCTCTCTCCGAGAGCCCTCTCTTGTCTCGTGGAAGCAGGATAAATAACGGTAGTGCAGCATTGCCGTGTTGGTTGGGTCAGAAAGCGAGTTAAAAATTAGCAGCGGAAGAGGATGGCTGTGTGATTATTATATGCATTTATCACGTCCATAATCATACTTTTTAAGGCGAAATTAAATAGGTTTAATTGCATAATTGCCATATAAATCTGGCTAGCATGCATACCGTGACGAATATAGATATGAATAATGTGGAAGGAATAACATTTCAGACAGAAAACATATTTATTAAATAATGCAGATGGAATAGCATTTCAAACGGTAAAATAATTAAATTCGCATATTTACTTAAATACAAATAGGAAAAGATATTTTAAATAAAAAACAACTACAAAGTTATAGACTTTTTTAGAGTGACAATTTACATGTGAAATTTGTTTCCTTTTAACTCACATAAATAAGTTTTGAGATTTTGAAAAGAAATTTGTAAAAAAAATACACGATGGTTGTATCACATAACCGCCAATGATAGTAGTATTACTGGTAGTTCTAGTATCGAGCTACCATTGACACATTCGCTAGACGGGCGGATCCACCACCTGGGCTGCCATGGCGGTGGCCCAGGCTTGGATTTGGACCGTCTTGTACCTCCCTTTGGGTATAGGGCTCAGCTATCATAACCTGAGACATCTAACACTGAGGAGCTGAGGAGGCGAGAGACGCGAGTGTGAGACGTAGAGCCAAGTAGGCGAGAGACACACGACACATCAGCTGATCCGATTGGGGCGTTGCCGCGTTATTAGCATTAGAGTAGCAGCCGTCGATCGGCTCTAGTCACCGCCGAACCGGCCTCGTCCAGTCCTCCAAGCTCCAGCTTCTGCCTGCGTCCATGGTAATTGCCGCCGCTTGCTAGCCACCGTTCCATCTCTCTCCCCTCCTGACTAACTGTTGCTTATTTGCTCTCTCTTCATTCTTAAAGCCGATGCAAGTTGCTTAGGGAAAAGGAAAACAAATCCGACTAATAGTTTGCACAACGTCATTACTTAATTCCATCCTCTTTCGACTTTTGTATATTAGTTTATATATATGTGAATAATCTTCGTTTGCACAAAGTCGTTGCCTCCAATGAATTGTTAGCTTGGAATTAATATATTTTATCTTAATTATAATATTATTATTCTATAGAAAATGAAAGACAATTTTAGTATTGCCTAGGCATAAATTTTGTCCTTGATCCGCCACTGCGACTCGTTACAAAAACCGTCAATAATATCACTGGCAGACTATAGGAGAGCCGCTAGTGATACTTTCGCTAGTGGTTAGATCATAGACTCGTAAGTGATAATATTATTATTGGCAGTTTTTTTGAATTTTTAAGGCAGGGCAGGTGACATCACTAGCGGGTTTTGTAAAAAAAACGTCTGTGATGAGGAGGCAAGGATGAACAGATTTAGTAGTAGTGCATATATGAACAGTCTTTGGTGGACGTTGATTTGGCTTGAGATTTTTGTTTTCTAAAGTGAAGCATTTTTTGCATTTTTTTTGTGAAAGGGAAACAATGATTCTGAATTTGTGTGTCAAATAAATGCATAACATAGAAGGGCGCTAGAGCTAGATGAAACATATGAGCAACCATACACCTTCCACTTGCAACATGGCTCGAATTAATTTACACAGACAATCAAATAAGCGAATAACATCACTTGCATCCACTCAACCTAGATCACACCAGCCTTAGTGCCTGGTATAAGCGAGGCGAGACTGATGCGATCAACTAAATAGACATCTAATGATGATAAGACAGTTAAGGGTGATGACGTGGATGAGGCCAAAATGGTGAAAACATGACAACACCCACACGGGCTTGATGAATACGGTGAGGAGCGCAAATTGGATGCCTCATATGTGCTACGATGCTAGATGCATTACAAATGTGCATGCAGTCATAGCCATATTGAATATGCTAGGTTGAGCAATGCAACCAAACAAAATTTCATGGAGCATGACGTCTTGATCTACCATCCATAAACAACTTTCAGAACAAAATGGTTGGTGCGCGTCACATGGTTTGCATGATCGAGAGGATGAACAAAGTGCTTCAAACCAAACTCAATTACACATCAATGAAAGAATTAATGGTAAGATCGTTGATTATATGCACTCTTTCACTCCAAGGAAGATAAAATGCATGAACTGAATTGCACATGAGATAAAACCATGACACCCAGCATATACTTAAACCATACCACAAAGAGTCAGAAGCAACGATGAACACAAGATGTGAGAAACGACATTAAATTATATATTTCTACCGCAAACGACATATTAGGGCTTTGGATTTGGGATTGTTGGACATCAGTCACATCATACTTAACAAAAGTCGTAGTCTATTTTAACTCATATTTGGATTTGAATAACCGCTATCTCCCATCTAAGTCTTCTTTAACACCAACATTTTGCAAGGCTGTGTATGTAGCTGTTTTTATATGATGGGCAACTCATATAGCCAATGCACTAGGACTAGGAGTGCCTTTAGTGCATCACCAATGGTAGGTAATTCTAGGCATTGTAATTGATCCCAAGCACTAGAACTAATAAAATATAATAGAGTGAAACATAAATGTGTGCAGTGGATGAATAGTATCTAAAAATACTTACGATTTATTAAAAAAAGAGGCATACAATATTCCAATACCACAAAACTCCCAATATCGGAGTCAGAAAATATCACCACACAAAATAAAAAGAGCAAATACATTATGGGTTTGTTCTCATCAGTTTATTTGACTTATTAGACTTATTTACCTATTTACTTACTTTGCTTATTTAAAAATAATTTGTTTCTAATCCATATTTTTTTGTATATCGGAAAATTTTCTAAGAGTCTTAAAGCAAAAGTAAAATGAAGTGCGCGCGGTTCTTGATTTTATCTAAAAAGATTTTAAAGTTAAGAAAATAAATCAAATAAAATAAACCTGGTGAAAACAGACCATAGTACCGGAACAAAACAGAAGTCGCGGTGGGTCGAACAAGCAACACGATTGGGATTGGATGGGAGCGAAGAAATTCCGATAAAATAGAACAGCCAGCCACGCGAGGCCGTATGATTGGTGGACGGTAATAATACCGTCCCTCGTCTACCTCTCCTCTCTCCCCTTCCTCGCGGGTCGCGGCGCGGCCTCTCTGTCGCTCTCGCTCCTCCTCCTCTCTCCATCCACGCACCGCCGCCTCCTCCTCCTCCTCCCTTCCCTCGCGGAGAAACAGCGGCTCCCATCTCCGGCCCACCCCACTCGGCTGCCCCGCGGCCGCCCAGGTCCGAGGGAGCGGCCGCCATGGGGTTCTGGGAGGCCTTCCTCAACTGGCTCCGCAGGTACGGACATAAGCCTTGGTTGGTGTGTTATGTGTGGCGATGCTTGTCCGCGTCTAGGCGGATTCGGTTCCTTGCGTTTCGATCTCCCGTGCATTGCGGGGCTGACGCGGGGATCGGCGGGTGGGAGATCTGGGAGGTGGCGAGTTCGCTCGGGATTCGGGATTGGCTCGTGTGTGAATCAGATGTTTTGCGCGGTCTTGCATGCTCATGCTGTGATGGATGTTGAGAATATTATTTTCTTCTCTTGATAGGAAGAAAGCTTCGAGATGTAGGAAGTCTGGCATAGTTTATCGATGGCCAATAGGTGATGGTGTTCTCTTCACCAGCCATGGCACGGTGATCAGAAAATTGGGCTCTTTCGGTTTTCACCTTGGCCAATAGATGATGGTGGTTTTTTTTTCACCTGCCGTGGGACGGTGATCGAAAAATCGGGTTCTTTTGGTTTTCGCCTCCATCGTTAAAGCTCATATTTTTGGGCTTTTTCTGTGAACCGTGGTAATGCTGTCGACAGAACATCTGTCGAACGAACAGGGTAATCAGAGTATTGATTGGGCATGGCAACGGAATTCCTTGGCTTACTTGTCTATCAAAATATTGAAAATCAATGTGCCAGTAAAAATTGTCCATGCATAGGGGGTGAATGATATTTGGATTCCTAAGTATTAGCTTAGTTAAAAGGTGTTGATTTATCCTGTGTTAAACGCAAAGTGTTTGTTTTTAACCTTGGGACTTTCTAAGATGCATGCAAATTATTCTGGGCAGTTCATTTTATTTTAATCCAACGGAGTAGTGATCTCTTACCTCTTAGGGGGTAATGGGTAAGCATCTATTTTGCACTCATGGATTTTGTGTCGGCCTGAAGAAAGAATTTGTTTGCTTGGATTGTAGAATTAGACCAAAGTTGGTATTGCTTCTGTTGAGTATCACTCTTTCACATTGAAAAGAGTTGCCAGTAGGCTATGATGTTTCATTTCTAACTGCCAGCCAGGTAGCCGGGTAGGCTTTGGTTTAGGTATGCATATAAAAACATTAGAGCTTGATTCAAAGGATATTTTGCACATGCATCTCTTCGGTGTCAAAGAACAACTTTGACATGTGTTCCAACTTAAAAGAAAAATATGAGCTAAGTATGAACGGGGATTTTGTTTTATGCAGCTTGAATTAAACATTTTTTTACCTTTTGCATCTGCAGCCTCTTTTTCAAGCAAGAGATGGAGCTTTCCTTGATAGGGCTCCAAAATGCTGGGAAAACGTCGCTTGTGAATGTGATTGCTGTAAGTATCAGTTTATGTATATCTGGCATCGCTCACTTGAAATATGACACTTTCTCATGGATTGCCTTTCATTTTACAGACAGGAGGCTTTAGTGAGGACATGATTCCTACTGTAGGATTCAATATGAGAAAGGTGACTAAAGGAAATGTCACGATAAAATTGTGGGATCTTGGAGGCCAGCCAAGATTCCGTAGTATGTGGGAGAGATACTGTCGCGCAGTTTCTGCAATTGTGTAGGTGTCTTTCTTGCCTTGTTTGATTTTGTAGTTAGAGCATTGCCAGCATGATCTCTATATTTCGTTCTCTATATCCATTCTCTAGGTCACTATTTGTTCCCTATATTTCCATCATCTCCAGCAGAGACCCTATCCTCGAAAAGATATAGAGATTCTCTGAACTCTCGAGGGAGTCTATAAAATTAGAGACTGAGATAGAGATCTTGCTGGATGGATATAGAGGCTAAGATTGCCCACAATAGTATTTTAGGGAACGGTTTAGGGAACCTGCTAGAGATGCTTTAGAATATGGTTATACTCACCAGCTGTCATGCTTAGTTGTTGGCATGTTGCACATGCCATTATTTTATTACACCATGCTCATATAATTAATTTTATCAATTATTGAAATATTCAAATATAAGGAAATGTGCTGCTACAAATCCATTAGAAGCAGTTAGTCAATTAAACTACTAGACAGCCCAGACCCAGAGTAGCATCATATGTATGGCCAATTGGCCGTTCACTGTTTATGAAGTTGACCTTGAACATTATGGGTGAACCATGAGACTAGATTTTATGGGCTTTGAGTTTAATCGCTTTTTGGTCAACTATATTGTTGCATATATGTTTCTTGTTATGCCAAAAATGGCTTTTGCGCAAGGTTCTTTTACTTCTTTTCTTTTTCCCTGGCTTTTTTTGCTGTAGCTGTCTTGCCTGCAACTATAAGTGTATCTGTGTATGTGTTACTTGAGGAAAAAGTGTGTGTATTAGTTAATACTAGATAACTAGATAATGATGATTCATTGTTTATGTTTATTCGTTATGACTTTGTGTTACTTTGCTACATCATAGATGGTGATGGTTCATTTTTGTATCTGTTTCATGCTTTCTATCATTTTTTGCTTGCTTAATTTAATAATTTGTGTGCTGAAAGCTGTCAAGCTGGATGGTTTCCTGTCCTTATTTATTCCCACTAGCTATTATTTTGTGATAGCTAGCTGTGTAACAACTTGATTACCTTTTTTCTCAAAGCATGGTCTATAATTTTTTCTGGTTATTATAACTGATAAAACAAATCATGAGAATCAAAATTTCTATATTGTTGTGTTTGTAGGTATGTGGTTGATGCAGCAGATCGAGAAAACATGGCCATTGCCAAAAGTGAGCTCCATGACCTTCTGAGCAAGCCATCTTTGACTGGTATCCCACTGCTAGTCATTGGCAATAAAATTGATAAACCCGAAGCTTTCCCTAAGCAAGACTTCACAGAAGTGATGTAAGTCGTGCAATGCTACCACGAACTGCTAAGATTTACACATATAAGTTTCTGTTTGATAAATCATATGCCACATTGTAGGGGTCTAAAGACCATCACCGACCGAGAAGTGGCCTGCTTCATGATATCATGCAAGAATTCAACCAACATTGACTCTGTCATTGACTGGCTTGTGAAGCACTCGAAAAAGAAGAATTGATAAATGCGTATCTTTTGAAGCTCCAGATTCTGTCTTTTTGCATGTCGCGTAGCATTGGGGATGTAAATTATGCGAGGTCTGGATCAGGAAGGTTCTGTTCATAATTTTCTGACTTGCTATGGCAGTATGTTGGTAGGTCGCATCTCTTACCGTGCACGCGTATGCTCTGTTACAATTTACAGTAGGCTTCATTCTCGTGTTGAATACCTGCTTGGTGAATTTGAATTTCTGTGTGGTTTCTGTATTTATTTCTTTTTTGTAAATTTGACAAAATGATGTTACTGCTACTGATTGAACGAGTGTTATGGGTAAGCGAAATAGGAGCCAAATGGCCATGAATAGTACTGCGAGTACTGTTGCATTACGATTCTCGGGGATTAGTTAGTGGCTTAGTTAAGATTAGATCAAATTTTGAATCAGATAAGATCAGTTTTTTTTTGTTAAGGAGATAAGATTAGTTAAGATTTCTTTCTCAGAGTAAGTATGTTATCACTATAAGAGGGATGTGTTATGTATTTTTCTATTCATTCAGACAATAAAGTAAAAATAAGATCTACGTCTCATAGGCAGTCGTTTCGATAACGGTCTAGATGCTAGGTTCGGCAATAGTTATAGTTTGTGTTGCACACACAAAGGGCCGTATCCCCTGTCGTTGCATGCTTGTATGCAACAGAGAGCTACCGAGGCTAAGGCCAAAAGTTCTTTTCAGCTTAACGGCTTACGGCTTAACAACTTATCTATGTTTTGAAAAGACATATGCTTTAAGTTGGGTCCGTTTTTTCGTTGTTTTGAAGGTGGATTCTAACGCTTTAAAAAAAGTTCGGTCATTTCAGTCATTCAAATCAGCTCAAAAGAACATGACCTAAAACAATAAGCTAATTAAAAAATGTATTATTTTACGGATCTTGGTCACCTAGGTTTCCATGATTGTACTACCGTATCACTTGGCAACTGGTAAATAATTTTTTTTTGGGTGTGGGAACTATTGTGGATTCATGACGCCTAAGAACAGGTAGGGATATAATATTAGCCTTTTTTGTGAGCTAATACAGAATGCTATAGCAGTATAGCAAGTACTATCGTATTGCGTTACATAGAATTTGTCGTTTCCCTAAAAAAGAATTAGGTCTTTTTAGTGAGCTGATACAAAATGCTATACCAGTATAGCAAGTACTATCATCTCGTATGCCCATCACACTAGACGATAGTGGATGAACCGTTCCAAACGTACTACGTTACGTAGAATTTGTCATTCCCCCAAAAAAAATTAGGTCATTTTTAACGCTCAGCCACCATAAGACCGGTGTTTCCATAATATTAACCATTATCATATTTTTTAATCATTATCATATTTTTTAACCATTATCATCTCAATGTTATTCATCTATTTTTTAATCATTATCATATTGAGGACTACTAGTGGACAGGGGTGGCAATGGAGTCCTGTTCCTCATGGGAATTCCCGTATTAGGAGATGAGTATGAAGAAATTGTCCCCTGTGTGGATGAAAATAGGAAAAACTCTCCCCCATCAGGTATGGCAGAGTTAGGAACATTTTTTTTTCTCTCCGAGGCTCGGTTGGGAACCCGAAATGGCCCATTAATCTACTGCTGGTCGAGCCCACCATATCTGCCATCCATCAGCCCACTTCTTCATTAGCCCAACCCACCATGCCTCACTTTACCCTAACTTCTCTAAAGGTTTACCCAATCATTCAATGTGCAGATGTCACCTTGACAACCCAGATAATTCAACGGATGATTACCTAATCATTCAATATGCAGATGGCACACTTATTATTGTCAGTTTTAGAAAGACAATTGTTTTGTCTAAAAAGAATCCTACAAACCTTTTTGGAGTTTATATGATTGAAGATTATCACAAATCCTCACTTATTCCTATTAATGTTTCATCCGAAAAGGCTCAACAATCGGCAGGTATCTTTGATGGTAAGGTTGGCTCAATGTCTTTCACCTATCTAGGTCTTCCTCAGGGCACCTTTAAACTGAAATTTCAAAAAATTTTGCCTCTGATCACTCGGGTTGAAAGGCGTCTTTTTGCTGGGGCAACCTTCCTCTCTTATAGTGGTCATCTCACTCTGCTTAATCATGTGCTCTCCTCGCTACCAACTTACCTCATGTACTCCTTGCGTCTGCCTGTTCGAGTGGTTTCCATTATTGACAAGTTTAGGAGATATTGCTTGTGGAGTAAGGACTTACTCCAAAAGCCCACCTCTAGTGGCTTTGGATGTTGCTTGTCAACCAAATCTGAAAGGTGGCCTTAGTATAATCAACCTTAGGTCTTTACATTTCAGCTTAGTGCAAATTACAGTTTCACTGTATCAAAATTCGAGTTTTTAAAAAGAGGTTTAATTATTGTAAAAAAAATAGTTTTAGAATCATTAAAAGAACTACTAAAAACCTAAGGAAAATCATTACAAATTATTACACCAAATAGGCTATATTAAAATAATTTGCAAAACCAAGCTCTTCTTTTAAAACGGGCAAAATTTTCAATCGACTAGATGTCCCTTCGGTGATACTTCCGTGGACCAATTGTTATCAAACTGATTTCAAAGAACACATTGGGTTCTGTTCTCTTTTTTGCCGAAGAAATTGATCTCTCTAGTTGGTATTTATGAGTCAAGGGTCTGTGGTCTATACGTATCAAGTCAAAAGTCTGTGGTCTCTACGTATGTGTATATATGGGCAAGGGCAAGAGTCTTTGGTCTATACGTATCGAGTTGTGGGCAAAAGTCCGTGGTCTATACGTATTGAGTCAAGAGTTCGTGGTCTATACGTATCGAGTCAAGAGTCTATGGTCTCTACGTATATGTATATATGGGCAAGAGTCCGTGGTTTATATGTATCGAGTTATGCGTAAGAGTCTGTGGTCTATATGTATCGAGTTAAGAGTCCGTGGTATCTACGTATATGTATATATGGTCAAGAATCCGTGGTCTATACGTATCGAGTTATGGGGCAAGAGTTTGTGGTTTATACGTATCGAGTCAAG
This sequence comes from Raddia guianensis, assembly GCA_036346415.1. Lineage (NCBI taxonomy): Eukaryota > Viridiplantae > Streptophyta > Magnoliopsida > Poales > Poaceae > Raddia > Raddia guianensis. The sequence continues at coordinate 8,169,526 of CM070536.1, read as the reverse complement.
AGTCCGTGCACTATACTTGATAGCAAACTTCTTAAAAATTATGGTTGTTGAATGATGGATTGAGAAAATAGACTGATGTGATTTGTAGTTATGGGCAAGAGTTCGTGGTCTATATGTATCGAGTCAAGAATCCGTGCTCTATACTTGATAGCAAACTTCTGAAAAATTATCATTGTTGGATGATGGATTGAGGAAATAGACGGATGTGATTTATAGTTGGATCTAAGCCAACTGCTCAATTATAGAGTAGTTTAGATTAGATAAAGGTATAGCTAGTTGCACCATTGGTGATAGGTTTTTAGCCTCCGAAGACCTCTTTTCATCAAGATATCACTCTCTTGTTGTTTAGAGTGAATGTGGATGTTGCTTCCTCTATTTGTTTGTGGCATAGCTTGTTTATAGCCTTTTCACTGGTTCTTGTAAATGGTTATACATATTTTATTAATTTATATGTGTCGTAGGAGCCTCTTCTACGATTTTCCTAAAAAAAAAGTTTCTTCCATGTTCGTTAGAGCAACTCCAACCGGCCCTTTATATCTCCCCTTAAAAACACTATTAGTGTTCCCTATATCCACCATTCTAAAATTCATTCACAATTTACACTATCCTCTATAAGATTTCTTCACTCCAACAGCCCCTCTGTATCTGCTACAGTGTTTTAATGGGCTACCTGTATTTGCTCTTAGCATTCACGAGTAAACAACCTTTTCTCCCGATTGATTGTTGTCTAGCCGATATTTTCTTTTAACATCAATAAACACGTCGGTATACTTGCATGAGCTGCTGGCTTGCAGGGCAAAATGCTAAGCTGAAATTGTTTGATGCCTGAGCCTGACATGTGATAAAATTTAGACGCGATATTTTTTTAAAAAAAAGTAGTACAAATTCTGCCACTCGATTTCCGCCCGACTCCGAAGTCCAAACTCGAAACCCATCGGCGATATCGGGCCGGCCAGCCCACAACGCCACATCCAGGCAAGTATGGCGGCATCGCTCTCCAAACCCCTCCGCCTCCGGCTGCTCGGCGGCGGCCACCGTCTCCTTCCCCACCAAACCTCCACTTCCCACGCGTCCCAGCCACCTCCTCCTCCTCCTGCCGCCACACCGCCACCCCCAGGTCGATGCCGCTACCGTCTTGCGAGATGCGCTGCAAAACACTCGCGAATCAAGCCGCCGCCGCATTCTAACCAGGTTGGTGTTCACGCGCAGGGGCTGGGAAGGAGGCGGGCGTATGGTCCAAGCTCTTCCTCTTCGCTCCCGGCGCCATCACCTTCGGCCTCGGTACATGGCAGATCTTCCGGAGGCAGGAGAAGGTCACATTACGCGCGCGCGCCCAATCCTTGCTCCCCCTTGTATGGCGAACAAGGCCTCACCTTGTGCCTCTGCGCTGTTTCTCTCTGAATCTCAGATAGAGATGCTGGATTACAGGACGCGGAGGCTGGAGATGGAGCCCATAGCGTTGAACGACGTCTCATCATCTGCTGCAATGCATGATCCGGCGGAGCTAGAGTTCCGGAAGATCGTGTGCGAGGGCGATTTCGATGAGGAGAAGTCGGTGTATGTGGGGCCTCGCTCCCGGAGCATATCGGGTGTGACAGAGAATGGGTATTATGTGATCACTCCATTAGTCCCTCGGTCGACTGAGACCGGCAGGTAAATTATTGTTGGAAAAGAATGGTTCTCTTGCTGTGGAACTCGTGGTTTGGGTGAACAGCTTGGTTCATAGTAATACCCTTTGCTTGGGGAATTTTTTTTTTTAGGGAATTGGGGAAGTTATTGTTATAAAGGGCTATGGTAAGGGATATTGTTAGCAGAAGTGCAAACCTGACTATTGTTGAATCGGCAAATGATTATTTGTTGCAGCAGAACTGATGTAACATTTTCTTTAACAGTACAAACTGCAGAGAAATATGAAAGCACAAGGTGTCTCAGGATAGAGCAAAACCATTAGAATTGTGGAGATTTAAAGGATCTGCCCCTCTCTAAGTGGCAACTGGCAATTATGAATTAAAGGCCAGTTTGCAGTTGTGATGTGCCGCTGCTGTCGAATCTAATCAGCTTCGGAAATATTTACTAATTTTAGTAGGATTTTGCTGTTATGACTTCAATAAAATGCTTTCAACCTACTGGTACATCCAAGAATGGAAATAAGTAAACGCTGTTGAGTAGCCACCGCAATGCAAAACAGAGCCTAAATGGGAGGAAAAAACACAACCTTAGCTTGCTGCCATTGTAATTGTTCGTGATTTTACTGAACAGAGACTGAAATAATTGGGAAAAAAAGAACTTAGCTTGCTGCCACTATAGTTGTTTCTGATTTATATATTCATTTATTGGATTGACATGCATGCCCCTGTATTTTTTTTTCTTTGGAGATGAAATTATCGAGGGGGGGGGAGTGAGCTGAGAAGGGAGTTAGTACGTATATCTCGAGCAATTTGCAAGTTGCAACAATAAGGAAAAATCACTAGAAAAACTTCTACAATATGGTTTTTAAACATACCAAGGAGTGGCACTTGACTAGTCCTTACAAAGTTGTTAGTGACCAAGCTTCATTAAGTCTGGTTGGACTTTATCTCTTGCACTTCCCTCTCAAAGGAAAAGCTCTTGAAAAAGATATTTCCTGTGGTGATGCACTGTATTCCAAGTTTCCAACCATCGGAAAAAGCTATAGTGTCTTATTGCTTATCTTCTTTTTTTTTCAAGGCGTTTATCTTTCTAAGAATTTTTTTGTCAGTTTGCAGTCACCTATCCTTGTGAACAGAGGGTGGGTTCCTCGTGGTTGGCGTGATAAATACATACCGGACCACCATGACCTTGGTGAACTATCAGATTATAAAGATGCCAGTAAGAAGATGGACGAAAAAGGTCCATGGTGGAAGTTTTGGTCTAAAGAGCTTGAATCATCTCCTGAGGTGATTTTCTTCCTTCCTTTTTTGCCACAGTCTCCGATCTTTTGCCTATATATTTTAATAGTTTGCATGTCATGCCTGGTATGCCAATTGAGATTTGAGTGTCAATACAAAACTGTCATGATCATCTATGTTGAACAATGTTTATGGTTACCATCTTATAATATGTGTTCATATTTGTATTCTTTCAGTCCGGCACAAGATTGGTGCAAGTTACATTTTGGCTTTTTGCAGGTTGAAAAACCTGGAAGACCTCTAGCAAGAGTCACTGGAGTAATCCGAGGAAGTGAAAATCCCAGCATATTTGTTCCAGCTAATGAACCCAGCAGTGGCCAGTGGTTTTATGTGGATATTCCCATGATTGCTCATGCATGTGGTTTGCCTGAAAATACTTTCTATATAGAAGATATAAATGAAGACAGCTCTGCAACAAATCCTTATCCTGTTCCAAAAGATGTCAATTCTTTGATCCATCACTCGGTCATGCCAGATGACCATCTAAAATACACCGTTACATGGTTAGTTCTTGTGAACATTCCTATTTGTACGTTGGGTATTTGGATTCTATAATAATCCATACACCTTTATTTAACACGTTGGTCAAGCTCTATCTAATTGATAAATGTTCTCTTCCATTCAGTTATAGTTTTTCTTGTACTGCTATTACTGGAAATATTAGGCTTTGTGATAAGAACTGCTGTTTGCATCTAGAAAGTATGAGGGTAAATCCTGGCTGCATCTGATGCTCACTATTGCCTTTAAGTTCATTGAGCTACAAATCCATTATGTATTGTTTGACTTCGACCTTGCCAAACCATGATAGCTCATCTTCTTACCAGTCATACATGTCTGAATGTGGGAAAGTCATCTCATATTTTGTTCTTGAACTTCTCATCCATTGTGAATCTAAATTTTTTGGTTCTGACTACTGAGAGCTGTGAAACTAAATCTTTAACCTATACACATTTTATACTGGATTAATGAATGGGCTTGTTTATATTTGAGCTATAAGCTTTATTTGGATGGATCAGCCTTGTATCGTTTGGAAATTATGAATCTATTAATTCCGTTTACATTATTACCATTGGTGCTGCACTGATATCACTTTACTGGTGTGCTGAGTGCTGACCCACTATCTAATATTTTGACTGGCAAGCTAGGATTTGACTGATATCAGATATATGATAAGTATTTCATGCACCTTGGTGTCTAGGCACTCAAATCAATTCCCAGTTGCTGTGCTTTGAGATTTATGACATTTGATGTGTATCTTTATATACCCTAAAAAGGTGTATTTGATATATTGAACTCCTCAAAAGGCTAAATCATGTGTCAGTTCAAAACTTACTTGTCATAAATATAACAATTAACAAGCACATGGAACATTTCATACTGGAACTCCAAAATACGAATTGGTACGGTGCAAGCATGTGTTAGACAAATATTAGGTGGGTAAATTGCAGTGAATTTAATTATTTCTTATCGGCATCTTTATACGTTATAACTGCTTGCATGTTTGCTGTTATTAGGTACACTCTTTCTGTTGCTGTGACTTACATGGCTGCAAAGCGGATTAAGGCAAAGAAGGTTAGGTTATAGGCTTATAGCAGGGGTTAGCATAAATTTCCTACACCTTTGTACTTATGAGCTGTGAAGCCTGTGTTCCTGTTGCTTTGGAAGGCGTTGTCCAAAGTATTGCATCTTGCACCTCTGGCAATAAGCATATTATTGTTTTCGCATTTGAAATGCGCGTCTTGGAGGAGAAAACAGTTTTTTTGTTGGCCAACTGCCTACATTGCATTGACAGGGAGGCCTGTATATTACTCTGAATATTTTTGATAGGGTTGCGATTTTTGTAGATTCTCTTGTTGTTAGCCTTTTCGTTGACTGATCCATGAGGGACTGGTGCGCCGGCTGGCCCATAAGCTGAAACGACAATTCAATTTCGACCGGCAGACAGTTGCTGCAAGGCCATCAGAGCAGAAACAGACTAATATCCAGATGGCGCTGCATTAGTGGTTTCACAGTACTTTCCAATTTGTTTTAAATAAAGTACTTGCCAAATTTCTATCTGGAATAACTTAACACAGCATCAAACCTCTTGAGAGTGTGGCTTCACTGCTGCCTCTGTCAAGTGTATGTGTATGTCTATGTCTATGTGTTCATCTCGACTACAGCAAATCAAATTCATCTCAATTGCAGTCAATCAAACTGATTCTACTTTTGTATGTCCTCTGGACCTCTCATTACAGAAAAAGAGAGCATTGAAACAGATGGATCCCATCTTTCCATGGTGCAGAGCAGGTGTGATTGTGTGAAGGGGAAAATCCGGAGTGATTGTGTGAACGGGAAAAGGGTTGGCTCATTGGCTGCCTGTGCCCTACGTGTGTGTGCGCTCTGGCTAAAGCAGATCAACATTGCATGTGCCCACGGTGGTAGTGTGGTACCTTCAGGAGTTGATGCTGCCCTGCTAGTACACCGTGCTACCACTTCAATAGCCATCTTTATATGCTCGTACGCTGCTGTCCAGCTCTGAACCTAATCCACTCAAATCAAACTACTAATTTCCTTGCCTGGCAATGACACTCTGTGGTTAACTCCCGCCATTTATTAGCACCAGCCGGTACCCTTAAACCACCTAATGACAATGGGACGGACACCCGTAAACGGTAAACATTTCTTCACCAGCCACAGGCCACAACTACCCAAGTAGAGGACATGTACACGTTTTGGACTTATCAATCGCCACACATAGGATTCTTTTCTCTGGAGCATCTTGTGGTTAGCAATGTGAAATGTGTCCATGACCCGTAACTCTCAGGGTACATAAGGTCACATGAGCTGAAGATTGCAACTGCAGTGTGATGGCACATTGGCACGGTGAGGTGATGGCTGAGCCTGAGAGGCCGGTGAAACGAAGATAGATCGGTTTCGTTCACTGAGCAGCAGGCAACAGCAGGGAGGGAGACAAATCTGAAAGGAATCCAAAATGTCAAGGCGTAGCCGTCCTAGTTCTCGGAGCTGGAATCATGGCAGACTGGACTGGCATGCCCAGCTTCTTCCTTGAATATTTTGTCAATAAAGCAGGCCAATACCTCTCCACTTTACTTCTCCCATGGCAGCGCACAAAGGAGGCCAATAAATACATTTGTTGCTTTGCACTAGGATGAGTTTGATTCTATTGGTTCGGCTGATGAGCTAGATAAAACAGTTTTGGACAGTGCCTCGAAAAGGTTAAAAAATATGATAAAACGGTTTTGAGATCTTTAAAAAGAATCGCTGTAAGGGCATCTTCAATGGTACCATATCAGCTAGATATAAGAAGTCCAACTCATCTTTTTGTCTATGTGGAGGAGAGAAGAAGAGAAGAGAGATAAAAACTAGCTGTTAACTAATAGTCCGTCTATAGCAGATTACAAGGTGCATTGCATCTATCACATAGACTCATATTAAATTTAATAGCCAATGCTATAGTTAATCTATTGAAGATGTTGTCTATAAGCTATCTATATGACATGGAGCTTTCTTATAGTCAGTAGTTGGTTATATCATTGAAGATGTCTTAAGGATATGTTTGACGGTGGACCCATTTAAAGCTTATTTGTTGTACCAACACTATAGAAGTAAGGTACTTTGATAAGTAAAAACTGCAAAACTGTCGAAACTGTAAAATATATGCATAACCAATTCGACCAGCAAAACTGCAAAAACCAAGATTTACAGATATTTATTACACCTGGTTTAACTGAATTTCTCTGTAAAAATTCTGCGTACAAACAGACTAATAACGGGAGCAATCAGTTTGGCGTTTGCCGCACATGCCAGGTTGGCCCACTGACGTGTGCCTCCATCACTCCAGTGAAAAAAATGAACCATGGGGCCAAAAAAAGTAGCAACAAAAAAAAAAAAAGTATCCAAGAGAAACAAAGTACCCCTCCCTTGTCCCTTCACCCTTCCCCCCTTCCCTTCGAGAGCTTCAGTTCGAGGGACAAGACTACGCGAGAACTATCCTCTCCTCTCGCCGGCGGTATCCCCTCCCTCTCCGCTCCTCCCTGCTGCGCGGCTGCGCCCGAGGGCAAGGCCTCGAAGTCGCGAACCATAGGGCCTGAATTGGACTTGCCGTGCCTCCGCCGCCCTCGCTCTTCTCGGCTGCCTCCGTTTCCCCCGCCGCGCCGGCGCCGCCTGCCGCTCCTCCGAAGCCCGACATGCAAGCGGCGGCGCCCGATTCTTCTTCCCTGTCTTCCTCAAGATATCCGGCGACTCAGTACTCAGTAGGTACCGGAGATCCTGACCTTTTGCACATGAACATTCAAGGGAGCACGGGCAGCTGCCCCCTGCCAGGGGACGGTGGATCCGCCAATGACTGGAGGAGGCGTCAGGAGTGGCGTGTTTCTTTCGGTGCCATGTAATTGTTTTTTTTATTCACTGCTTAGTCGATGGGGCAGTTCTGCATTTGCTGGTTGGAATGGGTGTCACTGTGTTCTTGCTTGCTGGAGACGATGATGGAATTGAGATTTTACTGGGCGACCACATTTGCCATTGTATTTTCTGAAGCATGTGTGTTCGAAAGAACCAAATTCATGTGCTGCTTTTGGTACGAAATTGCCCTGCTGCTCAGGTTTGAGAAATTGTTTTGTGCCTGAAACTTTGGACAGGCCTCGCTATTGGCCTGATCAAGTTCTTAGCGTTAAAGTACAGTTGCTTCTTTATAGAAGACATCGAGCTTTCTTGACATTCTTGAGGGAAAAAAAGGTGCTGTGAGATTATTTTCGTAGTAAGGAGAGTAGGAAACTGCTAAGCCAGCCCTCCTCCATAGATATGAAACTTGTGTTGGTTATGTTTATACACCTTAACTTTGCGTGCCAGTATCATTTGTTAATAACTGAAATATATGTTCTGTTCATGTGATCATTTGCTTTGTTAGTGTAAGCTCATTAAAATGTGGGCTTAAGCAGCTTCCATTTTTCCTTGCTAGGTTCTGCAGTCTATTTGATGGATGGTTGAAACCATTGGCCGCAGGGAAAATCTTAATAGAGGCAGACCTGGCATTGTTTATCTAAATTAAGTAAAATTATCCCAAAAGCAGAAGATGTCTGCGATTATGTTATGCACTTGCAGTGGGGGCCAATCCAAGTTTGAAGAGCTACCTCGATCTCCTGAATCTCTTGCAACACGGGATTTTTCAGCAAATGGTTCTTCAAGGATAGGAAATCAAGAAGCGATGCTTGATGATAGCCACGTAAATGAAGTGGAATCAGATCTAAGAGAGACCCTTTCACTAAATTATGAGGTTTGGCTGAACCTTTCTCTCTTCAAGGAAGAGATGCTGATTTGCTCACTGTTACATTTTGGTTTGCTTATGTAACAGGAAGCGCGGGCTTTGCTTGGTAGATTGGAACATCAGAGAGGAAACTTTGGTGCAGCATTGCAAGTTCTTCAGGGAATTGATATAAGAAGCCTGAAACCACGAATGATCAGTGCAATTGCTGAAAGCATCAAGCCTAGAGGTCATCCACGTTCCTCAAGAAGGAAAGCCTCTCAAGTGAATGGAATGCTAATGCATATGTCGATGCATTCTGTAAGTTTGCTTATAGAGGCCATATTGCTTAAAGCAAAGTCTCTGGAAGGCCTTGGTAGAGTAACAGGTATTAACTGGATTTTTCTTCTTGTTTTACTCGAGCATCACCATTTGAAATTTAGAAAGTATTCCCAGAAGCTTTATGGAAATACTGTTCTCCTAATATATGTGGGCTTAGTCTCCTTATTTGTAAGATTAAATTGAAATTTAAACATATTTATTGGACAAAGCCAAACTGCTGAGTTATTTGCCTGCACATATACAAGTGAATACACATACACTTCAAGTGAAACGGGACTATAATTATATTGATAATTTATCCATCTTGACATGGCAGAAGCTGCAGAAGAATGCAGAACAATCATAGACATTGTAGAGTCTGCATGGCCATATGGTGTTCCTGAAGGTACTTATGAAGACTGTAAGCTGATAGAAATGTTCCACTCAGCACTAGAATATCTTCCTAAGCTATGGATGAGAAGTGGCTGTTTTGAGGACGCAATCATTGCCTATCGGAGGTCTCTTGCAAAGCCATGGAATTTGGACTCTCAAAGGTCTGCCAATTTACAAAAAGACTTAGCAGTGACTTTGCTGTATTGTGGTGTTGAAGTGAAGTTTTCTCAAGAATTCAATGAACAACACAACCTGGTGACCCCTGGGAACAATGTTGAGGAAGCAACTTTGCTGTTGCTCATGCTTGCAAGGAAGGTAACCATCCAAGAAATAAAGTGGGATCCTGATCTTGTGAATCATTTGATGTATTCACTATCATTATCAGGTCATTATGAAATCTTGGCCATCTATCTAGAAATGTTGTTGCCTGGAACTTACAACAGATCAGAAAGATGGTATATTCTTGCACTTTGCTACAGCGCAGCTGGCATGGATGATAGTGCTTTAAACATTATAAGGAATGGATTTCGTGTATTAGAAAGGAAGGGAAACCCTAATATTCCATCTCTTCTTTTAGGAGCCAAACTATGCTGTAAAAACCCAAAGCATGCTTCTGAAGGAATAATATTTGCAAATAAAGCTATGAAGTCTTTCAGAAGTCATGATATGCATTTTATCAGTGTTGTATATCATTTTCTTGGTGTTTGTTATGGGCCTTTTGCTAGGTCCTCCACTTCTCACATAGAAAAATTGACATTGCAAGATGATGCAATCAGGCTGCTGCAAGACGCTGCTGCAATGGCCAAGTGCAATCCTGAAATAATGTATAGCCTTGCTTGGGAAAATGCAATGCAACGTAAACTGAATGCAGCTGCGGAAAGTGCAACGGCATGTCTTGAGATGGTGACAGGAAGTTCAGTTAGCGCATGGAAATTGTTAATTCTTGTGTTGTCTGCACAACAGAATTTACGAGAAGCTGAAGCGGTAGCGGATATTTCAATTGATGAAGCTGAGAAAGAGGATCAGATGGGTATTTTGAGGCTAAAAGCACAAATTCAGGCCTCTCGTGGACAATTCAAGTCTGCGGTGGAATCTTTCAGGGTTTTGCTTGCAATCATTCAAGCAAAGAAGGAAGTCTGGAAATTGACGCCTTATGACAAGGTACAGCCCCTTCTTTTTGGAACTCAAACGTTATGTCATGCTTCTCCTTTATTCATTATCCACTTGGCCTACACAGGTTAAATCCCTGAAGAAGTTAGAGATGGAAACATGGTTAGATTTGGCGTCAATATACACAAAGCTTGAAGCATGGCGTGACTCAGACATCTGCCTTGACAAAGCTAAATCCATCAATTTCTTCTCTCCCAAGTGCTGGCATGTCAGAGGTAAATACTCTCAACTACTTGACTTCACTATTGTTTTCAATAATGATAGGATTTGTGACTCGAACGTCTGTCTTAACGAAGCCAAATCCATCAATTTCTTCACAGATTCTCATGAAGCCTGGTATATATTCTACTTATATTTATCGTTGTTCAAGAAGTTAGATGCATATTTTTAAGAAAAAAGGTTTTACCTGGCTTTATTAGAAAGAATAGACAGTTTTACCAAAACCACTCCACTAGGTGCCAATACCCAGGCTTCCATGTATCAAGCCATGAACGCCAATTTTCATCAGCCAATATCAAATTTACAAGTTGCATGCCTATTGATGACACAAGTATCTTTTTTTTTTTTTGTCAAACACTTATGTTGAAAGATCATTCCGCACTCGAACAAGGCAACCATCTCTGTAAAAAAATAAGACATACATTGTATTATAAAATGCATTGTATTTATTTTGCAATATTTTAAGCTGCATGTGCTTCAAGAACTTCATTGGGTCTTAAGTAGCTGGAAATTAAAATAGAGGCTTTCTCCCTGAAACTTCATTAATACCTTAGACCTAGTTCAGTTAAATTTTGTTTGCAACTTTGTGGTGAACTATCATTGCATTATAAATCAACCGCTGCACGGTTTTATGCCTACTATGTTCGTTCCATGTCAGAAGGGCTAATTGTACTGATACCATTTCAGGCCTTCAATTGGAGGCTCAATCCTTGCACCAAGAAGCCCTGATGGTATTCTCATTCTCCCTCTCCATCAATCCAGATTATGTCCCTAGCATGGTTTCTATGGCAGCGATTCTAAGAAATGTTGGAGGGAAATCATTATCAATCGCAAAAACTTTCCTGCACAACGCCCTCCGTTTAGAGCCTACAAGCCATGAAGCCTGGTTGGGTCTTGGGCTTGTCTTGAAATCTGAAGGATCACTGCTTGAGGCCGCCGACTGCTTCCAAGCGGCATACGAGCTCCGAGAATTATCCCCGATTCAGGACTTCTCCGAGCAACTCCCTGTCATGATGCATTAGCAACCTGCATGCCTGCAACCCATAGCCACAAAACATGTTCGTGTTTGCAAAAAGAACTTATCTTCCCTCCCAAGGTGCTCTATCTTTGAACCGGTACTGCACTACCGTAGAAATTATGTGAATGGTATAGATAGATGATTAATGTTTCTGTTGCAATATTAGGGCCCTTCAGTGTACATCCTTACCAATTTTGTTCTCGCTTGGAGGTAGCAAAAATAAATATGATCTATATCACTTATTAGATTTTTTTTCCAGATACTGAATATTACTCCAATATTAGCACTAAATCCATTTACCTGTGTAGTTGTGTATGGGTCAGCACTCAGCAGACAGGAAATTATCACTGCAAGATTGCAAGTATGGTGAGGGTTTGCATTTATCGATGATAATCAACCATATCACGACATTAAGTGACGGGGCCTCAAATTTGTTTACCTTTGAAACCCGTTAGGTGGAACAGCACTAGTCCCTGAAACAGTATGCTAGTGCACGCATCACTTAGCTGGATCATCACATACAATAACATAAGAGCTTTATTATAGCAAAAGGTAGTATCAAAGTCGGATACCAAGCTTACAATTCTAAGCCGACAGCAGTTTATATTACAGCAAAAGGATTGGCATTAAGGCGAAAGTTGCGCCATGACATTAGCGATAATCCTAAACTAAGCATGCAACTTCCGGACTGTAGGAGAGCTTAATTCTAGTTTGGGACATCGAAGGCAGGATCGCCTTCCTTATGGCAAGCATAATCTCCATCCTCGATACCTTTGTAATCTAAAAAAGTGAGTGGGTGCGAGAGTAAGAGTAAGTGCGCAATCAAACCGCACTTGCAAGTTAACACCATTCTTAATGCAAAATAGTGATAAAGGTTATATAGTGGAGGTTTGGATATTTTATTTGCAGAAATACCAATTTTAGAATTAACATATATAAAATCCTATACCTAGCTATTTTCAAAAGGACATCTCCAAAAGATGTCGAGGAAAGAGTATATCAATATTCAGCAAATCATATCCCTTGTCACACAGGCATCACCCTTGCCACACAGGCTTCCCTCTTATGCCACACAGGCACGTTTCACCCCGCATCCCATCTTCTTTCTCCCACCATCATTCCGGGTCGGCAAACCCCGTTGCGGACCACTATCTTTCCTGAGTTTCAGCGAACTAGTGACCTAACCCAACTCAATGATTGCCGTTTCACGGATGGCATTGGTCACTGGCGTTCACCCCGGTAGACAGGGTCAGATCTCTACACATGAAACGGCATGAAACACCTTTACCTCAGGATTGGTTACAGGCTACACAAGCCCAGGCTACACAAGCCTTTCAGGTTACACAAACCTATATTTGGATACACAATCCACCAATCCCGCGCCCCGCGCGATGGCCACGCGTTGTGGTGTGATGGACCATAAGCTTACACAAAGGGTATGGTTGGCGGATTTCCGTTGTGCCCAACTCCCAGACGAGCCCAAACTCCATCTAGATTCTACCTTCTCATTATCATTACCTCTTACATAGATATTTATCATACAGATAATTTCTCTGGGTCCACCCTGCCTAACACCCTTCTCTTCCCTCATTCCCATCCCTATTTCCCGTTTCCACATACCCAGACAGCAAACCACACAGCAACACTTCAAATCATGCAAACAAAGCCCATCATGATCAATGTATGTAATGTATCATGTCCACCGGTAAGTTTTGGCTTACTAGTGCGGGATTGGTTACCCGATTAAATCAGTAGACCTAAGTATGTCTAAGCAGCTTTTACCCAAAACTAAAGAGTTTAAGGGCGTGTTTGGTTGGACGCCAACGCTCGCCGTGCCAAATCCGCGGCGTTGACCGCGATTTTGTCGCCGTTTGGTTCGTCGCCATTGCTCGGCGCGCCATCGGCGTCCCGCCTTCGGCTTGGCATTGTCGGTAACGGAGGCGCGCGTTAGCGCGCCATCCGATGGCGCCGATTCCGCCGCCAACGGATGGCACGGCGCGGACGCGCGCCCTGAGATGGCACGGCGCGCGGCGGCCTCCAATCAAACACGCCATAAATATTTTTATATTTTATGTGGACAATCAAGCATACATGACATCAAGGAATCATGTTGGTTGAAAATATATTCATCAAAGACAGGACATGATATCATCATTATTAACAAATAGGCATTATCAAATCGTAGCAAGCATGCACTTTATAATTAAAACAAGATATTTTTAGGAAAAACTGGGAATAATCATGAGCTATAGTGTTAACTCGCCTTGAGTATCTGAGGACTGAATATGGCTACCCTCTGGATACTCTTCCTCAGGAACTGGGTCCTCTGTTAAGAGCAGCGATATCGAGTTATAAAATGATCTAAATAAATCGTGATGGCGAATGCAGGGCTGGACAGTGGTTGTAAACGGAAATGCTAAGTTAGTGATCTGGAGTTGACAAGTATAAATTTACTAAAACACCCCTAGGTATATTTCTATTTGGGAAAGGCGAAATTATCTATACTTAGGTCTTCTTTAATATATTGAGGGCCTCTTCTATTGACCAAATCCTAATTTCATAATTTTCCCAGGGTGTGGAGTAATTCTAATGTTTTCTAGAATTTACTAGAAATTTTCTGAGGTGATATGTTATTTTTAATAATTATAAATGAATTTCTAGGATTTTCTATTAACCAAATCTCTAGAAAAGTATTTGGAACAGTACTGAGCCTAGCCCAGCACTGTGCGCCAGATGCAGGGCGGCACAGCCCGCCCAACAGCGCTGCGATCCGGACCGAGCCGGCCCATTTGGCCATCGGCCCAACCATAGCGCGGCGCCCCTGTGGGGCAGCGACGTCGGAGGCGTATTCCGACAGGGCGCCTCCACTCATCCTGACAAACGGGGCCAGAGGCCCACGGACAGCGGCACAGCGAGGCAGCGGAGAGAGAGAGACAGAGACGGAGAGGGAGGCTAACGCGTGGGACCCAACCCTCAGCGAAACACCAACGGGCAAAACAGGAAATGATGACGCCATGATGACATCACCATGACGTCTGTCTTCTTCCTCCCGCCGGCGTGCGGTCCGAACAGCCAAACTCCGTCTCGCCGGCGCTACAAGGCATCTCTCTAGGTGTGCATGCTACCTACGGGTTCCGCTTGACGACGCGGACCTATTGGTACCCTTAGGACTCCTTAGGATGGCTGAACACGACGGCGGCGTTGTCGGCGGCGGCGGAGCGGCTCGGTAAAAAGCGGTGACGGCAAACCACACGGTTTTGGGTCAAATTGATGGGCGCTCAAGCTTCGGGACGGCGCGAGAAGGCTTACCGTGGCCTTAGCGAGGACGGAGCGGCCTTGGTTAGGCTTGGCGACGTACGGTCCCGAATTGACTCCGAGCAGGGCAACGACGGCAGAGCGCCCTGGCGATCCACTGGCCAAATTAACCGAGGCGAAATGCTCAGGAGACCATAGGGATCCTTAGAGCGAACCGAATTGGAAAATAAAGTACCATGGATGAAGAACTCGTCGACGATCGAAACGACGCGAACAACTCCGGCGAGCAATTCCGGCCGGTTCAGGGGCTCCGGCGGCTCGAGCGTCGAGTAGCGAGCTTATGGCGGCTTTGCGAACATGATGAAAGGATTTAGATGGCTCGGTTGTGGTTCGAACGAAGGAAACCAGGACATGTTGGCTAGGCTAGGGTTTTTATACCCGCTCAGGGGCGGTGGAGGCGGGTCCCAGCGAAGCCAGCTCACGGGGCTTAAGCGGTGGCGTCTACGTGTAGGAACCAGCTTGCTCTAGCGTAGCCCGGTTGCATGGCCCCGGCAGTGAGGTGGAGCACCGGGGAGAAGCGGCGCTGGCTTCGACAAGGGATAAGCGAGAGCACAGTGAGGGGATAGGAGGGAGCAACAGTGAGCTGAGAGAGAGATGAGCTGGACCAAGATTCAGCCCAAGTTTGGCCCAAATGAAGCCCAGCACGGAAGCTATGTTGATTTTCACCAATTTCCATTAGAATTTTTGAATTTCAGTGATTTTTATAATCAGGATTTGAATTTTAAATCCTAGCTTGAATAGGTTTCAAATTGGGCAAATTTTTGGGTGTTACATTAAGAAAAGTCATGCCAATTTAATTTAGGATCATTTATTAGGATCTCAAAAGTTGATGATAGAAATATAAATTGGCAGTTACGCTTTCCCTTTCCAGCACTTTTTCTATGTTTTTTTAAGAGAAAATTAGATACACGTAATTGCAAGCTTGTATTTCGATTAATGCCACTATTAAGTTGAAAACCCGCTAGATGCCACTTCTAAGTTGGAACTTCTTCAATATATGTCGTTATGAAAATTTCGTGACTAAACCGCTCCTCCATTTTCTTCTTCCTCCAACAATCCTTACTCTCTCTCCTTCCTCTTCAACTTCGCCGATGCCCAGCTCCTCTTCCTCATTTTTCCATCGCAATGACCATCAATACATCTTTTTTCGTCGCAATGACCGCTACCAATCATCCATGTCTCTCACCCTCAACTCTTCATCATATGCCTCTCACCCTCAACTCTTCAATACATGCCATTATAAAAATTTCATGACCAGATCATTTCTCCATTTTCTTCTTCCTCCAACAATCCTTCCTATCTTTCTTGTCTCTTCAACTCCACCGACCGGCCAATTCCTCTTTTTTCCTCGCAATGATCGGCCAACAATCATCATTATCTCTCACCCTCAACTTATGGCTCCGACAAGCTCATCATTGTCTCCCACCCTCAACTCTTCAATATATGCCTCCCACCCTTAACTCTTCATTATAAAAATTTCATACAAAATCGTTCCTCCTTTTTTCTTCCTCCAACAGTCCTTCCTATCTCTCCTGCCATTATGAAAACTTCATACAAAATCGTTCCTCCTTTTTTCTTCCTCCAACGATCCTTCCTATCTCTCCCGCCTCTTCATAAGAAGACGCCTAGCTTCTCTCTTTTTTTCCCCACCAGCTCCTCTTACTTCAACGCCCAACTCCTCTTCCACTACTTTTTCCTCGGGATGAATGACTGGCCAGCAATCATCCTAGTCTCTCACCCTCAACTCTGGCAAACTCCTCTTCCTCTTATTCCCTCGAGATGACCAACCAATTCCTCTTTTTTCAACCATCCTTGGTGAGATCCTATACTCTCACCCTCAACTTTGGCCAACTCCTCTTCCTCTTTTTTCCTCGAGATGACCAACCAATTCCTCTTTTTTTCAATCAGCCTTGGTGAGATCCTAGTCTCTCACCCTCAACTCTGGCCAACTCCTCTTCCTCTTTTTTCCTCGCGACCAATTCCTCTTCTTTTTTCCCCTCAAGATAACCGGCCAGCAACCATCCTCGGCTCTCACCCTCAAGTCTGGCTGTAGCAAAACTGCAAGAGGCAGCTCCAACGGACTGCGGGTGGAGGATGGATATGGAGGCAGCTCTGGCCAACCGTGGGTCGAGGAGGGTAAGGGGAGCTCACAGTGTTTGGGCTCACCGCGACCGGCTATAACTTATCAGAGCTGGAATCTGGATTCATTTCATTGACCCCGGGCCAAACCATCCGTTGGTCAATGTCTGACTATGATAGGTAAAACAAATTTTCAGGAAACAAGTTTCCAGCATAAAAACATCCAAGCTTACACCTCAAATTCAAATTTCCAAACAAGTCTAAACTAATATTTGAGCAACTTCTTAATAAAATCGCTTGTCTTTCAAACATTGATACTGTGTCAAACACTACAGACTGCCTTCCAGGCAAGCCAGTGTTCTAGTGACTTTTTAAGGAACCTTACAAGTTACAAACCACGAGAACATGCACTCAGGATAAGATATTATGATTATAACAGAATTAATTAAAACATATATAATTTAAACAAACCACTAACCAGCACAAACAAAAATAAAGCATGTTTGCCTTCAAATGTTCATTTTTCTTACGAAATTAAGTATGCCGTCGGCCAGGAATCTCAACAAAGTATTCAGCGAATCAACCATCAAAACTGACTTACGAAGTTCATGAGACCAACCCAGAATGGTGGTACATATCTTCTAAAGCATAAACAAACAAAATAAGCGATAGGAACTATCTCTACTCAGCAGCAGCCTCCTGCCCTGCCATGGCCTCATCTCCTTCAGCAGGCCTCTCCAGCTTCACCCCAACATCCTCCTTGTAGTCACCATGCACCTGGAATGTCAACAACAAACATTAACATCAATCAACATGGTTATGAATTAACATGAAACTGATTGTGAAAATCATCGTCAATATGCTTCTGAGACAGTTACCTCCATGAGCTTCCCCAGGTCAAATTTTGGAGCCTTCAAGATCTTCACCTTGCGGATGAACACATTCTGAAGAGGGAATATGCTGGAAGTCGCCTTCTCAATCTCCTTGCCAATGACCTCAGGAATAAACTTTGATACCAGCTCTTTCAAGTCACAGGTTGAAGCCTGGTTTGCCATAATCTCAACCATCTTGCGCCGAATCTACTCCCAGAACACAGAGCAAATATTGTAAAGCAGTTGACAATTTGGTACCATTGCACATAAGATTAAAAGAGCAAAGAGAAAATGCGAGGCTAACTAATTCACCTGTCTGATTTGGCTGGCTTGGGCGTAGCAAGTGCGCTTCACTTGGTTGGGACGTCTCTTAGTGAAGCCAATACAGAACAGACGAAGCATATAGCTGTCAGTTGTTTTGACATCGACATGAGCCTCAATGAGGGTCTGCCACTTCCTCACCAAGGACCTGAGCTTGTCTGTAGTGAAATCCATACCCTATCAAGAGAAAAGGTGTTAAGCACAATAAACTGTGGCATCACAGCGGTAACCGAGTGTATTTCAGAAAGAAAAGTGTTTACCCAGAAGTTTGTTAGCACATTCTTCCCTTGCACATCCTCCGCACGAAGTCTGATCTTCCTGTAAGCTTGATCCTCATCATTCTGAAGATCAGCTAAGGATACCTCAAAAACTCTGTGCTTCAAACCATCAGAAGCAATCTAAAGGGGAAAAGTTATACAAATAAGCGAATAATCATCAAGCATTGACAGTCTAATACAACTCCACAATACAGGTTAAATAAAGATTGCAAGGCATAAGAAACGTACAATGGAAAAAAGGAAGGACACAAGACAAGTGGGCTACACTCAGTGATAAGCTCTCAACGAATTATGTATCCCTCAATAGCAAAGCTGGAACCTAGAAACAAAATTCTGTAACCAATGCAATACAGGAATCAATGGCAATAGTTGATTCTTTATCAGAATGTTATGTACCACTTAAAAAAATGAAAAAGAACCTAATCGGTAGGAATTAAACATGTAAGCTGCAATGCAATGCGTGCCACAAGTAGTGGAGCTAGAGGCACAATTGGACTACACACGTGGATTTGAACCTCTAGGAATCAAACAGCAATATTTGGACAATTTGATGGTAAGCAAATCGTATTCTACAACCACTCCAAACCAATCAACAGGACCGAAACATCATATATAACAAGATCATCTAGGCAGTCATCTACCATCAGATATTTAAAACGAGCCATCAGCCATGTCTGGTCCAAACCCACATATTTAAATGTTTATCCTTCGAATCCTTCGACACTTCTTCTAACCCCTTTATAACGCATGCATACGACGATACTTTCGTAAACTGCAAACACTACCGTCCGCATCAATGAGTGATAAGCAGACATGCATATGCCCACAATGAAGCGACTAAGCGTCCGCGTCGGCGCGTCCCTAGGGCAAAAACGTATCAGGGAAGTGTAAATTCACGCGTAGGAAAACGGGAAGAGCACACGAACCCTTGTGCCCTGTGTCCTGGACACGAGTGTCTTCCCGACGCTGCGCGTGGTGAAGACCGACGGGGCCTTGATGTCATACCAGTCCTTCTTGGCGAACGGATCGACGCTGCAGAAGCACCAAGAAGCCGAGAGCCCGCATCAGAACCCCGACGCAAAAGAAAAACGAAAACGAAAACGAAAAGAGTAATCTTGGATCTCGGTGTGGAAGAGTGAGAGGATGTGTGGGTGTGGAGGGGTGGTGGGGGCCTGGGGGGGGACGCTCACATCTTCTTCTTTCCGCCCTTCTTGCCCTTCGAGATACGCTTGTTCTTCCCCACCGCCATGACTGCCGCACGCGGTCCTGGTGCTGCTGGACTGGCAGTGGCGGCGCTGCCACGGCGGGTGTGGTTTTGAGCGTCGGGGCTGGCCGGCTGCGTGGGCGCGGAGAGGAAACCCTAACTTGGCGTGGGTGCTTATATAGTCGCTCCTCGAGGGTTCCGGGGTTTGATCGTGCGGTCGGGAGCGGCGTTCGTGTGGATGGAAGGATGCGATGCGTCGTGGTCCATCAGGGCGCTTTGAAGGTTAGCTTGGCTAAGCGAATTTGTTACTGTACTAGCATTAATTTTAATCGAAATTAAAAAAAAAATTGCCCGTTTAAAAAAATTAAAAAATAGCATCCTAGCGCCCGTTCAACGGGCGCTATATAATAATCGCCCGATAGACGGGCGTTATTAAAACCTCTGATACAAGAGAGCCGAACCAACGGGCGTGTAATGGCGGCAACGGTCGCAGTCAATAATCGCCCGTTGGACGGGCGTTTTATCACTATTCGAAAAAAACCGCCCGTTAGACAGGCGTTTTATACGGTGCGGGAATGGATCGCCTGTTGAATGGCGCTAATTATCGCTTAACCCACATGGCCGCCGTGGCCGGATCAACCTGATAGTCATTTGCCACTTGCAGTGCAAGCAGAAAAGAGAGGAGAGAAGGAGGAAGAGAGAAGAGGGAGAGGAGGGAGAAGAGGAGAGGAGGGGGAAGAGAGAAGAGGGTGAGGAGGGAGAAGAGAAGGGGAAAAAAAAAGGTAATTTTAAAACTCTGTTATATTTATGTGAGCTTCTGCGGTTCGAAGCTTATGGAGACACGATATTTATAGATGGAAAGGGTACCACACTGTCACGGTGAGAAGAGATAAATGTTAAGTATTTTTTAAGCAATAATTCACGTATACTGTTCGTGAAATTGACCAGTCACTGTCAACACTGTTAATCCCACCCCTTTCTCTCTCCGTCGGTGCAAACATGTCCTTCCGCGTGTCCTATCTCTCTCCGTCGGTGGACACTGCAGCCGGAAGCGACGTGACAGCACAAATAGCAACAGATTCTACGCAGTGCTTATACAAAGTGTCAAAGCGACATGACAAAGACAAAGAGACAAAAGTCGATCACACGGTGTTCGTACACGAGCTTATACACGGTGTTTAAAAAGCGACTTCGCCCACGCTACCGATACGAATCCGATGTCAATTTCCTTTAAATGGAGCACCCGGTGCCCACGAATCTCGCACCACACTAACACCCATAGCACATATCTAGTTTTTGAACACTCGTCAATTGCACAAGAACTGTATCTTCAATCGTTTCGGAGGTGGTCTCTTATTTCATTCCGTTTAATTGTGACAATATTTTTTATTTTATTCTGTTCAACCTACTTATATGTGTGTTATATATGTTTCATCGTCCTTGTTATGTGTAGTAGATGGATAACGTGCATACTACTACTCGTCCATTTGTGCCACCTAGATGGTGGCTTTCATATGGCCCAGGAGTTGAAGCACACGAACCCTCCGAAGATTTGCCGATCGTGTCGAGAGCTCACTACAACACAAATCCTCGATGCTTAGAGATCCGAGTTCTATAGAGGATGGCGCGGTGCCTCCACGGGATCGACACTGTCGTGCTGATTTATGATCGTGTTGCGAGATGGTTTTACGGGTAGTAGGTTTTACCGATGTCCCATGTTTGAGGTGTGTATACCATCAAAATTAACCATATTAGGTTAATAAAGGTTATTCAAATAAACTCGATTTTTGCGGGCACATGATTGTGGCTTTACAAAATGGATGGATGATCCATACCCCATGGTCGCATCTACATACATAGACTATCTGCACGGAAGAATACAAGCGATTCTGATGTCGAGTAAATGGTCTATTGACTGTGCAAGCGGCAGTGGGAGCGAATGCGATTAGTTCTTAATCCACAATTTGAGGCGAACCCCCATGCACCAATTATAAATGCCTTTGTGGATGTCACTACCCGACAATCCGAACGAATTTAGCGCTTCTAAGCGAAATAAATTTGAGAGAGCGAGGCACATCGAAGATCCGACTTCGAGAAAACCTTTCATGCAAAGACTTTCGGTGGTGCATTTGTCCATGTCATTTTCCGGATCAAGCGGCTTAAACGGATGCGTGCTTGTATTCGATCGAAGTCGAAACAAATAAAGTGTCATTTTACCTTCTCTTATCATTCTCGGTTGTCACCGTCAAATTTTATGGTTTCTCACAACCGATGCTCAAATATTAAAATAAATTGATTAACGTGATACAAGTCATCGCACGTTATATGGATAAAACAATTTAACATATTAGCGCATCATAACTAAACCTAAACTTCCCACTCGCTTATGCGAATAATTTGCTCGCCGCTTCCCTTTTATAGCCGAAGCGTCCGTTAATTAAATTATCAACAAAACCTAATTAGCTTCCCTAATTAGCAATTTACAGTTGCATGAGCGTATTAGAGTTTTATGGTCGAGAATCCGATGGCACCGCACGAATTATTATTGTCGAGAATCCGATGGCGATGGCGATGCGAAATAGCGGTCTTTGGCGAGCGAATTGATGGCGATCCAAATCCGATGTAAAAACACTACGGTGTCTGCGTTTACACATAAAACGCCATCTTTGAATGGCGCTTTATATAAAACGCCCGATTGAGCAGCTATTTTAAATACCGCCATTGGCGGGCGCTATTTAAATACCGCCCACCGGACGGTATTGTTTAAATAGCGCTTTCTTTGGGCAGGCGTTTATAGTCGATCGCCCGTCCCGATGGGCGCCAGGATGTTATTTTTTTAATTTTTTTAAACGGCCAATTTTTTTTTAATTTCGATTTAAATTAATGCTAGTACAGTAAAAAATTCTTGGCTAAGCGGTGGCCTATTGGGCCTAATGGGAATGGGGAGGCCATACTGAAGACCATTATGGGCCTCAGCCCTTCCTAGGCCTACTAGGCTCTTTATTAATCGCTTGTTCGCTTGAGTTTGGAGAATATCTACGTATTATTAAGAGAGACGTTCATGAGCCGTATCTCGTTATCCAGGTATGGGCGAGAGTGAGTTTTTTGAAAAACTTAATTATATTTATTAATTATGGTTTTTAATGAATTTTGAATCAACTAATAAAATATTTTAAAATTTATAAACTAAGTGGAACAAATTCGCTTTTACAAACTGAAATTCACACATTTCACTATTTTAGATTTTAGAAGATAATCAGATATGTTAAATCTTGAGAATGACCTCTAAGAAGGGTCACGTTTGCAGATATAAGTACACGTAATTTTGATCGACGAACAAGCTTTGTGTGGTTTTACGCAGTGGATTATAATATGGACTTTGAAAAGATGACACCTTGAGTTTTAAGATACCAGAGCATTTGGTTCCGGTCGTTCTCGAGAGCTTGCGGAGCAATATTTACATTTTTAAGAAGCTGTTTTAAGAAGCCAAATCATTTAGCTTGTATTATAATCCAATAATCATTTGATCGTGCCTGTTTTTCAAAGCTTGCAAAGCGATTAGATTTTCGAAGAAGCCATTTTAAGAACCCAAATCATTTAGCTTGTATTATAATCTAACTATTGATTATAAGTTGAAAAGAAAAATGCTTGCCCATCGTGTACAATTACATCGTCAAATGTACATGCCTTGAACTCTAAAGTTGTCTTCTTTTTGTCTTATCTTACGTTATCTTACATTCTTATCTTTGACTTTGTATATAATGAAAAGATAAATTAAGATAAGATGAAAAGAAATACATCTAAGATTGACCATAAGGTGAAAGAATTTGTTCTTCGTGTTGCCTCCAGGTCAAAAGCACGCGTCCAATAGGCAACAGCAACAAAGGGCTGCGCAACTGTCATAATAATAGATGAGTCAATAGATAAGTTTTGATATTGAATATATGAAAATTTAGAACTAGAGTACTCTAAATTTTAGAGTCTACCTATAACAGATTCATAAATCTTGGAGTATTTTCCAAGCCAAATTTACCTAGTTTCTGTGAGCATGAGAAATGTTGCCTTTTAGCATTCTTGTTTTAACTTTTGATTTGTGTAACTGTTGTGTTCATCTCTAACTCTAATTGACGAGGTCAGACATTATATTTTCATCACCTAAAGGTTTGTTCTTTTCAATTGAAAGTACTGAAATTTTATTGAAAATTTATGACCCTTTGAAAGAGGGTTTGGAAAGTCCAAAAAAAATTTAAAATATTTTAAAAACTCTAAAAAAAATTAAAACTATAAGATGATTAAAAAAATTATATTGTTTGGCTTTAAAAAATGACAAGTTATATTTTCATTTAATTTAATTTGAAAAGAATAATGCCAAAATCAACCTTAACACGTGTTGGTGATTATGTAATTTTCCTATTTAATGTCGTAAATTTCGGCATGTCAATTTCTCTCATAACCGCAAAGTGGATAAATAGACACCATCTGATTCTGATTGCACGCACGACAAGGAATCCAAGACCATGAGGTTGAGGCTGCGCGTAATAACATACGTACGTACCATCCTTGCGCGAAGGACGGGCCCTGGTGCCTGTGCGGCGGAGGTGGCGGCGGCTGCGCGTACGGCGGCGGGTACATCGGCGGCGGTGCGTATCCGTACGGTTGCGCGTATGGGTGCCCCGGGTATGCCATCGGCGGCGGCGGTGGCGGAGGGTATTGCTGGTGGTGGTGGTGCTCGTCGGCGCCGCCCTTTCCGTACGTGTCCATCGGGTACCCTGGTGTTCATGGACAATCACATATTGATAAGCGACGGCGAGCACGCATAAACGACGGCTCTGTAATGAACAAAACAGAAGAAAAACAAACGTGGAAATAATCGGCACAAAAAAAATGATGGCCGCTGTTCTTAATTTTAGGTGTCAGACGCTGCAGGTCAACGAGATTTCGTCCTGCACGATGAAAATGATTATCGAGAGCAGGCACGGCATGCACGAGGGAGCATGGCGATCTGTAACATGATTAACATTGCACATTGGCATGTGACGATGGACGGAGACGATTGGCAGCGCTCACCTTGTGGCGGGGGGACGCCGACATGGGCGTGAGGATTGTAGTAGCTCATCCTTCTTCCCCTGCGGCAGCAAGAGGGGAAAAAAGAATGGGATTGGAATGCAGGAAGGATTCGAGGACACCGACGAGCAACAAGAAAGAGGAAGAGAGGCAAACTTGGAGCCAATAGGGGGAAGAAGAGAGCTAGCTATTGCTATTCTTGGCAGCAAGAAAAACAGCCGCGATAGATCATCCACTCGTACACAGGAACAAGCAATGCACGGCTGTTCATCCATCCATCCATCCATTCATTCGTCAACTCGTTGCGTCGTTGATCCATAGGAAAGCAGGTCGACGCAGCAGTATGCTGCACCGGCCCGGACGCACGCGAGATCCGTCAGTTTTACCAGGAGAATCCTTTGGCGAAGCTCGTGTGTGCGCGCGCCAGGAATTTTGCCTCCGGGAGCTATCGGATTCCGGTGCATGCAGGCAATTTTCTTTTCGAGCCGAGCCTGGCCTGCACGCGTGCTGCAGCCGCGTACCTGCAGCCTGCAGGGCAATCAAATCGCCGGTCATACTCTCCTCAAGTCCGATCAGGTCAGGTCCGTCAGTGCAACCCTCTCCCACACGCATCCCTCTCCACCCATTCCATCGCCTGAAACACTGGCGAGAGCACGCAATGCTCTTCTTCAGAGCTCACCCGACAGATCATGGGTGCACGTGCGTTCGTATACAGCACATACACCGGACCGGAATGCTGGCCTCGACAGATAACCTGAAATGCAGCGAGAGCATCTCCGACCATACTCCCTTGTTCCATTTCCTTCCCCACGTTCGCTACCCTCATTTTCTATAATCTTCGACACCATCCCTTTGAAGAAATTTGCGGAAAAAAAGAGAGAATCCCGTTCTAAAAGGAATGCACGAAGAAAATTCTTCTGATAAGAACCACGATGAGATTCTGTTGTAACATCAAAATTTCTTCGCAAAGTGAATTTGGCCAATGAAGGAACTCCCTTGGAGATGGTCACGTTATAGCGCCCCTAACAGCTCCTCGTTTCCGTCTCCTAAAATGCTATTCATACACAAGTGTTTTAGGGTGGGATAGGAGGCTAGGCCTTGTTCTTTTTAGCGTATCGTACCGTTGCGTATTACTGTAGTAAATGTTATTATTTTTATATAGCCTATATGTTGTGATAATTCGTAACATTTTTTTTGTGGCTTTTAGTAGTCTTTCCAAAGATTCTAAAACTATTTTTAAATTTTTTTATAATATTTAGACTTTTTTCGAGGATTCTCAAATTTGCTACAGTATTACACCAACGCAACGATACGCTGAAAAGAACAAGGCCCTAGTGGGATGCTCTTATACTCACTTCGTTCTAGAATACATGTCATATGACATGGTCTTTTATGTAGAACTTTGATCATCATTTTCTCTCACAATATATTATTAATAACTATAAAATTAACATCATATAAAAGTACTTATAAGTGTAAATTCGACTATATCACATGCATAACACTACATATATGTTTTTAGCTTAATTATTAGTCAACAGTCACATATGTTGATTTTTTCAAATAAATGCACGTCATAAATTAGGAATAAAATAATAAATTTTTAGAGTCAGTGTGAAACTAAAAGAATGAGTTCGTATAAGTTACAATAAAAACCAAATAACAAAAAAAAAGTAAAAAAATCATATAGAGGAAGTCTATGTCGTCATTTACATAGTCAAATTAGGGCAATTCCAATGCAAAATTTCTTAACATCATTTTTATAGGTGCCATGTCACCTATAAACTACAGAAGAGATGGTGTCTCAATTGTATTGTATCTTAATATTGTTTCCATCATTAGTATTTTCTTCTTTTTCTAAAGACACCTTCTCTTTAAACATTAATTCTAAATCTTTGGAACAAACGTAGAAATGGTTTCTTAAGGAAGAAATCATCTACTTCTCTATCTTGCATTAATTCTATGTCATGTCATCTCTCTATCACACATGGCATAGCAATAAACGAATGAAAAAACTGCATTGTAAGTGCTCTTATAATGACAAATTTATTGGTATTGGTTACATTATCTATCTCTGCGTTAATTAAAAAAATAAAGATACTCTCTTCATTTTAAAAAAGTTATAGTTTTAGACTTCGTAGGAATGCGATGATGCGTTGAAATTATTTCAAACGGTTGTTTGGCTACCAGCTCCCATTCATATATGCCTGGGACAACGTTGGTACAAATGCCAACACGAGAAGCGCTATGACCACAAGTTCATCGGATCAAAACTCGTGAACGTATAAGACCGGACGCTCGCCTACCATGCAACACCAAAAGCTCGAGCAGTTCGGGGACAGCGACGCGCGCGACTCCAGAAAACGTTTAGTGCAGTATTTATTTTTTGAGCACTTGTGTCTTGTGTGATCAGTGCTTGATCACTTGACGTGCCAACTACAAACTGTTTGGTATATATTCGTAGAACAATGCTCCTAAATGGAAAACCTCGATCGGTTAGTCGCACAAGGAAACGTCGCCGTGTTTGTGCAAGTATCTACGCGTGCCTTCTATCCGATGAAAAACACCGGTCATTCGCCGGCTTCAGCCTTACACCAACAGGTAGGGATGACTGATCAGACCAGCTGACCAGGCAATGGTTGTATAAACCTAAAACCTGCCACATTTACACCCATCGATCGATCCATAATGAACAAATAATCCATTGTATTAGTGGGGCATCTGGAGGATATCCACAGCCACAAGGCGCTAACTTATTTTAGATAAGCTCCCACACGAGTTAACCACGTAAAATGAGCAGTGGAGTACACTGGTTCTGTTCAGCTGCCTGCTTGACCGGTCGCTGTGACCGAGTCGTTCTCACCCTTCCCCTTCCGCGATGCTCTGCAGCGCGGGCCTCCATTGCCGGCCGAGCCGCCGGCCGAGGGACAAGCCGGGCGGCAGCAGCGCCTCCAGGTCGCCGTCGCTGTCCTCGGGCGCCGCGTCGCCGTCGCCGTCGGCGTGGTCGCTCTCCGGCGGATTCGCCACCGACGACGTGCTTGCAGTTGCAGGCTCCTCCTCCTCCTCCACGTCCGACTCGCGCATGACCTGGATTGATAGATGAACGAAGTGACTGAACGGCGAACCGTGCAGAGTTGTTGGCCAGGCGGTTTCTGGGAGATTAGCAGTTTTGGAAATTCATGACGATTGGCAAGTTCGTCACGAGATTAGATGCGATCGATGGATTATTCCAGGGCGACCGAACAGATCATGGAAGATTTGGCGAGGAGATGGCGCCGTGTGCGAGCAGGTGAGCAGAGGTCGTAAGCTGTAGCAGGAAAGGAGAAAGACGTACCATTGCAAGTGACCGGTGGGATTCCTCAGGCGCGACGCCGCTGCTACTACCTCGCCGGCGGCGACGTTGGGACGGCTTCGCTTCCTCCTCCTTCGGCTTGATCCTGACGCGGCTGAGCTTGACTTGCCGCTTCGACGCGAACTCTCTCAGCACCTCTGGCCACACGCAACAACGGCCAATAACATTGCAGCAAAATTCGTCGTTTTGGCACCAAAAGCGACATGGAAATTCGACAAAAGATCAACAAAGACAGTAGCCACGAATCTCAATTTTTTTTCCCATTATGCTAGCATGCAAACATCTCTCTCGCCTCCATCGTTCTCATCTCCCGCACCAACCGGCCGCCCGGCCAGCAAGTACGGGGCCGCAACAAATGCCGGGAAGCGTTAGGTGCGTCAGTGCATGAGACGGAATGCAGCAAGAGGTGCATACCTTCGAAGCTGACGAGGCGGTAGACGCGGCCGAGCAGGAGCGTGTCGTCGGGGCGGAGCAGCTTCAGGTGCTTCACCGGCGGCGGCGCCCGGGAGCCCGAGGAGGCCGCGGAGGGCGGAACCGGCGAGGTGATCACGGCCGCGACGTAGTGGCCCGGGTTGGCCGCCATCACGGCGCCCGCCGACAGCGCCCAGTACGCGCGCTCCGTGCGCCCGCCGGCGGGGTGCTGTATCACCACCGTCGCCGCCTCCGCCGTCTGGCAGTTGCCCATGCACGCTGGTGGTGGTCTCCCTGCGCGGCGAGAGGGGTCTGGGGTCTGGGGGATGTGACCGCCGCGGGTGGTAGATAGGGGCGAGCGTTTTTATAGGGTAATGGCCGACGTCGCACGGTAGCTTCCCGGTCTCGGCTGGGTCGGTACAGGGAGGCGCACGTGATACGCGGCGGATATGTGGCACGGGATGCCGTGAAATTGGCAAGGTTTGGCGAGAGCTGAGTGCGATCCGGCAAGATTAGGGTGAGGCGCAGAACGAAGAGAGAATTGCCCGTATCGGCGTGTCAATTTCCATCTTATCATGCTGTTTTTGCGTTTTGGCATGTGATCTTCCATCTCTCTGGTCTCGTACAAACGGTAGGCAAGATTAACGCGGTTTCGATCGGATTCGCATAATGAGTTAGTGCCCCGGTGGGATCTTAGTCCAGCATCAAGGACGTTCTAATTTAGAACATTTCAACCACAATTCACTTATTCTTTTTTTTTTTTACATTTTCTCTACTAGTATTTTATTTGCTACTGTAATACTAGTATGTCCTAATTTTGAATATGCATTCTAACTTAGGTTGTCCTAATATTGTATCAAATAAAATTGAAGACAAAAAAATGCAGTCGAATAGTTAAAAATTGTGCTTGGTCGACCTAAGTTAGGTATGTGTTTATGATATCCTAACTTAGAGCATTCTCAAAAGCTCCGTAAATAGAGTGACGGTTGGGAATACTCTTAGGTCACTCTAGGCACTATTACTATTTACTCCCTTCGTTCCAAATTGTAGTTCACTGTTGACTTTTGCATATTCTATTTGACCATTTATCTTATTCAAAAAAATATGTAAATATTATTTATTTTATTATGATTTGTTTTATCAGTAAGCATACTTTAAGTATGACTTATATTTTTGCATGTTTGCGTTAGTTTGTTTAATAAGACGAATGGTCAAAAGGCGTGTTTAAAAATCAACAGTGAACTGCAATTTGAAACGAAGGGAGTACATTTTTTTACTATTTATTTTATTTTTATATTTAATTTGCTATAGCAGTGGTCTAATTAGCTCCATTGATGCGTCGGTATACGCAGGGTTTACGGGAAGCCAGCCGCCCCCCGCAGATGTGGCCTGGGCCGACCGTCCATGGCTGCGCAGGCGAGCACGGTCGTCCGAGGTGAAGCAAGACCGATGATATACGCATGTAATACTTTTTTTTTTTTTGGCTCATGCGCATTTCTGTGGTACAAACTTTAATTGATATCAGCCTAATCTGAAAATGACAAAAGTAAGAGTGATTAATACTGATTTAGCCACTAATTTATTAGATCAAAGGTGAGAAGGCCAAATTCAATGTCCTGTACAAAAAGGATTATGGAAGACGAGTCCTTTCTGGCCGCCTTTAACCTAGCTACATACGTGGTGCATTAGTTTCTAAGGACAGATATTCAAGCTCGCCTCTTTTCACGATTTTCATTAAACCGTCGGGTCAACTTTGGGCAAGCTTTTGCACGGTGATATGCACATTATACGACTAGATCTCGTATTTAATACTCCCTCCGTTTCAAAATATAAGGCATATAATTTTTTGACGCGGTCTTTAATGCAGAACTTTGACCATTATTTGCTCTCACAATATATTATCAATAACTATAAAATTAACATCATATAAAAGTATTTTCAAATATGAATCCAACTATATGACATGCGCAACACTAAACATATATATATTTATCTTAATTTTTAGTCAAAAGTTATAAACGTTGACTTTTCTAAATACATGTACGCCTTATATTTTGAAACGGAGGGAGTACAAACTACTTTTATAACCTTATATTTAATATTAATTCCTTTTAAATTGTTTTTATTTTATTATTGTTCCGAACATGTACTTTCGTTTTAATTTAAGGTGTGTTATAATTTGGATCACAATAAGTCAATAACCGACGGTATACATCTTTTTTTTTCTCTTATTAATGTGAGATTTTTAAGTAAACATGCATGTCATAGGCACATAAATGAAAACTCTATAATGATATTGTTGTAATTTATCCTTTTATATTTATCTCGTTAGATTTAAACATTGTGGCGGGTTCTTTCTCGAATCTCAATTCTTAGATGAGAGACAAAAGGTGCCAATTTAGTCATTAAACCATCATTTTTAAGCTAAATTGTTCCCTATTGTACAAAACCGGATGACATTGGCCACTCAACTTTCCAAACTATGCTGGCTTGATCCTTTGACCAATTAATATGGCATTTTTTTGGAGTTTTTTTTATGATGTGTCGCTGTATGTGCCGAGTTTGGATGATATGGTGCTACATGTGGCAAACGAGATGGCAATTTTGGGAGTTTTGAAATCCAAATTTATTTGACTCCTAACTCCTTGAACCCACATGTCACAATTACATTTATATTGTATACTAAATATTATTTTTTCAATAATACTAATGCTTGTTTATATGAATATTAATATAAATGCTAGTATCACATGTGGGTTCGAGGGAATTAGCTTTTTTTAAAAGAATGTAGGATTTGTTTTTCAAAAAACCTCGTTGCTTTCTCCTATATGTCGGTCTCGGGCCGACCTAGCCCGACAACATCGACGTGCTTTTGGGTTATGCTGAGCCTACTTTTGGCTATCCAGTCTAGCTAGCCCCACACTGCTTGGGGAGATGACCAAGCTGGGTCTGCATGTTTTGTACCAGCCCAAGGCACGACAGGCCCAAGCTAGGCCGGCCTAGCTAGCATGATCCAATTTCAGCACTGCTTAAATGGTATATAAAGACTAAAGATTGTTTGTAATAGTGTTTTGGAGATCATGCTAACATGCCCTTATACGTGGAACGGATTCCGTCCACTGATCACTAGGTATGCAACAAACACCGCTGCATGCTTCAACCGGAGCACGCAGCAAGCAGGGACGAGACGAGACGATCCGATCTCCTCCTCCTCCTCTGCAGGAGGCGCTTGCATTTCCCGGCGGTGGTTACCTCATTGCTTTCGTCTTAAGGAGGCAGTTGGGTCGTTCCCCAATCCCCATATTAAACCGGCGTCCGTTAGGTCGTCAGCCGGCTCGAAGCCAGCATCACACATGCCCTAAAAACGCTAGCCTCGCACCCAGCACGGCTCTGAGCATGCATGCATGCACATCTACAGCTCCCCCTGCAGGAGCGAGGCGTCGATCCGTAGGTTGAGATGGGCGCGTCACCGGCGATGTTGCGCTTGTCCCGTTGCACATGGCGCCCCGGCAGAAAATAACCGGATGGATTGGGGTCTAAGCAACGATGCCCCCATCCCCATCGGCCATCGGCTCTCCTTTGTAGCCTAGCGAAAAGGCCATGGAGAATGGCGATCGATCGATGGGACGCAAGATCACGGGAGCAAGGGCTAGCTCTGCCTCCGCTCTGCTCTCCTGCGCTTTCTTCTCCTTGAAGCGTGTCCATCCATGGATCTATCTATATACCAGGATGCGCCGGGCCATGGGCGACGTAACAGGTCAGAAACTGCGAGCCTAAGCAACTAAGCAAGGATGATGGGAGGAAGATGAAGAAGAATGTACATCGAATGCGTTAGTGCAAGTGCAACAACCCGTCCCTGGTCCCGGCCGGGATGCAACGACGCGATCGTGTGCGTTAATGGCGGACGTACCCGCTTGTTTTCTTCCCGGCGCCGATGGATTAATGCTCAAGTTAAAACCTGCTTTTTCAGATGGGGCTGCGCGAGGAAGCAACGTGGCTTTCCTGTCGCTGACTGCTTGCTTCATTTGCTTCAGATAGGGTTCTTGAGCTGGAGAGGATAGCATAGCATATAGGAGTAGATGCCGGTATGAAAAGAGCTGGTCAGCTGGTTGAAGCAATGGAGCAGTCGCTGCTCACTTCTGGAGATCAACCTGTTTTTTCCCTTTAGTAGTGGCTGAAAGCTTCAGAGGGCAACTTATTTCTTCCTCAAATTTTGTTTGTAGGTGGGCCGGCCTACAGGCCAGATCGTACAATTTAACCGGCGTCTAGTGACGGGCCATGTGGGCTGGCCTATCATAATGTCTTTATAGGTCCAGGCGACGAGAAGGCTAAGCTTGCGAGCGCCTCCCACCGGGGCTACTGTTTTGATTTAGTTCATATAATTTGTTTCTACTGATCATTCGCTGTAACATTTTGTAGTATTTTTTAATAATTTTGTGAGGATTTTTAAAAGATATCACAAATATTTTAAATGATTTTTTAGTCTTTCGAGTATCTTTTTAAAAACCCTCAATTTTTCAACTACAACCAAAACCAAACCATAACCATGAATCAAATACAGCCTGAAGCTTAGCTCGAGCTTCAAATGAGCCAAGCTTGAGCTTGATCCTAAAATCGTGAGCCTGAACGATCTGAGCTTGAGTTTACTCGAGTCAGCTCGAGTTTTATCGAGCTTGTTCAAAGACTCAAGTCTACTAGAACTTCATCATATATATTGGAAGTATATTTTTTTCAAGATCAAATCATATTTTATCAAGTATACTTGAACCTGAGCTCAAATTTTATTCTAGCCTACTAAAAAAAAAATTCTATATTTTATATGGAATCTATATCTTACTGAGCCTGGATAGGCCAAGTTCGAGCCTATTCAAGGTTTGTTTGAACTGAGCTCGAGCCTGTATCTAGGCTCGAGTCTTGATCCGAGCTCTATTTGAGCTCGGCACAAGCCAAGTGGAGTTCGAGCCTCGTAGGCCAAGCTCGCTAGAGCTCGGCTCGTTTACAGCACTAGTTGTGCGTAGGGACAGCAAAGCCGATACAAATTGAGCGAGCCAATGGCTCAACTCGGTCACCGTATGGCTAGGACGTTATTCGTCGTACAAGCTCAATAAAAATCTTAGCTTAGACTCGCTCCATCTCGGTTCAGCTCGTAAGCCTGAGCAACTAGATGATCGACCCTCTAGAGTTGAAAAGGAAGGAGCGGAAGGAACTTCGGGACTCAACCATGGACGACATTGAGGTTGAATTTTTAAGGGCCTTTGTTAGGCTATGTTGGAGCAAACCATAGTCGTAGGTAAACGGATGGGCTGACTACAAGTGATGATGTGCTAGACGCCTAGACCGATACATGGACACCCACAAAATAATTAGCCCTATGCTTGGCCGGCTCATCTCAGTTTTTAACTAGAAAAAAAAACGAGCTTGGGCTCGTTGACCTACGAGCCAACCTAAGCCAAAAACGAGTCGACGATGAGTTTTGCGATTGTAAGTCCTAGTTGTGCGCTGAAAGGATATAAAAAAGAGAAAATATCATATTTATCACTACTTTTTTTTTTCTATGCACTGCTGCTACCGGACAGTATGTCGTTCGAACAGTACAGAGGTGTT
The DNA here is from genome assembly GCA_036346415.1 of Raddia guianensis. Classification (NCBI taxonomy): domain Eukaryota; kingdom Viridiplantae; phylum Streptophyta; class Magnoliopsida; order Poales; family Poaceae; genus Raddia; species Raddia guianensis. The sequence continues at coordinate 8,135,736 of CM070536.1, read as the reverse complement.
TCACATGAAACACTGTGAGGAACAAAATATGAAACATATGAAACACTCATAATTAAACAGCGTGTGAAACACTCATTAAATGCAACACACATGCGATGCTCATCAAACAACGTATAAAAAATAGAAAACACCACATGAACATATACACCATTTGGATGATATACCATCCGTTAATATTTCTGTTTCCTAATCTATGTCTTGGCCTCCAAAACTTCCTCCCCTCTATTCTGCTACCGTTAGCTCTCATTAAATTCAACCATTTGAAAGCTATGGTTGATGCCCAAGATACACGTTTCATAAGTTTTGGATTTAAAAGTCGAATATTGCATCTCATATGCTTTATTAGCTGTATGTTTTATGTATGCAGTTAAAAAGGCCGTGGCATAATTAGCTGTATGCAATTCTGTCATTGGTTGACTGATCCATAATGGTATTGAGGGAAAGAAGTTTGAGAGGCGATGGAAAATAAGGAAAATCAATATTCATGATAGCAATGAAAGAAATTGGTAATTCTAAGTGATAAATAAGAAATTTACTATAAAGGAAAAAATGGATAAGAAGAACCGAAGACAAGTCAGATATTTACTTTACCCATGGTCTGTCTGATAGTCTCCAGTCACGGTCTCACGGACCCTACGCTACCAATACACGTTTCTTACTTGGAGCCAGTGTTTTCTGCAGCGACAGTTAGTAATAATAAGCGCTGTCCACCTAAGCATGACAGTATGGAACGTACTCCAGATTCTTATCTCTTCCTCAGAACCAGAAACGTTCCCATTTCAATCTCCTGGTCCCAGCTTTGCCGTCTGCAGTGACTCGAAATTGACTGGATCCAGAACCCCAACCTTGACAACGCCACGCCACCGTCGCAACGCCGGCGCAGCGCTTACTTCATCCGGTCGCCGGCCGGCACGGCCCGCGCCAGCCAGCCAGCCAGGCGCCCCGTCGCGACGAAGAGAAAACTGGTCGCTCGCGCGCGCGCGCCCCGATTGACTTGTTCTTCTGTATGCACTATGCAGGGTAGTATTTGGGCTTGTTCTTTTTAGTTTAGTGTAACGCAGCGTTTTCTTGCAATAAAATTTGTCCATTTTATATAGGTTATTTGGTGTAATAATTTGTAACAGTTTTTTTAAGACTTTTAGGTGTAATAATGCAGGGTAGTATTTGTTCGGTGAGGTCACGCTGCGGAGTGGATTAATCCGCCCGCCAAAGTGCAAAGGCTGGGAGGGGAGAGAGGCCCACGTCCTAGTTGCACGCCCATTAACGAGGGTGTGCTCGTTGGCCACACGTGTTAGCCGTGCGGTAGTTCATCCTTCTCATCTTTTGCGCTCTATTTATGGAGTACGGTAAAAACACATGACAAAATCCTAGGCATGTCTAGACTAAAATTCTACTCGCATATGTATTATGAAACTGGAGCAAGTAATTATTTATAAAGATGCTGATGGTAAAAATACTTCGTCTGCTTGCATTCATCTCAAAAATAAGTAGAATTTGATCACACAATAATTTTGTCGCTAAGTTAGATTGTAATTAAGGAAATGTTGGTAGTAATAGGTCGACTCACTTTTTTTTGTGACGCCGATTACACTCGTTGTTGGGTTTTAAAAAAAAGGGATACTAGTAGTTCGTATAACGGTCTAATTTTGCAGGTATTTACATGCTTCATATTGTTTTATTAGCATTTCATATGTGTTAAGTTTTATGAGTGCCTATGCGGTATTTCATATGTTCTGCATGGTGTTTCACATGAAACACATATATTGTTTTAACGGTATACCGTTCGCTAGTAGCTCTAGAGTGCTGCTAGTGGATGATATATCGTTACAACAACGATAAAGGTGTTTCCTGTGAAACACCATGGAAAACACATAAAACACTCGTGAAACATCAATGAAATACAACATATATAAAATGCTCATGAAACATGATTCGAAACACAACGTGAAACAGTTATATCGCTACAACGTTATACTATTCGTTAGTGTTTCTGAAATTCTAAGTGACTTTGTTTCATTGTATTAAAATTATCTATATGTAAACCCTATCAATCCTAATCCTCCCGCCTCCTTAGTTTTTTTTTTGCTTTTCTATTCCTGTTCAAGTTGTCTTCTTTCAGTATTTAGTTTGTTTGGTCTGTTTTCTTTTCCCTTCTTAACCAGCCCTCCTTGGGGGATCAAACTTCCTTCCTATTAAGCTGGAAGTTCTTCTCAGGATGAAGTAATACCAAGTTCATGAGCTTATCATCCTAGGTCGGAACAAATTAGTTGATAGTGATCGGATCCTCTTTTTGACGCCATATAATATCCCGGAGCAAGCGCTATAGCTTGTTTCCAATACTCAGCAGCTTGATCAAACCAAGCTTCCGTAATTTCGAAATCACCCTATAGATTGGCTTGTTCTCCTCGGTCGGAATAGACAGCTCCTTCCCCTAGAACCGTACTTTTCCTATCTCATCTCCTAAAGTTCCACCTATATCGATGTTCCATGAACAAGAATCTCTCTTTTTCTTTTTGGTTGTATTCAAACAGTGGTGGTCTACTGGCTTTCCCGACATCCCTTTTTTTTAAAAAATAAAACAATACAGCAATTGTTCTAAGCTACGTAAATACAAAGTTAACTTTAGTTAAATGATATGCACCGATTAATAGAGTGGATCGGATTATAACGGATTATATAAAAAGAAATAGTCAATGCCTACAACATTATAAAACATAATGATAAAAAATTGAAATAGAAATAAAAGTGCATGTCTAACTAAAGAAAGGCCCATATTAGCTACAATAAAAAATTGCATAAATTTATAACAAAAGTAATTTTTATGTCAGGTTAAATAGACATAAATCTAGACGAGCAAATGTGCGGGACACCCTACTCGTTATATAAGTCAATAGAACCATCATGTTAGGCGGAGAAATTATCACATAAATTTAAAAGAATAAAAGATCTACACCATTGATTTCAATGGACCGGATTATAATGGCTTAGAATAAAAAAAATATTAGAAACTTGGAAATAAAATAATAAAAAGAGGTCATGCCAGATTAAAAGAAAGAGTCCATATCATCTCCAATAAAAATGTAATATATAAATTTAGAATTAGAAAGAATAAAAATAAGAGGCAATGTTAGAATTATAGAATGAGACCATATTCGCCACAATTACAAATAAAAATATATAATTCTAGAATAAACAATAACAAAAATAAGAGTCCATGTCAAAATAATAGAAAGAGTCAATATCAGTTATAAATACAGATGAAAATTATATAAATTAGAAATAAAAAAGAAATGAGAGTTCACATTAGATTAGGGCATGTTCTCATCAGCTTATCTAATTTGACTTATTTTCTGATCTAACATATTTTTTAACTTTGAGAGTTTTGTAAGATAAAATTAAAAGTCGGTGCACTCCATTTAATTTGTGTTTTAGAGTTCTTAGATAAATCTCTCTGACAGGAAAAAATGGGTTCAAAAAATAATTTATTTTTAATTAAACGCAGGCAAGTAAATAGACCCTTAATATAAAGAGCAGTTTAAAATAAAATTACATAAATTTATTTATCTATTAACTATATATATATAAAGCAGGGTTAAACGGAGCCACATTGATTCTATAATACTCTAAAATCCCTCATCGGGGAGAACAATGAAGATTTATACTGTCGATTATTGTGGGTCCAAATTATAACGGTTTACATTAAAACAATAGTTTATATTCACTATAATAATAAAATAAAAAATTTCGAAGGAGTCTATATAAATACAATATTACAAAGGAATCTACATGGAATACGAGACTAAAAAAAGAGTTAAAAATCTATATTAAATAAGAGATTTAGGTAACGTTATTTTGAGCTGATTTGAACAGCTGAATAACTGAACGACTGAATTGACTGAATTTCAAAAGCTTCGAGGTAGTCTCGAGATTCGGATCCATTATGTGGTGACTTGCTTTCTAAAACGTTAAGATCCACTTTCAAAACAACGAAAAAACAGATTAAAAAACCTAAATCATATTTTTTTTAAATGTAGATAAGCAATTAAGCTGATAAATCGTTAAACTGGAAATAACATAGCCTTAGCTGCATAGATTCGTGAGACACACTGCTCATTGACCAGTATTTCACATTTGCATTTCACGCGATCGATACATGTACACTTTCGGAAAATACAATGATGTATAGGAGTAAAGAAGGGCTAAAGAAACAAACCAATGTCGAGTCAACGATCAAACAGAAAATTTTTGCATCTTGGCAAGCCGTCTTCGACCAACTCTCAGAAGTCAGCAGTTCAGCACCCTTCCATGTCCCTCCAGCTCAAGTAGACTAGTCCGGCGAGGTAGTGCGTGTACGCGCCGGCGATGACGAGCACGTGGAACAGTTGGTGGCTGTGCCCGGCGAGGTCAAAACGCCCCGGCAGCCACCGCTCCGGCACCCTCGTGGCGTACACCACGACGCCGGCGAGGTAGAAGGCCCCCATGGCCATCTCGTAGCCGGTGGTAAGCACCGCCTCGGGGCGCGCCCCGAAGACGACCATCTTGTGCACGATAGGCACGAGACCGGACGCGCCCATGCACGCGAACAGCGCCGCGCGCGCCCACCGCAGCTCCGGCGCCTCGAACACCGGCATCAGCGAGACGGCCACGGTGGCGGCGCCGAACACGGTGATGAAGCCGAGGTAGAGCGTCTGGTAGAATGGGTTGCAGAGGAAGGTGTAGTAGACGAGCGGGTAGAAAGAGGTGACGATGAGGCCGGTGATGCCGGCGTAGTCGAGGCGGAGCAGCACGTAGCTGGCGTGCTCCGAGTGGCACGCCAGCAGGTGGCACGCGCTGCTCATCAGCAGGCAGAACATGGCGCCGCACAGGTACGCGTAGAACGGCCACCGCGCCACCCGGTGCGCCGCCGCCGCCGCGGCGAGCTCCGGCTCGACGGACGCGTTGCGCATCAGCGCATGCACTGCCACTGATGCCACCCCGTTGGTGGCGCCGTGGCTCATCAGTATCATCGGGAGGCTCGGGTGGCTGCTGCTGTTGCTGGCCAGCTCCGTCGATGTCGCCGAGTGAGACAAGCTGGTTTCCATCGGGACCATCGTGGCGGCGCACACCGTGAGCGCGAGGAACACGAAGAAGCCGATCAAATGCCTGCGCATGCAGATGAACAAAGAGAAAAATTAATTTAATTCTTGTTAGTTACTCCTAAGTGAGACGCACGTGTGACATACGGACATGTGTGTGCTCTGAATTAGTATGAAGGACGCTTACGTCCAGACGTTGATGGTCTCGTTGTGGACGGCGAAGGCGCTGAGGAGCGCCTCCTTGAGCGGCCACTCGCTGCGGTAGTAGTCGAGGATGAACTCGTTGTGCTTGAGGAAGGCCGGGAGCGCGTCGTAGCCGACGAGCTCGCACTTACGCTCGCAGCACCGCCTCGCTCCTCCGTCTCCGCCGCCGTCCTTCTTACCTTCCAGGAGGGGAGACTTCACCGTCGGCGACACGACGACGGCGGCGGTGGCGTGGACGTCGACGTCGTCGCTCCGGACAGTGGCCGCCCTCTGCAACGTCGTCACCATGGAGGCCATTTGAGCTGGCTTAACAAAGTTCTCGACTACTTCTCGTGCTCTGGGGCTCTGGGCTGGCTCGGAGGCTCGGAGCAGCCAGTGACTTTAGATCAGAGAAATGGATCACGGTTTGCATGGTTGGGTTTCTTGGGCGCGCATATATAGCTGCTGTTGACTTGTGCGTGTCAGTGAGTGCAATCAAGGGGAATCGCCAAATTGGGCGACCCTGGCTGAAATGGTCCGACTAGTGCAGCACGTACGGCGGGCGCTGGGACGCGAAAAAAATTGCCGCGCACGGTCGCCGGTCCAGCTTTTTGTGCTGGTTTTTCGCAGACCCCGATCGAGGGTTGCGCCGTTGCACGATGCATCGAAGTAATATGGTACTACGCCGATCAATTAATTGGCCGGTTGTTGCTGCGGTGACTCTTGTGCGTGCATTTTATGTGGCCCTGCTCAAGCTCCCATCAAGATGAAACAGATGGGTGGCAACACGACATGGCGTACTGAGCTTTCTTTATCAGCTCGATCAAGATGTAACTGCTGGTACCTAGTGAATTGCTTGCGCTTAACTGTTGGCACTTGGCATCAGGGTCAGGGACACTGAAAGATTTGCTTGTGGGAGCCAGGAATGGTTCGGTCAGAACTTGTGCGGTACGGTAGTAAACGGCGCCGTCCCCTTTTGGCGGCTTTATTATTATCATGACAAAAAGGAAAACCACGATCACCAATTGAGCTTACCTATGAACTTCAGCTAGTTGGGGAAGTTCATCAGAGAAGCGCTGCTGCCACTAGGCACGTTGCAGCCGCCAACTCGGTTCAAGTCTTTTCTTCCTCGTGCATGTTTCGACCAACGCAACATGCTATATATGTTTTAAACCCGAAGCTCAAGTCAACATGCATGCACTCGGAACTCCTCGGTCCAGTATTACTTTCCAGATATCCGACGAGCCTGATTCATGTCTCGGTCAATTTTTGTTTCTGAAATTTTAGTCAATTTAGTGAAACCTTACAATTGCATATTGTATCGACGTCGATCAGAACCATGGCATTAAAGCTTTTTTTCCCCGGCATTTTTCACACGACCTTGTCAAATCAGCGTGGAGCATGGGTGGAGCCCCCGCTTGGGCGCTTTGACGTCTTGAGTTAATTTGTCTCCATCTTTGAAGCGGGTGTGTGTCTCTCCTTTCCCATTTCCTATCAGAGTGACAAACCGACTATACCACTTATGCCCGCCCGTCGCTTGTGATGATCCAACTCATCCAAGTACATGGGAAACTGGCTAAGCCCAGCAAGCAGTAGCGGATGTTGTTGTCTATGGCTCTAAGCAGCTCGCTTGGATCTTTTGACGAAACCGAAACGTCATTTGTTATGTAAACACGATGATACCGTTATATGGAAAGTTGGACAATGGTACACGTTAGCTCTCACTAAGTTATCTACAGGTTTTACCATGTATGATAGATGATGATGTGAAGAAAAATAGAATGTGCATAGAAATTTGAGCTGTCTTCGATTCAAAAGTTGACTGCACAGAGAATAAAAAATATGTGAAAAAGCTGTCTAAAAACGTGTATTCATCTCTAACACAATATGAGTTGTGTCTAGTGCTATCTATAAATGATATGGCAATGGTTAGATACAACTACTGTCTCAACCATTGTACGTGTAACGTGTTCCAAAGAAGTAGGCCAGGCAAAAAACCACGAGCACATTTCGCTTGCGATCTCCACGAGCGTCGTTCACACGAGCTCATGGGTCACATGCATCCAACGATTTGGACGTATGTTTTGAAGTGCTTTTGTAAAAATAATGTCCACATCAAATTAAATATTGACACAAATGTAGCCTCCAATACACGAGACAACCTCCTTGTTATTTAACACGTGTTGTGAAATAGGATACTCCTAAGTGAGAATTGAGCATTGCTCAACTAGTTGTATCCTGGATGTGGGACACAACTGGTGGGGGGTTCGATCCCCCGCTTCTCACCGAAGGGGAAAAAAGGGGAAAGACAAGAGCGCGAGGTGAGCGCGAAAGCAGAAGAAGCAGGGAGCGGTACGGGAAAAGTGGAAAGAGGAAGAAGGGCATGACGAAAAGCAAGAGCTACACGAGGTGCGTGCGTGAAAATCAGAAAAAGGCGGGAAAAGTTAGAGCTGCACGCAGGGGTGCATGCTCGTGCACGCGGCAACGAAAAAAATCACCAAGGAGGGAGTGCAGCACAGGCAGGTGGCTCTAGGTAGATGTAACTAGTAGATGTGTTTAGGAATTTGTAAGCAGACATGGTTTCCGTTGTATCTCTATTAATGCAATGGAAAATAGGGTTAATCCTTTTTTTTATCAACCCGTAAGATTTTGGCCCTCTTCGACTCGTTGTTTTAGTTTAGTTATGGTTCGGTGTGAAAATTTGGTTTTTTTTTTGTATAGACCATTCAATATTGCAACACTTCAAAATATTTTTTTGTAACTTTGTAGAGTTATATGAAATATCTTAAAATATCTTTTAGTAATTTTATTTTAATTTCTTAAAGGTCAATTTTTTTTCAACTACAGAAAAACTACGCTAAAACCGAATATTAAAGAGAACCTTCGTTGGATATTTTGGATTCGGATCTGGATAAACCGAATCCCGAGATAACCAAAACTAGTGTCGCTGGTTGTTGTCTTCTGCGTCGCGCATGTTGCTTGCTGCGGCAGCCCGCAACGCCGGCCTTGTTGGGCTCATGAAGTCCTGAGCGTTGTGCTCGGTCCATGAGGTAGCTAGCCCATATTCTCCTCGGCCCAGGCGACCAGTTGTCGGATGTCGAATGATAGCTCGCCTGGATTGGTAGCTGGGCTCTGTATCGGATGTCGAATGTGGCTTGTCGATCCAATGTATGTAGTGGAATTGTGGCCCATGGTGCTCATATTTGATAGGAAGAAGTCCAATTTACCACCCTTAACTATTGCAGAAGTTCATTTTTCCTCCCTCAACTCATTTGTGGCCGTTCGATGCAAAATTGGACGGCCAGGTATCACCCATTTAACACAAAGGGAGGAAAAGTGAACTTTTTCAATAGTTGAGGGAGGCAACGTGGACTTCTATGATATTGAAAATACCAATGATTCATGTGTTGTACACCCTACTATGGCCTTGTTTTTTTTAGCTTAGCGTTTTACAGTAACAAAATTTATTTCTTTATATAGCCTATTTGGTGTAATAATTTGTAATGATTTTTTAGGTTTTTAGTAGTCCTCTTAAAGATTTAAAACTATTTTTTATTTTTAAAAAATATTTAAACCTCTTTTTAAAGACTCTCAAATGTTGATATAGTACTAAAATGCTACGTTATGCTAAGCTGAAATGTACAAGTATTATAGTAACCTCAATAGTGTATGGGCATATAGCTGTCTTTCCTATTTGGTAATGATTTTCTTATATTTCATCTTAAAAAAGATGTTATTTTTAAGTTCATTAATGGGCATTGGTTGTTTTACGAATAAATGTTTGACCCTTTCTTAAAAGAAGAAGGACGTTACTCCTCACCGAAAATGAAAGAATTTTTAGTCGATGTCTTTTACATTAGTCAATAACTAAATTTACAACTAGTTTGATGTTGTAAAAAAGATGAAACAATCAGGGGGAGACTATTGGACGGGATCCTGTTCTCGAGTTGGCCCGATGGGACTCCGAAAAAAAGGAGCGCTCCTCCCGCGCTGCTCGCTCTGCACTGCGCTCTCCGCGTCTCGGCAACGCGCGACGGGATCGCAAGCCAACAAAAAACGCATATGCGCGTATGAGAGCTTCTCCGCCTCCGTGGGTACGCACGTATGGCGTACGTACCTACCTATGTTGTTTCATGTATCGTGCTAAGCATGAAGCATGTGTGCGTACGGGTATTAGTTTCACATCCCCACATGAAAAATTGGCACCAGCATTTTATTTATTTTTTAAGTCAATCAATTTTTGGTAATTTTTAAAAATGATTTTAGGTATCAAACATATTTCAAATATCGACACAAGTATCATCCGAATATATCCTGTTCGAAAACATGTATCAGAGCAAAGTATCATAGAAAAACAAAGTCTTGGGATCCGGATTTCGAGTATCGATGGTATCAGGTTGGTGGTATCATCGAGTTTCATGACATAATTGAGGTAGCGGGAAAAAAGAAATCATCAGATTATCATATATCACAAAACAAAATCTCGGGTCTAAATTTTGAGTATCGGTGGTATCAGGTTGGTGGTATCGCCGAGTTTCGGTATCGAAAGAAAGGTATCATAAAGGTATCATATATCACAAACAAAAAAGTATTAGTATCGGTGGTATCAGGTTGGTGGTATCGTTGAGTTTCATGGTATCATTGAGGTATCTGAAAAAGGTATCATATATAACAAACAAAGTATCGGTCCGTGTGTCAAGTATTGGTGGTATCAGGTTGGTGGCATCGTCAAGTTTCGGTATCGAAAAAAAGGTATCATAAGGGTATCATATATCACAAACAAAAAAGTATCGGTATCGGTGGCATCAGGTTGGTAGTATCGTCGAGTTTCATGATATCATTGAGGTATCTGAAAAAAGTATCATATATAACAAACAAAGTATCGGTCCGGGTGTCGAGTATCGTTGGTATCAGGTTGGTGGTATCGTCAAGTTTCGGTATCAGAAAAAAGAATCATAAGGGTATCATATATCACAAACAAAAATGTATCGGTATCGGCAGTATCAGGGTTGTAGTATCGTCGAGTTTCGTGGTATCATTGAGGTATTTGAAAAAAGGTATCATATATAACAAACAAAGTATCGGTCCGGGTGTCGAGTATCGGTGGTATCAGGTTGGTGGTTTCATCGAGTTTCGGTATCGAAAAAAAGGTAGCATAAGGGTATCATATATCACAAACAAAAAAGTATCGGTATCGGTGGTATTAGGCTGGTGGTATCGTCGAGTTTCATGGTATCATTGAGTCATCAGAAAAAAGGCATCATATATAACAAAGTACTGGTCTGGGTGTCGAGTATCGGTGGTATCAGGTTGGTGGTATCGTCGAGTTTCGGTATCGAAAAAAAGATATCATAAGAGTATCATCTAAAAATATTGTTCAAAAGGTAGGTATCTGAGCAAAAGTATTGTGCAAGTATCATCAAAAATCCGTTAAAAAAACATGTATCAGAGCAAAAGGGATTGTGCAAGTATCATCTAAATTTCGATCCGTTTCAAAAACTGGTATTAGAGCAAAAGTATCATCCAAGTATCATCTTAGAAATTCCATTCAAAAAACAGATTCCAGTAAAAAAAGACACCCATGTAATCCTTCATATTCTTGTACACATGTTCCCACCTTGGATTAGCGCTCATAAATATAAATTAGAAAAAATAGAACTTGAAAAAATTGATGAGAATTAACTAGCAGCTAGATCTCAATTTTATGAGTGTTGTTTTTTTTTGTTTGATATATTTAACATATAATTTTTTTAAAAAAAAGTATAAGTGAAACCATGTAAGACTAATACCCATTAATAACTAGTCATGTACATATAGTAGTTTGATAGATAATTAGCCTCAACTGCAACTTCAATACGTGAGCTGTGCGTGCGCGTGAACGTGGCGTGCAAAAGACGCGAGCCAAGCGCAAGGACCTGGTGCTTAGCGAGGATCAGGTGGGTTACCGTGTGTCCGTGCGAACCCAGCGATCCACTGCGAGCCTGCGATCTGATGGCGGCTGCTTGTCCCATCGGGATAGACGTAGGATGGGATCCCGTCCAAAAGATTTTCCCAACAATCAAGTAGATGATATATTTTAGTTATTGCAAGGTAATTCAAAAGAAAAAACAAGGTACACAAGGGGCTGCCTACAGAACAGAAAGTATTTGTCGAAATAATGTACAATTTTTTCAGTTAAATTATATGTTTTTGTTAGCATCGATCTAAATTTGGTTATTCGTTAGCATAATTACGTTCATTGTGTTTTCATATATCGACGGAACATATATGAGAGAGCCGTACGTTGACCTTTCGCCCATGCAGCGCCGCGTTGCTGCACAGCTTGCTCCGTTGCTCGGATTCCCAGAGAGGCATAGGCGTACACCGGCGCGCATGCAGGCGGCAGCGCGCGGCAGTACGTAACGTACGACGTGGTGACCATCGCGGACGCGCACGGATCGCTCCCGCTGCCGCAGCCGCCAGCCTGCCACCACCCAGCATGTACCAGAGAAGGCCCACAGCACCAGGCCCATGCCGCCGCACCGCACGAATCGCCGGCATCGCGGCGCGCGGCTCCCCCACCTCGATCCAACGCCATCCCAGATCGACGTACGCACACGGCACACGCACGTCGTCGTTGCGCGCACGTCCCGCCGCAACAGCGCGTTCCACGCTGATGCATCGAGTATTCGAGTTCCATGGTTGATTTCGCCGAGCTAGATCCACCGCGCGGGAGCGAGCGTATCGTGCTCGGCTGTATGCCTGTATCCATGTGCGTGCGTGCGTGCGTGCGTGCAGCCGAACGGTCCCATTTCGGGCTTCCGGCTGCTGTGCTGCAGCAGCGGCGCCGCGCGCGCGCGCTGGCTGCATCGCATTCGCATCACGAAATAAATCTCTCGCACATGGAAGCCGTTAGCGCTGACCGACATGACACGGGAGGGAGCACTCATGCCGATCGAAATGCGTGGCATGGTCCCCGGAATCCGTTACAGCGAGCCAGCTATGCTTTGTATGTATCCCTCCCTCCATTCCAAGGCACTCGCACACACCTGATCACCAGCTAGCCTAATTAAGCTCGTCGATCGATCTGCCCGTCATATCTATCTCAGACCTGCATGCATGCCCGTACATGAGCTAGCATGACCGAAACGAGGAAGCGTCGAGAAGCACGCGATCGATCGGGAGAAGCAAAAAAATGCATGAAAACGACCGTGGCGCTGCCCCGATCGGTCGAGAACATGAATCGGTCGATATGAGTTATTTTTCGGAATATCACACATGCAGGTCGGCATGAAACTTCGCTGTTTGATGTGATCATATTATCATCACTTAAGTTCATCTCACGTCATTCACGCAATGCAAGTTGCTGAGCGAACCAGTGTAGCATTTTGTGCTGCAACCCTGCCCTCTTCAGTCTTCCCGCACCGTGTTTTCTTTCTCACAGTCTCACGAAGTCTCAAGAAACGACTAACGCCATAAATTGTACGAACGCTAGACTTGATGCATAGCTAGCCGTTTGGAAATTTTTTTCGCTCATGAAAAGCCGATTTCGGAAGAAAAGCGGGCATGCCTTTGCTGTGCATTTGCGTGGCAAGAGAGAAAGAACATTGTTTTAAAAAATGATAGATCTCACTCTAAAATCCGTTTGACGTCCCCACCTTTTCTTCCTCATGTTTTTACACAAAACAACCCTCCTTATCCTTAAATTGTTATTTAAAATCGCTCCCTCCCTGTTCTTGTTTCCTGACGACAACCATGAATCGTCGCGCGCCTCCCACAGTCCCATGCACCCCCAATCACCTCCACTCTGTTTTCTTGTGTTGCAGAGCCATCATCGATCAACATGTTGCTGATTATGAGACTTTGTTGTGTGGCTACCTCCCTTTTACTAACTTCCTCATCATTGGCACTGTGGTTAGAGAGGCGGCTGAAGTGGAGTGAAAGTTGATCGTCCCATGTATTATGATACAATCAAGTATTTTTATCTATAATATATTAAAGTTTTCAAATAATACAGGGAAAAGATAATTTTAGTCCCCCTTATTTGAGAGTAAAGGCTAAAATCCACTACTAAAAACTAGCTATTTGAAACCTCCGATTTCTTAGAATCGTATAAAATATATACCCCTTTTGCCAAACCAAAAGTGTTTTTGATGACATAACAGCTATTATGGTAGGGGAAATGTATTTCCATAAATATAGTTCTAGTATAGAAAATACCAACTATGCCAAAAGAAATGAAATTTTTTATGGGAAGAGAGCTTAGCATACTGTAATCCGGATAAATTATTCTCAAGTATTTAGCCCGTCTATTTATATAAAATCAAGAAATTGTTAAAAAAATAATTCAAATATTAAAAAATATCAGATAACATGGGAAGCTGAGATAACATAAAACAAGCAGCTTGATAATTAATTGTTTTTTCTTAAGGAACAGTGAGACAGTGTTATAAGCAGCGAGACATATGGTGTGCCAAAGATGTGTACTAGCTAGCACCTTAGTTTGCCAAAGACGCTGATTACATGTATTTAGTATCAGTGGTACCAAATATTACTTGAGCTCAACATCTTTGATGTATTAATTAAATTTCAGATAAAGGAAAATTTTCGATCTTTATATTTGGAGATGTTAGTCCATACACTCTCCATCCATTCTCCATCCATTGTTAGTGAAGAAGGACATGGTCACCACCTCAAAAAAAAAAAAAATGAACTGAAGATTTCTGCACTTTCATCTTCTTTTTGAAGCATGGCCTAGTGGCACAAGTGCAACCATTATGCCCTCTTAAGTACATGTATATATAAGTATATTTATGTTTATAAAAGTTAATATCATTTTGAAAAAATCGGGTAGCCCAAAGTAAGCCATAACTCTAATCGAATTCACTATTTTATATGTAAAGTTTTTTTTTTGAAAGAGGGGCAGGAGAACTGCCGTCCTGTTTCATTGATCAGAAGAAGAAAATAAAATAAAAAGCCCATGCACGCACGGGGTACAACCACAACGCTTCGCTGCAAACCTGGCCAAAGCCAGACACATCACCGGCCACCGCCGGAAACACCATCTACAGAGGAGAAGAAGGAAAGCAGCCCGCCGTTGTCGCCTAGAACAAATTAAAGCAGGATAGAGAGATAAGGGAGAGAAAAGGAAAAGGACAACTGTCAACTCCTCGTCAAGCGTGAACAACTCCTTGAGGGACTTAACCCTAAAGTAATGTAAAGTAAACATCAAACTGATCTAGAGAGTCTACAAATGTTGAATAGTTTCATATATTTGAATTACAAAAAAAAAACTTTGACCCCGATGTTGGTATTTGCCACAAGCGTTAAGAAGTCATCTTAAGCTAGCCAGTTTCAGAAGTGCGAGTCTTGTGGTAGAGCTTCTATTTGAGCTAGACTTTTAGAATTCAAATATTTATTTTGTAGCGATTGTTGTAAGACTTCCTCCTCATCTAATAGTTTAACGTGCTATTTTTTTATGAAGACACTTATTTTCTTAATTTAAATTTTGAATTCTATGGTTGTCCTGATCTTTAGGTTGACAAAGAAAATTCCATTTAGAAATTTTTTTCCTTTTGTATTTTCAAAAAGGCCAAATAATAAGCGCGCACTAGGTGCACTGAAAACATGCTTGTCGACGGTTGAGATAACGATCTCAAGTCGCTAAGGTTCTTGAAGATTGAGATAGGAGACACGCCAAACAATGCGAACAGCAACGAACGGGAGACAGGGGTTTTTATCCTGGTTCAGGCCTCTCGAGAGAGATAATAGCCCTACGTCCAGCCTTTCTTATATATCAGAGATGAATACAAGAGGTGGCTCGACGAGACGAACAAGTTTCGGCGAGATTATGCGTGTACAGGAAGCAATATGCAAGGGCCTCGTCATCAGATGCCCCCTAAACGCCGTAGGGGCATGGTTTATATAGTGCAGAGCAAACCGACCTACCGAGGGAATATCGGGCCGGGCTAACTACGAGATCGTAACGAACTCGACATGCCAAATATATCCCGAGGCAGATAAGGCATACTCCTAGTCTTGGGGATCACGACTCCTAGTCCAATCCGGGAAACCAACGTCCGGGTCTTTACGTAGCCGTGCAGAACTCTTGTTCGAGACGGACTCAAACACGAATCCTAGGCCGTTACGCACCGTGCCAGTCAGGAAGCTGTTCGGCAGGATGCATATGGGCCAGATAGAACCTTCCAGGGAGCTAGGCCCTGGTAGGCTGTTTGATCGGGCCGTCAGGGAGTGGGCCATGGCAATGGGCCGTAATTTAATCCCCGACAGCTAGCCCCCGAGACTCAAGTGGAAGGACTCACTAGAGTGGGGTCTTCCTCTTGAGACTCTAAGTCATGAAGAGGGTATTTTTTCTACTACAAAGACGTGCAACAGGCGACCGAACAGGTTATGGTTCAACCGAACAATACTTGTTCGGGACCGAACAAACCCGTCCGGGGCCAAGCAACTCTGTTGCTTCGAACAGGGAACTACATCTGTCCGAGCAGAGTACCCAGCCCTCGATACAGAAATCGAAAGAAGTGAGGTGAATCATCTCCTTGAGACTGAACGTCATCAAGGAGGGTTTGAATTCTTAGTAGTGAAGAGCGTACCACCGCATCCGGTAAGATCAGATCTTCCGGGAGAATAAACCTAGCAAGTCATGAGATGGACTCGTGCTGCTGCATCCAGGCATTCAGATGCCTAGGAAAAGATAGGGAATCCACCTCTCGGGCTAGAGCTTGCCCGAGGAAATAGAGATTGCACTCTCGAGCGAATGTCACGCTTAGGAGCGAAGGTGATGTGCCCCCAGACGTAGATCGTGTGCCAGGAGCAGACAATGCATACGAGGGGGAAGGTGACCCAGTCCCCGAGCGTAGAGCTCGCCAAAGGAACCAAGTAAGTAAATCTAGTCCCCGAGCACGGAGCTCACTAAAGGAACCAGAAAGTGCGACTAGGCGAAGACGTACCCGGTAGGAGCCCGCGCTCCGGGCGAAGAGCTGCTCGGTGCGAGGTGATCCAGCCCCCAAGCTAATAAATTTGTGGCAAATTGGCAATATGAGATGTACGACTATGACCCGGATTACTAGGAGCCGAATATGCAGCGGGACAGAAGATTAAAGGACATAGAGACATCTGCAATCCAGATCGAGAAATCAATGTGGTGAAACGGGCTTAGGAGGGTAATAATAATGGGGGTACGTCAAATATGGTGAACAGGAAAATCAAGAATGTGACTTACAAACTAATAAATTGGCGGAAAAACCGAAAAGGGGACTATTCAAAGGAGATCAAGTATCTAAGACAAGAGCTAGAGGAGTGCAGAAAGGAACCTCTGAATCAAGTCAACTTGGATAAACAAATCAGCCTGGAAAGGAAAGTTACAAAAGCTAAAGAGCAGAGGGATATTTACCGGAGACAGAGGTGTCATATTTTGTGGCTCAAGGATGGAGATAAGAATACTAAATATTTCCATGCCTATGCATCTCAGAGAAAGAGGAACAATCACATTGACAAGCTGAGGGATGAGAAAGGAGCATGGGTTGAGGGGGATAAAGATCTGAAGCTTGTTATTCAGAATTACTATAAAAAATTATTCAAGAAGGGGCAACATGGGAGGTCTGAAGAGTTTAACTATGTAGTCCAATCCAAGGTTACATCACAGATGAATGAAATGTTATGAAGGACTACACAGATGAAGAGATAAATAATGCAGTTTTTCAAATGGGAGATTTGAAAGCACCGGGACCAGATGGCCTTCCAGTCATTTTCTTTAAGAAATTTTGGGACTTGGTTGGAGCTGATGTCATGGGAGAGATAAGAACAGTGCTAGTAGGGGGAAGAATGCTTGAGGGATGGAATGACACTTTAATAGTTTTAATCCCAAAAACCAAACATCCTACAAATCTGAAAGAACTAAGGCCGATCAGCCTATGCAATGTCAGGTACAAAATAATTGCAAAAGTCATTGCTAACCGACTAAAGACTATACTGCTTGACGTGGTATCAAATACCCAGAGTGCTTTTGTTCCAGGGAGGTTGATATCTGACAACATATTAATTTCTTCAGAAGATTTAAACCATTTGCAAAAGAGGAAAAAAGGAAAAGCTTGCGTTGCAGCCATTAAGTAGGATATTTCTAAAGCTTATGATAGAATGTAGTGGAGTTTTTTGCAAAGCATGATGACAAAGCTGGGTTTTGACAACAAATGGATTGATTTGGTAATGGAATGCGTTACCTCTGTCAAGTACAAGGTCAAAGTGAACAACGATTATAGTGACACCATAATCCCTGAGGGAGGTTTAAGACAGGGAGACCCCTTGTCCCCTTACTTATTTGTCCTATGCGCTGAAGCAATATCTTGTGCTATGCAACAAAGCAAAAATCTTGGGAAACTCAAGGGTTTTTCAATGAACAGACATGCTCCAGTGCTTACACATCTCTTATTTGCCGATGATTCTCTTCTTTTGGTGGAGGCAACACTGAAGGAAGCCATGGAAGTTAAGGAAATTTTACACAATTATGAACAATGCTCAGGCCAAGCAATCAATAGAGAGAAATCTGCCATTTTTTTTAGCCCAAATACAGAACCAGTGCAAAAGAGAGTTATCATGGATACTCTTGGCATAAACTCAGAAGTTCAGAATGGAAGGTACCAAGGCCTACCAATTTATATTGATAGGGCTAGAACTAGGACCTTCCATTATCTAAAAGAAAGGGTGTGGAATAAAATACAGGGATGGAAGGAGAAGCTTCTCTCAAAGGCTGGAAAGGAGTTGCTTATTAAATCTATGGCCCAAGCCATACCAACATATGCCATGTCCTGTTATGACCTTATTAAAGACATGTGCGATGAGTTAACTTCCATGAACATAAGGTACCGGTGGGCTCAATAGGAAAATGAGAAAAAGATTCATTGGTTAAGTAGAGAAAAACTAGTAAAACCAAAGAACCAAGGAGGGCTGGGGTTTAGGGAACTCTATGCAACAAATATGGCTCTTCTTGCAAAGCAAGCATGGAGAATAATTGATAAACCAGATTCTCTTTGTGCTTTAACCTTAAAAGCTCTGTATTTCCCTCAAACAGACTTGTTTCATGCAAAACTGAAATCTGGAGCTTCTTTTTCTTGGAAGAGTATTCTTAAAGGGATTCAATTACTGAAAAAAGGAGTTATCTGGCGAGTAGGAAATGGAAACTCCATTAATATCTGGGAGGACCCTTGGATTCCAAGAGAACAAAACAGCTTTGTGAGCTCTGCTAGAGGTAGCTGCCTTTTAACAAAAGTTAATGAACTTATTGACCCAATTGTTGGGGACTGGGATCATGATTTGTTAAACCAATTTTTTTTCCCAGGAGGAAGCCCAACTAATAAAAAGTATACCTATTCAAGAGCAGATGGAAGATTTTTATGCCTGGCATCTGGAGAAGCGAGGTAATTTTTCTGTCAAATATGCGTATAAACTTTTCATGAATTCAATTAATGTCGAAAAGGGCCAGAAGGAAAGCTCCTCTAGATCTGTTTCAAATTTCAATTGGGCAAAACTTTGGAAAATGGAAATCCCAAATAAAGTCAAAATGTTCCTGTGGAGATTTGCGGATAATAGCTTACCTCTGAAATCAAATATTAAAAGGAGAGGGATTGATGTTGACACAATCTGCTACTTGTGTAATAGATTGGATGAGGATGGGGGACATTTATTCCTGAAATGTAAAAGGGCCAAAGATTTATAGAGACTAATGGGCTGTGAAAGTGTGAGACTTCAAATGTGTGTGTGCCAAGGGCCAACACAAATCATAGAATTTATATGGGAACAAGAAGAAGAACTACAGCTTAAAATCATTGCAGCCTTATCCCTTATGGCTTTGATGGTTCCAGAGGAACAAAATCTCTCAAGGGGAAAATGGGATTTCAATAAATGCTGTGGTGCAACAAGTAAGTAAAGCAACACATGATTGGCTTGAGTTGAAGAAGGTGGTGCCAGGTAGAGCTACTCCCTGTAGTTATCTTAAATGGAAACCCCCTGAAGAGGGCTTTATCAAACTTAACTCTGATGGCTCTTATTTACCCCTTCGGGGTTTTGGTGGATGGGGAGTAGTAGCTAGAGATGAAGAAGGTGATATTGTCGGATTGGCTGCAGGAAAGATGGAGGCCTGCCTAAATGCTGAACATGCTGAAATTTTTGCTTGCCTTCAGGCTATCAAGATGGCTCAAGGCATGAGCTGTGCAAAAATTATTCTGGAAATGGATGCTCTTGAGGTGTTTTATCAATTAAAAGATAATGATGCGTCAAGAAGTTGTGTGGCTAACATTGTTTATGAAGCTAGAACCTTGTTGTTAGAGTTTGATCATTTTCAGTTGATGTATTGCAATCGTAGTTGTAATTCAGTAGCTGATGAGTGATGAACTTGCTAAACTGGGAGCAAACTCACTGCCTGATCAGCAGGTTTGGTTTGATAATTTCCCGGTTAACTTCTGTATTCTGGCTGCTGGAGACCTAAACCAGCCTACTTAGTGTTGTGCTGGTTTTTTTTTAAAAAAAGAAATCAATGTGGTACGTCTATCTACTACTATCTATATAAAGCCTTAAACGGAGCCACCACATAAATCCTAAAATCCTAGAAATTCCCATGTTAATCAAAAAATAGTAGAAATTCTCACGTTAATTATAGAAAAAAGAAAAATCCACATCGTTGAATATGGATATTATTATGTAAATATAGCGGTCAATATTAACCTCTATAACAAACTACTGAAGCTGATCTATATATTAGAGATAAACTCTAAATCTAATCTGATATATTATCTATATCTTAACACAAATCTAGCTGCGCAAACGCGTGAGCCACCTCTCTCGTTGTACTATTAAAGTAGAGGAAAACGGAGCCACCACGTTAGTCGACATCACTCAGATTATTTCAGCCATTTGATCAACGGTGGGACCAAATTATAACAACGTAGATCTATCAAAGAAATTCTCACATAAAATTCTCACGTAATTAAAAAAAAAAAGATTTATGTCGCTGATTTTTGTGGGCCGGATTATAACAGATTAGATTAAAAGAAAAATATTAGAAATTTGGATTAAATACTAAAAATGGTATAATATGATTATTTTAGCCGTTCGATCAACGGTGGGAACAAATTACAACGGCCTAGATTAATCAAAGCAATTCTCACATAAATCAAGAAAATAAAAGATCTGTGCGGCTTAGATTAAAAGAAAATATTAGATGATTTGGGTGGGTCCAGATTATTACAATTTAGATTAAAAGAAAAATATTAGAAATTCGGATTAAATACTAAAGGTGATATAATATGATTATTTTAGTTGTTCAATCAACGGTGGGATCAAATTATAACGGGCTAGATTAATAGAAGAAATTCTCACATAAATCAAGAAAAAAAATATCTATGCGGCTTAGATAAAAGAAAATGTTAGAAATTTAGATTAAATACTAAAGTTGATATAATATGTTAGAGATAAACTTTAAATCCGATCTGATATATTAGAAATAGATTGTGGTCAAAGATAAACTCTATATGCCGAAACAGATCTAGCTGCGCAAACGTGAGGACCACCTCGCTCGTTAATATACCTATCTATCTATTATATATATAAAGGAGGGAAAAAAGAAGCCACCACGTTCGTCCATATCATTCAAATTATTTCAGCCGTTCGATCAACGGTGGGACCAAATTATAACGCCCAAGATCAATCAAAGAAATTCTCACATAAATACGTTAGTCCGCATCATCCAAATTATTTCAGCCGTTCGATCAACAGTGGGACCAAATTATAACGGCCAAGATCAATCAAAGAAATTCTCACACAAATCAAGAAAAAAAATAAAAGATCTATGCCGTTGATTTTGTGGGGCTGGATTATAACGGCTTAGATTAAAAGAAGGGGAAAAAGAAGCCACCACGTTCGTCCACATCATCCAAATTATTTCAGCCGTTCGATCAACGGTGAGACCAAACTATAACGGCCAAAATCAATCAAAGAAATTCTCACATAAATCAAGAAAAAATAAAAGATCTATGCCATTGATTTTGTGGGGCCGGATTATAACGGCTTAGATTAAAAAAAGACTATTAGAAATTCGGATTAAATACTAAAGATGATATAATATGATTATTTTATCCGTTCAATCAACTGTGGGACCAAATTATAACAGGATAGATTAATCAAAGAAAAAATAAAAGAACTATGCGGCTTAGATTAAAAGAAAATATTAAAAATTCATATTAAATATTAAAGTTGATATAATATATTAGGATAAACTCTAAATCCAATCTGATATGTTAGAGATAGATTATAAGTTAGAGATAAACACTATATACCAAAACAAATCTAGTCGCGCAAAAGCGCGAGCCACCTCGCTCGTTATATATATAAAGGAGGGGACAAGAAGCCACCACGTTCGTCCACATCACTCAGATTATTTCAGTCGTTCGATCAACGGTGGGACCAAATTATAACGGCCTAGATCGATCAAAAAAATTCTCACATAAATCAAAAAAAAATATCTATGCCTAGAGATAAGCTCTAAATCTGATCTAATATATTAGAGATAGATTATAAGTTATAGATAAACTCTATATGCCTAAATCCAATATGATATATTAGAGATAGATTATAAGTTATAGATAAACTCTATATGCCAAAACAAATCTAACCGCGCAAACGCACGGGCCACCTAGTTCGTTATATATACAAAGGAGGGGAAAAAGAAGCCACCACATTCGTCCACATTATCCAAATTATTTCATCCGTTCGATCAACGGTGGGACCAAATTATAACGGCCAAGATCAATCAAAGAAATTCTCACATAAATCAAGAAAAAAAATAAAAGATATATGCCGTTGATTTTGTGGGGCTGGATTATAATGGCTTAGATTAAAAGAAGAACATTAGAAATTCGGATTAAATACTAAAGATGATATAATATGGTTATTTTATCCGTTCAATCAACCGTGGGACCAAATTATTACGGGATAGATTAATTAAAGAAAAAAATAAAAGATCTATGAGGCTTAGATTAAAAGAAAATATTAGAAATTCATATTAAATACTAAAGTTGATATAACATATTAGAGATAAACTCTAAATCCGATCTGATATGTTAGAGATAGATTATGAGTTAGAGATAAACACTATATACCAAAACAAATCTAGCCGTGCAAACGCGTGGGCCACCTCACTCATCTACTATCTATATAAAACAAAGTTAAACGGAGCCACCACATTAATCTAAAATCCTAGAAATTCTCACGTTAATCTAAAATCCTAGAAATTCTCACGTTAATCGAAAAATAGTAGAAATTCTCACGTTAATCATAGAAAAAAGAAAAAATCTACATCGTTGAATATGGATATTATTATGTAAATCTAACGGTCAATATTAACCTCTCAAAAAATAGTAGAAATTCTCACGTTAATCATAGAAAAAAGAAAAATCTACATCGTTCAATATGGATATTATTACGTAAATCTAACGATCAATATTAACCTCTAAAAAAATAGTAGAAATTCTCACGTTAATCATAGAAAAAAGAAAAAATCTACATCGTTGAATATGGATATTATTATGTAAATCTAACGGTCAATATTAATCTCTATAACAAACTACTGAAACTGATCTATATATTAGAGATAAACTCTAAATCTAATATGATATATTATCTATATCTTAACACAAATCTAGCCGCGCAAACGCGCGGGTCATCCTGCTCGTTATATATATATATTGCAATGTTATTCAAATTCAAATCCATCATTTTCTGTTACTGCGTGAGAGGAGACTTTCCACCCAATATATATACATTATAGTCGATGTAATCCAGAAATATTCCTCTACACCAACCTTATTTCTTGATTTGGTGAGCCCTCTTTTATATGTAGATAAAGGAAAGACCTGAGAAACACGCCTACGATTTTATCTCGGTTCGGATCCCCTTTAATCGAGGATATATACCTCCATCCAACGTATATAATTAATGACAGAAAGAAATACCTCCATCCAAGTAGGCACAAAAACGTACTATTCATCAAACATAGGAGAAGACTATATATCTTATGGTAATCTCCAAATCCACCTATACAAACATTTACATATATAGGGGATGTCTGATCAATTAGAGGGGATGTTTGATCGTTAATTTGCGGTTTGGTTTGGTTTGGTTTAGTTCGGTTGAGACAAAATCGATCATTTTTATAGATCGATCATTTAATTAACATTTTGTAATAATTTTTTTAGTTCGGTTGAGCCAAAGTTTATCATTTTTATAGATCGATCATTTAATTAACATTTTGTAATAATTTTTTTAGGGTTATGAGGTTTTGCTCAAAGATCTTAAAATATTTTTAAAATATTCTTTTAGCCTTTTCGTACCTATTTTTAAAAAGTTATCAACTTTTGACAAAACCAAACCTAACCGAACCGAGCCGTTGATTTAAAGAGGTCTTAGTCACCAAACGACGTAGATGACTCCTTCTGCAAATTATCTCGACATGCCGATTTTTTAACCGGCGCAAATACCTTACTTTGTCGTAGCGCATGACCTTATAATCGAGATATTGATTTAATCCGGAGCAAGATTGATGTTTAATTAATGACCTGGCACTCGCAGCGTATGAAGGAGCTACCACGTGTCCATGCATTTGCATTACTGTACCAAGTGTCCCTCTTAAGTGTATGCATGCACGATCGATCTAGCTACATGCATGCATACGCCCGGCCCGACACTACGCCAGGCTGACGGCTGACCCGACGGGGGCCGGGGCGCGCCTGCAAAATCGCAAACTAGCTAATTAACCACTCATCCTGACATCCTCTCCGGTGGGGGCACGCCCGCGCGTGTGTACGTACGTACGTGCAACGCATGCAGCTCCAAAAGCCCAGAGAAGCCACGACCGACCGATCGGGGGCCAAGCCGCCAGCTATCGAGTTACGCAGGCCGTACGATGTCGCACGTGCGAGTTAATACCCGTCGGAGCTAGCTGGGCCGTGCGGCGTGTTGTTTACTAAGCTAGTGAGCAGTAGCATCTACACTGCCGCGGCATAGTACATCTGTACATAGGTACGTACGTGCGCGCGCATCTCGATCCACCGCGCATGCATGCATGCATGTGGAGTCATTTACGCCGGCGCGGCGTGCGCGTGCAGACGCATGCAGCAGCATGCAAGCTGCCAGCATATACGCAGCAGGCCGTGTCCGTCGCGGTGGCGCGCCTGGCTGTCGCGTGTCAGGTGCTCGCGGCTGCTCGCCCCCCCACTTAACGCCGGAACAGTGTCCCCGGGCCGGCGTAGTAGCCGTAAGCCCGTAACAGCTGGACGCCTCCAGCCCAGCCTGAGGCGACTGTGTCACGGATCGATGCATGCAGACACACATGCATGCATCAGGCATCAGCCGAGCTCGAGAAAGGTTTATCGCTCCACCCGTAATCCATACGACCATTGGCCCACCGAACTTAGCCCGGCTACAACATTTCCTAGAGGAGGTTGCAAAACTCGAACAAAGCATAGCGATATTCGCCAGCTTTTCATCGTTAGCCGCACCGTCAAAGGCGCCATGGCGGATGTCAGGAAGGAGCCAAAGGAGCCAGAGCTGCAGCATATGCATGTCCTACACGAGTGGCGGCCGTACGGGTACAGCCCCGGCAAGCAGCCAGCCTCGTGCTCCGGGATCCACGCGTATGTATCGTATCCCCACCCCCATCCCTTGTACTCCAGAGGCGACGGATGCGTCCGTATGTACAACCATTAATCATGGCATGCCCTACTGCTCGCGCCCAGCGCCGGCACCCATTCTGCTGCATGCCGCTGGGTGCTTGCTACAGCCATGCATGCATGATACAACCTGCATGCATATGCATGTGGCTGGTTTACGCTGCGTCGATAGGATCGTGCCCTACTGCCCTCCAGCCACGCACGCACACACATGCAGCCACGCCGTACATGGCAGCTCGGTCGCTCGCTGCTGCTGCTGCGTGCGTCCTCGTCCTCGTCGTCGTTGTCGTTCGATCTCCTGCTGAGCTCGGCGCCGCTGCCGATCAAGTGCCGATGGGTAGAGACTAAAGAGCCCTCGCGCGTACGTCCAGCTGTCTCACATCCGGTAGCAGATCTGGGGGGCTTTACTCCGTGTGCAGGGCCGGCCGGGGGTGCAAACTGCAAGCGCCATGGATGCTGCTGCTACTCCTTTTAAAGGCTCACATGCTAGCTACCTAGCTACATTTACAATTACATTGCATACATATATGGCCCCCTTCTCTTCAAGACTACTGCCAGTGCCGATGGGGCAAAGAACCCCCGCTGACGCAGTTATGAAATACCAGGACTACAAATAGTCCTGCATGCTGCACGATGCATGGGATCCTTTTCCCAAGATTAATTCGTAGGATTCGAATTCAAATATGCGCAGGAATCAGGAGATGTCTTTACTCCTATAACGGTGCGTGCATGCATCGTCATTTCTGGACAGATTGGAGCCGGCTCGTGTAATTCACCGCATGAATTGAGCTGTTCGATCGGGTGATCGAGCTGGGAAAGAACAGCCAGTTTAATTCCGTCGCCTAATTAAACATGTGCTAAACCTGGCCTGATCCTGAAAACGGCGGCAGGTTGGGCCGAGAGGGTCCATTCCATTTCCGTGTTCGCGCAAGGCGCTGTCTATTCGTCGTCTTGTGTCGTCCCGTCCAGAGATGATCCATCGATCCGTCGCTTCCCGCTCCGCCTCATCCTCGCCGACGCCCGGCCCCACATGTCGGCGAGTCTGGCGCTCTCCACCGTCATGGCCTGTGGGCTGTGGGGCACTGGAGCTGGCCTCCTCGCCGTGCTCCTCCTCCTCTACTTAGTACTCCACTAACCCAGCAATCCCTGTACTGCTACTACCAGTCCAAGTCTACTGACTACTAGACGACTACCACCACCACTGCTGCTCCTGGGCAGCTCGGGAGCAATCCGTTAGTGGTGGTGGATTAGAGGGTGGCGCGTGTGCGTGTGCGTGTGCGTGGCATTGTTTAATTGAGGAGGGAGGGAGGGATGTTGGTGGGAATGGAGGAGGAGGCGATGATGATGGCGGCGGCGAGCTCCGAGTGCAGCAGCGGCTGCCAGTCCGGCTGGACCACCTACCTGGACGACCACTCCTCTTCCTCCTGCGGCACCGCTCGGTTCCACGGCAAAGCGCGGCCGCCGTACTACCGCTGCGAGTACTACTCGGAGGAGGCGGAGGAGGACGACCTGTCCATGGTCTCCGACGCCTCCTCCGGCCCTCGCCAGCAGTGCTCCGCCGGCAACGACGAAGGAGCCGCCGCCGCCGCCCGGCATGCCAATGCGCACGCCGAGAGGCGAGGCAGGCGGATGGAGGCTGCCGCCGCCAGGCGGCAGAGCAAGATGGCCGCCGTCGCGTCTCTGCTCGAGGACACGGCCAGCTCGCCGGCCTTCTTCAAGTACTCCAAGGTAGTACGTGCTTAGCCTGCCGTGCGTCCTTTAATTTTGCGCTTCTCATATTCCGCCTTGGTTACCGATGCGCATTTGCCATGTTCAGGCGACGAGCTCCTCAGAGACCAAAGACTCGATGACGGAAATGGGCAATGCGGCCGACTTCTCCTGCGCCTTCTCCGCCACGACGGGCTTCAAAGTGCGTATCGAGTATCACCATTAAGCCGTGTTAATTTGGCGCTCAATCACAAATCACACTGTTCGTTTGGGCTTATGGCTAATTTGCCTTGCTTCTTTTTCCCTTTCTCGTAGACTGCTCCATTAAGTGGGACTTCTCTGGGCAGCTATCTGCAAGTGCAGTACTCCACTGCCCCTGCCAACCCGATGCCCACAAGACAAGTGAGCATTCTGCCCCCAACTCTTTGCTCTGTTTCTTGATCAGAAGAACACGGGTAGCCTGCGCTATACATGCACAGTCTCACAACAAAAATGGTTGCTGCTTTTCAGGTGCACAGAGATGGGGGTGACAGAATCAAGAGGTGGTGACGAAGAGGTTGTGAGGAAGAGCTCTCTCTGTTGCTGGTCGTAGGATGTCCGTGGCCTCTGTTCTGCTCCGGCTTGCCCTGCACTCTTCCTGGTAGCGAAGAGGAGATGGGCAGGTGAATGTGTTTGCGGGTCTTCAGATCTCCAAGAGATCATTTCACTAGTTTCCCTAGCTCTTCTTCTTCTTCTTCTTCTTCTTCCCCTCTCTCTCTCTCTCTCTCGCTCTCGCTCTCTCTCATTTTCATGTGTTTTCACTGTGAGGCTGGTCTGTTCCAAGCTGCAGTTAGTATCCCGCTTTTTAGCTGTCAATGCAGTGGGAAACAACAACCTGAGGCAAAAAACAAGCGGGATGTGAAATCCATTTTGCACCACATATGCTTCGCCTGCCCTGTTTGTCGCCGTGATCCGCTGTCCATGTTTGGCGAGCGTTGACGTCAACAGCTCCAGGCTGCCGATACGCCATGCGCCATCCCGAGCTGCTGCGATGCGATAGAAGCATCTACTGCTCTCTTCTAGATATTTGAGACAGACGATTCAGAGCAGCACGCATTTGCCATCAATGCCTACACCAACCAACCGTCAAGAGTGATCACAGAGCAGAGGGAGCATCGCCATCTACGAAACATAATCCTAGGACCAGTCTGGCTTAGGCTTAAGTTTTTCACGTTTCACTCGTGGCCATGGCCTCTCCCCACTCTCCCTTTCTCTGTCTCTCTCATCATCATCGCCTGGCGAGTGGCCAGCGATGCCATTGTCGTATTTGAGAGCTTTAGCAGTTTGATGGCATGGCAAGATATGAGATCGTGTGTGGCTCAGGGGCACGTACTGCTGCTGCCCCCCATGAGCACAAGATCTCTCGGCGAATTCTTTAAGGCTGTGAAAACGGCATGTGCGCGGCAAGTACGTGTGTCTGCGCCCGGGCCCTCTGTTTTTAGTGCACGGTCCCAGTAAGAAACAAAAGGGCGCAAGACGCAGGGCTGGGTGGTGGTAGCCACCGCCGCCGGTCAAGCTCAAACCACGCGTTGTCACTTGCCCCCTTGCTACAATCCTACTGTGCTGTTCGAGATGAATCCGAGTCCACAGCATCCTCGGCGTTCGAGTATTCGACATGATCATAAACTCGATACTGGTGGCACTAATCTCTTCAGCATGTGGCGAGCATCTATCGCTGTAGGCATGGGGAGCAAATGCACAATTCAGAACATGCTACCAGCTGCTGCTGCTGCTGCTATGGTACTACACCTGATGCTGGTGAACGGAATATGCATAAAAGCGCTGGCGACTAATCCTCTGCTCCCCTTCTCCTTTCCCTCTTTCCAGTTTACTGATAAGGACAGGGTGCAGAAAAAAAAAAAACCCCGGATTGGTAGGATGAGCAAAGAAAGAGGAGTCTCCGCATGGCAAGGAAGAATAGCCAAGCGGGCGCCCTGTGCTGTGCACTTGCCTGTGCGGCTGTGTGTGCCTCGCCGTACGTGGTCACTTTCAGAAGTAGGTTACTAGGTTGTTCTCGCCATGCGACATGCGAGGTGACCAGCGAGCAAGAGAGTAATAAATGGCCTCTCGATTCGGCGATGTGCAGGGCAGGGCAAGGCATGTCGTGCATGGTTGGCTGGCGCTTTGGGGCGGAAGAAAGAAAGGTCGAGGCCTCAAGGAGGTGGCTGTTTCCACAATTGGGCCACAAAGGATGGGGCGGCATGGCTCGCATCGCGCGCGCGCGCGCGTATGATTCGTGCGACACAGTTCGGGCCGGCTGTTCTGCACCTGCATGCCTGCTCGTCCCGGCTGGCGATGATCGATGCCGCACATGTGCCAGCGCCCTGCACGATCGATCCGTCGTCTCGCGCCGTACGTGCCGCGCCACCGGGATCTGTGCCCGCCTGCCTGCATATTGAAACCGCCGTTTCCCAGCTAAACGCCATCTCCCACGATCCCGTCCCATCCGCTGGGCGCTGGCTCACTGGCACTGACGCACTGTCGCCGGCCGGGCCGATCCACATCGCCGATCGAGCACACGTACATGGCGTCTCCCGTTGTTCAGGCCAAATGGCTAACAAATGGCTTCTTCTTCTTCTTCTTCTTCTTTTTGAACCAACAAATGGCTGATTCATTGCATGCACTGATGCACGCAGTAAGCAATGAGCCACCAGCCCACCATTGCTCGTGGTCTTGCTCATGCATTTTGGTGACTGCTCATCGATCGATGTCTGACGTTGCTTCCTTGCCGCACAGTGCAGATGGTACCGGAGGCAGCGCTGTCCGTGAACCGGACACCGGGACACCGCCATTGGCTTCATTTACTCCGCCGATCAAGGGCGCTAGGCTCAGCTTAGCTGGTGCGCTCTCGCGCCCCAGAGGCAGGCAGCGTAAAATCGATCGGTCGAGCTGCGTAGCTCGATCCGTCCATAACTTCGTGGTACAGAACTACGCTGTCTACTAGGTAGCAGTACTGCCCCATGATCCGTGCTTGCACACACCCAGACCCACTCAACCATCCAGACCCAGAGTGTTTAGATGATCCCACATGCATGTTATACATAGAACCGAAGTGACATATGAATTGGGTAACATATCTTAAAACTTTTCAGGAACGGGATGATGGAGAGACTAGAGATGGGTGTGCGGATTTTGAGATTTTTTGCAAAGAATTTTTTCATCCTAGCCCCTAGCATTTAAATAATTACGATAAAGTACTGGAAATCATTATCTAGCCCCTATAGTTCTAAAAGACATGGTGCCTTGCGTAATTGCCGGCTAAATTTGTGTCAATCATTTCATTTGACATGAACTCGTATTTCTATTATTTTCTATTCTAGATTTATGCATTTTTTTGTCTTAGATATGAACTATTTTTTAATCTGAAATGGGCTCTTATTTCAATTATTTGTTATTTGGTATTTCTATATTGTCTTGTTGTAGCTGGTACAAACTTTTTTTGAGTAAAATATACGGACGGTCCCTAAACTTGTCGACGGTTGAGATATCGATTTCAAGTCGATTAAAGGTTCTTGAGAAGGGGAGATAGAAAACACGCCGAACAATACGAACATCAATCAACGACGAACATGGAGACGGGGGGTTTTTATCCTGGTTCAGGCCTCTCAGGAGAGATAATAGCCCTACGTCCAGCCTTTCTTATATATCAAAGATGATTACAAGAGGTGGCTCGACGAGACGAACAAGTCTCGGCGAGATTATGTGTGTGCAGGAAGCAATATGCGACAATGCTAAGACTTTTGGCCCTAACAGATGATGGCTTGACCAGATGCCCTCTACACGCCGTAGGGGCCTTGTTTATATAGTACCGAGCAAACCGACCTATCAAGGGATAATCGGGCCGGGCTAACCACGAGTTCGTAACGAACTCGACGTGCCAAATATATCCCGAGACAGATAAGGCATACTCCAAGTCTTGGGGATCACAACTTCTATTCCAATCCAGAAAACCAACTTTCGGGTCTTCACGTAGCCGTGCAGAACTCTTGTTCGAGTCGGACTCAAACACGAAGTCTTGGGCGCCACGCAATCGTAGCGACCAGGAGGCTGTTCGGCACGATGCACATGGGCCTTATAGAACCTTCCAGGGAGCTGGGCCCTGGCAAGCTGTTCGATTGGGCCGTCAGGGAGTGGGCCATGGGGGGGCCGTAGTTTTATCCCCGACAGCTAGCCCCCGAGACTCAAGTGGAAGGACTCACTAGAGTGGGGTCTTCCTCTTGAGACTCCAAGTCACGAAGAGGGAAATATCGCTGTTACGAAGACATGCAACGAACGACCGAACAGGTTATGGTTCTCCTGAACAGGACCTGTCTGGGATAGAATAAACTTGATCAGTACCGAGTAACTCTGTTGCGTCGAATAGGGAAACACATCTGTCCGAGCAGAGTACCCAGCCTGGGTTCGTGTTGCTGTATCCAGGTATGAAGATACCCAGGATAGCATAAACGAAAATAGGTGAACCAGCTCTCGGGCTAGAGCTTGCCCGAGGAAATAGAGATCGCACTCTCGAGCGAATGTCGTGCTCAGGAGCGAAGGTGATATGTCCCCAAACGTAGATTGTGTGCTAGAAACAGACAATGCATACGGGGGGTAAGGTGACCCAGTCCTCGAGCGTAGAGCTCGTCAAAGGAACCAGGTAAAGAGATCCAGTCCCCGAGCACGGAGCTCATCGCGGGGACCAGACGCGCGCTCCGGGCGAAGAGCTACCCGGTGTGAGGTGATCCAGTCCCCGAGCACGGAGCTCGTCGCGGGGGCCACACGCGCGCTCCGGGCGAAGAGCTGCCCGGTGCGAAGAGATCCAGTCCCCGAGCACGGAGCTCGTCGCGGGGACGAGACGCGCGCCCGGGCGAAGAGCTACCGTGTGAGTGATCCGATCCCGAGCACGGAGCTCGTCATGGGGCGAGCGCGCTCCGGGCGAAGAGCTGCCCGGTGCGAGGTGATCCAGTCCCCGAGCACGGAGCTCGTCGCGGGGACGAGACGCGCGCTCCGGGCGAAGAGCTACCCGGTGCGAGGTGAATCACAACCCGATGCAGTCAGAGCCGCAAGAGAACGTGTGAAATCAACGCTTTGTCTATGACGTATTCCTTGCGACAGCGTAAGCGTTGTCTTAGAAAGTACAGAACCGACGCTTGGAGTGCCCGTTGCGATGAGAATCGGCTTACGGTGGGCATGCCCATTGCGATGAGAATCGTCTTACGGCGGACAGGACTCCGTTGGTGGCGCACTATCTTGACTTAGCCGTACTGTGAAGGTCAGTGCCGGGTAAAGGCAAGAAATCATACGCAGGTGAAGTGAATCAGTCCCTGGACATGCGCGAAGCGTACCCGGGAAGAAAGCGATGCATACATCGATTTTGGTGGAGAAGTCTGGAACCTCGCCGCGACCATCACCGGCGTCTGATGTTCCCCGATCCTGTAAGAAACGAGCCAGTAAGGGAAAAAAGAGAGCAAGAACAGGTCCTAAGAAGAACAAAGCGAGTTTTAGAAAACACGTTAAGGACGACCTACCCGCACAAGACATAATTTTTTCCGAGTATGTGCCCCGATAGCGTTAGTGTCACCTCGGCGAATGCGGAACCGACGCCAGGATTGCCCGTTGCGATGAGAATCGGCTTACGGTGGACAGGACTCCGTAGGTGGTGCATTGCTCCGGATTACCGTGTCAGGAAGGACGTAGCATGGATAAAAAAGACGTGTGCGGGCAAGTGCAGCCCCGCTGTGGCTAAGACCGCTAACCAGGGAAGGCGATCGGGACCTTAGCCGCAGGCAAAACATGCGAGGCGAAATTTTATCCGGGCATGGATCCGTGTAGCATTGGTGTCGCCTTGGCGGGTGCGGAACCAACGCCAGGAGTGCCCGTTGCGATGAGAATTGGTTTACGGTGGGCAGAACTCCATCGGTGGTGCACCGCTTCGGTTAACCGGAGCCGTACAGATCGTCGTCAGATAAAAAGACATACTCGCACACGGGGAGCGCTACGGGAGCGAAAGACCAACGAGGTTTTGGAAAACCAACTCTAAGGAAAGGAACTGGAAAACTGAAAACGTACCAGAGTTGCCGAAATTAAGCTCAAGTCCCAACTGACCGAGGAGAGGCGGTCCTCCGAGGTTCTTCGGGAAGAAGCTGAGGAGCTTCGCGCGCTGTCCGCGAGGACTAGCATCGCGGAAAGAAAGGTCGAGGAGCTGGCCGAGCAGCTCAAGACCACCGAGCAGCGTCTGAATCAGAGCGAGAGTCTAACCGAATAGATTTTCCCTGCAAAAAAGAGCAGTAAAAGACAAGGACGAACAGGAAACCAAGTGCAAGACAAACAACGCTAGAAAATTTTAAGGAAAACCGATAGAACGCTTAGCCTAACTCCCAGCCCCCGTTGTGCGTCTGATCGAAAACCTGAGTTTGCGAACTCGAACAGGTGTACAAGAGAAAGAGCGACGCCCTAGCCTCCGGTACGGACGATGCATGAAGACCTAAGTTTGCGAATTCAAGCACGTGCGTAGAGAGATAGAGCAACACCCGTATCCTGATCAACTCGTTCCATAAACTGCTCGTTAACGTAAGTTAGGCAATTTCAAAGGTAACCGAACAAGGAAAGTGCCTCTGCCACGGAGGGCTTACGAGAGTAGGCTTTGCCAAGTGGTTGTGCCGTGATCGGTAAGTGCCTCTGCCGCGGAAGGCTTACGAGAGCAGACTTAGATGCAAGGCTGGAAGCCGTGTTACGCAACTCTGAGTTTAGAAACTCGTTGAAGCTAGATACGGATAGGGAAAGCCCTAAAAATCGCGGAGCCAAGAGTTCGCAAGTCCGGGCAACCATCAAGTGTTACGAGAGAGAAAGAGTAGTCTGAGAAGACAAGTGGTGAGAAGGGCCGCAGGGGGCCGCGAACATTCACCGTTTACTGGATTAAACTTTACATGGCAGCCCGAGAGACTTGGACGAACTAAGGCGCGAAGTTTGACAAAAAGCGCGGAGCTAAGCAAACAAGAGACCTGCACAAAGAACTCACGAAGCTGTTAGACGTTCCAAGTGGACGCCAACTTGCTTCGCAGATTCCTGCTGATCCGGAAGGAGTTTTGATCCAGTCCCCGAGCACGGAGCTCGTCGCGAGGACCAGACGCGCGCTCCGGGCGAAGAGCTGCCTGACGCGAGGAGATCCAGTCCCCGAGCACGGAGCTCGTCGCGGGACCAGACACGCGAGCACGGAGCTCGTCGCGGGGACCAGACGCGCGTCCCGGGCGAAGAGCTGAAGTCCAGGCAATCGAGATCGAAGGGATCGATCCGATCTGACAGGGGATGTGACATCCTGTCCTTCTGAGTCATAGTCCTCAGGAAGAGATTCTTGGTCGCTAATAGAGTTCAACATGCTCGATCTACTAGCTCCCCACGGTCGGCGCCAACTGTCGACGGTTGAGATATCGATCTCAAGTCGATTAAAGGTTCTTGAGAAGGGGAGATAGGAGACACGCCGAACAACACGAATAGCAATCAACGACGAACAGGGAGACAGGGGTTTTTATCCTGGTTCAGGCCTCTCAGAAGAGATAATAGCCCTACGTCCAGCCTTTCTTATATATCAAAAATGATTACAAGAGGTGGCTCGACGAGACGAACAAGTCTCGGCGAGATTATGTGTATGCAGGAAGCAATATGCGACAATGCTAAGACTCTTGGCCCTAACAGATGATGGCTTGACCAGATGCCCTCTACACGCCGTAGGGGCCTTGTTTATATAGTGCCGAGCAAACCGACCTATCAAGGGATAATCGGGCCGGGCTAACCACGAGTTCGTAACGAACTCGACGTGCCAAATATATCCCGAGACATATAAGGCATACTCCAAGTCTTGGGGATCACGACTTATATTCCAATCCAAAAAACCAACGTCCGGGTCTTCACGTAGCCGTGCAGAACTCTTGTTCGAACCGGACTCAAACACGAAGTCTTGGGCGCCACGCAATCGTAGCGACCAGGAGGCTGTTCGGCACGATGCACATGGGCCTTATAGAACCTTCCAGGGAGCTGGGCCCTGGCAGGCTGTTCAATTGGGCCGTCAGGGAGTGGGCCATGGTAATGGGCCGTAATTTTATCCCCGACAAAACTATTAGTAGATTCTCATCTAAATCTATGAAACTGCAATTTTGGGTCCCTAATCTTTTTAACTGGTTTCGTCCCGGTCCAAACTTGCCACGTGACAACCATATAGCTGACGTGGCGTTGACTTGCCACTTAAAAAGATTAGCGGCCACCTAGTACGACCTTAGCGGCGGCTTCTTCCGGAGCTGCGGCCTGATGGTAAGTTAGACTCCCCACGTGGTGGAGGAGGAGTCGAGGAAGGAGTAGAGTTTTGGGGTGTATTTGAGCAGGATTTGGCGATGATGGGTTCTTCCTTGACGATGGCTGCTTGCGGAGGCATCCTAATGATCTCCTCCTCTTCGTTTCTGGCCTCGACGGACTTCAGTGCTACCTCGACAACTCTTGAATTTGTTCTTTGTTTCCGTCATCGTTGGCGAACAGGCTGACAAGGAGAAGCTCAAAGGCGGTGTCTTGCTTGGCTTTCATTCCCGATGGTTCTAATCGGAGCTCAGCTGCTAGTCTTGTTATTTGCAATCTGGTCTTTGTGGAATTTATGCTGTATCTGTACTGCGGCCTTGTTGTACGTTGCTTGACTTATCAATGAAATCTGGATCCTTTCTCAAAAAAAAAACGGAGGATAGACGAAGATGGCGCATTCTAGAAAAATTCATATGAGCACTATAGAATCCACTGGATTTTATAAAGATATAATATAGGTAGGGTCTCATGTGAAGTTGTATTGTAGAATTATTGTTAGGCTGAGTTAGGATGATTCTTAGACTTTAGGAATTTAAGAAAACTATAAAACCCATTAATAGGGGTTGTGCTAAATATTTTTAGTTCAAAAGTGCTTCTGAACCCTAGAAATATTTTAGGGTAAATACACTAAGACTAAACTAACCCTTGAATCAATGAGAATTGAGTCATGCATACATGTAGGATAGATGGTTAGAAACATTATTAGGTACCTAGAATGCATGTCCATGCATTTTATTTAAATAAAACTAATTCAAACTATTTCCATTACTTAATGAATGTTATATTATTTGTATGTCCGGATCGTTCGAGAACAGGAACTCAAGGAACTGTAGGCCCGACTGATGTTGCTGGTTGCTCATACACCCCAACCGACCAAGGCAAGTCTCCTTGACGCATATTGTGAGCTTTTTGCTTTGTTTGTAAAATGATTTATTAGATTTTAAAACTTGCATAGCTAGTTTAAATTAAACTCCGTATTTGGTAATAAATAGCTATGTTTCCAAATAGATGAGGTAAGCCCGAATAATCGGTTTACATCCTAATGATTAAACATATGAATTGTTATAAATATTCCCTTGATGGTAGGGGAATTGCTACAAAAATATTTTTATGGGATATGACTATACATGTGTGATTTACATTTTTGTGCTAAGGAATGATTTGAGAAAGTTTGAGTAAAGGTTTGAAAAGAAAGAAGGCATCAAGGGTGATGCCGAGGATGGAAATGTTTATTTCCCTCCCCTAAAACTTTCCGACTAGGAAGGAATTTTGCCGGTTGGTCATTTATTTTGCATTCTAATTTCATGTCCTGAAGCTTTGCAAGGATCGAATTTTTCCTTTTCTGATTGAGCAATCTCAAATCACCTTAACCAAAGTAGGATAGGCCAGTGGGCAGACCAGCTATAGAGAATTGTTTCTAAAACAAAAGAAGAGAAATAGTAGATTTCTCCTCGAAAGCCTGTCTTTATAAACCTACAGGGATCAATCTCATCGCTGGAAAAACTACTGAATGAGAGAGAACTTGGTTAGTGGTAAAGTTGTACTCCGAGGTTCGACATGGAGAGACTAATTGTCGATTAATCATGACTAATCACATGACTTGATAACAATGGTGTCGGCAACTTCGGGAGCCAGATCATGACGCTGGCTGGAGATGAGGCACGAGCGTCAATGCAGGCAGGGCAAGGACGTAGACTGTGACAAGGGAATGATGGGCGGGGGCGTTGCCACGACAAGGCAAGGAGACCGGTGACGGCAGCGCCGGCCAGAGGCAGGATCGGTATCTATTATAGATTATAGATATAGATTACACGATGGGGACACGCGATAATTTAAAAAACAACTAAAAATAACATACATAATCCATCAGCAATTGATTACCCTAGATTCTAAAGCTTGGACATCATGGCATTTACTGCAAGGCTCCACAACATGTAACTTTACCATGGAAGGGACTTTCGGCTCAATGTATTTCCTGATGGACGAGAGTCCTCGGCAAGCTTCCATTAGTTCCCGCATGGGAACTGGATAGCACTTGCCAGATTTATTTTCTGGATAATAGCACTTTGCAATATCAGGACACGGAGAGGCGTCCAATGTAAGGCACTCAAGTGACACCATACTCTCCGCAACATGGCCTGCCAGCTCGACCAAGCTCTTCGCAGAGGAGAATCCTAGGATCTCCACTCTCTTGACCTTGTGATGGTGATGCTCCTGTTTCTGCCTCAGATCTGAATCATCTGCAAAAACTGAGACATGTTCCATGTTCTCTTGTGATACCTAAGATGAAAAAGAAGATCTTACAATCACAGTTCCACCAAAGCTAATAATATCATAACAGTATGAACAGCGACTTACATCCAAGACAAAAGCCTCCAAAGATGGACAAGCATCAAGAAAGGAAATCAGAGAAAAATAATCATAGAACAGAGAAAAGGCTCCTCCACGAATACGAATATTTAGTTTCTTGAGGTGGAGAAATTTGCTATGCAGCATTGGTGCATTGGCCACCTGCACCAAGTTGTCAGATTAGTCACACCAGAAGGTAAGATTGATGTAGCATCATCATATGCATATTGCAAGTTAGTAATAGATTATACCTCCTCTCTGTCCGAAGATATGGAAAGAGTTTCAAGGTTTGGCACACTGGGTAGAAGTTCACAGGCATAATAAACTGCACCATTAAAGATCATGTATAGGTCCTTCATTTGCAAATTTTCCCTAAGTGATATCTGTAGCACAAGATCTAATGAGATGAAAAGGTTGGATATATTTGGAGCTTCAATGTCTATCATTCGCAGGTTCTCACAACTGGTCAACTCTAGGTGGCTGAGCCTCTGCAGAAGGCAAGGTACCTTCAGGCTAACTATCCCATTACACCAACTGATGTTCAAATGCTCCAAAGCAAAAGAATTGGAAAGAAGCTGCTCTAATTTGGAACTCCTAATACGGACTTCATAAAGATACAATCTTGTCAGCCTTCTTAACCAACCAAGTTCAGCGGTAGGACTAAAGGAACAACAGCTCAAATGAAAAGATTGGATTGAGTCTCCACTCCCATTACATAAAAGTGTGTACGGGAAGTTATACTTTGAATTAAATGGCAGCGATAGCATGAGCTCTTCAATGCCTGGTGTAACAGCAATCTGAAGCCAATGGTCGAGATGACAAGAGTCCTTCGCATTGTAATTTTCAAACTGAATCATGAGTCTCTTCACACCAATGCCTGAGTGCTTTTTCAGAATTTGGTCAACTTTGCTGGAGAAATATGTGGCAGCTTCATTATTTCCACATGCATTTTTATCCAACACCAATGTTTTACTATCAAAAATGAGTTCGGGATGGTGTCTCCAGGAACAAAGAAAAGCACGAGACACACAGGCGGCTCGGGCAGCATCTCGCATTGGCATCAGGGAATGCATATGACACCAAACTTCCTGCATGCAAAAGCATGGGAAAGACTTCAGCGCTGTAACTGTAAAGGCAAATGGGTACTCCATGTAGGAGAGGACTAAATAAAGATAAGAGTACCACTATGCACATGATTGCACAAAGTGTTCACGATGCGTACTTGAAAATAATGTCAAAGGCAAGAGCTGATTACGTACTATGAAATTTGTTACTTTACTAAAAAATATGTTACTACCCAAATCACACACGTAATGCCCAACAATAGCATTTGTGCCAACCAAGTTAGACAGGATGATGTTCTATTGTACAATAATGTGCTAGTCAATGGTAGATTGGTAGGAAAGGAACAGAAACAACATTCAGAAGGTGCATCACAATATTGAACAGCCAAATGCCCTTCTAATTATGTAAATGAATCAAACAACTTTGGAGCTACAGTCTACCGTGTATATGTGACATGAACCTTAGTAACCAAAGTGATGGGATAGTATAGTCAGACTGGACAGAAAGGATATCATCCCACAAGGATGTGGAGCTCTCAAAATACAAGTTATTGCCTGAAGTGATCTAATCGAGATAGAATGTACCACTAAACAGAACATAATAATGACTGCTAAGAACAAAGACATACCATCTCCGGTTCACAAAATATGTGTTTTGGGCATAGTTATTAAAATATAGAATGAAAACAAAACAATATAGCCCCTTTTAAAAGTTTTAACATTTAAACGTTCGTTTAAAAAACATTTTAAGCATTGGTTAAAACAAGCCTTCCTGCAGATCCAACCTTAAAAAGTTAAGCCCGTCAGCCCATATACTACTCAAAACATATCTAGCCCAGGACCTATCCACTCTCAAAACCAACCACAGCCTGCTGGGAAGCACAGCACCCCACCCAACAGCACCTGCCTGAGCAGCTTTGTACAACAGCAGTGACCTCCATCTCCCTGACTCCCTGTAGACGCTGCCTCCACCTCTCCTCACTCCCCGCATCTGCCTCCATCCTTCTTACCCTGCTACAGCAGCAGCTCCACCTCCTCACCTTGCTCCAGTGCCGCCTCCACCCATCTTTTACTTCTCCAGAGCGTTTTTTCAATTTAACGACGTTTGATCACTAATGTACACTATAATATAATTACGAAACTAGATAGAATTGCTATTTTATGAATTTTTTTTCAAGATAAATTTATCTACATAACTTTCACATATCCAAGTCAAACAATTCAACATATAATGCTAGTAAAATTTATAAAAAAAAGTTTGACTAAAACTGAACATCATCTTTTATTTTTTTTTAGACTGGAGGGAGTATGACTTAAGAACAACCTGGAAAGCAACATCTTTTTTATAGATTGTATATTCTATGTCATACCTCTGGAAGGCTTGGTCCTGAATCCATCTTTATTTCACCACACTGCGAATCATCATCTTGTTGGCAGGGACTTTCAGCTCGTGAGGAAATCAATTCACCTGCACATCACGTCATACATGGGTATGAATAATACAAACACTTGAGAAGTCAAAATAGCAAACTCCAGCACATAAGCGGGCACTAACAAGCTCTCCGAAATAAATTGACCATCCAAGCAAAAAGAAGACGACGGGACGGTGGAGGCCATTCGCCGTGACCATTGGGGCGATCCATACTCCTTCAAAAGGGAGGCTATTTCGGATCCCACTTGTTGAATAGATAGATATCTAATTGATGTAGAAAAAAATTGTATTTTTTGATAATTAGGGGAAAAAATCGTTGCTTTTTGCGTCTGTTTGCGTGTGAGCATCGAAACAAGATTAAAGGGGACATCGGAGGAGGCTTACCACGGGCACAGGGGGCTTGGGGATGCCGCTGCCGCTGCATAGCCATGAGGCGCATCAGATCCAGGGACCAGGAGCCCCACCTATCGTCTCTAATCGAACAAGAGACGAGCAATCGATCGATCAAAGGCACATCAACTTCAGGGCAAATAATCAATTATACCGTGAGATAGGGATGGAGTACGAGACCCAAACTCCCAATCCCAGTCCTAATCCTAATCCCGAGCGCGCTTCCTGAATTTGGATTTGGATTCCATTCAAAGGTGAAATCGCCGTCGCCGCGCCCGCGCCCGTGCGATGAGAGGGTAAACCCTAGTCGACTCGGCCTCTACAATAACAAGTCAACTACGCTACGCTACGTGCCTACGCCTGCGCTGCCCCTGGAGGCGGGCCGTAAACAAGACTCCAAATAAAAGCCCAAGATGATTGATTGACCCATCCAGGGAAAATATTGGCCTTATGGAGGTGTCGGCCTGGAGCTCAAATTGGACATGTACATCAAATTAGGATAGGATGATTTTATTTGCTTAGTTTTATTTCAGGACTTGGGTATCTATTAAGGAGTTTTCGAGTATATATTCAAGTATAATATCCGTGCATTACCACAAAATATAAAAGAAAGAAACAAATATAATGAATCAATTAGCATTAATGTTGACCGATTCTCAAATCTCAAATGATAAGAAACGTATAAATGTATCGAGGCCGGTCAATTTTCATGTAGGAGAAAACTATACAATCATTCTACTAAATTATTCGTTTTTATAATAAGGAAGAATAATATTTTCA
Organism: Raddia guianensis; assembly: GCA_036346415.1. Taxonomy (NCBI): domain Eukaryota; kingdom Viridiplantae; phylum Streptophyta; class Magnoliopsida; order Poales; family Poaceae; genus Raddia; species Raddia guianensis. The sequence continues at coordinate 8,094,680 of CM070536.1, read as the reverse complement.
CAAAATATTAATATTTTCCTGGCAATGACGTTTTCTTAGAGCTAAGCAATACTCCCTCTGTCTAATGGGAGTGGGGGAGTTAATGAGCTACGTCTTCTTTGATGGGCCCCACGTCTAAACATGCATTCTTTGTGAGACAATTTTTGAACACTAAAAATGCACTCTTTGTAGGACAGAGGGAGTACTTGGTTGGTTGTGCTCAATGTGCAAATTAAACTTGGTGGGATTAATTAAACTTCATGGTGCAAGGCTCGATGTGCGGTGTATGGCACGTGTCTCACAAATTAAACTTGGTTGGATTAATTAGCTATTTGCAGTTAAGCCAAGCGAGGGAGTTCAAGCCAATGGGGGACCGATTGAGGTCATCCAAGCCTCAAGCCGCAAAAGTGAGGGTGGAGTTGAACCTGACATCCAAGCCCCGAGCCAAGAGTGTCAAACCATGGGAGGGTTGGTGACCATTTGGAGGTCCTCCCATGTGTATGTGTAATGGGTATATGTGACGATGAGTTGTGCTCTTTGGTTGAGAGTGTTGTTTTGGCCTTTGCCGTTTGACCGCAATTTAGTTGTCCATTGCATTGCATGGGTGACATGTTTAATTATGTTGCATCTGGATAGTGTGTTGCTACGTGACGGTGTGCGTGTCTGTGTTGTTGCAGGATTTCGAAGCTGGGCGAACCGTGGTGAGGCACGCCTTAGACAAGTGAGGCCAAGTCCGGTGTACGTACTATAGGGCGATAGTGTCGGGACGCGAACTGGATGTTCGGGGGGTCCGGAACGGCAGGAAGTCGCGGGACGGACATACACGGACAGGGCTAGATACCGTGGTGAGGTTAAGGATTGGCTAGTCTTGGAGGGTTGAGGTCTAGTTTAGTGCTAAAGACGGTTGTGGTTGAGGAGTTGCTTTGACAATATGGACGAGATACCGAAACAGAGTGGTTGCACAGGTTTTATTTTGATGGCTTTGGTAGGTTTGGACCAACCTTTTGACCAAGTGTGGTGAGACTTGGGTTTGGCTCACGGTTTGCCTGAGTCTGTTGGTTCGCAAGTGGACAGGTGGCGTCGATGGTCGAGACCAGTTGCTAGGGCGGCCCGGAAGGGGTTCGGATGCGCAAGGGGCAAGGTGGGTCCCGCTCGAGGAACTGTGGCACTTGGCAAACGCTTCGAGACGTAGGAAACTCGTGAGATGCCAACCGGTGGTCGAAGCCTTCGCCAAGAGTCAAAACAGTTTGGTGGAACCCGGACGCGTGAGACGAGACGGGAAGGTTTGAGACCAAGGCACGTGGTTTGTGGAGTGAGTGAGTTTGGGTGGTGTTGTTTTGTACTTGTCTTATGTCCGGAGTGCCAAGGAATTGGATCCAACTTCTCTTGTGTTGCTGACTTGCTATGAATTGTGATGTCCCGGTAGCCTAACATAAACATTTGGATTTTTTAATATTTTCATTTTTGTTGACATGATCACAGGCATAGATGGTTTCTTTTTTTTTTTGAGCAACCTCAAAAAGGGGCAGGAGCTCTGCCATTTCATTAAAGAAGGAGAGAAAGGTACAACTACCCAGTGCAAAGCAACGAGCCCACCGCAGTGCGAGCATTGCCATGACCTAAGCTGAACACCTCGCCCAAGGGCGAGCACACCACCAACGGTCGACCGAACACAACGACGACCCACACGGCCAACCCAGTCGACGCACATGCAGCAAAGTGGAAGGAGCTCTACGAACGTAGGCAACGAGGGAGGACCGCCATGGCGCCTTCAACAAGGGAACGACAAGGAGACGCCGCCGCCGCCGCTAGGCCACACAAGGGTTTTCACCCTAGGGACAAGGGAGCACCATCGACAGTGCCGCTAGGGCGGGAAACAACGCCAAAAGGCGTTGCCACCGCTTGTCCAGCACAAGCTAGGCAAGGCTTTCGCCTAGCACTCCCCGACCCGAAGCCAAGCTGCCGAAGAACAAGAGCGACCCGACGTCGACGACGAACTCAGCCACCGGAGACTCGTCGAAGTCACCACCCGTGAAAGGACCTAAGGCCGAGAGGGGGGTGAATCGGCTCCTAATTCAAATTTTAATCTTTTTCGAGGTTGTTAAGTTCTTAGCAAATTAGGGAACCAACTAGCGCTTAAGCCTATGCAATGCTAGTCTCGAAAGCGAATGATCATAATAGCAAAGTTGCAAGAACACAAGTGATAGGTGGCACGAAGGCTCACACAGGCAGGCAATTCACAAGTGAAAGAAGTAAGAGACAAGGGGACGCAAACCAGGCTTTTTCCCGAGGTTCGGAGCAAGCTCCTACTCCCCGTTGAGGAAACTTGCATATGTGCATGCCGGGACTCACTCGTCCTTAACCCTCAATCCACTCAATAGCTCTTCGGCGTCGAATGCTGGGTGAACTAGAACCCTCACACATTCCACGAGTTCTTCCATACGCTAGGAAGCTCCTCGTGACCCGTTACCACAACACCGACGGTCTTCAACACATGAAGAAACGGTGCACCGCTACGCCTAGCAGTGACCTCCACAAATGGAGGGTTTGCGGCTCCACGGACCACAATGAAGCACCCCAATACGAGGTACCACCAGCACACGACGGTGGTGTAGATGAAGTAGATGATGTTGCGGATGAAGCTTGTCTTGGTGAAGACTCCGGTAAGCAAAGGGAACCCACGAGCACAAGAACCGAAACCTCTCACCAAGACCAGAACCCCTCTATCTCAAGAACTAGCCAAGAACACCATGGGAAGGGGCAAAACTCAAACCTTGAGAGGACGGGAAGAGGTAGGGGATGCTTCTCTTCTTCTTCCTCCTCTTCTCCGACTCCTCTCTGAAACACCCTTGGACATGGGCATGGAGGCACACCATGGGAGAGACCCTTGGGGACGAAGGTAGTAATGGGTGGCTCAAATTGAAGCTCTCTCTCAGCTCTCCCCGAAGTGGTGACCCCCTATTTATAGCTCCTCGTGAAAACCCTAGATCAAATGGGCAACGGACGGCTCAGATTCGATCTCAGCTAACCTAGGCCGCAGCCGCTTGGCCGACTGGACGTGTCCGATGGCGGCGAAACCCTAGCGGCCCAGAGCGCCTACCAGGTGTTCGATCGAATGAGCATACGGGAGCTGGGACTTAGGCAAAACTCGGACTTCAACTCGCCGGACACGTCTGCCGCCTGGCCGGAAGCGTCCGGTGGCTGTCCGTACAACCACTCTGACGAGACGGGTTCTGCTGGTTCTGAAATATTACTTCATCGGACGTGTCTGTGTTATCTCGGACGCGTCTGGTCCCAGACCGTACAACGTGACAGGACGAAGAGGTCTGCTGCCGAAATAAATCCACCCACCGGACGCGTCCGGTGAGCGTGACAGCTCTCCCAACTTCTCTCTCTCCTCTTTCCTCCGGTTTCGCCTAGGGCTTCAGTTTTCGAACTTTTTCGCTTTGTGAACTCGGCGGGAACTTTTGGACACTTAGGCGGGAAGTTTCGCGCCTCAAGAAATATCTGGCTTTGACAAGGCTTGGCCGTTACGAAACCACCGACAGCTATTCCCCCGATCTTCTCTAAGCCCGACAGATGTACCACTCTCTGAAACCCTCTCGAACACACCCGATGGAATGGATAAGAATGAGAGACTCAATGAACTGTGCTCAGTGGGACTCTGCGGCCAGACAGATGGACAACTGCAGGCCTAAACTACACTCACACAAATACAATAGAAGAACTAGGAAGCAAATGGTCCTTTGTCTTGTGCGGTTGTCGACGTGCTAAGCTTGATCATCAATTACAAAAACCAAACTCAGGCGGGGAGCCTGCACTTACAACCCGCGAAACGCCCTGACGTATGGCTCCGTTGGATCTTGTTTTAATTATATTACAGAACCAAACATCATCTATTTACAAATTGACTCAACTCATACAAACAACCAAACAACACCACTTGCATTCGTTAAACATGGCTCACATCTGCCTGGTTGCCTCGTTCGAACCTGACTAAGGGCATGCAAGAAACCAAACGTGCATAAAAATTATCCGTGCCTGCATGATGATTGGTTTGTTCTCGTTGAGGCAAGAGTTAATCCAGGCCTCCATTGATCCACTTCTCAAGGACGTCTTATTTCGAAACCCAAGCACAATGGCTACGGGAATCCAGCTACATTCCCGCCACGCTTCCAATTTATATTAGATTTTGACCATTAGATTAGAAAACGTAATGAACGGAATCGTTTCGTGCTTTTATCAAAGGGAGATATATTTTGGATGCTATTCTCTTATTACATCAGATTATCCATGAAACTTAGGTTCATTCTAAGGGGATTTTGGTTGAACTAGATTTTGAGAAGGCTTATGAAAGTTTAGAGTCAAGAGGTTCTAGCAACAAAATGATCCACTGGATTGAGCAAGTAATGCCGAATGGGAATTTAAGGGTCGCTGTTAACGGTCTTACGGGGAGGCGCGGATTTGAACCTGAGATGCGGTGCGTGGAAGCTAGCTCCGCTAGCCAACTGGCCGGAGTGGCTACCTCGCTGGGTAGATTGTCCCAGGAAATCTTTTATACGTTAAGTTCGGACGGACGGCTGGATCATATGCTACATGTTCATTCAGGCAGGACGGACGACAATGGTTTTGCAGGGTGACGTGGAGTCTTGGCGATTCAGCGCAGCTGTGGCCTTTGCAGGTGACGTGGCCTAACCAGCTGCTGCTTAGCTAGTTAGGCCCTTGTAATATAGAGTTGTTTTTTTATTCCTATTATTTGTTATCATTTTTTGAAATTTTTTTTAATGCCTAAATCTTTTTTATGGGCCATTATCATGATATTATGGTTTCATTTTATAAAGTTTTTTTTCAAGTTTTTTAGTTGGCCACAAAGGTTAGAATAAGAGAGAAGAATGAATTATTTGTTAATTCAATTATTTGTGAATCCTTTTTTTAAAAAAATAACTATTTTTTTATGGATGTCTATATGAAATTATTTGTGAATCCTTTTTTTAAAGAAATAACTATTTTTTATAGAATACATTATTTTTAGAGTTATACCCCATGTGCATGTATGCATTTATGCTCGTAGACGGTGGCGTAGTCAGAATTTTAGGTTAGGTTGGGCCAATTTTCAAAAAAATATGTAACTTACATACCAACATATAAATATAAAATCGGTTTTGCTGCTTCTTGGGCTACTGATTTTTAAATAAGTCTCAGCTGATTGTCACATAGCTAGATTCTACCGTTAGATCTTTTATATGTCCTATAAAGACATTTGATCAATGCTCTAGAAAATTGACCGAGAGATAAATAACTCTCAGGCGCCTGATGATTAGTCAGTCCCATATAAAATGTATTCAAAAGCAATTAAGCAAAATACGAAGATAACAATATGGTTTGAGAATAGTTTAAAGAATATTACCATACTATTTCTTCTTACCATGCGAGCTAGAGCCTAAAAGCATTTGAAGGGCGATCTCGCTATGGCCGGAGGTCTTGAGAGCGAAGGTCGAAGGCGACAGCGACGGCGATCGGCGGACGACGACGGAGAGGAGGAGACACATGGAGGCCACCGACCGGGAGGAGGCGCCGCCGTCGGCCGGCTAGCCCTAGCCACCCTTTTGGCGGCAGCCGACCATGGACAACAACGCGGCCAAGCAGGCCACCGGCCGCACCTAGGTGTCGAGGATGGGGAGTTGAGGACGGCAGCGGCCGGGTGGCGGGCGGAGACGGCGTCATGGCCAGCCGGGCTCGAGAGGGGGGGGGGGTGATGGCTCAGATGGCTCCTGGAGGAGAAGGAGATGCGTATCCTCTGACGTCGTTGTTCTCCGTAGTTTTCTGTCGTAACGTTCCTCAGCCGTCCATATGAGAATCCACGGCTCAGTCTCTCACCACCCACCCGTCTACGCCTCTCTCCCCCCCCGCGCGTCAGGAAATTTTTTTATCCGGACTCCTCGTCTTCGTCCTTCGCAGGCGCCGCCGCCTCGACATCGTTCCCCACCGGCAGCGCCACCTCGTCGTCGTCCCTCGCCGCCGCCGCCGCCTCTACATCGTTCCCCGACGGCGCCGCCTGCCTTATCATCCTCCTCCGCCGCCGCCTCGTGTTTGTTCCCAGCCCGCGCTGCCGTCTTGTCGCCGTTCCCCGCAAGTACTTCTCATTCTTCTCTGATTCTAATACATCACTCATCCTGAGATTGCTCCGAATTTGCATTTACCCCAGTTGGTTTCAGCTTGCTCCCGCTGCTCTGAATTTGAATTTGCCTCCGTTGGTTTAAGCTTGCTCCTGTATTTCCCCTTGTTGATTTCTCCCACTGCTTCATCCAGAAGGCTGAGCTTGCTCTGACTGTTACAAGCATTTTTATTATAGGCTTTCGAAATTGACACTAGATTAAAGCGACATTAGAATGCAGCTACTAGCAGTTAAGTTGAAAACTTCCAAAAAAATTTCTTCTCAAATGTCAGAGATCAATGTAAAGAACAGAACGTAGATTGCACTTTGCTGTGCGGACAACACAAGGGATTTGGTACAAATCAATTTACTAAGTTGTGCAAAACGAAGTTCTCAGATAAAAATGAATTGGACTCCGCACTTCTCAACTGGCATCTGGTAAAAGATTGAACGAACGCCTACTGTCATTAGCATTGCAGATAAATGTTTCTTGTTAAAACCAAATGGGTACGAACTTCAGGAAATATTACCCAAAAAAGATAGAGCAGCGCTGTCCTAAATGCTCATTGAATCGCAGCCTTTGGAGTTGCCATCTCGCTGCTGGTTCCCTGAATTTGCCCGTGAAGCGCTTGAGGCCGAGGCTGTGCCGGGTCAAATGTCGGGCGGTGAAAATGCTCGTCGTCTTGGCGGGCGTGGCGTCCTGTTGGGGCGCCGGGCAGCAGCCATTGATGTCTGCCCGTCGCCGCCGCCGCCGGTGGAGGGAGGAGAGCGAGGCAGCGAGGGAGACAGCATGATAAGGGAGGAGGGCCTGTGGCTGTGGACCGCTGATTTTTTGATGGACGGTGTGATGCGAGTACTACAGAGAAAGTCAGAGGTTTGTAACGTAGGACGATGCGCTTTGAGGGATGGGCCTTCTTAAACTGTTCCATTACATAGTATCAATATGGATTGATCCAGTTTGGAAAGTGAACTGTAGGATAAGATGGATGAGTGGCTCTGATGGTTTGTTGAGATATGCCTTTTTAAACTGATCTATTATATAACAGTATAGATATAGATATACCATATCCACCTAGACAATTTTCCTCAATGCGATTATGAAGCCAAAGATTTCTCAATGCTGTTTTAAAAATTAAGATGAAATCAGAAAAGAAAACATGCCGGTCACACACATCTATATCCAATCGAGGTTACAATAGGAAATGAGTAAGTTTGCAATGGTGATTCTTCACAGAATACTGCCGGCATTATTTGTGGCTTCGGGAACTCCGAGTACTTGTTTTGCTTGCTCAATTAAGCTACAGACCATCACTATCACCAAATTCCTGCTCAAAAAAAAAGGAAACATGATGAGAATTCAAGGTTTACTAAATAGGGATCGAAGTGACAGTTTAGCAATGGAACACACACGTATTGTATGAGGAATCAACGCTGGCATCCTGTGAGATCAAAAGAAGCAAGCCGATGCTCAGGTAATAATTTCCAAACCATGTGAGCTTTTGTGATATTTAAGATCTTTTTAGGGAAGATATTTAAGATAAAGTTGGAATCAGGTCTCAGTGATAATGCCTAAACAATGACCAACTTCCTAGGTTCATAAGAGAAGGCAAGTGAATAGGTGAGTGTTATCATAATTAGTTTCAGTTTACAACGCGGTCGATCATTTCTGGGGAAAAAAAGGTTCCAGCTCTTCAAAACTACAGAGCAGCTACGAGTAAGTTGCAATTATCACTCTGCTTAAAATGGTAATACAGTAGATGATTGGTTGCAAACATGACACAACTATCAGTACCACAACCAAATTGATGTGCTAACTGGCTTGCTCACATCATGAACAATTTATCATATATTGGGATGCCCTAGTACATTTAAGTAAAAAATGACAGATAGTTCTGCTATTTCAAATTGAACAGTTTCATGTCGTTGAGAACAGATGAGATTGCCGGGCAAAAGAAACAAGTCTACAGATGAAAAGCTAGATTCTTGGCATGTAGTTTGTTGGAAATAATCAGTATAGTAATTCCCAGAAGCGTGCACAATTGAGTGCAAGTATTGTTGTTGGTATTGTATTGAGCCAAAGGAAACATTGAGCAGTGAAGAAAGATGAACTATTATTTGTCAGCGTTATAAATGTTTAGCATTGCATCAATTGTTTTGCATAGAAGCAAGACAAGGTGATACCACTGAGATAATCTCATAGAGAAGAGGTTAAAGATTTAAAAGAAACAACAGAGGCAACACCAACATGTCCAGAATACAATAAATAGCCATGAAGCCTAGACAACCTACTGGCCTTCTATTTTATTTAAGAAAATTCGGATCTACAAAAAATGGGAATCTAAGTTCGTTAGCATGACTGCTGTGCTGTAATTTATCAGAACGACCTGGCTTGGTGTGGACTGATCAAATCTAATGAGAACACCCGGAGTTTTCAAATCTAATGCATATAGCAAGAACTGATCAAAACAGAACATATAGAGAAAATCAGTTAACAACAATATTGTACATAAATATGCAAAAGAAGATGACCAAAGACGATAAGGATAAATACCATTCCATGAATCAAATCATCGTTCATATCAAATCGACTCATTCACACTTTCTACAAGGTGCATCTCTTCTGTACATCGCAACATCATCAAAGAGTACATGATTAGTATATCTTATCACATCCATACCTTCCATTCTTCCTCTTTTTCCTCAGTTAGGATGCCGGATGATCCTCTGCAGCACAACGGTCCTTGCCCGGCGGATATCCCGGCTACACTGGTCTGCTTGCTCCCCAAGATCCTCAACACTCTTCATGAAGACCTCCAGCTTCTTCTTAATCTCCTCTACCCCGAACTTAACAGCCTCCTCATCCCGCTCCGCAAACTCTACGCAATCGATCATGGAGCTAATCTCCACCTCCACCCGGTTGATGAGCACCCTGATACTGTCCAAATCCTTGATGGCAATGAAAGTCCCGACCTGCATTGCGCTCACCACCTCTTTCTGTCCGCGGAGAGCGTCCTGATAACCTTTCAATAGCGAATCGATCCACTTCCCCATAGACCCCACCGGAACAGAAGCAGCTGCAGCCAATGCAGCAGCGACAGGCGGGGCAGCGATGGCCGCCGCGACCACCGAGCAGATGAGCACGGCCGCAAAGGTGGTCGCGAAGATGATGCTTGAGACCCGGCGCCACGCCTTGATCGTCTTGACCTTCTTGTCGAGCCGGTGCTTGCGCTGCTGCAGCTTCTCCAGCATGGCCAGCTGCTGCCGGTACACGGCCTGAAAGGCGTCGAAGAACTCGTCGGTGAAGGGGTCCCCTGCCGCTTTGAACTGGCGCAGTTCGTGCAGCGTGCGCGTGTACCGGGCGGAGGGAGCGGCGGTGGCGTCGGTGTCCTCCTGGGCGGCGGTGGCGGCGTCAGTGTCGTCCTCGTCGTCGAAGCGCTGCAGCGCGACGTGGAGGAGGAGCTGGGAGTCGCGTGCGCGCTTGAGGCACTTGTCGAGGGCGGTGCAGAAGTCGAGGGTGTGGAGGCTGCTCTCGAAGTAGTCCTCGACGAGGTCGAACAGCTCGGGGCTCTTCCATATGTCCTTCTTGCAATCGAGGATGACGCGCACCACCTCCTGGTTCATGTCGAGGAGGCAGCCGGTGACCTCGCGGAGAGAGTCGACGGACAGCGACCGCACCTCGACGCCCACTGCCAGAGTCGAGATGGCGCGGCTCGTGCGCCGCTGCAGCGTCGTGTCGAAGGTGCGCAGCTCCGGGTCGGACCGGCACGCCGCCTCGTACGAGCTCAGCTCCTCCGCCGCCGCCGGCGGCGGTAGCGCCGGCTCCGGGCTCGGCGGCCGGGGAGACCGGCCGCTGCCGACGTTGTTCCCCATTGCCGGAGGCAAAGACGGTAGGCGGCACTCACAAATCAGACCCAAAAAAAAGAACTTTTCTTCAGCAAGTTGGCAACAGATCAGGAGACGATGTATCCTAGGACCAGATCAAGAATCTTTTGAGCAACTAGGCCGGATCAAACCAGCGAGCATTGGCACAAGGCCCCAACATAAGCAAACTATAAAGCCTCAAAGAACCGAGAAATCCCGCGAATAAATAAGAATCAAGAACTAGATTTCGAGCGAAAACAAGCGAAAAGCCGCGAGCTTTTATTTCAGGGAGTGAAGAGGGCGAGGCGCGTTGCGTCGGGCCAAGCGGTCAAGGAAGCGCGAGGTTTCGGGGAAGCAAGGAGAAGAATGCAGGGGACGGGACGGGAGGGATTTGGGGTGGTTTTGTGGAGCGCTGTTGTTGTCAGGTGAGGAAGGAGGTGGCGATGTGGGGATGGCTTGTACGCATGACGAAGGAGGGAGGCCGGGGTGGGCAGCAATGCCCGTCGCCGGAAGCAACCTAATGCTTCTCACTCCATCTCCGGCCACTGCGTGTGGATTGCAAATGCGGTAGCACAAGGATTGCGCGTGAGATGGAGCCTTTTTTCTAGTATAAACTGATCTGATGGAGGCTTGATGTCTCGAGCATGAAGAGGGAGAGAGTTATGTGTGGAAGTGTAGAAAGATTTGTGGGACGTGTTTGGTATGGTGCGTGATCTGGTCGGGTCACAGAAAAATGAAAAGCGGAAAAGGCAAACGCCACTAGATCTACCATGTGCGCGAACAGATTTTCTGTGGCAAATTTGTCTACTTTGTGGTGAGGTTTTTTAAAAGCTTTCTTGACATTCATAACTGATGGAATGACTATGCAATCTATTTATCTATCTATCTATCTATCTATATAAAAGGACGGGAAAAAGAAACCACCACGTTCATCCCCATTATCCAAATTATTTGAGCCGTTCGATCAACGGTAGGACCAAATTATAACGGCCAAGATCAATCAAAAAAATTCTCACATAAATCAAAAAAATAAAAGATCTATGTCGTTGATTTTGTGGGGCCGGATTATAACAGCTTAGATTAAAAGAAGAATATTTAAAATTCAGATTAAATACTAAAGATGATATAATATGGTTATTTTATCCATCAATCATGTGGGACTATAATGGGATAGATTAATCAAAGAAAAAAAAAAAATCTGCTGATCGATCGATAGGCAGAAAAGGAGATGCCACCATAGCAGCGAGCCGGCGAATGATACTTTTGAGCATGGAAACGTGGCTTTCGGAATTGCGTCGTTCTAAGCAGATTTTGCGGCACCAATTAACGTAAGCATGTGAGTCGGCCACTCGGGTCAGCGAAGACATTTAGGACGAGCAATCTGTGACACAGGGGACTGAAGAACTGAAGTTCAATTAGGAGCATGTTTACGAGCGGGGCCGCTGCAGTGTCAGTGTGAGTTGCGCTCGCCTGTTTTTCCTAATTATGCACGGTCACGGAGAAACTCATCGCACAAACTCTGCTGTGAAGTTGGTTATATATACTAGTACAATGTCCGTGCTCTGCCACAGAACTAAAGGGAAGAAAGGGAAACATAAATTATAGAAACATAAAAATTATAAAGAGTGGTTTAACTTAGCAATGCGTGCATTCGTCTGCCGCAACGTAATTTCAAAGTAAAATAAAAAAATCAGCGGTGAATTCGAATGGTGAATTCGAATAGGATCAAATTATTCCGAATAAATATGATGACAATTGAATTGCGCACACATTCAATCCAAATACATTTTACTGAAAAAAGAAAAGTGAAGTCCTCATATCATCTTATTATAATAGTTCTAGTAAAAGAAAGCTATTTGAACCTGTAAAGTAGAAACTGGTGTGCACAATGGCATCAACCTCTTTGTATAGATGCAAGGGAAAAATGTGATCGGACTATCTAAGAAGGCCTAATACCTGCCAACCTGCAATGAAATCATAAGTAGCTTTTTAATTTTGCAGAGACGCGGTACCTGGTATGTTATAAAAACCTGAAAAGAAGAGGAAGAAGAACCACCTACAACAAGGAGCCTCAAGTATAGAATCCTAGGGATCCAGGTATACCTGGGGAGTATGGGATGTATACGACATTCAAAGATCCATAAGTACAAACAAATATATAATATGCATACCAGAAACAAAAATGGTAAACTGCCAAAAATAATTACAAAAAATATATTATAGTATCTGCAACTGTCTTGTCCTTACTGGTTAAAATCACTAAGTTGTTGTTCATGATGCAAACTCTACGCAACTAACCTTTAGATAATTACATTGTAACTAAACTATTTGTTTGGTTGAACCTATACCTAACTAAACAAAAGTTCAGAACATCTAATTCAAAGTAATATTGGATATTAAGTAGCCCATTAGCTCAAGTTCAGAATATCCAATGTTTACAGGAAATATGAGCAGCACATCTCAAATATATAGTAGGCCTCGAATGCAGTTATCAACCATGTAGATTGACTCTGTGGCTGCGTGCATAAGGGAGGAGGCATTGGGTGGATGAGCTGAGAAGGAGTAGAGGCAGACACAATTCTGGATATCTCTCCTTATTGTAAAAAAAATAAATCTATCAGGTGTGTAGTTTTCAAAGCAAACAAAAAACAATTTGCTAACCCATGCATGCATGTGTGATGCATCCCTAAAAGGAAACAAGGAATGAGATGGTAAATAAAGAGTATCCATCTTATGAACAATACAAGAGGGGGCTATAACATGCATATTCAGCCCATAATTTCCTTTTTATAGAAGTTCATGAAGCATCCTACGTGCTAGCACATAATGAGCTCATAGACAAACAGGGGGAACAGGCACCAAATCATTGGCACATACAAGGGAGAATAGAAAAATTATGAAGAGGCAAAGAATAATATCTTCAAGCCACTTTGAAAAAAAAAACTTGTATCAGATTGGCTAGTTCTTTGATCAATGATCAATGCATATCCTACGGAGCATAATGACAACTTTATCAACCTATGTATGTATTAATCAAGCTTTAAAATTGCTAGGAGGACAAAAACACAATCATTCCAACACACCAAAGAATAACTATAAATGAAAAATAACTATAAATTATTCTCTATATATTCTTAAATCCATTCGTAGGGGCTTATATTTTGAAACATGGGGTAACTCAACAGAAAAATAAACACTACCACATCGTTGCAAGCCAGATGTGACAAAATAATTGAAAGATTATAATTATCACCACAAAAGGACAAACAAAGTAATTATGAGGGATTATATTACTACCTAGCATTTTTTGTGAAACCAAAAGGGATGACATATAAACACTGATATATTAGAATAATGAGCTACTGCACCTTCGCTTTTTCTCTTTTAACCATCCTCTCGCAAAGAAGGCGTAATATTTCCAATTCAACCTGACACAAAAGAGGAATTATAACATTAACAGAAAGTACAATTAACCCAACAGTTCACCAATTTTGACAGGAAAGGGGGAAGTGTCTATTTTACTGCACACTATACTTTGCCAGTAACCATTTGCCTCCTCTTCTGTATAAACACCATGAAAAGAAACGCTTCCATGTTGTGCAGAAATGAAAGCAAAAGCACTGAAGTTTTATCAGTTTTATCTTCGTATTAGGTCCCTTCTAATCATCCGATAACCACAAATGTTAATCCGGTTGATCTTGCTGGGTGAAGTTTAGCAGAAAATTACAGTACCGAATAATTAGAAGTGGTCACCATAAATTGTACTTAATACCAGACTAATTGGCATATTATTTAAACTCTAATATTCTAGCATGCCTTTATATTAACCTAGTAACTAAAAAAGCAAGGCTCCTCTCATCCAAAAGGAATATGATCTTTTATCTAAATGTAAAGAAACTGATGAGTAGTTGATATAATGCAAATTTCAAACAAAACAGAATAAAGGCAACATTTGAAGCAAGACACAAAAGACAGATGTAACATGAAATAGATCAAAATTCCAGGACGCTACGCTATTTATTAAAATAAAAGTAGGACCTATATAATGTCTACATGAATGAAGAAAATTTAATAGGCAAATTTACCCTCATTTTTTTCATTCTCTTGACCTCCTTAGGTACATATTTTTGCCGGTCAACCTGTGCAAGTTTATAAATAGAAAATAAGGATATTATGACATAAAACTGATATAAGGTATAAAGAACATTATAACAGAGTCCATTTCCTATTGTGTTAGCTGTATCACAAATTTGTCCCCCCTATAAGCAACTAAACCTTACCTTTCTTTGTTCAATACTGTGCTTGCTGCAATATGCTTTATGTCGCAACATACTACCAGAAATTTTAGTATCCATGTAAAAAGACCAGCATCTCTAGCACATGTGGGATGGAAAGTAAGTTCACAGCCTACAGTACTATACTGCATAGTTGAAAAGAGTAAAAAAAACTTAGTATGCACTGGTTGCCTTAAGATAGGAAATCAGAAGGTAAGGAAGGATCATGTAGAAACAAAACCTTCAGGCATGTGCCAATATTGTGGTGGCAGACAGAGCATGTCTCTTTATCTTTGAGAAGGCACTCCTGATATAGATCGAATGGTCATAATAGTATAGCACAGATGTTCACAAACGAAATAATCTTGGGTTGTCTGCAGAAATATTAGAGAATTATGGCAGATCCCCTTTCATCCCTTCTGATGCAAACAACTTCGCAGAGTCTACTGCTGGAGAAAATGCAGCTTAGAACCATGCCCCTTCCCACCTTCATCTTCTACATGCTCCCCCCACCCTAACTCAGACACCCTGATATTGATTAAACATTTTCAATTAGAATGAACGAGCGAGGTGGCCCGCACGTTTGCGCGGCTAGATTTGTTTTGGTATATAGTGTTTATCTCTAACTCATAATCTATCTCTAACATATCAGATCGGATTTAGAGTTTATCTCTAATATATTATATCAACTTTAGTATTTAATATGAATTTCTGATATTTTCTTTTAATCTAAGCCGCATAGATCTTTTATTTTTTTCTTTGATTAATCTATCCCATTATAATTTGGTCCCACGATTGATTGAACGGATAAAATAACCATATTATATCATCTTTAGTATTTAATCCGAATTTCTATTATTCTTCATTTAATCTAAGCCATTATAATCCGGCCCCACAAAATCAACGGCACAGATCTTTTATTTTTTTTCTTGTTTTATGTGAGAATTTCTTTGATTGATCTTGGCCGTTATAATTTGGTCCCACCGTTGATCGAATGACTGAAATAATCTGGATGATGTGGACGAACGTGGTGGCTCCGTTTCCGAGAATTTCTTTGATTGATCTTGGCCGTTATAATTTGGTCCCACCGTTGATTGAATGACTGAAATAATCTGGATGATGTGGACGAACGTGGTGGCTCCGTTTTCCCCTCCTTTAATTATATAATAGATGTCCGTACAAATAAAAGATCAGGAAATTTTCAAGATGAAATGATGTACCGGCGGGGATGCTACGAGAGAGAGAGAGAGAGAGAGAGAGAGAGAGAGAGAGAGAGAGAGAGAGGACTTAACCTTAGAAGGCGGTGCTGGGAGGGCGTGTCGCGGAGCGGCGATGACGGGTGGCGGCGGCGGCGTGTGGGCTGCGTTAATGGCGGCGTCGCGTGGAGGGCTGCGGCGGGGAGGAGCGGCGATTGCGGGGAAGGGGCGGCGGTGCGGGGAGGCGGCGATGGCGGGGAGGCGCGGCGACATCTGGAGGCGCTGGCGGCGCTAGGAGGCGCAAGGCGTGGCGTCGTGGGGGGAAAGCGCAGGGGAGGCGATGCACGGAAAGGGAGGAGAGCGGCGATGGCGGGGAGGGCGCGGCGACAATGTCGGCGGGCGTCTTGAGAGGAGGCTGGCGGTCGAGGGAAGAGGCGGCACCGGAGGAGGGAGGCGTCTGTGAGGAGGAGCCAGCAGCAGCTGGGGAGGAGGCTGCGGCGGCCGAGAGGTGGCGTGGGGAGGCGCTTGCCTGAGGAGGAGGCGGCGCCGGGTGGGGAGGAGGCGGCGGTGGAGGATCTGGGCGGTGGAGAGGAGGCAGCGGCGTGGAAGGCAGAGAGAGAGAAGGGCGGCGGAGGAGAGAGGGAGCATGGGAGGTGGAGGAGAGATGGAGCAGGCGGCGATTCTGTGAGGCGGGCGGTGGGCACAAATGAGATCGTGGGAGGCGGGAGCAGCCGAGCAGGGGAAACCCTAAGGCGGCGGCGGGGTGAGAATGGAATCGGGGTGGAGATCCAACGGTACGCAGAGACCATTCCTAGTTGGATGGTTCGGATTGAAAGTTCGAACTACCACCACCACCACCACGACCACAAGGTGCTTTATAATAGTAGAGATAAAGGAGGGGAAAAAGAAGCCACCACGTTCGTTCACATCATCTAAATTATTTCAACCGTTCGATCAACGGTGGGACCAAATTATAACGGTCAAGATCGATCAAAAAAATTCTCACATAAATCAAGAAAAAAAAGATCTATGCCGTTGATTTTGTGGGGTCGGATTATAACGGCTTAGATTAAAGATGGGGAAATTAATCTGGTGACACTGAAAGGTGACTCCAATCACTTTCTAGCACTGAAGCAGGATGGCGCAATTTTGTAGCACTGAAGTTACTCCCCGTTACCCTGAACTGGCATGCCGTGACGGGAGGTGTCAACGTCTTGTCTGTCTTGCCAAAACGCCGCCGGCGGGCGACCGTGGACAAGGAAGGCGTGGCGCCGCCAGTCGATGGACGAGGGGAGGCTCATTGGTCGGGGGAGCCTCGCGTGAGGAAGATGGTCTGGACCTGCGCCGGGCAGAGGTAGTTGTCGTGCTGGCCGTCGGGGGCGCCGCTGCCGGATCTGGAGCAGGGGCGGCGCTGATGTTGAGGAGGACGGGGGCGGCGTCGGAGGAAGATGGCGGCGTCGGGGGCGGACGGGACGAGGCGGCGCCAACATTGGAGAGCTGGGGCGGCACAGATGTTGAGGAGGACGGGGACGGCGTCGGAGGAAGACGCCGACGCCGGGCACTGACGACGGACGAGGCGGCGTCGGTGTGGGCGGGCGGCGTGGATCTCGGGGTGGCGCGATCGCCGGCGCGGACGAGCAAGGCGACATCGGCGTTGAGGAGGAGAGGCAGGCGCGGCCGCCGCTTTAGCGCCTGCACTCGAGAGAGAGAGAACCGAGGGAGGCTTTTTTTCTTTCTTTCTTCCCACCCGGATCGGTACCTTAATGCGACGGAGACGGCATTGTTGACACCTCCCGTCGAGGTAACGGGGAGTAACTTCAGTGCTACAAAATTGCGCCACCCTGCTTCAGTGCTAGAAAGTGAACGGAGTCACCTTTCAGTGTCACCAGATTAATTTCCCCTAGAATAAAAGAAGAATATTAGAAATTCGGATTAAATATTAAAGATGATATAATATGGTTATTTTATCCGTTCAATCAACTGTGGGACCAAATTATAACGGGATAGATTAATCAAAGAAAAAATAAAAGATCTATGCGGCTTAGATTAAAAGAAAATATTAGAAATTCATATTAAATACTAAAGTTGATATAATATATTAGAGATAAACTCTAAATCCGATCTGATATGTTAGAGATAGATTATGAGTTAGAGATAAACACTATATACCAAAACAAATCTAGCCGCGCAAACGCACGGGCTACTTCGCTCGTTTCTGCTTATATTCATGAAGGTTTATTAGTTATGACTGATGGGAGGAGTTCCTGAATTGTTTGAGAGCATATTTTGCTTCTCTTTTTTGCTTATGATTTTCTTATATTTGTTAAAACTTTTCTACATAATCTTAAAGTTGCTGGGGATGAACATTATTAAATCCGGATTTGATTATTATTTTCGCTTTTATAACTCACTAATTAAAGCGGACTAAGTTCAATTTGAACATATGATCATATATTTTCAACACCATAAGACGCCTTTCTAAACTGATCTTTGGGCGCTTTTTGAAATGGTATAGAAAGTCCAATACACTTTATTTGATTTGCTTTTCAAAATTTTATGATGCATCTTAAAAAATAATGAATTGAAGATATTAAACCATTTTTTTAGAGTTGGTGAAAAGAAAATAAGTAGATAAGTATAAAAAAATAAGTCGGAAAGGAGAAGCTCTAATGGGCTGTTTTGGTTCCATGCCTCAAAGTGCCACAACTCAAGTTAAGCTGCCACAGTTCTATAGGCTAGTGTTTGGTTGCAGGCTAAGCTGAGGCGTGCCACATCTTTTTAGCATCGTTGCGGCTCGTTTCTTCACCATTTCTTGCCACAGAGTGTGGCGATCAAAAGGAGTGCCGCAGTTGCCGCAGTGTGGCGTGGCCACCGTTGGCTGCAACCAAACGTCCCCTAATGCTTTGCCCTAAATAAGTAATATTCGTAATCCTCAGGTTCTGAAACACAACAAGAAGGGAATCTTCCTGTTCGAATGTTCCTCCAAGTATACGACCCTGTTTGTTTGAGTTGTTTTGATACTGAGAAACAAGCTTTTACAACTTGCAAAAGCTAGAAAAGCCACTCTGGACATGTTTCTTATGGTCACTGTACAATTTGGGTTTTTATGGGATTTTATTTTTTTTGAAAGGTGTTGCAAAAGCTAGCTGATGTTTGGATTTCTGATTTCTAAGGTCTAGAAGCTATCTATAATCTTGAACAAACGGGGCCGCCGATGAGATGAAACGAGCATAGTTATATCTCAACATTATCCACATTTTAGTGCAACCCTAACCAAAGATATCGTATTGATCAATCCAATCCAACGAATGGAGGATCCCAGACTTCACGCGTGCATCAGCCAAATTGTGGCTGTTTTTTCTTTTCTTTGTGTGATAGGCAAGCTTCGGTTGCTTTTTATCCATCCATATTCCATATATATGTTTTCTGAGCACGATGATGACGTCCTAGGTTCACAAAACAATCACAACTACTCCGGTTAATCAGAAGAAAATTTAGTGACTAGTGAGTGTCATGATTTAACACAAGAGCAGTTTGATTTGACGAATGTGAACGTCGATCTTCGAGGCGGAGACACCGGAGCAGTAGTAGAAAAGCCGGCGAGGGCGGCCGGACCAAGTGGGCCCGTCCCCGAGTCCCGACGTGGTCATTGCTGGAATCTTCACAGAAAAGACGTTTCCTGGACAAGGCCGTGTGCGTGCCGGCGTTTGCCGTTTGCTTTGCTTAGTTCACCGACATGTGGGAGCCACTTCCATGGTGGTCACATGGCGGTTGACCCGTAGTCCAGGCGCCAGCATCAGTCACGTACTCCTGTCCTGTTCATATTTACTGCATTTTTCCTTGGTAGAATATAGAGTCGGTATCTAGCGGCATGTGTGGTTGCCTGCATTTGCCTCAGCCTGGTCCAACCGATATAACTATATGTGTGTTTGGTTGCTTGTAACTTGTAAGCACTGTTCCAGCCAGGCTCAACCGGTGCAAATTCCCTGTGCAGGCCATACCGAACTGGAACGCTAAAATCCTGTGTATGGGGCGAGCCAGGCTGCAGCCTCCTCGTGTTCTCCCCAGAGGGGCCACTTCCAGAGGCAGCAAACACCACTCCCTGCTTCTGTGATTGTCAGGTAAGCATTTCCTTTTTCTTTTTTTTCTCTTTTATCTTTTGATTAACACCTTCAATTACCGAACCGATTTCAAAAATAGATTCTTGACATTTTTTCAAACAAAACTAGACCACACTTGCCTATGAATTTCAAATATTTCAAATTCAAATTTTTTATCCCTCAACTGGTCAACCAAACACTATTTTATGTGCCTGCGTGCATTGGGCCTAGTTGAGGTGAGCCAGGCTGAACTTGGCCATGTTGAGTTCATCACTCAACCAAACACGCCCTAAATTATCACGCAGTTTTCATTCAGATCTCCAATCTTTCAAATTGTAGTTTATGCTTTCTGATCGTATCCAACTGCATGATAGTTTAGGGATTGCCTGTATAATGTTTTTAAAAAATAAATATAAAATATAAAAATATCACGTGCACTATGCACGGTGGCAGGATTCGTGCGGTGGAGCAGCCACGTCGGCCCCCATGTGATGGCGTGGCAACGATGTACCGAAATTAGGCCATTTTAATAGTTCAGAGAGGCTAAACTATAATTTAAAAAATCATTTAGGGACTACTTATATAATTTATTCTAAAATATATTTCACATTTTCTAATCCATATATATTTTAAGTTTAAGAGCATTTTCAACGATTTCTCCATACCTTCTGTAAAACAGTATTAATCGGTGACTCGCTAGCTCCATGGAAAAGCGTCGGACACTGGGCAAGCCAAACACCTTTTACATGCATGCACTTGCGTGCGTGGTGACCCCGGACAAACACCACGCCGACGCGACCGCACGTCCTCACGCTATTAGCCAATCATCAAATCAAATCAATCCGCGCCGCGGCCAAACACGTGCGGACCGATGGCATCTCACCACGGGGAAGGCGAGCGAACTGTGGTCTGCTCGTTTCGGCAAACACGCTCGCTTAACGGCTTTCCTTGCTTTGCCTTGCCGTCCCATCCCATCCATCCCTGGCTGAGATCATGTGACGAGCTTGCTTCGCTTGCATTGCATTGCGTTACATACCACTTTTTTTTTTTTTCAAAAACATTGCGTTACCACTCTAATTACCGCGTACAATGATCCTGTAGTTTACGCGGACGTGACATGTATGTAGGCCGGAAAAATAGCTTGCGGCTCATCTCGGTTTGAAATTGCTACCAAGTCTGAGCCGAACTCACTTTTAAGACTCGTTTCTGATCGAATCTAGTCTGACTCAGCTCCACTCGTTGATAGATTTGAAATGCAAAAACGTCTTTTAACTTATGGCTCGGCTTGGTACGGAGGTTTTACCAAATTCGAGTCGAGTCCACTTTTGCGGCTTACCAAAATGATAAGTTCAGCTTGGCTCTGCTCATTTTTGACAGAGCTCGACCGAACCAGACTTGGCTCAGTTTGGCTCGTTTCCGCACCTACATGCATGCCGTGCGTTTTGCTCGCCGACGTGCGTGCATGCTCTCTTGCGCTTTGTGTAGTTAGTTCGTGACATGGTGTGCTGCGCTGGAGTGCTGGAATGGCCGGTGGCTACATCAGCATGCGGGACGAAATGGCTAGCGCGCGCCATGTCGGACCCAATCATGAGCGATGGATGGCTGGCTTGGCAATTGGTATACGTGGATGTGTCATGGACGCAAGCTATGGAATCTCGAGGGCTAGAAACCCTTGAGAAATAGGGGAACCCTCGAGATTAAGCTTTCTCAAGGGCTGGCCCTCGAGAAAATACCCTTGTGACTGGCTACTCAAGAAAAAAGGTCTTTCTCGAGGGTCAGCTGTTTCTCGAGTGTTAAGATGTGGCCCTCAAGAAACATTGGAGAACACGGCGTTAGATGCACTGCGCAGCTTTCTCGAGAGCTGGATGTGGCCCTCGAGAGATTCTATTCCATGTTTAAAAAAAATTATCAAGCTTTCCAGCACATTATTATCAAACACAAATGACCTATCAAGCACATTATCAAGATTCCATTCCATTTATGTCCAGAAAATGATTTTCGGCACAAATCATTCACAAGCACAAATGAATTATCAAGCACATCTACAGCACATATTATCAAGCACATCTACACAACACATATTATCAAGCATGAATGATTTATTATCCCCGATTTCAGACTGCGCAGAACTTTTTTTGATTCGAAACTGCGCATAACTTAAACATGAGCATTATTTATCCCCGAAAGAACAGCAGGGAAGCATGATTAGATAAGAGGTTTCTAAGGCATCATAAGGTAAGATGGATGAGGAAAAAATCCAAGCAGGAAAGAGGGAAAGAAGAATAGCAAAGAAAGAAAGTGGATTCGATTCAGCCTGCATCAGGGCAGAATCCATCTTCATCATGGCGATGGGGAAGGAGGCGTGGCCGACGTCGGAGGTGGAAGAGGCGCCAATGGGGAGGACGCGAGGCGGCGGGGTCGGGGATGACTTCGAGGCGGTGGATCCGGCCGCCGCTCGCGACGGAGGCGACGTACGAGGTGCCATCGGCGAGGACCCAGCCTCCTCCCACCGGATCCGGCCGCCGCTCGCGAGTTGCGACGGAGGCGACGAATGAGGCGCCGATGGTGAGGATTCGGCCGCCGCTTGCGATGGAGGAGGCGCCGATGGCGAGTAACCGAGGCGACGGGGTCGGGGATGAGGTCGAGGACCAGCCCAGGCCGCCGCTGCTCTGCCACTCACCGTCGACGCAGCAGCTCAGCTGGGGCTGCCGCTCCTCGCCTGCCACGACCCTCCACCGGCCGCCGCGCCTCGCTCACCGTCGGCAGCTGAGAGAGAGAGAGAGAGAGAGAGAGAGAGAGAGGACTAAGAGGGAGGTTAAGGGGGGGAGAGAGAGTGAGTGGACTAAGGCTGTCTCCAACAGGACCCCTAAATTTGATCCCCTATAGCCTTATATACAGGTTCCCTTAAAAAAATCTCTTCCTATATTTCTCCTATCTCCAACAACGTTCCCTATATGGAGAATTGTATAGGGGGAGGAGAGAGAACCCCTATATATATAAGGGAATGGAGAGAAAAACTCTATTTTAGAGAACGGAATAGGGAATGTTGTTGAAGCACATAGGGAAAAAATCCGTCCCCTATTTTAAGATAGAGGGTGCTTTAGGGGAGCCTGTTGGAGACAGCCTGAGAGAGAATGTGGGCGGATAAGAACGAGTGAGATTTTTTATTTGGAAAATTTTGACTGGCCAGCTCCCTCGAGAAACCGAGGGTAGGAGCAGCTCGCGAGGGCCAAGCCCTCGAGAACTGTTAGCTAGCCAAACGGCCGTCAGACGGTGGCGCCTCCGTCCAAACTATCTCGAGGGCCTCTGGTTAGCCCTCGAGAAACCGCGCCTTTCATGAGAGTTTTTTTAGCACCCTCGAGATTCTGTCAATAATTTCTAGGGCCGGGTTGGAGCCCTCGAGAAACGATTTAGCCCTCGAGATTCTGGCCGATTCCTGTAGTGTATTTTTTTCAACGCCGGGTTGCCGAGTGCGTGGGCCCCAACTTCCTCTCGAAACAGAACTGGTGCCTGGGGTCCAATCAGAGCTAGCTCGCTAAACGGTCAGGGCAGAATGGAAGTGTCACTCTGTTATCAGCACGAACAAACGGAAATACATAAGTAATCATAAACATTTTATGCGGTACTGTGCTCATTGCTCTCTGAGGGATAATACTAGCATACGTAAAGGCAAACACCCATCCGTATGATAAGAATTTTGATGTGTAGAATTTACCAACCTGCTGATAGCATGTTTTTAGATTTTCAGTTAATGCAAAATACTATCGAGTATGAATTCTGGTTCTTCTACGCGTCATGTAGTAAACCATATCAAAATGGTTGTTGTATTGTGTTCCACCTTTCTTATAATGTTTTATGGTTGCAGAGCCAAAAAAGTAATCGAGATCATACATATATATATATACTAACTCTACATACCCCGTATCGGTCTTCTCTTCCGGCCCTGTCCACGTCGATGCTGGCCTGCAGCAGGGCCACGTCGCCTAAAATCAGGGCCACCCGTTATAGATCCAGCGGTCGAGCTTGAGCGGTCGCTTGCTTGGTCCAGGTTTGGCCACGTCGTCCTTGAATTTTTACCTATTCCATCCCCTCGGCCGTTCTGCACCAGCCGCCTCCCTCTCCCCGTGCCGCCTCCCTCTCCCCGTCCCTTTTCTCTACGCCTCGCTCTCCCCGCTCTCAGCTCTCCCCCACGCTGCGCTCCCACCATCGCTCCCGCTGCCGTCTACAGCACCGTTCCCGCAACCGCCCCCTGCTTTCCCCTCGCCTTTGCCTCGACGGAGGTGTACCGGGGAGGCCGATGTGGCCACGGCGGCCGTCGGAGAGGGCGGATCCGGCAACGGTGGCCTTCGCCGAGGCCAGATTCGGTCTCCTCTTCCGCGTTGCCCGGCGCCTCCGCGCCAGCGCCGTCCCGGCCCCCTCTTCCGCCGCTGCCGCCTTCGCCTTCACCTCCGGCTGCTCTCCCCCGTCCCTCCGCGCCGTCGCCGCTGTTCCTTGCTTCGCCCCACCGCCACTTCCTCTCTCCTGGGTTTGGGGAAGAGCGGATTTGGAGACGGTGCGCAGCGAGGAGATCGAATCCGGTGATGGATAGCCTTGGGAATGCCAGATCCACCGACTGGATTATCTCTGGTTTCTACCTTGTGCTCTCGGAAATTTCGTAGTGATTCCCAGCTTCTGAGGTATACGTCTTTCATACCTTCTCTGGAATATGCTATGCTAATTTCTGAAATCCATCTGCTACATTTATTTTAGGTTCTTTCTCACGTTCCGTGTTCAGTTTTATGGCTGGCTGCCAAACACCAGTGTCCAATGTGGTTATGTCGGTAATTTTGCTTCGTACGTTGTTGGTCATCACTCCATCTTGGATCGATCATTATTTCACCTGTGGTTAGCCTTATGGACTATGAAGCGGCAATTCTTATTTGGAAAGCTGACAAATTATACTTCATTGCTTACATGGGAGCGTTTTTTGCTGTTGTTTTCGCATCCGCTGAGATATGTCTCTTTGTTGTTGTAAGAACCGGCCGTTGTTTTGGTCTTTTAAAAAACAAAGTTTGTTCAATAGAGATGAGTGGAGCTTCCCTCTGTTTTTCGATACCAATATATATCAGTATCATTTGGTAAAATGCTTCTTCAAGTAACAGATCTCATTTGCTAAAATACTTCTTCACCTGTTCAGGTTGACGAGGAGTGTGATGTTCCTACTGGTCCTGGACGAAGGATCCAATTCCTAGAATTATTGCCTTTTGGAAGACTACGTACCCAACATATCCTTCAAGGTGGCACCTCTACGACCAGGCTCGAGATAAAAAAAAACTAGAAAACAGTGGCGGAGAGCAGATAATGGTAACGATGCGATCTTCTTTTATGCATTGTCCCCAGTTTATTTGTATACCTTTCGTGCCTATGGTTACTTTACTGCTGTTCTGTATGCATATTACGGTGCCTTCTGTCTACACTTGAGCTTACCAAGACTCGATTAGTGTTGGCTACATTATGTATGCAGCGAGAATGGAGCTTCGTAGCTCCATTACATGTGCATATTACGGTGCCTTCTGTCTACACTTGAGCTTACCAAGCGTTCTATTATTATTTGCTAAGATGGTTCCATATTTTTGCTCCCCTCTGCAAGGTCCTAAGCTTTAATTCCTCTTACTACATTAGCTGCTCTTGCTGCTGCTGTTTGGCTGTGTATCAGTTTGTTTTTGGCAAGTTTTTGGCAAATGACATCTCTCATCGGTTTCACTCTTTGCAGGATATTGGATTTTAACATTCTCAGCTGACATAAAAAAAGGTAAGCCACCTCTTTTGATAGCACATTTTTTTTAATTGTAGAGATGGCGTTCAGATCCCGCAAAAGTAAAATTTCATAAAAATAGGTTGATGGTGGATATGCTTATACAGATTTCCTTGGCTTATCATATATGGATTAGGATTTAGGGAAGGCATTCTTTTTACAAGATGGAGAGCTAGACTCTGCTTCATAAGGCTATGTATGTGGCATATATTCATTTCAAATCCTCTTCTGCTAGATATGTTCTGCGTATTTTACTTCAATCTTTCTGTCACTTCTATTCCTTTTTAGAAGGTTGTTCTCTATTTGTTTAATTGCTAGATAGTGTGATTTATAATTGTTCACTCAAGTATTGTTTGCTTGCTGTTTCTATAGGTACTCTCATGTGGTTTTGTAATCTTTTTAATTTGGACCATGCATTGTATCTAAATCAGTTTCTTTTCCCCTGCTAATCAGGTATCTGACATCTTTTGCCTGCCAGAACGGATGGCAACCATATGCCTTTGAACCTGATTTAAACAAGAGACCAAGTGGTGCTTAGTTTGCCATGCATATGCTTTATTTTTCCCTGTATCCATTAAGCCACTGAACATGAGGCCAAGTGGTGCTTAGTTTGCCATGAATATGCTTTATTTTTCCCTGTATCCATTAAGCCACTGTGAAATTCTATTATATAATATACACTACCACTACATTTTTTTTTCAAACGTTCTTTATTTGAGGTACTTCTGGTCATGGTTAATGTATGAACAAATAACACACACACATTCAGTTCTCCATTGGTGTAAAAAATAGCCTAGCGCGCGTAAGCGCGCTTTCACCTCTAGTATCTATTAATAGTACAAGCATGGGTTGCAGCATCCCCTACGTGCCACGCGTCCTTGCTCTCACTCATTGCTGCTACATCGTCGCGATGTGCGTTCCCATTGCTCGATCGCGCAAGACGGCTTGATCCGGCCGTCCATTCGTTCTTTAGCTACAAAAGGATTGTTTCCCGCAAACATCAGGCACGTGGGCGCTTCGGCGGTTGGTTACCTCACTGTTCATGAGCTCGGCCCGGTTCAATCCCGCCGCCCCTGGTTTTTCGCCGCTTTTTCCTCCGTCTGCCTCCTCCGCTTTCCCACGCTACCATCGCGCCACGCCTTCCCGCGCCTGCCGGGCAACAGACGCGATGGCCACATGCAGCGGCGATGCTCACTAGTATCCATGCAAAATAGAGCACCCTAGAAAGGAACTAGATAACGGGCCAAATAATCCACTCACAACTTTTTGGTCACTTCCTCCCGTGGAGATGTATTCATCATTAGGGGCTACAGCAACCTGGAATTTGTCCCATGACAAAATTAAGGATTTTTTTACATGAGTGCCATTATAAAGTTGCGATACTTCAGAAATGCCATTATAAAACGCGAATTGTTATTCATGCCATTACTTTTGGGGTTAATTTCACTGTTGCCATTATTAAATAGCCCGAAAGCAGAAATGCCATTTTTCGATTGCCTCAAGCAGCAATGCCATTTTAACAGGTTTCCCCTCCCAAACATGCCATTACGAGGCATTACAAGGCAATACATGTCTCAAATACACTAGAAATACGGTATGACGTGTGGGTTCCACCTGTCAGCCCCTCAATCACCTTCTTCCTCAATCCTCGTCGTCCCCTTCCTCCCTCTCTCTCTCTCTCTCTCTCTCTCTCTCTCTCTTTCTGGGGCTCGGCCGGACCATGCCGGCGGCGAGCCGGCTGGGGTGGGCGGCGTCGCGGGACCGCGGCAGCGCGGGGAACGCGATGGCAGCGGCAGCAGGGGACGCGGCGCCGAGCTGCGGCGGCGCGGCGGCCCGCAACAGGCGCGGCGGCGGAGCAACGGCGCTCGGCTCGCCGGCGGTGCGGCGGCGACGGCGAACGGGTGGAGGGGTGTCGCGGGGTAGGGGAGGTGCTAGGGGAAGGAGGAGAGGGCTCCACATCCTTACCCTCGCGACGAATCGGAGATGGCGGCATGGCCGGAGAACTGCGTCGACGGCGGGTTGGTTTCCGGCGAATTTGGCACGGAAAGTTGGGGAAAAACCGAGTGGAGGAGGAGGCAAAGCTCGGAGACAAGCTCCCAGGGCTCGAGCTCCACGGAAATGGCGGCACGAGCTTCGTCTTCTTCGACTCCGGCGATGTGGAGTGGTGGTGCGGTGAGCTCCGCCGCCACGCGAGCTCCTCCGCCGCGTGCCTCGCCCCGCCGTCGCACCTCCTCCGCTGCTGCACCTCCGCCGCGCGCCTTGCCCGCCGCCGCCGCGCAAGCTCCTCCGCCGCCGGGAGAGAGAGAGAGAGAGAGAGAGAGAGAGAGAGAGAGAGAGGCTCGTACACTGGAGAGAGAGGGAGGAGGAGATGACGGAAGAAGAAGGGAGGCCGCTGCCCGAGCCGTCGGAGCTCGCCGCCGGGGAGGTCGCGTCGCCGCCGCCGGAGGGAGCTCGCTGCCCTTGCCGCTGGAGAGAGAGAGAGAGAGAGAGAGAGAGAGGAGGAGGAGGAGGAAGGAAGGGGGAGGTAGAAGAAAGGGGTAGAGTATGACATGTGGGACCCACACGTCATACCGTATTTCTAGTGTATTTGAGACATGTATTGCCTTGTAATGCCTCGTAATGGCACGTTTGGGAGAGGAAACCTGTTAAAATGGCATTGTTGCTTGAGGCGATCGAAAAATGGCATTTCTGCTTACGGGCTGTTTAATAATGGCAACAGTGAAATTAACCCTTACTTTTGCAAATATCTATCACAAATGCCATTCTCGGGTATTTCGGAGGATTTACAACATACACGAAAAAAAAATTGTTAAAATACGTTTCTGACAAACGGGCCCCGCATGTCATCGTCTCTTCTTCTTCTTCTTCTTCTTCTTCCTCCTCCTTCCTCTACCTCTCCCCTTCTCTCTTTCTTCTCCATGGCCGGCAAGGCAAGCAAGGGGCGGCGGAGCTCGGCGAGGCTGCGAGCTCCTCGCGGCGGCGGCGAAGCTCCCTGAGGCGGCGAGCTCAGAAGCGACGAAAGCAAGGAAATGACAGCAGAAGCGAAGCTTCGAAGCGGCATGGCCTTGGAGGTCGACGCAGTGGCGGGCGAGCTCATGGCGGGCTATCAGACGAAGCTCGACGGCGGCAGCAATAAGCAGCAATGAAGCGGCGGCACGGCGGCAATGAAGCTTCGGAGCGGCGACGGCAAGCAGCGAGCTTGGGGCGGCAGTGAGCAGCAGAGATCTCGACGGCGACGGCGAAGCCAAGCGCGGTCAGACAGATGAGGTCGACGGCGGCGGCAAGGGCAGCAGCAAGCAGCGACGGCGGCAATGAAGCTTCGAAGCGGCGGTGGAGCAAGATAGATCTCGACGAGCTCTATAATGGCGGGCGAAGCCAGATCGGCGGCGGCGAAGCAGCAAGCAAGGCGAGCGAAGGGCGGCGGCGCAGACGAGCCCACGGCGGCGGGAGAGTTCAGCGGCAGGCAAAGGCGCAAAGCAAGCAACAGTGAGCGAGGCAGCGGCGCAGACGAAGCTCGACGGCGAAGGCGGCGGCGACGACGCAGCACGACGCACAGCAGCAGCGGCGAAAGCATACAGATGGGCCGGGCCGGCGAGCTCGAAGGCGGCGATCGTGCACAGCAGCAGCAGCAAGAAAGAGAAGAGGGGTGAGGAGGAGGAAGGAGGAGGAAGAAGAGGAAGAGAGGATGACATGCGGGGCCCGTTTGTCAGAAACGTATTTTGACAGTATTTTTATTTCGTGTATGTTGTAAATCCTCCGAAATACCCGAGAATGGCATTTGTGATAGATATTTGCAAAAGTAATGGCATGAATAACAATTCGCGTTTTGTAATGGTATTTCTGAAGTATCGTAACTTTATAATGGCACTCATGTAAAAAATCCCAAAATTAAAGCAGCAGTAGGAGTCTGCTCAAGGACACCCAAGTGGAATATTAGAGCATCCCCAGCAGAGGCATCAAATGGGCCTCTATCGCTACAGTAATCCGATTTTTGACACGCACAGTGCTCTCCTTCCTCACAGGCTGCAGCTTCCCTCCTGCGAAATTTGAAAAAAAATTGAAGTAGAGGTCTTTTTGAGGGGTGAGATGGGGATGCTCTTAGAATAGAAGCTTACCGCATTAGACCATCTCCAAGGGCGTTTCTTCCCCGTCCCCAGTTGCTTCGCGATGAAAAAAAGCCCGGGACGAGACCGTTGACGCTGCTCCAACCGCGTTGCATCCCGGAAGCAAATCGCCTCCCGTCGGAGAGAGAAACCCTTCGCGGCGGGATTCTCTCTCCATTCCCTTCGTGCGCAAAGCAGGTGGGCCGAAGCAACGACCGGTGAGTCGCGCGCTTGGGCGGAAGGTGGAAGAGGGAAAGGGAGCCGCGATGCAGGCGGCGAGGTCGGTCCGGGTGGAGGCGGCGGAAGCAGCGGCGGGCATATCCGCGCTCCGACGACCGGTGGCGACTCCGAATCGACGACCTGCAGCGCGTACGCACCGGCGACGACCGGGGAAAGGCAAGTTCTTCGATTCAAATCCTATGCACTTCGATTTACACGGCGGATTCGCGTTGATCTATGGTCTACGTAGGTGGATGTTGGCGATTTCCCTAGATTTTGGAAAGGTTCGGGCCGATTAAAATCAGTGAGCAATTTGGGGGCGATTTCCAACCGATTTGAGTTGAATAAGTTCGCAGAGCACTGCCTTGTTCGGTCTATGCTAGTAATCAGCTTAAATGGCCTAGTTAGTACATAAAAATGCTTGCTGAAAAGGTTGTCATAATGCTGTCAATCAAGGGGATTAAGCTGCATGCTTGCATACAAACCATGGAAAGGTAGGGAGAAAGAGAAGGCCATGACAGCCAGGACCTAAACTTGTTGGTGCTAGTTGCAGCCATTGCGATAAAATGCATAATTCATATGTTGAATGCCTTGTGAATCAGTATATATATATAGCCATTTATTTCTTGGATTGGAAAGAAAATTTTGGCACAAGTAGGGTGATGTCCTTAGAAAATTTTGGTACAGATTAGTCCAACAATATTCAACCCCCTTTTGTCCCAGACTGGAGACAGACAAGCATTTGAACATGTCTGAATTGAACATGTCTCGACAGCAACAATGCATTGGCTTTGCCGGTAAATACAGGAGACCATGTTATTAATCCAGAATTAGAACAGAAAGGTGGCGGCGCCTCATTCTTTTCCCCCGCTGAATAATATGCTGAATGGAAGAATAATCAGTTTTAGTGGTTACTTGTAGTGAATTTATGATGCCGATGTAGGATATGTTATACAAAATGACTAATCAATCAACTCAAGGCAAAACTGCTCATATCTTTCAGCTGCATAAGCTTGGAATGCAATACTTGGGTCTCTGTTATTTAATTGTGTCACTTTTGTATGCGATGCTGGATGAAGCTAAAAGAGGATGATTAGAAACCTGCTAGCTAATAGTAAAAGAGGATGCTTAGGAACTTGCTAACTAATAGAACGAACATTATCTAATCTGTTTTACAAATGGTTGATGTATCCTTGATTCACTCATTTGATGCTTGTATATAGCATAAATACAATCTTTTGGCAGCCTGTATGTTGGTTGTATTGAAATATCAATCCTTCTTTATTTGGGTTGGCATCATGCCTTTAGAAGCAAATGCTCAATCGTAGAAGACTTGTAGCTTCCTTTTAAGTACTGTCCTGCAATGTTTCACTAGATCCAAATAGGCTGAACATCCCAAGTAGCCTTCAATTAAAATTAACTCAAGTTGTTATGTTCTAGGCCCAAGCTTGTCTATAAGAACTGAATTCAGAGTGACTGCATGAGTTTGCTGCGATTTTCATATGTTTATTACCAGTCCTTATAGACAAGCTTCATATGTTTATTACCAGTCCTTATGTCAGTAGGTCTACAGCAATTTTCATATGTTTATTACCAGTCTCTTCATATGTTTGCTACCACTTGGGTTGGAAATCGTTTTTTTATGTCATAAGAGTATAATCCAAATTTGATTGCATAGTAGGGACAAACATGTATTCATCAAGTAATTACTAAAGTGAAATAAGTTCAAGGATTGGTAATTTAGGATCCACCCATCATGGTTCATTTTCGGTCTTATGTAGATAGACTCCGGAAAACTTGTCGTATCTCTACGCTCGTTGCAAGAAGCGGTGGACCTGGAGGCTCACGCTCTTAAGAAGGTTGTTGGCGACAACTTCCACCCTGGGGCCTCACATATGGCCATTGAGATGAACCGAGCTTTCATGGAGGTGGAAGAAATTGCCCCTCGTCTAGAGCAGCTCTCCTTCCAGGCATTGGCAGTCATTGATGAAGCAAACAAGCTGACTGATGTCGTTGCTTCTTCATTCTGCAATCCACGAGAATTCAATGCATGTAGATGGTCCTTTTAAAATATTTAATTGCAATTTTACTTTTTAATAATATCTATTTGACGGGATTACATTTTTTACAATTTTTTGTAATATTTAATTCATGTCAATACATTTTTTACAATTTTTAATAATATTTCAATGACCGGAATACATTATACGAAATATTTACAATATTTAAATCCATCCTACCCAATATATCATACGCTAGTATATGCGAAAATAAATCCTCGTATAAATACGGTATGTCATATGGCGGTTATGAAAGAATGTTAAAATATGTAGGATGGGAGTGGAAGGGAATGTGGGAAGAAATTCCATTGGAGAACAGGACTGGGAAGAGAATGAAGTCTGGGAAGAAAATCTCTTTAGAGGTGTTAAAGAGAACGGTGGGAAGAAAAACGGTTGGAGATGGTCTTAGCACATCGAGTATGGGCGGAGATATGCCTGGCACAAGGCTGACCTAAAGTAACATCCCACATTCCAACACTGCGAACAGGCCAATTGAGCGCATTTGGTTGGTGATAAAAAAAAAGTATACAGAAGGATAAATAATCTCAATCCATATCGTTGTAGTACTGTTTGCTTACCTGCCATCGCCACTTACAATGACAAGTGCAGAATCATTATGCAGCCATTGCCATGCATTTACCCCCTGATCACCCTCATCAACATGACTGCAACAAGAAAATAGTTTCTCAAAGACTATATGGGGTTTGAACAACAAACAAACTATACATAGTTTTCTTAAAAGTCCATATGGAGTTCAGAAACAAAACAAATAATGCAAGGTGATACAAAATGGAAGTACAACAAACCATAGAATACTTACTAAGGCCATACCCATAATCTGTAAATTCTCCAGACCAAGGTAGGATAGGAAGGCAATCATAAATAATCATAAATGATGTTGCTGGTTGCTCGTACACCCCGACCGACCAAGGCAAGTCCCCTTACGCATATTGTGAACTTTTTGCTTTGTTTGCAAAATGATTTATTAGAGTTTAAAACTTGCATAGCTAGTTTAAATTAAACTCCGTATTTGGTAATAAATAGCTATGTTTCCAAATAGATGAGGTAAGCCCGAATAAACAATTTACATCCTAATGATTAAACATATGAATTGTTATAAATATTCCCTTGATGGTAGGGGAATTGCTACAAAAATATTTTTACGGGATATGACTATACATGTGTGATTTACATTTTTGTGCTAAGGAATGATTGGTGATGCAGAGGGTGGAAATGTTTATCTCTCTCTCCTAAAACTTTCCGACTAGGAAGGAATTTTGCCGGTTGGTCATTTATTTTGCATTCCAATTTCATGTCCTGAAGCTTTGCAAAGATCGAATGTTTTCCTTTTCTGATTGAGCAATCTCCAATCACCTTAACCAAAGTAGGATAGGCCAGTGGGCAGACTAGCTATAGAGAATTGTTTCTAAAACAAAAGAAGAGAAATAGTAGATTTCTCCTCGAAAGCCTATCTTCATAAACCTACAGGGATCAATCTCATCGCTGGAAAAACTACTGAATGAGAGAGATCTTGGTTAGTGGTAAAGTCGTACTCCGAGGATTGACATGGAGAGACTAACTGTGGATTAATTGTGACTAATCGCACGACTTGATAACAATGGCGTCGGCAACATCGGGAGCCAGGTCACGACGCTGGCTAGAGATGAGGCACGAGCGTCGATGCAGGCAGGGCAAGGACGCAGACTGCGACAAGGGAATGAGGGGCGGGGGCGTTGCCACGACAAGGGAAGGAGACCGGTGGCGGCGGCGCCAGCCAGAGGCAGGATCGGGGGTGGGGCGTGCGCCGGTGACAGCACAAGGACGTGGCCGACAGCGCCAGGGCAGGTCGTCGGACAAAGGCGGCACCGAGGGCAGGGCGTGCATTTATATTAGTTTCTAATTTTATTCTAAAGGATGTACTCTATAGATTACAAATCCATTGAAGCAGCCTCTTTCGCTTCGGGGACAGAGTCAATCAAGTTGTGAGCAGAAAAGCCTAAATCTTTTACTTAGGACATATCTAAATCAGCTACAATTTTGAACCACGGAGAATATATTAGCAGAAAGGCCTTATCCATAAAAAGATGGAAGTTCAAACTTCAATAAGAAGTTGTGCGACAGCTACAAAGTAGGAATTCAATAAAATATAGAATAAGGATATACAAACAAGAACTAATCCCAGCGAAAAGGCAGAATAAATTGGGTTGGTAAGTAATACTATTCCTATACCCCTTAGTAGAAGAACAAACTCTCCAAATAGCACACGAATCTCATGTATTTGTTTAGGTAAATCCATTATAGATAAGAAGAAATTCATAGTATAAAGTTTTTCATGAACTGACTAAAACTAAAAGATTCAATGAAGGAAAAAGGGATTAGAATATTTTTTTATATAAATTGTATAGTTAGAAATCACATCACGAAAATCTACTCTCATTTTAAATCAGAAATAATTTGCAAATAAGCACAAATAGGCAGTAGTTATTCGTTTTTCTTTTTAGTGAAGAACTATTGGATTTTTCTTTTTTATAAACTTGTAACGCATAGGCAACCAATTAGTTTATAAGATAATATAGATGTGCCTCAAGATGGTAGGTTTACAGGTAGCATAACCTGCACACATTGATTGGATCTTCCCAACATGAGGCGGTTCTATTCTCCTAGATGCCGCTAAGGTGGCGAAAATGCTCCGAACTCAAGCAGCCAAAGATGAAAATTGCTTGCGGCAACATAGCAAGTCTCTAACAAAAAGTAGCAATACATACAACACCACAAACCAGCTGACAGCAGCACAAGTTTCAGGTATTACTAGCCGCTTTGGCGCGCGAGGCTGGCCCGTGCTGCACGGCACAGGTGGCCCCCATGTGGCGAGCGGCGAGCGCAGGCGCGCAGCGCGCGTGGGCGAATGCGGCAACAAAAACGGGGAAAAATGCAGCGCAGGTGGGATTCGATCCCCGGGCAGTTGGCTGATAGCTGGCTCAGCTAGCCAGCCGGCCAAGCTGCCGAGGGAAGCAGAAAAAAAATCATTTTATACATAAACAAAAGTACGGACGGCTGGATTAACTGGCACACACGATCGGACGGCTCCGGCGACGGGGCGACGTGGCCTGTGCCAGGCTGGGAGGTGCCACGTGGCGAGGTGAACGGGGGAAATCCATTTTGTATCTATTATAGATTATAGATATAGATATAGATTACACGATGGGGACACGCGATAATTTAAGAAACAACTAAAAATAACATACATAATCAATCAGCAATTGATTACCCTAGATTCTAAAGCTTGAACATCATGGCATTTACTGCAAGGCTCCACAACATGTAACTTTACCATGGAAGGGACTTTCGGCTCAATGTATTTCCTGATGGCCGAGAGTCCTCGGAAAGCTTCCATCAGTTCCCGCATGGTAACTGGATAGCACTTGCCAGATTTATTTTCTGGATAATAGCACTTTGCAAAATCAGGACACGGAGAGGCGTCCAATGTAAGGCACTCAAGTGACACCATACTCTTCGCAACATGGCCTGCCAGCTCGACCAAGCTCTTCGCAGAGGAGAATCCTAGGATCTCCACTCTCTTGATCTTGTGATGGTAATGCTCCTGTTTCTGCCTCAGATCTGAATCATCTGCAAAAACTGAGACATGTTCCATGTTCTCTAGTGATACCTAAGATGAAAAAGAAGATCTTACAATCACAGTTCCACCAAAGCTAATAATATCATAACAGTATGAACAGCGACTTACATCCAAGACAAAAGCCTCCAAAGATGGACAAGCATCAAGAAAGGAAATCAGAGAAAAATAATCATAGAACGGAGAAAAGGCTCCTCCACGAATACGAATATTTAGCTTCTTGAGGTGGAGAAATTTGCTATGCAGCATTGGTGCATTGGCGACCTGCACGAAGTTGTCAGATTAGTCACACCAGAAGGTAAGATTGATGTAGCATCATCATATGCATATTGCAAGTTAGTAATAGATTATACCTCCTCTTTGTTTGAAGATATGGAAAGAGTTTCAAGGTTTGGCACACTGGGTAGAAGTTCACAGGCATAATAAACTGCACCTTTAAAGAACATGCATAGGTCCTTCATTTGCAAATTTTCCCTAAGTGATATCTGTAGCACAAGATCTAATAAGATGAAAAGGTTGGATATATTTGGAGCTTCAATGTCTATCATTCGCAGGTTCTCACAACTGGTCAACTCTAGGTGGCTGAGCCTCTGCAGAAGGCAAGGTACCTTCAGGCTAACTATCCCATTACACCAACTGATGTTCAAATGCTCCAAAGCAAAAGAATTGGAAAGAAGCTGCTCTAATTTGGAACTCCTAATACGGACTTCATAAAGATACAATCTTGTCAGCCTTCTTAACCAACCAAGTTCAGCGGTAGGACTAAAGGAACAACAGCTCAAATGAAAAGATTGGATTGAGTCTCCACTCCCATTACATAAAAGTGTGTACGGGAAGTTATACTTTGAATTAAATGGCAGCGATAGCATGAGCTCTTCAATGCCTGGTGTAACAGCAATCTGAAGCCAATGGTCGAGATGACAAGAGTCCTTCGCATTGTAATTTTCAAACTGAATCATGAGTCTCTTCACACCAATGCCTGAGTGCTTTTTCAGAATTTGGTCAACTTTGCTGGAGAAATATGTGGCAGCTTCATTATTTCCACATGCATTTTTATCCAACACCAATGTTTTACTATCAAAAATGAGTTCAGGATGGTGTCTCCAGGAACAAAGAAAAGCACGAGACACACAGGCGGCTCGGGCAGCATCTCGCATTGGCATCAGGGAATGTATATGACACCAAACTTCCTGCAAAAGCATGGGAAAGACTTCAGCGCTGTAACTGTAAAGGCAAATGGGTACTCCATGTAGGAGAGGACTAAATAAAGATAAGAGTACCACTATGCACATGATTGCACAAAGTGTTCACGATGCGTACTTGAAAATAATGTCAAAGGCAAGAGCTGATTACGTACTATGAAATTTGTTACTATCTTCTTTACTAAAAAGTATGTTACTGCCCAAATCACACACGTAATGCCCAACAATAGCAGTTTCTTTGCATTTGTGCCAACCAAGTTAGACAGGATGATGTTCTATTGTACAATAATGTGCTAGTCAATGGTAGATTGGTAGGAAAGGAACAGAAACAACATTCAGAAGGTGCATCAGAATATTGAACAGCCAAATGCCCATGTAATTATGTAAATGAATCAAACAACTTTGGAGCTACAGTCTACCTTGTATATGTGACACGAACCTTAGTAACCAAACTGATGGGATAGTATAGTCAGACTGGACAGAAAGGATGTCATCCCACAAGGATGTGGAGCTCTCAAAATACAAGTTATTGCCTGAATGAAGTGATCTAATTGAGATAGAATGTACCACTAAACAGAACATAATAATGACTGCTAAGAACAAAGACATACCATCTCCGGTACACAAAATATGTGTTTTGGGCATATTTATTAAAATTTAGAATGAGAACAAAACAATACAGCCCCTTTTAAAAGATTTAACATTTAAACGTTCGTTTAAAAAACATTTTAAGCATTGGTTAAAACAAGCATTCCTGCAGATCCAACCTTAAAAAGTTAAGCCCGTCAGCCCATATACTACTCAAAACACATCTAGCCCAAGACCTATCCACTCTCAAAACCAACCACAGCCTGCTGGGAAGCACAGCACCCCACCCAACAGCACCTGCCTGAGCAGCTTTGTACAACAGCAGTGACCTCCATCTCCCTGACTCCCTGTAGACAAGGCCTCCACCTCTCCTCACTCCCCGCATCTGCTTCCATCCTTCTTCCCCTGCTACAGCAGCAGCTCCACCTCCTCACCTTGCTCCAGTGCCGCCTCCACCCATCTTTTACTTCTCCAGAGCGTTTTTTCAATTTAACGACGTTTGATCACTACTGTGCACTATAATATAATTACGAAACTAGATAGAATTGCTATTTTATGAATTTTTTTTCAAGATAAATTTATCTACAAAACTTTCACATATCCAAGTCAAACAATTCAACATATAATGCTAGTAAAATTTATAAAAAAAGTTTGACTAAAACTGAACATCATCTTTTATTTTTTTTAGACTGGAGGGAGTATGGCTTAAGAACAACTTGGAAAGCAACCATCTTTTTTATAGATTGTGTATTCTATGTCATACCTCTGGAAGGCTTGGTCCTGAATCCATCTTTATTTCACCACACTGCGAATCATCATCTCGTTGGCAGGGACTTGCAGCTCGTGAGGAAATCAATTCATCTGCACATCACGTCATACATGGTTATGAATAATACAAACACTTGAGAAGTCAAAATAGCAAACTCCAGCACATCAGCAGGCACTAACAAGCTCTCCGAAATAAATCGACCATCAAGCAAAAAGAAGACGACGGGACGGTGGAGGCCATTAGCGGTGACCATTGGGGCGATCCATACTCCTTTAAAAGGGAGGCTATCTCGGATCCCACTTGTTGAATAGATAGATATCTAATTGATGTAGAAAAAAATTTGTATTTTTTGATAATTAGGGGAAAAATCGTTGCTTTTTGCGTCTGTTTGCGTGTGAGCATCGAAACAAGATTAAAGGGGACATCGGAGGAGGCTTACCACGGGCACAGGGGGCTTGGGGATGCCGCCGCCGCCGCCGCCGCCGCTGCCGCTGCATGGCCATGAGGCGCATCAGATCCAGGAGCCCCATCTATCGTCTCTAATCGAACAAGAGACGAGCACTCGATCGATCAAACTAGTATAAACCAATCTCCCTCGGGTCTCCCCTCCCTCCCTAGTGGAGGAGTATTTATTTGAGGGCGTGAGGACGGGATTTTAACCCCCGCGCCACTCAATTCACAAGCCTGGTCTTCTATGCCATTACTTTCGCGAGTCTGATCCACCATGCCACCGGGTCTACGAATTTGTTACCTCTATGCCATTAAGATAATTTTCAATCATTTGGAATTCTTTTTCTTTACTTTGTCATGTGACCTGACCGATTTGTCCCTCTCCTTTTGCTGGCTTAACCCAACCCGGTTGGCTGAGCCCTTCGCGGGAAGAAACAGAGCAAGGGGCGACGGGGAGAGGCGCGGCGCGACGGGCAGCCGGCGGCGCACGCGGCCCGACGGGCAGCCGGCGGCGCGGATGGCAGCCCCCAGCGCAGGGACGGCGCCCTCTCCCTCTTCTCCGTCCGTCCCCTGCAGCAGTGGCGGCGCGGACGCAGGCCCCAGCGCACGGCACCCTCCCCCTCGTCTCACTCCGTCCCCGGCGATGCTGCTTGGTTGGCGAGTGGAGGGCGAGTGCAGCAGAAGCAGTCCGTCCCCGTGCAGAGCAAGCAGCTTGGAGGCGGCAGTGAGCTTAGTGAAGAAGCTTGGATGTGTATTTGTAATGCCTCTGCTGTATCTAAGAATGAATGAGCTTGTACAATGAAATGGTGTACAGGCACAGCTTGTGAAATTTGTTCTGTAAGAAATGGTGTATTGTTTTGGATCCATTGTAAGAAATGGTGTATTGTTCAGTAAGAAATGCTGCAGTTAGTCACAGGCAGTTCTTTTTTCATATTGTCCCAGAACCTAAATTCATCCATACTGCTCTTTTTTCAAAAATCAGTAGCTGAATCTTGGCATTGCCACAATCCCACTTTTGTAGATGGAGCCTGAAGATGGCAGCTATTCAGAGAAGAAGAGTTTGTAAATGAACAATAATTAAGATGTGCCAAATCCTGATCATGTACAGCTTGTACAGAGATATGCCTACAGATTCAAATAACATCAACATAGCCATTTGGTCAAGACAGCAATTGGAAAAAATTTAGTGCAGCAGCACCAATACATGGCCTGAAAAAATTTCATACAATTCCAGGGCACATATACATGTAAAATTTGGTTGTTTGTCAAACAGAAGAGAGAATTATCAATGATGAAAACATATATTTTTGAAATAACTAAATTATATGATCTGACACCAATCAGTTTCATTCCAAAATACACCCATTAGCTGTTGCATCATTAACTTTAGTTTATATAGTGCTGACATGTTATGGTTTAAGTACATATCATGAACAAAAGTTGCACTGGAAATATGTTTTAACATGACAAGAGAGCTTTTTTGGTTGGAGTCTTCCTTTTGGTTGGAGTCTTCTTTTTGGCTGGTTCATTACCCTTCTGTGATTTCCTTGGTGTCAGCTTCTTTGTAGTTTGTGACTTTGTCGGTCTTGGGGAGATGTTATGCTGCTGGCTCGCCCCCCCTTGCCCTTCTATATTGGCCGAACCCATTGCAAGCCTCCTGCAGAATGATTGATTAATTGTATGGTAAATGACATGAAGAAAGTTAATATAAAAAATGTGTACCTTCTTGTGATTGGTCCAGGACTACTTGTATAAGTGTTCTCCACAACCTTCTGCCTCTTCGGACTACTAGCACAACCCTCTTGTGGTCTACCTTTGGCACGACTTTTCCTACAATTAAGATAGTATTATGTAGATATGGGACATAACAATGTAGTATTATGTACACGTATTCATACCTTTTCTTAGTTCCATTGAGATGACATTTTGAAGATGATTGCCTATGCCCTAGCTCTCCGCATCCTTTACACTTAACTTGCCACGTTCCCTTGCTCCTAGGCTTGCTCTTCTCCAAACACCCAACAATCCTATTCTTTCTTTGTCGGCCAACGGACTTTTTTGCCAAAGGTGGCAGCACTTTGTAGGCAAGATCCACTTCTGGCCATTGAGATTTATCAGTAAGGGGTTGGATGATACCTGCATATGCCATTTGGAAATTTCTAACAGAGAAGTAAGGATGCATGTAATCATCCATTCTGAACCTTTGTATGGTAGTCAGAAATGCCAATGCATGGCTACATGGTTTCCCTGAAACCTGCCATTCTCTACATGTGCAGGTATGTGATGCAAGGTTCACTACATGCCTACTAACTTCCAGGTCTTCATTTACTTCGGTGACCTCTGCTGAATTTTCACCTCCAGGGTCGACCTTGAGGTGTGGGAAATGCCTGGTCATTGCATTCAGCCGATGCACTAATGCAGGTAGCATTTTTCCTTGCAACCTTTGACCTACCCTCCTCCTTCTATCATACAACTGCATTGTCTTTGCTCTAATACTGTCTGCAAGCTCTGTAACAGGAAGATCCTTGAGCTCCTTGACCCAAGCATTCCAAGATTCTGCCAAATTGTTGGTCACATAATCACACTTGATGGCCTCAGAGAATCTGCTTCTCATCCATACCATGTTATGGTACCTATCCAACCATGGTTTAACCTTTGAGTTTGCAGCATATATCTTGGCCATGTATTGCTCAAATTTTGATGGCAAGTAAGACCTAGCTGCAGGGTACATGTTTCCATACACAGGCCCTTCAAATTTCTTGATGAAATTATCCATCAAGTGCCTAAAGCACTCTCTGTGCTCAGCCAAAGGGTACACAAGCCTTACTGCATTCTCCAACCCCTTACAAGCATCTGAACTGATAGCCAGATCCTCTGGCTCTCCAATTGCCTTCTTCAACATCTTCATAAACCAAGTCCAATTATCCGTCGTTTCTGCACCAAAGAAGGCAAAGGCAATTGGATACATCCAGTTATGGCCATCTAAACCTGTAGCCACTGCTAGATGACCATTCCATCTCCCATTCAGTGCTGTCGAGTCAATACTCAGATATGGCCTACAACCATGTGTAAATCCATCAATGCTTGCCTTCAAACAACAAAAAAATCTATGGAAATATGTACCCTCCTCAACCTGCTGAACATCAATCTCAACAACACTACCAGGGTTTCTTAAATCAACCTCAGCCTTGAACCTATAGAGCATTTCAAAACTTTCCTCCCATGAACCAAACAACTGGTTTGAAGCCAACTGTCTACCCTTATAAACATTGGGATATGATAGAATGCAATTGTATTTTCTCTCCAATCTTTTTCGCAGCTCTCCTAGTCCCATGTTAGGGTGCTCTTTCAAAATGTTGATTGCCTTCTCTGCTATCCAATACTTGGAAGCCATGGGTGTTTGAATTCTTCCGGTGGATGTACACTTGTGCTCAAAATTGTTCACTTTTATCTACAATGAAAGATACAGGTGGGTT
Organism: Raddia guianensis; assembly: GCA_036346415.1. Classification (NCBI taxonomy): domain Eukaryota; kingdom Viridiplantae; phylum Streptophyta; class Magnoliopsida; order Poales; family Poaceae; genus Raddia; species Raddia guianensis. The sequence goes on along the minus strand of CM070536.1, from coordinate 8,052,821 downwards.
AGTACAGAAAAATACAATTGCCCGAGCACATACAAATTGATATGGCTAAGTTAGTACCTTCACAGACTTCCCATCAGGCATCACCCTTGCCGCAATTGCCCAAGGACAACCATCATCCTTAGCCTTGCAGTAGCCCCTGAATCTATATCTATCACCTTTTTCTGTGACCACCACAAATTGCCCTTTTATTGCATGCGTCCTAAGTGACATCCTAAATTCTTCCATACTTCCATATATAAAACCCATTGTCATTGGAGGATCTTCCTTATCATATTGGACAAAGGTTTCACCAGGTATGTCATCGGTAACAGGACAAGCCTCTGGACCATCATCAAACTGGTCATTGTCATTAGGACTTGAAACTCCATCCCGCATGTGATTTCCCTTCCATTGATCGCCACTAGGACCACCGTCCACATCATCTCTAAGCCCCATTAGTGTAAACAAACCATCTTCATCAACCATTGGATTTGAAGACCCAAACCGGTCATCTCTAGGTTCACAAACTATTAAGCTTTCCCAATCAATTTGCCTTTGCACATTCATCATATTGATCTCGCCATGATGGCTCAAAGCTGAAACAAATTCATCAACCACATCCTCCGTAGCTGAACTCGATGCACCTTCTCCCATAATTTTGTTATGGACACAAACACTCAACTCAAAGCACCATTCCTACCAAAATAGAAATATGCTTAGATGAGTGAATGCGATGTGAGGATTACTATGAACTCACGACCTTCTAGTTTAGCAAACATTAGAGAAAAAAATACAAACAGTGCACGATCCATACGCGAATGATCAATACGACTAGTTGCACATTCCATCGCGAATGATCGATCAATCAATCGAGTAACCCACGAACAAGGGGACGGGAGGCGTCGGCTACCCACGAGCATAGTCGCGCCCATGATCGGCCTCGCCGCCCTTGGCCGTCGATATGGCTAAGAGTCGCCGCCTAGGCTGACGGGCTCCTCTCGCCGATCCTCCATGTTTGGGCGTCACGTCCTCGCTAGCAACTTGCTCTCGCCACGATTCTCCCTCTTTGGACGCGTCGCCGTGAGCTCTTTGGTTGGTAGCGTCGCCGATTCTCTTCTTGGGGAGCCCTCACGAACCAAATAATTTTTTCATCTCGTGCTCTGTTTCTTCCCTTGAAGGCGTAGCTAACCGGGTTAGGTTAAGCCAAAAAGGAGAGGGCAACCGGTCAGTCACATGACAAAGTAAAGAAAAAAATTCCAAATGACTGAAAATTAGCTTAATGGCACAGAGGTAACAAATTCGCAGACCCGGTGGCGCGGTGGATCAGGCTCGCAAAAGTAATGGCGTAGGAGACGAGGCTTGCGAATTGAGTGGCGTGGAGGTTAAAATCCCCGTGACTGTCGGGGTAGGGATGGAGTACGAGACCCAAACTCCCAATCCCAGGTATCCTCGGCAGTCAATATTCTTATGGCCGACGGCCGTAAATTGAAATCGAGCTGTTCATTGCATATCTAACCGTATCTCTTATTCCTCCTCTCACAAATCGCTCTCAAGTCTCAACCCAATCCCCGACTCTCCTCAACGCCCTCTCGAGCGACGACTGCGACGGAGCTTCGTCGCCGTGCTGCTCGACCGGCTCCGCACCGCAGCTCCCCGCCGAATTGCTCTGCCTCGAGGCGCTCACGACGGCCTCCTCGACCGCGTCCGCGCCGCTCGCTGGGGCGCCCTCGACGACGGCGACCGCCTCCGCCTCCGCCGACTCTACCGAGAGAGGATCCCCAATCGGGGTCGGCGAGATGACGGTTGAAGGCGGAGGCTCCGGCCGTTTGAAGGTGGCGGCTCTAACCGGTTGAAGGTGAGATGGCGCGCGAAGGCGGCGGCTCCATCGAAACCCTAGGTCGTGCTGCGATGGATGGACAACTGGGTGGCTGTGCTGTGCTCCGGTGCTCCTCTGTGTTGATCTGTGTTAAGCTCCTCACCACTATTACAAACCGGTCAGAGCCATTTTGTGTGTCTCACCTTCAAATGGTTGTATGAGAGCTTTGAGAATTTGATGCAGATTGTACTCATTGTAAATGCAGATCGTAAGTCAATGTAAATGCTTAATGTTTATGCAGATTGCAGCTTGTAAGTGCTCAATGTTTGCATTCGAATTCTCTGATTGCAGCTAAAAGATAACTGAAGTGCTCAAGTGTAGCTTGTAAGTGCTCAATGTTTGTATTCTGGAGGAAGCTTTCATGTGGCTCAGGGATATTTGGCCCGAGGGGGGTGGGATGTGGGGTGTTTGTATTTTAGCAATTGAGTAAAATGCACGTGCCTCGAACTTGGCGAGGGTGTTATCCGTCTCGAACTTAAAAACCAAATTATTCGGTCCCTAAACTTGGCGCGGGGTGTCATTCAGGTCCTCGAACTAAGAAACCAGCCACTCGGGTCCCTGAACTTGGCACGGGGTGTCATCCGGTCCTAAACTTGTTAGGTGTGTCATCCAGGTCCCCAAACTTAAAAAATTTAGAAAAAATCATTAAAAATCCAAAAAATAAGAAAAACATATAAATTTTAGAAAGTCATTAAAACATTCAAAAACAAGTATACAATATTTAGAAATATCATAAAAAGAAAAAATCTTATAAAACTATGGGAAGATCATGAAAATTAGGATAAATCTTATAAATCTTATAAAACTTTTTTGAGTTTGGGGACTGGATGACACCCTTGCAAGTTGAGGACCAGATGACACCCCGTCCAAGTTCGAGGACCCGAATAGCTGGTTTTCGAAGTTCGGGACCGAATGACACCCTGCGCAAGTTCGTGGACTGGATGACACCCCGTCTTAGTTTGGGGACCGAATAGCTGGTTTTCTAAGTTTGGGGACCGTGATGACACCCCCTGCCAAGTTCGAGGGCCGCCGGTGCATTTTACTCTTAGGAATTTGTCGGGCTGTGTGGCTGACTCAGAACAAGTGTGCTTTGAGAAATACAAGATAAACTCAATCCACTGTATTTTATATTCAGCTTGTGCCATGGTATCCTATTGGGCAGGTTTACAGCATGAGATGGACAAGAGTATTCTATTGCAGGGGGTCACAAAGCTGAGGAAGGTGGCTGCTGATGTGCTAAGGAGGAAAAGAACATGGAAGGCCATTGGAGGGCTGAAAGATAACTGAAGGATTAAGAGGCTGTCCAAGCGATGGGATGTTGAGCGTCATTCAAGAAAGTCCAAGGAAAAAAAAAAAGGAGAAAATTGATTGCAATCTGGGCGCACAGAGGAGCTTCTTGGTTGTAATAGTTTTCTAAGTAGTCTTCTGTACTCCTTTTCAATGTTGTCTTGGGTGGTTTTAAAACTACATTTCAGTACTGTCTGAGGGGTAGTAGTGTTGTAGTTGGTCAGGCAACTAGATGCGGTCTGTGGTGGAGGTTTGAACTTTGTATTCCGTTGTCATTTTGGTAATGGAATGGGGCGATGCCCGTATGTAAAAAAAAAAAAAAAAGATTGCAGCTGAAATGGTTCTGCTCAATGTAAAATGCAGATTGTCAATAAAATTTGAATGATTTATTTTATCAATGTAAACTGAGAACTAATTGCTCTTTTGCATACATTCTGCATATAAGCTGCACTTACAAGCTGCCCTCTGAAACTTGTATAAACATGAATGTTCTCAAACTGATAAATTCAGTTCCTCACTTAATTTTAGTTTCTAACATACAAATGCTTAGCCTCATACATTGGCATTCTGAGACATGTACTCAGATGTCAATTCATACAAAAATCTGAAGAGCTCATGTATTCAAATTTACATGGCTAATTTCAGACATGTTCCAGTTTCTAACATACTGAGACATGTATTCAGATTTACATGGTTGAAGAACTCCTCTGTATTCACAATTTCACGTCAGCCTACACTCTGCAGAGGAGACGGGCCTTGTTGGAGCAGAGGCCGCCTTTCCGCCTCGTGGTGGTGGACTGGTGGAGATGGTCGCGCCGATCTGCGAGCCTGAAGAAGGCCGCCGCCGCGTTGGAGAGCACCGGGCGCCACCGACCGCGCGTCGAGAGGAAAAGGGTGCAGCGTTGCCGTGCTTGGGGAAGGAGGCTGCAACGCCCGTCGGCCGTCTGAGCAGCCGGCCGTCGCCCGCCGGAGCCGCCGGCCGTTGCCGGAGCCCAGCCTTCTCAGATTTGGGAGACGTAGAGGGGATCTTTCCTGGGGAGATGGAGCCATGGAGGGCTGCGGTGGATGACTGGGTGAGGAGTGAGAGAGCAATTTGTGATCTGCCGTTGGATGTGAGACAGAGGGCTGGATTTAGAACCATGGCTCTCGGCCGTAACTCCACTGACTGCCAGGGATACGGATCCGCGCCCGCGCGATGAGAGAGTAAACCCTAGGAGTTTTTGAGTATATATACTAGTATAATATCCGTGCATTACCACAAACTATAAAAGAAAGAAACAAATATAATGAATCAATTAGCATTAATGTTGACCGATTCTCAAATGATAAGAAACGTATAAATGTATTGGGGCCGGTCAATTTTCATGTAGGAGAAAACTATACAATCATTCTACTAAATAATTCGTTTTTATAATAAGGAAGAGTAATATTTTCACAAAATATTAATGTTTTCCTGGCAATGACGTTTTTCTTAGAGCTAAGTAATACTTGGTTGGATTAATTAGCTATTTGCAGTTAAGCCAAGCGACGGAGTTCAAGCCAATGGGGGACCGATTGAGGCCATCCAAGCCCCAAGCCACAAAAGTGAGGGTGGAGTTGAACCTAACATCCAAGCCCCAAGCCAAGAGTGTCAAACCATGGGAGGGTTGGTGACCATTTGGAGGTCCTCCTATGTGTATGTGTAATGGGTATATGTGACGATGAGTTGTGCTCTTTGGTTGAGAGTGTTGTTTTGGCCTTTGCCGTTTGACCGCAATTTAGTTGTCCATTGCATTGCATGGATGACATGTTTAATTATGTTGCATCTGGATAGTGCGTTGCTACGTGACGATGTGTGTGTCTATGTTGTTGCAGGATTTCGAAGCTGGGCGAACCGTGGTGAGGCACGCCTTAGACAAGTGAGGCCAAGTCTGGTGTACATACTATAGGGCGATAGTGTCGGGACGCGAACTGGATGTTGGGGGGTCCGGAACGGCAGAAAGTCATGGGACGGACATACATAGACGGGGCTAGATACCGTGGTGAGGTTAAGGATTGGCTAGTCTTGGAGGGTTGAGGTCTAGTTTAGTGCTAAAGACGGTTGTGGTTGAGGAGTTGCTTTGACGATATGGAAGAGGTACCGAAATAGAGTGGTTGCACAGGTTTTATTTTGATGGCTTTGGTCTGTTTGGACTAACCCTTTGACCAAGTGTGGTGAGACTTGGGTTTGGCTCACGGTTTGCCTGAGTCTGTTGGTTCGCAGGTGGACAGGTGGCGTCGATGGTCGAGACCGGTTGCTAGGGGCGACCCGGAAGGTGTTCGGATGCGCAAGGGGCAAGGTGGGTCCCGCTCGAGGAACTGTGGCACTTGGCGAACGCTTCGAAATGTAGGAAACTCGTGAGATGCCAGCCGGTGGTCGAAGCCTTCGCCAAGAGTCAAAACAGTTTGGTGGAACCCGGACGCATCAGATGAGACGGGAAGGTTTGAGACCAAGGCACGTGGTTTGTGGAGTGAGTGAGTTTGGGTGGTGTTGTTTTGTACTTGTCTTGTGTCCGGAGTGCCAAGGAATTGGATCCAACTTCTCTTGTGTTTCTGACTTGCTATGAATTGTGATGTCCCAGTAGCCTAACATAAACATTTGGATTTCTTAATATTTTTATTTTTGTTGACATGATCACAGGCATATATGGTTTCTTTTTTTTTGAGCAACCTCAAAAAGGGGCAAGAGCTGTGCCATTTCATTAAAGGAGGAGAGAAAGGTACAACTACCCAGTGCAAAGCAACAAGCCCACCGCAGTGCGAGCACTGCCATGACCTAAGCCGAACACCTCGCCCAAGGGCGAGCACACCAACAACGGTCGACCCACACGGCCAACCCAGCCGACGCACATGCAGCGAAGTGGAAGGAGCTCTACGAACGCAGGCAACGAGGGAGGACCGCCATGGCGCCTTCAACAAGGGAACGACGAGGAGACGCCGTCACCGCCGCCAAGCCACACAAGGGTTTTCACCCTAGGGACAAGGGAGCACCTTCGACAGTGCCGCTAGGGCGGGAAAAACGCCAAAAGGCGTTGCCACTGCCTGCCCAGCACAAGCTGGGCAAGGCTTTAGCCTAGCACTCCCCGACCCGAAGCCAAGCTGTCGAAGAACAAGAACGACCCGACGTCGACGACGAACTCAGCCACCGGAGACTCGTCGAAGTCACCACCCGTGAAAGGACCTAAGGCCGGGGGGGGGGGTGAATCGGCTCCTAATTCAAATTTTAATCTTTTTCGAGGTTGTTAAGTTCTTAGCAAATTAGGGAACCAACTAGCGCTTGAGCCTATGCAATGCTAGTCTTGAAAGCGAACGATCATAATAGCAAAGTTGCAAGAACACAAGTGATAGGTGGCACGAAGGTTCACACAGGCAGGCAATTCACAAGTGAAAGAAGTAAGAGACAAGGGGACGCAAACCAGGCTTTTTCCCGAGGTTCGAAGAAAGCTCCTACTCCCCATTGAGGAAACTTGCATATCTGCAAACCGGGACTCACTCATCCTTAACCCTCAATCCACTTGATAGCTCTTCGGCGTCGAACGTCGGGTGAACTAGAACCCTCACACGTTCCGCGAGTTCTTCCACACGCTAGGAAGCTCCTTGCGACCCGTTACCACAACACCGACGGTCTTCAACACATGAAGAAACGGTGCACCGCTACGCCTAGCAGTGACCTCCACAAATGGAGGGTTTGCGGCTCCACGGACCACAATGAAGCACCCCAATACGAGGTAGCACCAACACACAACGGTGGTGTAGATGAAGTAGACGAAGTAGATGATGTTGCGGATGAAGCTTGTCTTGATGAAGACTCCGGTAAGCAAAGGGAACCCACGAGCACAAGAACCGGAACCTCTCACCAAGACCGGAACCCCTCTCCCTCAGGAACTAGCCATTAACACCATGCGAAGGGGCAAAACTCAAACCTTGAGAGGATCGGAAGAGGTAGGGGATGCTTCTCTTCTTCTTCCTCCTCTTCTCCCACTCCTCTCTGAAACACCCTTGGACATGGGCATGGAGGCACCTAGATGGAGGCACACCATGGGAGAGACCCTTGGGGATGAAGGTAGTAATGGGTGGCTCAAATAGAAGCTCTCTCTCAGCTCTCCCCGAAGTGGTGACCCCCTATTTATAGCTCCTCGTGAAAACCCTAGATCAAATGGGCAACGGACGGCGGTGACGCGGCTCCCCAGACCTCGACCTGCCTCGGCTTCGGCGAGGGCCAGGCCCGGCGAGCCACGCCGCGGCTCTTCTGTCTCGTCGGCTCCGGCTTCCACTTCTGCTGCTGAGACGACGGCGGCGCCCGCCTGCTCGGTGGCACGCGGTGCTCTCGCCACCGCCGCCCTCGCCGCTGCCGCCGCCGCTTGGGGAGCTCGGGGAGAGACGGGGTAGAGAGAGAGAGAGAGAGAGAGCTAGGAGGAGGAAGAAGATGGAGTGAAGTGGCTGACATGTGGGCCCCACACGTCAGTACGTATTTTGCTTCGTATTTGTTCCAGTATTTCTCTCGAAATTCCCGTAAATCGTCCAAAATGGCATGTATGCACGAATCCAGACTTTATAATGGCGTCTCAGATATTTCGATCTCTGCGGTGGCATATCTGCCGTGCCCTAGGGGCCAAAACCAAATTAGGGATAAACTTTGGTGTCCCGATCAGGACTCCAGTTAGTGATAAACTCAATCCATAATGATCGTACAGACTAGGGTTAGTCCGAGATTAATCCTAACATTCTTCCACTTAATCGAAAGACTAAGCTTCTCTCAATAAAATAGCATACCAGGGTAAGCGTTACAAAATCCATTAAACAGTCAGTGCAACTTCTATACCCATAGCATACTAATTTTATTTCGATTGGTATACATTTAGTTCTTACGGGAGTGGTTTTCATTTGGCCCTCAAATCCAGGTCAGAGGCTTCCCATCACACCCATGCGCACAACGTGATTCTTAAAAGTGGTGGGTGGTAAGCCTTTCGTAAGCGGATCCGCAAGCATCTCATGAGTACTAATCTGCTTTATATTTATAGTCTGATCCTGGATTCGATCTCTAATAACAAGGTACTTTATGTCAATGTGTTTGGCAGCGCCACTTGAGTTGTTGTTATTTGCATAAAAGACTGCAGGTTGATTATCGCAGTATAGAATGAGTGGTTTACTAATACCGTCGACCACTCTAAGTCCTGGGATAAAGTTCTTTAGCCATACGGCCTACCCAGTAGCCTCATAACATGCCACAAACTCAGCCTGCATTGTGGAAGATGCAGTAATTGTCTGTTTAGAGCTTTTCCACGAAATAGCTCCTCCAGCGAGTGTAAAGATATAACCTGATGTCGACTTCTTAGTATCGACACAACCCGCAAAATCAGCATTCGAATAACCAATAACTTCAAGGCTATCATATTTCTTATATGTGAGCATGTAATCCTTAGTGCCCTGCAAATAACGCAAGACTTTCTTAACAGCTTTCCAGTGGTCCATTCCTGGATTTGACTAATATCTACCAAGCATCCCAGTCACAAAAGCTAAGTCAGGGCAAGTACACACTTGAGCGTACATAATGTTTTCGACAGCTGAAACATAAGGAATCAACTTCATTTGATCAATTTCATACTGATTCCTAGGACATTGAAACATCCCAAACTTATCATCCTTTACTATTGGGGCAGGCGAAGCAGAGCACACACTCATATTAAATCTTTCGAGCACTCTATCAATATAGGCTTTCTGAGATAAATCTAATGTGCCTTTGGACCGATCTCGGTGAATTTCAATACCCAAACATAAGAGGCATTACCAAGATCTTTCATATCGAAATTCGAAGAAAGAAATCTCTTAATCTCATGCAGCAGATCCTTATCGCTACTTGCCAGTAATATATCATCAACATATAGCACAAGAATTATGAACTTATTGCCCTTGAATTTAACATAAATACAGTTATCGACCTCATTTTCCTTAAATCCAAATCCTTTTATGATATCATCAAACTTAAGACACCATTGCCTAGAAGCTTGCTTAAGACCATAAATTGATTTCTTAAGACGACATCCCATGTGTTCTTTGCCTTCCACAATAAAATCTTCCGGTTGAGCCATGTAAACATTCTCATGCAAATCACCGTTAAGAAACGCAGTCTTAACATCCATTTGTTCAAGCTCTAGGTTATAATGCGCCACAAGCGCCATAACAATTCTTAGTGAATCTTTAGATGAGATAGGTGAGAAAGTATCATTATAGTCAACTCCTGGTCTTTGGGAGAAGCCTTTAGCTACGAGCCTAGCTTTAAACCTTTCGACATTTCCCTTAGAGTCACATTTAGTCTTATAGACCCACTTACAGCCTACTGTTTTGACTCCATCGGGAATTTCTACTAAGTCCCATACATCATTAGTGCTCATAGACTTTAACTCATCTTTCATAGCTTCAAGCCATTTAGACGAATCTTTACTTAACATGGCATCTTGATAGGAAGTAGGATCATCCACCTTTCCTATGTCGTTCACGTCTTTGCTCATGTAAACAACATAATCATTCGGAATGGCAGACCTCCTGTCTCGCTGAGATCTCCTCAGAGGTGCATTAGGCGCTACTAGGGGCTCATGAGCCTCAACATTAGGTTCTTCGTTAGGCAATTCATGATCCTCATCAGCAGGTGCATCAACGGTGTTATCAACCGGAGCAACAAACTGAGGCATTGGAAGAATAGTCTCTTGAATTGGCGGTAAAGGAACATTAGTCCACCTTTCCTCGAGATCTACCTTTCTAGGATCTAAGCTCCCACTGATGAATTGGCGGTAAAGGAACATTAGTCCACCTTTCCTCGAGATCTACCTTTCTAGGCTCTAAGCTCCCATTGATTTTTTCATCCTCTAAGAAAACAGCAAGTTTCAATAAACTTAGTAATACAATTTGGACAATAAAAACGGAAACCCTTAGACCTTGATAGATAACCAATGAAGTGACAACTGATTGTTTTAGGATCTAGTTTCCCAATATTTGGATTAAAAACTTTAGCTTCAGCAGGACAACCCCACACATGAAAATAATTTATGGTCGGCTTTCTGCCAATCCAAAGTTCATTAGGTGTTTTAGGGACTGACTTACTAGCTAGGGACCCGATTCAAAATATGTGCGGCCAACTTTAATGCTTCCATTCATAAACTAATGGGTAAACTGGAATTACTAAGCATATTCCGCACCATGTCCATAAGGGTACGGTTTCTACGCTCAGCTACTCCATTTTGCTGAGGTTCACCCGGCATGGAATATTGGGCAACTATGCCATTTTCCTGAAGGAACTTAGCAAATGGTCCAGGAATTTGGCCATAAGGGGCATGTCTCCCATAATACTTTCCCCTCGATCAGATCTTACTACTTTAATTTTTAAATGGAAAAGTGCCAGTTTGGTCCCTCAACTTTCACGTTTTCGCCAAATTCGTCCCTGAACTCCAAAACCAGTTTTGGCACGTCCCCCATCTTTCAAAACCGTGCTGATTTGGTCCCTTGACCGGTCAAACCCGGATTGGAGGGCGGTTTTAGCTGATGTGGTGCTCATGTGGCGGTTTTAGCTGATGTGGCGCTCATGTGGCACACTACACGTGGTTTTTTTTTCACGAGTAACAAAACAGCAGGTAAAATAATTTTGTAGAAATTCATACGTTGCTCAAATGAAAAAGTTTTTATAAAAAAAGATGTGTCTCAAAATTATCTACAACTTTCGTGTTCAACCCAAATTCATCCGAGCAACATAAGACCTCGAAAATGGCGAATTACCGAGAACGGTGCCGTCGGCCCGAAAGCAGGCAGCGACAAAAATATTTTTTATAAATTCATACATTGCTCAAATGAAAAACTTGTGTACATGCAAAAGATGCGCCTCGAAATTATCTACAACTTTCGTGTTCAACCCAAATTCATCCGAGCAACCTAAGACCTGAAAAATGGTGAATTACCAAGGACGGTGCGTCGGCCCAAAAAAAAGCCACGTGGAGTGTGCCACATGAGCGCCACATCAGCTAAAACCGCCACATGAGCGCCACATCAGCTAAAACCGCTGTAACATCCCAAATTTTCAAATCAAAATTTGGCACGTTAATTATTTTGAAAATCATGTTTAGTAATTTTGCATGAAAATCACGTTTAGTATTTGCGCATCAAATAAAATTTTAGCTAATTTATGCCAGAGTAAGCATGTGCATTTGTTTTACCCCCATGCGAAAGTTTTATAAATCCTGTGGCATAGGGGAGGTATTTAAAATAAATATTGCCAAATTTTTGGAAAGAAGAAAAGAGAAAAACAATATTGGAAAATAGCATCTCTTCTCCTCTCGCCGAGTCTCCCGCCCAACTCTCTCCTCCCCTCTGCTCCCCCCCCTGCTGCCCACCTCCTCGGCCCAGCTCGCGCCAGCCGCATCCACCGCTGATCGACGGGCCCGCGCCCTGTCTTCCCCCTCACCCTCGCTGACTGGCGGACCCCATCGGTCAGATCCCTCTTCCCGTCGTTTTCCCTCGCTGTCTCCGCTCTCGGCTCTCTCGCTCTCCTTGTGCTCTCTTCCCGCTCCTTCTCCTCCCCATCCAGCGCATCGCTGCCTGCGCTACCGGCAGTCCGCCGCCGTCGCCTCCCTTCTGCGTCCGGCCCGCCTTTGCCTCGCCGACCGCCTCTGCTCCACACACGCCTGTCGCCGCTCCGCTTATAACTCCTCGTCGCGCTGCGCTTAGCTTTTTAATCCGCCGCCTACCCTCCGCCAGCGTTGCCCGTACGCTTGGTGCCACCTATTCCCCCGGAGACCGTGCCCTTGACCTCTGCGGCGCAATCCCCTCAATCTCCAGTGCATCTCTGCGGCGTCGTCGCCTCGCCACCGCTATTGCTCAACAGCGGACGTCTTTCGCTGCCTGGGCTTTCATGGCGGTGGGTGAGCAAGGCCGTGCCCTCTCTTCGCCTATAAAACCGGCCCTATGCCCTCCGATGTCACCTTGCCTAGCGCTGTGTCGTGCCCGATTCTTCTCCTTGGTGAGCTCGCCCTCCTTGCCCTATCCTCCGTCACCCAGCCACCCTCTCCTCGCCGCTCTCTCTCTCAGAGTCCGGGCGCCGAGAGCGAGGAGGCGCCGCCGCCAGATCCCTGTTCGCCAAGACTCACCGTCGCGCCGCCTCTGAGGTGAGTCTCAGTCGCCGCCGAGACCATCTGTGGCATCGCCGTCGCTCCCTCTTCCTCCCCCCGCGCGGAATCGGTCGCCGGTGGCCGGTCTCGCCCTGCCCCTTGCCCGTGGCCGCCTCGGCCCGAGGAGGAAGACGATGGGGGGGAAACGGGGAGAAGACCCGAGCCGTGGGCCTCGCCCGTTCTGGGCCGACCGGCTTAACCGGCGTCGTTCTCTTTTTTTTTATTTGTTTTCGAAAGCAAATTGAAAAGATCCTAACACAAAAGATTTTGCGGAATATATCAAATGGCATCCCAAAATTCTGTAAAAATTCTCAAATATACCTTGCAGCAAGCTGGATTTTGTAAAAATACTAAATCAATTTGGCATCCTTGTAACCACTACATTTCTAATAGTTCAATTGCTTAGGTTCCATTATTTCATGTGCATATACAAAATGAGTTAACATCATTCTTTTAAAATAAAAGGCATGGAAACGTTTTGTGCCTGATGTACTGTTATTTTCATTTGTATGTTTGGATCGTGCTCGAGTAGAAGGCCAAGGTGTTGTAGACCCGTCCGACGTCGCTGGTTGTTCCTACCCGTCGTCCGACCAAGGCAAGTCCCTTTGACCATACTGTGAGCCATTTTGCTTTGTTTTAAAAACGATTTATTAGAGATTGAAAACTTGCATGCTAAATTAAAAAGTAAAAATGCCGTATTTACTAGTTATTAGTTAGGCAACCTAGATAATCATGGTAAGACTAGTGATAGGCTTAAACCGTAAGGACTTACAATAAATCTTGTGTATATAATTACATTCCATTGATGTTAGGAAAAATGCCTAAAAATGATTTTTATCGTGATGACATTATAACTCTTGTGCGTGAAAATAAATGTTGTGATAAGGAATGGTTTGAGAAAGATTTCGAGAAATGGTTTGAGAAAGTATGTGCATTGAGGGCAATGCCATGGGCGGGAAAATGATTTTACTCTCTCCCCTAAAATACTTCCGACTAGGGGGAGACTTTTGCCGGTTCGGTGCGAGAAGGCACCACTTTGAGAAAACGGGGCTAAAATATCGTCTCTCTTCTAGTTTAAGGACTGTTCATCCTATGATCCTCTGGCCGAGCCATACTGATGCGACCTCGAGTCCTGTTATGGGACGGGCCTAGTTGTTAGCCGAAAAACCCTGACGGAGACTCCCGGCGGTCGCCGTTAGCGTTTGAGTCTAACGGCTTTGTGGCGAAACACTTATGGGTGCGTAGCCTCTCGAGGGTAAAGCGTACCCACTCTGCAGAGTTAAAACTATCATGGTAGCCATGCTCGCGGTTATGAGCGTGCAAAGGGACTGTTCATATGGTAGCTCTTCTTTTCCAAAAACCGGGAATTCTCAAAAAGGATTTGAGTTGAGTAAAAGTTGTTGAGAAGAAGTTTTGATCTTGAGATAGGTACTACCGGCTTGCCTCAGGAATTGGGTTTGGCCTATCCTGAGATGCTTGCGCGGTTTCGACCTACCCTTGTTCCGAGTTATTCCCCGTAACGGGAAGAGACTGAGGAAGAAATTTGCTATGGCTGTGGCCAATTGGCAAGAGAATTTGAGAACGAGCCCCTAAAAGACAAAGATTTGAGAGTAAAAGCTTTCTGAGTATTGCCTTTTATAAAATTAGGAAAAACGAAAAATGCATTTCTGCAAAACTACCCAAATCGTCCATTTGTACTAAACCCCATCCGCATATATTTACGACTTGCGGAGTACCTTTGTACTCACCCCTGTTTTCCCCTTTCCCCTTTTTCCAAAATTTCAACAGCCGCAGAGCTCCCTTACGACTCTGGTTTCGAGGAGGACTCGGACTAGGAGGAGGAGGAGGACTATGAAGACGAAGAGTAGGGTTGCGTGCTACCTACCGCCGTTGCCTGTGGAATAATCTACTAGCTAGAATAAAGTTGCGCTATGTTAGGTCCCTGTGTGACTGTCTGTGTAACTCTGTATCTCGGCCTGCGTGCCGTGCTTGATGTATTAAATTGTGACTTCTTTTGGGACCCGTGGTCCCCTATGTTGTAATAATGTAATTCAAAGGCAATGTATCAGTTCTGTTTATGTGTGTACTAGCCATGATCTTCTGGGACTAGTACTGTATAACACATTAGGATTCGGTCATTTAGACCGGGTTCGACAACCGCCCTCCAATCCGGGTTTGACCGGTCAAGGGACCAAATTAGCACGGTTTTGAAAGATGGGGGACGTGGCAAAACTGGTTTTGGAGTTCAGGGACGAATTTAGCGAAAACGTGAAAGTTGAGGGCCAAACTGGCACTTTTTCCTTTTCAAATTAAGTTGATTTTCTACTTCAGCCTTAAACACTTTGAACTTATCTAAAGCCTCAGATCAATCACTAATGGGGTAAACATAACCATAACGGGAGAAATCATCAGTAAATGTAATAAAAGAATCATAACCATCTACCGATGCAACAGGAAAAGGCCCACAAATATTGGTGTGAATCAATTCCAACAATTTTGTGCTACGTGTAGTTCCTTTCTTAATTTGTTTAACATATTTCCCTTTGATACAATCAATACAGTGGTCTAAGTCAGAGAAATCTGGGTGGAGTATCTCTTAATGAGACGTTCCATCCACCCTCTCAAAATATGGTCTAAACGATAGTGCCATAATTTTGATGAGGTCTCATAATCTCTTCTTTTACGCTTTTTATAAACATCACAGGCATTCATAATAGATTCATGAAGAGAGAGCATATAAAGCTTATCATGTCGGAAGGCATGACCAACATCACAGGAATTGAACTTAATAAGACATTTATTATTCCTGAATAAGCATTGGTAACCATCATTATCCAACATTGACACTGAAATTAAATTCCGTCTAATGGACGGGACATAAGCGACATTATTTAAATGAAGTTCATGACCACCATCTAAAACTAATGACAGCGACTCGACAGCTTTAACTTGAACTTCTTTTCCATTAGCAACTCTAATGCTTCTCTCCTTCTTTCTTAGCGTTTGCACGGTAAGGAATCCTTGTAATGAATTGGAAACGTGCACAGAGGCACCTGAGTCAATCCACCATGTATTAAGGGAAAAATCAGCATAATTTGACCCATCAATGAAGGAAATAAAATCGTTACCCTTCTTAGCGAGCCACTTTAAGAAGCCTGCACAATCCTTTTGGAAGTGACCTTCTTTCTTGCAGAAGCGACACCTTCCTTTGTCTGATGAAGAGTTGTTTGCAGCCTTGTTATTGTCCTTGGGAGCATTCTTGGACTTCTTATTAGGCTTATTATCATTATGGGCCTTTCTTTTGTCATTGCCAACAAAGTTAACAATGTCTTTCTTTTCGGCCCTGACCCTTTCTTCTTCTTGAATGCGCATAGCAGTAAGCTCACTAAGTGTCCATTCCTTCTGAGTATTATAGTTAATCTTAAATGGAGCATACTCAGGGGGCAGTGAGGTCATGATTAGGTGGACTAAGAAATCATCAGAGATTGTTAACTCCAATGCATTGAGCTTACCCCTAAGATCAATCATTTTCATGATGTGCTCTCTTATGCTACCAGATCCATTGTACTTAGAATTCAGGAGTTTCTTAATAAGTGTACTAGCGTAGGTCTTTGATGAGCCTTTGTAATGCTCTTGAACCCCAGCTAGATAATCTTTGGCATTTTCCTTCTCAGGGATTGCTCCTCGTATGCCCTCAGTGATAGAGCTCTTAAGGATGTGAAGCGACATGCGGTTAGACCGCTCCCACTTCTCAGTATTAGCATCATAAGTCCTTTTCAGGGCATTATAATTAACCTCGCCAGCAGCGGGGGCTACGGGTTTATCGGTCCTGATAGTATAATCCAGGTCCAAAAAACCCAAGTGCAATTGTAACCTCCTTCCAAGAAGGGAAGTTATTGCCAGTTAGTTGCTCAATGCCATTAACGGTAGCCAGGGTAGTTGAGTTGTTAAGAGCTGTAAAAGCGAAATAAATTCGACAATAATTAGCTAAGCATGAATTTAACCTACTTTGGTCCGATTAAAAACATGCAATATTTCTCAAGTTCGCATCACCTTTGGGCAGAAACGAAAAAGAGACAATATATCGAAAGTGACATGTGATCAAACATCAACTTTGGTCAGAAGTATAATTACAAGTCATCAACTTTATCTAAGATTAAAATTTCTTTTGTTTCCATCTTAACTAGAGATATTAACATTAATTTTGTCGCTAAAAATTGCCATAACATTAATAACTTAGGAAAAGTACATGGATATGAGCACAAACTTAGTTATACGATCAAATAAATTCATAATGGTGCGCATAAATAAAACATAATATAAATGGGCACCTAAACATAATTTTCATATTTCTGCAATTTTAAACAGTGCACATGAATTTATAAATAACCCAAATATAATTAAATAATACATTGCAAATTTATTACTTATTCTCTAGAAAAAGTTAAAACTGCCCGGTCCAGAGAGCTTTACTCAAGTGCGGCCCAGCCAAAACCAGCCCAGTAAGGCCCATGGCGTGCTGAGTAGCCTGATGGGCGATGTGGCTCGTTTATAGCCTTCGGATTCTTATCGAACGACCGAGATTGGAGTGTGCCCATTGCATAAGTGACCAGGGGGAGTGAGGAAACCCTAATCCCCACTCCCCTCTCGTTTCTTCCCCATCCCGACCGAGAGTGGGGCAGGAGCGGCGGCGGTCATGGCTCGGTCGCTGGAGGCGACCGGCGACTGCGCCCGACGAAGTCGCCGAGGAGTCGGGCCAAAAGTGAGGATTAAACCAAGACTAATTAGGGTTTGTAGGCTTAATTAATCTAAAACATTAATCGGCCAACATTTTTTAATCATAACCTGAGCTTAAACAACATTAAGAGATGGCATAATTAAGCAAGATTCATTAGGGCCGAAAGTGATTAGTGATCTAATCGGTTCAAGACTTAGGTTAAGTTGCTCTGATACCAAATGTTAGGCGCTGATCTAATAGTACTTAGATTAACCAAGTACAAGAACACATTGTAATGCGGAATACAGATGATAATCACCATTAAGGGTGCTGCTTGACGCTGCCATCTCACTTAGCTCGGCGAAGATCAATGCGCAGGGAGACATACGTAGCGGGTAGCAGCTCCTTGCTCCTCGATCAAGCTCCTGGCTCCTAGATGGCGGTACTCGGTCTTCCCGGTGGCTCCGGCACCACCGCACAGATCAGGTTGGGTCTTTAGTGGAGGCTAAGGCTTAAACTCGTGATTACCATATAAGATGATCGTTTTGGGTCGTCCCTGCCTCCTCTTATATAGTGCCATGCCCCAGGGGGCCGAAACCAAATTAGGGATAAGGGAGCGACTACCTAGCGGGATCCCGTCGGCTGAGCGCTTGGATGGGACTGCTAAACGACAAAAACAAATTTAGCTCGCTTTGGTTTGATCGTTAAGCTCGCTTTGGTTCTGCCCTTTCTGGTTTTGCGCTTACGAGCTAGCCAGTATTATTTCATTGTATTTTCACATACACGACTAGCAGTATTATTTTACCCCCACACACGCCAGATTTTCTTTCTTCTTTCTCTTTCTTAAGTAAATCAAGTTCAAAAAAATTTCCACCTAGATTTTTATGTATCAAATAATTTCAGATTTACACACAAGTATCATCCAAAAAAATTACAGGTACCAGAGAAAAATGTTGGTGTAAAAGTATCACGTAATTCATGTTAGATATCATAGAGGGTATGAAATAGTGTATCTCTGGTATGAAATGGAGGTGTCGTGTATCGGTGATATCAGGTTGGTGGTATCGTTTAGGAAAAAATGGTATCAAAAGGGTATCATATGTCACAACAAAAAAAGTATCGGGTCTGGGAGTTGTCGAGTATCGGTGGTATCATGTTGGTGGTATCGTCGAGTTTTATGCTATTATTGGGATATCCAAGAAAAAGGTATCATAAAGGGGTATCATATATATCACAAACAAAGTATCGGGTCTAAGGTGTCATGTATCAGTGGTATCAGGTTGATGGTATCGTCGAATTCATGGTATCAGAAAAAGGTATCGGATTGGTGATATCGTCGATTATTGGGTAAAAAACCAAGTAACGTAATGAAGGTATTATCGAGTATCGTTTATGTAATATCAAAGTTGTAGTATCAGGTATTTAGTATCACGTATTAGTTGTAGTAACCAAGTTGCAGGATCATGTATCCAATATTAAAGTTATAGTATCAGGTATTTAGTATCATGTATCAAAATTGAAGTGTCATATATGCAGTATCAAAGTTGGACTATCAGGTATGTATTACCATGTATCAAAGTTGTAGTATCAAAGCATGTCCTATTCTCTACAAAAATAGTTGGAGTATCATGTATGTATTATCAAAGTTGTAGTATCAGGAATGTAGTATCAGGTATGTAGTATCATCGAGTATCAGCTCAAAAAAACAAGTATCAGACAGAAGTATCATCGAGTATCGAGTCAAAAAAATCAAGTATCAGATAAAAAAATAAGTATCAGAGAGAAGTATCATCGAGTATCGAGACAAAAAAAATCAAGTATTGGATCAGAAGTATCATCGAGTATCGGGTTCAAAAAATCAAGTATCGGTTCCAGGTGTCTAGTATCGGTGGTATCATGTTGATGGTATTGTCGAGTTTCATGGTATTATTGAGGTATCGAAAAAAAGGTATCATATGTCATAATAAAAAAGTATCAGGTCTAGGTGTCGAGTATCGGAAGTATCATATTGGTGGTATCATGGATTATCGAAGTTATCATCGGTTGTCAGGTCAAAAAAAAATTATCGGATTAGAAGTATCATCGAGTAACGGATCAAAAAATCAAGTATCGGTTCAAAAAAAACAAGTATCAGATTAGAAGAATCATCGAGTATCGGATCAAAAAAATCAAGTATCAGATCAGAAATATTAGGTCGAAAACTCAAGTATCGGATCAGAAGTATCATCGAGCATCAGGTTGGTAGTATCGTCAGGTTTCGATATCAGAAAAAGATATCATATATTATAAAAAAAATATCGGTATCGGTAGTATGAGGTTGGTGGTATCGTCGAGTTCTGGTATCAGAAAAAGGTATATAAGGGTATCATATATCGCAAAAAATAAAAAAAAAATCGATGTCGGACTCGTGCTATCGTCAAGTTTCAAAGATCTTATAGCATAAAAAATAAAAAATATATACGGTAATTTATATCTTAATTTTAGATGAATTGTAGTTTTTACTTTGTATTAAAACGAATTTATATGAAGTAAAAATAAATTTATGAAGTTGAAAAATATCTAAAAAAACGTGCAATCAACAGTACGTAGCTAATAAACACACATTCGATTAGATAACAAAATAACCCATGCATACAGTAACTAATTAGGTGAGGTATCGGTTAGACTAATTAATTATAGTATAATTAGCGGTTAGGCTAATTACTAGGCACTACGTGTAACGTATGCTTGATTTCTCAAACAGATCGGCGGTCTTGATAGCACATAAGCACAAATACAACGCGTCGCTTTCTCGCCGATTTGTGCGGATCGGACGGTGCGATGGTGTCCCGTCGCGCGAGCCTAGAAACGGGATCCCGTTCCCAGGAAATTCTGTAGGGATAAACTTTGGTGTCCCCGATTAGGACTCTAGTTAGTGATAAACTCAATCCATAATGATCGTACGGACTAGGGTTAGTCCGAGATTAATCCTAACAGAAACTACATAAACAATAGGAAACAAATAAAACCATTGAACGGTGGTTTCTTGAATGGATATTGCCATCATCAGGGTAGATGGAGTCTGCAGTTTATTGTTTTAGTAAGAGCCGACGACGGGCGACTTCGATTTTGGGAGGGGAGGCTGCGTCGGCCCGAGGCGAAGAGCCGGCGACGACGACCACGGGGAACATATCCGGTCAGGCCAGGGGCCGGCATCACCGAGGTCAAACAGATAAAACACAACATTGCGCCATTACCAGTCTCAGTCGGTAAAAAACGTACTCCGTTATTTACAAATAAGTTCGTCCGCCATGCCACAACTTAGTGGCTTGCAAAATCATCCTAAAAGGAACGTAGCCGAGGTCAGAGAGAGAGAGAGAGAGAGAGAAAGAGAGATGTTAAACGTTCAGTATGTTTTGCATGCCAGCACTGAGGTCGTCCAAATGCAAGCAGATCACTTCCTTGTTCGAAGTAGACTTCTCAGGAGAAGACTCGATCACCATCAGCTTCTCATCCAATTCATTTATCTGCCTTCTTATCTTGTCTCCGCCATCGGGCAGCCTCAACACCAGTGCCTACAACAATTATTTGCTCTTAGATTACGTACAATTGTACGATCAATTTAACTGTCAGATTTACTGTTTTAGCAAGGGTTTGTGACAATCGGTTGATTTTAGCCTTGATTTCTTCAGGACTCTCTGAGTTTGCGTTGCTCGGAGAGTATGTTCGAGCAGTGAATCGTTCATCCTTTGGCTTGAACGCATAGGCAGCCCTACATCAAAATGAAGTAGACAATCAAGTTGCTCAGTATAACCCAGATGCACTAGCTGCACACAAAAGATCAATTGACGCTGCATACCCATTGGCAACATAGTCAGATGAGGATCCCTTGTAGTACTGCTTGGCCATCATGGGCATGGCTCGAGGATTGCTGCACACAAAAACAGCATAATTAAATACAGCTTAAAATATATCTTGATATACATAAAGAACTAAAATTATCCAGCAGTGACCAAACAATGACAAAAAAAAACAGTAACAGGATAAATACCCTCTTGCGTGTTTGTTCTTTGTGTTCTGTGGCTGTCCTAAACAGAGCCCCGTTAAAGACCTGGGGGAAAAGGCGTTATATCACACTAGTCACAGTCTAGCTTTCATTTTACTAAAGAACTTAAATGCAATTTCAGGAAGTGTGCGTATAAAAAAGTTAGGGATGTCCCAGAAACATGTCAGTACACAACGCAGTAAAAGGTGCCTCCAATCAATCCCAAATTACATTCCATGTTTCCTATCAGGAAAAGAACTTCACCACAATAAAAATTAATAGCTAAGTTTTCCCCTAGAAAGCAACTGCCAATACCATCAAGAAGAGGAAACACAAAGAGCTATATACAACTAAATATCACCATGTAAATCAGGTCAAAGAAATTCGTCCTTTTAACAAAGTTACTAAACATTTCTTCAAATGATTAGATGTGGATAATACATCCAGCAAGTAAAAAATTATCAATAATATTTGAACCTGCAATTTGTATATCTTTTCTTCACTGTGATATGGCTGGGCCAGGTCGGGTCTATTATAGGAGAAGGCGCAGCAGCCCAAGTGTGGGTCCTGCGGCTATTGGTTAAGATTAGATATTATCTTAATCTCTTCAGTGTTATTTTCCCTATTAGTTATCCCTTCAGTTTAGATCCCCTTTTCTAGCTAATGATTGTTAGGAGGCTTTGGCCTAGCTGCGTTTGGCAGCCTGAATAAATAGAGAAGAGCTGAGAGTGTGACGGCAGCTTGTTGCCGAAGAACTTAAACCCCAGGCGCTGCCGACGATAACCGGCAGGTGGCACCGTACAGCCGTTATCATAGGGCGCCGGCGACTTCCGGCGACGCCCTCCACCTCTAGAGCAGGGACAAGGCCAGGGACACGGGCGTTCGAACGTGAACACCCGTATCACACTGGTTCCAGACGTCATCAAACGGTATACAATCACATCCTTGGTCTGTCCAATTCTGTAAGCACGATTAACACTTCGATTGTCCGTACTGCAAAAAGAAACACAAGTTTGTGTTGAGGAATAGAATTTTGCAGGAGCAAGCATCCGTGCCTTCCAAGACACCCTCAGCAGCTTTCTTAGTCAATAGCAGCGGGTTATTGCATATTTTCTTCAAATCTGTTTAAGAAAATGTGATTGCACCAAAGAGCACTAAAGTTAGGTCATTAAGCAACAAGAGAATGTGCATCAAAGGAATTACACCATCCAAAACACCATATGATGAGTAAATGCATCCTCTCACGAAAAAATATATTTATGAGCATACGTGAACAAAATTGCAGTGGACCTCAATAGCCAAAACATGCAGGCAACATGAGCACAAATGAAGGTGCACAAGATCAGTACAAAGAAAAAGCTCCAAGGGTGATGCTTACTGTGATTGCAGCCAAGGGTGATCCTTGCATTGATGAATGAACTAGTTCACTATTCAGAAAAGCTTCATATAATTGTCTCTGCACCCAAAGGGGGGAAATTTCCATTAACACCAGCTCAATCAATTTTTCATAAATGACACAAAAATTTGCACCTGGCAAGCTGTTAATTTCAGCCAGACGATTAGTTCATTCTTCTTAGCTAGCTTTTTATCTTCTGCTGCACCATTATCAACAAACACTTCACTTTTCATACGTCGCAGAAAATATGGCTTTATCCGTTCTCTTAATTCCTGTAAAAAGATAATCAAAAACTAATCTGAAAACTAGTGAACACATATAATAACAGACTTAGGACACCAGACCTGAAGTGATAGTCTAGAAGGAAGAGTGACATTTCAACACCAAAATGCAGCAAACTGTGAACTAACAACAGGAACAGAACCCAAATGCCATCCATCTCTTATTTGTAAACAAGAACGGACGAAAAAAACAGTTAGTACCTTTGCTACGTTGGATCCTACATGCTTCTCTCGATTGGTAGCATTCTTGTCATTTCCTCGAAGGATAGCCAACTCATACCAGTTTTGAACCTGAAATAATGTCCAGAAATAAATGGCACTAGATTGTGTAAAATCAAGTAACGCTAGAAATGCTGAAACAAATATAAAGGGGGAAAGTAAATTACTCTTCCTTGTCACCCAAGACTTCCGGGCAACAGAAATAGAATAGAGCCCACATTTCCTGCAAGAATAATCAGGTTTACTTGCATTGATAATAAGGCAGCAAAGCATAATCAGCTCTACATATTAAGTACAAGGTTTCAGAAATTTCATAGAGGGTCGGTACTAATTTTGTAAGGTGTCCCACAAATGACAATGCGGTGGATACAAGGTATTTCAAATAAACTCTGTGCCCTTTGGGGCTTTTACCTTATGTAAGCACAAGCATGGCTGTTTGGAGAAAGCAAGTGGTGTCTCTGATGTAAGGGCAGCCGCTGAAGATGGCGGCGACGACGACGCAGCAGGCGGCAAGCCTGATGGTAGCAGTTGCAAAGCCAAGCCTTTGCATGGCGTGCAGCGGTCTGGCCAGGAGCCCACCTCCATGAACCAGATGGCAGTGAGCATTTGATCGAGTACCTGATGATCAAGAACACTGAACACCACAAATCCGATGGATTTGTAATTTTTGCTTCATTCAAAAATTGTTTTTTTTTTTTTTTTGTAATTTTTGAGTTAGTAATGTACTCCTGTGTATTTTCTACATGTGTAACTGTTAACTGGAGAATTGATTAATTGTATATCCATTTGGGTATACTATATGGAGTACAAGAAGTGGGCCTGCCCAAGGCCCAACATACTCTAACACTCCCCCGCAGTCTGAACGGCACACAGTGCGTTGAGACTGGTATAAGACAAACACAGAATACTCCCTATGGTCAAAACAGAGTAACCAAAGAAATAAAGCACAATACACAATCACTCCCCCGCAGTCTGAACGGTTGATGTGCAGACATTCAGACTAGACCTGAACTCGAGGAAGATCGTGCTGGGAAGGCCCTTGGTGAAGATGACAGCGTACTAGGACGACGTCGGGACATGCATCACGTGCACATGTCCGGTAGCAACCCGCTCACAGACGAAGTGAAGATCGATCTCGACGTGTTTGGTGCGCTAATGCTGCACCGGGTTGGTGGAGA
Organism: Raddia guianensis; assembly: GCA_036346415.1. NCBI lineage: Eukaryota > Viridiplantae > Streptophyta > Magnoliopsida > Poales > Poaceae > Raddia > Raddia guianensis. The sequence continues at coordinate 8,028,694 of CM070536.1, read as the reverse complement.
GGTAGACCGCCGACGTTATCCGCGATGAAGCGAGGTGGCCTTCTACGGTAATTTGTGGAGCTCTGGAGCGGTGGCGAAACCAACAAGCCTCAGCCGACGCCATTGGCAACATCAGCAGTGCCAGCCTCTGCGCTGGAACGAGAGACCGTGTGCTGGCGTTTGGATGACCAGGACACGAGGTTGTCTCCGAGGAAGACGCCGTAACCTGACGTGGACCTCCTGGTGTCTGGGCAGCCGGCCCAGTCAGCATCGGTGTAGACAGTGAGGCTCGTGGCGGCGGAGCGACGAAGAAGCAGACCAAGCTCCAGAGTGCCACGAAGGTACCGCAGTATATGCTTGAGAGCAGCGAAGTACGGTTCCTGTGGATCATGCATGAACAAACAAACCTGCTGGACGGCGTAGGTGATGTCCGGCCGTGTCAGTGTCAGGTATTGTAGGGCACCTGCTAGGCTACGATAGAGAGTCGCATCAAAAACTGAAGGGCCGTCTGCTGAGAGCTTGGTGTTGGTGTCCGCTGGTGTGGAGCAAGCTTTGCAGTCACTCATGCCTGCACGGTCTAGGATGTCCATGATGTACTGCCGCTGGGAGAGAAGACCTCCAGATTGTGGGATCGCCGAGACGCCAAGGAAATGATGCAAAGGCCCGAGATCCTTGAGTGAGAATGCCTGCTCCAAAGCTGAAACTAAGCACCTGAGAAGATCATTAGAGGAGGCGGTCAACACAATGCCATCCACATAGAGCAGAAGATATGTTGTGGCTGAGCCCTGTCTGTAGATAAACAGTGAGGTGTCTGATTTGGCCTTGACGAACCCCAATGCTCGAAGATATGAAGCAATAGTGCTGTACCACGCCCTTGGTGCCTGCTTAAGGCCATATAGAGACTTGCGGAGAAGGCAGACATGATTGGGATAAGATGGATCCACGAACCCTGATGGCTGATCGCAATAGACTGTCTCCTCAAGTAGGCCATGTAAGAAGGCATTGTTCACATCGAGCTGACGAATGGACCAACCACCAGAGATAGCCAATGAGAGAACCGTCCGAATGGTGGCTGGCTTGACGACGGGACTGAACGTCTCATCAAAGTCAACACCGGGGCGCTGTGTGAAACCACGAAGGACCCAACGAGCCTTGTAGTGGTCAAGGGAGCCGTCGGTGTTGAGTTTGTATTTGAAGATCCACTTTCCGGTTACCACATTGGCCCCGGTGGCCATGATACGAGGTCCCACGTCTTTGTTGGCGCGGAGGCCTCGAACTCTGCTCCATGGCGACCGCCAATTAGGATAGGCGAAATTGCAGACCGACGATGGCGGGCGGGGCCGCCGAGACATCTGATGAGGAGGCGGTCAGGGGCTTGATCGCTTGCCGACCTTGCGACAGTGACCATAGGGTGATCATTGGTCGTGATGATGTAACCTCTTGGCGACAACTTTGTGGAGGAGGTCCGACGAGGCGGCGGGAGCCGGTAGAGAGCGGAAGGTGGAGGCCCCAGCACAGCAACAAAACAGAGGATGTGGCGCGAGGCGGTGGGTGGAGCTTGGGCGCAAATGCGCGGGCACCGGCGGCGGTGGTGACCGTGGTGCGTGACGAGGAGCGGTGGTGGTAGACCATCAAAGGACGCGTCGCGTTCCGACCTTCCGGAAAGCCCACCGGCAACAACCGTGGAGCGGTACCAGCGAGGCAGCGGAGCCGAGTGGCTGCAGAGTGGACACCATCGCAACTACCGCGGAGAAAGACCAAGAGGGGCGATGGTGACCGCCGTCGAAGCGAGACGATCGTCGTCGCCGCAGGGGCGGCCGACGTGACCGCCGTCGGGGCAGGGGTAGCCGTCGAAGTACCTATGGAGGAAGAAGCGCGAACCCCTATGGGGAGAGGAGGACCGGCGCAGTCAGTGAGGAAGTCGAGATCGTTCGGGGAGGACGAAGTCGGAGATCTTGGAGGTATCTGGGAAGGACTCGTCAAAGGTGGCGTGATGGGATATGATGGCGGTTGGGCGCAAGATCCATACACCGGTACCCCTTGTGATCTGGGGAGTACCCGAGGAAGACACAAAGGGAGGAGCGCGGCGCGAGTTTGTGTGAGGGTATGCTAGAGAGGTTAGGATATCATGCACAACCAAACACGTGAAGGTGGGTGTATGGGGGATGGAATCCGTGAAGGGCATAGAAAGGGGTAGGCTCAGTGAGAGTGGAAGAGGGGCGCCGATTTATTAGGTAGGTGGCAGTGAGGAGAGCTTCCACCCGAGCGAGGAAGGCGGCACGGAGCAGAAGGAGCGCATCACGTCGTTGGTGAATGCGGATGGCGGGCTCATTTCTACCGCTTACAGGGTGAGGTGCAAGGACAAGACATGCGAAAAATGACACCGTGAGTGAGAAAAAAGGAACGAGAAGAGGAGTTGTCAAACTCACGGCCGTTGTCAGCTTGGACACACTTGACAGTGGTACCGAACTGAGTACGGACGTATGCAAAGAAGTGAGAAATGGTGGGAAAGGTGTTGGATTTGACACGAAGAGGAAAGGTCCACATGAAATGGGAGCGATCGTCAACAACAATGAGATAGTATTTGTAACCTGAGATGCTAGCAACAGGGGACGTCCACAAGTCACAATGTATTAACTCAAAGTTGTGAGTGGCGCGGGAGGTGGAGGACTCAAAGGGAAGTCGAACATGTCGACCCAACCGACAGTACAACAAAGATGGTCGGGCTTGGAAGGACTGCAAGAATAGCAGATAAGCTAGCTAGGCAGAGAGTCGCATGACCGGGGTGGCCAAGGCGGCGGTGCCAAAGCTTCTGTTGTGGTGGCGGTGGTGACGGTGCACAGGAAGGTGGGGTGGAGGTGTGAAACGGGTAAAGGTCTTGAGCTATTGCACTAGCAATTATGCTCCCGTCAGAAGATCCTTGATAGAAAGACCAAGCAGGTCAAACTCGACGAGCATTGGTTATCAATTGTGGTAACGTGAGCAAATCGAGGTTCTTAATTATTTTAGAGGTGACAAGTACATTCCGGAGAGCAAGATCTCCGTGGGTGGTGGGAAGAGTGACACTACCAGCGGAGGTGGTAGCAGACGTGTTAGTCCCCAACAATGATGTTGGTTGGTGAGTGAAAGGGGGTGGGCGGGAAGAGGAGGCTACCGACACGAGAAGTCATGTGAGAGGAAGCCCCGGAGTCCATATACCACTCTACAAGGCCGGGAGTCAACACAGGCGAAGCAGTGGATGCCGCGAGGAAAGCTATGGCCGCCGGCGGTGCCGAGAGTGGCGGCTACAACATCTTTGGGCACCGCCGCCGTGAGGCTAAGCGCCGAGTGGTAGCCATATTCTTCTTAGAGCTTGTGTCGACGGAGGAAAAAAAGCGGCGAGGTCCTCGGATGGCGAGTGGGTCATGGCGGCCAGTGGTCATGGATAGCGATCGCCGAAGCCTGGCGAGCGGCCAGCCAGAAGCTTCAGTCCGTGAGCCACGGTGGCCAGACGGCGTCTGTTCGAACACATCTGAGTCTTGGCTCCCGGAAATCTGAGCCGCCAGCCACCGCTGATGGAAACAGGGGTCGCCCTACTAGCCGGCCGTGGAGAGGGCCACGAGGGGCCACTGGGCAGTGGTGGAGAGAGGGCCACGGGCCCATACTGTCGGCAAATGGAGAGCCACGGCGGCCGTGATGGAGAAAAGGAGGCTGGGCGGGGACCAAGCTCGCCGGGACACGGCCGTGGGCGGGCGACCGAGGGCCATGGAGGCCGTGGGGCGCCCGACCAGCGCTGTGTAGGGCCGTAAATGCCATGGGGTATGGGCCGACCAGCCAGCGGAGGGCGTGGGCGCCATGGGGCACCGTCCCGAGTCTTGTGAGCCCGAGTTCGGCACGCCTTGGCAGGCAGGAAGAGAGGCAGCGCCCAGTGGAGAAGAAAGGAGGCGGGCCACGGAGCTGCGTGGAAGAGGCGCCAAGCCCGTCATGGCGGCCTTGGACCTAGACAGCATGACTGGATCTCGGGAGAACAGTGGGCCGGATCGAGCGGGAGCTGGAGGCGGCGGCCGTCGCCAGGCGTGGCGGCCGCGAGGACGTCCACCGGAGAGGAGCCACCGTCGGGAGGTTGCTAGAGAAGCCATGGTGGCCGAGGCGGGCACGACGAGGCCCGACCAGCGCCAGGGCGGAGAGGAACCGAGAGGTGGTCCTGAGGCGGTTGGCATGGCGGAGGAGGTGGGCGCCATGGCGTGGAGCCACCGTGGCCTTGTGGAGGAGAGGAAGCCAGAGCTAACCTCGATACCATGTTAACTGGAAAATTGATTAATTGTATATCCATTTGGGTATACTATATGGAGTACAAGAAGTGGGCTTGCCCGAGGCCCAACATACTCTTAACAAACATTTCCTGGAGCATGTTGGCATCTGAACATGTCTTTCGAAATGTATAAAAAGACAGGTCTGCTTAATAGATGTGTTTGCACGATGAGTTTGTGCTTGCTTCCCCCCTTTGTAGTTGTTTACTGAAAATTCTTGAGAAGTTCTGCTTTGGTGCCAGTTCAGTAGTGCCCAACATCAGTTCAGTTCAACTGTAGCATGCTGCATTTTTAGTAAATTCAGTCATCTGAAGTTCAGTTCCCTTTCAATTTTCAATAGAACTATATTTCAGCTCCTAATTTAGGCATCAAGAGAAGACAAATGCTCTTTTGAAATGGGATCACATAATTGTTGAGCATTCCTTTTTTTAAGCAACATGCGATGGTTTTAGCTTCCCATTTCAATTTTCATGTACTTGTAGATTGGACATAAATGTCAGGTCCTGATAAGCAGATCTACAACACCTTGTCATGAAAAGGATGTAAATTTGCGAATGGAATTAACCACTTTGCCTCATGAAGAGCTACTCAATTCTACCCTGCAGTCAGTTGTGTGAGTTGATACAACTGTTTTAGATACAGTGTTTAGTACTGCAGTCGACGGAACAAATTTCAATTTCACATTTGTAATGCACACACTTGTATGTTGTGTTTTGATTTTTTGAAAGAAAGATATGAAATATATGAACATATCTAGTTATTTTGAATGCATGCAGGCCAATGGCCATTATGTAAAATTATTTAGTCAGTTCTTGTTGATTTCAATTGCAATAGGCCATTATGTAATCTTGTTATAATTAAAATTTCAGCAAGCTTGAATTGCAGCAATGCTCTCTCCAATTTGAGCTACTAACCAAATCAGATTGCAAGCTAGCAAGGTAGAGCACCTGAATTGTCATTGCTTGATGCTTCTGAATCTCTATGAAACTAGAAATAATCACAAGAATCCATCAAAGATCAGACAAAAAAACAGTACAATAAACAGAGGTCTGAAATACAACATTCACTACTCGTCTTATATAGATGTCTGAAAAACAGTACAGTCAAAGGTGTTTCTCATTTTCAGTATTGAAATCATTGTTTTATATAAGATGTTTTGCAGATAATATAAAAAAGAAACCATTTTCATACATGAAAAGGCCTACAACCTCTCCAAGTCTGATCATCTCATACAGATTCAAGAAGAAGGTAGCAAGAACTTGTTGTATTTTCAAACATGAAGGCATGTATATATGCTTCTCACTGCAGTATAATTGTTGTGCTAATCAGCACATCCTAGAGGCAGGTTCCTGTCATTTACATATTGTAAAATTGCTCCTCCTGGCATGTAACTCCACCTCCAGCTGTTCCTGTGCACCTGAGACTCAAATCTACTTGTAATGAAGCATCAATCTGCATGCACTTCTACAAATATTAACAAAAAATGATAAAATTGGTGGTGGCATTGGCATATTTCAATTATTTTCAGAACAGATTCATACAGGCAGATGAAGATCATGTCTTGTATGATTTTGCCACTTTTGTTAGACTAAAAAATGAAGGACTTTTTTTTGTTGGCATTGACATAATTCCTTTGCAATGCAAACAATTTCTGAGCATGCAACATTTTCTGACGAATGTTGGCACAATGAGTTTTTGATATTGCAGATTGTTATTTAGAGAACATCATCTCGAGAATATCAGCACAGTACATTAACATGATACATATATTAATAAGTCTGAGCATCATCGAGTTTGCATCTAGCGAGCATTAGCTTGGCAAAGTACATATTAATGAATTTGAGCAACATCCAGCAAAGCTCATTACAAAAAGTAGTACCTACTTACAAAATAAAATACTAAGCAACACTAATAGAATATGGACGGAATCCTAAAGGCTTCATTTATTCTTAATTTTTCTTTCAACTTTGATGAATTATTGAGGCCAGTGACTGCACCGCACGTATAATGAGAAAACTTATAGTCCAGTAAGATCACAACCTCCATGGAGCTGTACTTCACGCTTTGCAGAGACGGCATAACAATCAGGTAATCTCGAAAGCTTTCAATGGGATGGACTACCCCATGACGATGGGTATCCACCAGGCCCTTGCAAGAGATACTCAGTATTGAGAACACTTTTACCCCAGTTGGTGGCAACAGCAAATGGCGTGCCAAGAGCACAGTTTACTGCAATTAACCACTCGTCTCTTGCATAGTCAGACATGAGATCTAGGAGCAACGGATTAAAAACCGCGTCTCGTTCCCACGAACCAGCACTTGGAAGGGATGCAATGACCAGATTAGCCTCCGCCTTTTTCCCTCTTGTTGGGAGCTCCTTCACCAACAGGCTGTGTAACTCAAAATACAGCTATGCTAGAAGGTGTTTTGGGAGGAGGGAAGGATGATATACCAGTTCTTCCTTCGGAATACTTTCAATCGCATACAAAAAGATCTACATATTTTCCGAAAGGTTGTCCAGTCCATAACGCTTGAGGAAAGCTATGATAAAACCAAGAACCTCCTGGTAATCAAGGACAACAGTGCCAGCATGCAAATCATACGTTCGTTTGATGTCCCGAAATGCAAAGATGTCAATTTCTTTCAACACACCGATATTGTATGGCTCATTGAAGATGCCACGGAGTGAAGCTGATGGGCGATGCAAGGAGCGAGAATGGTAGACCTTAGATCGTCCATTAACATAGTACATCAGCTTGGATTTTCACTCCTTACATCAGCTGATGGGCGATGCAAAGATGCGCCATTCTGCTTTTCGTCCGTCGACTTGATTTTCAAATCGTTCAAACAAAATGCGATGGATGAACAAATAGCATTTATGCATTTGAAAGAAAAAGCGAAATATTCGGCAAGCAAAAAGCATGGTCATCATTGGATGAAATCAAGTGTCCATTAGTCATTGCATCCGCTTCCAGTGAACAAACGCGTTTCTGATATGCATAGCAGTATCCATTTGTTGAAAACGAGGTAAGTTAATCGAGTATCTCTTACAAACTTGATGATACCATCGAATGTATAGTCCATATTGAACTTTGAGATTACCTTGACTACCAGGAGGTTCTTAGTTTTCTCAGAGCTCCTCAAGCTTTATGGACTGGCCAACCTTTCGGAAGATATGCAGATCTTTTTGTATGTGATTGGAAGTATTCCGGAGGAAGAACTGGTATATCATCCTTCCCTCCTCTCAAAACACCTTCTAGCATGGCTGTACATTGAGTTGCACAGCCTGTTGGTGAAGATGCTCCCAACAAGAGGGAAAAAGACGGAGGCCAATCTTATCATTGCATCCCTTCCAGGTGCTGGTTCATGGGAACAAGACGCGGTTTCCAATCCGTTGCCCCTAGATCTCATGCCTGACTATACAAGAGACGAGTGGTTGATTAAAGTAAACTATGCTCTTGGCACGCCATTTGGAGTCAATCTGTTGCCACCAACTGGGGTACAAGTGTTCCCAATACTATCTCTTGCAAGGGTCTGGTGGATACCCATAGTCATGGGGTAGTCCATCCTATCGAAAGCTTTAAAGATTACCTGATTGTTACGCCGTCTCTGCAAAGCGTGAAATCTGACCGCTGAAGCCGGTTGGGCCACTTCCGCCTTCATGCCAAATCAGCGTGATGCGAACCACCGTGTTGGAGCTGGGGGAGAAGGGAGAAGGGGAGGTGTGGAGGAAAGGGGAGAAAAGGGGAAAGCGCGGCGTCCGCCTCTACCCCGGCGAGCTCATGGGAGAGAAAGCGGAGTCTTGTGTCGAGGCGAGAGAGATGGAAGAGCGGCTTAAAAATAAAAATAAAATCGGGCTTTTATCCACCGGCGAGCACGGCGGAGAGAAGAAGCCGTCTTGGCGTCGTGTGCGCCGGAGGACGTCTTGTGGCGGGCCGGCTTGGTATTCAGATGTTGTCGAATCGACTACTCGAGGGCGTCGGTGCGGTCGCGATGGCTCAGCGTATCGTCTGGACTCTGGTACAAACAAAGCAAATAGCGTGGAATCGGAATCGAGGGCGTCGGTGGAATACTCACGAGGACCTTGGAGTGCAGGTCTTTGTGGCCAAGTGGGCCGACGGCGAGGGAGCGGAGGGACCGATGGAGCCCCACGCTGCCTCCTCAGCAGGGACCTACATGATGGTCAGCGAGGACGGCGAGAGGAGTGAATGCGGTGGCCGGAAGGATACCTAAGCCTAGCGCTGTTGTGAGCGTGAGGAGTGAATACTCTGTTTTTTTTTTACTGCCCTAAGAGTGAGCTAGGGTTTGATACCCTCCCCCTATCTATGACAGGTAGACCCTGTGAGGCATTCTTTGTAAAACCAATTCTGAAGAGGGGGCACAATGAAAAAATCGCCCCCTCCTCATAGATGGCCCAGATGTCATTCCTGGTTCCCATCCCTTCCCTGTTTCGCAATGTTGTCCATTTCAAAATGTTTTGTCCATTGTTGTTACCAATGATGTTTGAGGTCTGATGTTGTTTTACGGCCAAATTTTCTATTATACCCCTGAATAAATACACTTAAGAGACTCCATCCATGTCATGGGATGGCTCAGCTACTCAAGAGACGAATGAATGGCATGATCGATGTACTATATATATATATATATACTTGTTTTCTCTCTTGATCTTCCTTGAACATACTTTCATTCGTCGCACTAATACGTTTCCTAGTGTAGAACCATCAGGTTCAATTAATGCAGGAACAAGTGAACAAATCGGTGGATCAACCGAGACTTAATCGCCACGCATCATCTCGCGCGCGACCATCCTCCTGCTCCGGTTGATGGTGATGAGGCAGAGGCAGACGTGCTCCTCCAGCAGCTCCGCACTCCGCCGCGCTCCTCACCTCGCCGCCTCCTCCGAATGCCGCTTCGCCGTGGCAGCGCGCGATCTTAGCGCCATGTCGCCGCCGTGCTACTGCTCATCGTCTGTAGCGCCACACCATCTGACTCGCCATGTCGGTCGCGCCCATGATGTACGCGCCCAAGGCGCCGCCCGCGATCCACCGCGCGCCGACGGGCGCGTAGCGCCCTTCCTTCTTCTTCGCCGCCACCGAAGCCGCCGCAGGCTGGCGCTAAACGCCATGCCGCCACGCCGATGCCCACCACGCCGCGTCGCGTGTAAGGACCACCGCAACTCGATAGCCGCCAAGCTGCATCGATGACCGCCCGCAAGGCCGAAGCCGCCGAATGGGCACCGCAGCACCGCAAGGTGGGTGGCAATGGCCAAGCCGCAAGCGTCGCGCTTTCATGGAACCCGGCGAGCGGGTTGTCGAGCGGGCGTCGCCGCGCCAACAACGTCCTTAGCGTCCGCGCCGTCGTCCTTAGAGAGAACACGGCGGCGTGCCGCGGCCGGAGTAGAAGGGAAGAGAAGGGGCAAAATGGTCATTGCACTAGAGGAAATAGAAGAAAATGTCACTGAGATCACAAATTCGTTGCCCGGTGTCATACGCGTCAAGGCGAGCGAACTTAATGTCATTTGGAACGAGGCCGTCGAATTGAGTGTCATACAGGTGAACCTCCCACATTGTGAGGGTTGTATTGCCTCCTTTGGTTAATGAAATACCCTTTCTCAAAAAAACCAAATAGCAACAATAGAATGGCAATATGAATTACTGGATATGGCTTAGACTTTCCAAACCTCCAGCTGTACATCCTCCTCGCGCCCTGCAAGATTGATGGAGTCAGATATTGCGAAGGATGGCTGCATCTGGTAAGGAAGAGGTTGTGATGGTGAAAGCTAGATCGATCAAGGGAGAGGTCAAGGATGGAAGATCCGGCGTTGGTGAGGCCGGGGGACAATAGATCCGACGTACCTGATGTTGGGGACGAAGAATTTGGCATGGGTGAGGTCGAGGATAATAAATTTGGGAGGCGCGCAATGGGGATACAAATCCGATGTGTTGAGGTCGGGGACGGCGATCCGTCGTCTTCTTCTTAGGGATAATGAGTGTCGAGCACGTCGCCGCCGTCGCCATGGAGAAAGCGGTCATGGGTGGCGTCGCCGAAAAGAAAGGCGCCATTGCCGTGGAGAGGAGTGTCTTGCCGTCGTGGTGGAAGCGGCAATATTTCACTTGGAAGGTTTTGGGCGGGCTCAATGGAGTGATGGTGAGAGACTGAGATGGGGTGGCGAGTTGTATGGTGGCCTGGTGGGGATTTGGCGATAAGGTTTGGGGATCTGTGACGTTTTTCTCTTCTTAGTAACGTTATTTGTGACAGTTTTTATAATTCGTCACAAACAAACTAGGGTTACACCCCTATTATTTTTTATTACGTATTTTTTTTAGAAACATCATAAATCAATGACAAATTATTCAGCTGTCAAAAAAAAATGTCACAGAAAGTCATATTTCTTGTCGTGGTAACTGGATTCTGTCTCTAAGCCTTTAAAAAATACTCTCTCCGTTCTAAAATATAAGGCGTATTTTGACTACACAAAAGTCTTTAAAGGTAGACTTTGACTGTTAGATTCCTCTATTATATATTATGAATTGTTACAATATAATATTGCATCAAAAAGAGTTTTGAAATATGAACAATTTGGTAGAACTTTGGTATACTAACGATGCATATTATTTGATTTATTTATGGTCAAAATTTACTAAGTTTGACTTTTCTCCGGTCAAAATACGCCTTATATTTTAAAACGGAGAGAGTATATGTTAAAGCCAGGCTTCGAACCAGCGACCTCATGCATGCCAGCACATGACTCTCCACTCACTCCTCTAACCAACCAACCCACCCACGCGTATTGATTACAATTGGATATGCATTCTTTTTAAAGTATGCTTGAACGAGCCATTAGTACCAATTCGTAACACGAACCGGGACTACTGTGTGCCTATGCCAGCTAACTACTTTTCGAGGGAAAAGGCATCTTTACTGTTGCAAGTGCTATTTGTACGAAAATATAAAACATTTTATAAAATTGTGAAACTGTCCAATAAAATAATATGCATTTTTATGAACACAGAGAAATTTATTTTATAACTTTTGGACATCTACAATCAAAGATATAAAATTCAGAAGCTCTACTATACAATTAAATATACAACAAAATAAATAATTAGAAGATTGGGTCGACTCGGTGGCTCGGCCCGACTAGCGACAACATGCCGCCAATGTTCGGCGACATCACGTTGCCTAGCTGGCGACAGCTGAGGCCTGCAACAACGGCTGTGGCTTTGGCAGCTCTGACATCGGTGGAACGTGGCCTAACACGAAGGTGGGCGCTGACAGGCCAGGCCCACACGCTAGGCACGGGAGGTATGACAGGAGAGGCTGACAGCAAAGGCCCACACGCCAGTGAGACCAAACATTGGAGCGGCTTGCGAGGCGGCGCGCCAGCGCCGACAGCAAGACTCCGCCACTAGGAAGAGGGGAAGGGGAAAGGGCGGCGAAGGGAAGCAAGGGCAGGGTCAACACGGCGTATGGGCGCCGGCTACATTAATGGCAAAGCGTGAGGCGGAAAGCGGGGACATCTGACGGGTGGGTCACCGGTTGCATGAGGAAGAAGCGATGGAGCTGCAGGCGAAACACCGGGGAGGTGAGATGGGGCTCGGGGAGGCGCGGAATAGGGCTGGAATGGGGTCCACCGGTGCGACAACGGCGATGAACAACAGAACAGCTCCGACGAGAAATTCCCAAGGCTCCGGCGAGGTTCCCGTAATGGCGATGCCAAAAATGTGTTAGATGAGCACCAAGGAAGAACTTCCCAGCAGGAACTTTGCAGGGAGATTAGGGGTAGATGGGGGGTTTTGGGTCTGCGAAAATTTGCAGGGAGATTAGGGGTAGATGGGGGGTTTTGGGTCAGCAAAAATTTGCTCCATGGTGGCCTAACTATGAGCAGAAACCGCCCAATTAATTCCCCATTATGGCCATTAAGGAATTGAGCAATTAGAGAAAACCCCTCCACTGTGCATGCATGAAGAACAAGGTTATGCGCCGAAGGAACGAAAGGGAAAGGAAGAAAAAGGAAAAGCGAAAAATAGGGAAAATAGGGAGAAAAAGAAAAAGTAGGAGAATAGCACATGGGCCCAAGAAAAATGAGAGATTTATAGCATAGAATATTAGGGTCAATCACCATTTAAATACATTTTAAAACATTTTCCCAAGGTATTTATCATATTAAATAATTGAAGAAAAAGATAAATTTTACACTTAGAAAGGTCTCCAAATATTTATTAAAATTTTAACCGCAACCTAGGATTACACAATTGTAGGAAAATAATTATCAAAAGAAATTATTTAATTATTATTTTAGAAAATCACCTAATTTTATTTTTATTTTTTTACAAATACAAAATCCATTGTTCATAAACCAAAATTAAATTACCTTTTATTTTTAAAGTAACATACTCATTTTATGCTAAAAATTTTTATGCACAGATTATTATTCGATGAAAATGGTACGCATGGTTTTTATTTTTCATAAAAATGAGGATGTTAAAAAACCTCCCTCCTAAACGAAATCTCAACCTCGAGATTCGGAAGAACTAGGAGGATGGAAGAAATAGAAGAAGGGTAAAAAGCATACATGCCACTGTAGAGTCCTCTTTGGACAGAAATGCCATCGTAGAGATCGAAATATCTAAGACGCCATTATAAAGTTTAAAAATGTGCACATATGCCATTATCTGCAGTCTTTGGGGATATGAGTGAAAATACATTCAAAATATATCGTGGCGGGGCCCATGTCATCCCTCTAGCCTTCTTCCACTCTAGCCATTCCCTCTTCTCTCTCTCTCTCTCTCTCTCTCTCTCTCCAGGCGGAGATGGCGTCGGCCATTCTCGGAGGAGGGCCAGCAGCGAGCTCATGAAGCCGCGCCTCCTCACCATGCCCCTCCACAGCGTGTGCCACGCCGACCTCCTCACCGTCCTTGCAGGCCGAGCCACCTTCACTCACATGGCCTCCCCTCATCCCTGCTGCCCTCACAAGCCTTGCTGTGTGACCATGGCCTCCTCCCCAGAGCTCATGGCGCCTCCCTCCCTCAGGTGCTCATGCACGTCTGTGTGACCTTCGCGTGATGGAGGTGGGGCGTGATGAGCGAGGCGCATGCGCCACCATGCAGCATGGCTAGCATGGAGGAGGGAGAGAGAGAGAGAGAGAGAGAGGGAGGGAGGAGGGAGGGCCGCAACAAGCTTGGGAGGCTGGGAGGCGGCGAGAGCTCGGTGGAGGGCGTGGCGAAGCTTGGCATTCATCCAAAGGAACTCTGCAGTGGTATGTATGCTTTTTACCCGAAGAAGAATGATGATTTTTTTCCAGCCACTTGCTTGAATTCTTGCTCTTCCTGATCCATAATCCTATCGATCTCTCAGAAATGCAGTCTTGGTCCCATGTGGTCGATGGTGCTTATTGGGTTTGCTTGCCATGACAATCTTCTTGATCCTAAGTTGCTAGATTAATAGATAAGAGGGAATATCAATGGAGCACATATAGAAGAGAGCAAGGGGTGAAAGATTTCACCAAAGAGAAAGGACATTTCAAAGGACATTTCATCTCCGGGGCTTGTAGATCTGTGAGCTGCCTCTTTCTTGTGGTTGAATTCCTTCAGACTATCGAGAATGCGTAGAATGTCAAATCCTGATTCTTTGAAGCCTTGCTTTGGATGGATAGATGATGTAATACTCAAGAACTCATGGTATCTTCTCGGATGCCAGTGTTTTCATTGACCTAACCAAAAACTCAATTCTTATTGAATTTGCTCCTATTTAGTTTTCAGTACACCGAATAATGCGATCTCAAAACTTTATGCATCCCTTGAAACCCACTTTTATAAAAGCTCTCCAATTAATCATTACTCTATCATGATGTGAAATAACATACAATCAGAAATCATTTACTATTAATTGATATACCACCAAAATGTATTGTATTACAACAATTTGCCTACCCCAAATCATGTGTCCCAAAAGCAATATTTTGTACCCATTCATTGATTCCACTAGTACAATTCATATTTCCAGCCATCCTCTAAAATATTTATATATTACCATTTTGTAGTAGTCCAAGAGATCATAATATTGTCTAATTACATCCACGGTTAATTATATGAATCTGACAACTCCAGCATTTTAACCAAATGAGGTTCTTTTTTCTCAAACCCACAAATCCCCATGTTCCAATATAAAATCAGTCGGTCCATACTCTGCACCGAAGTCCTCCCATAATCCAATTTTTTACGGGTCAAATCACCCCTAGTAATAGATAAATCAGCGCTATCTAAGAAATTCATCAATCCTCCAAATGTATTCCACTTTAATTTGATAAACTACAAGTTATTTCAAATCACTATCTGGCATAACCCCTAGTCAATGATTTAATCTTCTTACACTAGGTTGGTGCACTTCCTACATGATCCACCAAACCACTTTTCAAATACCACAAGTCCAATATATATTTAATCAACACAACAAATTACCTCTATCTTTTTATATATTAATCAACTCTTAATAACCATCAATTCAATTCGATCATATCATTGTGACTACAATCCAATTATTCCACCAAGTTTGACATACTAAATAATCGAAGGTATATTCAATCTCATTACTTATATGCACCCCCAAAATTCATTACTATAGATCATCGACCACCTTCGATAAAAATTTCAATGAAAAATAAGCTTAAAATCAATTATTGCCATCATTCACTCTTACATCAATTTGAAATCCTCTTTACCACACACATCCATACACCTCATCATTCATTAACAGGCTTCTACCCTTCAGGTTGAGACATCCATTGCTATTGATCGGAGTCTTAACATTATATGAGAGGGAAAGAGCATGAAGAAAAGCTAGAGAGATAGAAGGGGAATGGTCTACCCAAATTCATTGCAAATAAATACCAACCTTTATGCAACTACTACATACAACAATGCAGTGGATGAGGTTTAGCTGGAATTAACAAATAAATACCGGCATACAAAGATATAGGCATCACATTCAAAACTTAAAGTGCAAATAATTTGCATGCTTTTCAAGCAAATACAAGTTCAATAAATCCTTCAAAAAAATTGCAATTAAATCAACACCTTGCAGTCTGCGAGAAAAGTATTGTTGAGACTGTAACCTTTTAAGAGACTTTACATTTATATCATGATATAATTCAAAATTAGAGTTTGAGCAAGTTTTTTTTAACACTCTTATTTTCAAACTAAAGCATTTCCTTTGACAAGAAGAAACAACAGTTTTGCAAAACTTGTTTGCAACCATGATTTGAGAGTTTTTTTAAAAAAAACTTTTTCTTTGGAAATCAAAACAAAGAGTTGCGAAAGTGTGAAAACATGATTGAAAGGATAACCTTTAAAAACCGTATTTTGTTTAGAATCAAGATATATTGAAATTTCAAAACTACTTTTGAAATATGCTTACAAGCTCAATTCGATTTTTTTTTTTTGCATTGAAAACAAATTTCTTGGTACATACTTGAAAGAGATTTTTTTAAAAAAATAGTGTTCTAAGTCATTAGAAGATATCTTTTCAAAATAAGCCTTCAGAAAACATTTGTTTTTCAAAATACAACATCAAATAACATTTGTATTTAGGAAATGAACGTTAGTAGATAAAGTTTTTATTCTTGAAAAGGCAAGTTAATTTAAAGGGATCCCTTCACACCTTTAACTAAAACCATTTTAAAACAGATTGTGAAGGATTCCATATTGAAATTATTAACTTTAAAATAAAACAATAGCAGATCAAAATTTGACAACCAGGATCGAGACATTTAGTTTTTTAGGACTTTCCAAAATACAAAATCTGAAATTCCTTTTATGTAAACATGAATTTATTTTGTGCAAAATTAAAATAAATTAAACATTTATGTATTTTCATGAAGATAGAAAATAAAGTAGGCGAAAAGGATTTCACAAACAAACACTTCATCAAAATATAAGCTCTATTTTTTAAAATATAATATATGTCTTTTCTTTTTAATGAATATTTTGACCAACATGAAGATTTTCCTTTTTTTACACAAACCAATAGTAGGTTTTTGAAGCAAAACAAATTGCTCGAAAGCAAATATTTTGACAACAATGATGGGTTTCTTTTTCAATCAAATATAAGTTGATTAAATATTTCTAAATCATTTCCCTTTACGAATTGAAAAAAGAATTTCAACTTTGTAAAGACAAAATGGTTAAAAATGTAAAGTTTGTAAAAAAATGTTTTGTTTACAACCAAGTTTAACCCAAATCTTTAAATTGAGATTATATTTTTATAAACATTTGGATTGAAAGTTATTAAGATGTTTTCACATAACTATTTTTTTCAACAACAAACAACTAAATGCATAGCTGCACCGAGAGAAAATAGCAAGTCAAGATAGAGACTTGTGATTCCCTTCGCCGAATTATTGGCAGACTTCGTTTTTGGCGCCCGAGTCTATCGCATGAGAGCAATGCAATAATAAACACACCGCAAGAAAAAGTAAAAACTAATTTGTGTGCAAATACATTTGCAAAATTACAGTAAGTAGAGTCAAAATTTGAAATGCTTAGAAAATGATTTGTCAATGCAAAAAAAAACACTATTTTGGTAAAGCCATTAATTAACAAAAATATAAAACATTTTATAAAATTGTGAAACTGTGCAATAAAATAATATGCGACCACGTACAGAGTTTGTTTAATGTACACCCACCAAAGAGTCCCACAGTATCACCTACGAACTGCTCGTCGGAATGCCCCAATAGGCAAGCACAAAGCATGCTCACACACGCAGCGAATACATTCACCAAACCAATCAAACAGAATGAAGTCCAAAATAAATTCGCCCCAAAACTACAACTCACACGCATCCCATACCACACGGATTGCAATATAAACCCTCATCATTCCCCTCGAGTTCGGCGCTCCCCGCACCACGCCAATCCACGAGGCATCGCAAACGCACTAGTGAGCTTCGTCCCCTCATTTTGAAAAAAGAGAAAACGTCAAGCCACCACGGGAGAGAACAAGCACACGCGAGATCATCCGGAGCACATGCCTGGGAAGAGGGAGGGAGGGATACCTCGATGGTCTTGCCGTCGTAGGCGTCGACCCACTTGCCACCGATGAGGCCGCCCGTCCTGAACAGCCCCGCCGCCCGGATCTTCTCCATAGCCGCGCCCGCGTCCAAGCTCATCTGCGCACCCCGAAAAGGGCAGAATGAAGAGAAGGCCACCAACCACCCACTGAGCACTGATCCTCCCGCGCCGACCGGACGGCGGCGAGGGGATATGAAAGGGGGCGAGGAGGGAGTGGGGAGCGCGTACGTGGCGGCGGCGGCCGACGATGCGGGAGGCGGAGGCGGCGAGGACGTGGCGCGCGCCGAGCGCCGCCGCGCGTCGCGTCGCGTCGCCTCGCCATCGCCATCGCCATCGCCATCTGGAAGCCGGGTGGGTGGGGAAAATTTCTTACATCACACTCAATTGGAGTGCTTGTTTCTATTAAACACTAAGGTTCAGTTCTTTTCAACTTAACGGCTTAGTGTTTTAACAGCTTAACAACTTATCTACGTTTTGAAAACACATATGCTTTGATTTTTTTTCAGTCCGTTTTTTGCTATTTTAAAGGTGGGTTCTAATGCTTTAAAAAGCAAGTCAAACGAAATGTATTGGAATCTCAAGACTATCTCAAAAAACTCTCGAAGTTCAGTCATTTCAGCCGTTCAGCCGTACATCTGTTCAGATCAACTCAAAAGAACAGAGCCTAAATTGTATTCTAATTCCTGATAGACACTCCAATTGCTAATTTTTCACTTTTATGACATTATGATAGTTTTAGAGTACTTAACCTATATGTTAATGATTTTTAGAGGAGAAAATACCAAAATGCCCTTATTTTCACCGTTATTGCAAAAATTTATTTAAATAATCTTTTCTCACTTTGCAAAAATTGTTCCGAAACAAGTTTAAGTTTTTATCATTATTGCAAAAAAAAATTTCAAGTGTTTTTAAATTGACAAAAATGAGGGCATTTTGGTCTTTACTCCTCTAAAAATCATTAACATATAGGTTAAGTACTCTAAAACTATTGAGATGTCATAAAAATGAAAAATTAGCAATTAGAGTGTCTCTCAGAAATTATAATACAATTTAGTGTCTAATAGAAACAAGCACTCCAATTGAGTGTCATATAAGAAATTTTCTCGGGTGGGTGCGCTCGCGCGAGAGGAAGACGATGACGAGTGAGTCGAGTGACGAGACGACCGGGCCACCTATGTACGGGGTGAGTTTAAATTATTTCGAGCGCTTTAAATTACACATACATAGCTATTGAGCGGCCAAGATTTTGGAGTTTTTAATGTTTCATGATAATGGCCACGTCATGTATGCGCTACGATTTGGCCAAAGTTACAACCATGGAATATACACATTGCAGAAGAGGGAGACATCCACTATCCCGACGCCCCGATCTAGAAAATTAGAAGATTGTATCAATCTATTCGTCTCACCTTTTAAGGTTTTTTTTTTGGTCTCAACTAGTGAATTAGACATTGTCCTAAACACTCTACAGGTGCCCGAAGTCAGACACCGCGGGAGCTGAGAGTAGAGCTGGCCATATGGGTCGGTCCGACCGAACCGAACCGGGACGGCCCATACTGTTCACTTGAAAGGGCGGCCCGGTTCGGTTATATAATAGCGGCCGGTTGGTTCGCTCTCGTTGTATATTTATTTAATTCAATATATGTATTTCTATATATATTTTCTTTAATTTATAATGTATATTTGTGAAATATAAGGGTTTTTCTTAATTTTTATATATATTTTTAAATAAGATAAACCGATAAATAAAAAACAGGCGGCGGCCGGTTCGGTTCATCAGGCGAACTGCTCGCTTTCCCGATCAGTTGGCTTGTTCATCTGATGAATCGAACCAACCAAGCCGAACGAATCAAATGGCCGTTGGCAGTCTGGCCGAGAGCGAGCGAGCTAGGGAGCAAGTCGTCGCGCAGCTTGCGTGAACCTTGAGACGGAGGTCGGAGGAGGCGGCCGAGCGAATCAGCCAGGAAACCGGGTAGGAGTGGACTGTTCATGGATCGCCCGTGAAGCTCGGCCAAAAAGCAACCGGCCGCAACGACGAGTCTGTGGCCTCGATCTTTGATCCGGCTTCGGGCGCTGGTGGCCGGGCTCAAGCCCGAGGAAACCATGTGTTAAGCCGTGACCGAGCCGACCGGGTTTTAGTCCGGCTTTTAGACTTGGTCGGACTCGGGCAAAACCAAGGGCCGGGCTTTTCAGCTGGCCCAAACCGACCCGGCCGTCAGCTGATCGAGTCTAGTAGGGAGGGCACACGCCGCCGTCTGGTCTTGCGCCCGAGTCGTAGAGTGGAGATGGGCGGATGGCGGCGCTCCGCCCACCGCACTGGGATGTGGGCCTATCACGGTGTCGCCTCGCTTTGTGCAGTCTGGGTTTGCACTGCTGCTTGCATTATCGTGTGTCGTGCCTGTGGCTCGTGGGGCTTTGCCAAGGCGCTTTGTCTATGGGCCGTGACCCGTCAGCCCGTGACCCGTGTCCTATTCGGCCATTCCCGCAGGAGGATTGGCTCGAATGGCTCGCCGAGCCGCTCGGTACTCGAGCCGAGCCGGCCCGTTACACCAACGAGCCACAGAAACAGGCTCAGCTCGGGCTCACAAACACCTTCGAACCGAGCCGAGCCTGCTCGAACCCGAGCTGCGAGCCACTAGCTTTATTTCCAGGCCTACATAGAGTACTCAAAATAGAATATACATGCAAAAAATGATGATGAAAAATTAACTCTAAAAGATCCTATTATCTTCAGCCATGTTTGAAGAAGAACGTCATAGCTCATGATTTCTATTCCCTTTGTGAAGATTTCTTTTCAGAGCAAGTCAACATTCAACCGCTGAATTCTTCTTTCATCACACTGGTCCCAAAAAAAACAAAGCCCTGAAAAACAAGAGGATTTTCGGCCTATCTCCCTAATCAATATTTCCATCAAGATCATCACAAAGATTCCCGAATAGAATCCAACAATCCATGGCTTCACTGGTTCACAAAAACCAATATGGTTTCATCAAAGGGCAAACAATTCAAGATTGTCTTGCTTGGACTTACAACTACCTGCATGCTTGTAAATCTTCTGGCCGAGGTATAGTAATCTTAAATATTGATTTTGCCAAGGCTTTTGACACAATAGAGCATCAGGCTATCAAACTGGTTCTGCTAACAAAGGGTTTTCCACAAAAATGGATAAGGTGGTTAGACATGCTCTTTCAAGATGCCTCTTCCTCAGTGATTCTAAATGGTGTGCCTGGGTCTTCCTTCAAATGTAGGAGAGGTGTCAGACAGGGTGACCTCTTTCACCACTTCTGTTTGTTCTAGGATCTGATCTGCTACAATCCATGATCAATAATGCAGCACAAGAGGGGGACACTTCAACGGCCAATTCAAGACCTATCAACTGATGACTACCCTATCGTTCAATATGCTGACGACACCATAATTGTAGCCCCTGCCTGTCCAACTCAGGTTGCCATCTTGAAGCAAATTCTTGACACTTACTCTGATGCAACTGGACTTAGAATCAACTATCACAAGTCTTCAATTACACCAATAAATGTGAATGATCACCTTGTGCCTGAGATTGCAGCCATCTTGGGTTGCACCATTGCTTCAATGCCTTTCACTTACCTTGGTCTGCCCATGACAGTTACAAAACCGCTGGTCCAAGATTTTCACCCTCTCCTGTAACACCCCGGTTCCTCGAGAACCCAGAATGCTACAAACTCTCCAAAACCTATAAAATTTCGACAGCACCTCCTTTGTTTATATGGACATCCACGACAGGCAATTTATATCAGAAGAATAATTAAACATTTCTATCAACCAATAGCCAATTTAAAAACTTACAATAACTGCAACTCTCAATTATACACATGACTCAACTATTTAAATTGAACTCAAGTGAAAACTATATTCACTAGTCTCAAAGTGAAAAGTAGTGAGTGCTCGGGTTAATTGTGCTACTCCCATGTCCCATGCATGATGCTGCCATCCATTACCTAAAAAAACAAATAAAAGTAAGAGTGAGTATTCAACAATACTCAGCAAAGTATATGTATAAACAATATGAATATCACAGTTTCAGAATAAATCCATGCTCATGAATCATCTATTATCTCAAAAGCTCCATATAACTCAATCGCTTCAACATATCCACGTAAAATACTTTTCAACCATCGATGCAATGCAATGCACATGCGTCTGTACTGTGAGCTCATACCGGTATAGCTAGAGTGCCACCCATCGGTGCACATCCTTGCCCGTCCTCTCAAGGCCGGGGACCAAATACTCCACTCCCGTGGAGTGCCTACCGAAGTAGGACTTTTTCCTCCCACCTCAGTGGGATGCCTATCCGATGGTAGGTCCTGTCATATGAATGCAATGCAGGAGATGCAACTTATACCAATAAACAATTTCAAAAGCAAGTATGCCCAATAGAATTTACATTGTCTCAGTAATTATATCTTCACCAAGCACATTCATCGATTGCACCAAAATAATAAAAACCCATCTTCCAACCATGAAATAAGAGCAATCACAAAGCAATCGGACCACATAGTCATATAGCTTCAAACAAACATGTGTTTAACATATACTTGCCTCTTTTACCAACAAAGCGAAATAGTGCAACCTCAGCATCGAACTTGAAGCCACTCCACCTACAGAGAGTATGACAATAAATAAATCATACAACCCACGTCGCTAAGCAATACATAACTCTACTACTTAAGCATCTATTTTCGGCATCGATTAGACCCCTATAGCCTAACCAATCCAATGCATCCACTCTCTAATCGACCAAACCAAAACATCCCCATAAGAATAACGAAGGAACTGGCATCATATTCGTAATCCGAAAATATATATCAAGGTCAAGAACCCTTGCTCCTAATATCCCTTGATTATAAAGGTACATTTCTCCATTCCTCCATCATTTACCATCAATTCCGATCACGTCCCAAAACCGGACAGCGGTATGAAAACAATCGCATCTCCTAAGCCGTAAATCCAACTCATGCGTTCTTAGACTCGATGAAAAGCTGAGAACATAACCTAACTTTTATTCAAAACGAAGGATCTCTAATTCCTCCCAAGAATACCTCAAATTTAAGCCGCAAACTGCTGCTGTCTCGTTAAGCTCTTAAAATTCAATCCAACCAACCGATTACTCACTAATCAAAAGCAAATACCACCTAAACATGAGCACCATCCATTAAACACATACATAAGCGAACCTATTAAACGAAAACTATAACCTTTCATCATCAAAGACTCATTAATCCCCTCCTGAACCTACATCCCGCCATAACTCGGAACCTATCCAGACAACAATACTGTTTTGGGCATAAATCCCAAACTGTTGGGCCAAAACTCGCGTTCTTGGATGCGTTGGAAAGCTAAGAACCTATGCCGCAATTCTTACAACATGAGCCTCCTCTGAAACTCATCCTAAAATGCCCAAATCGAGGCCCCAAACTGCTGCAGTACTCGCAACCCTAGCAAAACTCAATCTAGCCATCTAATCACCTCCAACACCAAGTAAATCTCATCTAAACAAGACCAATCTTGCAGGGAGAGGAGATTAATTACCTTTAGGGCTTGATTTCCCAAACCCTAGCCCCAATTTTTCCTTTCTTTCTTCCCCTTTTTCCTGCATCTCTTCTTCTCCTTTGCCTCCTCCCGTCGGCTTCCACTAGAAGCAACAGGACAGCGACATGGTGGCGGCTCGGCCACGGCACGGCGTCGGCGTGGCGTTAGGCGGCGGCGGCGCACGGCGCTGGACGGCGGCGGCACGCCCACCGACGGGCAAGACTGCGGGGACGGCGGGGAGGACGGTGAGGACACAGGGACGGCGGCGCCGGTGCAGCCCGGCGGCTGGGCAACGGGGACGAGAGAGAGGAAGGGCAGGGGCGGCGGCGGCGGTTTGCCTTGGAGCACTCCCCCCTGCTTATTTGTCCCATTAGGTGGGCCGGCGTGGACCCTTGGCCCACGGGCTATCACATCTCCTTCAAAGAATTGAGAAGAGACTATCTTCTTCGGCACTTTTCCTCTCGTATGGGGGTCGTCTAACCATGATCAACTCAGTCCTGTCCTTGCTGCCAACATATTACATGTGCTCATTACAATTGCCACCTGCAATAATCGCTTTCATTGATAGAGCCAGAAGACAATGTCTTTGGAAAGGATCAAGAAATCCAGAAGAAACCACAAAGTCCCTTGCTTCCTGGGAGATGGTATGTAAACCAAAAAACAAGGGGGGCTTGGAGTCATAAACATCACTTTGCAGAATCAAGCCTTGCTCCTAAAAGTCATATAACTGAGCTGCTGAATTTGTGGTAAGTTTGTGGAGGAGTGTCCCTGGCTATAATGCCCTTCGGAACACATTAATAAAGGACGAATCTGATATCTCTTGGATTTGACACCGAATGGCGGCAAATCTCTTGTAGAATTTTCTCGTACTTTCTTTTTCATTCTGCTGAAGCGCGAAGAGGTCGCTTTCTTGCATTTTTTGGACATAGTTTCCCTGGAAGTTGTTGGCAAAGGCATCCCTGAGCTGCCTCCAGGTCTGTATTGACCCCGATGGTAGCGAGGTGTACCACGAAAGAGTTGTGTTCCTCAGGGTGAGTAACAGGCTCTTCGCTTTGATGTCATCATCTCCTCCTGCCGCTTCGATCGCCGTGTCGTATACTTCAAAAAATTCATTTGGGTCCGTATCTCCAACAAACTTGAACACGTTCAGCATCTTGAACCCTTTGGGCCACTTCTTATTTCGAAGATAGTCGCTCAAGGGTCCTGCTACTGCTCTTGGTTGAATTATTGCTGGTGGTGGGTTGTTGAATCGCTCATAAAGGTAGAATTCCTCGGGTTGCGATACTCTTGGCTGTTCCGTTGCTCGATTTGCTCGCATGGCAGCGAGCTCCCTCTTGTGGTTCTGGACCTCCACCTCTAGGTCTTGTTGGTGCAGTGGTACGGCGAAGGTGACGCCGGCGAGTCTCTGCGCTCCTTCGGGTTGGGCGGGTGGAACGCGCAGCGTCGCCTTCTCTTCAGCTCCTCGGCTTGACTCCGGATCCATCGTGAGTGTGCTTCGGGGGATGCCTACCGTAGCAGCTTCGCTTGCGGTTCCTCCTGCTCCCGTCGCGCTTGCGCCTCCTCCCGCACCCCCTGCTGTTCCTCCAGCTGCGATCGTCGACGCCCTCGCCGTTGCGCTTGTCGCTTGACGACGCTCCTCCAGCCGCGGCCGCCGATGCTCCCGCCGCCGCGCTTGACGAAGTCCTCGCAAAGACGTTGCCGCTTCTCGTCGCTATCCCCTCACCGCCTCCGGTGGCTTGCGCCAACGTTTCGCCTCCTTCGGTGTCGCTTGTTGCTCCTCCCACGCCTCCAGCAGCTTTGGTGTTGTCAGCTCCGCGCCGTGGAAAAAACAATCGCCTCTCCGCCCTATCCCCGCGGACGGCGCCAGTTGTCGTCGAAGATTCTCCGGCGACTACAGGGAGTGCTTCCCCTCACTGCTGGGGAGGACATTGAGTGAAAAGTGGATCGAATGGTGAGTCGAATGACCTAGAATGAATGGCTTGAGCCCCTTTCCCAGGGCTCCTCTTTATTTTTACGGTTTTGCTTAAACCCAGTCGCCTGGTTTGTGCAGCCTTCACCGGCCTGGTGGAGCCCGGCAATGGCGGCGCGCCCAAGCGCGGCCTGGTGGAGTCACTCCCTTATTTTTATACATAGTCAAGTCGGTTTGTACATGGATAGGAAATGTCCCTTTTGCCCTTTGCTCTAAAGCCATTGATCTCATGATCAACTGCCTCCCAAGCTTTCTTCCTATACAAGTCTACCTTGATACCCAATCTACCCTTAGGTCGCCTGCTCTGACACTGTCAGGAGACTGTTGGATCCGGTCAGGGCTTGTCCGCCGGTGATCCCGAAGGTGCCTGTTATGTTGACACCCTCGGGAACACCCGGGCCCTCAAGACTCGTCCTGTCGCAACCTTCGCAGCCCACTTGTGATTCCTCCTTCCTGAAGGTGTCGTATACCTTCAAGGCCTTCTAGCCTTGACGACGCGTCCCAACGTCTTATCCTTTGCCTGTGCTCTTCGCGTCTCGATTGCCATCCCGAAGGGTCTAGCTAGTCTCGGGTAGTCCTTCCTTTTCTTTTGGATATTTTCGGGTCATTTTGAGTCTACCAACTTTCGGGTGTTATCCCGAAGGATCCTTTGCGAATCCCTCCTTCGTCATTCCGAAGAGGGGGGTGGACTCCTCTACAACACTAGGTTCGAGAGGTTTCTGGTGGAAGTCAGAGCAATATGTTTGTTACAATTAATTATTTCTTAATCAATGATTAAGATAATTAAGTTAATGGTTAAAAAGGAAAACCACTTTTCTCTCTCGCTTACGCATACGGGAAAGGCGGAGAGGGGAGTTGTTCGCTCTCTGGAAAATAGGAGAAGGCGCCTCGTCTCAACCGACGCGATGCAAGGCAAAGGACGCGACCCAAACGAGAAGACGCGTTGATAGGAGAAAGGACGCATTGTTTCTCAGTGTATAAAAGGGGATACGATCCCCGTTGTAAATCTCTGTTCGATCAATCAATAAAGAACACTTCATTCTTAACACGTTATCAGCGATAGACTCTGCCCTGAGAGAAGGTAGGCAAACAATCTCTTCGATTCCACCGAGAGAATGGCATACCAGGGAGGTTCTTGGGGAGATGGCCATCCGGTTTTTCAACCGGCGGATGCCCAACGCCGGCCACCGTGTTGCTCCAGGGATGAACGGCTGGACTCCTAGACGCCCATGGATGTCGCCGTTCGTCCGAGGACCAAGGCCGGCGCCACGTCCATGGATGCCGCGTCCATGGACAACACGTCCGTGGGTGCCCCGAAGGCCTCCACCGCCGGCGATGATGGCCCGTCCGTGGGTGCCCCGCAGGTTCCCGCCACCGCCGCCGCCCCGTCGTTTCCGTCCGTGGTCGCCAACAACCATCCCGTCCGTCCCCACGCCGCCTCACTGCATACAAAGCGCCGGAGTTAGCCCTCCACAACAACCCAATGGAGCCTCCTCTCCCGGCTTCCGTCGAGGCGGCGACCGGCTCCTTACCGGTTCCGTGAGGAGGGACTCAATGCTGAATCAACAATGAAGGGAGGGAAGGGAAAAGCATTGACGGAAGGCGGCGCTTCCAGCATTCCATCTTATTGAAGCACCGACGCCATTGGTCAAGACCGGAGGAATGGCGGCCACATGGCTGTCGCTTTGACGAGCCAGCTGAGCTCCGACGCTAAGCGGCGCCACACAGGCTTGCTTTTGGCGAGCCAGCTGGAGGCCCGATGGCGGCGGCAACTGCTAGATGGCATGGCGGTGGCGCAAGAAGATCATCACGCAAGGAGCAAGCCACGGCAACACGGTCTAAAGCGAAGAGCTCAACGAGGCCTATTAATTTTCCCCAAACCCGATTCCTCTCCAGAGCATCGGTGGGCGATGTCCACCCTTATCCTCTATGTGTTTATTCGCTTTTAGTCCTCAAAGAATGTAGAAATCACGATATGTGTTATGTGTGCATGATTGAAAACAAGAAATAGGCAAATTTACCCAAGTAGGTAAATTTTACCTTGTACTCGATATACACGTGTATGTAGTATGTATTTAACCCACAGAGTTCGTGAAATACATGTATGTGTAAGAAAAACATGTAATCGTGATTAATAAAGTCTTTGTGTTATATATAATTGGATCCTCAAGTATGATTCCATTATATTCACATTTTGTATTGCTTTTAGACCCTTGAAGATTGGTTTGATTGGAATATTTGACACATTCGTTTAGGGACTTAAAATGTATTTACATATATTATATGTTCCAAATATTAATATCCTATAGATATTAAATTCATATAATTTAATATATAATATGTCCTCAAGATATGTTATATACAATAACCCTAAGATATTAAAATATTGTTTATGTTCATTAAAATTGTCCCAAGACAATATATGATTCTGATTGTTATATTAATATCCCGAAGATTTTGATATACAATATTATAATATCTAAAAATGCATTTCTTTATGCATAGTCATTTTTGACGTATTTTTTTTAATGCCCCGAAGGCATATTATTTAATTTTCTTGAAGAAAATTAATGGCAATACATGTTTTACATATAGGAAATGGCTGACTTAAATAAAAAGGAATTTGCCGAACTTAACATCGATGGTAGTAATTACCTAACATGGTCAATGGATGTTAAGATCAATCTTGCTGCCCGTAATATTAGTGCGACTATAGAAGCTCCTGTTGAGAACGCACTAGCCATTCCGGCACATTATAAATATCAAAGATTATTACGATTTCGCCATCATATTCATCCCGACTTAAAATCTGAATATATGATGGAAGAAGATCCCTTAGTGCTTTGGAACTCCCTGAAGGAGAGATATGATCAACAACGATCAGTTATATTACCCGAAGCACAAAGGGAATGGAGCCTTTTACGGTTCCAGGATTTTAAATCTGTAGCTGCATATAACTCTGCATTACATAAGATAATCTCTAAATTGAAATTTTGTAATAAAGAGATTACCGATGCAGAGAAAATTGACAAAACCCTATGTACTTTCCATCCCTCTATGCTGATACTGCAACAGCAGTATCGTCAGCATAATTATGAAAAATACTCTGAGTTAATTTATACTCTGCTTCAAGCAGAAAAACATGACGAGTTGCTTATGAAAAATCATAACAATCGTCCGACCGGTTCAATGCCTGTGCCTGAAGCACATGCAAATACTCAGAGGAATGGCAACGGCCATTTTAAAAATAAAGGGAAATGGAAGAAAAATAGGGGACGTCAAAATAATGGAATGGATAAGAGGAATTCTTTTTCTAAAAAGGATCAGGGCAAGAAAGATCAAATTTGCTTTAGGTGTGGTACTAAGGACATTGGTCTCGCAAATGTCGTACTCTAAGCATTTGGTTGAATTATATCTTAAATCCATTGGAAAAGGCAAGCGATCACGAAGAAGAAGCTCAAGCTCACTTTGCTACAACGCTGAAGCGACTACAAGTGTTGGAATATCGATCTTCTTCCAAGTCTTGATGAGAAGAATGGTATCATTAATACCGATGGTATTATGGATACCAAAGACATGATCGTGGAATTCCAATCTCAAGATCTGTTTGGTGACACCATTTAGTGTGTCATTACCAAATTTATGTATCAGCCTACCTACAATGTAATAAGTAGCTTAAGTTCCTATAGAACTACCTACTATGTAATAAGTAATTTAAGTTCTGTAGAACTTTGCTCATAGAGAGCATCTACCATTTATGTAAAACTATATATGTATTGTCTATGTACGGATAAATTTTATATTAATTCTGTAGAATTAATATCTTGTCTATCATTGATTATAGATCATTGTACGAAGATCGATGGAGAAAGAGCTTTGTCTCGTGGATAGCTGTACCACTAATACTATTTTAAGGAAACTAAATATTTCCAAACTCTTACTAAAAGAAAAGGAATATTATGACCATCGCCGAAGCGATGCATTTATTATTAGTTACGGAAGAGCCATAGTTGTTCTCCCTATGGGTACTCAAATTATAATTGAGGATGCACTTTTGTATCCCGAATCTAAACGTACCCTATTAAGTTTTAAAGATATTCGCGCCAATGGTTTCCATGTGGAGACTTGTAGTGAGAACGGAAAAGAATTTCTGTTCTTAACTAAAATTCATGGATGCGAAAAACAAGTGGTTGAAAAGCTTCCTTCATTTTCATCTGGTTTGTACTACACGCATATTAAACCCCAACCATATGTTGCGTTAAAAACTATATTTAAGAATCTTGACAAGTTCAAGATTTGGCATGACCGTCTTGGTCATCCAGGTTTGGGTATGATGCGTAAAATCGTACAAAGTTCTGTTGGCCATAATATCAAATGTTCTGATTTCCCGAGACCTGAAGATTTTATGTGCATTGCTTGCGCAAAAGGGAAATTAATTTTAAGGCCATCATACCTTAAAGTGAAAAATGAACCACCAATTTCTTAGAAAGAATTGAGGTGATATATGTGACCTATACAACCCTTATCGTGGCCATTTCGTTATTTTATGGTACTCATTGATGCATCTACAAGGTGGTCTCATGTAGCTTTGTTGTCTACAAGAAACCATGCTTTTGCTAAATTAATTGCCCAAATCATCAAATTAAGAGCCAATTTTCACGAAGAAAAGATTAAAACATTAAATGCGGATAATCTTTGCTGAATTTAGTTCAAAAGCATTTAATAATTATTGCATGGCTCTGGGCATTAATGTAGAGCATTCTGTACCATATGTCCACACACAAAATGGCTTAGCTGAATCTTTGATTAAAAGGATTAAGCTCATTGCTAGGCCTCTTTTCGTAATCAGACGCTACCAACCAAATTGTTGGGGCCATGCGGTTTACATCTTTGCGCATTAATCCAAATCGCACCAACCGCATATCATATAGCTTCCCATTACAAATGGTGCGTGGAAATGAACCAAGTATTTCCCATCTCCGAAAATTCGGATGTCTTGTGTATGTACCAATCTCACCACCTCAACAGACACAAATGGGTCCTCACCGAAGTTGGGGATCTATGTGGGTATAATTCTCCGTCAATAATAAAATACCTAGAGCCCCTAACAGGATCTATTTACTGACTAGGTATCGCTGATTGTATCTTCGATGAAGATAATTTCCGGCATTAGGGGAGATAATAAGTACCACAAAGAATGCCAGAAATAAATTGGGATGCCGTGGGCATTCAATCTTTGGATCCACGTACTAATGAATCTGAATCGAAGTTCGAAGATTATAAATTTGCAATATATTGCAAATAATTTGCCGATGCATTTATCGACCATAAGGGTGTAACTAAGTCGCATATACCGCAGCTAATGCAGGAGAGAGTGGAGGTACCTAGAAAACCACTCCTACCCCTAATGCTAGAAAGAGGGGGAGAGCTCACTGTAAGGGATTTAGTTCCGAAAAAGCGCTCAAGGAAACAAAAATCCCCTACAGATTTACCACCAAAGTCAGTAAATGATAATCAACCTAAAAAGGTAATGCAACTAGCAGTTGTAACTCGACCTAAAGTTGAGGATCCCAACAAGAATGTGCGCACAAATACAAATGTTGGGACATTGGAACACTTGAACTCTATTTTGGGAAATAAGGAGTTCGAAGATATAAACGAAGAGATCTCAATCCATTATGTTAATTCAGGAGAATTATATAAAAGAAATGCTACAGTTGTCGACATTTATTTTGCTTCTAATATTGCTAAAACCCTTCAGCTGGACCCTGAACCCAAGTCCATGGCTGAGTGCCAGAAGCGCTCAGATTGGGTCAGATGGAAGGAGGCAATAGAAGCAGAATTGAGCTCGCTGAATAAAAGAGAGGTTTTTGGTCCTGTTATACCAACTCCTCCTAATGTTTTCCCTGTAGGAAACAAATGGGTTTTCATCCGTAAAAGGAATGAAAATAATCAAGTGGTGAGATATAAAGCGAGGCTCGTAGCACAAGGGTTTACACAATGACGGATCGATTATGATGAGATATACTCTCTGTTATGAATGGAATAACGTTCGATATTTAATTTCACCGGCGATAAATTTGAATTTGAAAATGCGGTTGATGGATGTAGTGATGACATATTTATATGGGTCATTGGATTGATTTATATATATGAAAGTCCTCAAGGGCTCAAATTACGAATCCCAAAGTTAATCGCAACATGTATTGCGTCAAATTGATTAAATCATTATATGGTTTAAAACAGTCGGGTAGAATGTGGTACAACCGACTAAGTGAATTCCTCCTGAAGAAGGGATACATTAATAATGATGATTGTCCCTGTGTTTTCATTAAGAAATCATCGAAAGGATTTTGTATCATCTCTCAGTATATGTAGATGATCTTAATCGATTGGAACCACAGAGGAAATTAAGGAAGCTAGCAATCATCTTGTGACGGAGTTTGAAATGAAAGATTTGGGTAAAACCAAATTTTGCTTAGGCTAGCAGCTTCAGCACTTCCCGGAAGGAGTCCTTATTTACCAGTCTGCCTATATCCAGAAGATATTGGAGAAATTTAATATGGATAAAGCTCATCCATTAAAAACCCCTATGGTCGTAAGGTCACTCGATAGAGATAAAGATCCATTTAAACCAAGGAGTGATAATGAAGATATTTTGGGACCTGAAGTTCCATATCTTAGTGCAATTGAGCACTAATGTACCTTGCAAATTGCACCAGTAGGATATTGCATTTGCAGTTAATTTATTAGCTAGGTTTAGCTCAGCACCAACCAAAAGACATTGGGCTGGTGTTAAACATATTTTCAGATACCTCCGAGGTACACAAGATCTTGGTTTATTCTATAGGAAAAATCAAGAAATGACCATGGTGGGATACATCGATCTTTGGCTATATGTCGATCCCACAATGCCGATCTCGATGGATTTGTATTTCTCTATGGTGGAACGGCTTTTTCATGGAAGTCTTGTAAACAGACTTTAGTGGCCACTTCTACTAATCATTCTGAAATAATCGCATTATATGAAGCTTCACGTGAATGTGTGTGGCTTCGCAGAATGATTAACCACATAGAGAAATCATGTGGAATTAATCCATGTGGCACCCCCACAATTATTTATGAGGATAATGCAGCTTGTATAGCTCAAATGCAATCAGGTTATATAAAGAGTAATATGACTAAGCATATTGCTCCCAAATTCTTTTATCCTCACGAACTCCAGAAGAGTGGTGAGGTTAATATTTTGCAAACTAAGTCTTGCGAAAATTTAGCTGACTTATTCACTAAGTCTTTACCTACTTCTTTGTTTCAAAAATATGTTCATGGAATAGGTATGAGACGATTGCGAAACTTGCGAAATTCAGGGGGAGCTAATCTCTAAATATAACTAGATTTGTATTTGATAAATACATGATCCTTTTTACCCAAGGGGGAGTGTTACAATTAATTATTTCTTAATCAATGATTAAGATAATTAAGTTAATGGTTAAAAAGGAAAACCACTTTTCTCTCTCTGTTTACGCACAGGAAAGGCGGAGGGGGGAGTTGTTCGCTCTCTGGAAAATAGGAGAAGGCGCCTCGTCTCAACCGACGCGATGCAAGGCAAAGGACGCGACCCAAACGAGAAAACGCGTTGATAGGAGAAAGGACGCATTGTTTCTCAGTGTATAAAAGCGGATACGATCCCCGTTGTAAATCTCTGTTCGATCAATCAATAAAGAACACTTCATTCTTAACAATGTTCACTGACATGTGGGTTCATTGCACGGTGGAATCCACCTGTCAGTGACGGCAATTTCCCTCCGCCGTACGCAGCGCGCGATTTCTTCCGTAGGCGGCGGCAGCAGCACGGGGCCGGCTCCTGGACGTTGATGAGAGCCGCGAGATGATGACCGACAAGCATGCCCTGTTGTTTTCTCCAGGCCGATACGGTAACGTCTTCAGGTTTATTTGCCGTTTGCGTTCAGAATGGTGTTGCAGATAGGCTTTTGATTACTAGCAAGTTCGTCATCGTTCGTGCGTGGGTATCGATCGGTGTGGCACAGGTTTTGTATATAGCCTGCGTGGTGATATACATGATTTATTTAGGTATCTATCTAATATGTATCTTGCTAGGGAAGACAAAATCACGCCAATCACAGAAAAATGAAACCACCGCTTTAATTAATATAAAAGAAATTCCACGTTAAACAACATGGCTAAATTAAGTGGAATGGTTTATATTAACATAAAAAGTCCCAAATTCTCGAGGAACCGAAAAATAATCTCCACACCCGAAGCTTATTTATAAATTCACGAGACGGCATGATTTACCCTTTCTTTTCTCCAAGTCGAGTCCTGATTTTTCTATGCCGATAGGACATGACGAAGCTCGCACTTTATCCCCTCCATGAGACGATGACATGTGGACCAATATCTTCACATCCTGGGAGTTGCATGTATCCAACTAACCCCAAAAAAAACAAAGCAAACAAACTCAACAACCCATTAGGACTTCCCCATAAGTTGAAATTATGACTTTCCCAGCTGAAAATCGCAGCAATTCTTCAGAACATCTGTACAGATCTGTGCGGCTGGCTGCCAATGAAATGGGATTCTAGTCTTGTTTCAAGAAGTACCAGAAGCTCAGTCATCCTTGTATTCGACTTTGGTAATGATCAGTCTGTCTTTGCTTGATCAGCTGTATTTTGAGGAAGGTTGTATAGGAGCAACCCAAGCACCAAGGTAGCAGCACCAGCCAGAAAAGAAGTGCTTAATTTTGTTCCTTCAGGTATGTATGGCAGAGGAAGCGACAAGACAAATATGGAAAGAGGGACTGCAAGCGAAGTAGAAATTAGAAACAGAAGAATCATACCTGGTTGGCAATATATCTGGTGCTAATGTCCATTAGATGCTAATATGGTAACATTAGACATGAGCTATCATATCCATGAGGAGCGACTTAGATATAGACCTTGTTCTTTTCAGCTTAGCGTAGCGTACCGTTTCACTGTACCAATTTTTTTGTGTGTGTATATATATAGCCTATTTAGTGTAATAAGTTGTAATGATTTTTCTCAGATTTTTAGTAGTCCTCTTAAAGATCATAAAACTATTTTTTAATTTTTTTATGATATTTAAATCTTTTTTTAAAGACTCTCAAATTTTGCTACAATAAAACGCTACGCTATGCTGAAATATACAAGGCCATAGAGGCCTCTTTCTCACTTAGAATGATAGTATGTTAGCTATGTTAGTGCAACTCTACAAATTATATATGGCAGCTTGTCAAGACAGCTGTCCCTTGTTACACCTCTGGACCGAGTTTACTATCGACGAAGGCGCCCGACCTCTTGAAAGTGTCATGGCGAGCCAAGCTCAGGTCCAGCTCGCTAGTTAGTTGCAGCTGAGCCTTATCATTAGTTTGTTTAAGTCTTTACTCCTTGGTTGTTAGTTCAGCTGCGGCTGTTAGCTAGTTTCAGGGGACCGATCCCCTTTCTTTGTATTCGGTTGAAGTTGTTAGCCTGAGGAATAAAAGAGGAAAGGCAGGAAGGAAAAGGCACGCTTAGTGCCAACAAACTAAAGTCTCGGCCGCCATCGATAATCGGCGGTGGCGCCGTATAGCCTCTACCAAAATAGGGCGACCTCGCCGTCCGGCGGCGCCCTCCACTTCTCGCTCAGGGTTAAGGCCGGGTACCCGTGCCTTCGATCGTGAGCATTCCGGTTCTTATCAACTGGTATCAGAGCCGGTCGATCCCCCAGCCATGGCGAGCGACGATCGTCTCAGTAAGCTGGAGTCCAACGTCAGTGAGCTCCAAGCGACGGTAACCAGGATGGAACAATTGTTGGCGGACGTCGCCAAGGCCGTCGGAAAGAGACCGTCGGAACCCGAGGCGGTGGCTACCGATCATTCGGAGGCTGATGCTAGCGGGAAACGCGGCGACCTGCCGTTAGAGAAGGGCTAACGGGAGGAAGACGATGACCGCGATCGGTGAGGGGACAAGGAGGAACGTCGCTGGGCTCCACGAGCGCTGCGATATGACCTCCTCCTCTTCGACGGAACGGAGGATCCCCTACTATGGCTTCGACAGTGCGAGCGCTTCGGGTGCATGCACGACATTCCGGAGTCGGGATGGGTATAAATGGCCGGCTTGCACCTCAGAGAAGAAGCTCAGGAGGTCCTGGACAACTGGGAACGCGAAGAGAAGCACATTTCTTGGGAGAACTTCCACAAGACCTTCGTCCACCGGTTTTCACGCCACTCAAGTGCCGGCGCACTCGGCGATCTCGTCAACCTCAAACAGGGGGATGGGCGGGTCGATGAATTCGCTAGCGATTTCCAGCGTCTCTTGGCGCGAAAGGAGAAGATGAGCCACGCCGATCAGATCGAGACCTTCACAGCAGGTCTTTCCCCTACCTTAGCGGCGGACGTACGGCGAGACCGACTGCGCGATCTGGCCGACGCGATCGGACTCGCCCGTGAGGCAGAGCGTCGGGAGGATGTCTGGCTCGCGAAGATGTGGGCTCCTCCAGGACGGCAGCGCTCTGCGTTCAACCGTGGAGCTACCTTCGCGTCTTCCTGGAACCCGACTCGACCCACCGGCGGCACGACAACACCGGCACAAACCGCGGCGAAATCCGCGGCGACTTCCACGCCGGCGCAGCCCTCTGGCGGAGGGCGCGGCGCGGCGAACCCGGCGACCTCACAAGCTTCCTCAGCTTCTTCCCCGATGTATCGCCGGCGACTCTCACCGGATGAGATGGCGGAACGCAGAGCTAAAGGGCTCTGTTTCAACTGCGATGAAGTTTACTCCAAAGGCCATAAGTGCAAGCGTCTCTTCTATTTAGAGATGATGGATGACGAAGAAGACGACGAGACCTTGGAATAAGACGTGTCGCTCTCGGTTATGGTGGTGCGTGGCCCGAAGCCTGGCAGCACGATGCAGGTCACCTTGACCATGCACGGGCATGCTCTGCTTGCCTTGGTGGACACGGGCAGCACTCACAACTTCTTGAGTAGCCACGCAGCGCGCTGCATGAAGGTGGCTCAGGAACCAGGAGGTGGACAACGCGTTCGGGTGGCTAATGGTGAGGAACTTCCCTGTCTGGGCCGTCTTGGCCAAGAGGAGTTCCAGGTGGCAGACCACATCTTCAGCACCCTATTCCTGATCATTCCCCTCGATGGATTTGACGTTGTCCTCGGCACCCAGTGGCTTCAGACCCTAGGAGACATCAATTGGAACCTGGATTCCCTCACCATGTCATTCACTCTCCAGGGCAGATCCATCACGTTGCATGGCAAGGGCGGATCGTCCACCCCAGCTCTCCAGCTAGCTGAGGTTGAACTTGATCGTGACACCGGTGACCTGTTGTCTGCTTTCACCGACCTCTTCCGGGACCCAACAGGGCTTCCTCCTAAGAGGGAATGTGACCACCGTATCTGCCTGGAGGAAGGTACAAATCCAGTGGTGGTGCGACCATACCGCTATCCCTATCGCCAGAAGGACGAAATTGAGAAGCAATGCGCCGACATGCTCGCCCAGGGCATTATCCGCCCTAGCCGATCTCCCTTCTCTTCGCCGGTCTTGCTGGTCACGAAGGAGGACGGCTCATGGCCGTTTTGTGTCGACTATAGGGAGAGCTCAACGCACGCACCATCAAGGACAAGTTTCCAATCCCGGTAGTCGAGGAATTGCTTGATGAACTCCATGGCGCCCGCTTCTTCTCCAAGCTTGACCTTCGGTCTGGGTACCATCAGATTCGGATGAGAGAGGAGGACATTCCCAAGACGGCTTTTCGCACACGTCATGGTCACTACGAGTCTCTTGTGATGGCTTTCGGCTTGTGCAATGCGCCATCTACCTTCCAAGCTCTCATGAACGAGGTACTCGCGGAGTTCCTTCGGAAATTTGTTCTTGTATTTTTCGACGACATTTTGATCTACAGCACAAGGGAAGAACACCTCCTCCACCTTCGCCAAGTCTTGGAGCGTCTACGTCTCCACCAACTTTTACTGAAGAAGTCCAAGTGCGCCTTCGTTCAGACAGAGGTGGCCTACCTCGGCCATGTCATCTCCGGGGATGGGGTGGCGGCCAATCCCGCCAAGGTCCGCGATGTCACCACCTGGCGTACTCCCAGCTCCGCCGCAGGAGTCCGAAGCTTCTTGGGCTTGGCTGGGTACTATCGCCGGTTTATCCGGGGATACGCCTCCATCGCCCAACCACTCACGGACCTCCTACGCCACCACAACTTCCACTGGTCCGATGAGGCGGACCGGGCGTTCCTCACGCTCAAGGATGCGTTGCAAAGTGCCCCGGTTCTTCGCCTTCCTGACTTCGACAAGCCCTTTGTTGTGGAGTGCAACGCCTCCGGCCACGGTATCGGCGCCGTCCGTCAACAAGATGGCCACCCTGTGGCCTTCTACAGCCGGAAGCTGGCAGACCGCCATACGAAGCTCGCGGCCTACGAGCGGGAGCTCATTGGACTCTCAAAGGCTATTCGCCATTGGCGCCCATACCTCTGGGACCGGCTGTTCGTGGTTCGCACCGATCATGCAAGCCTCAAGTACCTCTTGGAACAGGCGCTCGTCACACCTCCACAACAGCACTGGGTGAGCAAGCTAATGGGTTTCGATTTCGGTGTTGAGTACAAACCAAGGCGCTCCAACCGGGCTGCGGATGCTCTCTCTCGCCTCCATGAAGACCTAGCGGACTGTGCGGCTCTCTCTACCCCAGCCACTTCTGTTTGGGACCAATGGCACGCCACTCTACGAGCGGACCCGACGATCATTCAACGGTGCGCCGCCTTGATGACTGCACCGGCATCTTCAGGTGCCTCTCCCGACCACACCAGCCAACCGTGGTCCACCCGTAATGGTCTCCTGTACCGCGTCAACAAGTTGTATGTCCCAGCAACTTCACCCCTGTGCAACGAGGTGGTCACTGCTTTCCATGATGTCACACATGAGGGCGTCCGCAAGACTCTTCATCGCGTGCAGCAACACTTCTTCTGGGATGGCCTTCGCAGCACAGTGGAAGCTTACATCCGGTGTTGCCAGGTGTGTCAGGCGCATAAGGCTAGCACCTTGGCGCCAGCTGGTCTTCTTCAGCCACTGCCCATTCCACATCAAATATGGGCGGACGTGTCTATGGACTTCATCACCAGCCTACCCAAGTCCCAGGGCAAAACTGTCCTATTGGTGGTCGTCGACAGATTGTCCAAATATAGCCACTTTATCGCTCTCAAGCGCTCCATGACAGCACCGGCCGTCGCTGATGTCTTCTTCGATCAAATCGTTCGTCTCCACGGCATGCCGGAATCCATCGTCTCTGACCGCGACCCGGTTTTCACCAGCGCCTTTTGGCAGAGCTTGTTCAAGCGTTGTGGTACACGCCTCCTCACTTCCTCCGCCTACCACCCTCAGACGGATGACCAAACCGAGGTTGTCAACCGCACCATTGAGATGTACTTACGGTGTTTGGAGGTGGACAATCAGGCCACCTGGGCCAAATGGTTGCCTTGGGCGGAGTTCTGCTACAACTCCTCATTCCATTCCGCCCATCGCATCACACCCTTCGAGCTCGTCTATGGCCGCCCTGCCCCCAGCTTGGTGCCATATTCGGAGGGCGCCACCTCAATCGACGCCGTCGACTGCAAGCTCGTTGATCGGGATGCCTTGTTAGACCAGGCCCGGCAGCACCTTCTCTGTGCCCAGAACAGAATGAAGCAGCAACAAGATAATCATCGGCGCGAGGTTACATTTGCAATGGGCGCTTGGGTCTGGCTACGGCTGCAGCGCCATCGACAACTCTCACTGCGCCCGGGGGCTTACTCCAAGCTTGCTCCGCGTTTCTTCGGGCCCTACAAGGTAGCAGCTCGTGTGGGGGCAGTTGCATATCGGCTTGAGCTACCCAGCTCAGCCAGGCTGCATGACGTCTTCCATGTGTCCCTGCTGAAACCATTCCACAGCTCTCCTCCATCCACACTACCTCAGTTGCCTCTGGATACTGTTCCGGCACCAACAGCAGATCGGCCAAGTCCCTCCAAGGTACTGCAGCAACGTTTCGTCCAGGGTCGTCGGCAATTTCTGGTTTCCTGGACCAATGAACCTGAGGAGGCCACCTGGGTGGATGCCATTGTCCTCCGCCGTTCCTATCCAGATTTCAAGCTCGAGGACGAGCTCGGTGTCGAGGGAGGGAGTATTGTTACACCTCTGGTCCGAGTTTACTATCGACGCAAGGGGCGCCAGCCTACTGAGCAGGCTGCGGCAGGCCAAGCTCAGGTCCAGCTCGCTAGTTAGTTGCAGCTGAGCCTTATCATTAGTTTGTTTAAGTCTTTACTCCTTGGTTGTTAGTTCAGCTACGGCTGTTAGCTAGTTTCAGGGGACCGATCCCCTTTCTTTGTATTCGGTTGAAGTTGTTAGCTTGAGGAATAAAAGAGGAAAGGCAGGAAGGAAAAGGCACGCTTAGTGCCAACAAACTAAAGTCTCAGGCGCTGCCATCGATAACTGGCCAGTGGCGCCGTATAGCCTCTACCAAAATAGGGCGACCTCGCCGTCCGACGGCGCCCTCCACTTCTCGCTCAGGGTTAAGGCCGGGTACCCGTGCCTTCGATCGTGAGCATTCCAGTTCTTATCATCCCTCACCCTCAACACCTATCCTCTTTCAACAAGGCACCTGACTAGAGCAATTGAACCACACAAATTTTGTTCTCCTACCAAACAAAGAGGAAGCTCCTTATCAATAAATTTTGTGTGATGAAAGGTGCTAAAGGCCCCCAATTTTGCTTCTAGATAGATTGACCAACTGGCTGATCCATATCATTCATGGTCTTTGAAGGGCCGACACATACTATGGAGATACTGTATTCGCTGCCCATCTCCTCCATTACTATCACTCAAGCAAGGCGACCAACTCGTGTCACTAGCCTTTGTTGGCTTTGGAAGGCCAGAAATATTGTTTTTGAAGTAACAGTATTGGCATTCTCAAATCGATAGTTCTGATCCTTTCT
The DNA here is from genome assembly GCA_036346415.1 of Raddia guianensis. Lineage (NCBI taxonomy): Eukaryota > Viridiplantae > Streptophyta > Magnoliopsida > Poales > Poaceae > Raddia > Raddia guianensis. The sequence goes on along the minus strand of CM070536.1, from coordinate 7,988,826 downwards.
TTTTATCTATGTCATGTTTTGGTGGTCAGCTGTCACCATAAACATGTGAACTGCTTTGTCTTAGCATTTCACTCAACTTCCAAAACCTTTGCCTCATATCTGTGGAATGCGGTAGTACTAGTTAAACTATTCAGATGGAGTGCGAACTGTTACTGAACCTGCTAAAGTTGCTGTTAGCGAAGCAACCAGTGCAGTAGACATTTTCACCAGATTTAGCACAGATATGTTGAAGGCCATGTTCGTAGATATGAAGAGCAGTGGTAGCAAAGGAGCTCCATGGCAATCTGGAAAAATTAAAATATTAGCACATGATTGCAATATTTTTAAAGAATAGTGGCTTCAGGAGTATGGTTTCTCATCGTGAAGTATGGTTTTACTAAATAGTTGTTGAGGTGGCAAAGATCGTGTTCTTCAACATTTTGAATTTCAATAACAAATTTTACTAAAAAAAAATTCAATAACAAGCAAATATATAGAATGTGTATGGTATACACGAGAGGGAGAGGGAGAAAGAGCGGGAGCGGGAGCGGGAGGGAGGGAGGGAGAGTTTTGAAGCAATAGATGATACATAAACAATGCTCAACATATTAGCATCTAAAGACACCAGTATGAACAATAGCACTCACCGTTCAGATTGCCTCCAATATTCAGAAAGCATGCAGCACCACGGTTTACGTATGCAGGGAGCTCGGCAACAGGGATGCCTTTCAAGTTAGAGAGAAACGGAAGAAGTAGGAAAACAAAAAGAGCCTGTGTTGAACATTGCAAATTTGAAGTAAACAAAAGGAGTATAATTTTATGGGTTAAGAATGGCACAAGAATTATGAGAAAACACTATAGCTTCCCAGAGTAGCAAACAAGGAGTACTGTTCCTCTTTTAGTCTTTTTCACTAGTGACTATTAAACCTACAATGAACAAAAAGAGGATAAGTATTTATCTTACCTGAAAACCTGAACCAAAAGAGTTGACCACAAATATGTCAGGGCGCTTTCCCTGTGTAAAAACAGAAAGAACCAATCATTACAACCTTAGAAACTGCTTGAAATAACAAAATTAAATTAGGTACTAAAGTGTTTTTGAATGCACTATCTCCGCCATTATATTTTTTAGAATTTGGTGTAATGTTAATTGTTAAGCAGGAGATACTGCGTACTGTGCTCTCTACTTCTAATAAAAACTATACGAACCTTGAGACGTTTTGCACCATCAATGAAAACAAATTCCTGACATAGTAAAAAAAAAAAATTAGATCTGGAAATTGAGGGTTTCATCAGAGGCATACCGGCTAGTACAGTCAACCTTGATTATGGATGCACCAGCCTGACATGCAGATGAAGCCATCATTACTGCTGGCCAAAAAAAATTGACATCAGATAGAAATGAACCGCCATTTACTCCACTGCATTCATAAAGCAAAAGCATGGGCAGAAAATACTCAAAAAGCCAATCAACATATAGAATAGGACAGACAATAGGCTACTACTTCATATAAATTATACGAGAAAAATGTGAAGGCAAAAAATAGTAGGCAAAACCAGTAGGAAAACTGTTGCAATACAAACCTCGATACTGCTAGAATCACCCCAACTGTGGCAAGCAAGCATCCAAAAATTTGGTTTGCTCTATATTTTCTTCCCAAGATGATGACGGATAAGATAATCTGCCAGATCAAAAAAGACTGCAAAAAGATGACAAGTGTGTTAAGATATTCACAGAACGAGTAGGGTGTCCCACACATTTTTTTTTTTGAGAAAGGGTGTCCACACATTTGAACGGCTAGATTTGTGTCGATCTTTAATCTAACATGGACTCTTATTTCCATTATCTTTTATTCTAAATTTTTGTAATTTTTATTGTAGACGAGATGAACTCTTTCTTTTAATCTGACACAAACTTTTATTTCTATTATTTCTTTAATTTATAATTTCTATTATTTTTTGTTGTGGCTAATACAAACTTTTTAAAATCTAACATGGACTCTTATTTCTAGTATTTTTTATTACAAATTTCTTTCTTTACTTTTGTTGTAGTTGATATGAATTCTTTCTTCTATTCCAAGCCGTTATAATTTGGGCCCACAATGATTTGACGGTGTAGGTATTTCTTTTCCCCTTCAATTAAAGTGCTAGCATTTTTTTTATTAATGTGAGTTTCTAAGGTTTTAGGATTAACATGGTGGTTGGGTTTATCCTGTTATATATATATAGTAGATGATAACATAACAAGTAGCCATGAAACTAGATGTGCACGAGTTAGAAAAGGTAGAAGAAAAAATTAAGGTTATCTATCTGGCATGCACAAGTGATAAATCCACCATTGAGAAAAAAAAGATAACATAAATGCTGTTTTTGGAAAAGCACTGATATTACAACAACAAACAACCTTAAATCAAATGACAAGAAGAAAATTAAAGCAGAAATAAATTCAGATATTGAAAAAACAGGATACATGTTGCCAACTTGGTTAGCCTACAAAACTTATTTACCGGTTGTAATGAGAGAATTCCTATTTTCCACAGTAAAAGTTTCAGTACTATAACATACAAAGAAAGTGAACCACTGAAGTCTTTCAGATCTATCAAGCAAAATCAAACCATATTACCATACAGTACCTGAGACAACACTGGAATATAAGGCCCAGGCAACATAGCTGTCAGGATAGACAAGCAAACAAAATATAAAATTCCTTATCGTTGTGAGATGAAGAGACCATGTTTCAAATATTTTGTAGCTGTTAAAAGACATATATAAACACTTCAAATAGTGCGTTACAGAAGTGAGATTGGAATGCCAGTGATCACCTGCAGCAGCCATGCCTGAAGCAACACCTAGTGCTTCTAGTAAGCCAATTAACATGAAACGCGATTTTGGAAGCGCTAGCATTTCTTTAGTGACAATGCCAGCATGATATCTTATAAGCAGAATAGAGAAATATACTATAACATACCTGCAAAAAGCAGGAACTATGTTAGTATTTCCATCTAGTAGAAACTCGCGTATGCAACCAATTCAAAGAAATCAGTGTATAAAAATGAAACTAGACGGTTGTGACTAAGAATCGACATGCATCCAGTTGGCATAGAATTATAAATATGCGTTGCACTTCTGCAATGGAGGCATAAGAGCAGTGATTCATGTATTTGGGGTGATGTTCTGAAAATCAGAGATTTATAGATGGCCAATAGGATAAGTTGGTGGGAATGGTGAAAGTACCAGTTTTTGGCAGGATATTTCGGCTGAACCCAATCCTTTGCAGGAATCCTGGAGGGAAGCGTTTAGCCTTTGTGCTGATGAAAGCATTTCTGTGCAGCAGTGGAGACAGAAAAGCGAAGGCTTAAGATACAATAGATGGTTGCATCCTGATCTACAAGTCAGGTGGGATCAGAAGCTTCAGTTGCTTCATCAAATGCAATTCCCTGGTGGCAAAGATAGAGTTATATGGAAGCATGGGGCTAAGAGGCAGTTTTCTGTGCATTCAATGTATAGAATCTGTCATCAGAATTTGCATATTAATAGTTGGCATGATATGTGGAAAGCCCCCTGAAAGTGAAAATTTTTCTCTGGAGTGTTCTATGAAATGCTGTTCTGACCAAGTTTGACTTGAGGAGGAGAAACTGGAGGGGTAGTGTGATTTGTGAATTTTGCAATTTTGGAGTGTGTTTGCCTCCTGCTTGAATGCTGATAGAATCCCTTCCAATTTCCCTGAATTCTTTTGGTGGGCTGGCAAGTATATGCCAAGTTGTAGGAAGTTGCATATTTTCACCATTGCGGCAGTTGTGAGGGCTGTCTGGAACAGTAGAAATGCTTATATTTTTTATAACCAAAAAATATCTAATCCTCTTTCTCTTGTTTATTTTGTTTGTTCAAATCTTAAATACTGGACTGCTGAAGGCGGGGGATGGAGAATTAGGGGAGATGCGAATCGGAATGTTTTTTAAGGTCTTAGAGGAGGTGAAGAAATCGAAAGGGCAGCAGATGGATGTGCTGAAAGATGAAGCTACTAGTTAGATGTTGTGGTCCACTGGTCCTCTTTCTGTTAGTCTAAGTCCAAACTTGATAGCTTGCTTGGAAGTGGGTGTGTTCTGTATCTATTCCAGAAAACCTCTTTTGTTTTGTATTCCTGCGTGGTTGTTGATGTTTTGGCAGGGCTGTTGAGATAGGGGGTCCTAGGTCTGTAAGACTAACTGATTGTTTTGTTATGTTTCCGTTGATATAATGGAAATGGGAGCTCTGCTCCAGTTGCAAAACACATCTGCAATGGAAGCAAAGAAACTTAAAGTTTGACAAGTGAACGAGCGTTTCGATTGAACTCAAAAGGATATATACCCTGTAAAACCACATTAGTCTGTATCCTGTATCACTGAATGCGTACTCCACGGCATAAAAATGAAATTATAGAATTCAGCTGAGTTATCGTTGAAAGTATCAACAATTACCCAAAGGTGGTAACTTGGGCGAGGAAGAAGGGGTAATTTCTCATGGGCACGAGCGCCAGCTTGTACAGCACCCGGTTCATCACCGCGAGTGCCACCGTGGCAGCCGAAGCAGCAGCCGCGATACCCGTCCCACTGTCAGACACATCATCGCCTCCTCCCTCTGGAACTCCAGAAGCTGCGGCCACCCCTGACCGCCGCTTCTCGGCGAACGACTTCCAGCCGCCACCATCGCCACGGGCGGCGGTGAGGCCCACGTGGCGAGGTAGAGGTGGGAAGGAGGCGCAGGTGGGCGTCGGGTTCCGTCGGATCCCGCGGCGGAGGAGAGACGGCGGCTGGAAGGTAGAGGTGGAGAGGAGAAGCGAAACGGACATGGCGGTGGCGGTGGCCGCGGGTTTGAAGGTTTCGCAGGGGGGGTAGTTATCGCTTCGTTTCTGTGGACGGCGACACTGGGCAAACGCGTGGGTGAACCACGCGTGTGCGCGTGCCAATTTTGCAGGCTGCTTGTCTCTCTGACCATTGGGCCCAACGGATTGGCCCTAACTACCCAAGACGCCCAGACTCCCAAACCCTCCGCCGCCGCCTATCCGATGGGGATCTCCGACGAGCTTCGCTCGTTCGAGGCCACCGGAATCTACCGCCTCGAAGGATCCGGCGCCGCCTTCCTCGACCCTGTGCGCCTCCTCAACTCGTCGTACCGGCGCTTCCGCCTCGTCCCTTCTGCGTACTACTCTCGAAGTTTTGCCCCGTCGCGCCAGGGAGGCAGCCCGGAGACCGAGCAGGCTGAGCCCGAGGCAACTTCCGACCGGAAGAAGCGTAAACGTAAGCGGCAGCCCAAGCCACGGGAGCTCAACGCGGTGGAGCAGATCGCAGAAGCGCGGCACCAGGTGATGTGATACACTGCCTGGAAACAATTAGCCTAATTCTGTAGCAGTTTACTACAGCTTTTCCAAGGATTTAATGGAATAGCAAAAAATGGATGCCTTTTGTCTAGATAATAATAACAAAAAGCTTTACTGGTAGTAGTGATATAGAGTAGGAAAATGCTGCTAGTTGTTACTAAAACTTGTTGAGCTGAAAGTTCCGCTATAACCAAGGCAAATTTTGTGATCAGGAAACTAAAAGTCAGGATTCACTGTGTTCTATAAATGTAATGATGAAAAATGGTACAGACTCTCTATATGAGATTTCTTCTGGGCAATTCAATATGGGATACGTGAATTAGGCCAAAAAGTGTTGTGCATGTATAGTGATTAGATTAAATGTTTGGATATGTGTTTCATTTGCTAGGAAGCAAAACCTTTGCTATTGAACGCACATAAATCACTTCTTAAATCCAAAGATCTACTGGAGTTCCTTCCGAGGGTGATCATGGGAGATGAGTCCATGCTTGATGTGGAGGATAGTACTGAGAATGATTTTATTGAGCTTGGCAACTCATGGAGAGCACCTTTTTATGAGATGACTCTTTGTTTTCAGAAGCGTTATGGCCAGGACAATGAGGGTAAAATAACCATCCCGGAGACTTAATTCTTGACGATTGTTTTTTGGAGTTACATGATACATTATTGAAGCAACTTTTTTTATGATGTCATAGGTTCCTGCCATGTCCAAAAGACATCCACTCCACTATTTAATAGGATTATTAAGGTTGAAGGTAATGATGAGGTGGAAGGAGAAGTTCATAATAGGCATTATATTTTACCAAGAGGAAGTTCCTTCCTAATGGTTAGTGAATATTTCTTCCTTTTGCAATTAATGCAATTTTTTCAGTAACTAAAAGATTTACCCATATTTATAATTTTTTTTTGCATGATCACGCATTAACTCAAAGACAGACCTCAGACATGTCCGCAATCTCATTCCTGGTATGAGGCAATGTATCACCAAATCATTTTTCTGTTATTGACTTGTTGTAATAATTGTAATTGCAAATCTGCTTAATTCATTAAGTTTGTGGATGATGTCCTCTTCTACCCAGATAATTCTGATCTCGGGTACAACCTTATAGTTGTTGACCCACCTTGGGAGAATGGATGTGTTCGTCAGAAAGAAGCGTAAGTTCACTGGGTTTTTAGTTTGATTTGTGCAAGTAGGTACATACTATTGAATAACGATGTTTAAACTATCTTGTTTTACCAAGTAAGCAAAACTTAAAATTGTTTTGATAGGGGCTATTATCTGAGCTTTGGTTTACACTATGGTTGCTGACTTTGGAGTCTATGCAGTAGTCACATATTTTACTTTCTTCTTTTTATTTATCTATGACATGCCTGGAAATGCACAAAAATGATTTACATACTAGTTCTTATTTGTATCCATCAAAACTGTAAGGTATGCTTGTTCCCTTCAGGTATCATTCAAAACAAAATGCTAATATGCTATGGCTGAATGTTGCATAACTATGTGACATCTAGTTTGTAAACGCTGTTATTTTGACTTTTGAGTACTGTTCTTTGATGTTTTATTTCATTTCTTATGATAAATCATGCATTATCTCTTGAAGCGTTTTTTCTTAAGATGCATTTCTTTTGTTGTGATATACGAACTGTGGATATGATTATTATGATTCGCTTGCCATGAAATATATATATCGATATTATGTCCTCCTGTAGTAAACCATGAGTTGGGTCTATTTTTGTGAGTAAATCTTGAAAAGTATGCCCTTTTATTAGATTCATATCTTCATCTCTATCATTATCGTCTCTTTCAGTTATGAGTATCAATTGTCACATTAATATATTGGCAACTAGGAATATTTTATGAAATGAAAATTCATTCATTCAACAATTCATATCCTAGGTATCCTACACTTCCCAACAGATATTTGATGTATCTTCCAGTACAAGAACTCGCCCATCCAGCTGGAGCTCTTATAGTTTTGTGGATTACAAATCGGGAGAAACTGCGCACTTTTGTTGAGGAGGAATTGCTTCCTTCTTGGGGGGTGAAAGACCCCACTGTGTTTTATTGGCTGAAGGTTTATATCTAATACTCATCTGCCACCTTCTATCTTTCAATAATTTTTCTGTTGAAACATTTGGGTAATTTTATAATGGCATCGATCTGATTCTTGAAAGTCTGCAAATCATAGGTAAAACCAGATGGGTCACTAATTGGTAGTCTAGATTTGTTCCATCACAGGCCTTATGAGTGCCTCCTTGCAGGCTACATAAATGTGGTGAGTTCTTCTAGACTTATCATTTTATGGAATGCAATGCAAAATTCTACTCTGAAATTGATATGTTTCGTTATCCTGATTTTTGTCATCCAGAATAAAGCTGAACTCGGATCAAAATTCAAGTTTTTGGAAAGCAGCCAAGTAATTTTGAGTGTTCCAGGTGCTCACTCAAGGAAGCCTCCCCTTCAGAGTATCCTTGCCTGAAATTTCTCAATTTCTATGGATGCTGTTTCAGCCTGGAATATACACCAGCTCTTTTTGTAGTTGAAATCTAACCTTAACCATAAAAAGATTTACTTTCAGAATATATACCAGGTCCTAAACCTGCAAGGTGCATTGAGCTTTTTGCCAGAGAGTTGGTTCCTGGATGGACCTCTTGGGGAAATGAGCCTCTCCATTTTCAGGATTCCATGTACTTCTCAAAGAAGCCATTTGATAAACAAGAGCATGATCTTGAGCTCAACAAGGGACTAAAATTTGTCAAAGACTGGCAGGTTTCACACTGGCATACCATGACGACATTCGGTTCCCCAGATTGATAGTTTTGTTTTAAGGAGAATTGATGTGATCAGTTGCTCCTGCTTGGAGAATGGGAAAATCAGTTGCAGTTCACTCTGAGTGATGAAAAAATCCCACCCGACGTTGCAGTTCAACTGAATGTCTCTCAGTCCGAGTCCTGATAAACATTCTACAAGGAAGCATTTCCATATTTCTAGTACCATTGATGATCCTCATGGTACAACAGTATGATTCCCTGGAGCATCTTCTGGAAGATGTTGCACTGGCATGCATGCGACTGCTTCCACACGAGTACACGAACCGATGCTGTTGCTTTTGTCACGTCCCGTTGATTGCACACGCACAACGCCCCCGCTCTCGCCATCCCTGCACTTGCTACTGCTCCTTGTATTGGACGCGCGTGCGTTGGCGCGTTGCGTAGCTTGCGTGCGGGTGTGGCACGAGGTGGAGCGGCTGGGTTGGCGGCGTGCGGCGATGCTTGTGCGTAACGGTGCGAGGCGTTGCAGCGAAGCCACCCACCGTCGTCGTGCCGGCGACGGTTGCACCCGCCGCCGACCGCGACGCCCAGCCCGAGACCCCGCCGCCCAACCAATCCACCTCGGCCTCTAGGAACAGGTGCCCGCGTGCGTGCGTGCGGCTCTCGCCGTTTCGCGCCCGTTTCAAAAACCTTATTATTAGCCGCGCTCGCTCGTACGCAGCTGATCAAGCTCTCCTGGACGCTGCCGAATTCCGGCTCCTCACCCCGCGATGCCGGGCGTCACGTTTAGTTCTCCGGCGAGCCCCTCGCCGGAGCTCCCCAGCGTACGGGACGCCGCTTCTTCCATGGTAGCCACCGGGAGGGGCAAGGCTGTGAGAGCCAAGGCGCCGGCAATTCCGAAGGCTAAGGTAGCAGAGGAAGACAGGCGCATTAAGGACGTTGGACTACTGCCAGTCTTGCCGGCGAGGCGTAGGAGTCCGCCACCGCTGTCAGCCTGCCCGGAGCTGAAGAAGACGAGGTGTTCCTGGATAACTGCAAACTCAGGTGATTTCTTTGCTATTGCTGTCCCCATTTTCGCCGCAATATGCCTGGTACAGTTTAGGCAAGCTGTCAAACAAATTGCCATGCCTTTGTGCTTCTTATTGCACAACAAGTGTACTATATTTTGTGGGAATCTAGAGCTGTATCGTTCGCTATCAGGTTTGTGATGATACCTTCGTTTGTTCAGAACCCCTTTATGTTGCGTTCCATGACGAAGAATGGGGAGTTCCAGTTCATGATGACCGGAAGCTGTTTGAGTTGCTTGCCTTATCACTAGCTCTAGCTGAGCACACCTGGCCTTTTATATTGAACAAGAGGCAGGAATTCAGGTGAGCTTCTCACCACTGATTCTCTGTTTACTAGGGATGTTGAAATGTCCACTGAAACATCAGTCTTGTATCAGGGAAATGTTTGATGGTTTCGACTATGCATCCGTGTCTGAATTCTCGGATAAGAAGATAAACCTGTTGCTGGGATCAAACGAGAGCATGCTGTTGTCAGAGCAAAAGATAGGAGCTGTTGTAATAAATGCCAAGCAAATGCACAAGGTAAGAGATTTTTTTTTATGTTATTATTTCAGTTAATTATGCATTCAGAAAATTCTTTCAATTATTTATGTGTAAAGCATCGGAATAGTTTCTTCTGTGAGGACACAAAAATTGATGATTTTCAGCTTTCAGTTCTTAGCAAGGCATCACTTCTCCCAGTCCCACCTATGTTCCTCCGATCATTCAGAGTAGGCATACTTAACCCTAAAAAAGAATGATATAAGCATCTGTCTGTCGATCTATTTGCTATCTTAATTTTTTTAAAAAAACAAAGGATGCCACTCTTACCGACTCAAAAATCTTACGTCAGTCAACAAAAGAGAGAGAGAGGCATCGATTATGCTGGGTTCCGTTGCACCTTCTCGATAGAGGTTTGTGCTCATGACAAACTTCACCACACCAATGTCAACCACCTCGGCCCTTTTCATTCATTTTTTGGATTAGGGGCAGTGCGTTGCCTCATCAGTCATCAGTCCCTAAGCCGAACAAAAGCACATTCAATGGTCTGGTTACCTATACGGCTTGGAATCTGTGGAAGGAGCGTAATGGAATGATCTTTTTAAGGTTGGGCTATCCTATAGGACCTTTCCAGCTGGGAGAGGCCCTTTCTGTAACGCTGCTCGGGCCCCACCTTGGGCCTAGGCCCTGTAAGTACTTGTACAAAATTTCTTTACTCTCTTTTTTATGAATTAGGCGATTCTTCTGCCTCTTTGCTCAAATAAAAACTATGCTAGGTACATATCATCATGATGTAGTTATGAGAAATATTACGGTTGTACGAGTGTCGTTGGCCCGAACCAGACAGCGAATTTATGCGGGGCTACCCCACGAAGCAATTTGATGTGCTTCACGAAGCAGCTCGGGAAAGCCAAGCAATCACAAAGTGGCTATCCTGTGAAAACTGTAGCTTCTTCTTTATTATCATAGGGGCACCTATTTACAGTGGGGGGACCAATTTTACATTGTACTGTACCGCCCCTCCTTCGGTCATAAAGTAAGGGCAGGGAGATCTTTGCTACGAAAAGACTTCTCGGCCCTCTACCTGCACCCTCTGGCAGGGGCCCCGGGGGAAAAAAAAACACCCTCTGGACCGGAGCTAAGACCTTAATACCCTTACTTTTCTATCTAAAGCAGGGTTACAAAGGAGATTACGGAGGGACCCGGTTGTTACAGCTAGCTGTCATATCTTATCTGCCTCTGGATGCTGGTTGTTACAGCCAGCTGGCAAATCCCTGACACACGATATGATTTCTGCTCATTGCTTCAAACCGTACTCGCTGTCTCCCAGCCTTCTTGGTTTCCACGGAACCACCCTTGCTTCGCGGACTGAGACTTAGGTGTTTCTGCCTTCGGCCAGAGCTTCCGAAGGGCAGCTTCGTTCGCTTATCGGTTCTTGACCCCTCCTCTCCGCCTTTGCTTCGTGCCTGGGGGCGAAGCTTCTTTCAAGTGGGCACCCCCAGTGCCCCTCCGCCTCGGGGTTGGTTCGCTCTTCCCTGATTCGTAGGGGGTGGGTGTCCCCTACTGCAACAACGACGAATACAAATGCATTTTGTGATAATAATTAGTTCTATATAGAACAAGTACAAGTCTTTATTTAGGCATATCTTATGGCATGTAATGCCAAAGAAAAAGATATGCATAAAAATTTAAGGGGTGGCCATCACCAATGGTATCCTAACTTAGAACGACCCAGCTACTACTCACACATCTTTTTTACTTTTCACACATCTTTTTTACTTTTCATTTATTTTTTCATTTTTATATTTTATTCGCTACAATATTGAGATTTCCTAACTTAGAACCTATTAGACACACCCTTAAAAACAGTGGCCTCTCGTTGCTACTAACCGGCTCAATATCACAGCAATAGAGCTTGTTTTAAAAGAAGAAAATCAAATAATTTAGCATCTACTTAGTAAAAACCTAAGGCCCAGTTTCCTCTGTGGACCATATGGCCCATATAGTTTGTAAATCTGAAGAATGGGATTGTGATGACTTCTGCTCTACATGATGATTTGGTCTTAGCCCACATGGTTGTTAGAATTGCAGCCATGTGATGACTAGTAATGCACATCTATCTACAGGTAGTTGATGAATTCGGATCGTTCAGCAACTACTGCTGGAGCTTTGTGAACCACAGGCCAATCACAAACAGTTTCCGCTATGCTCGCCAAGTACCCATCAAGACGCCAAAATCCGAAGCTATAAGCAAGGACTTGATGCGACGAGGCTTCCAGTGCGTTGGCCCTACAACAATCTACTCCTTCATGCAGGTTACCGGCATTGTCAACGACCATCTGTCATGCTGCTTCAGGTTCCAGGATTGCAGCCAACGCAGGGCTAAAGAAACGGATGCGAGAGCAGAGCCAGCATCTGCAGAAAGAAGGTCCATCTCACCCTCTTCAGAAGAGGATTCAGTGGAGGTGTAGGTAGCTAGTCACTGAACTGATGAACTTTTTAGCCTGAGTCCTATTCGTGCCACGGCAGTTTGGAGATGTGAATTTGTGGTGTCAGGCCATCAGTGGATCAATGGTGTATATTGTCTGGATAGATATATTGTACAGATGATGTGATGCAACAGTGTGCATGGTCTCGACTCTCAACTCTGGTGTGGTTTGCTTTTTTTTTTTCCACATGTATCATACTGCTAGCATTGCAGGATGCACATTGATCGGCCTCGGTGTAAAGTGAGTGGTGTGGCGTGGTTTTTCTGAATGTACGGTTCCTGGCATCTGTGCACAAACAATATTGATATACAATTCGTTGGTAGTTTTCCATTCCAGGGTGGTCCTTTCTTTCGCATCTTGATTATCCGTGTCATAAACTCTCTTTATTCCAACAACAATCTGGGGATGCCAGTTAAACCAGTGAGTGGGTGTGGAACAAACGGAGTGCATTAGCATTGTAAGCTACTAATTAATCATCCTTCCTCTTCAGTGTAATCCAAGGTTAGCTGATAGTCCGAGACACATTTGCGTAATTGCATTTGCTATGGCTGATCTTTGCATGCATGCCTGCCTATCAACGCAAGTACTCCAAGTTGTTGCACTCCATGAATTAACGTCTGCATAGATCATTTGAATTTATGTGCACGTTAATTAATGGTTAGAGGAAATAAGAGTTTGTGTTGACATGGCTATGATGCGTCAGCCCATATGTCACACGCTTGCCTTGTATAGCAAATCACAGGATAAAGTTTCCCTTGGGACATGAGCCCCTAAAAAACAAGCTAATCACACGAAAGTTCCACCACCTTTTAGACGTTAATCAGGGTTCACCGGACAGCTAATTAAGACATCCACATAAACTAGTCCCGGCACGATGGCCACGTTTCGCCTCGCCATGGACGTGATGTCCTTAAACCTCTCACACACAAGGCCTTTGTTTGGACCTCTCACAGTACATAAACCCTTTGTTTATACCTCACACTTGGTCATATTTAAGCTCGGAATCCCATCATTTATTTCCAATCCTAAAGCAAAAAAATGTTCACCGTCCTCGAGGGTGCCTCGGTCTTCGTGCAATGCTTCACCGACACGGTCGCTATACGGCGCATGGTTATACCGTGCACGTGTCGCATATCTAGGGCAGTCAGGTCAGTAAGGGCTTGTCTCTGTGATGACATGTCTCTCCAGATAAGCACTCGTGTGTGCATTGTGGTGTGGGCGAAGCTGATGACTGCAAAGGTCTAGCGAGTTGTTTAGTGGCGATCGATTAACGTTAGCCCTTGGCCACTGTCTGAATGTTCCAAGGTCCCCTGCCCTAGCTAGCATCCATGCTAGCAAGGCCATCCTTTGCTTAATCCTGTGGTTGTTGGTTAAGCTTTAGCATTCAACTGGGATTAGTTTAGAAGGGATCTTAAGAAACCATCATGGACTAAAACATGCCAAGTGTGCTGCCTTGGAGTTGAAGCTTAGCTTGCCATGCATCCGATCCGTCTCCTTAAAATGTGGCACAAAAATTGGCGCCTTTCGGGGAAAGCTAGCCATGCCGTGCATGATTCCGGTTAAACTTGACATTAGTAATGTGCTGTTAAAAACAAAACATCGAGTTTACACTTGTTGCCACAATGCTCTATATCCTCTTAGCACTGAGACTATATATACGTGTCGTTCTGTAACCGGTGGACCTCATTGGCTAAGACCATTGCCCTTTTCTAATTAATGGTATATATGTAGAATGGTGCAAAGTGAAATTAATAGAAGCTGCTTATAGATGTCATTTGTTTACCTGTCCTGTTAAACCGCATTTTTTTTTTTGAAGATAGTAGACGAGTTGCCTAATTCATTTAAAAATAGGAAGAAAAGAAGATAGTTTTGGCAATTAGACTAGAACCCCAACAACAGTGAAACACAGCATCAAAGGTACACAACACTATGCGCTTGATTTTACTTATAAATTGGTTCTATACCAGTTTTACCTTATTTGAAACATTTTTTTGCTTCTCGTGCTAGTTGATTGTAGGGATGACAATACCCATGGGTTCGGGTACCCACGCGCGGGTACCCGACCCGATAGGTTCGGATATGGGCGTGGATTTATACTTATGAAATATTTTGGGCTTGGATTCAGGTATAGTTTTCGGGTTTATTTTTACACCCATGGGTACCCGAAAAGAATAATAAAAATTAAATATAATATAACATGTCACCATGCGTTATCAATAAATATGTATTGATGAAAGTCTAAAATATAACTATAAGTTTATAAGTTCAAAATTGATGAAAGGTTAGAGTTAAATTTGATTAATGTCATATATATTGTATTCAATATTGAGATATAGGCCTATTATATATTTCAGGTTTGGGTACTCGTTGGGTTTGGGTATGGACGTGGGTTTGTACCAATGATATATTTTGGGTTCAGTTTTGGGTATAGTTTTTGGGTTTTGGGTTCGGATATGATCGAGGAGGGTGTACCCGGAGGTACCCGACCCGATTGCCATCCCTAGTTGATTGTAACATTATGGATCATATAATGTTTTTATTCTCTTTCATCCACGTCAACAGGGATACGTATGCACAACAAATGCTATGCACGGAGGACAAAGGACCCTAAACCTAGTTTTTGAAATCACCCGCCTGTCAATTAACATGGTAAATCAACACATATTGTTTCGAGGGAACATGGATGCATGTACATATAATTTGGATTCGGTTAACATGGTTATATATAAAATCATATCCTTAGAGAATGGTCAACAAGGTCTCTAAAAGAAAATCTTTTCTGTAAAAACTATTAAAGTAGGCGTCGAAATATGTGTACAAGTCTTGGTTATATGGACTCTGAGTTGTAATAGGTAGAGGAGGGTTGTGTCAGGGTTGGACTCGTATTCTGGTTTCTGCTATAAATAGGAAGGGCCCATAGAGTAATCCGTCATAACGACATATAGCATAGGACACGTAGGGGTCAGCGGTTGGCTTGTGGCCGTGACCAGCATGGTCTGGTGTGCTTGTGCTAATTGTAGAGGAGTGCATAGCCAGAACCCCACAGAAGTAGGTAATTGTGCCGAATAGCGTTGCCAAATAATGTCCTCTAAATCTTGCGTGGCAATTAAGATCCTACCAAAGTCTCGTGGTTCTTAATTATATGATTAGACCAGAGCCTCCATTTCGGTCTTCATTAATATTCTTTTTTCCTACTTCTATATTTTATGCTGGAGAGCATAAAAATATAGGAGGTAAACAGTGGTTTTAAAGAAAAAGAGATATATAGAATAAAATGTAAATATCCTATTAGATATGCTCATTCTATAATAGCAAAACTTGATGCAGTAGCCACGACTCACGAGTCAGGACTATATATGCCTCCGGCCTTGACGACTTGACCTTAAACTGAACGAGGCACCTTGACTCTCCGGCCAGTCAGCCATGGCCGGCGGAAAATCAGCTGCACGCGCGAGCAACGACGATAAGGCAACAGTGCCGCCATTGCCACCGGTATCACACTGTGCCGCTAGCCCCTTTAAAATTAAGCTGTGTGATTAGCAGCCTGATCACGCAAAAAGCCATGGAGGAGCATGATCAAATCAGCATGCGACAGGGGCTGGCTGCCCAACCAGGCTTCGTCCAGAGATCTCCTCCAATACACTATGGATTCGGTTTGTCAAAGCGGAGGTGTCTAGCTAGCTAATATCAATATGTATATCCTAGCTTTACAGCAACTTAACCTGACCGCTTTACTCAAACAAAAGCAGGATTAGATAGGCTAATTAGGATTGTATATCGGAGCTATGATGTATAGCCCGTGTCACGAGGAGATTAGGTTTGGTGGTCACTATAGTCGAATAGGATTAGCAATGAATGGGTTAATTAATGGCATCGGGATTCCACGAGTTGGAGATGGGGAAACAGGAACGGGAGGTGTCTGAGATAAGGATGGCAGTGCCATGCACTTCCCTAGTTTAAGGGCAAAGCAAAAGCTACTAGCTCTAACTAATCAATGCGAATTATGCATGGCAAATATACTATACTAAACCTGATTAAACAACTGTCAACTAGCGTGCATTTGTGTGGTGTGTGTGATGCCAAAGCTATAGCTACCATGGCTAGCCAAGCGCTTAGCTCATAACTAGGCATGTGACAGGGAATCGATAGATCACTGAGGGAGCTTGGTGATGTGCTCTATCTATCAGCATCTAATTCCAAGCTTTTGCAAAAGAAAAATGTCATGCCCCCTGAAACCATTCTAATTTCATTTCGATCGCACAACACTGCATTAAACATGTAGATTCCTGGACAGTCCTGCAACAGAAAACAATAAATACGAAGTGAGAGACAAAGGACCAAAATGAAAATGCAAAAAGATCTAGCATCGTCGAGTGAAGAAGTTTCTGAATCATTGATCTCCATAAAAAGTGATCCATACTAAAAGGATCAGAAATTCATTGATCTCTCGTACCGGAGATTAGGATTATTCAATTCTAAATTTAAACATTTCAGTTTTTAAATTAGATTTCTAGTTTTTGAATTTGACTTTTGGATCGAACAGTTTAAAATATGAATTTTTTGATTTCCCATATCGGAGATTATGATTCTTCAAATTTTAAATCCGAAAATTTCGGTTTTCAAATTTGATGTTCGATTTTTCAATTTGAATTTTGGACCAACCATTCAAAATTTGTATTTTTTTGAATTTCTAATTTGATTTCCATAATTTGAATTGAAATCTCAATATCTAGTATGAGAGATCGATGAATTCCGATTCTATTTCCGTGGGATATCTATTTCCATGTGATTTAAATTAGCTCAAAGTCTAACCAATCGAGGAGTTCGCCGATGAACGGTAAAGTTTCCCGTGAGTAAGAGAGTGAAACTCTCCTAAGTTTTTTTTTTTTTGAATGAATTGATAGGAGCACTGCCTAAAGCTTTATGGATGAAGCAAAATTGTACAAAAGCAAGACAAACTCTCCTAAGTTTGAAAAGAAGGTTGTTGGCATGCAACTTACCGTACACTAAACAACGGTAATCAATGCGATGATGCTAATCAATGCGATGATCCTTATCTGATCTCTGAGCCCCGAGTGGTCTGATTGGCCGGTTACGGCGAGGTTGGTGCAACCACTGGGGTTGTCTGCACGTGAAAGGCCGACGAACCGTACCCTTGTCAGGCCAGGCCGGCGCAGGCCACGTAGGTCCAAAGCTAGCTAGTACCACGATGTAGTTCGTTTTTTCTCAAAGGTAGCAAAAGACCAAAGTGTCAATGCAATTAATCCGATTAGTTAATTGACCTAATATGATTGTGAAAGCAAGTGTGCATGGTCTAGATTTGGACTAGTATGGCATCTCTCTCAGCGCGCGTGTCGCCCTACCAGATTAGTTGGAATTGGAAAGATATGTTGATTCATATATATACTAGCAGAGTTAGAGCGCCCGTGGCGCGCCACTTCAGTTCCTTTTATATCTGAGTAAATAAAGATATATGATAAAAAAAACTAAAAAACGCATTACATCTTTTGTTTGTTGTTCTTATTTTTTATTTCTTTTTTTAGAATAGTTGTTGATGTCGAATTTTTTTAAGGTTACTATCATGATATTATAGTGCCTTTTACGATTTTTTCCAAGATTTTTTTAAGTGGCCATGAAAGTTGAAATTTAAAAGAATGAATTATTTCGTAATACAATCATCTTTAAATCCTAAATGTTTTGAAAATAGCTAGTTCGTAATACAATCATTTTTAAATCCTAAATGTTTTGAAAATAGTCAGTTTTTTTTTTTGCGGGCATCTTCATGAATACGTGCTCCTTAACTATAGTTCTATATTTCGAAGGTTTTTATTTCTATTATTTACTAATCGATATCGGAAAATTAAATATTTGTAATGCTTAAATACATTTATAGACCCTTACTATAAAATTTTGATTGCATTTTCAAAACACGTAAAATTATGGATTTGTTAACGTTGCTAGACCAAATTTCTGCTTAAATAATTTATGGACCCTTACTATTAAATTTTGATTGCATTTTCAAAACATGTAGAATTCTGGATTTGTTTACGTTGCTAGACCAAATTTCCTCCAATTGATCCCCTCTCTCTCAATTCTTTCTAAAATTCATGTTTTAGGGGGGTTTACAGTTTTAAAATTGAATGTCAAGAAAATTAAAATTTGGAAATAAATTTAAGGGATTTTCGAAGATATCAAAATCCCCGTTTGAATTTGGGTTGGGAGTTTCAAAATTTTACAAAGGAATTTGAAAACTGTAAGATTCACAAAAAAAAACTAAGTAAATTATACAACACAAAAAACCATGAAAACAAAATTTATTTTTTTTGAAATTCAAAAAAACTAAAAGCGGATATAACAAATTGTAAAATAAAAAATATCTATAAAGGTTTGCTATTTCCCAAATTCATTTAATCTAAAAACCATGAAAACTAAATTTAGATTTTTTTTTTAAATTTAAAAAACTAAAAGTGAATATAAAAAATTCTAAAAGTAAAAATATCTATAAAGGTTTGCTATTTCCCAAATTCATTTAATTTTGAATTTTTAGGCTTAGAATTTTTTTGAGATTCAAAAAAACTAAAAGCGAATATAACAAATTATAAAATGAGCGAGAGCGTACGCGAGCGAGCGTACAACGCGTACGGGCAGCCGAGCAGCACGCGTACGTGCGTGCAAGCCAGCAGCACGCGTAGGCGCATTCGAGCCGTAGTCTCCTGAGCAAACACTCACCCACCTAACCAACTCGTCAAACCGTGCGCCATGTTGCTCCAGTAGGGACAAAAACGTTTTTAAAGGTTGATTTAATATGGACTGCTGTATTAATTTGATCCAAGGAGCGATCGGACGGCTCGCAGGGGCGCGGGCGGGGAGGCCAGCCACGTGGCGAGCCACCGAAGCTCGTACTCCGCTTTGTACCATTTATTGATGATGCTACTCGTAAAG
Source organism: Raddia guianensis (assembly GCA_036346415.1). NCBI lineage: Eukaryota > Viridiplantae > Streptophyta > Magnoliopsida > Poales > Poaceae > Raddia > Raddia guianensis. Next base: position 7,969,738 of record CM070536.1, on the reverse strand, counting down.
TTTAAGCGGATCTGCTGATGCTGCATCATGCTTTGTTTTGCATTGATCTTGGTTTTCCAGTATATACTTTCTCGCTCAGATGCATGCCCATAAGGTTTTAATTGTTGCGGCTGAATATTGTAGGCCGGAGAAAGTGGCAATCTGGATTTCTGGCCTGGCCTTCATGGCATACCATATATATAGTTCTATTTAAGGAATCACAAGAGCTTTTGTTAGTTTCAATACGTGAGATCGATTAAAGGCACTGCCAAAAGAATGCTCATCAGTCGCGGAGTCTCATTGTACAGCGCGCAGAACTTGTAGGACTACTGTCACGTTGCATACACACACGTAAGACGCCTCAAGAGTCCGAAACAAGCTAGCTGTTTTTCTACGGATAGTCGTTGTTTCAAATTTCCAGTCTATGTTAATTTTTTTATGTCCCTCCGAGAAACGTGAAATTATATTGTCGTGCCTTACTTTTAATACCGCATTGACAGTTTAGCTAAAGTTCCACTACTTATAATCATCATCTAAAACATAGCACTTTTAGATTAACCTTTTGCAACAAACAAAAGAGATGCTTCACATGTGTGCATGCGCCCCTTTTAAGTGAATTTGGAATCAGGGTATTACAAATGGTATCCAAATATCAAATCTAGCAGTTTGTCTAAAAAAAAATCTAGCAGCCTAAAAAAAAATTCTACCACCTCGTTCTTTTGTATCGCCTTGCCAATTTAGTCCCACTAGCTTATATAGTACATAACCATCGATGCCCTAAAACATAGAACATATAAAGAGGGAAAACTGTAGGTACCTCTCTCTTTAGTATCATCTTGACAATTTAACTGAAGAGTTCCACTATTTTATAACCATCGATGACCTAAAACATATCAAACTTCAAAGAGACAAGATTGTTAACCTCACTATTTAGTACCACATTCTACTGTTAGTAGATTGTTAGAGCCAACTAGCTTATAACCATCGATGACCTCAAACATATATAGCACTTTAGGATTGACCAGTTTGGGCGAAGCGAGATGATAACTAAGTCTATTATTCTGGTAAACGTGTTGTGCCTCTTAGGCGGACAGGCTCTAAGAGAATTTTATGATATGATTTACATGCGCGCACTTCCTTCCTCGTTCTTTTTTTTTTTTTTTGTAAAAAAGGTCCCTCGCTAATTTCAAATTCTTCATCGGAGTCCACCCTCTCTCGTTGATGTTTGATATTGATTTTACAAGCTAAAACACATGCAAACATGCACGTTTATATGTGTGTTAGCAGAACGTATATCAATGCATGGTGCGTGCAATATTTTTCTTCCCCTCAAACTCAGGATTTAGTGGCATGTGTCAGATTATTGCTCGGTATGCATTCTCCCAGCTTCCTCATGCACCCACCTACAACCTCACAAAATTCAGCTCATTACCGGTAGGGCGGTACGTACGTTACATGCATGAATTTCCACGCTCCTTTTATTGGGTGGTGCAGTATAGGTACTTGCCCTACCGATGGCGATCACCACTCGTACCAGCTACTCCCTCTTTACCGCCTAACAAGCCAAACGGGGCTATATATACAGGGATAGTGCCACGTGAAGCTAGAATCAATGGAACACACAAGGTGGTAGGAGTACTTCCTAGCTAAAGAGTCTCAACCACAGACCACACACAAAGTACAGCTAGCGTGCGTACGCCTGTCTACATCTTATCCTTCAGCCATAACGAGGATTTCCATTTGTGAATTTGCTTTCCAAAATAAGCATTCATATTCCACGAGCGAGGTTGAAAATGAAATAAGCTTAATTTGTAGTTCCCGTGAAATTTTAATCGAGTATGAATCGATATATATGTGTGGCAATATATAGATAAAAGGAAACAAAACGTGTCATTGTTTTGCTACTTATCGGACGTCTTATAGTAGCATGAATCGATATATATGTGTGGCAATAGATAAAAGGAAACAAAATGTGTCATTGTTTTGCTACTTATCGGACATCTTATTGTAGAGAGAGATGTGCTCATGGTCAAGCTAGAAATTATAATGGACTGGCCTATGTCGCGACTCGATGGTCGACAGGCTGTTGAGAGTAAGTTGTCATCGTCTCAAACGGTGGCCCGGCGAAAATTCTCAACCATCACGTGCCATGTCATCGAGAAAGTTAGGCTCGACGGCCTAGCTGTCAAGAAATTTTGCTTTTCTCTACCGGCTGGTACTCATAATGGCCATTTCTCGATGGTTTTACCAACTGACTCGACGATTCCATTCATTCAGAAACTTCTCATTTTCTGCAGTGAGGAGAGACATTAGAAGAAGATGCTATTAGCCGGTCGTGTGTAACCACAAGTGAAGCCAAGCGGAAGGGGGATAAAGGTGGGGGAGATGTTTAGACTGCATCGTTGTTGTGTGTAGCGCTCGATCGTGAGCCATGAGTAAGGAGGGAGTGAAGATAAAAACCTAAGAAAGGTGATATAGCCTACATATAGCTATGAGTGGGAGAATGTGGGCTTGCAAGAGGGTGACATGCAGATGCAGGGATTTAAATTTCCTGCCGATCGAGGATGTTACAAGAAGTTAATTGCTACTTTACATGCAATCATTCACGCACTTTAACTTCCTTTTGAGAGAAAAGGTGGTATATATATATGCGAGCACTCGTTGATGACTATTGGCTATATAAAAATATGCGTGCACCCCAAAGTCAAGCCTACCAATTCCCTCGGTACGTCCATCAGCTGACCGAAGGCAAATTGACGTGGTGCGCCTATTCGCCGGAGCAGCTACGCAGCCATGATATCGATCGCCACACATGAGCTGCTCTCGTACGCGTCGGATCAACCTACGCCTACACGTACTGGCTTACGCTCGTACGTGCCGCCCGCCGCCTCCATCCCGAGCTAAACCACTCCCTTCGATCTCTTCCCCGCCAGATACAACGCACGCATGCAGCTTCATCATCGATCCCTTGTTCTTTCCAAGAAATAGAAAGCCCAAGCTGTGACGGCAAATCGCGATTCGGCATGCATGCAAACACAAACTGTACAATAGTATGCGCCTCCAGCTCGCAGCTTAGATAGCACCACCGATTTGGCTATCTCCATCTCCTGTAGCACTTTTCATTTGGCTATGAGAGAGAGAGGGAGGGAGGGAGAGAGAGACCTGGCTATTGGGAAACGGGGACCCCCCCAAGGGAAGCTAGGGGACTGACATTTGGTGCACTTGCTGCCGCCCCGTACGTGGTACCCCCCTAACTCCTACCGGGCACTGGCCGCCTATCCAATTAAGACGGGGCCTTGTGCGATGCATCCAAGCTGCCCCCGGCCTGCACCCGCGCGCGGGGCGGGGCAGGTGCAATGCACACTACTGCATGCATGTACGCGCGCTGTCGGGGGCCAGCCGCGAAAGCCGAAAGCTGCATCATGCCGCTCCCTCGCGCGCGCGCGGCGTCTCCTGGCCAAATTTGGCGCCCATGTCCCGTGCTAGCTCCTGCGCGCCGCCGTGGCCGCGCCCCGCGCCGGCCGTACACCCATCGATCGCCGGCCCAGCCGCAGCCGCGCGCGCGCGCGGTCGCTTTCGCTCAAAAGCTAGCGATTTCGCTGTGGTGGGGGGCGCGCGGGGCAGGGCGGGGCAGGGCAGGCGGCAGGATAGGCTTTTCATCTTTTGGTCTTTTTTGATGCGAACGACGACACGCCAGCGTTGCACTAGCACGGCGCCGGGCAGCCAGCGGCAGCGCATATGGATGTGAGCATGCATAGGCAGGCACAACTGCACAAGCGTACCGCTTCTTTTGCCAGCCTGCTCGCATGTATGCACGACCTGCCACACGAGTGTACGTAGATATGCGTGCCATGATGCTTGGCAATTTCTGGCACGGTGGAGACGTGTTTTGATCACTGTGTGTGTAGCTAGTGTTAACGCGTGAGTGTGCCTTGATCGCACATTCGCATGTCATGATAACCATAGCGTGCAACTTTAGCCCGTAGCTCGTGATACGTTTGACTCGTGCTGATCTGCCTGTATGGCTAACGAATCGAACCCGCACCAAATTTTCAGCTTAGTGATCACTCATAAATCCAGCCGAACCGAGCCAAGCAAGAGCTCACTTGTGCCTGACTCATGACTCGGTCAATCCTACCAAAACCATACGCTAATCACATTACCTCGTCTTTTTTCATCTATATAGCACCCTACCAGCTAACTACCGCACCTTTTTTTTTTTCTCTTTCTTCCCTCTTTCATCTTCTTTCCCACTGAAATGATTTAGTAGGTGTTGCCTTTACTTCCCTCCTTGCATCGTCCTTCCAACCTCATCTTGTCACACTCCTCCCCCACCTCCTCCTTCATATCTGATAGGCAATAACCCTCACGAGTTGGTCCTCTCCCCCTTACTGTAACAATGATGGACTCTTCTCGTGCTCGCGAACTCTCACGAGCTTGATTTCCACAAGCCGAGCCGAGCTAGGTGCAAGTCAACTCGCTTGCTCGGTTCTTTTTCACCCCTGATAGCGTGTAAATATCTAATTCAATAACATCGATTGAATTTCTTTAAAAAAATAAAACTATTGTGGTCATTCATTTTTTTTATCCAATAATGTACAATACTCTCACCATTGCAGGGCATGAGGATTGGTGCATATAAATCGTGTATGTTTTGTTTACGGTTTAGAAATTTTTACTCTCGGTGTGCTAATTTTCGTTTGCCTTAGAAACCAGGACTCTTGTCGTAAGTATATAACCCTTGCTAGCCTTCACCCTTGCTATATAGAGAGTGTTACTCGGCATAAAATAAGTTTAATCCTAGCTAGTTTATTTAACACGATGATTTAAAATTAATTACTAGAGCCAACCCAACATACGAGTGCGATTTGAATATGCATGTTTAGCATGTATCTTGTATATTTGTTTCTCGCTAGATTCATCCAAAGATTTGTTTCTCCGTTTAACTCTGCTTTATATAAATAACAACGTGGCGCATTGTGGTGAATATTTTTTTAATATTCACTAAATTTATAACTCATCATCTATCTCTAATATATTAGAATATATCTCTAATATATTAGATTAGCTTTAATAGTTATCTATTTAATCTTTTCAATATTGACCGTTAGATTTACATAATGGTATCCATATTGAACAATGTATATTTTTGTTTTTTAGATTAACATTAGAATTTCTACTATTTTTAATTAATGTGGGAATTTCTAGGATATTAGGATTATTCTGGTGGCTCCGTTTAACTCTGATTTATATAGATAGTAGATAGAAGTTCTTTCTGTTTAGGCTACATTAACATTTTAAAAAACTTTATCACGTTGCTGCCAAATATATACTACTTCCGAAATAGAGTTTTCTTTAGTATTTTATGATATTTTTGATAAAAAATTAATTTGCCGTCTATACATTATTTTGGTAACGTATTTGTTCAAAAAATACCAAAAAATCTAGATTGAAAGAATTACATCTTTTGCAACACTAACATTTTTTTTCAAAAAATTTAGAATTATTTAGATAGCTTAACCAAAAAAATACAGGTTTTTATAAATGGAAAAGAAAGAACAATCCCCAAAATATGGTGACACGTAGATATCAATGTTTAAGTGATGTCGATTATGTGATTTGGCACTTCCGCGGTGCCGTAAAAAATTGACCTTTGAGCTAAAAATACTTAATAATGACCAATCGGCAATGTAATAGTACGGAACGATGCATTTCACCATTGAGGATCAGGACGAGGGCCGCGGGTGATTTCTTCTGAAAATCCATCATTGCAATGCATGAGAAATGCTGCTAGCTCCATCAGTGATACCATCTATCGTATACTCGATGCCAAAGTACGTTTGATTGACCGGTACTACAAGGTCCTATCTTTCTCTCCCCTCTCTATCTCCCTCTTTTGGAGCTGTCACTATGCAGGACGTACGTCGTGGTGTTCTCCACAGCTTTCCATTTGAGAGACGAGGGGAGAGGGTCAGAGCGTGTGCGCGCGCTCGCGCGAGCTGCAGAGGATAGAAGATAGATCATAGATAGGCCCTGGGAGATGCCATCTCTGAGCGTCGCCACCCGACGCGTGGCACGCTGGCAAGCCTCAAGCGCACGGCCCCGGGCTCTGGGGCTGCGTGCAGGGCCCGAGGCACGTGCGATGCGTCCCATGTCACCATGCATGTGCGCGCGCGCGACGGGCCAGGAGGGTGTTGGCGCCCAGGTGGATCCCCACTTTGGCTCCCTACCTTTCCTTCTTCCATCTGATCCAGACCCTTCTCACTTTCTTTGCGGTAGGGAGGTGCGAGCGTGGCCCAAATTCATCTCGTGGTTTGTTCGAGTGGTCATGTTATCTGTACGTACATCATGCGTACATTGTGTAATGTCGATGAAAATAATCGCTGCTCACTAAACAAGGCCTAATTAGGGTGGAAAAGAACCACCCGTCACGTGAGCTATTAGGTTGCATGCACTAATTAGTTTACCAAAAATCGAAACTAATCCTTCCACATGGAGGTTCCTTAGGTCCTAGACATGAAATAGGAGTGGACGAGTTATTTAATTAGAATTAATTGGTAACGAGCAGGTGATTGCTTTAAAGGTTTTAAGCAGTCAAGTACTTTTTTTCAATTTGTTTACACTATTTTTTCACTTCTTTATTTCGTATTGAACAAATATTTGCATATATAGGTTGACAACAATTATTTTATATTTTCATTGATTGACCGATTTGTTCTTGATTTTGCTAAGAAATTTTATTTTGAACAGCCAACTGTTTTGTTCCCGTTTGTGTATACTATTTTTCTACTTAGTTTGATAGTGAAAATTTAGCTACTTCACCTTAGAGAAAAATTTATATGTATGTTTACATTATTTTTTTTATATTTTTGTACATTAATTGTTGTTAGAGGTAGAAACCTGAGTGGCGAGTTTTTAGGTTAACTGCATTCGAATATTTTGTTTAACCTCTATAACTTTCTGGTATGTATGTTCTTTTATTGTTTTCTATGATTATTAGTTGAGTGGGTGTTATAAATTTCAAAAGTAACCACTGCCATTAAATCGGTTTCATATTTGCATTGGTTAGGATTTCAACTCGTGGCCTCGAATTCTGATACCCAATTAAATTATCTGCACCGATTAATTTATTTAAAATTTTAGTTTTATATTAAAAAAAAGGGATTCGCTTGTTCAACATGAGCTGCTCACTGATTGCGATTTGCGTGCGATTCGACGTAGAACCGCCGTCCCTCACTCGCCCGCGTCCTTGTCGCCCACCACCGTTGCCACCTCCTGCGGATGCCGCGAATGTCTTGGGCCACGTCCAAATCCGTCACTCAATCAGAAGAAATACTAATCCACAGTTAATTAAAAGCTCAGTAAACTGAACACTGAGAATTTCAGCTGGAGATAGAGAAGCTTCACATCACATCACCCACAGGACAAATTACTTCGCTTTGATAGTATACGTTAACTACAACAAAGATAAAAGGCCGAATATAGGTAGCACGAATATAGGTAGCACACAAACATACGTCCTGTTTAGCTAGATAGCGGAAGCTTTTTTATTGTTCGATTACCACAGAGATATAACTGATTCATGTAAAATTCTGTTAGTTTACCATAATTTTTTTGAATTTCAAATGACCGCAGGTAAAAAAAAGAACAATATTGATGCATGCATGATAATGTTTGCTTAATACTGAGGCCTTCTATAGGTCACTAGACTAGGACAAAGAAGAAGGAAGTGGGACGAGAGGAAGAGAAGTCAAACGTATCTTTTTTTCCACCCAAAAACAGTGCACAAATCTTGTCGCATGGTCGAAGCCTCTAAAATAATATGGGCAAAAACATTGTAGTTTTCATATATGGAACTAAGGCCTTGTTATTTTCAGCGTTGAGTAAAGTTGAGTTTTGCTGTAGCATAAATTAAGAGTACTTAAAAAGTTGTCTAATAATTCTAAAAAATAATTAAAAAATAGTTTTACAATCTTGAGAAAAACTACTAAAAGACTCGAAAAGATTATTACAAATTATTACAACATGTAGACTACATAAAAATAACAAGATTTGTTACACTACCAGGGAAAAAGACTTCCCAAGCGGTTGATAAGTCCCCTACAAGCGGTTTTAAAACCGCTTGTAAGCAACCGCGACTGATACCTCGCGGAGCATCACAAGCGGTTCAGAGAACCGCGAACCGCTTGTAATAGAATGTAAAAAGGAAAATAAATATTGGGGGAGGTGGGATTTGAACGCCAACCCACCCACGTGCATTATCTAATAGAATGGGGGGAGCTTTCCTTTTATCTATTCGAAAAATGGGTCTCTAGAAGCGGTTGGGGCTATTAAACCGCTTGTAAAGCCAAGCATCCTAAGCGGTTCGTGTTCCCAACCGCTTGTAGAGGTATAGCAGCGGTTGGGGACATAAACCGCTTAGGATTTTAGGTCTTTAGAAGCGGATCGTGTCCCCAACCGCTTCTAGAGGTTATTTTCTGGCTTGAGACTGTTTTGAGACATTAAACCGCTTGTAGAAGTTTGATCCTTTTTTTTGAACCGCTTGAGAAAGTTTGTTCCTTAGCAGTGTTACAGTAAAACTTAAACTCAAGTTTAGCTGAAAAGAACGAGGCCTAGACCAGCTTGCCGCATGTATGGATCTTGGACGCAACAGTCGTTTGCATGGCACGTACGTGCCTAACCTCACGGTGCTTGTTTGTCTCCTATTTTTTCCCTCCAGTTCATCAACAGTGTGGAAATCTCCGAGGGACGCTTGCGCGGAACGAATCAAAATGATAAGCTAGCCGTAGCCAATAGGTGATTGGCGTGATCGATGCGCGTTCGTTTCCTAACCTCGTGGCCTTTTGGAGACAATTCCTGAGAGCTCTTTAAGTCGCTCGTCTGAAGCCGACTGATCGAGGAGACCTAATTTGTCCTTGCATTCCAACCAGCCAGTCTAGTTAGCTGGTCAGATCGATCAACCTGCACAGGCCCTCCAGGCTGCAGCATAAATAGCATTTGACCATGCACATAGATATATATCATATATATAGGGCTGCTAAACGTAACAGGGGTGGCTTGCTTTGGCTGGAACAGTAGGATGCCTGCGTAAACAGCATGCATGTCTTTTTTTTTTTTTAAAAAAAAATGAGTGTATGACTGCATGGGCAGGCAGGTAGCTAGGCATGAACATGCACGCGATTTTTTCAAAACCTGCAGCCACCGGTACGCATACGATCAGGTCGTCGACCCGCGCGGAAAAGCAACTGTTCAGACGAACTTTGCGAGGCGTACGTACGCGCGTGCACTCTAACTCGAGGAAAGCGAAGAGACAGAGACATGCCAACCGCAAGAAGTAAACTAGATAATTGGGGGAAAAAAACCCGACACAAATAAGAGAGAAGAGATCACAAGGAACCTCCACTCTCCTCCTCTCATCCATGCGATCTCGAACACGTTCTGTTCCGGTTCGGCGCCGGGTGAAATAATTAAAGGAGATGTTTCACATGCGTGCTACTGCTGCACGCCTGATTTCTCTTAGCCCCTGACCTGTCCACAAGTACTCCACATGTACAATTAGTAGTATATATATGCTTTATGCAATGCATAAGCGTGTGTTAATTATAGTACACTTGGAAATGGACGTGCCGCATTGTTTTCCCCCCGGAAAGGCACGGCTCGAGCATGCATGCATGCAGTTGACGTCAAGCCGGTTGGAATTGCCCGGCGTGCTGGACGGGAGTGGATCGATCGTCGGTGTCTCCCGGACCCCGGAACCCGACAAGCCCATGCGGTTCCGATCGATGGTAACTTGTGCGCCCCAAACTCTCTCGGCTCAGCTGATGGAGCTAGCTAGCTAGCCGCACCTGCGCTGCACTCCCTTACCCATGCATCATGCACACACATGCGTGAAGAGACAATGTGTACGTGCTACACTGCTACGTAGGTGCAGTTGCTAGCTACGACGAGCAAGGACGAGCAGCTGGAATTGGATGATGAAGCTTCAGACTTTCTCTGCGCGCGGCAGGCTGCAAGCAGGCTTGCATACTTGTCAAGTACGTACTACGTATACCATGGTGGCCATCGGCATCGGCAGAAAGTGAGAAGTGCAGGGAATTCACTGGTTTTCGCCACAAAAATCGATCTCCACCGGCGGCCGGCACGGCCAGTGCGTGCGTCCCTGTCGCCAAAAGTCGGCACTGTGTGTGTTGTTGTTAACCGGGCCGGGAGTGTGAGCGAGCTAGCGAGCTAGTGAGCACGGCAGCTGGGCGAGCTCCATGGCTTTACAGATACCAACTCCCGTTTCCTTTTCGATTATCCAGAACTAGCACGACTAGCTAGCCAACCAAAGTTAGCTTACAGTGTGACACGCAGTCACACACACGCCGTGGTCGTCGTTGTGTGGCTCGCTTTCTGGCAGCTCCACACACCAAGATTTATCAAGCCCCAAACTCCTATCTAAAGTAGTACTGCTAGTGCTAGTACAGAACACACGGCTGCCTCTCCTCACTCCTCACTGATCTCCCTCTATAAATTGCCCCGGCCAAGCTCCGAGCTCACGGACTCGAACACTACTGCAGGTCACTGAAGAACACAGCACGCTACCTAGCATAGCGCCTCTCTCGAAATATCCAAGCTCCAAAGACCAAAGCATCGATCAAATATTTAAGCATTGCTACTATAACCTATACACACGCACACCCGTTGTTCTTGTTTCTGCTCTTGGCTTTACTTGAAAGATGAGCCACGGTGAGGGGGAGAACATGGTGTTCCCGTCCTTCTCTTTCCCGGAGGCCGCCACCTCCGGATCCGGCTGCGGTGAGTTCGCCGACGCATTACATAGCTCTGATGTGTGTAGCTAGCTGCCGTGTTGATTGGTGGTTTAGTGGAAGGGATTAAGGAGCTAATTAACGTCAATGTGTTGGTTGATGCTTCTTGCGATACAGGCGGCGAGCAGATCAAGAAGACACGGCAGCGGCGGCGGCGGAAGGCGAGGCCGGCGGCGGAAGGCGAGAGCGCAGGAGACGAGCAGTCGAAGAAGCGGCGGCTGAGCGACGAGCAGGCTCGGTTCCTGGAGATGAGCTTCAAGAAGGAGCGCAAGCTGGAGACTCCCCGCAAGGTGCAGCTCGCCGCGGAGCTGGGCCTTGACGCCAAGCAGGTCGCCGTGTGGTTCCAGAACCGCCGCGCGCGGCACAAGAGCAAGCTCATGGAAGAGGAGTTCGCCAAGCTCCGCGCCGCCCACGACGCCGTCGTCCTCCAGAACTGCCACCTCGAGACCGAGGTAGGCGGCGCACACGCCCATGGCGGTGCTAGCTCTCCGTCTCATCTCATGGCTCATGCTGCATGCAGATGCAGTACATATTCGAATTCTTGCTCAACCAACGCGTGCACACACGCAGCTTCTGAGGGTGAAGGACAGGCTGGCGGAGGTGGAAGAGGAGAAGTGCAAGCTCATGGCTGCGGCTGCGGCTGCGGCGGCGACGGCGACCGGCGTCAGCAGCCCAAGCTCGTCGTTCTCGACGGTGACGCACCACCCGGCGCTAGTGGGACAGTTCGCCGTCGACGAGGAGGCCGACCTCACCTACATAAGCGAGTACGCTTACAACAACTACATGCTGGACCTGGCGGCCGGCGGCGGCTACCTCGGAGTAGGCGGAGTCTACGACCAGTTCAATTGAGATGCAGGGTTGATCACTAGCTATTTTCGTCTCAAGTAATCAATTGCAGGGTACGTACTTGGTAGCATCGAGTCACTGCTCACTAGAACCACTTAATCGACTCCCTAAGAATCTACTAGCAGCGGCCGTCAAATTAATCCATGTAGATTATGAGTTGATAATCTTTGTAAGTACGCCTAGATTATCAGGTGGGTGGTCATCACGGGCTGAGCTGATGGTGTAGTCGTGTAGTGTAATATATTGGCCTATTGGGGGTAGTCACGATCACAACTCACAAGTTGTCTGTACATCGTTTTGGTGCCTTCTGTCTTCACTCCCATCTAACTTCAGATCTCTCTCTCTCTCTCTCTCTCTCTCTCTCTCAATTTTGATTGTGAATTGTGATGTGGCCTTGGCCCATTGAGCTGGGCTTGGTCTGAATTATGGGCTTTCACCATGCAGCCTTCCACGATCATCGGCTGTTCTGTGGCTGAGCACTAGCGCCGGTGGTGAGAGCTTGAGTGGCTAGCACTTGCTTGCAGCGACGCACAACGGCAGAAGCAAGTGACGGCCGTGCACACAGGTCTCTGATCGAGCTGCGCGAGGCATGACAGCGGCGACCTACGGCTCGACGTGCGTGCGTGCGTGCGGCGATGTGCCGTGTGGAAAAGCCAGGAGCATTATCCCCCACTGCTAATGATTGCAGCAGGGAAGCCATCGGTTACGTTAAGCCTTTCCCCCCCTGTGGAGATAAGCCAGTCCTATCGAGAACGAGATGACGACTTGATCAAAAGCGTGCTTTGTGCCTGTGTTTCTCCCCCATCGATCGCCTTACTTTTCTTGACGAAGCGAACCACGACCTAATCAATCATCCACCGCGCGCGACAGTGACCTCCGACTTCGCCGCACGAACAAACAGACAAACGACCGCGCGCAAAGACAAACGACCGCACGCAAAGCACAGGAGCCGTCGGTTCTTTGCCCTGTTTCCGATGGCCACGGCTGCACGGTTGAAATGCTATACTTTGAAGAGCCTCCTCAATGGTGTATCAAAAAAAAAAACGACGTTGTTTAGGTCAGCTTCATGAAAGCCTTCTGCCATAATGGCAATGTGATGTCTAGCACTGAATATCATGGCCTCCTGTCTATGCTAAAGTGATTACATGTTAGTGTTAGGCATCACTTTGTCGTCCGAATGGTGGAGAACGTGAGTCCTCGTGAAAATCGTTGAATTAAATTGTTCGAGAATATGGTTTGATCGCGTTCTCTATTTGTAATGGACGACAGGGTGATGTATAGCACTAACATGTGATCACTCTAGTACTAAAATGAGGCCCATGACATGTCAATGCTAGACGTCACTATGCCATAATGGCAGATGATCCACCGGAGTATGTATTGACCGGTGGCTATCTACTCGAGCGGTAGCCACGGTGACCAGATTCTGTGTGGTGCAGACGTCTCCTCCCTAGTACGCCACGCCCCCCATTGCCCCTCCTCCTAGATCAGGATCTCCAGTTCAAGGCTTTTGAGGCATGGCAGTTTCGTTGGGCAATGGTCGAGTGGCGTGGCTTCGTTGGTTTCGTTGGCGTGACGGCGGACCGATGCATGCAAGTCTAACCTTTAGGCCCCTTGGTCGCCGCTCCTCGACGGCAATAGCCTTGTTGTTTACCTCTCCTAGGGTCTGCTATGTGCTGCTGATCATCTTCTTCGTTTGCTATGTGTCTAGCTCCTCCCCACCCTCCACCCTCGTTGTGGAGCTAGGCGGCATAGGACCGACTGGGTGTTTAGTGTTCGAGGCGTCTGGTTGGGTTGCTGCAGTGGCATAGTGCTGTGGTTTTGCTCTTCATGTTGACAGTCCTTTGTATCCTTCCTTTAGTTCAACATCAGCGGAGGATGCATCGGGCAAAACCGTGCCCGACTTGCTTGGGCGGATGATGGCGATGTTGTTTTGGCGTTGTTCCTTCCTTGGAGGCATCACTGCGGATGTTCCTTCCTAATTGTTCGGTGAAAATCCAGGTTGGATGGTCATAACAACAACGTCGATTGTTGACTATCGCTACTTTACTAGAGGCATCGCCGAGGTCTATTCTGCACTAGTGGAAGGTCACCAAATAGACGATCTTCTTGAAAGCTGCTTCGAAGCGCTGGCGCATCGTTGTGCACGGAGGTTATCGATGGTTGTAGGTGGTCTTGTGTGGCCGGGAGTGCTGGCGTAAGCTAGTTGTTGTAGGTTGTGGTCTTGCAGTTTCGGTGAAGTGATTAGTTTTTCTTCGTGGTGGCAGCGCTGCTGCATTTTATGCCTTGGTGAATGGTGCTATTTACCAAGGTGTTTTTTCTTTATTGGGCATTTTGTTGTACCCAAATTTTTTTTCCACCTTTCAATGAAATCTTAGACTGTTAGTCTAATTTTTGAAATAGACAGAGAGATTCTGAATAGGAAGAAATGAAGCTGTTTGGTTTGGCTTCGTGAAAGTTGCTGAAATTACATGAATTCTATTAAACAATATATATATATATATATATATATATATATATATATATATATATATATATATATATAGAGAGAGAGAGAGAGAGAGATTTGCTAGCGTGAACTTGAGTGTACGGATCCCTCCGTGAACTTCGACGGGTTTTTAAAATTTGAGAACTTTAGTGATCGATCCAAACCATTGATCTTATTCGTCATGTCAAAACGTAGCCACCAACCAAGTTTCGTATTTTTTCAATTTTTTTTGCTATTTGTTTTCTAATTTTGAAAATCAACTTTTTTGGATTTTCAAAATTAGAAATCAAATAGCAAAAAAAATTTTAAAAATACGAAACTTGGTTGGTGGCTACCTTATGACATGACTAACAAGATCAACGGTTTGGATCGATCACTAAAGTTCTCAAATTTAAAACCCATCAAAGTTCAAGGCTCAACACTGAGTCATACTCTAAGAAATCTCTCTCTCTCTCTATATATATATATATATATATATATATATATATATATATATATATATATATATATATATAATATATATATTATATGGTGTTTCATGTATTTAATGCGGTGTTTCATGTGCATTTCATGTGTTGCGTTTTATAAACATTCCACATGGCGTTTTATAAGATATTTTATGTGTTTTATATGGTGTTACACGTGAAACATCTATATACCGTTCTGTCCGCAGTAGCCTCCTGAAGTTAAGCCGTTCTAGATGAAACATCTATATACCGTTCTGTCCGCAGTAGCCTCCTGAAGTTAAGCCGTTCTAGATGGTTTTAAGACTAGTCTCACGCATGCGCGACCATTTCTCTCTCTCGGACGCCGCTGTCCTTGGCACCATGAGCCGTCGCGATCGCTCGCTTTATGGCGTGCCCAGGTGCAGTGGCGTACTCATGGGTGATGTGGGGGAGAGGCACAAGAACATGGAGCACCAATCCAGGGGGACCTTGAGCTCTGCTTTGCTTACTCCCGGAGGCATAGGCATAGGAGCATTCTTATCCAATATTCCTCCCTCCTGGAGCTGGAGATGTACTATGGGATTGGAACAGGGCATGGGGGAATTTTATCCCTGAAACTGTCCACTCCCAGGTGGGCCAGGCCCCGCAGAATTATGCACTTGCATAAATGATTGAGATGCAGGTCCAGAAGAGTGGCCAGTGAGTTGCTGCTGAACTGTGAGCTTCTAAAACAGCTGACTACTCTGCAGAAACCATATTTAGCAGCAAGCACGGCCATAGGGGAGGAAGATAACAAAAGGCTAAAGAATAGTGGATCAATATACAAATCCATTCTGATCTGTCTGTCAATGGTACAGAGGTGGGTAGAATTGAGTCGAATTCATTCACCTCAGTGAGATCTTTCCGAGGCGAGGCGATGCGATTCAGGCATGTTGCATGGGGGATTACAAGATACAACACAACAGCAAGCATTAGATTGATACCGAGCAAAAAGAAGTAACTGACAGCTGCGGCAGCACGCTAGTGCCCTCCAGATGCGCCACTGCCCAAGTTAGCCTAACTTGGTATCAAAAGTTACACGGGGGCAGGCTACCTGCTTCTGAGCGATCCTGTGCTGGATTTCCTTGACGAACAACTTGGAAGGCGCTCTTTCGCAGGTGATGGCGGGAAAGGGGAAGATGCGGGGAGCTGTTTCTGACTTGAGATGGAAGAGAAACAGCTCAATGGATTCCTCAGCCGCCTTCTCTCAGAATCTTCAGGTTGGCTGTTCGGATCATGGCCAACTGGGGAGATCTTAAGTGATTCTGGAAGGAGGCAGTTGCAGATAGCGCCTACAGAAGAAAGACACAAATTAATTCCCTGTTCATAACAAGAGAACACCAGAAAATGCTAATGACAATAACTTTAATGTAACTATAGAAGAATCTTATTTCCTTTAGGACGTGCCCAGCAATTAAATGCATGGACCGTGCTCAAACAACAAGGTTAAATTTTCATTGTTTGTTGGGCCCGGTGCTGAATGCAATGACCTGTTAAATACTTTTATGTAAAAGTCCTCCTTACAGGTCAAAACAGAGACTTCATCACACTCCCAAAGTCTGCCCCCACTTTAGGTGCACAATTACTGGTTATCTTTTTTTGGGAAAAATGGCTTATCCATAAAGGATCCAACTCACGTTGCGTAAAGCTTAAAGAGTTGTGCTAGTAAATGATGTGATAACAAAAGGCGCTTTCACTTTACACAGAAATCAATAATTCACAATTGGGTAAAAACACGCCTAGAAACTAAAGTGGAAATAATAATTAAGAGGAAAGAGTGTCAGGTGCGCTATTACAGGTTAATATTTTTTTCTGGGGGAAATGGCTTCATTATCCATCAAGGATACAAGTCACATTGCCCCCGCATAAAGATTGAAGGATGGCACTACCAGATGATGTGATCGCAAAAGTATTTGCTTTACAGAATGGTCAATATAGTATACATATTCACATGCTTGGGTAAACTGCATTTTTAGAAACTAAAGTGGAAGTGATAATTTGTGAGCAAAACTGATGGGAGATAACTATTAAACTGCTTAATGTGTTCTGACTACGTGCATTTAGTTGGACTAAAATTGTCACAGTTGCATTTGATACATAGAACTGTTGAACAACTAATTATAAGCATTAGTTTTTAAATAAAGGTGTGGTACCTATCCTGGCAAGCCGATTCACCCATTTTGGAATTTTGCTGCCAGTCAATTTGTAACACATATCCTTGCAAAAGTGGTTGCAGTTCTTCATAATAAGGTGGTAAGTATCTCCATTGTAGTTCACTGACTGTAGCTCCATGAACTGCCTTACTTGGATGGGATCTAAGCATGTTGTACCAAGAAATATTGATTTCCTGAATCTGAAACCAGGGCACTGACGAGGCTCTACCTCAAATACCCCGCTTGTGGGATAGTCATGTGCACCAAATGCATATTCAACGCCATGAACTGCAGATGAAAAAGGCAACCAGAATACAGTGTCATTGGAGAATCAGTTCTGAAATCTTATTCCTATAAAATTGTCCAATCAAATTTGCATGAAGCAAACAAAACAAGAGGTCGGTTTTTCTTTGTTTTGCGGGACCCAAATATTAGTCTCACTCAATGCTTGTTGTGCCTTATCGCAAGCAGATGCTATTGGAGTTAGGTGATTACATTTTTTGTAAAAGCCAGTGGAAACCTTACAAGTTCTCCAGCAATTATACTCCCCAAAACAAATTACGGTATCTATGGATATATACAGATGTAAGTTGAAACTCACATAAAACTTTGGGTGGGGATGGGGGGGTCCCAATGGACTGTTGTGGCAGATTACTAATGAAATTAATGAAGACTCGGTAAAACTAGTCATTGGATAGTTGATGACCATGCAGTTCTTTTAAATTTCCCTTACCACCACCCTTCTTACCTCCTCTCTACCTACATAAATAACCAGCCACTACTCAACCTCATACATGCAGCCAGCACTGTCATAATGCTCCTCTTCCTAGATACAGGAAGACAAAGCAGATTGGTTGCATAAAACTGGTGATCTACCTGCCACCCTCTCAGCCTCATCTTGTAGTTCTCATCTTCTAGTATTGAGAAAATTTACATATGCCACTCTTGGGAGTGGGTTTAATCCAAGGTTATTAAGTCGGTAAGTCGAGTCGAGTCGAGAAGGGACCGACTTACCGACTAGTCGACTAGTCGTCGACTTGCCAATAAATAAATATACATTTACAGGGCTGTATGTGTACATCTTCATATATATAAAACGTAGCTAATGTTCACAAACAACCTTCATAAACATCACAAACAAGCAACAACAGCTCCTAGCTAGTTCCAAAGTTCCAAACTTAGTCACATGAATAATAATTAAACATAAAGAAGCAAAAGACACTCATAAGTCATATGTCATAAGTCAAGTCGCCCGCTTAGTCGACTCAAGTCGACGGCTAGTCGACTCTGGTCAACAAGTCGATGGCAAGTTGCCCGACTTGCTCACTAAGTCGAGTCGCCAGCGTGATTCGTCTGCTTCGGACCGACTGGATGACTAGTTGTCGATTAGTCGCCGACTAGTCGACGACTTGAATCACTTTGCGAGGTTGATGGTGGATTTTTAAAGTTTTCTATTTCAAAAGTGGCAAAATGATGAAATCCACTCTAAAGAGTGGCATAATGTCAATTTTCTAGCTAGTATGCTGTTGACATGGAAGCTTTCCTTCACCAAATGCTCATAGACTAATCATGTCCTAATAACACTAGTCTCAACTCTATACAGTATAGAGTTGAGCCTAGTGTTATTAGGACATGATTAGTCTATTGACATGCCTTCACATGTATTAATGCTATATAGTTTCCAGAATACTATTAACCTGTCCTAATAACACTGGTCCCAGGTAAAGTCCTTTACCTCATGTCTCTGAGATGCCCCCATGATTCCATAAAACTTTGTAGAAGTATTGATTTCATATTTCTAACCTAGCATTTGGTCAAAGACGTTTGATGTGCAAAAGTCTACGCCATTACAAATAGAATCCATCAACATCAAGATACCAGACCTAGCCAACGGGCCAGCCCGGTTCGGTTCGGGCCCGGTTGGTTCAGCTACTATACGAACCGGGCCAACTGGCCGGGGTCTTGGCCCAGGTTCGGTTCGCACAGTGAACCGAACCGAACTAGGCTGGTCCGGTTTTTTATTCGTCGGCTTATTTTATTAAATAATATTAAAAAATTAAGAAAAACCATTATATTTCACAAATATACATTATAAATTAAATAAAATATATACAGAAAAACATATATTGAATTAAATAAATATACAACAATAGCGAACAGAACCGGGCCGAACCGAACTGAACCGGGCAGCTACTATACGAACCGAACTAGGCCGGCCGACGGGCCGAGGTGCCGGCCCATTTGGCCAGCACTACAAGCATGGTTGTTAAGGCGTTGCTTAATCGGTAAAGAGGTTTTGCCTGGACGCCTCGTCGGACGCCTTAGAAATCTAGCCTATGGCGTCCTTAAGGCGTCCAAGGCGTTGGGTATGGCGTCTAGGGCGTCCTCTTGGGCGCCATGAGGGGTAAGGCTGGCGCCTACATGGGGTGGGGTAGGGGAAATACATACCCTAGTTGTCGTGGCCGCAAAGAAACGAGGAGTGGAGAGCTTCCGCCGCCGCCACCACCGTCTGCCGCCGCTTGCGCCGTCCGCCGTCGCCGCCGCCGCCCGCCGCTTGCACGCACGCCAATAACAGGTTTGTCTCCGCTTTCCTTCCTACCATGATCGCCGCTTCCTTCCTCTCGTCAATCCGTGGGCAAGCGGCGGGCGTGAACCGGCGGAAGCGGGTCGGGCGGAGCGGGCGAAGTTCGGCGGCTGGGAGGCGGCGATGGCGATGCGTGGGCGGCGGCGGCGGCGGTGGGGGGGCTGGAGGGAGGACTGGAGGCTAGGGTTGTGCTAGTGCCTGGTGGAGTGGTGGTCAGTTGGTCTTGTGGTTGGGCCTTAGGCCAGTTGGGCCGTTGCCTGTTGGTCAGGTGGGCCTCAAACTATGTTATGTTACGAAGTATATATTAGAACATGGTGTGAAAACTTTCCTATTTTGTGGTAATTTATTACTTTTATTCGCCATACTTATGCGTCTATGGCATCGCCTCGCCGCGCGCCTTAAGCGCTTAAAAGGTAAAAGGTCCGGGCGACCGCCGCACGCCTTAAGCGCCGTAACAACTATGACTACAAGATACATGAATATGATTGTTTGACCCAATTTATTATATTTGTAATAGTAGAGCCAACATGGAGCTCCAATCTCATATTATAAATTAGATGCTATACATGAATGTAGCAGTATGAGCTAATTACACCAGTGACGTGATGCAGGATATGACAAAAATCTATACTAGATGAAGGTTCAAAGCATTGCATGTTGAATTGCTATTGGTTGTGATGGGAGAGATGCATGTGGTTAGATCACCACTGAAGAAATCCTAATAGCCAGAAGCATAATTCAATACCTAGAAATGCACTACGCAGACAGGGATCAATTAATGTAAATGTTTTTTTTTCTCTTAATGCATGCTCAGGGGTAAGCAGCAACTTGATAGGAGACAGCATCAAGTGTAGCTTACTGACGATTTACAGTTGGCTTTGACGTGCCATACAACTTGGAACGTTCTTTAACAGTTCAGGAGAAATAACCAGTAAATCCAAATACTAGATAGCATCAGCACAGGTCAACTAGTTACTCTAAAATCCAAGCCGAAATGAAGAAAGTGCAGAAAATTAACCAGCATGCAAATTGTACGTTAACTAATGAAAAGGCATATGGCAGAGAGAATAACCTTCAATTCCTGAGTGAAATATACCAAGGCCTGCCCAATATATATAGCCATTCATGGGTGTCAAATCATACACATTGAGATAAACCGGAGTATCATCCGGCGATTGACTGGCCGCCTGAACCTTGGGAAACAAAAAGAAACGCATGGCGGATTTCCTGCTCAACTGCAGAGGCATGAGAGACTTCCATCCAGGCCGTTTTGTCCTTAACTTCATATTCCTTCAAATAATCATGAGACATATCAGCATATGGAGGAAGTAGTTCACACAGCAACTAGAATTGATCACACCCACTTTCTCTAAAATATTTTACGTCAAGTAATTTAACAACGTTCACTACACATAATTAGCAACTAGGGATAAAAAACCTACAAAAAAGGTAGCGAATGATTCATTTTGAATAAGCTAACTCCAATTTAAATAGACTTGTAAAAGAAATAAAGGCCACTTAAAAGAATTATTCCTCATCCAAATGCTACCAACGTACTTAAAACAATTGCACCTTCCAAAAGGCAAAAACAATGGAAGCAAACTACTTTGTGATGCTTTCTCCAAGTCAGGTATAAGTTGGCTTGTTGACTAAAGTGAGTGCGACTTTGGTGCATAAATCATGTATATATGTAAAACTCCGAAATACATGAAAAATGCTAAGAGTTCTTCAGTAATTTTCCCAGAGAATATAATTGAGTAGCTCTCTACTTGGGCATTGCGCATGTACTGTTTCAGTATGTGCAAGCTTCAGGTCAGATGGAAGGATGGATCCTACTAATAATGACAAGTAAGCCAACACTGCAGTTGCCACTCCAATGTCAAACATTGCAGCTAAGTCTTACCGTGCTCTTAGTTAAGTTTAAGCTCTCTCAGTCTCTCTAACTTGTGCTTCTACAATTCTACCAGTAGCTAGTTAGAGCCAAAGCAGCCATACTACTATGAAGCTCCAATGTAAGAATTTACAGATTATACGAGGCAGCTGACAGATTGGATCTGTTTTTCACTCTATCACCTAGTGTCCACGACATATCTCTACACTCTTGTTAAAGATTGGCTCTTTAGAATTTTCTTGGGGACAATGCAGCATAATTCTCCAGTCTTACTTGAAGCAATTACTTCTGAGCAGTGAGCAGCAGGCACCCACGAGATAAGAAAATTGCAATATTCTCAACAACAATGCAACCAACCAGGCAGGTACTATCTTTGGCTTTCATGTACCAACCAACTAGGAACTCAGCCTCGCAGACAACAGTGCCATAATACATTACCTAAACTCCAACAACTGTTTTAGTACAAGTAAACAAGCTGCAGTATTGCAACGAAAGCAACGTTTGGCACTACCAAACAGAACGGAACCCCCAAAATAATTCCACGGCGCTACTCTATCCAAGTGGGGGAAATCTACGATGTTGACATGGATAACCAACCAGCCCGTAACTCCCCCCTGGTCGCTCGGGGGATGGGCTCGTTCTACAGAATCAAGAACCGAGCAACCCAAGAACAAGAAGAAAACGGGCCAAGAAACGAGCCGCAAGAGAGCCCCGGAGCTGCAGATCCACACAAAGATCTCGCCGCACCGGAGCCGGCCAAGAAAGCAGCGACTTACCGCGGGAACGGAGGCCGGAGGGCGACGAGGGAGGCCAATGGCGAGGCGAGGCGGCACAGCACGCGGCGAGGCGCGCGAGGGGGAGGGGGAGCTGGAGAGGGGGAGGGAATCCGAGGAGGAAGAGGAGGAGCAATTCTTGGAGGCGCAGTTGGGGGGGTGGTGGAGTGGTGCTGCTGTTGGTTGGTTCCGGGGAAGGGGAGGGGGACTCGTGATGGCTGGGGAAAGCACCGAGGAACAGGGGGCCCTCCCGTTGGCGTTGGGGGTTGTTTTTGTAATTTGGAAGGAACGCCTTGTCTTCTTTATTTCAACTTTTCACCTTCCTTTCTTTGAAAGCTCTGCCTTCTATTCGTACATTAATGCGGGCGTGTAGTGGCTAGCGAGAGAGAGGACAGACAGACAGCCTCCATGGAGAGCTGTGCTTGGGCGGGTTTCAGGGGAGGAAATCGTCAGAATCCCTCTCTTTCGAGAGCTTTTAGCACATGAATTTCGTGGATTCGTGGAAATTTTAAAACAGGTTTTTTTTAAATGGGAAAACTTGTGTACCCACCTGATCGGTAACTTTATGTTTGGAGTTGCTTAACCTTAATTTAATTTTAAATGTTTGTACTACTGCTGCTGCTGCTGCTACTATATAATTAAAACAGATCCAATGAATTCACGACGCTAATCCAAAATCATTGAATTTTTATGTTAATAAAAAAATTAGAAATTTTAATCAAAGAAAAATCTACGCCATCAATTACAGTGGAGTCAAATTATAATGGTGCAATTTTAATAAGATAATGGATAATAATCATGGGTACATATCTACATATTTTAACTTTGAGATTTCCAGGTTAATAAAAAAATACTAGAAATTCTCGAGTTAACCAAAAAAAGAAAAGATATATACCGTCGATCACGATGGAATCAAATCATAACGGTGAGAATTTAACAAGATTATGGATATATATTAACAAGATAATAATATGAATTCCACTCTATCTCAACAATACTATCTCTACTTCCCAATCCGTTTCGGCAGCTATTGGAATCACTAAAGATCTGGATAGCCTCGATGATCCAGCTATAGATAAAAATACCTATCTAGCTCACCCTTAATTTTCAGATATACATACGATATACTATAATCCATAGCAACTAACAAACCTAATTAAACTAATTAATTTCTACATTACGATTTACTATAATCCATAGCAACTAGCAAGCCTAATTAAATTAATTAATTTCTACATTCCTTTATTAAAAATAATTAATTTCTACAGCTACGTATGGTCTATAGGATTCGGACTCTTTATTTCCATGTGATCTTTCACGCGGTCTCGGTCAGTCGGGACTCTCTAATTTGAAATTAGAGGAAAGAAAAGAGCAAGCCGTCTCACATATTGCTGCTTGAACCGAGAAGAGTATCCGAGAAATTTGACGAATACTGCTGTCTGCTGCATACGTATTGCATGAACGTATGCCTACTAACTAGCCACGAATCTACGACAGTGGCGATCCATCGCGCAGATCGTCTTTAGTTATTTTTATGAATATGAACTTCTTTGCATATGGGCATGTCCAGGGGCGTCTCTACATGACGATGACGGTCAAACAATCTTGACACCCTTCCAACCGTCACCAATAATTTTTTTTTATTGCAATCAACTTATCTATCCGTGAATCTGTCTACCTATGCCTATTATACTAGCTATAAGTGTCCTCAATTTGTACGAATTATAATAATATCAAATAGCATCTACAAAAAAAGTAATGTTTAAATACTAAAATAGCAAAAAAAAAATCACATAAATCAAGAATAAAATGAAAGATTTGCACCGACCGCTGTGGGCTTGAATTATAACGGATTAAATTAAAATAATAAATAGAAATAATAGAAATATGAGTTCATGCCAGATTTTATAAAAGAGTCCATGTCGGTTACAACAAAACAGAGGTAACAAAAATTCAAAATTCAAAATAATAGAAATAAGAGTCCGTGTGAGATAAAAAGAAAGAGTTCATGCTGAATTTTTTTAAAAAAATAGAGTCCATATTGGTTACAATAAAAGAAGGATAATAGAAATTTGAAATAAAGAAATAGAAATGATAGTCCGTGCGAGATAAAAAGGAAGAGCTCATATCGCCTAGTGGCTTTAATAAAACACAAATCTAGCCACACAAATGCGTGGGACATTCCGCTCACGGTTATATTAAAGCATAGCGAAGCGGAGCCACCACATTAATTCTAAAATGGAATAATATAAAATCTCACATTAATCGGAGAGAAAAAGAAAGATTACACCATCGATGATTGTGGGTTCAAAATATAATAACTTAGAATAAAAGGTACAATGATAAAATAAAAACAATTTAAAATAGATTATATTAAATACGAGGTTAGAAAAGAGGATAAGACTTGAGATCGGACGTCAGACCGATCGGACACGCGCTCGACCTCCAACCACACAAATATCTCGCATTCTCTCTCTCTCTCTCTCTCTCTCTCTCTCTCTCTCTCTCTCTCTCCCCCACATGTATTTTGCATAGTAATTGCCAAATGCTTGTATCGCATTCTACTATCTTTGCATCTTTGCTGTGCACAACGCTTCTTGTTGTTGCAAATCTCGCCTCTCTATCTCCTCTCTCTCACATTTGTCGCTGCTGCTTTTTCACCCTCCCTTTCTCTCTCTCTCTCTCTCTCTCTCTACATGCTCTTATCCTCCTCCTCTTGCCCACCTCCTACCCAACGAACTAGAGGCTAGATCCGGTGAGCACGACGGGAAGAGGAGGTGAAGAGGTGTAAGGATCCTAGGCCGAGAGGGGGGGTGAATCGGCACTTTTCAAATTTTACTTCTCTCGATTCGTTTGATTTACTTAGTCAAATTAAGATCCCAAGCTATCGATTGACCTAGAGTCTAGTTCCGGAAGTGATCACAATAATGCACAAGCGACTACTAGGAGGCTCGATGGCACTCACATGCAAGCGATCAAGACAATATGCGTAATTAAACAAGTGAGATGAGGAGGCATAAACCGAGGTGTTTACAAGTTCGGTGCTCAACACATGAGCACCTCGTCTCCGTTGAGAAACTTCTCACACAGAAGTCGGGACTCTCTCGTCCCTAGCCCTCAATCCACTCATGGTAGCTCTTCACCAACACATGGTGGGCGAGCTCCAAGCCTTCACACAGAGGCGAGTTCTCTCTGGCGAGAGCACTCACACCCACCAAGCACCGACACACGGCACCGACCACCGACACACGGTGGGTTTCGTCTCAACACATGAGACACCCCCAACACATGGAGAATTTGGCTCCGACACACGGAAACCGTGGCACCCCCGACACACGGAGATGGCCGCCGACACACGGCGGACTTGTGCCTCCAACGGATGGAGCGGATGTAGTCGTACGGTTGACGAAGCCCGTGGCGTGTGGCGATCTCTCCGTGGGCGAAGTCCCAAGAGCACAAGATCAAGATCGTCTCTCACCACTACCCCTTCTCTCCCATGAAAACTAGGGCAAAAACACCATGGGAGATGGGGAAACCTTGGAGATGATGGGAGGAGGTAGGGATCACCTTCTTCTTCTCCTTCCTCTCTTCTTCTCCTCTCAATCTCTCAAGCACATTGAACCCTAGGTGGAGGTGGGTGCCATGGGAGGAGCTCTCATGGGTGGCTAAGGCAAGGGGTGGTCGCTAATGATGGCTCTCTCCATTTTCTCCCGTACACCAAGCCTCTATTTATAGGCCCAAGGCGAAACCCTAGAAATGGGCGGCTCAGATTAAATCGCGAGTTTCAGATCACTCGGTCGGACGCCGTCCGGCAGTGGATCTTCACGATTTAGCTTGCCGACGTTGTCCGTGGTTTACCGGATCGTCCGGCGAAGCTACAGCAGCGTGAACAGGCGCCCGCCAGTGTTCGGTTTCGGTTTAGCCGTCATCAGACGCGTCCGATAAACTTCTCGAGACGCGTCCGGCGGTGAGGGTGGCCCGTCGTCGGACGCTTACGAGCCGTCAAAAAAGATCCTCGCGCTCAAATTTCTTCTTCACCGGACGCCGTCCGGTCTCGATCGAACGCCGTCCGAGCGAGGGCTCTATCGTTGGGACTTAGCCAAATTTCGAGCTCACTCGTTGGTAATCCTCGCTGTCGGACCCCGTCCGAAGACAGTCGGACGTCGTCCGACAGAGACGTTGTATTGGGGACTTAGCCAGATTTTGGCTTGTGCTCACCGGACGCCGTCCGATGGCGATCAGACGCCGTCCGGTGGGGCTGAAATTTTTCCCACTCGAGTTTTGGCTATACCGACTTTGTCCGACGTCACACCTAGGGTTGTTGGCCTATCTTGTCGACTTGTGTAATCGGCGGGAATATTTGGAATAGGCTTAGGCGGGAACCCATATGAGTTAGGCGCTAAGAAACCCGAATCTTGACAGCTATCCCACTCAGGAACTCTCTCGAACCCTGGACACCTGGCATCTCTAGAACCCGCTCGAACTCACTCAGATGAACTGGAACTTGTGCTCAGTGGGACCTACAACCAGAGAGGTGATCTTGCAGACATCAATGGGCCAGATGGGCCAGAAGCAGACACGCACACAAGGAAAATAGAAGAACTAGAAAATAACATCCTTAGCCTTAATGCGATCCGTCGAGGCCCAGTTGGCATCAATTACCAAAACATTAAGCCCAAGAGAGGCTTGATCTTACAATCTCCCCCTTTTTGGTAATTGATGACAACACCTGCAAATCCAACATGACCAGGCAAACAAAATACAATCTCTGGTGCAATGGGTTAGTTCAGAAACATTGCACGCCACTCAACACATACAAGATACTAGGCCAATTAATAGAGTGTAAATTCATCACATTTCATGGAGCAAAGCATCTTCATCCAAATCTCTATCCTAGGAGCAAAGCATCTCCTAAACCTACCACTTGTAACCAAAATCAATTCAATTCTCCCCAAGCATCCAAAACATGTACATGGATTTGCTATTATTTCTCCCCCTTTGTCATTAATGACCAGAAAGTAGCAAAACAAGGGAGTGAGAACTAATTAAGCGCTTTGGAAGTTATACTAGTGCAATCACGCCAATAAGTTCATCACACTCAAAAACTAGCCATCTCAAGGTCACAATGTCACAAGATCAATTAGAGCCAAATTGGTAGATGTGTAATTCAAGTTATTATGACCTAGAGCAAATATAAGATGAACAATAGCTAGAAGTATCAAGAGTTGCTCCAAAATTCAAAGAAGACACATGATGCACCATAGCACTAGAAAATGCAATCCAAACTACACATGCTATCACCATGCCAATTTGAGACTAAACACAGTTTGGTTGAACTCATTTTGAAATATTTCACATTTTGCATTTTGAATATTCTCAAATTTTCCATGTCTCGAGACAATAGGCGGCGCCACCCAGCATGACACTGAAGATGAACGTCTCGGTCATCCAAAGCTCCCCCTAAGTTTATGCCTAGTGCAATGGCGAGCTATCTCATCGAGGAGACATTGGTGAGACATGTATGACCACTTGTGGCCTTATTCACTTTTAGCATATTTTGCAAATTCGGCTCAACATTTTCTCAAAATTGCTCAACTCAGCGAAGTATAGACATGTGCAAAATGAAAGAACACAATCTAGGCTTAGACGCACATGGTCAACCAAAGAGTTTCGAGCAATCAAATGGAACTAGAAGCTATAGGCCTTCTAACACATGCTCGTGGCTTCCAATTATATATTGAGTTAGACACGGTTGAGCTAGTGACAAAGTAAACATATGCTATAGCTATCAATTTCATGTGATGAACATATAGGCAATAAACAACATCCAGTATAACAAGCAAAGCACCTAAATGTTCACACATGCTTCAAAAGATTTGCAACGAATAACAAAGCCACCACGACCAACTCGGGCAATGTTTGACTTGTCTAAGGCGTTCAATTCATTTCTCAATTTGCGAAATCGTGCCTCATCAAGTGGCTTGGTGAATATGTCGACAAGTGATCCTCTGTCATGCGTGCTCAAGCACAATGTCGCCCTTCGCCACATGATCCGAAGGAAATGGTGACGGACGTCAATATGCTTGGTCCGTGAGTGTTGGACCGGGTTGCACGCTATCTTCACCGCGCTCTCGTTGTCGCATAGGAGAGCACGTGATCAAGTTTAAGCCCAAAGTCAAACAATGCGGTGTGTCAAGTAAAGAAGTTGTGCCAAGAACTCCTGCCGCTATATACTCGGCCTCGGCAGTAGATAGCGCCACGGAGTCTGTTTCTTTGACGCCCATAACACAAGACACCTACCCGTAAAGTGACACGCCCGGAAGTGCTTTTGCGATCGATCTTGCACCGGCATAATCTGAGTCGAGAATAGCCTAGGAGCTCAAACGCGCACCTTCGGGAACCAAATTCCTATGCTAGGTGTGTGTTTGAGATATCGAAGGATTCGTTTCTGCGATCATATGTATTTCTCTAGGGAGGCTTGAAATCTAGCGCACATACACACACTAAACATGATGTCCGGCCTAGATGCGATCAAGTATAACAAAGCACCAATCATGGAGCGATAAAACTTTTGGTCGACATGTTTACCTTCTTGATTGAGGTCGAGGTGGCGATTCGTTCCCATTGGTGTTGAATTGGCTTGCAATCCTCCATGTTGAAGCGCTTGAGCGGTCGTGGATGTACTTCTCTTGACAAATGAATGTCCGGTCTTGAGTTGCTTGATTTGAAATCCCAAGAAGAAGTTCAATTCTCCCATCATTGACATCTCGAACTCCTTTCTCATCATGTTCTTGAACTTCGTTGACCAAGGACTCATTTGTCTTTGCCAAGATGATATCATCCACGTAGACTGCACAAGAACAGATCTCCATCCACCACCTTAGTGAATAGAGTCGTGTCAACCCTTCCGATTGTGAATCCCTTGCCGATCGAAAGTCCCTTAGCCTCTCGTACCATGCCACAGGAGCTTGCTTGAGACCATATAAAGCCTTGACGGTTTGAACACATGGTCGGGGTAATGAGGATCTTGAACCCGGAGGTCGCTCCACATACACTAGCTCTCCAATGTACCCGTTGAGAAAAGCACTCTTCACATCCATTTGTTTGAGGATGATGTTGTGACATGTAGAGAATGCCACAAGCAATCGATAGCCTCGGGCGTGCCACAGAGCATAGGTGTCACCACAGTCAACTCTCTCAATCATGTGAAACCACAGGCGACCAATCTAGCCTTGTTGCGCACCACCACTCCAAGTTCATCTTGCTTATTCTTGAAAACCCACTTGGTGCCAATCACGTTGCAATCACTTGGTCTTTCCACTAAGGTCCGGACTTTGTTCTGTCAAAGTTGTTCGGCTCCTCGTGCATAGCATTGATCGGTCGAGTCACTAAGAGTCTCTTCCACTTTCTTTGGCTCAAGCTCGGACACAAGCGCCGTGTGCTCACGAAGCTTGCCAAAGCACCGACATCATCCGCGCTAGCTGTCCTTGACCTTGTTTGCACTCCTTGAGTCAATTCCCCAATCACTTGATCAACTGGATGATCACGAGCTATGGTGTGATGGGTCTTGATCAACTGAGGTGGTAGCTCGGCTGACTCTGCATCTGGCTCACAAGCTCTATCTGCCTCTGGAACTGGCTCCACACTCGAGCTGTCTTGAGGCAATGCTCCCCCTGAGTCTAGCATTGGTTCAGGGGTGAGAGGTGATGGAACTGTCTCGGTCTCCCTCTGAACCTCTCCTGGCCTCACATCACCGTGAGCATCTCCTCCACCGCTCTTGCCAACTGCTCACCGTCCACATCATCCAAGTTCTCATGCTCTCCTTGGCTCCCATTGGATTCGTCGAACTTCACATCGCAGGTCTCCTCAATCTGACCGCTGCTCTCGTTGTACACCCTAAAGGAAGACCCTCTGGCTGAGTATCCCAGGAAGGCTCCCGTGTCCACTCTGCTCTGGAACTTGCCCAAGTGCTCCCGCTTCTTCTTGATGTAGACCTTGCAGCCAAAAACCCTGAAGTAGAAGACATTGGGTCGTCTTTCTACTAGCAGCTCGTAGGACGTCTTCTTCAGAAGCTTGTGAAGGTACAGCCTGTTGATGCAGTGACAGGCTGTGTTGACTGCTTCAGCCCAGAACAGATGTGAAGTCTTGTACTCATCCAACATTGTCCTCGCCATCTCGATGAGCGTCCTGTTCTTCCTCTCAACCACCCCATTTTGCTGAGGGGTGTAGGTAGCTGAGAACTGGTGATCAATCCCTAACTCATCACAGAAGATCTCAACAGAAGTGTTAGTGAACTCCGTCCCATTGTCACTTCTCACCTTCTTGATCAGGGTACAATCAAAAGCATTTTGGGCTTTCTTTACAAATTTTTTGAAAACATCTCCGGTTGGAGTTTTGTCGATTAGAAAGAAGACCGGTGTATCGGAGAAGTCATCAACAATGACCAAGCAATAGAGATTTCCCCCGATACTCACATAGGTAGTTGGCCCAAAAGATCCATGTGTAAAAGCTCAAGAGGTCGAGATGTAGACATGACATTCTTGGCAGGATGTGAGCTTGCCACTTGCTTGCCGGCCCGACCAGGCACTGCATAGCTTGTCTTTCTCGAATGTCACATCTTGCACACCAAGAATCAACTTGTTTTTGAAAAGTTTCTTCAAATTTACCATGCCGACATGCCCAAGGCGTCTATGCCAAAGCCAACCAAGAGAGACTTTGGCGACAAGACAAGTCGAGACGGATCTGGCGAGGCTCATTAAAGTTCACAAGAAACAAGTTTTCAAAACAAAATCCTTTGAACACAAGTTTTTCATTTTTGTCCAAAACCAACAAACCCTCAGGTGAGAAATTGCAATGGAACCCCAAATCACATATTTGGGCAACAGAGAGGAGGTTATAGCTCAAAGTTTTCACAAGTAGCACATTATCAATTGAAAGATCTGAAGAAATTGCTACCTTCCCACTCCAAGAACCTTGCTCTTGCTTCCATCTCCAAAAGTGACCTTGGGGAATCTTGCCTTCCTCCCTAATGAGGTGAACAACCGGGGTTGCCGATCATGTGTTGGGTGCACCCACCGTCAATGATCAATGGCACCCTCCACTCCGTAGTTCACTTGTCATGAAGAAGATCACTTATGTGACTCGGGGACCCACACAGAGGTCCCAGGGTTAACCTTCAAACCGAAGCAACACGAGCAAAGCGATCAATCAATGACTTAGGCACCCAAACATGTGCCTTGTGCTCATTCTCGACTTGAGCCCAACAAATCTAGCAGATCATCCTACCGATCATTTTCTTGAGCAAGTATTGATCATACAACTCGATATGTGTAGGGAATCTTGGTTGTGTGTGAATGGGAGTGTTGCGTTTTGGTGCCTAGGTGGATGTGTCCTACCAATGTTGTGCCTAGGAGGTCCATTCGAAATTCTGCCTAGGTGATTGCCAAGTGTTGTGATACCTAGGGCCTTGCCGATTGTTATAGGATCTAGGATCATATTGCCAAGCACTATTGTTTCTTTCTTGCCATGTGGAGTTATAGTGCCTAGGAGGTCCTTGCCAAGTCCGTGCCCATTGTTCATCCTATAAACATTGTTGCTAGTGTGCAAGTTGTTACCATGCCTCTTCTTGGGATGAGCACGATAGTAACCTTGCCTATGGGTAGATGCTCGAGGAACACTTGATTTCTTCCTCCCTTTGGCTTCTCAAGGTAAAACCAAGCCACCCTTTTGGGAAGGTTTTCTTTGTTCCTTGAGCATCTTATCCAAGGCTAGGCTACCCTCATAGCACTTCCCAAGCCCCTTATCAAATTTCTCAAGTTTAGACTTCAACTCAGCATTTTCAATAGCGAGCTCCCTAGCAGCTAGTGCAAATTTACAATTATCAGGTGTACACACTAGTGCATTGCTAGAGGAACTGCTAGAGGTGGAAGCCAATCCAGTGCAATTATGGGCAACCTCAGGGCAAGCAAGAGTCAAATCAATAACAGGTGCGTAGCAACAGAAGTAACAGGCATGGCACAAGCAACATCCAAAGCATCAACAGGTGTATCAACTAGTTGAGCAAGAGGCAAAGCAACCAATTTATCATTCTTAACCAGAAGTGTCTCATGGTTCTCCCTAAGTACATGATAAGTAGTCATGAGATCATCTAGGGATTCATTCAAAGCATCGCGCTCTTGTTCTAACACATTGCACTTAGATGACAGATTCTTGTTAGAACCTAGCAAAGTATCATGCTCAGATTCTAAGCTATCACATCTAGACACAAGATTTTTGCACTTAGTTTGTAAAGCAATCAAGGTTTTACCAAGCTCAAGATTCTTTAGTGTCTCATGCTTATAGCGCTCACAAGCTTCCCTAAGACAATCACGCATGCCTTCAACATCCTCATCAGAGTCAGAACCAGAGTCGCTCACCTCGCCACTAGGTCGAGCCATCAGGCACTTGGAAGTACCAGGAGGAGTCGGTGAAGCCTTTGCCGATGTAGAGGAAGTAGTGGAAGAAGCCCCATCGTCATCAGAATACCATTCTCGAGCCTCGGTGGCCGTAGTAAGACATCTTGGAGCAGAGACTGGAGGAGGTGGCACAGACTCAGCTATCGCCATGGTGGCCAACTCTTGATCAGCTAATTCCTCATCTCCAGAAGCAGACGTGTCGCTGGAGCTGTCATCGGTCACCCATTCTCCCACAAAGGCTAGTCTCTTGCCTTGTGAGGAGCGACCCTTGAATCCAGACTTCTGGGGAGTCTTCTTCTTGTTGTCATTGTGCCTCTGCCTCTCGCCATCACCCTTGTCCTTTCCTTTGTTCTTGTACTTAGTGTTTCCCTTCTGAGGACACATTGAAGCGATGTGCCCCTTCTCCTGACACTCATAGCATCGGTATGACGCATGAGTGTTTCGGCTCATCCTCTTCTTGCCTCCATAGCCGTTTCTGCTCATGAATTGGCCAGCTTGCTTCATGAACAGGCCGAAGTGTTGGAAGCCCTCCTCAAGCTCGTTCCAACTCATCTCACCACTGTCCTCAGATTGACTTGACTTGAGACCACTCTGTCTAGATCCACTGGCCTTGAGAGCAATCACTTGATTCTTCGCTGGGGCAGGGGAATCCTCACGATCATTAAGGAGCATCATCTCATGAGCGGTGATCTTACTGAGCAAAGTTGTGAGAGCCAGCTTCTCCACATCACCACTGTTGGTGAGATAGGTGATGATGTCCCGATAGTCCTTCTTGGGGAGGATCCGCAGCA
Source organism: Raddia guianensis (assembly GCA_036346415.1). Classification (NCBI taxonomy): domain Eukaryota; kingdom Viridiplantae; phylum Streptophyta; class Magnoliopsida; order Poales; family Poaceae; genus Raddia; species Raddia guianensis. The sequence continues at coordinate 7,936,486 of CM070536.1, read as the reverse complement.
TTTTCCTGCACACTTCATCATTGGCAACAGTGTGACCGAGCCCCTTAAGCTCGTTAAGGATGGGGTTAAGCCGAGTAAACATAGCATTGACATTTTCATTTGGAAGCATTACAGGCGATCAAAGCGCTCCTTGACAACCACTAGTCTACCCTCCTTAACACTGAGGTGCCTCGTGGATCTCAATGAATGTGATCCATATCTCGTGTGCACTAGTGAGATTGCTAACTCTATCAAAGACCTCCATGCTCAAACCACAAAGCAGGCGTTCATGGCCTTAGCATCGGTCTCTAGTAGTTTGTTTTGGCGGGTGTGGCGTATATTGTTAGTGAGTGTGACACCATGAGGAGACTCTACAACTCTCCAAACATCCATTCCCATTGCACGGAGAAATACTTTCATTCGCAACTTCCAAAAGCTGAAATTAGTGCCACTAAGCAGAGGAATCCTATTGGCGGCTACACTACCCCGTCGGCCATCTCTATGCGGTTAAGCAACTAGAGACCCGTGCTCGATACCACTTGTAAGGATCCTAGGCGAGAGGGGGTGAATCGGCACTTTTAAATTTTACTTCTCTCGATTCGTTTGATTTACTTAGTCAAATTAAGATCCCAAGCTATCGATTGACCTAGAGTCTAGTTAGGAAGTGATCACAATAATGCACTGGCGACAATAGGAGGCTCGATGGCACTCACATGCAAGCGATCAAGACAATATGCGTAATTAAACAAGTGAGATGAGGAGACGCAAACCGAGGTGTTTACCGAAGTTCGGTGCTCAACACATGAGCACCTACGTCTCCGTTGAGGAAACTTCTCACACAGAGAAGTCGGGACTCTCTCGTCCCTAGCCCTCAATCCACTCGCGGTAGCTCTTCACCAACACATGGTGGGCGAGCTCCAAGCCTTCACACAGAGGCGAGTTCTCTCTGGCGAGAGCACTCACACCCACCGGCACCGACACACGGCACCGACCACCGACACACGGTGGGTTTCGTCTCAACACATGAGACACCCCCAACACATGGAGAATTTGGCTCCGACACACGGAAACCGTGGCACCCCCGACACACGGAGATGGCCGCCGACACACGGCGGACTTGTGCCTCAACGGATGGAGCGGATGTAGTCGTCACGGTTGGCGAAGCCCATGGCGTGATGACGATCTCTCCGTGGCGAAGTCCCAAGAGCACAAGATCAAGATCGTCTCTCACCACTACCCTTCTCTCTCCCCATGAAAACTAGGGCAAAAACACCATGGGAGATGGGGAAACCTTGGAGATGATGGGAGGAGGTAGGGATCACCTTCTTCTTCTCCTTCCTCTCTTCTTCTCCTCTCAATCTCTCAAGCACATGAAACCCTAGGTGGAGGTGGGTGCCATGGGAGGAGCTCTCATGGGTGGCTAAGGCAAGGGTGGTCGCTAATGATGGCTCTCTCCATTTTCTCCCAGTACACCAAGCCTCTATTTATAGGCCCAAGGCGAAACCCTAGAAATAGGCAGCTCAGATTAAATCATGATTTCAGATCACTCGGTCGGACGCCGTCCGATTCCGTCGACGCCGTCAAGCGATGGATCTTGCTGATTTAGTGCTTGTCGGACGCTGTCCGTGGTTTCTGGATCGTCCGAAGCAAGCCGCAGCGTGAACAGGCGCCCGCCAGTGTTCGGTCTCTGGTTTAGCCGTCATCAGACGCGTCCGTAAACTATCGGACGCGTCCGAAGCAGTGAAAGTGGCCCGTCGTCGGGCGCTTACGACGCCGTCCAAGATCCTCACGCTCAAATTTCTTCTTCACCGGACGCCGTCCGGTCTCGATCGACGCCGTCCGGCGGGGGCTATCGCGTTGGGACTTAGCCAAATTTCGAGCTCACTCGTTGGTAATCTCGCTTGCCGGACCCGTCCGAAAACGATCAGACGCCGTCCGACAGAGACGTTGTATTGGGGACTTAGCCAGATTTTGGCTTGTGCTCACCGGACGCCGTCCGATGGCGATCAGACGCCGTCCGGTGGGGCTGAAATTTTTCCCACTCGAGTTTTGGCTATACCGACTTTGTCCGACGTCACACCTAGGGTTGTTGGCCTATCTTGTCGACTTGTGGAATCGGCGGGAATATTTGGAATAGGCTTAGGCGGGAACCCATATGAGTTAGGCGCTAAGAAACCCGAATCTTGACAGCTATCCCTCTCAGGAACTCTCTCGAACCCTGGACACCTGGCATCTCTAGAACCCGCTCGAACTCACTCAGATGAACTGGAACTTGTGCTCAGTGGGACCTACAACCAGAGAGGTGATCTTGCAGACATCAATGGGCGGATGGGCGAAGCGGAACTGCACACAAGGAAAATAGAAGAACTAGAAAATAACATCCTTAGCCTTAATGCGATCCGTCGAGGCCCAGTTGGCATCAATTACCAAAACATTAAGCCCAAGAGAGGCTTGATCTTACAAGAGGTCATCAATGATTTTTTTGTCTTTTGAAACATCACACTTATATGTATAAAACATTTGAGTTTGATTTTCGAAACATCATTTTTGTTCTTGTGGAGCATCTAGCTATCTATATTGGGGTGAATGATTCATTATGTAACATGTTGTTTTCATCATGTTTTGACATGTTCCATCAGTTGTTTTAACATGTTACAACTTTCCTTTTGGCACCAACGGTTCTTTTGGCATGTTCAAATACTGGTCAAATATGTTTCAACATGTTCCATTAGGTCTCTTGTTATGTTTTCATCAATTTTTGGCATGTTCTAATAGTTTTATCAACATATTCAATGACTTCGACCCTCTTTGATTTCTTTTTTGTATTAGTTTTTTTTTGGGTTTGCAATTTTTGTATAAACCATTCATTTTTTTTAAAAAAAATCAAGACTTCGTTGAGTTTTTCTTAAACATCTCAAAAAAATTTAAAAAATTTATTTTGCCTTTTTATACCACTTTCAAAGGTGGTCAAATTTTTTCCCAACTAAAACTATACGAGCTATCAAAGAGGGTCGTTATGTTGCATCTTCCATCAGAAGAACATCATGTTCCAATAAAGTATAACCAAATGTTTCGGCGATACAATATGTATGTTCCATCAACTTATTGTATATGTTCGGAGCATTCAAAGCATAGAGAAATTCATTGCAATCACAATAGATAAAAATTCATTTTTGCAATTTTTTTGGTGGAAAGAAACGGACAAGTGGATTGCAACCAACCCTAATGTTAGCTCAAGGGCATACACACCCTATTAACTCTCCTTTTCATTGTTTTCAACTCCATAGTTAAGCTTAGGTTGAATGTACCAGCCAAACTCTGAACTGCATACGATGCGTGCGTTGTAAACTTGAAGAGCAATCCATAAAAGATTAGAAGATCTCGAGACCGAGCTGGCCAAGTTGGCGTGCTTCTTTTTCTTTAGCTCATTGTGAATGTTTATTGCCATCGGACTTCTGTAGCTAACGCAAGTGATCCCGTTCTTCTTTAACGGACAAATTGCATGGAAACCATCTGGAATCTTGGGCTAATTAGTGCCATGTGAAACACAATAATTGCGTCATACCGTCCGAATCTCATGATCAATGCCACACTTCTAGCTGGATTAAAATTTCCCTCTACAAAAAAAAAGAACTGAAAATTAATTTTCCTGCTGACCAAGGAAAATTTAAGAAAAAAGAATTGGTCGGGACCCCCTGGTGTGAATTATGTGATAATATAGAAACCATAGATAACCCTTTTTTTTCTTGTCCAATGGCAAAAGCAATGTGGGAGACTATTGCTACCTGCTCTAATATCAATTGTATTCCAACCAATATAGGTGGTTATTATTCCTGGATGCAGAAACATTGGCGTGTGAGTGACAGAGTTCATACCTTTTGCCTGGCTTCTTTCTGTTGGAGCATCTGGACATATAGAAACAAAACTTGTTTTGATGGGACCAAAATTAGATCTCCTCTTCCTATTATGCATTTGATGTGTTATCTCTTAATGTACTGGTCAGGTTTTCTGAATGATGAGATTAGGGATGGCAAAAATACTGATGAGTCCGGGTACCCGCGTGTACCCGACCCGATTGGTCCGGGTCTGGATCTAATCCTGGACCCATGGGTATGAGATGCCGGGTCCGGGTCTCAAATTAGACCCATGGTATCCAGACCCGAACCCGAAAAGATATACTGACATGTGGTCCCATGTTTTCATTGCCTCTCATCTCTCCTCATCTAACCCTAAGTCCTCTCTCCCAACTCCTTAGAGCATCCCCAGCAGGGCCTTCAAATTTTCCTCTATCGCTCTGATGGCATTAAGATAACTTGCATGGTGCAAATTCCCTCTCACATGCATCAAATTCCCTCCTGCTGCATTTGAAAAATTTTGAAACAGAGGTGCATTTGGGGGGTGAGATGGGGATGCTCTTAGCCGTCTCTCTCTCCTCACTCCTCAGCCGCCGTCCCCCACTTGGCCTCCCCACAAACAGTCAAATGCCGCCCCTCTCTTTCCTCCCTCCTTCCTCTCGGCGGCAAGGCATCTGGGGCGGCAGGCGGCTTGTGCAGAGGCGGCCGTGCCTGCAGCGTCTTGGAGGCAGCAGCCTGGACGCGGAGCACAACTTCAATGGCCGGCGCATGCGAGAGGCGATCATGCGGTGTGCACGTGTAGGAGGCGGCGGCGTGTAGGAGGTGACCGGCGGCGGCGTGCGCGAAAGGCTACCGCGGCGGTGCTTGCGGGAGGCGGCCGTGGCTACGGCTTGCAGGAGGCGACCGGTGGCGGTGTGAAGGAGGTGGCTGCGGCGGCGGCAGCGTCCTCTCTCCTTCTCTCCCGCTCTCAGGTTGGACCCAACGGGTACCCGTTCGGGTCCGGGTCTAGGTATAGGTTTAGACCCGAGAGTGACTTCGGGTCCAGGTCCGGGTCCACTGTTTGGGTCTCGGGTTCGGGTCCACGACAGCTGGACCCGGAGGTATCCGACCCGATTGCCATCCCTAGATGAGATGAAAGAAAATATTAGGGTGTTCCCATCGACTCAGCTCTTTAATTTATTGTAGGTTTGTCGCAAGCTGATCAGGGAGGGGGCATGAGCAGCATTGCCAGGATGGGCGCTGATATTTGAAGGAAAAAGAGTTAAATACTAATGCCTAAACTATCTTCCTAAAAAAAGAGAACAAGGGACATCAAGTAATGAGATGTTGCTAGCAGAGGCACCGGGAAGAGGGCCTCCGGATCTGGAGAGAGACTTTCAAATTTTAATTCCAGAACATGTGAAACATTAGTAGTTACAATTTGTTTTATCTGGGTTTGTAATGCAGTATGTGTCTTTTGTTGCTATGTTCCCCTCTTATGTAAGAGGATGCAAGTGTTTTCCTTCATTTTTTTAGAATTCCTACAGTAGACTGGATCAAGATATTGTATGTGTTTGTTTCCGTTGTCATCATGGTAATGAAAATCGGGGTTATGTCCCCTTGTGGAAAAAAAAATATATGCTGTGTTTTTGTTAGAACTATGTTATGCTATGGGAAATGGAATGGTTTGCTATGTGCTATGCTTTTGTTAGAACTATGTTATGCTAGGGGAAATAGTCCTAATAATCAAGGCCAAGATTAACATTACAATGTTTACAAATGTTGTCAAGGGTAGTCTTATATGGACGGTTCCAAGTGCGAGTACTTTCATATGGAAGCGCAAATGATTGTGGAACATGAATTTCAATTATTAGCGTAGGGTTAAATGTTATTCCACTTACATGGATTTCCCGTAATTGAAGATGAATTTCTCAAATCATCCCCTGAAGACGAATGTTCTCAGAAATACAATAACCATTATATTTTTTTTCCGAAAATGACATCTAGTTGACGAATGGCGATTTATCATTACTGTATTATCAAACGTGGCCATCACAACCTCCGTCTCAGACCTCAGTTTTTTTTAAAAAGTCTCCCTAACACATTTCCTTTCTTGACCATATATATCCTTGTGTGTGACCCCTAATAAGGCCCTACTTTTATACGGGCATCACGCTTTGATCTCCTATTGCTACGATCTGTTCTTAACTACGAGGTGCCTTTTGTACCCATGGTACTTATGAAAACGCATAACTAGTGCAGTTGGTGTTTCTTTTCTGAACGAAGTGTAGTTAGTGTTTAGCCTGTTAATAATGCAGACCTGAATGACCCGATGAAGGCAGTTAGTCCCGTATTTAAATTTCCCAGTACCTCACGTACCCTGGCCCAATCCGGCGAGTCCCTTGCATTTGGGAACCGCTTGATCCTTCTGACCAGTCTTCCCGTGTAGACTTTCTAGCTAGTAGTAGAGGCAGAAGTACATACGAAAATTTACAACAAAACATTCTTAATTTATATGTTTCATAATATATGTCTATTAAATATTGGACCATCTGAATCAATGATAGTGGTGGGAAATATTAAAATGTGAACAGGCCATTATTTGTTCCCGGCCTATACAGTTCATCAAACGATGGAATGGGATATGTGATTCAGTTCATCAAACGAGGCACATGCTCGTCAATTTGGTAGGAGGATTAAGATCCGGTCGACGCGACCATGTCACATTGCTTCCTTTTTCCTCAAGTGACTAGCATGCATCGCGCGTCAGAGGAACATGATGTTGAATTTGTTTGCAGTTAGGTCGTATGTGTATTAATTCCTGACCGATCCCTAATTAATAGTGACCCGATACAATTTCATCCCTAATTAGTCATTAATCTATCAACCTGAATAATCCTTCATTTGACCAATTAATCATACTTAAACTCGATGAATCCCAAGTAACCCAACGTTAAACGAAGTCACCCATGTCTAAAATATGTGCCCCGTGCGGGTGAAGATATGAAAGGATGTTGATTGCTTGTTGTTGGCCTCCCTCTGCTTTCTGCTCCACCGAAAGTAGCCACTTTCATCTTCTCCATTCCTCGCTATGCACTCTGCTCCTGATCTCCCTTTGCTCCCTGCTCCACTGATTGCTCCTCGTATGCTTTGCTAGGGAGACATTTTTGTGTGTAATATGAACAAAGTCGGCTAAAAATAGTATTAAGGATAGGATGGGCTATGTGGGCTAGGCATGGATAGGATGGCTCCTAAATGGTTCAGATTTGAGTGGTTGTTTTGACAAAAGAGAGAAAAAAAAGTTTAGCAAGGGAAAAAATTGTTGAAACGTGTAAAATCTACTCGATTAATGCCCATCGATTAATTTTTGATTAATCCCTAATTCCTAACTCGTCGATCGATTAGCGATTTCTTGAGCCATGACTACACATGTAATTTTCTTTGCTTTGGATGTCCAATACATAAGATGGTGATGTTAGAATTCCTTTTCTATGTTTAAATATTCTCACTTCCATCTCTTTGTATATTTTTTATCTCTCCTGTATTTTTTTTATTTTTTTTAAAAAGAGGAGATTTTCTCCATTTTCTATTGCATCAAGATAGAAATACAATGGAAACCATGTTTCTTAAAGATCTTACGTGCAAACAGGCTAAGAAAAGGACTTAGAGCTAAACAGTAGTGGCAAAATTATTACAGACTTAACATCAATAGACAGCACACTTCATGAAGGACAGGAGAGGAGGGATAACAGCAACAGAAAGGCTGCAAAGTAAAGATACACCACTAAGGGGAATAGCTCGAAGTCAGTAGCAGATGAGAACGCTTCAAACAACAAGCTTGAATCCCGTGCAACACCCTCAATCAATGAGCACCTTTCACTGAAATTTTTTTCATCACTGCAAACAAGTTCGCTTGATGGCGCAACATCGCACAGATAGAATGAATAATTTGAATAGGCGAATCAAAAGTCCTTTTATCAAAACACCATTTATTTCTAGCGGTCCAAATGCACCACAGGACAGCAGCAATGCAAGTACAGTGAAATTTTTTTCCAGAAGACCAAACTGCTTCAATCCAAGTAAAATACCCATGCCAACTAATAGGCCTAGAAGAAACACCAAAGACACCGGCTATAATACACCAAATAGAAGAGGTAACCGAGCATTCAAAAAATAGATGTTGAATATTTTCCAATTTTCCACAAAAGAAGCAGAAGGGATTCCCTGGCCAATTCTTACTCCTAAGAACATCTTTAGTTAAGATAACACCTCTGCAAACCAACCAGAGAAAGATTTTGATTTTCAAAAGGATAGTAGCTTGCCAGATGAAATTATAATCAACCAACTCACCACCCCTAGAAATTAATTGGTAGGCTGATTTGACATTGAAACTACTCCCTCCGTTCCAAATTATAGGTCGTTTGACTTTTTTGACACATACTTTGACCATTCGTCTTATTCAAAAAATTTTATAATTATAATTTATTTTTGTTATGATTTAGTCTATCATGAAAGGTACTTTAATAATGACTTGAGTTTTTTTCATATTTTCACTAATTATTTGAATAAGACGAGTGGTCAAAGTACGTGTCAAAAAAGTCAAACGACCAATAATTTGGAACGGAGGGAGTACTATTCTTCTTTCCTTTCCAAACAGGCTCATCAATTTTAAGAGGATTTATTTTAGTGAACACTTCTTGTTTAAAAGTTCCCCAAGCCAAAGCCAAATTGAATCCAGAACCCTTCTCAAAGACAGATTTAGACCCTTATCAACAGCATTAGCAACTGACAGGTATTTTTTTAGATTGTATGTTTCGAGATGGAGATACAAATATCTGTTTTTTAAGAAACTGTAGTGGAATACTCTGAGGCACAGTCATCTCATGTAGGGATGGCAACGGGTAAATACCCGTCGGGTATTGCTCTCCCATACCCATAACCATCAAATAAAAATCTCCCCGTCGGGTTACCCATTTCCATGCACGGGTACAACTTCTCCCCCGTACCCATACCCGTTGGGTTTTTTTCACCCGTCGGGTTACCCATACCCGGTAGGATACCTCGCCTGATGGGTATAATTTACCCATATATACCAGGTAGGATACCTCGTTTGACAAGGTACAACTATTGTCTACTGACTAATTACTAGCTGCAGTGGCCAGTGATACTCATGTGAGTGATGGGCTTCGGCCAGGAAAGAAGTCAAGGAACGGACAACTGGGGACAACAATGCAATAGACTAATACTGAATTACTGATATAACTTTTGTCATTAGGCATCACACTTTATGACACGGGTAAACGGGTACGGGGAGCACCCGAACGTACCAGTACCCGTCATACCCGATAGGTGAAGGTTAATCCCCATTAACGTACCCACGGGTATGACTATTGTACCAAACCCGTACCCTAATAGAGTAAATACCCATCGGGTATCGGGTTTCGGGTATCCATTGCCATCCCTAATCTCATGCAACCAAGAGCTTGGATGCTTGGAACAGGTTCAAGGGCTACAGTCACGCTGAGCAGTGAAAGCCTGAAAAGCTCGGCACATCGGCTGCACTCGCCAGCCGGCAACCCTGCAGTCCGACATACGCACTCACGCGATTGCTCAGTAGCAACCAGTAACATGTTTGCATGTAGATACTGGAAAGGAGAAAGAACCAATTTCTTATTTTAACCCTATTTTTAAAGTGGAGCTGAGTCCAAATTTGTAGTTAAATAAGAAGTAAAAACGTTCTAACAGGGAAAACATGTTCGCATGTAAATAGAGGAAAGGAAAAACAGGCCAATTTCTTTTTTTTTCTTTTTTCTTTTTTGAGGGACACCGCACAGATCATATATTAACTAGCCAATCCTGAAGAGGACGGCAAAGAAAGTACACCATTCACGGCATATACCGGATGAGCTACAGACAAGTTACAAGAAAAGAAACAGCCCTTTGCCGGCGGGGGATTAGAGCTCCAGGAAATCTCGTGGTCCACAAGAAAGCGGCGAAAAACATTTTCCAGCTCACCCGGGACCCCATCAGGATCAGGAATAGCAAAATCTTCCATTCCCAACTGTTTAGCTCTGAGAGCTAGATGATGAGCTGCTTTGTTTACCTCCCTTGGAATATAAGAAAGTTTCACATCTGCCAGCAACCCCAATCTATGCTTTATCTGTTGAACCAAATGCCAGAAGCTTGAACGGTCATCATGCAGATTAATACGCCTATTAACCGCCAATAGACAATCAGACTGAATCAAACAAGGTCTGACTTGAAAAGCTTGCACGAGCTCTATTGCTTTAAATATCCCCAAAAGCTTAGCCTCCTCTGCACAATTCACCGAAGGAAGCAGAAAACTTCGAGCAGCTATGGCTTCATTTGCCTTGTTGACAACAAACACCCCCCGATGTTGCCTTACCCGTAGAGGGATCAAAACTAGCATCAGTGAAAAATTTCAATTCAGCATTGGCTGTGCCATCCTCAGTGCACTGATAATGACTCATGCACTGTACTTTGTCAGACCAATTGGATATGATGAAACTAACCTGGTTCACAACTCTGTGAGCCACCGACAACGGGGTCCTCTCTTCAGCAGCAAAAATTCTCTGATTTTGTGCCCACCAGATAGAGTCAAACAACACAGTCAGATTCAAAAGGGCCTGATGATGTTCTGTATGTAATTTGTTTAATAGCCAACTCGAAAAAGAGGGTTCACTATCAGAATTCCACATTGATACCCCAAACTCTGGCATTAGTCTCTCACAATCCATCCTCACAGTATTAGCAAACGGACATTCAAAGAAAATATGTTCTAGAGACTCCTCCCTAGAGCACACTCCACAGAGTGACGAATGTGCAATTTTTCTCTTGACCAAATTTGTTCCAACAGGAAGATTACCCCGACATACCCTCCACAAGAAGTGTTTAAGACGTTGAGGTATTGCTAGGTTCCATAAAGATTTCCAACCTGGGTGAGCCAAACTGAAAGAGCTAGAGGCAGTTCCTTCCTGCAAAGATTGCAGACTAAGGTGGTAACCTGATTTGACTGAGTAGTGCCCAGAAGGATTAAAGAACCAGGCCGGGATATCTGGTATGGGGTCCTTAGGGAGTTGTATCTTCTGTACATCCACGACATCCAAAGGTAGGAGGAGACTTGAAAGCTTGCTTATGTCCCACGATTGCTTGCCTTTTGATAATAACTGATTAACTAGCCGTATGGAGCTCACACGAGGTTCACAAATCGAGCGCCTACTGGAATCACGGGGAATCCATTCATCCTTCCATATGTCCACTGACAAACCATCACCTATTCTCCAAATGAGACCCTTTCGCAAGAGATCCCTGCCATGACAGATACTTCTCCAAGTAAAGGAAGAATGGGTCGGCAGTTTCGCATGCAGAAAATTGTCATCCGGGAAATAACAAGATTTGAGGACACGTGCGAGCAAAGACTCTGGTTGTGTCAAAATCCTCCATCCTTGTTTAGCAAGCACAGCCTGATTAAAGCATAAAAGGTCACGGAAACCCATACCCGCTCTGGCTTTTGGTAACTTCATATGGCCCCAAGAACTCCAATGCATCTTCTTTTTTGCACCATCTCCCCACCAAAACTGTGCCATAGCCTGTTTTATCTTCTTACACAAAGTGCTTGGCAACTTAAACACGCTCATGGAGTAAGTCGGCATGGACTGAATTACTGCTTTTAAAAGCACTTCTTTGCCAACCCGACTAAGCCATTTCTCATTCCAATTGGTGAGACGCTTCTTCACTCTATCCATTATTGATTGAAACACCGAACCTTTTTTCCTACCTATCATCATCTGGAGACCAAGGTACGAAGAGTCAACGGCCTCTTGAGGGATAGACAGCCCTGCCTTGATATCCGCCTTAATATTCTCTCCACAAGGACTGAAGAAAATACTTGATTTGTCCAAATTTATCCTCTGACCTGAAGCATTACAGTATTGTGTAAGGGTGCTCCTTAAACTTGCAATATTTGCATCATCCCCTTCAGCAAAAATAAGCGAGTCGTCTGCGAATAGCAAGTGAGATAACCTGATCGTGTTCCTTCCCACACACACCCCTTTGAAAACTCCCGCCTCCTCCTTCTGTCGGAATAACGCACTAAGACCTTCAGCACACAAAACAAACAAATATGGAGAGATTGGGTCCCCTTGCCTAATCCCCCTCGTCGGCTTGAAGCTTGGAGAGAGTTCTCCGTTGATCTTGACTGCACAAGAGGTTGAAGAGACACAGAGACGAATCATTTCTATCCACTTTTCAGAAAAACCCAACCTGTGCAGCACCCCAAAGAGAAAACTCCATTCCACGCGATCATAGGCCTTGGCCATATCCAACTTCACATCACGCAAAGGGTGTTTTCGCTTCTTTCTCCTCTTAATTGCATGGATATATTCAAAAGCTACCAACACATTGTCAGTTATCAAACGCCCAGGAACAAAAGCGCTTTGGTTATGAGAGATAATATGGTTCAAAATCTTCTTAAGACGGTTAGCTAATACTTTCGCACCCAGTTTGTAGATAACATTACATAACCCAATCGGCCGAAACTAGGAAAGACTCTCAGGGGAACGTACCTTTGGGATAAGTACCAGATGAGTGCGATTAATTAATTCCCTTCTCGACCCAGCGCTGAAAAAATCCACTAAACAAGATTTAATATCATGTTTCAGAAACTCCCAATTTTGTTGGTAAAAAGCCGCCGGCAGCCCATCTGGACCTGGTGCCTTCCATGGGGCCATGTCAAAAGGAGCTTTCTTGATTTCCGCTTCTGAAAAATCAGCACAAAGCATCACATTCATATCTGGAGAGACACGAGGTCTAATGGCCTCCAGAGTAAACTCCTGATCATCAGTGGCCTCCGAGGAAAATAGCTTATGGTAGAAGTCACAAGCCATTAATCTAATTTGCCTATTGTCCTCCACCCAGTCCCCAGAAGCATCCTTTAATTTCATAATTGAGTTTTTCCTAGCACGGTGAGAAGCACGTTCATGGAAAAACTTTGTATTACGGTTGCCCTACTGGAGCCAATGGACTCTTGACCGCTGCCTCCACATCACTTTTTCACGATTATACCATTCCTCCAACTCTTTTTGCACCAAAACCACTTCCTGACATTCAGATGTGAATCCTTCATTAAGAAGCGCATCAATCTTGTCCCTCTTAATCCTTATTTCCCTTTGAATCGAACCAAATTGTTGCAAACTCCATATTTTCATCTTCGATATTGCAAAATCTAATTTCTGCACCAATGAACCAGCAGGTATAGAGCGGTTACACTCGGCCCACATGTCATGCATGAATGGTTGAAAAGAATCATCGCGCAACCACGCTGCCTCATAACGAAAGTGTTTTGGGCCACGCCGACGTTTGATCATACACTCCTTGGCTATACAAATATGGAGGAGATGGTGATCACTCTTAGTTGTCCAACAAAGCTTCACTTTAGTATGCGGGAACAAAGACTTAAAACTATCATTGACACAAACTCTATCCAATCTCACTTTCACATTATTGACACCCCCCTGTTTATTAGTCCAAGTGAAAGGGAAACCTTCAAAACCTATGTCATTCAGACCATAATGAGTGAGACAATCCTTGAATTGGTTCATCTGATATTGGGGCCTTGGACACGAGCTCAAATGTTCAGAAGCATGTAAACACTCGTTCCAATGTCCGCATACTAACCACGAATCAGTTGAAGATGCCTCCAAAGTATGCAATGCCTCCCATGTTCGGAAACGATACGCAGCCCGAGCATCTCCATATATACCTGTTATTCTCCAAGTATCCTCTGAGTCTTTAACCTTAATCACCCCATCAATGAAGTATGACGAAAACATATTCACATCAAATAAAACCTCATCATTCCAGCAAAAAGCCAAACCACCACTTCTTCCATCACTATCAACCGCGAAACACCCAGAAAAACCAAGACTTCTGGCCTTCTCTTGCATGATTGACGATTGGCATTTTGTTTCACACAAGAAAACAGCCTGGGGACGTAGGGTCTTGATAAAGCCCCTAAGCTCACCCACTGCCGCAGTCATCCCCAACCCACGGCAGTTCCAACTAAGTAGATTCATGGCTCCCGGCGGGGCTGCCCCGCAGCCTCCGCCGATTCAATAAGTGAGATGTTCAAATCCGGGCAGAACCTTTTGGAACCATCCGTTATGTCAACACCCACAAACTCATCGATCGTTTGTTTCGAACTCATCATCAATGGCCTTTGAAGAACCAAGTTTGGTTGCATTAAGTCAACATTCAGATCTCGAATGACCCTCTTAAAAGTCCTTCTACCAATCTGAGCCCCTTGGCTATTCACCAACCTCTCATGTGCTTCTTCTACAACCTCCGTAATTACCGGAGCCAGCACTTCATGGTGAGTCGGCACATCAACACTTCCCAAAGTGACTACATCTGCATGATCAGTGATACTCACAGAACCGCTTGAAGACTCCACCACATATGGAACCAAAGAGTGTTTTACTGGAGAGGTAACTTCCATACCATGTTCAACTCCAACACTACCCCCTATTGCACTTCTTTCTAAACCTCCTGGGGTGTCTCCTGACAGTGAACGATCATTGGAGCTACGTTCACACCAATTAGACTCTGAGGCTGAATGCTTCTTATCTGCTGAATGAGAGCCCGAAATACTTCGTTTAGGTGCATCCACTCGAAGCCATGACCCAAAAGGCAGCTGCTGTCCCTCTACAATTTGCGAAACGCAATCCCCCACAGCATGTCCAAATCTTCCACAAGCAAAACAAATGAAAGGAAGTCGTTCATACCGAATACCAATCAGTTCTTCCTCACAGCCATCTTCTTCCACGGCAAAAACAGCCCTAGTAATTGGATTTGCTACCTCAATCTTAACCCGGACCCGAACAGGAACTGCCTTCGGACTCCTCAGACTATTCTCATCAATATCCAGTACCTGTCCTACCTCTGCCGCCAAAGAACGGATCCCTTCAGTCGTTCTCAAACCACTTGGAACACCTACCATGTGGATCCAAATAGGCATATGGCTAAAGTGATAATTGTCCACACTACTTTCAGGAACAAACTCCTCCAAGATCAGCGGATGGTGGTTAAAAGTCCAAGGACCACGACTCAAAATCCACTCCCGATCTTTCACTTCTTTGAAAGAAAACAGGAAAACATTGGAAGATCCCCTCACCGCGATAACCTTCATGTCCGCCGAGTAACTCCATGCTGTTTGCAAAGCCTCACCAATTGCCGAAGCTGATGCTGATTTTGGAGAGATCAGCTTCGCAATAATACCATTTGAAGATGAAACAATCTCCTCCTTTGCGACATCTTTGTATCGGATCACCTTTTTCCCTTCAGACTTCTTTAAATCCAAACTCTTCAACTTCTCCAACAGAGCCCCCTCGGACAGATTGTCACCCCTACTCCCCACTCGATCCTGCCTCAACACCTTCGCCTTCCCCTTCCAAACCTCCCAGGCTGCCGCCATCAAAACCACAACCCAAGGGTGGGCAGTACTGTAGAGAGTACCCCTTGATCACCCCAAAGTTGCAGTAGAGATCAGAACCAGCGACCACGAGATGGAAATGCAAGACTCAAAACAGAATAACCTGCTCAGAATCGAAGGAAATCCCCCGAGAAAGAACTAGGGTATGGACGCCCGCGAAGTCGCCGCACCCCACCTCTCGTGGATACTAACCGCCTTTTGCCCCACACGCCAATTTCTTATTTTAACCCTATTTTTAAAGTGGAGATGAGTCCAAAATTGTAGATAATAAGTAGAACTGTTTTAACACATTTCCCTTCAATACCAGCGTACGACAATGCGGCAACACCTCTACAAATAACACAGCGACATTATAATAACACGCCACAGTTGCCGCTTTAAATTGCTTTCAGCCGACCGATGTCCACCGGCTGGCATTGATTGACGGCGGCGGCGGCGGCATCAGAAAAGAACGCACACCTTGGCATTTCCTATTCAGGTACATCGTTGTTCATCGTGAACCGCTACGATAAAACAGTACTAATAGGCGCAATAAATTATATAACCCAGATATATTTGAGCGCAAATGTAGCAGATTGCAAGACATCCTGTGACATCAGTGTGGAAGTTACCAAATACAAGGTGAGAATGTGGTTACTGCTAACCAAAACACAAAAATGGGAAACCCAAAACTGTAACATCATACTCATGCTACAAAAAACGACCCACAAATTAATACAAGGATGAATCATATTCATTAATGCACGGAAGGAAGAAATTTCAGCATATATCCCTTATCCAGCTCAAGCAGCGTTTCCCTGCCAGCAAAGGACCCCAAAAAGTTCTGATTATTGATCGAGATGTTTATTAAAGAGAAGGATAAGGAGAGGCATTGAAATTGAAATACCTTTGATTTGATCTTAGTCGATTTGGAGTCAGCAGCTTGTTTGCTATCCAAAGGTTGCTTGAAAGGAAGGAACTCTATTCCACCCATATATGGTTGCAATGCCTTTGGCACTTCGACACCATCCTTCTTCTGGAAGTTCTCCAGAATACAGCAAAGGGTCCTTTCAGTAGCAGTCAACGTAGAATTCAACATATGAACAAACTGCTTGGATTGCTCATCATTCTGCAACGTGAACATACATGACATCAGTGGTCACAACTCACAAGTCACAATTCGTACCAAGCAGAATTTTTCTATCTAAATGAACAAAAATTTACCTTTTTCTGCCCGTAACCTATTCCAAGTCTTCTTGCTTGATAGTCTGTGCAATTTGAACAGGACACTAATTCTCTATAGGTTTTTGATGCAGGGAACCATGCTTCTAAATCATATTTTTTAGCTGCAGCGTCATTAAGAGCACCAGTCACAATAGAAACAATCTGATATGGTAGACCAATCTGCAACAAGAACATTTAAAAAAAATTGTTTATGTGTCTAAAACAGGACAATTCACAATGTAAAGATGGTGGAAAGGTTTGCAAAGCTTGTGATGCTTACTTCCTTGTAGAAATCTTCTGAACTTTTAATCATCTCTTCATGCATCTCCCATGACTCATTGTCATTTGGGCTTGTAACACAGAACTGTTCGATCTTTTCAAACTGGTGGACTCTGAAGATGCCAGCCGTATCCCTCCCATGTGAACCAGCTTCTTTCCGGAAGCAGGTGGAGTACCCAGCATATCTAAGTGGACATAATTCCTCAGCAAATTACTAGTGCATATTAACTAGAACGCTAGCTACATAAAGTTACATGTTACACACCTAATTGGCAGATCAGCAGGATAAATTCGATCACCTAGATGATAAGCACATAGGGGTTGCTCGGATGTAGCTATAAGATACTTTTCCTCTCCATCACCGGTTAACTGTCGAATGCAACATATGGCATGGGATTATTTCCACGGTATATCAAGGAATACCACTCAAGCATTCATACAACTAAACTCAAACAATTGAGTAAGCACTAAGCAACATATTGACAGCGAGCAATTTCTTTTCGAAGCATAGGAAAACTAAATGTAACCAGTGGGATAAGACAAACAAGTTGTGCTTCAAGTACAAAGGCCAAAACAATGCACATTAGATATGTTCAGCACGCAATAGAAAATGAAGGATAGTAACCTGAGAACCAAATGTATCATTTCATGCCATGGTGATGATTATCATAAAGCTGTGAGCGTGTATCAATAAACTGATGAAACTAGAATGTGTTACCATACCACCCAAAAACTCTGGAAAGTATTCTATAATTTAGTTAATGAAACTTATATACAAAATTACAAACACATAAACACTTGCTTAACAGCGGCATATACATATCAAGAAAAAATATGCTGAGCTTACTTTGTAAAGTTCCTCATCAAATTGGGCCAATTGGGCACATTTTGCCATAGTTTCCTTTCTCATGAAAAAAGGGGTTTGCATTGCCTTGAAGCCTCGTTTTCTTAGGAAAGCTAGCCCAAAATTTATCAATGCCAGATTCAGGAGAACACCTTCATCCTTCAAATAGTAACCCCTTCCACCAGCTACATCAGCACCTGCAAAAAATGAAAAGTCGGCAAAGCGTTAGAGGTGCCCTAAAACTGTAGTGAGAGGAATGAAAAGCAAAAGGACCCATGAGTTTTTGTACGATGAACAGAAATATGGAACCAGAGAACCTAATCTATCACAATGAAAAAAAAGGAGGCTGTTCATTTTAATTGTACAAGGATTTCAACAAGCATAAAAGGACAGATCATGCATGGGCGCTAGGCATTTTGATGCAAAAAGGAAAGGCAATTCCTATTATACTGTTTGGCTGGATAATTCAGAGTTTCAAGACATGGTAGACATAGGAATTAAGGGATAAAATATGGCAGAGATATAAAAAAAATGGAGCACATACCCTTCTCCAAAGCTACAATGTCAAGCATCTTGCAAAGATCCACATGATTCTTCAAATTCTCTTCCACCCTCCTCTGTCCCCATGTCCGTACAATAGCATTGTTTGCCTGCGAAATGAAATGGAACGGTTAAAACACTTGGGATGAGCTTTATATGACTACTATATCAGTTCAGGCAAATCAAATTCATCGATTGCACCTCATCGTCACTGACTGGCACACTTTCATGAACGAGGTTGCCGATCGTGACGAGCTTAGCATCGAGGGCGGTCTTGGCATCCTGCACCTCCGTCTCCTTCGCGGCCAGCCTCCGCTTGATCTCTTCCGTGCTCTGTATAAGCTCCGTTGCATCCTGCTTTTTCTGAAAATCCACATGCCCGACACGACAATCACACGCAAATCCAAACCCGTCGCAAAACAGCCTAAAAGGGTCGTGAACTTACAGCTTTGAGTTTGCCAATCTCCTTGCTGGTTTTGTTGAGCTCCTGCCGGATCTTGTCCAGCTCAAACTGTCCTGCAGCGCAGCGACAAAGAACCCTGGGGGTGAGGTGCCGCGGATCCAGGCGTGGTTTAGGGGGTTCGGGAGAGGAGGAGCTCGTACTCTGGCGCCACGCCTCGTCGAGGGCGATGACCTCGTCGACGAGCTCGACGGGGGCGGAGCGGGCGCGCTGCGACTTGCGGATGAGCTCAGGGTCCCCGCCCTTCTCCACGCGGAATAGGTTAATGTCCAGCATCTTCCCGCGCGGCGGTGGGAGCGAGACGGCGGCGGAGGAGAGGAAGCGCCACGAGGCGAGGGTTTTGCTGCTGCTGCTATGCTTCTGTCATGTGCGTGTCACGTGTGCGAGACGAAAATACGACGGCTGCAGACGGTTTTGAATGTTTCATGTTTGATTTGATGCCCAGCCCGGTTGGCAAACCGTTATAAGTGGGCTTCCTCACATGAGCCGGTTTCGATTGGCAACAAGACCACGGCTTGGTCGATAACGGGTTGGGCCCTTTGTGAAAACAATGGGCCTACCCGTCCTCATCCACCCGATTCCTACCATGGCAATCTCCGGTCTTCCGGGTATCCTCTCGACGACTCGGCCTCCGGATGAGCGAAGCTTCGACGGCAGTAGGGATGGCGGCTTTAGGATCGATGGATGCATGCATGCACAGGATTAAGAAGCATTTGCCTGCAGCGCTATATAGCGCCTCGCTAAGGCTCACCCTCGCGGTGGCTACGTCGCCCGAAAAATCTCGGCCGTCCGTTTCCGCCGCGTGTCTCCCGTCTCGGCCGCCCAATTCAGCCCCTCCCGAGGGGACTGGTTTGCAGAAAAGCCCCCGGAATTCTCGGATTTCTGCTCGGGTCCCCTAGCGTTCGCGGAACGGTCCCTAGTTAGTGCTTCTCCTCCCGCGGAATTTTCCGCCCACGCCCCTCAGGTTTTCCGCCTCCCTCATCCGAGCCCTTTTCGGCTTCGTAGATGCACCCGGAGTTGTGGCGAAATTACCCGCAAATGCCACTCTATATAATTGTGCCGTCTCCCTCTCCCTCTCCCCATTCCCCTCCTGCCCCGCTCCAAACCCTACCTCTCACGCGTTGCCTCCCCAATCTCCCGCTGTCGTCGCCTCTCCTGCTCCCCGAATCGCATCTTCCTCGGGTCGCCGTTGGCCCTCCTCCTCCTCCCCGGTGGCGGTCCTCCTCGCGTCGCCGTCGTCGCCGACCATTCCGCTTCGAGCTAGAATCGCGCCGCCTTTCCCATCCGCATCCACCTCCAGACGCCTTGCCGCCGCCGCCATCCAGACACCGCCTCTCCCTCCCGACACCCACTCGCCCATCTGGCGCCTCCTCTATTCTGTCTCTCCGGTCATATCGCTTTACCGCCAACACCGGCTGGTGTTTCTCAGATCCAGTGTTGGCCGGCTGTGGGCTCGCCCGATCCGACGACGGTGGCCTCTCTGGTGACACATCTCGCCGGATCTATCTGCGGCGGCCGCCGAGCCGTCCGTCAGCTCCTCACCGCCGCCTCTTCCCTCCGACGCCGCCCACCTTTGGGAATAGTCGGGATATACTGCTGCTCGATCACACGTTGCTACGCCCACCTTTCCTCTCCCTTTCCTTGCCGTGTTTCCTTTATGACGAAGTTTTTGACAGAAATTGTTCAGTAATTTCACATGTGTTTGTTACTTCTAGCCATAGTACGCATTATTGACAGGACTCCGTTGATGTTCAAAGGATCGGTGCCTAGCTACATCTTTCGTCCTTTCTATGTTGCATTGTTCAGTATATTAATGAAGTGCTAATTCTTAGTTACTTGAGTATTTATGGCCTTTATTTCCATGAACCAATTTATATCTAATGTTTATACAAGGGCTATGGATTCCTATCATTCAGGGATTACAAACTACGCACATCTTATGTATTGTGAGGCTATTCTGCTGCATGCCATGATTTACCTTTATCTTCGATTTATAGTATCTAAATTCGATGTAAACGGATTACAAACTAGGCACATCTTATGTATTGTGAGGCTATTCTGCTGCATGCCATGATTTACCTTTATCTTCTATTTATAATATCTAAATTCGATGTAAACACAACAAAGTAACTATCTATTTTATTGGTCCAGTTTATTCTCCACGTTTGTATTGTTTTAATTGCATATATAATGCCCATACATATTCCTTAATATTTGGATTTCATTACAGATGGTTAGTTGTGCAAGTTGGATTTACATGTATTGTTAATGAAATTTTTTCTCAACCTCTGGTCAATCCTTTTTAATAGCATGCATACTCCTCTGTTCTGAGATATTGTTTTTTTGAGTTTACCATATGCATTCTAACACTGCACTTCTAACGGATCCGGTTCACTCTGCTCAATCCTTTTTAATAGCATGCATACTCCTCATTCGAGATATTGTTTTGTTTGAGTTTACCATATGCATTCTAGCACTACATTCTAACGAATCTGGTTCACTGATTATGCCATTGGTCAGCCATTTGAAAATCTACGGTCAGCAGCCTGGGACGATCACTGTGGGTATCAGCCAAAGGACGTGGACTACGTCCCCAAGATCGTGGCGACAGGTGGAACGCCACGCAATCATCCCTCACATTTAGGAGGTAAAACACCATTGCTTCTCTTCTCCCCACAAACTGTCAAGAATGATATTTTTCGATGAGATTAGTACCAATAGGAAACAAATCTTCAGTGCGTTTTGTTTTTCAGGAGATGTGATCTCTCTGTCGAGAGCTATGGAAACAGGTTGACCCCTAGCTCCCCAATTTTTATAATGCAATCTAACCACGGTGTCATTGAGACCTGGACAAATATTGTTCTTTTGTTCCTTCTTTTCATAGCATTTTTCACTTTACAAAGAGTAATGTGGCATAGCATTTCTTAGTTTAGAATCAGTTAAGTAGTGTTTTATCTTTTAATATCCGGCATTTCTTACTAGGTTTTTTTCCTACACCTGCAACTGCTATAGATCGGGCATCACATAGGCTGAAAACTCCGATTGTTTCGGTATTTCGGTATTGAGTCGACTTGTTCTATTCAACTATTCGAGTAGTTTGGGAGATATATTTCCACATTTTTTATGTTCCAGCCAAAAAATTAGGTGCCTTTGTGCATTAAAGTCATCCTTCAGTGTTCATTATTTAGTTTGCAAAGGTTTTTAGATAGAGTGTGAATTTTCTTTACAGAATAAAGTCATCCTGCAATGCTCATTATTCAATTCACAGAAGGTTTTAAGTAGTTCATATGGAACAAATACCCGATAAACCACTCTGACGCGCTTCGAGCTAACCTGCAAATGTAGCATAAATGCGATTACGTATTAGTCAACTCAAGGTTTGCTGCCAATAGATATAAAATAGGGAGGACCGCCTGGACCTGGTTAGGAATTTTATCTATGCTAAACTAGCAGCCAAGATTCTATGGGTAACATTCACATCTCTAGAATGGCCTGCTGAAATTCATAATCAATTCGAGCACCAGAATGTCATGCCTGACCATTCCATATTTGCATCGGATGTTCACAATTTTTGTTATGCCAGCTTAGCAGCTTTGTTCTTTGAGTCATTGAGTGCTTATCTTTTGAAGGGCGTTCTGCCTGTCATCCTTTACTATCTATTCACCATCTCTCTTGTTGCTGATTCCTGATTTTATGCAGACTCTACGAATAGATCATGCCATCACATCACTTATTTAGCTTTGTGGATCTATTACTGGTTTTGTGGTAAGTTTTGCAAAGAGCATTACCTTTTTGGGTTCATGCTTCAGAGTCAAACCTATAATAGTTTTTGCACCACCGAATGATTATATCTTGTTCAGGTTCGACCCTGTGTTGGTGTCTGGAGTGACAAATATCGTTCGAAGTATGGAAGGAGAAGGCCATTTATTTTGGTTGGATGCTTAATGATATGCGCTGCTTTTGTTGGTGTGATTTGAATATTTTTGTATTAGTTTATGGATCCAATGGAATGGCTTATAGGTTGTGCTTTTAGAATGATGATTATTCCATTTGCATACCATTTACTTTTTTATGTTTTGTATTCAGAAAATAAAAACTGTGCATTCAACATGAACAAAGAAACTAACTGGTTTAGTGATTTCAAATCTCTATTCATATTCAGGCAGAGGTGTAATCCCTTTTTCTCCTTTCGACTCCTTTCTCAGAGAGTTGTTTGGTACCATAAAGTAACTATGAAGGCTGAGCTTAATGGTTCAATTGTTGCAGTGTTTTTTATTTTGCTCCATGCTTACCTGCAACTTTGGGTGGATTGAAGTGTTTAATCATTTTTGCCCTATATGTAATAGGAATCGCAAGTGAAAACATGCATGAATGGAGGCTAATCCTAATAATTTTGCTCTTTGGAATGTGGATTTGTTTCTTTAGCGAAGTCTTCATACCTATCATGAAACAATATTGTTTTGATGAATATTTTTCAACTATTGTCATTTTACATTTACTTTGTTCAAATCTGTAAATAATTTTTCATTGCCAATGTTGTTCTATCCATTATAAATCCATGCGGGGTTTTGCCCACGCACGAGGGTGATTTCTTTCTAAAAAAATAAACCATTATAATACTAAAACATATACATGCCTTTGTATTGAGCTTATTTTTAAAAAATTAAAGGTTTACTTTTTATTTGTGCGTCTTTATGGCCTCTGGCCTCTGTCCTATTATGATTATGGCCCGTATTGATTCTTAGTAATACATATTGCTTATTTACTATTTATAACTATATTTTTATTGTTCCTTTAATTTCTCAGTATTCTCTTGTTTCACCTCGCACTTGACATCGGCTTATTATTTTATTATCGTTGCGACGTTTGGTACATAATTTTATAAAATTATGTACCTTACGATTCAAATAAACATATCCTTTTTGGTGTTGCTCTCTTATTACATTTTTAGTTTTTCCCGAAAATAGCTTACAGTTCAAAGTAGTTTTTGAACGTAGTCCATTGCTAATCATTGTCCATAAAATCTCTTGTTTCCACTGTAAATTATTGTAACATAAGCTGCTACTATAAAAGAACATAGGCTTTACTCAATCACAGCCACTGTGTTTAGAACATTTCTATTGTACAGTAGATTTTTTTTATTACTTTACCTCTTGCAGCGTAAAGGCTGCGTATGACATTGTATTAACCAAAGCAGCTGGCTTAACGCATGCTAAGATCAGGTTTTTTTAATTTAATTCCCAAAAACTCGGGCATGATTAATAAACAGTTCTATCTTTACAGCGCATTTTGCAACAGAGGTATTTTGAACTACTGTGTCCAGCAGCCGTGGCTTACATATAGTTAACGTTCAGTGATTGCCTTACTCTCAGAGGATTGGGTTACATGTATTGTCTAGTTAATTAGAGCAAGAACCATAACGTAGTTTACATGCATGCTAAAGTAGCTTTGTTTTAGTAAAAAAAAAAAGGGCTAATCATTAATTGGAATGTCTTCTATTTGTTTTTATTTTATACAGATCTACCACCGAGCCCCTCCCTGCAACGGCAAGCTTGACGAAAAGAAAGTTGTTCCAACCTTTTGAACATAGTTAGCTGTGCAACCTAATGACACCTTGAGCAGTAGCAATAGAAAGATGTCCTTGCAGCCTGTCATGTTGCTCTATTTGTATGGTGAGATTCATCTCACCACTACCCGTTCAACCCACTAAAATGTCGAATGCCTGGTCATTTGGACATTGTTTTCTCTTTTGTCTCTGTATATAAACATATCCATGTTAGTCCTATCCACTAAGCAATGTCGGATAACTGATTTTCTCAACACCGTCTTCTCTTTTGGCTTTATATTATATCTATGTTAATATACTTAACAAACTGAAATGCTGCAGCTCTGCTAGTCTGAACATGTGCATTCTCGTGAGCTGGATGCATCTGAACATGTGCATTCTCGTGAAATATACGAGATAAGAAGCATGCATTTCATGATGAAAATTTTCATTACTTCAGGGCTCAGGTGATCAAGCAAGAACCAGGTTTCAGCGAGCATATGCGGAACTGCAATCCTCTGAATACAATCGAACCAACCGCTGTAATTTATTTGCTACAATACAATCGGAAAATTCAAAAGCCGGCATAGCCAGGGTTTCAGTTCCATACTTACATTTTGAAAAAAAATAAATAAAGAGTCCCTATATACCATGGCTACCTATATCGACCTCACAATGGATCTACGAATCTATCCATTGCCAGGCACCACTGTAGGCTATTCAGAGTTTTGACACACTGGTGTGGGCACTGGCAAGAACCATAGCCCTATGAAATACTATCCAAAAGTAACGGAATTGAACTCCTTCCATGCCTCCTGCCGAAAAAAAGATAAACATGCCAACGATTTTGTTTAATTAGGAGCGTTTTTCAACAGAGAAAAAGGGACGCCCCTCCCATACCATAAAAGAACTCACGGTCATCACAAGCTAATTTCACAGTAGAAAATCTAAAGCATTCATATAGGTAATATTTTAAAATTATTTGTCTAGTGACTATAAATTTAAAGCATGTCAAATGTACATTTGAGATGGTTTCAGGACCACCACCTACACATTTGAGCAATAAGGAGAAGGCCACAACACACAAATAGCCATTTTCATCCTTTAAATTGGCAAATCCATAATCTTTCGAGTGGCATATAATTAACTTTCCCCAGGCAAAACTAAATGATTTCAGCTGGGGTTAGCTTGACTCCACCGTCAGTTGCTAAACTACTTTTTTTTTGGCTCTGCCCACCTATCATTGAACAGATATATAATGTCACAAAAAAAAACTGGTATACAACTAGACCATGAACTTAACCTATTAATTGGTGTGAACTAACTCCAAGTCAATCTGGAAAAAAGCATGGAATAAACCGAGGTACCTGTAGAATGTCAAAAACCTTTTCTGCTATATACTTCTGATGCATGGCAACACCTCGTTGTTGCAACTTATCTGGATGAAGACATAACAATGCCTTCTGATAAGCTTTCTTAACAGCTGCTCCTTCAATTATATCAACAAGGGGTACTGGTTTCCATCCACTCTCAGGCCATAGAACCTAAAGAAGCACAAGTCAAGAAACAGCGACTAACATAGAACTGATGTTATCATGTCATATTCTAAAGATATAAAAAAGGGGGAACCTTTATTCTAGGACATATATAAAAGAGGGAGACAAAAACAAAATAATCAATATACAAGAGATTTTTCTTGATATACATAACTTGGCGCTGATCTTGCATGTATCATCATAGAAGTAGGAATAAATAGAAAGAAAATGGGTTAAAACTTAACACAAAAGAATGAGACAATAAATTCTGCAAATGGGGCTTCTGAAAATGAGGGCTTCAAACATCGCTACAGGGAATGGGAGTTAGTTTATACTAGGGCATTACATCAAAAGATATTCTTGCACTTACATATTGCAGTGTAGAAAGCAATGACCTAATATTCCCATCTTTCCCCTTTGACCATTCCCTGATTTTGGATTCAGATATCTACATTGAAACAAGTTTATAAAAAAAGAAAAACGTCCGAAGGAAATGGGAAAGAAGCAACAGGTTGTGAATTTCGATTCATAGTCTACATGGTACCTTTATTTGTTCCTTTTCCTCATCATTACGAAGAACAAGATCTTCAGAGAAATGTTCAACCTGGTTTGTAAAATAGAATAGATGGTGAACCATAATAATGTTAGTTAGGAAAATATATATTATAAAACTAACAAGAAAACTTTCATGTAACAGGTAAAGAAATTAAAATATGAATATCAGAATATGACAGATTGAACAACTTTTGTTCTGATTTTCATGTTGATTCGTTACATCATTCAAAAATTTTCATATCATTGTTTGTCATGTTGGACTTGAGTCAATTTGCTGGATACAGCAGAAAATGGTACTTGACCACTTAATAGGCTGCACATTCTGAAATTTGACAGGCAAGGCTAACAAGGTATGGAGCACTGGAGGCATTTTACTGGACAGTGACAACTGGGGGGCAGCCAGTTTTTTTATTACGAGTTCTTAAGACATGGATTTTGGCCAGTTCCAAGCTGCCAACTTTGATAAGTGCCCCATTCACAGTGACATATTCGTCAATAATTAGCTGGCTAGAAACCAGTACAAGCCACTTGGCAGATGTATCCTTGTCCAACATCTAATTTCCAAGGGCACCAAATATAATGAACAAATTCGTGGTCTTGGTAAATTTGTGGAAGAAACTTTGGCTGACAAATTAGCTAGGTTCGGTGGACAGGCCAAGATTCACAATTCTGTTTAAGCCTAGACTAAGGCCCAGTTCTTTTCAGCTTAACAGCTTAATGTTTTAACAGCTTAACGACTTATCTATGTTTTGAAAACACATATGTTTTGAATTTTTTGAAACCGTTTTTTGCTGTTTTGAAGGTGGGTTCTAACGCTTTAAAAAGCAAGTCAAACGAAATGTATCCGAATCTCGAGACTATCTCGAGAAGGTCACGAAGTTCAATCATTTCAGCTGTTCAGATCAGCTCAAAAGAACAGGGCCTAGTTAACTCTGAATAATGTAATGAACATACCACACATCCTTCAAGATCTTCCACGTGACTTTCATCATGATCTTTGGTGCCAACCACCTTTTCTTCTATTTCAGCATGAATTGGCACTAACAAATAGAACAAGAAAATTTGTATCAGTGGACTCTCTGTAATACACAAGCAAAACAAGATAATAAAAAGATGGCACAAATCATACAAAACATGCTTTTATACATTATGCATCAACTCCTAGCGAAACCTGTAGACCAAATATGAATAAACAATTATGCACCATCACTACTATAATCTGACATTCTGACTACTGCTAATGCACCTTGAAGCAATGCCCCCAAATGTTTACACTCTATACCAGATAGGAAGAAATCAAAAGACTAAGAAAGACAGATGATAACTTACAGGATGCAGGAGTAATAAAAAAAACCCATGTGAATGAAATAAAATCTTTTTCCACATATTATAGAAACTGAATAAAAGACTTTTTTCATTCACATGTATGCTTACCATCAGAAGCTGGTGGTGTGGCTTCTTTTCTCCCAGAAAATTTGTCTGTTCTTGTCTGTGCTTCATCTAATGGTAGGTCTGGTTTCTCCATGCTATCTTGCACTTCACTCATCTGTACAAAACCCTAAAAGATCACTCTGATAGGTCTATCAATGTATCATCTAACTACCTAGCTTGTTCAGTATAGTACATTAGTACTCAACTAAATTTTACAAACTAATAATTCAGGTACTGGTCTGGTCAGCAACTCTATTCACAGAAGTATTCAGGTAATATGATCATTCGGAGATGACTTACTGAAGAAGGTGCTATGGGAAATGCATTCTGATTGTTCATTTTAGCTGTTTTGACATCCTCATCGACCTCCAAATTGGATATACTAAATTTATCGTCAACTCCACCTTTGCTTCCATTTTTCCCACGGGATGTATGATCTTGAGATTCAGGTGTTCTTTTGCGCTTTGGTGAACTCTCAGGACTAAATATTTTGATGAAGTCCTTTACTTTTCCCTTCACTCTGCTACCACGACTTTTCTCTCCTGAAGGTGACCGAGAATTTTGAGCACCGGGGCTAGCTGCTGATACACTGTTCTTTGCATTATTGGTGGTATGTTTTGTTCCTGCAGGGAAATCACATCAGCTTCAATTCATCTAATCACATATTTACATTAAAAGGATACAGGTAACAATTTAGGCTAGTGCTTGAAAAAAAGGAATGCTTTCCTGTTACGGAAGTTAGGTAAGCTGAATTATAAACAAATTACTCATCCCTTTGTAGCCAGTGAAAATGACCAAAAAGAATATGCATAAAGGCAATTGGCTCATGCTTCAGTAATGATTTTACTATGGTTTTCTGAAAAAAAGGACACCTGTTTCTTTGGCTTTATCTCTCTGCAAGGAGTCATCAATCATTAAAGGATTAAAACCCTCCTTGTTTGTCGAGTTTGTACTAGATTTTCTTTCAAACAAGCCATCCTTCCCAGACTTGTAGTCTTCATAATCAGTCTGACTCTTTGATGCTCCAGTGGCGGTTGACATGTTGTCTTCTTCATCAATTAGGTCAATGCCTTGTATAACCACTTGAGGGAAGCTCCTCACTCCAATAATATTTCCAGCCTTTTCATGTGGAGAAGTTGGCAGCACCAGCAAGGCTCCTTTTCCCGCCCATTTATAGAATGAGAAGTGGAACTTGGTACTGGCGGTAAAACTTTCTGAGCAAACAGGAGTTCTTTCACATTCACTGTCCATAGAGCTGACAAATTGAGAGGTGTCCTTCTTTTCTACACTTTGAGAACGAAACCTGGATAAGAAGGGATATCGGTGCCACGAAAAGGGATTTTTCCTGGAATCCTGTTGGGGCAATCCTTGGGCTAGTAAGCCGTTCATGGATGAATTTGGTGAAGAAGGAACGCTGAAGGCATAAGATGTTCCATCATCGTTTCTGTTGGATGTATGCCGAGATGGAGAAGTAGGCACTGAATTGTCCGCTCCTCTGGCAAATTTCATGGAGAAACTGTAAGAAGTAGATGCAAGTAAGAGCAGCATAAAATAGTCATGTAATAGCAACATAGGGACGTTGGAATATGAATATATGATCTGTGTCTAATGTGCAGTTCAATGTTCCATCATTTCAGTGTGCTTAAATTTTATCAGCAACAAGTAAATGATCTCCAATCATGCGTTACCTAGGCAAATAGATTGGTAGATTTTACACAGTATGTCGACCGTTGTAAACATGACAATATCGACATTTCCTAATATTTCGGGGCAAATAGTTCATATCACTTCAGTATGAAATACTCCTACTCGTTATTATACTAACCCAAATTACCTCAATCGCGAGCGGCTCACGGATCCGGGTGACGCCGGCGCGCCGAAAACATCCCAGTCACCGGGCGCCGCGCCGCGCCGCGGCGACGCCGACTCGCTCCCGGGAAATATATCCCTGTAGAACTCCTCCCCGAGCTGCTTCCTCCGGTCGGAGCTCGTACGCTCCCCGAACACAGGCCTCTCCCCGGACCCGCTCCTACCCATCGACGCGGAGCCAAACGAGGAGTCCAGCGAGGAGCGCCGATGCCGCAGCTGCTCGTGGCCCGACGAGCGGCGCGGCGGGCCGCCGAAGACGTCGGCGAAGTCGACGTCGGACCTGCGCGCGCGGTCCGGCGGCGGGGCGGCGGCGGCCATGGCGATGCTCGCCACGGGCGTGGCAGCGGCGGGCGTGCGGGGCGGATTTGTGGCGCTGAGCGGCGCTGGGAATTTCGCGTGGCTGCTGTTTTTGCAGGCTTGCAGCGGCGCCTGCCCGCTCGGCCGCCCCCATCGGCGGCCGCGATTCGCTTGTCCGTTGCGGCGGCAGCGTCACTCTTGTGCTCTGCTGCGCGACAAGACAACACGAGCCAATCTCCATTTTTTTTTTTCAAAAAAAAAGTCTCCGTGATAATGGGCTCAGCCTGCAATAACCGGCCTGCTATGTGGGTGTAATACTTAAGCCAAGGCCCATGTCGTCCGAAACCCTAAATCCTTCCTCCACTATAAACACGCTGTACCCACAAGCAGCGCAGCCGCCTGCCCGACTCCGCCGCCTTTCGTCGGCGCCGTTCGTCTGTTCATCGTCTCTTCGACTTCGATTCGATTGGCTTAGGTCTCTGTATACTGTAGGTGTTGTCTGATCTTGTAATTGTTTGTTTCGCTGTTTGATTTAAGGTTTTGTCGTTTGAATGTTTGAATTTTCTCGATGAAGAGAGCACAAGCAGACGGGCGGTCTGAATCTGATGCCGTGTTGATATGTCTGCAGTCTCCATGCCTACCCTTCGGGTTGGCATCCGAGGGAAAGCAAGACCTCTCGCTCGATCTTCTTTTGTTTCTCGTTCTTTACGGATTCTTTTCATACATACCATTATAAAGTTGCTTATTTTGGATTTGCCATTACAAGATCAATATTGATTTAAATACCACTAGTTTTGGAACTATCTATCACATATGCCATTGTGAAGCGGTGCTGTGATGAGGATGCTTTGTTATTTCTATGTCTGGACATCTGAGATCTATGTCTATGATTGTTTTATGCATCAATCTGAGCTCTGAACAATCAGGCTGGATTTTGTTTGCCCATGTTCGCACCTTGCTTGCCTTCTTCTTGGATGTTCCATTTGATTGGACTCAAATGAGGGGACAAAGCGGGTGCAGCTAGTGAGACGGTTAACTTACCAACCCTTTGCAGCGTTTGTCATTGCTCTGGAGTCAAATGGTCTAATCGAAATTTCTTCTTGAAATTGTCTGTTTAAATGCTGTTTGTGAAATGGAGGTGTTGGGAGTTAGAATTGCACAATTGTTTGGTCGGCAGATGATGCACTAAACTATATCCTACACACTCAAAGGAAATTTCCATGTGTCGACTAATAATCTCCGCTTATTATCTGATGCCTTGTCATTAACACCTTTTTCTTTTGTTATCGATATCGTTTGAAATAGAGGGTGGCAAGTGATGTAGAAAATAATCTTATCCTACACACTGAATCTTTGTGTGGACCAACTACTCCGCTTATTATCTGATGCCGCCCGTCAGCTTACTAACGATTTCGATCTTAGTATGTGCATCTTGGTTTTGGCGCTGAATTTTTTATTGCAAGTTTGGATGCTCCGGTAGCGTTTTAACTTTGTGTTGCATCTAGCCATTGAAGATTAAGATTAAGAAAAGCAAGTTTTCTCTACTGATAACTGCATGGCCCGGCGATTCCGCCCTACAAACTACCCCAGGGCGGTGGCTTTCTCAAGTCATAACCAAGCATTCCAACTTCTCGAAAAGCATGCTCTTGACGGCAGTGGAACCCAAATGGTATCAGTATTTGGCCATGGAATGATTCTGACAGCAAAGTTTTCGCGAGAACGCTCTATTCTCCCTGATTTATTTTATTTTATTTTATTTATTTATTTGACATAGGAAAACGAATTTTAAAATCAAAATATTTATATTTTAGAAAAACAAATAATAAGTAAAATAGTCAGGGCATACTCAATTCTGTTACTTGCAACACAAATGCGGAGAGGCCTACATACTTTTCGTTACTCTACCCAGATCATGGGACTTGTTTGTTTAATCTAAAAGATGCTGAAAGATTAAATTGGTATAAAGTTGTGACTCCTTGAAAACATCTTAAAGAGTTCAAAAAATTATAAAAAATATTTTACAAATTTTAAGAACTATTTAAAACCCTATAAAATAATTACAAAGAAATATATTATTTGGTTTATAAAAAATAACATTTTTAAAATTTAATTTCAACTGAAACTAACAAGGCCAATGAGCTCGCGTTTCGAGTTGAGTAGTACGGAGCAAATTAAAATCACATGAACATAAATTGAATATATACATCTATATAAAATAATTAATTTTGAAATCTATGTTGTAAAATGACTTTTGCGATACATCTATTAATAGTACAAGCATGGGATGCAGCATCCCCGCCTGGCCATGTGGCCTGTTTTTCTCCCCTTTGCGGCCACGTCACCAGTATTTTTCCATCCGTCCGATCTCCATCCAGCAGTCTGAGGGCGGCGGCGGCTCCCGTGGCTTGCGTTTGGCCACGTCGCCCTCCCTCCCACATCTTCTTGGTTGCCGGCCTCGACGGGACCGCGAAGGCCGCGCCTCCTCCCCACATGACCCGCTCTCACCCCGTCCTGCTGCTCCAGGCCCGCGCGCTCCGCCTCCTGGTCCAGGTCGGCGCCGCCTTCTGCTGCTGCCCCCGTGCTCCTCCCGGCGGCGCCTCCTTCGCTGGCGCTGACGGTGGTTGTTACCGCCTTGGCCGCTCTTGCCGTCGCCGCCGCCTCCTTCCAGGTGGCCGTCCTGGCGGTGTGGTGCTCACCGGTTTCGCTTCCCCGTCAGCCAGGACCGTACTCAACGCCGGCCGCCGCCGCTCCGCAAGGATTCGTCCCGGTAAGTCCAAAATCTTCTAGGGTTCTTATCGATTTCGTTGGTTTGAGTGCGGATGGGGGCTAATTCAATGTTTACTGGCTTGGATATAAAGGTCCTTTATCCAAATCAACTCCTATTGAAAGGTTTATGGTACGGATTTAGGGATTTGATGAACTCATGTTGTTTTTTCGTTTTTTCCTGCTTCATTCTAGGTATCTAATACATATGGCACCATGGCATCATGGGAAATGCTGCTTCACTTCACCGGTATGGTTTCACAGAACCTGGCAACCCAAATGACACTGTCAACGTTTTCTTTGTTATGGTTACTAAGTGGTGCTCATCCAAGTACTCCAATCGATATGCATGAGTAAGGGTGTCATTGAAGAGTGTATCGTTATAGGCTGAGGTTGATTTGGAACGGTGTGCCGCTATAGGTTGATTACTACAGCATATTACCAATTAACTGAACAGATGAAAAGGGTTAGAACATAACAATGGGTTGCTATGTTCTCTGTCATCGGCTTCTTCTCTGCTCATGGCGCTGCTTCCGTGCTTCTCGCTGATGTTGCTTTTTCACAGTCCAACGGGTTGCTGCAAAAAATTTTTTTGTGTCGTTGATTTCCTGTGTGCACGGTGTTCGATGGATTTCCTATGAGGAGACCATCCAATTTGCTCAGCTATATAGGGCGGCTCTTCTGGTGATAGGGAAGGCTTTCTGATCTCAGAACACTGGTATTGATTTCTTCCTGGTATTGGCATTTCAGGTTTAGGCCGTAAAGCAAAGTGCGCATGCATGCAGTGGGCTAATTAGGCTGCATTATACATGTAATCTTGCCACCAATTTGCACATTTATTTATAAATTAACACCATCTTAATTGTTTGAGATGGCGTTTTGATTTGCAGAGCAAGCAGTACTACTGTATGTATCCAACACTGTAGCATATACTAAGCAGACAGTGACAGTGTGTGGAATTAATCAACCTACCTAGCTGCCTAGCTGCAGTGCAGAATCTGTCTGCTTTTGTCTGTCTACCAAAATTCCTGCAACTGATTAATCAATCAGTCTCTTCCCTCTAACCTGTTTCTTTCATTGATGCATTGACATATAATAATACTGTTGCTATATTACGCTATTGGTCATTCTAATAGGATTTTTTTTTTGCAAAACCTTAAAACTATTGTTTTCTGTTAGCACACATTAGTAGCTTATGTGGTGTTCGTACTGATTTTTATTAATTGAAAACACCTGAGTTTTGCTTATTTTCAGTGAAATCATAGATCTTAGAATGATACCCTTTTTGGCTTGCAGGGTTGAAACAGAAGGCATAGAGATTAGTGTTGTACGTCCTCGGATGACCACCAATGGCCAGAACAGCTTTTGCCTAGGCCAATTAATTTCCTCTCTTCTCCTACAAAAATTAATTATATTAGTGCAACATATTGTTGAGCCTTGGCGACAGTCCTAGATTTTGATGTTTGGTTTATTGTATTCTGATTTATTAATCAAGATGGATTAAACTTCATTGTATTTTGATTTAACAGTTAGGATGGACCAAACTTCTGTAGTGCCTTCTGTCTACACTTTAGCTTACCAACCAAGCCTTTTGTAATTCCAGAGGGGATACAGAGAATAGGTTGAAGACGTGCTTCTAAAGGTTCTCCATGGAGGGGCTTGGTTCTTCAGCTTCATTGAAAAGATGATGTTTACTGAGATCATGAGATGGTGCCATATAGTTTGCTTTTCTCTGCAAGGTCCTAAGCTCTAATTGCTCTTACTGCTTTACTTTATCTTCCTGATTGTTTTACTGTTTCAGTTTGTTTCTAGCAGATGGCATTTCTAATCGTGTTTACAGGGAGTAGATGATTTTCAAAAGGTAAAATTCCTCTTGCCATGAAACATGTTTTTTTCTTTTTTTAATTGCAAAGTGCCATAGAAGCAGTTTTTCTTCTAAGACAAGTTATGGAGCGGTATAGGGAGCAGAAGAAGGACCTACACATGGTTTTCATAGACTTGGAGAAGGCTTATGATAAGATACCAAGGTATGTTATGTGGTGGGCTTTGGAAAAGCATAAAGTCCCAACAAAGTATGTGGCCCTCATTAAGGACATGTACAACAGTGTTGTGACTAGTGTTCGAACAACTGACGGTGACACAAGTGACTTCCCAATCAACATAGGACTACATCAAGGATCAGCTTTGAGCCCTTATCTCTTTGCCTTGGTGATGGATGAGGTCACAAGGGATATACAAGGAGATATCCCGTGGTGTATCTTTGTTCTTGATGATGTAGTACTAGTGGATGAAAGCCAGGGAGTAAATAGGAAACTAGAGTTGTGGCGGCAAACTCTGGAGTCGAAAGGTTTTAGACTTAGCAGGACTAAAACCGAATATATGAGATGTGACTTCGGTACTGCTAGACAGGAAGAGGGAGATGTGAGTTTGGAAGGTCAGATAGTGCCCAAGAAGGATACTTTTCGATACTTGGGGTCGATGCTACAAAGAGACGGGGATGTCGATGAAGATGTTAGTCATAGAATCAAAGCGGGATGGATGAAATGGCGTCAAGCATCCGGTGTTCTATGTGACAAGAGGGTACCACAAAAGCTAAAAGGCAAGTTCTATAGGACGGCTATTAGACCTGCGATGTTGTATGGTGCAGAATGTTGGCCTACTAAAAGAAGACATGTTCAACAATTAAGTGTCGCCGAGATGCGTATGTTGCGTTGGATTTGTGGGCATACAAGGATGGACCGAGTTCGAAACGATGAGATACGGGATCGACTAGGGGTAGCCCCAATTGAAGAAAAGCTTGTGCAACATCGACTAAGATGGTTTGGGCATGTGCAACGAAGACCTCCAGAGGCACCAGGTGCATAAGCGGAATCATAAGGTGGAATAATGATGTGAAGAGAGGTAGGGTCGGCCAAACTTGACTGGGAGGAGGCGGTTAAGAGGGACCTAAAAGATTGGAATATAGCAAGAGAGTTAGCCTTGGATAGAAGTGCTTGGAAAGCAGCTATCCACGCACTGAGCCCGACTAGGCTCTTCCTTGTGCTTCTTTTCAAAAACTTTTAAACCCTCGTCCTTCTTGTTTCTTTTCCCCTTCCCCTTTTTTAGCGGTTTGTTTTGGGTTTCAACTCTAGCCTACCCCAACTTGCTTGGGATTTAAAGGCTTTGTTGTTGTTGTTGTTGTTGTAATTGCAAAGTGCCAATTCAAATCCCACAGAGGTAGAATTTCCTAAAAATGGCTGATGGTGTACGGTGCCTATGCGGACGTGGCATTCTTAACTATTATACACATTTCTTTTTTTTTGGCTAGACCTATATTTTATTAGTTTCATTCACTGCATGGTCAATGTGGATTTTCCTTTAAATTTGCTTGAATTGTGCTTTTATTTTCTAAAAGATTTCTAAAAGAAAAGGAGAGGGCAATATATGTGCCCCGGCTTATAAGGTTCTACAAAATAGGAAGGTATGGTTGAAAGTAGTTCCTGAGTTACTTAATAGAGATTTAGTTGGTAATGAGATGGCTGGCCAACGATGTAGTATGCGGTTATTTCAACATGTTAAATCATGTCGATTTGATTTTTATTTTCCATATGTTACTTGCATTATAGGTAAGCATGCGAAATCATGTTGTTGTTTTCATTTTACATCTATTATATTCGTCCTACATTGATTTAACAATGTCTTACGTGGGCAAGGATTGCTTTGCAGAGTTTTCATGGCTGCGACATGTGCACTAGCAATTGAAATTTTCCATGCTGTGCCTGTGCAGTGTTTACAAATGTAAAATGCCACCACCATGATTTAACATGTTACTACCTGTACCACCATGAATTACTTTTAGTTTTATGAGGCTATTTATTGATTGCATTTCCACATTCTATTAGTTAGTGCATGTCTGAATGCTACTCCCTATTACTTAATTATTGTAAGTGTTTAATGCAATTAATAATTCTATTCTCTCTAATTTAGGTTACAAACAATGGATTAAGAGCTGTGCGACCTTAT
This sequence comes from Raddia guianensis, assembly GCA_036346415.1. Classification (NCBI taxonomy): domain Eukaryota; kingdom Viridiplantae; phylum Streptophyta; class Magnoliopsida; order Poales; family Poaceae; genus Raddia; species Raddia guianensis. Next base: position 7,899,842 of record CM070536.1, on the reverse strand, counting down.
GATTTTGTAGCATTATTATTTATTTTGTTGTGATTTGTTTTAACATTAAATGTATTTAGAGTATGACTTACATTTTTCTGTACCGTCAGCATTAAATGTAAACAATGTGTTATTTTAGTTTACCGTCAACCTATCCAAATACTTCTGATAACTCACATTGAAGTGCATATATTGTCTTCCTAAAGGTTCTAGGCTTTACTGTGAGCTTTTGGCATATATACCAGACTTTATTCTACAATAAAGGGCTCATGGGATGCATACCTGCGAGCATTGCTTTCCATGAATTCTTTTTCTATATAATTTTCCATGCATTTAACTTGCCTTTTTGGTGTAAGAACAACACATATGCTCTGTTTGTGAAATTAACATTAGTCAACGATCAATTTCTTGCCAAAGAAATAAGAATTCTTGAAATGTCCTGGACTAAACTACATGTGTTAACGCTTCGAGCAATCTCAACTAAATGATGTGCTCCTGTTTGGCTGCTCCTGCCATACAAGAAAATAAGTATTATATTTTTTCATGATTTAGTCTAGGATCTTCCTTTGCAGTTGCTTTGAAATTAGTCTCTGCCATTAAGACAATTAGCCGGCCACTTAGCAACATCAAGTTAGCTACCCAGTCATTTCTAGGGGCAATAAATATCACTTTTGTTGGTTAATCTTTGTTATGGCAATGCAATCTTTTTTTTAGCATTTACTTAACCGTTTCTCTTATATTTCGTTAATAGCATGAATGTTTTTCCCTTTTGCATGGGTGGAGTCAGTTTTGCTTCATTCCATTTATTTATTTGTTTAATGTCTTAATTGTTTGTTGTCGCCATAATAGGCCATCATTTCTTGAGTAAAGTATGGTAGTCAAAATTTCGAGAGAAGTTTATGTTATTAGTTGAGATATTAAACAAAAAAAGAATTGTTCTTCCTTATGTTTTCCTATGATTTGTAGAAAAAGAAGGGGATTTGTGCGATGTTCTTCGTCAGTTTTAAATGAGTTATTTTCCCATCTTTTTTTACATCATGGTGTACTGAGTTGTTTTGTTCCAAAATAAAGCATCATGCTGGTTAATTTTGTGATTGTTTGTCCATGATAGTAGTCAGTTCTTAGTTCAGTGCTATTGTCCCAGTTTCTTTCAATTTATTCCAATTCACAGTCACATAAATCTGTTTCCATTTGCTCCATGTTGGCTTCATCTCTCACAATGTTTATGTTTCTTTCTAATGATCTTTAGCTCTTCATTTAATAGGCAGCACTAAAATACTTATGCTACAACAGATGCATACTTTAATATGGTAAACTTGCTTCTCCTTCACTTCTCGGCGCGCCATGGGCGCGCCATCTCCACTAGTTTAGTTACAAAGTCACCACTTTCTTCTATATATAACAACATTATGACGACGTGAAGACTGAGTCTGTTTGGTTGTTGTCTAACTTTGTCTTATCCAATATTAGATAAGCCATAGTTTTTTTGTCAAGTATTTGTTGCTACATTTTTTTAACCAAATGTTTCACTTGTTACAGATTGAGTTTTTTATATGGCGACAAATTTTGACGCCGCATATTGTGTGCCTTCCCATGGAACGGAGCGGTTCTTTTTCCTGACGTAAATAATATGTCATACTAGGTACCTTTTATTCACTCTTGTTCATGGTTATGTTCGGCAATGTTAGTTAGTAACCAAGCAGGCCCTAAAATACCGCTTATCTTCATCCACGATAATCCTTTCTTCCTCCCTAGTACATGGTGAGCTTCTCATCGCATGTGTCTAAAAACTCTGGTAGCCTACTCCCTTTTGTCATGCAGGTGCAGGGGCGACGGGTCCGTCATGGCCATGCCCATGGTGGCAGCAGCGGAATCTGCACTCGGCTGCACTACTCGGGCTGCTAGTGCAGGATGCTTGCTCCAACAACGGTAAAGAGGCCATGGCATACGCGATGAAGGTGATGGCGGCCGTGATGGGGAGAGGATGATACGGGCCAATCCAGCTGGACACGAGGCCGTTATGCGCCTTGTTAACGGTGGGCGGCGGCGGATTAGGCCCAATCAACCTATTTCCACATGATTTTTGTCTAAAGCGTCGGGCGGGTGGGAGTGGGAGGGTGATCTTTTTCAACAGAAGCTAGCGCAGGCATAAACAATGTTTTCTTATAAATAAACTCTGTAGAAGCGTGGTTTATGGAGAAAGAGGGGGAAATGGCAGCGCGGCATAGGGGAGAGGGGGAAAACGGTGGCGCAGCGAGAGAAATGTTGTAGGAAGACTGCACAACCAAAGGGAGAAGGGTACCAGAGTAGGAGAACTGCGCAACTAGAGGGAGTAGTACCACACATCTGGGGTGACCATCGACGTCTTGTTGAAAATGGGGAACAGCAATGACATCATGATATGAAGCCGTCGAGGAACATGGGGAGAGGGTGGAGAATGGTGCTAGGTAGAGATCAACGTCGATTAGGAAGGAGGGTGGTGCCAGAGGGTAGGGCCAAAGGAGATGATATGGAACAAAGTGCCCGGTGGCCCCCTTGGGTGCTTGAGGGCATTGGTGTGTGGGTGAGGAATGGCGAATTTATTACTGTTATGGCTTTATTTTAATTTAAAATTTAAAAATAATTTCTTGTTTTAATTAATTAAAAAATAGCCCTTCAGCATCGGACAATCGGGCATTCTTTATAAAATGCCGGGTAGACGGGCGCGTAGTCAAAAAACGCCCGTCCTGTGGTCCAGAGGGCTTTTTTTGATAATGCCCAACCAGAGGGCGTTTTTTGGATAGCGCTCGTCCAGAGGGCGTTTTTGGTGGCTTGGTTTTTTTTTGATAAAATTGATTGAATAATTGATATAAATTGAAAGTAGGAAACTATGTCGTAGGGGGATCGTGGTTTCCGCCACGTGGGAAGGCGAAATGCCGCTTCTGCCACACAGCACGGCTTCCGCCGTCGCAGGTGGATAAAGGGTTTTGGCCACCCCGGACTGCGGAGTCCCAAGCGGATAAAGCCACGGTGTCGGGCACCTCGGACGGAGGAAACCGGCACCCCGGACGGCGGAAAATACACCTAAATATTATCGAAATATAAACCCTATATCTAATCTAAAAACGGAATATTAAAATTATCGTGTGTCATATTGCTAACCTACCTTGTTTTCATTCATTACAAAATAGAAATAGAAGAGGGTTACAAAATTACCTCTTTTTTTCCTCTCCTCCTCATCCTCCTCCTTTTCTCCCCTTGCCGCTCGGCTCCTCCTTTTCTCCCTCTGCCGCTCGGCTCTCCCGGCTCAAATGGCACTGTGCCGAGACAGCGCCGCGCGCGGGATGGTCTTAATGGAATTAGCGCTCGTCCGGCGGGCGTTAAATTCCCGTGCAGCAAAAAAACGCTTGTCAGTCGGACGGTTTTTACAGCACAGTGCAAAAGGTGCTATTCAACGCCCGACGGATGGGCGTTTCTTACCTCGAACATGCCTCGGGCCATTGGTCCTATTTACCGCCCGTTTGTTCGGCGCTAATTACTGTTCGCCTTTAATAACGCCTGTCCAATGGGTGGTTTTTACATGGCGCCTGTTGGTCCGGCGCCGGAGGACTATTTTTAATTAAGTAAACCAGGAAATTATTTTTAAATTTCGAATTAAAATAAAGCCAAAACAGTAAAAAATTCAAGGGATGGCTGGATGGGTGGGGTTTAGGGCTAGATGTTTCAGCCTTGTGAAGGGATGGATGGGTTGGGCCGCGGTTCGGGGAGCAGTGGGTTAAGTGGTTTCGGATTTGGCTAGATACAGGGATTGAGCCGGTGGGTGCATCCGTCAAGGGCCTAACTAATAAACGGGCCCAACTTTGAGAGCAGAATTTGACACCTGGGCTATCTGGCCTATTTTTATCGAACCACCAGTTATATCGGTTCAGTCGGCAGTTGGATCCGTGAAGTGTGAACCAAAGCATTTATCGATTCAGTCATCGGTTTGATTTTAATACTATCTCGACTTGGTGCTCTGGAGAAGTTTGCTCTGGAATTTGGGTGTCCCGAAATCACGTTTTTATCTTTGTGGAATGGATGGAAGTCAAAACCGTCATGATTTCTCCCGGGGACAAAATTATTTTCGCCTAGCAGCTGGTCCGGAGAAGAAGTGCGTGTTCCCTAGGCTTGGTCGTGAGTCGTGACTGACACGACAACTGAACTCCAAACTCTACCATTGACAGGCGCTCCCATCGAAAAATATAGAGGGTGCTCGTTAAATCTGGTAAAAAGGCCGTGCCAGCTAGGCTAGTTCACCTCGTCCGTCTCTCGACGTACGGTGACGACTCTCCCCGTCTACCGCTGCATCAGCGGTTCGATCGCATCATCGGCCGGACCGGGTTGAATACATCCTGCATGCATCTATTATCCCACATTAATTATCCATGCTACTCCCTCCGGTCAATAATACTTAACGTTTCCTACCACGTTGCAAAAATTAAGGATTGAGTGATTTGACCCATTTGCCCTTGTTCTCTCACATCACACAGCGTGCTTCCCTCTCCTGCGTCGCTCCCCACACCGCCGTGGAGCTTGGATCGTCGCCGTCGTGAAGAACGCGCCGCTGCGTGACCTCATGTCCGCGTAGTGTGGGCATGGTGTCTGGCGGGGGCGACGAATGGGCGTGGCGGCTACGAGCCCCCAACCTGGCCGCAGGTGGCGCCGTCGACGAAGCGGCAGTTCGTGATCGTTGCGCTAGGCTTGTGACGATGACTTCGTTTGAGACAAGGTGCTCTCTCCCTCTCTCCCCCTCTTTCTCTCTCTCTCTCTCTCTCTCTGTGCATTGCACACGTATTGTTCGATAGAATGCATCTATGCAGTACTCTGTATCATTCGTGGTGTTCACCCTGCACACAGGAGTATTTTGCTGTTAAGAATATGATTAATATGCACATGGTCCTTATTTGCAAAAATGATCAGCATATTGTCAAGAGCATGCTGAATTGGCCTCTGCCATTTGACAACTGCCTGCATATACTCTAGTGATCATGCTGCATGCGGATTTGTGAAGAGCATGTTGCATGTTCAATTGTGAAGAGCATGCTGAATCTGCACAGGAGTACTAATATTGTTTTAATCTGCACAGGAGCATGGGAGTATGTCATAGGGAGCCAAGAGTAGAGATTGATTTGAGTGTGACATCAGGTTCTGGAGGTCGAAGACCGTTAGGGGAGATTGATCTCAATGCTCCAACAAGTTTCCAGCTCATGTATGTTCTATATTCAGATTTGTTACTTTCATATACTCCATTAAAGAAAGCCATTGGTGCTTCCATTCTTTTTTGCAATCATTCAGATTTTCTAGTCAGATTGGAAGCAACAAAATTGTTAGGAAGCTCCAATTTGAGTACTAAGATTGTTTTAATCCGCACAGGAGCACAAGAGTATGTCACAGGGAACCAAGAGTAGAGATTGATTTGAGTGTGACACCAAGTTCTGGAGGTCGAAGGCCGTTAGGGGAGATTGATCTCAATGTTCCAACAAGTTCCCAACTCATGTATGTTCTATATTTAGATTTTTTTTTACTTTTATATACTCCATTAAAGAAAGCCATTGGTGCTTTCATTCTTTTTTGCAATCATTCAGATTTTCTAGTCAGATTGGAAGCAACAAAATTGTTAGGAAACTCCTTTTGCAAGAACATGTGCTTCAGGCCGAAAAAGCATGTCATTTTCATTCAGGATCTGTATTTTTCAGCATCTGAACTAAACTGAACTATATGTTCATAAGCATGCTTCCTAACAATTCTCTCCATAATGAACTGTATGAACTATATGTTCATAATGAACTAAACTGAACTGTATTTCTCAAATTCAGTTACTCCGTGGCATGTACTCCTGACCATAATTTCAATCCTGCGCTCAAACAGGCCATAATTTCAATCTTGGCCAACAACACATAATTGGCTCCTCCAATTGGAAACAATAACAATTGGCTGCAAACACTCAGATTAATAAAGCTGAGTACAATAACAATAATTTCTCTGAAGATAAAATCAGTAGAAATTCCATACAAGATAATTACTCCATGGAGTAATCACCATTGCATTTCTAGATGGCCTGAAGCTTTGCTGAACGCATGAAGGTAAGATGATCTGGAGCTGTTCAAACACAATTGCATTGCATATAAGATGATCCGGAGTAAGTTTTTCAGACACGAGCTGAATTACAGTTCAAACACATTTTGTCTCTATGCAGTTGAGCTACATGTATAGAAATGCAATGCACTTGTATCTGAACAGCTTATATCCAATGCGTTGGAGCTGCAATGAGTAACTGATGTCTCAATTCTCTAAAGAAAAAAAAGTAGAAATTCCATTGAAATCACCACTACACCATACTCCATAATGCAACACCATACAAAGGATTTCATTTCTGGAAATAGAAATCGCCAGTACACCATACAAAGGATTGCATTTGTCGAGTACAATTCAACACAACCTTGCTCATTTCAGATGCAAATATAGGCAAAATACAAAATTTCATTGAAAAAAGCTTGCCATTTTCAAGCACAATAATGCTGAGTACAAAAAAGGCCTAGAAGAGCTTCTTCCTTGGCTTCGCTGGATGGGGATGGGCAGCAGCTTTCCTCGGTGTGCTGGATAGTGATGGGCACCAGATCTCCTCGGTGGTGGTGGATGGCGACCCAGCAAGGGGAGGAGCTCCAGCCTTGGCGTCGCCCGAAGTTGAGCCACAGACCTCGCAGAGGGCAGCCGCAAGCGCGAGCGACGCGAACGCCGCGTGGGGCACGGCGCATGACGTTGGCGATGGAGCTCCGATGGAGGAGGCGGGGGCGGCACGGCGGGGTGAGGGGGCAGTGGTGGCGCGGCGCGGCGCTGCGCTTGTGGCGGTGCTCCGACGAGGAGGTGGTGGTGGTGTACGGTGCACGGCGGCCCATAGTGGCGGGGCGGTGCTTGCGGTGGGCTTCGCTCCTCCTTGCATCCGGAGACGAGTAGCGGCAACAGTTTGGACTCCATGGGTAAAAATGGAAATTGACAAGCTCTTCCTCGCCTGGCCGTCCGGGAGCGTCAAATATTTTTGGACTTCTTTGATTTACTTGCGGCGTCAAGCTTTCTTGACCAGAGGGAGCAATAAAAATTAACCAGACTCATAGAGATTCATTGAACCAAAAACTAATTATCCCACAAGCTAGCCACGATATACATACGGGCAACCAAAAATCAAAACCGATCTAATTAAGCTTCTGCTATGTTCGGTATAGCCGCATAGTTTAAGGTTTTATACTGGTTTTAGACTCTTCGGAGCTTTGGTTTATCCAAATCGCTTCTTGCATTAATAAAAATTGTACTGTGCATGAGTGGTTTTTTTCGTAGAGATGATAGTTGGTTCAGAAGGGATTTGGGCCAAGTTGATAACGCGAAGTGGAAGGAATTCTTGGCTGACATTGAAAAAAAATTGTCCAATTTATCTGATGGTTGTAGGTGGAATCCATCTACTAAAGGGATTTACAATGTGAGATCCATGTATAATTCTTTCTTTTCTGTGAGGGATCGCAGCTTTGGTATAGAATTTGGAAAGCTAAAATTCTCCTAAAAATTAAACATTGAAAAAAAATTGTCCAATTTATCTGATGGTTGTAGGTGGAATCTATCTACTAAAGGGATTTACACTGTGAGATCCATGTATAATTCTTTCTTTTCTGTGAGGGATCGTAGCTTTGGTATAGAATTTGGAAAGCTAAAATTCTCCTAAAAAATAAAATCTTTGTCTGGTTGGGTGTGAATGATGCTATTTAACCAAAAAGATTCTCAGCAGGAGGGGCTGGGTGGGGGATCAGACTTGTGAATTTTGTGATATGGTAGGAACAAGTTCTCACCTCCTTTTTGGGAGTGGCATAGCTAAGTCTATTTGGGGCGTGATTGCTAAAGCTGGAGGTGTTAACAGGATTCCTACTGGTTTTAATAATGTTCATAGCTGGTTTGGAAAAGTTACCACGGAAAATCTGTCCTTGAGCATGTTCTGCCTAGCTACAGTAATGTGGACTGTTTGACTTGTGAGAAATGGGTATTGTTTCGAGAAGAAAACCATTTCTGACCATGTGATTCTAATTTTTTGTATGGTCGCTCTCATCAAATACTGGACAAGTTTGCTGAAAGCGGGGGACAAGGAGTTGGTGGAGCTGGGGCAATCCAAGATTTTCCAAGTGATGAAAGAGTATCACGATTCAGTTGCGGAGCCACGCAAGATGAGGCGTTTGGATGATGAGGAAGCTCAGTAAAAGGACTCGGGATAGCTTTTGCCGACCCACCTGCGTGTGGCGCGTTGCTTTTGCGTAGTTTGCAGTGGACGTTGGTTTTTTGTTCCGATCCTTCGGGCTGTGGTTTTGCCCTTTGGTTTTTGTTTGATGTGGACAGTTTGTTTCTGTTTTTCTAGAATGGAAATGGGGTAATCCTTTAGTAAAAAAAAACTAATCGCTTCTTGAAGTTGGTCAGGGTAAACTAGAAGCCCCTTGTGAGCAACATGTTGCGTGCTAATATATTCGTGAACTACTTGAGCAATTATTTTTTCAGAAATAGAAGATTGGTGTGGTGTTGGTTAGATCTTGAAATACATAGATGACAAAAAAACTCAAGTGTGGTAACCTAAAACCGTATAAAAACATACATTGATGCTGAGATTATATAAAACTACGTAAAAATATTTTTACATGCTTTGAGCGTGGAGGTTGATACAATAAAATCACATGATAACATACATACTCGATAATAGGGCCCAACTTATGATATGACATAAATCTATGGAGCCTTTTTTAAATATTTTACTATCCATTAGTTGTATTTTGTTAACGGGTACCGTCCGTTCAGAAGCTCGGGCTCAAAATTCTACTTGAGACCAAAATGCTCGGGGATCAAAATTTCAAGCAGCTTTTCCCGAGTCCACCACCGCGCGTCGGCTGCAATCTCTCATACGGCCTCAAGTGTCCTGAGCTCCGAGCCAAACCGAGCTACTCAAGTCTATTATGAAACATACTCTGTTCCGATCCGAACCAAGCCTGATCAAGCTTATGTCCAAAAAACCTAAGCTCGTCCATGGTCGACTTGCATGCAGCCCTATCAAACGGGGTAGCCTTGGCTAGCTCCATCCTGCACCCTTTTTCTTCCGATGGAGATTGAGCTGAGAAGTATTTGATGCGGATGAACATCGCACGCAGATTCGTGCATCTGATGATCTGAACCAACAGCGTGACCGATCGCGTCCGCGACCGCGACGCAGGCACAGGGCCAGGCCCACGGGCGGATGCGTCAGCGTTGGGCTTGGCACGCGAGCGCCTCCCGACAACCGAACGCGGACACCGCAGGCGCGGCAGAGGCAGGCGGCTCCGTCCGGGGCCGCCGAGCGCATCCGCTCGCACGTGTGCTGACCTGCTCCGATCAAATCCACCGCGGCGCAGCGCTGCGGCAGCAGCTCCCACGCTGTACTTTACCCCCGCGCTCTGGCTCGGCGCCGGTCAGCGGCTCAGCGCCATCGCCAACGCCATCGCGCTATGTGATCCCGCACAGGCGCGCGCGACGACGAGGCAAACACGCCAGATCGCCATGCCGCGCACCGGCGCACGCTTGCGCGTGATGCGTTCACCGACGCACGCGTTCCTTTGCCCGCGGTGCTGATGCCGTCTGTGCTCGTGTGTTCCATGCGATCGGGTCGGGCGTTTCCCGGTACATACGGAGATGTCGGGCAAGATCCTGTACTACGCGCGGTGGTGTACGTGGGAAACGAAATGTGCTGAAGGGAAGCCGTCGCAAGAAAGGGGGCCCGACTCCATTACGGTAGAGAAAAACGAAGCCACCATGTTAATCCATGTTATTTAGATTATTTCAGCCGTTCGATCAACGATGGGACAAAATTATAACGTCCTAGATTAATCAAATAAATTCTCACATAAATTAAGAAAAAGATAAAATATCTATAACGATGGGACAAAATTATAACGTCCTAGATTAATCAAATAAATTCTCACATAAATTAAGAAAAAGATAAAATATCTATGCCGCTGATTTTTTTGGGGCCAGATTGTAATGACTTAGATTAAAAGAAAAGGGACCGTCTTTGTCGCAGGCGGTAAGAAGCCTCGAAACTAGCACTGGATAAGACTCGTTAAATAAAAAAAATTGTCTTCATTACGATCTTGTTGACCTTGTTCTGGTCCAAAATTCGAGATGGAACTTCTTGGGAGAGTGCAGACGTACGTGACAACAGCTAAACAAAAAATCCCACAGCCGCAAGGAATAAAAAAAGGTACATAAACAACATTCCTCCCGATCCATTAATTCGTGCAAAACAAGCCTTGAAAAAATGATTCAGCATGTCTTTTAAAAAAATTTGTAAACTAGGGAAATAGTTTTGAGACATGTTTCCTAGAAATTTCAATAAGAATAAACAAAAAATTCAGTACATTCAACTACTGAAAAAATAATACTCTGTCACTGAAAATTAGTAACCGCCCAACATTTGTAGTGAGGAAGACAACTAGCATTGCGTAGAGTATAGAACCACAATGTATAGCATGCAACAATTGTATTTTTGCTCCAAGAAGAATAACCTCGACATCAATTTAGTCTTCTTTTTCCGGTTTCAGGTGAGTTGAGTAAATAAAAATTGTACTATAGAATCACAACATATAGCATGCATTTGCGGTTTGGTGATTTGCATCATCCCTCAAGTGTGATGAACAATGATTCCTCTACGGTTTTGAGTTCTATAGGCAAGACCACCACAGTGAAGACAATGTACACTATCATGTCGAAGGAGCTCCTAGATGAGCACAACAGAAACATAAGAAAATATCACTAAGGAGTTTTTGCAAAACAATGACAGAGTTTTAGAAATTTTCCCAAAATTTTCACATCAAAACAACAAAATTTCAGTGACTTGAATTAATGAAAATTCAAGAAAGCGTGATGAAATTTAATCAAGGTTCTCTGCACGTAAAATCAAAGACTAAACACACAATCGTCACATAGAATCTGAATCTAAACTAATCAAAAAAATCCCCGCACACAAGATGGACATCACCCAGGGGGATCAGATCCAAGCATTCCACAGGCACAAAAGCAGCCCTCTAGTCAACGAAATCAAACAAGGAAAAAATCAGATCAAAGCTGACTAATTCAGGCTGCAATCCAGCAAAAAAAACAGCAAACCCATCCATGCCAACACATCTCCATCGTCTAGAGGTGTCCCCATCAGATTCATGCCCAAAAAACTGACCGGTCGAGCACGAGATTCATCGGCGAGAGCTTGGGGGACTAATGCGAGAGCCGTCGCCAAGAGCCTGGAGAATGAAGGCGAGACGTCCGCCATGAGCCACTGGCTGAAATGCCCTCACTTTCTCTCTTATCCGAACAGAAGAGGCGGATGAGTTGCAAAAATAAATGTGCGGGGCCAATAAAAAATGACGACTGTTTCAAGACATATCTGTCTTTGCCCTTTAACCAGAACACAAATCACAAAGTACACGTGTATGAAGGGGAAAATCGCCTGCGCCAAGACCAGAACGCAGGCGCCTGCTGTGAAGCAAAACCGAAAAATATTAGAAATTCGGATTAAATATAAGATAATATAATATGATTATTTGAGCCGTTGGATCAACGGTGGGACCAAATTATAACAGACTAGATTAATCAAAGAAATTCTCATATAAATCAAGAAAAAAAGATCCATGCGGTTTGGATTAAAAGAAAATATTAGAAATTTAGATTAAATACTAAAATTGATATAATAAATCCGATCAGATATATCAGAGATAGATTATGAGTTAGAAATAAACTCTATGCGCCGAAACAAATCTAGCCGCGCAAACACGCAGGCCACCACGCTTGTTTTACTATTAACTACTCACTCTATTCCACAAAGTTTCCTTCACAGTTTATACTACACTTTAAAAAATTCATTCTCTGCATCAGCTACTCTATTCAAAGCTAAGTGTTTTAAAGAGCCTGCTACGGATGCTCTAATCTCGTATGGTTGGTTGAACAATGTAAAAGCAATCATTCACATCGAGCAACAAAGGATTTCGAAGGGATGAACACACCTTGGTTTTTCACCATGGAGGAAGCGTTTGAGGCACACAACAATTAGAAACTTGCCTCGGCTCCAACCAGTTCCATATGTCCAACCCACGAAAATTTGCATTTTACTTCCTTTTTTAAAAAAAAACATTGACTTTTATAGGTATAGAAAACCAAGTTTGATCGTCAAAATAGGGTTGGTCCATCTATAGCGCCCAAATTACAAGACGAGATTAACTTCATGCTTCAGATAGCAAAACAAAACCAAAATAGCAACTTAATGATCAAATTAATATTACACGTCTATTTTGAGTGAATTGGCTTTACACATAGCTGCACTCATGGATCGCCCTCCCTCCTGCCTATCTCTCTCTCTCTCTCACCTCTCTTCATGGCTAAAGACATGGGTGGTAGCATACATTATGGCTACTACACACTTGTCCCTTCTCCTCCTCAACCCTTCGTTGGTCATTGTTGACCCATGTAGAATTGTCATCGTATGGCCACTCGAGTCGCCACCGCTAGATCATGTCAAAGGGCCCGCGCATGAACTGGTTCTAGGAAGTCCCTATTTTGTGCTAGTTAGTGTACATTGCACCACCAAACCTTTATAAAATTGTTGCTATCGCAAGATTTCAAGGACACTACGTCCATCGCCATCCTCTCTTGACCAAACAGATGACGTTGTTGCTATCTCTACAGCCGCCTCTTGCTCCACAGCCCTCAGCCAACCCTATAGCACCGCGTAACCATCTAAGCCCCCCGATGTAGGCCATCTCCAGCCATGTCTTTGCCATGGCGGAGCTCTCATGTCCCAAGGCTATAGATGAGCATCGTCATTCTCCACCCTTGCCATATTTCTCAACCCGGCCAGATATCCAGCGCCATCGGCCAGAACAAAGAGAATTATGGAGGGAGCGGAGAGATCAAGCACAAGGACATCATGTCAGTAAAAATAACACATATTGATGTTACGTCAACAAAAAACCAGACCACTTCGCTGACAAGTCAAATAACCAAACAAGCCTAGCTTTCGACTTCATGGAATTTATGGCCCCAAATAGTCTCCTATTCTTTTTAGCTTATTTGTTTATATGTCACTGTTGTAGTAAGGGACACCTATTCCCCACGAACCAGCGGGACCAGCGAACCAGCCTGCAAAGACGAAGGAGAAGCGCATCTGAAGAAGTGCCTCACGTCCCCTATGCGAAGCGACGGCGGATCAGGGAAGAGTATGCCGCCCGAGGGGGGTCTTGCCTCCTTCGGGCGGGGCAATCACGAAACAGAGGATAGATACCGTCTCAGAGGTAAAGCGAAGCAAGAGCACCACCTAAGATCAGGGAAACCTAAGTCCATAATCGCAAAGCAATGACAATCGCGGAGATCAGGGGGACAACAAGTACAGTTTATTATAGGGCTAGGGATCGTATCGTGTGTCAAGTTGATACGACAGCTGGCTGTAACAATCCGCTTCAGGTGGCAGGAGAATCATAGTTTGTTACAACAGCCAAATCCCCTCTGTATCTCGATGTTACCCTTGCTTTAGGGAAAAAGGTAAGGACAATTGGGTCTAACCAAGGATCCCGAAGGTGTTTTTCCTTCGGTACCCCCGGTATTGGGGGCAGGTTAAGGTCTAGGAGATCTTTTTCTAGATTTTTCTCTTTTACCCCCGCGTGATTCCCTCAAGGAATGGTTGTAATGGCACATTGTAATCTAGCCCCTACTATAAATAGGGGGTCCCCCAGTAATAAAGACAGGCTGTTTAATTTTCGTAGGCTAGTTACTCTGAGATTGCTCAGTCTTCCTCAAGCTGCTTCGTGAAGTACAGTACGGTGCTTCGCGGGGTAGCCCTTCATAAATTCGTTGTCTGGCTCGGGCCACCGACAGTCGTTTTGAAAACACAAATGCTTTGGTAACAACTATTTCATTTTTTATGCTGAATGCGTAAAATGCAAGTCAAACAAACTGTGCTGAACTCTCCATTTCACTTCGGGAAGCTCTCAAATTTAAGCTTATCAGCACATTAGCATTTCTGATTGGGCGAAAAGAACAATCCAACATCTTCAATAGTAGGGTCAATCACTGGTTGTAACAAAAATCTATATCGATAGCAATAAACAATATTTTTAATAGATTATCTATAATATAACCCTTAAAATTAGTACCACTCCATATATTTTATGCATCTTGGATTTTGTAATAGACTCTAAATTATGAGCTATTCTTTATTTATATTCTCTCTTTCACTTCCACGTAAAAAATACTGAGTTGAAATCTTTATGCCATTTCACTTAGGTTGGCCAGCCATTATTCACACTTTTTCAATATTCATTTACATTCTATCTCATATTTTATTCGCTACAGTATCGAGCTAACTAGGACCCTTAGACTTGTTCTAAGGTTTCAATGGGCTACTTCACCTTATCTTTTTGTTTATGTGTAGGAGGAAAAAAGGAAGGCACAGAGGCTAGCTCTTGGTTAAAAGTCAATCTTGTCGACGGTTGGGATATTGACTCAAGTCAACTAAGATTCTTAGGAAGGGGAGATAGAAGACACGCCGAACAGCAATCAACGACGAACAGGGAGACATGGGTTTTTATCCTGGTTCAGGCCTCTCGGGAGAGATAATAGCCCTACGTCCAGCCTTTCTTATAGCAAAGAGGATTACAAAGTGGATCTCAGCGAGACGAACAAGTCTCGACGAGATTCTGGGCGTACAGATGAGTAGTATGCGATAATGCGAAGATCAGATGATGGCTTGACCCCTAAACACGCTGTAGGGGCCTTGTTTATATAGTGGTGAATAACCTACCTACCTGAGGAGAATCGGGCCGGGCTAACTATGAATACGTAACAAACTCGTACCATGCCAAATACATCCCACGGTAGATAAGATAAACTCCATGTCTTGGGGATCACGACTCCTATTCCAACCCGGAAAACCACGTCCGGGTCTTCACGTAGCCGTGCAGAACTCTGTTCGAGTCGGAGTCAAACAAGAATCCTAGGCCGTTACCCACCGTACCAGTCAGGAAGTTGTTCGGCAGGATGCATATGGGCCAGATAGAACCTTTCAGGGAGCTGAGCCATGGTAGGCTGTTCGACTGGGCTGTCAGAGAGTAGGCCACGGCAATAGGCCATGATTTTATCCCCGACAAATCTAATAGCATATTACAAGATGCATGCTCCCTATTATATATAGGCCATATTAATTTTTAGAGAAAATATTATAACTACCTCATTGATTAATTTATTTATATACTATTTATGGATGATATAAAGTGATTACCTATGCCATCGAAATGTCATTAGAGGTAATGTCTCCTTTCGGCAATGGGCCTAAGGCCAAATTGTTTTTTAAAAAAGGTACTAATGGTCCAATTGTTTTTCTCAAAAACGCATCGCGTATCCTTGTTTTGAAGCGCCCTGTTGTCGCAGAAAAAGTAGCAGCGCCCTATTGTTGAGGGTCAGCGTCGAAAGCCAATTGATTGACAAGCTGCCTCGCATTGTCAGGCTGTCAGCAGGCACTTCACTGGCCCTGCTTTGTGTGCCGTGCACGAATCCAGCTGAAACAAGGAAGCACGGAAGCATGGAAACATCAGGTGCACGGGATCCTCTGCAGCTCATGCGCAAGGCTGGTGGTTTGGTTAGCCGACATGTGGAAGTTCAGTGTCATTTGATCGCCATCCTCGCCTCCCGCTATGGGTTGTCTGGTTAATCGACATATGGAAGTTTCAGGTTATTGGTCATGCTTTGCTGTAGACAAGGAGTAGCTATTTATATATGAAAAAAGTATCAATTTGGTCCTTCAACTATAGCCGTTGGACCACTTTAGTCTCTGAACTTCAAAATCGGACTTGGGAGGTCTCTCAACTAACAAAACCGGACTTAATCTTTAAGTCCGGTTTTGTTAGTTGAGGGACCTCCCAAGTCCGGTTTTGAAGCTCAATACCGGGTAAAAGGACTATTTAAGTCCGGTTTTATAGTTGAGGGACCTCCCAAGTCCGGTATTGAGGTTCAGGGATCAAAGTGGTCCAGCGGCTATAGTTGAGGGACCAAATTGGTACTTTATCCTTTATATATCGCTACAATTTAATAGCTCGAAGTTCAAACCTTAGAGTCGAACTAAGGCCTTTTTTTTTGGCTAATCTTAACGGCTGAACGGCTGAAATGACTGAATTTCAAGCGCATCTCAAAATAGACTCGAGATTCGGATCCATTTCGTTTGACTTGCTTTTTAAAGCGTTAGGACCTATCTTCAAAACAACAAAAAAGACAAAAAAAAAAAATCAAAACATATATCTTTTTTAAAAACGTAGATAAGTCGTTAGGCTGTTAAACTGTTAAGCTGAAAAGAACTGGCCCAGAATATTCCAATTCGCTAGCGTGTTTGGTTGCCTGGATGTCCTCTGGAGCCTGGCTCAACTGGTGCAAAAACACTGTACAAGCCAGGCTTAGCTCGAACGCACGAATCGGCCGTTCCTCGCGATGCAGGCAGCATTGGTGCTCTCGCATGCATGCATCACACACTTCAATACATATTTTTCATTCGTTTTCTTGCCATATTTTTTTTTGATAAGAATCTCCAATTATTGAACCAATTTTAAAAATGGGTTGTTGACATTTTTTCGAACAAAACTAGACCACTCTTGCCATATAAATTTTAAAATATAAAATGTTTTATTTTTTGAATTTTTGATTATCTATTGTTTGGTTAAAAAAATTATTTTCATTTTAAATTTTTAGATTTTCAAGAATTCATTTTTAAAATTTGTTTATCCTCCTCTTGAATTTATATACCACACTCTAACGTATATGGTCAATCAAACAACATTTCTCAACAAACTGGCTCATTAGGTGCAGGATAGCCAAACAACGTCGCTCACATCTACTTAGCCAGGCTCATCTTAGCCTGACTGACTTATACGGACCAGGCTAAAATCGTTCGTACAACTAAACAGCCCTAAAAACACTGCTCGAAACATTCCAGACAAGTTAGCATTGTGTGATCCGAAAATAGTGGGGTCGTCAACACTGTGTGATGCAAAGATACAATTGTTCATAAATCGTCGCTATCAGAGATCACATCCCCGTTCCCGCACAGTCTACCTCCCTGCCGGCTCCGCCTTCAACCTCCATCCTTCGCACATTTCGATATAAACTTGCCAACCCCCCGTCTCATTTCAGCCACAGTTCACCACATAACGCTGCTCCTCCGTGCTCATGGCCAAGCGTCTCTTCCGTTCTTGCCGCTCCCCCTCCGCCGCTGCCGTGGTTACCTCCACCAGCAACCTCCTCGAGGGTCACCACCCACCGGTCGTCACGCCCCCCGCGGGCGCATGCTGCCCTCGCCGCCTCCCTCGCCGACTGGCCCGTCCACCACCAGCCTGCGGCGCCGCTTGCTGCGCCGTTGACTACGCCGCCGACGACCTCCCTCCAGCGCGTGGTACTCCTGCCTACCGCTGGCTCAAAAGCTCGCACTGGCACGTCGTCGAGGCCGCCACGGACGGCGACGACACGCCCCGACTGAAGATCGACGCGCGGCGCCGGCTGCGGCGCTCTCGCCGCCGCCGCTGGCTACACCAGAGGGCGGCCCAGGCGAGCGGGTCATCCGGCGACAGCGGGTGGTTCAGCAGCGACG
This sequence comes from Raddia guianensis, assembly GCA_036346415.1. Lineage (NCBI taxonomy): Eukaryota > Viridiplantae > Streptophyta > Magnoliopsida > Poales > Poaceae > Raddia > Raddia guianensis. Next base: position 7,882,177 of record CM070536.1, on the reverse strand, counting down.
AGGGGTCCTACGCGTACAGCTGCGGCGGCGCCGGTGAGGCCGCGGATACGCTGGTCACGTCGACCACGACGGAGTCCTCATCGGGCGCGAGCGGAGTCGCCGGGGAGGTGATGGTGGCCGGGAGCTTCGCGGTGGTGAAGCGCTCCGACGACCCCCGCGCGGACTTCCGCCGGTCCATGGCGGAGATGGTGGTTGGACGCGGCATCTACGACGCCGACGGCCTCGAGCGCCTGCTCCGGTGCTTCCTGGCGCTCAACGACCGGCGCCACTGCTGCGACATCGTCGCCGCGTTCGGCGACGTGTGGGAGGCTGTCTTCTCGAGCCCGCCGGCTCACGGCACCGACAACACCGAGGCAGCAAGCCTGCAACCTAGCATCCCTCAGCACTCAGCAGAAAAGGTCTGTGACACGCAGGATTATTGGTGACAAGTGCACTTATTGGCTCTGCAAAATGCGATTATGTAAATTCTCTTCTCTGGTTATGCCTCTGTAAAATACAATGTGGTTATCTGCATGTTGGCGTATGTAAATTACTCCGGGTTTGCGGTGTAAATTACGTTTCCTCTCTTGGATGTTTAGAGAAGGAGTACTTCTTTTGCGGCATGGTGCATGCAAATGCGTGCTGCTCTGATGCGATACAGCGATCCGACGTGAAGTACTGAGTGCATGAACAGAGAAATTACATGGTTGGTATTGGATACTAGAGTCATGAATGTCGTGACGGGATTAGATTCGATCTTGGTGTCAAATTAAAATACATCATTACGTCCAAAATTGAATAAAGATCTCATGCCCGTTATTTGAGACTAAATATCCACGAAGTAATTAGGGTTCAGTTCCTTTGTTTTCTATTCAAATTAAAGAGTCCCGGCGTTTAGGACCACCTCATTTATACAGGTAAAATCGGGCTAAATATATAGGGAAACTGGCTATGTAGCACAGTACATATGATGTTTTAAGCTACCAAAAGTTCAAGGTTTTTCCATATAGCATCCTAAATTCAATACGTACTGTCATATAGCACTTTTCATATACTGGCAATTTTTATAATAAATAAAAAATTTGGAAAAAAGTATGAGATGCCCGGACGCAAATGTATAAAGCAATTCATGTTGTGGAATCTAGAATTTAAACTATGAAATGGCAACATAAATGAATTTGGAAAAAATAATTTTAAACAAATACAATGCAAATTAGAAAAACTTTTATGTGCGAATACAATTATATTTGATTGATGGTGCTCATGAAATTCTATATGAAAAGATTTAGCACTTGTGATACAAAAATCAAAAAAATTCATTTTGATTTTTGAGTGCATTCGGCATTACATAAATGGAACGGTGGAGACTTAGGGCCTGTTCTTTTGAGCTGATTTAAACGGCTGAAATAACTGAATTTCGAGAGCTTCTTAAGATAATCTCGAGATTTAGATCCATTTCGTTTGACTTGCTTTTTAAATCGTTACGACCCACCTTTAAAACAGCGAAAAAATAGACTAAAAAACTAAAAGACATTCTTTTCGAAACGTAAATAAGTCGTTAAGCTGTTAAGCTGTCAAGCTGAAAAGAAAAAGGCCTAAAATTTGATGTGCAAAACATAGATGTATTTGGCATCTCAGCATTTCTTCTGTTTTGCTTTGTTTTTGCATTGAATGTTCGCAGAATTGTTTGATTTTATCATTTGAATTAGAAAATCATGGATTTCACAATTTAAAGAGACTGACTTAAGATGGTACGTAGTATTGGAAAATGTTACGAGGACGTATATCCTGGATCTAACATAGTAACATGTTGTGCAACAAAGTATTAAATCGTTCCATTCTGAATTTTGTGAGTACAATCGGTAAAGTATAATTGTATTTGGCACATCAAAGTTTTCCTTTTTACTAATTTACTTTGTATTTGTTTTAAAATGCTGCGGTGCCAATTTTCTCTTTTTTTATCATAGCCTGTCCTCTGACATTTTTGTCCTATTATTAAGTGTCTGACATGTTTCGTACCAAACATAACCGTTTGCAAAGAGTCTACACTATTTCATGTCAGTTTTTATTTTAATTGGGGACCTTATATACACGCAAAAACTTCGATGCTCGAGATTTTCTTTTTCTTTTCTTCTCTTCTGCACTTTGAGGATTTTCACGTAGGAGGTAGCGCACGTCTAGGAATTAAGAAATAAACTTGAACTGTTGTAGCTTTATTTATAGTTTTTTTGTTCTTTTTTGTTTGACGTATTTGACTTTTTGACACACTTTTAACCATTTGTCTTATTAAAAAAACTATGCAAATGTTATTTATTTTATTATGATTTGTTTTGTCAATTAAGATACATTAAGCATTACTTTTTTTTGCATGTTTGCACTAAATTTTTAAATAAACGAATGGTTAAAGACGCGTTCAAAAGTTAAAGGTGTCAAACATAAAGAAAAACGGTGGGCGCATCATTTTTCCTTCCATGATCCAAAGCAAAGATGAGTTAATGACTAAAAATAATGTGATGTGCTGCACAAACTTGCACTACTAGGTTCCATAGAAAAAAAACAGATCATCATTCCACAAAATAAATTCGATATTTAAGAAAATTGCTCTTTTGTTTCAAAATACATTACGAATTACTCTTATGCCCCTAAAGTAATTGGTTTTGCTCATATGCCTCAAAGTACTTAAGCTGAATGCTGGGCTTTTTTTAAAATATTTGATCATATTTTTGCAATCCAAAGAAATGAAAAGAGTGTCATACAGCTTCATCCCTCGTTCTATTAGTATCAATGTTTGTAGTGCTTAAAAACTAGAGAAGCAAGTGATCCCTGGCGTATTAAAGATGCACATGAATCACGCCTAAATTTTGAAGAAACATAGTGGGCTCAAATGCAGGGAATGGATAGACAGCAGGATGTGCTCAAAATAAGGATTTATTGCAAATGGCACAGTAGAATAATCTTCTCTCATTTTGATTGATAAAATTTGACCAAATATTTTTAAAAATAACATAATAGCAATTGGTTCGTATACTTTGGAGTATATGAACAAAATCAAAATACTTTACGATGTAATAGCAATTGGCAAAATAATTTAGAGTATGACAGCAAATTTCTCATCTTTATACTCATTTTTGAGCTAGTTTCGTTCTTGGCAAAATACTCTCAACCGTTCTTGGCATTTTGTTGCTGTCCTTCATGCCATGCTTGGCTAGCTGGCTATGCCCATTTCTATGTTATCCAACGTCCAACAAACTACTATTGCATTTTTCTCAAAAAAAAAACTAATGCATTATTCTCGGAAAACAAGATAATTCACTCATTTTGTTTTGATAGGGATCGTCTGATTGTCCGAAAAGGACTGTGTAGAAAGAAAGCAAACAGTTGGTTTGATATGATTTGATTCGACATACGTCCGCAGAGGCTAGTACCCCTGTGCGGCTGTGCGGAGGTGTTTGAAGATCTCAAAGCGTCTTTATTCACGCGCCCTTTGATCTACAGTTTTGGGTTCTCTTCTCACGAGTCACGAGTCACGAGTAGGCTGATCTTTGCTTGCGAGAGAATTTTGTCATTGTTTCCTTCTTTGCTTTCTTTTCTTTTCTAAATGGAACTTACTAAACTAGTCAAGTGCAGGGCACGTTGACGTTGTGCCCTGAAGTTTGCTGCGTCACACTTCTAACACAAATCGGCTGGTAAATCAGTCAACGAGACAACGACCGGATGGACCAAAAACAAAAAACTGTCACAAGTCACAACATAGTTGTGGGTTCAAAAAAAAAAAATGGCATATTTGTAGTAAAACAAAGTTGTAACCAAGTTGGAAAGCAACAAGAAGTCCAAGAAGTAGGTCGGTGTATTTGTTCGTCCTTCAAACTTGTCTAGACGATAATTTCACGTGTACCTAACACGGGTGAGCAATGTATAGCTAATAAGGCCTTGTACGCTAGAATGTACAAGGCCTAAATGAGCTTTTGTATGGTCTGTCGTACTATCTCAAGACACCTTAAATTTGAGCTATTTGTTGAGCTAAATTCAAAGGCTCAATAGAGAAGGTACGAGATCTCTGTTAAGAGATTTTTTTCCTACTATAGAGATACTATTGTACGAAGACTCTTTGTATTTTCTCTCCACTTTTTTTCCCATACGCTCTCCCACCTTTGGCTACACACCGCCGCCTGCTTGTTTGTGGGGTTGTAAGCGAGCCAAACTTAACCAAGCTAGCTCTGCTAGGCTCGAGCTCAATAAAACTCGAGGCGAGCCTCAACTAATATGTGATCTTTTAGTCAAACTTGGCTCAAGCACGTCTTAAATAGGATCGATAAGTATTGTCTCGATTCTAACTTGTTCACTGCAGGTGCACCCTTATCCCCACGGTGCACCAACCTTACTCAATTTTGGCTCTGTTCTTTTTTACTTAACGGCTTAACAACTTATCCATGTTTAAAAAAAACATATGTTTTGCTTCTTTTGAGTTCGTTTTTTCGTTGTTTTGAATGTGGATCCTAACGCTTTAAAAAACAAGTCAAATGAAATAGATCCGAATCTCGAGACTAGCTCGATGAGCTCTAAAAATTCAGTCATTTTAGCCATTTAACTGTTCAACCGTTCAGATCAGCACAAAAGAACAGAACCAAATCTTACTGAATTTATCTCGTTTGCCATAGGAGCGGCCTGGTTTGGTCATGGCAACGCTAAAACACACTGATCTAGCGTCACCTTACTTTAATGGAAAAATACCCGAAATAATCAACAGTAAAATAGAAAATTAATAGAATAATCCACTGTAAAAGGAAATTACGAAAATATCCTCGGGTCCGCCACCGGGTGGCGCCATCCGAACGGCCAGCATTGAAGCTTGCCATTCGGACGACGACATGCCATGTGAGCCGCCACCACTGGGTGGCATGTCATCTCCGCCCCTTTTGGTATTGCATGTCTTGTATATGTATATAATATATGTATGCATGTGTTATATATGTATAATATGTATACTGCCCCATTTTACTAATATTATATTTTAATATAAATATATGATAAATATATACTAAATTATTATAGTTGTCCAAAAATATGTAGTAGGTGGCGTGTAATTTTATTGATAATTGATTAGTAAAATGGCATGTCTAAAATAATTTACGTTGGGAGGTAGGTTTCGTTCGAAGAAAGCCTCCCATAATTTTTTCAGTGCAGTGAGCTCGTAAGATGACAATGACATGAACCACGATCACACACGCACACGCTTCTCGCTGCACCTTATTGATAATTTTATTAATAATATGTAGTAGGTGGCGTGTAATTTTATTGATAATTGATTAGTAAAATGGCATGTCTAAAATAATTTACGTTGGGAGGTAGGTTTCGTTCGAAGAAAGCCTCCCACAATTTTTCCAGTGTAGTGAGCTCGTAAGATGACAATGACATGAACAACGATCACACACGCACACACTTCTCGCTGCACCTTCCGCTCAATTTGCTCCCGTTGACCGACCGAGACGAAGACCACAAATGACTGGACCTTCTCCCATGCCACGTTGCATGTACGTATGATATTTATATACACATATGACCGGATAGCATATGGCATATATACATTATAATATATGTATAATATAGATATATTTATATACACATGTGACGGATAGCTTCTCCTATAATTTTAATATATATGATAAATATATGGGCGAAGTAAAATTTGATACATGTATAAGCATGTGAATATACATTTTAAAACTCAAAATTGTATGTAATTTTACAAAATTGCAAATTTAAAATTTTAGCAAGTGTTAATAGTCGTTTGTACGGCAAACTAAATTTTGTAAAGTTAGAAGCTATGAGATAAATAAAAACATTAAATACACGTAAAGTGAATCTTGTCATGTGAATAGACGTGTCGTGCATAGACTTGTTAACGGCAAGTGGTAAATTTCAGTGCCTTTTGCTTGGCTCGCCATGCTTGGTGATATGTAATCGACATGCCAGTGCGGTTCTGCACCTCGGCCATTATGGAGTGTGGTTTCATTGAGATATCGGCTTGAATAGCAGTTAGCAACATCTGCGCTATGAACTTCGAGTCCACATTACTGCTAATATTGCGTACCAACTCCTCCGTACACGTGTGCGGCTCGTACCTACTGATTATGAAGTGGTGCTCATGTTTTGGGCGATGGGCCCGAACATGGAATGAGCACTCCGGCTTCTTCACGCACTTCACCTCTTACACGGCCGGTCCGGACCGTGCCACGGAGTGCTCGCGCCGTGTTGTGACACCAAAGTTGCTGATGAAGTGTATGACCTCATCCTTCGTGCTAAACTTTTGACCCACTGTTATGTCATTATGCATATACCCCCATCTGGAAATATTCGAGTGATCCCCGATCACCCAATTCGAAGCATCCAGAGCGCGATAATACGCTATGGGGGGCATCGGGTCGTCCTCTTCTTCGACATCGTCTTCACCCCCTTCATCGAAATCATCCCCTAACGCATGTGCATATATCTCTCCTTCCTCCATTGAGATATCCGGATCCGTGCCCATGCCGAATGCCTCGACACCGGGCGATGCCATACTACCAATTGGGTCCTCCGCATACCCTTCCGGCACTTCCTCATGTGCACTCTCTTCTACGGTGTTGCTAGGCCCCGCCTCCGATTGTCTTGCCTCAGGCAGCACGTACACACCTAAGTGGTACCCCTCTTCTACTGCCTTATTAACATAGTACGTCCAAGCTGACTTATTTCTCAGTGGCCACAGGTTGTATACGTACATTGAACTATTTGGAACCTGACATGGCCTAACACCGTGTAGAACAAGTTTGTATTCATGACGGTTTATACGGATATTTCGAGCTATAACCCTCGCCAGCATTGGCAGCTCTATTGGTAATGTTATTGTGGTCTGCAAATGGCTGCATGTGTGCATGCTTACAAAATTCCCTTGCATTGGCACGGGTGCATCTCCGTAAAAAATAGTCGATCTTTGTCTCCATTTACGCCTCAGAACATGCACGTGTTCATTCATATTAATATTAAATATAAGTTTGTTTTTATATTTAACTATTATTTCAAACATTACATAAAATGTTAGCTTAAGTGTTTAATACATAATACGTGTAAATAAGGGTTTGAACATACAATATAGCAACTCCACTAATACTCCAAAGACCCTAATTATTAAGTAAAATGTCACTAAAATACATACAATTGTATTACTATTTGCATGCAAAATATAGATTCATTTCCTATTATGTTTAATTAAGCTAACAAGAAAATTACTACATGAAAAATATAGTCACTCTTTTTAAATACGCACACTAGCGTTAATTTGTCGCTAATTATATATAATTTTAGCCATACGTGCAATTAAAATTTAAACATTCATATATTACATGTATAAAAATTCACTAATTTCCATTATATTTGTACATCATTTTCTCTCCTTACGAACTAATTAATCACTAATCATATTTTAAGTTAACCTAACACAATAAGTTTATGTTAACTATAAAATGCGTACTGACAGTTATAAGATCGATCGGTTCAAAGTTCCGAAAAATTAAAACAAGCGTGTAAATTACACGTAATATACGAAATTAAGTGGTCATATTAAACTATCACCGTATGTACTTGTTACCTTCAGAATCTGGTGCATCTTGCCGCTTCTCTCTGAATTGGTGCGTGCTACGGTGCTTGCGGTGCAAAATTAATAACAAAATAAAAGCAAGACCTAAGTGCTGGTGCTTAGTTTAATTAATTAATTACGTGATGGTGATTAGTTTAATTACCATTAACAACATACTATGCCAACATCAGTATAGTCGATAGCCCTCACATATCAATATATACATACAATATTAAGTACTAATATGGCAAGATTAGCATACAACACTGCAAATAATATTAGCATAGAATATTATTATGTCAAAATTAACTCTTGCATATACGTACCGCAATAACACTAATTTAGCAAGTACATCAAATTTAAATTCCAAAATATTCCCTCACGCCGAAAGTATAAAATATTAGCGAAGTCACACTCGATGAATCCTCAACCGAGGTATCGTGAATAATATACCGAATCGAACGAATCAAAAGAACCGAAAGCGAGAGAGTGAGTGTGTGAAGGTCGCTCTGCGGTGAAGCTCTGGCGTGTGTGTGAACCGAAAGCGAGAGAGTGCGTGTGTGAAGGCCGCTCTGCGTGTGAAGCTCTGGCGTGTGTGAAATTAATCGAAAGCGAGAGTCTTTGCGTGTGTGAAGGCGAACGGCACTACGCGATATATATAGAATCAATTTTGTGATCACTGTGACCTCTAATCAAGATTAATTAGCGTAAATCATGCAATTACTATTTGATTAATTAAAAACTCAACACTATTTTGTCGGTGAGAATTATTTTATTATTTTTGGACACTATTTTGTCGGTGAGGATTTTTTATTATTTTTTCGACACTATTTTGTCGGTGGAACATTATTTTAATATTTTTTACGCCCGTATTGTCGGCAGTATTATTTTAATATTTTTTTCCGCTAAGTGCATGCAACGTCCGGTTAATTAGGGGACAATGGGGCGCTGCCACCGGGTGGCGGCGGTGAGTCATGCCGTCCGGTGGCGGCAAGAATCAGCGCCACCACCGGGTGGCGGCGGCTCTTTGTGACCGTCCGGTGGCGGCAATATTCATGTCATGCCGATGTGGCGGCCCGCCCGAAATGGCGGGACCCGAGGATATTTTCGTAATTTCCTTTTACAGTGGATTATTTTATTAATTTTTATTTAACTGTTGATTATTTCGGGTATTTTTCCTACTTTAATCCATCACCCCCTTGTTCCGACATTGCCTTGCCTTATTCCATCCCTGGGCACCATTTAAGAATGCTCTAATGAGATGTTGCCTCCTGTCAATTCGTTGTCTTTCACCACGAGAACACTCAGATTGATCTGTCGCCATGCATTGCCGAAGTGGCCTGATCTGGTGCTGCCACCCCAATCCACCGCCGCTGCAACCTCCCCGGGCCATGTCTGCTACAGGACCATCACAATCTTGGTGTAGAGGATAGAGTAGAGGGTAGAGGAGATAGAGAGTCCGCGAGTGTAAATTGGACAGGTTGGGGAGCAAGAGAGATTTTGGGATAGTGAGCGTGCAGCCGTTTGAGAAAAGCAAACCGGAGAGTTGACTTGAGGTCCTCGAGGAAGAAGAAATGGGAGAGATAATTAAGGTTGCATAATAGGTTTTTACTCAAAAAAAGGTTGCATAATAGGTCAATGAGCAGCTGATGGGCTAGGCTAGGTCAAGCTTGCGAGCACTTGAGCTCAACTCATCTAGACTCGCGAGCTTGATGCCAGGCACGATTGAACTCGTTAGGGGACTTCGAGCTAAGCTCGAATTAAGCCTACGATCAGTCGAGCTCAAATGGTTTGCGTGGCTTCAGTTTTTTGCGTCCCTTTTTTTTTGTGCATTATATAATTGTCATAGCAAATAGCTATAGACGGCTTTTAAAAATCCATAATAATCAAGTTATTGTAGCTTTATAAGATGAATTTAAAGAGGCCCACAATAATCGAGTTACTCGAATGTACAGTATAATTCATGGGGGCATTTCATCGTTCCCGTTCTACTAATGCCCATACACAAGTCAACCAGTTTGGTTAAGTAAATGCTAACGGTAATTAGTATTACACTAAATTCAGTCAGTACTCCTTATAGTTTTTGAAACCCATGCTCGTTTGATCCCTGTTAATCTCTCCTTCACTCATTGTACGTTTGTACGGCAGTACGCTACGGTTCAGATAATAAAGTTATCCTTACTGCCTACCGATCGAGAAGATACGGTACCTGGTAGCATTTTAGTGCATGCACGAGGATCACCTGACCGTATTCATGACCTTCGAGGGTTGTTTAACGGCCGAATTTCTTCTTCGAAATTTTGAACTATTTTCGGCTCCAATTGGGTAGTTAATGGCCTCCAACTCTACTGGCCCATAAATTTCTGGTACTATCCTAGTTTTGGATACTCCCTTCATCCACTTTTATAGAACATACTCCATTTCGACTGGAAAAAAATAAACTATAAGTTTTGACCAATAGGTAGTCAAATTATATAGGTACAAATTTTATAGTAATATGTTAGTATCTGAAAGTGCTTTTTTACAATGTTATTTTGTAACAATTGATAATAGATAATAAAAGAAATTTAACGATAAAAACTACCTTCAAAGACTTTCTCAGACGAAAATACGTCCCGCAAAAGTGAACGAATGGAGTAACATTTTTTTCTCCGGAAAACTCCACTCCTTCCTAACTCTCACGTTAACCATCCCAAATAACATGTATCTAAATAGGTGATCGTTTTAAGAATACCATGATTTTAGTGGAGTTTGATGAAACCATGTGTCGGGGATAAAATCACGGCCCATTGCCATGGTCCACTCCCTGACGGCCCAATCAAACAGCCTACCAGGGCCCAGCTCCCTGGAAGGTTCTATCTGGCCCATATGCGTCCTGCCGAACAGCTTCCTGGCTGGCACGGTGCGTAATGGCCAAGACTTCCTGTTTGAATCCGACTCGAACAGAGTTCTGCACGGCTACGAGAAGACCCGGACGTGGTTTCCTGGATTGGATTAGGAGTCGTGATCCCCAAGATTAGGAGCTTACCTTATCTACCATAGGTTATATTGGCATGTATTGAGTTCGTTACGATCTCGTAGTTAGCCCGGTCCGATATTCCTCGGTAGATCGGTTTGTTCTGTACTATATAAACAGGGCCCTACGGCGCTTAGAGGACCCTTAGCGAGATAGATTTTAGATACTACTCGCCGAGACTGCTGATCTCGCCGAGTCCCACCTTGTAATCCTCTTTGATATAAAGAAAGGCCGGGCGAGGGCTATTATCTCCCGAGAGGCTGAACCAGATAAAACCCCGTCTCCTGCTCGTTCTTTGTTCGTGGTTGTTCGGCGTGTCTCCTATCTCCTCTTTGAAGAACCTTGGTTGACTTGGGTCAATATCCCAACCGTCGACAGCTAGCGCCGACCGTGGGGACACGCAGATCGAGCATGTCGAACTCCATCAGCGATCTGAGATGCTTTACGAGGGTTACGACTCGTATGACGGATGTCTCATCCCTGTCGATTCAGATCGATCTGCTCGATCTCGAACACTTTCCGTATCCGAGGCGTAAGTCTCGCCTATATGGCGTAGATAGCCTCAGATCGCACTCCCGTCATCGACGATGACTACGGAACCGATGATCTCTACGACGGTTTAGATCTATCGGATTCCAAGGCTATGTCGGTAGATTCTACCTGTGGAGACACAATGATGACACCGCCTAGCGTACCTTCGCATGGCCCCGCAAAGATTAACAAGGCCGATGTAGGAACCTCCGAGGATCCCGCACGGCCGTGGCGGCTGGCGGTCGGGCAGATTAACTCGCTTCGGCATCAAGACGGGTCATACTGGCCGCTATGAGCAAGAAGTCATCCGCCGCAACCTCGACGATTCCATCAATCAGACCGTGGCACGGTTCCGCGATCGGTGCAAGCGACCGCGTCGCGACCCACCTCGCGTGCCCTCGCCAAGTCTCCCGGCAGAAGTTTCTCCTGTCCGGATTAGTTCCCCGCGTAACCAGACTCCGGTCGGGTAGAACGCGGATGCCTCGAGGTCCCGAACCCTAGAGCGTAGTCGGAACGACTTCGCGCCATGGCCGGTGATTAGATCTACCAACCAGGCCGACCTCGCCCGCATGGGCGATGCTATTGCGTCTAACCTAGAGCGACTGGCTGAAGGCCTAAAGTCTCTAGAAGAAGTCAACAACTCCTCCAGGCAGCGCAGCCAAACTGTCCGGAATGGTTCGGACAGCTCTGATCGATCGGGTGACCCTCGTCACCATCGAAGGATCACTGTCCATGAGCAGGCTACCCGTGGTCGCCGTCGCTCGCCGAGTCCTCGTAGTCATCGCGACCACGGGGGCAAGCGCGCGCTGATGATCACGGACGATCCCCTCGTGAGGAGCGCATCGTCGCGACCACGAGGAAGGAGCGTGGTGGATTGTCCCGGAGAGAGTTTCTCCAGGCCGAATCATCCCGTTCAGCAGGAGTTCCTCCGCGCAACAGGACCAACGTCTTCTTAAGACTAGGTTCTGCCGGGGAAGGTGGCCGGTCGTATGCTTTGGGCTGCAGGGCTTTCTCTGACGAGCTTCGGGCTGTCCAATGGCCCTCAAAGTTCAAGCCCGGTCACATGGAGAGGTACAATGGGACTCGGAGCCCAGAAGAATTCCTTTCCATCTACGCTACGGCCATCATGGCAGCCGGGGGTGACGAGCTTGTTATGGCTAACTACCTCCCGACTGTCCTTGAGGGCGCTGCTCGGACGTGGCTGTTCAATCAGCAGGAGGGTTCCATCAGCTCATGGAACCAGCTTTGTGACGCTCTGATCGCTAATTTTCAGAGCTGTTACGTGCGTCTGGGCAAGGAGGATGATCTGCACCAGATGATCCAGATGAACGGGGAGACCCTCCGCAACTTCGTGAAGCGTTTCATTAAGATCCGCAACACGATCCCGAACATCTCGGACGAATCTGTTGTCCGCGCCTTCAAAAACGGAGTCCGCGACGAGCGGCTCACCCAGGATCTCGAGATCAATGAGACCTGGACCGCCAACGACCTATTCAAGGCGGCTGATCGCTATGCCAACGCGGCAGAGCGCGTTCAGTACAAAAAGGCGTTCGACAAGGCGAAGCCGCCAGCGCCACTGGTGTGGATGAGAAGAAGAAGAGCAAGAAGAACCACGGTGACAAGAAGTCCCGAAGAAAAGAATAAAGGTGATGCGAACAATACCGTCATTTGGTATAGATCGCGCACCTCCTCCCAAGGATGGGCGTAGAAGCCCAACAATAACTACAAGGGCAAAAGCACGCCAGGGGGCGGACAAGGCAAGAAAGGTCCAGCGACCGATTTTGCAAGTTCCACCAAAGACTACGGGCACGACATACGCCATTGCGTAACTTGGGCGGCAAAGCTCAAGACTTCTACAACGGCAAGGGCCCAATGCCCACCCCGCCGAACAAGGTGATGCCGTAAGGCTAAGCGCCAAACCGACGATGGTGATCGGAAGATGATGATGAGTATCAAGAACCCGTGAACCATATCGCCGTCATCTTCGGCGGCTCCTCGGCTTACACATCTCGACGCAGCCTCAAGGAAGCTGCTCGGAAGGTCCACAACGTTGAAAAGGCAAAACCTCAGCCTGAATCGATGAAGTGGACCGAGGTCCCCATCTCTTTCTCTCAGGAGGATTGCCCTACTGGGATGACCAAGCCTCAGCGGCTTCCTCTGGTGGTCGCCCCGACCATCGACAACGCGAGAGTTGGCCGTGTACAGAGATCGGCGGGGCGCTTTGGACTTACTTTCGCTAAGGTCTTGGGCGAGATGCGATTCCTCGTTCTAAGTCAAGGAAGTCGCAATGCCCTTCTACGGATTGTTCCGGAGAAGTCATCAAGCGTTAGGGCAGGTTGTCCCGCCGGTTACCTTCGCAACCCGAGCAACTTCCTGACGAGTTGATCACTTTCGATGTGGTCGACTTTCCATCCGCGATAACGCGATCTTGGGCGAGCCATCTCTCGGTAAGTTTATGGTCGTGTCCCACCACGCTACCATTGCGTGAAGATACCGGTCCTAATGGTGTGATCACGGTCAAGGGCTACTAAAGCTCGCTCGATTGCGACGAGCGATCCCTCGCCTGTCGACCAGCTTCCGCCACGCGGTCTCAAGTTCCGCAGACCAAGTCTCAGACGCCCTAGGGTCTCCCTTCAGCCAGGGGGAGAAACCAAGGAAGTTCCACCGTCCCTTGATGATACTTTTAAGACAGTTCACTGGGGCCAATCTGGACCCCAAATAGGAAAGCGAGCTCATTGCCTTCCTCCGAGCCAATGCGGATGTGTTTGCACAGGAGCCATCGACATGCCCGAGTCCCAAGGAGGTCATCGAGCACAAACCGGTGTCCGCCGGACAAAAGCCCGTTCGCCGAAGCTTCGTCGATTTTCAAATTCAAACGAGGATCATCAAAGATCGACTTGGCAAACTACTCGCTGCCGGGTTCATCCGCGAGGTTGATCACACCGAGTGGTTAGCCAACCCTGTCATTGTAAAGAAGAAAGGCGGCAAGTGGAGGATGTGTGTCGATCATACAGATCTGAACGCCGCTTGTCCTAAGGACAACTTCCGCGCCTCGTATTGACCAAATGGTCGATGCGATCGGATGCCCACTCTGAAGTTTTTAATTTGGATGCTTACTCCGGGTATCACCAAATAAGCATCTCCCCCGAGGATGAAGAGAAGACTGCCTTCATCACCCCCTTCGGCACTTTCTCGCTGCTCGACCATGTTTTTCGGTCTGCGAATGTCGGTGTTAATGCCCACGTTCATTAATGGAGAAGACCTTCCCGAACAAATATGAAAAACTCGGAGGTCTATGTCGATTTACATAGTTGTAAAGAGCAAGTTTGCTCCAGATCATGTAAAAGACTGCCGAGACTTTTCTTAATCTCACCAGCATCGAATAAAATTAAATCCAGAGAAGTGTACCTTTGGTGTTCGATCCGAATGTTGCTCGGTTATGTTATTGGTTACAAGGTATTTACGCCAACCACGAAAAAGTCGAGGCCATTGAAAATATGCAGGCTCCAACTACCGTAAAGGAAGTACAGAGTCTCACGGGGCGGATGGCTGCTCTAAGCAGATTTATTTCCCGTTAAGGCGAACGCGGGCTGCCCTTCTTTAAGGCCTTGCGCAAGCACTATGGTTTCGAGTGGACAGAAGAAGCCGATAGATCCTTCCAAGATCTGAAACGATACCTGTCCAATCCTCCCGTCTTGACTACCCCGCGGCATGGCGAGCAGCTCCTGCTGTACCTAGGTTGCACGCCACAAGCGGTGAGCGCGGTCTTGACGGTCGAAAGGGAAGGCATACAGCGACCAATCTATTACGTGAGCGAGGTACTTCACGGATCAAAGGAGCGTTACCCTGAGGTCCAGAAGCTACTCTACGCCTTGCTCATGTCCTCCAGGAAGCTTCGCCACTACTTCCAGGCGCATCAAATACTGGTCCCGACCACGTTCCCCCTGGGAGAAATCCTACGGAACAAGGAATCTAGCGGACGTATAGCTAAGTGGGCAATGGAACTAGCAGAGTTTGATCTGTTATTTGCTGCCCGAACTGCTATTAAGTCACAGGTCCTAGCCGACTTTGTCGCTGAATGGACTTGCCGTCAAATCCTGTGAAGCTCCCGAGCAACCCGATGAACCCTTTTGGACCATGTTTTTCGATGGCTCGCAGACCGGGAAACTCGGGGCTGGTTTTGTTCTCATCTCCTCAAGGAGAGCAACTCGATATTCTATCCAACTACACTTTGCGGCGACTAACAACGCCGCAGAGTACGAGGCCTCCTCGCGGGACTAAGAGTGCAAGTCGCTTGGTATCCAACGGCTAACGTGAAGGAGATTCACAAATGGTCATCAATCGAGTTAACAAGGAGTATCGGTCTTTGCGATGACTCAATGGCGCGATACCGGTTGAAGTGAGGAAGTTGGAGTGGCATTTTCGATTTTTCGGTGCTCTTCGTGCCGTGAAGGACAACTTCTGGCCGACCAACTATCCAAGTATGGATCCTCACGAGAATCTGCTCGGCAGGTGCTCGTCGAGCACCTTCACAAGCCCTCAATCACGCTCTCCGGACGAGGCAACAGAGACAGTGGTGCTGTCTCCGTTATCGAGCGGTGCCATGGATCGACAACGCCATTTGTTCGGTACCTTGCAGATGGGACCACGCCGACGACGGCCGAAGCGTTCCCGCTTACAAGGCGTCTTTGCTCTATACAATCTTGTGGGCGGCATCCTTTACCGTCAAGGTGCTCGAGAGTTCTCTCCAAGTGCATCTCGCAACGGAGGGTGTGTTCCTTCTCGTGGACATGCACGAGGGTGCTCAGGCAACCACGCCTCTTCAGACTCGGTCGGCAAGCGTTTCGCATGGGCTATTATTGGCCCACTGCGTTAAAAGATGCCCGGGACATCGTGACTAAGTGCAAGGCTTGCCAATTTCACGCTCGGAAGGCACACAAGCCCGCCCAAGAGCTCCAAACAATCCCCCCATCTTGGCCTTTTTCCACATGGGGTCTGGATCTGCTAGGCCCATTCCCTAAGGGGTACAAGGGCTATACACACTTGCTCGTTGCCATAGACACTTTTACAAAGTGGATTGAGGCAGAGCCTGTGTCGTCTCTTCACACCAAAACGCTGTTCGCTTTTTCAAAAGCAACGTGGTCACGCGCTTTGGGATTCCCCATAAGTTGATCACGGATAACGGTACCCAGTTCAGAAGCGAGCTATTCCAGGAATACTGCGAACAGCTGGGCACCAAGGTCTGTTTCGCCTCTGTGGCACATCCACAGAGCAATGGAGCAGTCGAGCGAGCTAACGGACAGATAGTCCAGGGTATTAAACGGCGGGTATTTGCTGCTCTCAGCGAGCACAACAAGGCCTGGGTTGACGAAGTTCCTTCCGTCCTACCGCCAGCCGGGCGACCGAGGAAACTCCCTTCCAATTGGTCTATGGTGCAGAAGCCATCCTGCCCGCCGAAATCGTACTCGGTTCGCCTCGCACGAGCTCGGTCAACTTAGTTGACGATGAGCAAGAGCGCCTCCTCGATCTCGATCTCCTCGAAGGCACACGCGACCGGGCACAAGTCAGAATGGCACGCTACCAGCAAGATCTTCGCCGGCACGCTGCCAAGTCAGTTCGACCAAGGGCTTTGAAGGCGGGCGACCTCGTTCTGCGCCGTGTCCAGAATTTGTTCAATGCCAACAAGCTAACTCCATGCTGGGAGGGCCCATTCATGGTCGTTTCTTACGCTTTCGCCAGGCTGTTACGCTATATGGAGGACGGGAGAGCCGACCAAAGACTTGGAACATCGACCACCGTAAGTTCTTTGTGTAGGTCTTTTTCAGTTTTTTTAGCCCTGCGCTTTTTGTAAACTTCGCGCCTTAGTTCGTCCAAGTCCCTCGGGCACCATGTAAAGTTCAATCCAATTCTCAGTGAATCCTCGCGGCCTCTGTGCCCCTTTTCACTACTTGTCTTCTCAGACTACTTTCTTCTGTTAACACTTAATGGTCGCCTGGCCTTGCGAACTCTTGGCTCCGCGCTTTTCAGATCTTTCCCGCCTGTGACGAGTTTCGACTAATTCCTAAACTCGTGGTTGCGTAACACGGCCTTCCCACCTTGCGGCTAAGTTCGCTCTCGTAAGCCCTCCGTGGCGAGGCACTTCTCGCTTAGCACGACCACTCGGTAAAATCTCTCTCGTAAGCCCCCCGCGCAGGCACTTTTCTTGTTCGGTTACTATCGAATCGCCTAACTTACGTTAACGAGCGCACTATGGAACAAATCGAGCAAGGTACGGTGTCGCTCTGTCTCCCTGACGTGCTCGAGGTCGCAGCTTAGGTTCTCGAGCATCGCTCGCATCGGGGCTAGGGTGTAGTTTTTCTCTTGTGCACTGCCGGGTTCGCAAACTCGTGTTTCGGCGAGATGCACAACGGGCTGGGAGTTAAGCGAGCGCTTTACCGTTTTCTTAAACTTCCTAGCTGTTAGCTTTCTCTTAGTTTCGTTCGTTCTTGTCTTTTTCTCTCTTTTTTATGGGAAAAGGTAAGTACTTTATTACATTTACTCAAAAGTTTCAGTACAAGGCCCTTTCAGTTACAAACCGCGGTGCTACTTAGAAGCAAGCTGCTCCTTCACTCCTCAACTTCTAACTTGAGGCGCACGACTTATACGAGCCTTGATTCCTTCCGGGCTTCAGCTCGGGCGCTCGATCTCCTCCTTGTTCGCTTGGCTTGCGCCAGCCTCTGCCCGGATGGCCTCGACCTCCTCGGTCTTGGCCTTGCAATGATCGGTCGAGCCTCGCTCTGGCCGACTTCATTGCTTTCGGCCGTCTTGAGCTGCTCGTCCAGCTCCTTGACCTTCTTCTTTGCGGTGATCGCCCTCACGTCATCCCACAAGATCTCCTCGATCTCTTCCTGTGAAGCCCACAGGGTCGAGATTTTTGCTTGGAGACCCGCAGAAGTCTGCTCTTCCTTGGCGAGCGGGGCCTTGAGTCTCTTGGCCTCCACCGCGAGCTGGTCCCACCGTTGGGAAACGTCAGCGAGCTGCTCTTCGAGCCACTTCGAGCGGCCCGGCTTCTCCTCCATGATGCTTTCGCCTTAATGGCTTGCGCTGGCTCCTCGGCCTCTCTAGGTGAGACTCGTAGGAACGCCTCTCTTCGGCCAGTCGGACTTTGAGCCTCTTCACCTTTACCTTCAGCCGGCTTCGACTTTGGGCTGGTGCAGAGGACCCCGCCTCGGACTCCCTCGTCCAGAGGTGCTCCCGGAGCGACGCCAGTACGGCGCTCTGCTCGATGGTGACGCCTGCCTCGAGCTCCTCCATGGTGTCCTTCAAAACACGAGAGAGAGGCTAGTTAGCCGCTTTTGTAAAGCTACCCAACTAAGTTAGAAGTAGTCTTGGTGTTTACTTTCCCAAGTCGTTGGTTCATCCATGGCAGCGGTCCTCGAGGCCATCGTCCACGAAGCCCCGCCGTCGGGATGAGACGGTGCGTTGTTCCGTCGCCGTCTTGTCCGCTCCTTCTTCCCATTGAGCGCACCTTCTCGGGAGCAGGAGCGACGGGCGGCGCTTTCGCCTCCGCGCCCTCTCCTCTTCCTCTTCCGCCCGACGTTTTGGAGGCCGAGCCACCACTCTGCTGGTGGCGCCGTTGTTCCAGCGGCGGGGCGACTTGCGCGACCGCTCGGGGCTTTTTCTTACTCCTGGCGGCGGGGCTTCACCACCTCGCCAGAGAATCCGTCGCCTCGGGGTGAGCGCCCTGCGACGGTGCTGGTGGAACCGGCCGCTCGGTCCCACCTGGCAACTCCCGCCGTCGTCTTGGCTCCGCCGTCCGTGGCGCCCGCGCGCCTTCTCGCCTCCAGCCTCTCCACGCGCTCTTGAGCGCGTCGAGTCGTCATTGAGGAACTGGCGGGAAGCAGGCTCCACGCCGCCAATTTTGTCCTTGAGGCACGCCACCTCAATGCCAGCGATCGCCAGTCAGATGTTTCGGGCGGCGAGGATCGCCGGCGCCTCCTCGGCGTCGTCGTGGCGATCTCTCCTTGGGCGGTGATGAAAAGAGATCATCGTTAAGTCTAATGCGGTCGGTAGGTGGGAGATCTAAAGATCGGTTTCTACATACCGCCGTGAGAGGCTTGATCCCGATCTTCTTCGCTGGAACTTTCCGCCTCTTCCTTGGGGCTCCTTGGCGGCTTCTCGCCTTGGCCCTTGGGTGTTCAGTGGCGACGAGCTCAGCTCCGGTAAGCCGAAGGCGCTCCTCTCAGGCGCAAGAAGTTTTTCCTTGCGCGACTTCCTCTTCGAGCCTCCTCCGCTCGGCGACTGTTGGAGCAGCGCCAAATGGCTTGGTGAGCTGCGAGTAACGCCTAAGCCAGAGGGTCATGTTCTTTACCTCTTCGTCGCTTTGCTCGGCGAGAGGAGGGGCTTGGTCTCTTCCCGCTGGGCTGACCGCGAGCCCGCTTGGTCTGTTCGGCGCCCTCCGTCGCCGTGGGTGGTCTCTTCGATGTCTGGCGGCCGCCGTGTCGCGGCGAGCTCCGCGTAGGCTCGGCCGCCACCTTGGGCTTTGTGGCCGCCTTGGCCTTGCCCTTCTTCGCCTTCTCCTTCTCAGGCTCAGAAAGTTCTTCCACGATCCCGCCGAGGATCAACTCATCTTCCTGTGTGTTTGAGAAGCGAGGGTTAGTTTGATTGAGCGGTGCAAATCCTGCGACACAGAAGAGGGTTCGAGCAACTCACCTCGGCTGTGCGGACGAGCACGTTCCTCGGACAGGTATAGGCTACCTCGCCGGTGACCTCGCTGTCCTTCTTCGCCGCCTTCAGCATGGCGTCGACCCGCTCGGTCACCCATGCGTCGGTTGGTTTCTCTGTCCGGACAGATGGAATCGTTAATTCCTGTTCGGAGAAAATAACCAGTGAAGAGGTTGAGTCTTAAAGGCACTTACCCGTGCTCTCCCTTGTGATGTCTTCCCATCCCTCTATCTTGTAGAAGGGATAGGACCTCCTCCGCAATGACGACGAGATCCTGTCATTGTGAAGTCCCGAATGATCTCTCTCCGCCCGTGAGCCCAAGGCTCACGAGGAGGCGATCTTCCTCGTCGAAACCAGTCCTCGGCGGTCATCTCCGCCGAGGCATTGGCGCCCCTTCGCGGTGCCTTCCGGTGAAGACAAGCTCATTGTCGCCGTTCCGCTTGTCAGAGAACCACCTCACCCACCAGCGCCCATCGAGTCGAAAGCAATGGTGGGCGAGGGTACGGCGTCGTCGGTGGCCTTGAGCTTGAGGTAGTAGCACCCCAGCGCCGGCGGCGGAGCTGCTCCTCACATCAGATAATAGTGGAGGAACAATTTCACCGGTGAATCGATGCCAGATAGCCCTCGCACAAAAAGGCGAAGACAACCATCCGAGGATGGAGTTCGGATTGTGGTTCGCCACCTCCAATCGGCGATGTTCAAGAAGGCTCGATGCGAGTCGCCTCGAGATTTCAACCCAACAAAGGCGAACTGCTCGGCGATGAACTCTCCTCGAGCGGCTCCGAGTATCCTCCTCTCCGTGCGACCTCCGGCTACCGGTGTCTCGTGGCCCTCCTCCTCCTGACCTTCAGTCCTCCTCGGTCGGTGGTGCCGCTGAATTTGGCCATGGCGCTTCCACAGGACGTCTGAGTTGGGTGTGAGTTCGCTCTTTGATGTTTGGCGAGGTTGGAATCGAGGCTTGGAGAGGAAAGGCGTGAGAGCGAAGTGGTGGCATGGCGGTTTGGGTGCTTTATAGTCCCGTATAAGCGCTCTGCAATGGTTTAGTCCCGAGCGGCTAGTTTTTACCGCAACGGCTAGGTAAAACGGTCACTGCTTTATTTTCAACTTCTTGGCGATAGGAAGTTACTGTTGAAGTTCGCCAATGACTAGTTTTTCCAAAGGTCCGCATCTGAAGGTGAGTGCTCTTTCGGATAGATGTTATTCCTGCTCGACGACGGAGCCGCCGACATCGAGTAGGTTTGTTCGGTCCCGAGCATGCCTTGCTCGGCTGAACTGAACCCGTTCGCCGATCGTTACATGTCTTTGTAGCGACTAAATTTCCCTCTTCGTGGCTTGAGTCTCAAGAGGAAGACCCCACTCTAGTGAGTCCTTCCACTTGAGTCTCGGGGCTAGCCGTCGGGGATAAAATCACGCCCATTGCCATGGTCCACTCCTCGACGGCCCAATCAAACGACCTACCAGGCCCACTCACGAAGGTTCTATCTGCCCATATGCGTCCCCGCCGAATGACTTCCTGGCCGGCATGGTGCGTAATGGCTAAGACTTCTGCTTGAGTCCGACTCGAGTAGTTTTGCATGGCTACGAGAAGACCGGACGTGGTTTCCTGGATTGGATTAGGAGTCGTGATCCCCAAGATTAGAGCTTACCTTATCTACCGTAGGTTATATTTGGCATGTATTGAGTTCGTTCACGATCTCGTAGTTAGCCCTACCGATATTCCTCGGTAGGTCGGTTTGTTCAGATTATATAAACAGGGCCCTACGGCGCTTAGAGGAACCCTTAGCGAGATAGATTTTAGATACTACTCGCCGAGACTCGCCGATCTCGCCGAGTCCCACCTTGTAATCCTCTTTGATATAAAGAAAGGCCGGGCGTAGGGCTATTATCTCTCCGAGAAGCTCGAACCAGGATAAAAACCCCTGTCTCCCTGTTCGTTGCTGTTCGTGGTTGTTCGGCGTGTCTCCTATCTCCTCTTTGAAGAATCTTGGTTGACTTGGGTCAATATCCCAACCGTCGACACCATGATATTTATGTTAAAACAATTGCGAACCAACCATGACTTTGAAACATTTTGTTTCCAAATAGGGCCTTAGTTTCTTTTATATCGCAAGGATGCTTCTCAAGGTTCCGAAAACAATTGCGAACCAACCACTCAACCTGTAGGAGTGTAAATGGCATATAACTGGCGGGTTCAAGCAACCCGACGACTTCAAATGCATCTCATATTAATCTAGTGTATTTTTAGTTTATAACCATATTAAGGAGAGGAGGTGGCTCTTTTGTGAAGAGGCTCCTGAGATGATGCTTTTGTCGGAGCGGTTGGATGGCGACAACGATTCCATTGTCACCTCTTCCTCCTCCTTGGCCAAGATGGAGGCTCAAATCGTCATGACTACTCTTGGTCTCAATCCCTATCTTTGTCACTATATTTGGGTTCCACCCATAGGGAAGGAGTTCGATGGTGATGTGTCCCATTTGATTTTCATCAACATCATCGGCATAAGGAGAAGGGGTACAAGCTTATGGTGTTTTGCAAAAAGAACTTGGAAGGGTACTTGTGTAATCTTATTTTCGTTCAAGGGCTTTGTTGTAATTTGGAAGTTTCACCGGGAATGAAATAGTCACGTATTCATCTCATTTTCTTTACGACGCTAGTGCTATTAAACGTATTTTATTTATTTAGAACATATCGGGCAGGTTCTTGTAGTCATTTCATTATGTTTTGAACACTTTTTTTTTTGTCTTTTTAACAATTTTAAAAGTAATAAGATACAAGTTTTCAAATCGATTGTAAATCATGGTTCACCGTTGGTTTGGCATTCTAATGTGACATTGTGCGTGACTATATCAATAATTCAAGTCATACACTCCCATGATCAGCCTTAGTAAAAAAAACTCCAACTATTTATATCAAAATACTTCACTTAAAAGGGTTAAAACGCATTTTCAGTAGATAATCAAATATTCTTAAATGTTGCCGATTATACGTAAGGTGGAGGTAACAGATCATAAAACGGAGATTAGTAATCTAGACGGGGACGAGAAAAGAACCGGCTTGCCATCGCCATCCTCTTCGTCGAAACAAGATGAGATTAATTAGCAGCGGAGAAAGTGGCGACCTGCAGGCTGGATGCCTGTATGCTTCAGCCAGTAGCCATTGGAGGGCCTCCGAGTCCGGGAGGTCGGGGATCGCTAGTCACTACCACAGCGCTGTACGCTCGTCCATGCACTAGATGTAGGCATGTCACGTACGAAGCTGGGCCATGGCCGCTACCTGATACGTGACGCCACGAAGCTGGGGGTGCCCCCTCATTTTGAGGAACTCATTTGGGACGAGGCGAAACCCCATCATTCATGGCGCGGCAGCTTCGTCTTGGGGGCATGATGGCTGATGAGGATGAGCCGGCAGGAGACCACACGCCGCCGTGCCGGGCGCGCGGGCCCGGCCGAAGCTATTAACCTTGGGAAATGGAGAGTGGAGAGTGGAGACGGCAGCGGTGGCGTGCCGTCAAAACCTGTAGCCGCGAGCATAGCCCGACGGCCCCGACGTGAGCCTACACGTTGACCTTCGTCCTCTATGGGCCCTCAGCCCATCTTTATCCCACCCCCTCCTCTACGGCCCATTAAGAAGATTAATGTCAAAGCTGACGTCATGACGGCCTGATCTGCCGCATGCTAGTCACTGTTCGCCTACACGGCCGCTTAGACCGTTTACACACCGTTTAAACGTTACTCAGTAGTCAACTGTGTAGGCCGTGTAGGCCGTTTAATCCGTATAATCCTGTTTAATCCGTTTTTTGGTCCGTTTAATCGGTTACACCGTTTGATATTAGAAGAACTAGGCAAAGGTGTAAATTGGGCCTAGATTGGTTTTCCAGCTTAGTACGAACGAAAGTAATTATGAAAGAAGCCAATAAGAGCATCAATGGGACCTAATTATGCTTAAATTAGGCCTACTCAGTATTATAACAAATAAAATATAAAAATGTAGATGAATAGTGATTGAATAGTACATACTGTGTCGATTTAAGTTATGTCTAGATTGTTGATGCTCTAAGTTGTGAGCGTGCAATCCGTAGAGACAAGATTGAAGTCAAGTTCACTGGTTAAAATGTATGACAGAAACAAATTGGCGCAGCCTAGCAAGGCGCGCTGCTAATCGTGCACGAGGCAGAGCACTCCACATGCCGAAATCACAACGATGCCACAACTCACAAGAAAACATATATACCTAGCAGGTAGCGGTCAGCACGAGAAGGAGAAGACAAACGATCCTACGCAGCGACGGCGCCACGAAGTGGAGCAGCGTACCCCGCCGCCGGCGACGAGGAATGGAGGGCACGAGCTCTGGGTGCATGGCGGCGGCCGAGCGGCGCCACTGCCTGCGCCCGGCACCGGCGCCATTCGCGGTGCGCACGGCGGGTAGCACCACGCGCAGGCCTCGCGGCACCGCCTCGACATGGCAGCGCCGGCGATGCTGGGGACGGCGACGCCGGAGCCATGGCCAGCGCAGGCCGCCTTGATCTCCGTCCATGCCGAGTGTATTGTACGTACGCTCGTGTTTGCCAGGGCCCAGGGGTGGCGGTTTAAGAGAGCCCGCGAAACGATGCGTCCGTTGTGCTCTTGGGTCGACAGTTGTGTTCTTCGTCGCTTGGTTTCGGTCCAACCGCCGAATGCTGGATCTTCGATGATTGGGCTTTTCTAGCAACCTTGCGGGGAACGCAACGACGGCTTGTTGGGCTGACTGTAATGGGCTAGGCCGAGGTTCTACTGCTTGTACAAAGTGAACGAAATCGAGTCCACATTTGGTGACGGGAAAGAAAGGACGGCTTTTGGAGTCTGCTGCTCAACGCCGGGCTAGACCTTTGTACGAGAAATTTTTTTCTTGCCCGACTAATCTTTTTTACAAAAAAGATAATGATTCATTCATAGAAACCCTTCTGTTAGCAAGATCGGTGGCCAATAAAGGGATCATCAATAAAACTTGTACTAGGACTTAACAAAAAAAAACTATGTATCTAGCTTTATTATTGTTGCCACCAACGTCAAATCCGAAGATCCTCACCATCCGTCTCGCCGCCTTCATCTCCACCAGTTACATCCACACAAGGAAACACCATTGAAAATCAAATAATTTGAAAAATAAAAATAAAGAGAGTTATATTTGAGCAGAAAATAATAATTTTGCTCGACATTTTCAAGCTTTAAAGACTACGAGGCAAAGAAAGGGGACTTTTGTAAGAGAATTTTATTTGTGAAAACAACGGTAAATGGAACTTTTATACGAGAAAAAGGGGACTTTTGTAAGAAAATTTTATTTGCGAAAACAACAAAGGTAAAAATGGAACTTTTATACGAGAAAGAAAAAATAAGTTTGCGGTGAGCGTGGATCGAACACGCGACCTTCAGATCTTCAGTCTGACGCTCTCCAAACTGAGCTATCCCCGCTGAGATGAACGCCTGTCTAAGGTTTTTTTTTTTTTATATTGATGTTTGTTTATCACATATGTCGAGCCGGCAACGTTCAGCTTTCAGCGCCATCCGCAAATTGCTCTGTAGCCTCTAGCGTCACGCAACAGCTTACGTGCGCATCATGCCCCTGACCAGCACGTTTGTGTTTTGTCTTTTTGCCATCTCAGAATATATTGCGCCCTGCAGTTTGATAAGCACGCACTCACGATGCGGCGAGATAGTTTGCCCTACGCAAACATGTACGACGATAACATGTTGCTTTATTATCTAGATCGTAAATTCATAACGAAATACGATCTGAAAACTATAAGAACATCTTTTAATGATAGAGATAGTAAGCTTGTTAACTATAAAAACGTTCATGTCTACTAAGAGCTAGCTTGTCCCTGTTGGGCTTTTGCCCGTGCTGGGCCAGGCCCATTTGGCCCTTTGAGCCAGTCAAGAGGCAGAGGAGGAGGCCAGCTGCGGCTGGCTTGGGGGCTGGGTCGGGTTCAACCCAACCCTAGTCGGCAGCGGCGGCGGCGGCGTTCGTGCCTCCCGACGAGCCTTGAGGCTGCGTCTTGGCGTCGCGGCCGGCGTTCTCGGAGTTGGTTGCGCCCACGTCGCCTATATGGGAAGCCCTCTCTCTCTCTCTCCGGTTCGGTTGGTTTTGGTGAGTTCATCCCTTCCTCTCACTCGTGCTCCTAGGGTTTGGCCACTTTCACGGGTTCGGCATCGTCGCCGCCGGCGATCTTGTGGTGGTGCTCCTCGTTTCATCTTTGGTACCAGTAGGCCACGGGGTGGTCGCCAGATTGCCGTCTTTGCTTCTTCGTGCTCCTCGGGCCCGCCTCCTCGGCTTGTCCGTGGTGGGCGACGCATCGTATCTCGATCCATTTCACGGTGGTGCTACGAGCACGGCGATCCGCTTTTCCGGGCGGTAATTGCTCGCGCTTTGCCTTTCTTGATGCCTTCCTTGTCGGCTTGAATCCGGCCACGTAAGTGCTTGATTACCTCCTTGTGCAGCAGATCAATTGGTGATTTGGGGACCTATTACATTGAATAGGGGCTAATTCGATTAAGATTTGTGCACCGCTCGTGGGCTTTATAATGCTTGATGATGATTGCATATTTTGAGGCTTATAAATCATCAATTAAAGTCTTGGTAGACCTAGTTTAAGTCTTGCTCTTGATCCTTTAGAGTGTTGCCTCCTTGTGTATATGATCCGGTAATTGTTGATTGATTAATTGGTTATGTGGATCTGCTGCACTTATATACTTGTTAACTGGAGAACTAGTATTGTCTTTGTTTACTTACTAGTTAGTGCGCTTTGTTCTTTTGTGTTCTTTATTGATGATGATTATAGTGGCTGCTTTTTGTTCCGTCCGAATCGCCATCAGACCCTTTAATCTCTACTGCTCATCGCAATTATTTGGTGTACACATAGAGAAGTTCTTGACATCTTTTGGACTTGAGCGAGATCGTTCTAGGGATTAAAGCTTTAGTTTGATTTATATATAACCAAAGATATATTGCCCAAATTATTTGATGGATAGCTAATTGATTTAGCAACCCGTAATTTGCAATCTGAAAGCAAAATAACACCAATTTAACCTGAGCTTGTCGCTGGTCATATTGGTTTGAACACTGCCATGTTTCCTAAGTTATTACTGATCATGAGTTTATTCGCTTTATCGCTTATACTTGAGGAATTCATGATTCAGTTTTTCTTTCATGGCTTTGTTATATTTGTTATATTTCAAGTGGATTATTCATCATACTTGCTTATACCGCAATATTTGCAACAGTCCCTTCAACAATGTGGCTATATTCATGGATTCCAAAATTTCTGTAGGACGCAGAAATCACAATTTCCTTCCCAGCCGACTTAATCCTCACTCTCTAGCCTCTTCTACCCAACTTCCCCAATATAGAGAACCTACCTTTATGGTGGTGGTAAGGTGTTTGGTCAAGAAGCCTGTTATCTAGATTTAAATCTCTACTAGGATAATAAATATTTAGGTCTTAATTTAAGGGTGTATTATAACTGTGGAACCATATCACTGGATCCCCGCAGTATTTCTAAAAAAATTACCCAATGCAAACACTAGCCATTCTGATTCATCCGCCAAGGCTATCACGACCACCTCCTCCTTGGATTGCGCCGTAACCTCGTCTGAATCGATGCGGAGCGACAATTTTGAACGCGCCACGCCACCCCGCCCCTCCTCCTTGGATTCGCCTGTGGCGTGAAACTTTGGGCAACGGCAGTGGCGGGCGCAGCACCCTCGCGCCATGGGGCGCTAGCGTGGGCTCAAAAAAAATGGGATGCTTACCCCCAGCAGCGAGTAGGGTTAGTTTTTGGGCCATCTCCCAAAGGCCCGCACCCCCTCTCCGGCCTCCATCCAGCAAAGCACCGCCCCAAGCCAGGCCCCCCTCGGTCTTGCACTCGCTCCCGGCCCGGCTCCCGTCTCCCAGTCCCACTGGCCACTGTCCCAGACTCCTAACCCTAGCGCTCCCCGCCCCCCCCGCCTCCCATTGCCGCCCGCCTCGCCCGGCCGCTTCTTCTGCTACTGCTTGTCCCATGCCACGCCGCCCGCCTCTCTCTTGCGCCCACACCCACCCAGCAGCAGCAAGGCTCTCTCCCCATGCCCGCACATTTCATGACTCACTTGCCACGTCATGCTCGCCTCATGATCCGGTGTCTTTGTGTGCGGGTAATTGGATATTTCATATTTGGATGCTAAATTTGGATAATTGGATTATTTGGATATTTGGATGCTAAATTGATAATGCATTAGTGCTATTATTCATTGTGATTTGTGAATTATTCCACATTTCCACGGTTAATTGGATGCTATATTGCTATTATTTTGACATTTCCACATTTCCACTGCTATTATTCCACATTTCCACTGTCTATTACTATTAGTAGTCTATTACTCTATTAAAGATTTAGATTTTAGAGTATTAGTATTTGTTTAATGTGTAGAATATCTGAAGATGGATAATAAAAGAACTTTGCACGGCTATTTTAACCCAAGCTCTAGTAACCCTCGAACAAACGAGAGCACCACTCAACAAAAGAAGCCTTGTGTTGAATTCAATCCCGTTGATATAATTGCGGATCCAGCATGCCGGCCTCCAATTGATAGCTACCCCATTGGAATTAGAGACGCAGTGAGAAGGGCATATTTGTTGAAGGGTCCAACTCGTCCTATTGGTTATGCTTACCCCCAAAAGACGGATTGTTTGAGATCATTTCAAGAAACATGGTTCAAGAAATATGATTGGTTGGAATATAGTGTGTCAAAGGATGCAGCCTTTTGTTTTTATTGCTTTCTATTCAAGAGTCCATCGCATCCAAGTTATTTTGGCAATGAAGCTTTCACAAAAGTTGGATATACTAATTGGACGAAGGCTATGCAAAGTTTTAATACTCATGTTGGTACAACAAATAACACCCATAGCTTTTGTAGGCAAGCTTGCGAGGATTTTAATAATCAAAGATCAAGCGTGTCACGTAAATTGGAGACTCATGGAAAGTTGGCTGAAATTGCATACAAAATTCGTCTAACTGCTTCTTTGGATTGTGCAAGATTTCTTCTAATGCAAGGTGAAGCTTTCCGTGGACACAATGAATCAAGTACGTCCACTAATAAAGGAAATTTTAGAGAGATGGTGGAGTGGTACAAAGATAAAAAAGAAGAAGTGAAGAAGGCATTTCAGACAGCTCCAAGGAATTGCACCATGATTTCTCCATGGATTCAAAAAGATCTTGCAAAAGCTTGCGCAGAAGAGGTTACTAAGATAATTTCGGAAGAGCTTGGTGATAGTAATTTTTCCGTGCTTGTTGATGAATCAAGAGATGTATCGGTAAAGGAGCAAATGGCTGTAATTTTGAGGTTGGAACTCTATTTGATTTTTCTTTGCTAGGTTTATGTATAAATCATGTTTGCTATTGTCTTATCTTGTGAGCTTTTGAAATGCATATGCAGATTTGTTAACAAGCAAGGAAAAGTCATGGAAAGGTTTCTTAAACTTGTACATGTAAAAGAGTGCACTTCTGCTGCTTTAAAGGAGGCATTGCTTAATGTTCTTGATGGATATGATTTACCTCTTTGCCGGCTTCGGGGGCAAGGATATGATGGAGCTTCAAACATGAGAGGGGAGTTCAATGGTTTGCAAAGACAGATTCGAGATCAAAATCTGTATGCTTTCTATGTCCATTGCTTTGCTCATCAATTGCAACTTGTAGTTGTTACTGTCTCTAGTAGTGTTAAAGCTATCGGTGACTTCTTCAATTATGTTCCCATGATAGTAAATACCGTTAGTTCATCTTGCAAGAGAAAGGATGCTTTGATAGAAAAGCATCGTGAAGTGTTATTGGAGAAGGGAGAGAACGGATTAGTTGTTACAGGAACGGGTTTGCATCAAGAAGCTAGCCTATCTAGACCTGGAGAGACTAGATGGGGCTCACATCACAAAACTTTGCTTCGTTTGTACCAAATGTGGGAGGCAACAGAGGAGGTGTTAGAAATTGTAGGTGATGATAGTCGTCAAACTGGTACTGCTGGCGGAGCATGTGGTTTGCTAGCAAAAATGGAAAGCTTCCAATTTGTATTCATAATGTTTTTGATGCTAGACTTGTTAGGCATTACAAATGAGTTGTCACAGGACTTTCAAAGAAAAGACATAGACATTGTTCATGCTATGAGCTTGGTTATAGCTGTTAAGAATAACTTACAGGAGTTGAGGGATAATGGGTGGGAGCCTTTATTTGAGAGGGTAAAGAGTTTTTGTGAAACCCACCATATCGCTGTTCCAGATATGAACGAAAGAACTCCAGTGTTTGGTCGAATGGCACGTTGAGCCCAAACGGTTACTCAAGATCATTTCTATAGAGTTGACATTTTCTATGCTGCCATTGATGCTACAAAGTCAGAACTAGATCATCGCTTCAATGAAATATCCACAGAGCTATTAGTATGCATGTCTTGTCTTGACCCAAGGAATTCTTTTGCCAAGTTTGACGTAGACAAGCTTCTGCGACTTTCTGAAATATATGCTGATGATTTCACCGATGTTGATCGTCTATTGCTAAGAACTCAACTTGCCAACTACATTCACATTGTTAGAAGAAGTCTGGAATTCCGTGGCTGTCGTGACATTGCAAGACTTGCTGAAAAAATGGTTGAAACTGAAAAGGACAAAACCTTCCCTTTAGTCTATCGCCTCATTGAGCTATCATTGATAATTCCTGTGGCAACAGCATCAGTTGAAAGAATCTTTTCGGCAATGAAAATTATCAAGACAGATTTGCGTAATAAGGTCTCCGATGATTGGCTCAACGACTTAATGGTATGCTACACTGAGAGGGAGATATTTAAGGGCATCGATGATGAAATGATCATGGATCGTTTTCAAAGGATGAAAACTCGTAGAATGGGCTTGCCTCGAGCATCTACACATAGCTAGGGCCTTCTTATATGGTATGCCACATTTTGCTTTGTTTTATTTGGAATGTTTTATCGTGCAAATTTAATATTTTCTCATATGTACAATCATCTTACATAATTCATTTTTTTTCCTACAGATTTTGTTGATTTTGGACAAATTTAGCCAAACTGAGGCATTTTCTTCATTAGAGGTATCATTTTTTTTTGTGAAACTTATATTGTTTTATGATGTATGGACCATGTTATTAATATTTTAATGTGTGCATTGATGTTTTGTTGTAAAATTTGTGGTGACATGTTAATTTTCAATGCTCTAAGATGTCATTGTGTCAAAAAAAAAAGTAAGCCTAGCATCCCCTCTAATTTTGTCCTGCGTACGCCCCTGGGCAACGGTGCGGTGACTCCGAACAGTGACCGATGAGATATATAGTAATTCCATGGTTGGATGGGAGGGAGAGAGGGACCTCTGCATGGAGAGTTTGTTGGCTCGGTGAAAATGCTGACAAGAATAGCTTATAAGCTGTTGAGTCCGCTTCCTTTGGATAGATCTAAAGAAACCTAACCAGCATGATGCTAATTTTGAGTTTCGGCCACCAACTCGACGCGCGCGTTGCAATTGCACGAACATATATGTGGGGCGTGGGCAATGCATTTGTACGACATCGACGCTAGTTCCAGAATCCAGACAAGTTTACAAGCCCTAGCTATTTTCCCCACATGCTGCAACAGTGAAGTCTTGTATAACCAGGCGCGTGCATGCATGCATGCACGCTTTTTCGTACATGTGATGGACTCGTGGGTAGGCCGCGCGCAGTGTGCAAGCAAGAGGCCGGGAGCTGCACGTACGTACGCCTGCGCGTGCGTCCGTCGATGCTGTCGGGCCTTATCCAGCAGGGGCTGACTAGTGAAGAGAGCGCCCGCACACGGAATACCAGGCCAGGCCCGCCGGCCCGGCACGTCCACGTACGAATCCGCCTCCGTCTTCGTCTCGAACGGCGAAGTCGCGTCGCCATCGGACGCCCCGTCTCGACCATCCTACGTACGTACGCCGGCCGGCTAGCTAGGTGCGTGGCTAGGTTCATGGACGGACAGCGCATTGAAGGCCTGACACAGGGGGTTGGTGGGGCTGCATGGCATTGGCAATGGCATCGCGATCGCATTTACTGCCTCTACGTACGCACGCCCGTTCGACCTGACGGGCGGACGTGGAGACGGCATTCACTCCCAGCTGACGCGTTTGACCGGCCGGGGCCAGTACAGGCTCGTAGGCCGTCAGGCCGCATGTGAAGGCTGCAGCCTAGCGCCGAACGATCGCCCGTGCGCGCACGCGTGCGAACGCGCCGAGCGGCTCGTGTTTTTCCGCGCCTGATTGATGATCCCCGTCGCCGCGTGCGAGCACGCACGACCCCGTGGAGGCGATCGGCGAGCGGATCGGTCGTCGACTCGTCGTACAGCCGCCGGGATTGCGTGCGCCGTGTGGAATCCCTGCGCACGCCGGCGCGGCGCGGCGCGTCCCGCGACGGGACTGGAGGATGCCTCTTGCGCGGTTTTTCGGCGCAAAACGATGGGCAATTGGGCATGGGGTTTGCAGGCACCATCGGCCACAGACTTGCAGCACTCTGGGGCTCTGGACGCCCTACCTCCATTCTGTGGGGACCGAAGGCTCTTGTCACGGCAGAAGTTGGGCCTGGGTACGGCATTGTTCTTTTCAGCGTATCGTTGTATTGGCGTAATATTGTAGTAAATTCGAGAGAGAAGAGATCTAAAAATTATTAAAAAAAAATTAAAAAATGGTTTTAGTATCTTTAAAAGAACTACTAAAAACCACGAAAAAATCGTTCCAAATTATCACAACATATAAGCTATATAAAAATAACAAAATTTGTTACAGTAATACGCAACGTTACGATACGCTGAAAAGAACGAGACCTATGTTTCCATCACTCGCGGTTGTCCCGAGTCCCCCGACGTCCTAGCGGTGTGTACGCCCGCCCGCGGTTAACGTGTGCAGCGTGTTATATTTGCCGTGTTAACTCTGGATTGGGGAAGAAATCTCTCGTTCGTAGGTGAACTATTGGCTATTGCATTCGTCCCATTTTGAGCCCATGAAACTTTTAGCTCCCTCGGACGTCGATTGGTAAAACTGTGTGCTGACAAGCATTCCCCATCACATGTCATAAAACGAACCCCAACGATTTTGTCATTATAGGAAACGACTGAATCTAGCCATCACATGACATCTTAACGAATCAACCACCAAGTTTGTCGAGGTACTCTTGACGGCCAGTCGAAAACTATCGTGGCCAAAGAGCCCTGAGTCACTTGACCGTGGCCAAACTACGAGTGGACGAGCAGTAACACCGTAACCCTTTCTCAACGGTCCACCGTGAGACGGACTTAGACGGCTGAGAATACCCCAAATCCCTTTAGAAAGTCTATCTCATCGCCTACATATATTTGGGTCGATAGTAATTTTGCAGACTATGTTATACATAGTCCATTGATGCAGGGACTAAAGTTTAGGTCAAGGGTTAAATCTAAAGTTTAGCCCCTTCTTCTCTTTTATTTTATACTAAAATCTATAGGTGGGTCTAAGGTGGGGCTCCACTATCATAGACAACGTAGGTGGGGTTAGAGCCCCAGTAGACCCGATGCTAGGTCCGCCCCTGCATTGAAGATATTGTATAATAGATGACATGTTCATTTATTATAGCTAATGATTGTCTGTACATTAAGGATGTTCTAAGGAAGTTGTGAAATCAAGAGAAAGTAAGGAGAAAAGATCTATGCAACCAATGTTAAAAAATATGTTGTAAATATGAGAGAGAAAATGATGTGTTTATCTATAAATACATTTGAAAGATTTTCGTAATAAATCATAATAGACAATGCATAAATAATTTGATAGGCACGTCTTATATCGCAATGTGTTTGGTGCAAAAGTTTTCTAGGTGCACATGTGTAAAAACACAACATGATCTCTTAAATCCAACCTGGACAGTGCAGATGCACTTGTGCGTAAAACAATGGTGATTGTTTTCAATGTTTCTATGTTTTAGCTAGTCTACCGAGATGAAATATAAGGGCCAAAAACGATTGTTTGTATTTATGCACGAAAAAGTCTTTTGCACTGAATATTTTTCCGTCTTATACTTATCAAAGAGTATGCCTTATATAAAATCGAAGGGGATATTAACAATGTATATTTAACTGGGATTTGTTTCGCCGTTGGAGGATCTTTTCAAATTGATACATATAGTATTGAGTAAACAGGAATGCTCATTGGCCGTTGACTTGGAAATAGAACTTGGTATAACCTTGCTTGTGTTTCTTGCCTTTGGGGCGTGCAGGACCCCGGATAGGCTCGACGTCCGACTTTGTCCGCACGTGAGGACTAAGGAAGGGAGCCCAAAATTCCGCCAAGCCACAAAACCTGACCGCTGACTGCCCATGGTCACTGGGTCGGAGAAGTGAACGCTCGAACCTCTTGAACGTGAACGTCAGACTGCCGCAGTGTGTGACCCACTTGGATAGTTGGACAAAGCCCGCCGCCTCGCACGCCCCAAAGGCAAGAAACACAAGCACCTGTGACCGATGCACGCTACCACAATCACAAACCACAAATGCAGAGAATCTGAACTCTGAAGTCTGAAAAACTTTGCACCGCCCCCCACGTGGCTGCGCCCAAGGATACAGCAGAAATGGATGCAGAGGAATATCGGTCGCGGTGTATCCACTTAAAATTAGGGACCGATTTAGTGAGTTTTTAGATTTAGGATACCACGTGCTAATAGTCGTTAAAAACAACCAAAATTTTTTTAAAAAATAACCGAACGCAGTGAACCTAAAAACCTATAAATTAAAATTTTTTTCTTAAAACATTAAATAATTTATAAAAAGAATAAAAAAATGTAAGCATATGTATATAAGTTTTATCCAATACAAAATAACTCAAATTCTACTATAAAATTAAATGGAGAAATAGTATAGATAAACTGGGAAAAAGTTATCAAAGTTAAACAAAATTGTAGACAACTGAAAAAGTAGTCGTCTATCTAAAACTACAAAAAAAGCAAGCAACTCCTATTTATCAAAACCGCTAAAATTAATACTTCCGTATTCTCGGAGAAAAACGTCAGATTCGTAGTTTTGGTTTGATTTTGGTTGGCTTTGGAATTTTTATTTTCTTACAGACCGTTCAGTGTAACATTTTACAATAATTTTCTTGAGACTTCGTATGGGTTTTCTTAAAGATTTTAAAAGTATCTTTTCACTATTTTTAGTCTTTTCATGCTTCTTTTTAGAGGTCCTTCATTTTAAAATCACAACCAAAACCAAATTAGAACTGCCAATCAAAAAGGCCTTAGACTACCCCGAGTCTTTTAAAATTAAATAAGAAAAGCAAATAAACATCCTATGCAAAAATGACCAGACCATTTATCGATGACGCATCCTGAAAGCATAATTTAGACGGGCCGCCTTAAAATGACCAACACACTCGGATCAATTATCGATGACAAATAAATAAAATTAGTAATAATAGAACTTTAGTTTTAAAATCAGGAATTACATACTCCCGACTCAATATTTTAGAGATTAAGCAGAACAATACATTGATGAGATGAAGGACGAGGACAACGAGCGAGCTGAGGAACGGGGATGATACTGCGGGGAACAGGGAGACGGATGTGCACTTCCCGCCACCGGGTCATCCCAATCGGGATCAGAATTTGACGGAAACTAAGGCCTTGTTATTTTCAGCATATCATTATGTTGGCGTATTAATGTAGCAAATTTGGGAGACCTTTAAAAGTTGTCTAAAGATTATAAAATAATTAAAATAGTTTAAAGATTTTGAAAGGACTACTTGTAACATCCCAAAATTTTAAAACCAATTTGACACGTTAATAATTTCTTTAACTGCATGATTGAAAATATTTAAATTGGAAAGCAGCATGGCATCATCATTGCATGCATTGTCTTTGAAATGGAATTTGTGTTTTAAAGTATTCTAAGTAAATACCTTTTGGCAAAATATAGTATTTTATTTAATGTATACTATTTTCTCAAGGCCAAATCCTAAAGTGTATTAATTGGAATTGTGATGGCAATTCTGAAAAGCAAAATTATCTTTCCTAAGGTATTTCTTTGTTAAAAGTTGTGCGAAATAGTTTCCAATTTGAAGGAATTCAGAATCCAAAACGTTTTAAAGAAGAGGAATTCTTCTGCGGCCCGTTCCTCTGGCCATTTCCCTTTCCCGCTTGGGCCAGGTGCCCTGGCCCGTTTCCTTCAGCAGAGCCTCTCCCTCCTGGTTGGGCCGGCGCCTCTGCCCAACTCCCCGCGCCAAGCCGCGCCCCTCTCCTCTCGGCCGTCTCGCTGACCAGTGGGTCCCGCTCTGTGGATCCCACCTGTTAGCTCCATCCCTAACCTCTCGGTTCTCTTCATCGACCCCTTGTCCTTTCCCCATTTTCTCTCTCCCACCCGTGCGGTGTCCCAACTCTTCGCCCTGCCTCCTCTCTCTGTCCCTTTCATCGTTTCACTCCCTCCTCCTGGCGCCGGAGAACCCGGCGAGGCGGCGTGCGCGCTGAGCTTTCCCGCGCCCTTGCTAGCCGCAGCCGTGCTTCTCCTCCCCTAGGCGCCGTACGCTTCTCCCGTGTCGCCGTGTCTCCTTGACCCACACGGTAGCCAACCATGCGGGCATGCTCATCCTTGCCCATCGGCGCCATGTTCGTGTCCTCCGCACGCCAACACGCCACTCACTCTCTCTCTTCTTCTTCCTCGGGTCGCCGTCTTGTCGCCATGGCCGCCGTCGTGTCCATGCCCTATGCCACCACAGCGTTCGTCCTCGCGCCGCTGTGCTCGCTGGTGGGCATTCAATGCCGAGTGTCGTTGTGTGGCGCGCCGCTCTATTTATACCGTCGCTGTTCCTCGATTTCCTCCGCCGTTGCGCCACGCCTGTGAATCAAAGCCGCCCGGTGAGCTATTTCCCGCGCCACGGTCTTGTTTCCCCCGCTCGGTGCTCACGCTTCTATTGCTCTGTGTCCAGGACCGCGTAGCCAAAGCTGCCTTTGGAGCGCTTGGTCCTCGCCGTCGCGGAGCGTGTGCGCCGGCAAGCCGCCCCGAGACCCCACCGTCACCTTAAATCCTGGAGGTAGCCTCCCGACCCTTCAGTGATGTTCGTGCGCACCTAAGCCGGGGTACGTCGCCATCGTCGCAACCGGTTCATGGTCGCTCTCGGCCCTCGTCGCCGGTCCCCGTTGTGCTGCCACCTCGCTTTGTCTCCAGTGGAGCCGAATCCATCCTCGCGCACGCCGTGGTCTTCTATACTCCTCCTGCCGATGAATCGAGCCACGGCCGCCGGGATCGCCTTGGTTCTGTCCCTCTTCCCTCTTGGCACCTTGGCCAGAGGAGGAGGAAGAAGGGGGGATGCTCTCCTTCCAGCGTGGGCTGGGCCTAATTTAGCCCAGGAGATTAGCCCACCGGCCGCTGGGAGTTTTTCCCCTATTCCTCTACGCATTTTAATTCAGAAAATAGCATTCTCTGTAAACCTGCAATTCACTTTAGCAAGCGCTATGTCAGCTCTTGTTTAAAATTTCCAAAAAGATTGCATGAAGAGTTCTAGACCCTATAAAAATGTGAGTTAGCATGTCTTCTTGCTGCTTATGCTTGATAGATGAGTAATTGGTTAGGGAAGCATCATTTCATGTGGTCATAAAAGGTTTTTGTTGCATATCTTGTGAATAAAAATACATAAAAAATTTCTGTCGATGATTGTTGTATTGCCTTGCATGTTTGCTTGCGCGAGTAGGGGGCAAGGTCCCGAAGACCCGATCGTCGACGCTCTCTTCGCCTTCTCGGGATCCAACCAAGGCAAGTCTCCTTTTGATCATATTGTGGAGCCATTTTCGTTTATTTAGAAAATGTTTATTAGACTTGAAAATGTGCATGCTAATTTAAAATGATAACGACGTATTCGATAGACCTAGTTATCATGACCGAATAGAAAAAGGTAAGAAATAATGTTAGGATTAACACCTAAGGCTAAAATAGCTTTGCTTATATTTAAATATTCCGTTGTGGTAGGATTAAATGCTTAAAATTCTTTTATGCGAAACGATTCTATCATTTGTGTGAAATGAGTCTGTGTTGAGAAGGGTTTGGAGAAAAGTGGTTTAAAGGTAGTGCTTCGAGGGCGATGCTTAATAAGAAATGTTTTTCCCTCTTTCCTAAAAATCTTCCGACTAGGGAGGGACTTTTTCGGTTGGTGCGGTACGACACCATTTTTAGAAAAACTAGATTAAAATATCTTCCCTCCTCTAGTCTAAGGACTGCTCGTCCTATGATTCTATGAACTAAGCCATAACAGTACGACCTCGAACCCCGTTGTGGGACGGGCCTGGTCGTTAGTCCTTGAGTCTAGCGATCTTGGGGCAAAACACTTCTGGTGCGTATCCTCTCAAGGGTAAAGTGTACCCATTCTGCAGAGTTAAAACTATCATGATAGTCGTGCTCGCGGTTATGAACGTGCGAAGGGACTGTTCATATGGTAGATTTTTTCTTCTAAACCAGTTTTGAGAAAGGTGTTTTAAGAGAAAGGTTTGAGATGAGTAAAGCTGTTGAGAAAGTTTTCGTTGAGTTAGGTGCCACCGGCTACATCCTGGATTGGGGGTCGGCCTACCAGGAATTATTCGCGTGGAATGGACCTAACCGTTTTGAGAAAAGAAATAAAAAATGGTTTTATCTAGCTATGGCATTGAGGCCAAGTGGCGGGAGCAGTTTGAGAAGAGCCCAAAGAAAATGTTATGGTTTAACGTTTTCAAAATGTCTTGCTAAAACTAGGCCAATAAATGTTTTTCCGCAAAATATCCTAACCTCTTCTTGTACTAAGCCACATCTGCATCATTTTCGACTTGCGGAGTACGATTGTAGTCACCCTTGCTTCCCTCTTCTCCCTTTTTAAAATTTGCAACAGCTGGTCCGTCCGACTTCGGCCCTCCGTCCGAGGATGAGGATCCTGACTACGATGAGGAGTCGTTCTCAGATGATGGCTATGAAGAGTAGGGTTGCGTATTCCTACAGTCCTCGTGCCTGTGGAATAAATAAATAAGTAGATGTTGTATTTGGCCCTTCTATGCTGTGTACTCTGTATTGCGGCCTGCGAGCCGTTTGGTTGTGTAATGTATTGGACTAAGTTCCCCTCTATGTAATATTCAGAGCTTGGTAATGTATCGTTTCTGCTCAACTATGTGTACTAGCCATGATCCTTGGGACTAGTACGTCTTTACGCAGGTGAAATCCGATCTCGTAAATCGGACGCCGACACTACTAAAAGTCACGAAAAAATAGTTACAAATTATCACATAATATAGGTTATATAAAAATAATAAAATTGTTGTTACAGCGAGTAGAAGATGGCCTAAAATGCGGAACGTTTTTTTTTTCCCGTATTAACTCCCCGAGCTTTACGGAAATTATCTGCCCTCTTGCTGGGAAGAAAATTATATGGCACCGGGTGCTACGGTGGCACCTGGAGAGAGAAAGAGAGAGTGGGTTTGAGGAGATAGACAGAGAAGGGAGGAGATAGAGAGAGAAGAGGAGAGAGATAGACACAAAAATGGGTGCCATATAGCTTGTATGGTAGGGGGTGCCATGAAATTTTCTTCCCTCTTGCTGCGGACCTGTGCTGGCAATGTTTGACTTGGCTCCGTACTTGGCGGTAGAGTGGGGCTAGAGCGCGTTGAAAAAATCTGTCACGGCACGCGGATCAAAGTGAGCTACGAGGATAACGTGGTTATACGGCACGCGCGTTTACGTGCTAATCCCAGTTCAAATCTGTCA
Organism: Raddia guianensis; assembly: GCA_036346415.1. NCBI lineage: Eukaryota > Viridiplantae > Streptophyta > Magnoliopsida > Poales > Poaceae > Raddia > Raddia guianensis. The sequence goes on along the minus strand of CM070536.1, from coordinate 7,842,590 downwards.
TCACAAGCCCCGCAGCGTGTTTTTTGTTTACCTTTATTTTATAACGTAATTTCCTCTCATATATTTGTGAACAACTCTCACACATTATGTTCTCTCTTATATTTCAAACCATTTATAATATGAGTAGCATAATCATTTCCTTTTAACATTATTTTAACTTCACAATTTTATTATCCTATGAATCAATCAAAATGCTCCTGGCATAAAAAAAAAGAGACTATAAGAAAAAAAGAAAAGAATTTGAGCGCCATGCCACTAATCTATACCATGCCACAGCCGAAGCATATTCGCTATATGCTATTGAATTTTATTGGTTTTTTATGTTATTAATGAACCGAGCATGGTGGTCGTTTGCACGGCTAAATTTGTTAATTTGACATAAAATCTTATTTCTATTATATTATATCTTAAATTTATGATTTTTTTGTTAATTTGATCGAATCAAATTTGGGTCGAGTCCTCGGCCTGTGGGCCAGCTTGGTTCGGTTTGTATAGTGATGGGCCAGTCTAGTTTGTTTCCAGCCCGATTCGGTTCACCATTGTTGCAAACATATTTAATAAAAAAATATGTTTATATACCTTTTTATAATATATATACTTTATTTCTTTATTTTATAACACATATTTATTCAATATCACCATTTTTATTTTTAAATATATTTTGATAAAAAAGGGTCGGCCTATTTAAAACCATGCCGCCTTTGTTTGGTTCAACTCATTGTACGAATCGTGTCTAGATCAAGAACCCACATGTTGGCCTGTTATGCCTGGTTCGTATAGTAAACCAGACGCCTGTTATGCCTGGTTCGTATAGTAAACCAGACCAAGTGGGCTCGAATCGGGCTGACTCGATTCGTTCATTGACCATGTCTATTGTCAACTACGCCTCCGCTAATGCCACAACGAGCGCGTTGCCGTTCTGGATTGGTGGACACACAACAATATCCTATGCTTCACGGTACACACCGAATGACGATGCAAGCAACATGCAAGCCAGGCCAATAACACAACCCAACAAGGGCAGATCTGGTCGCTACCACCGCCAAAGGGAGGGTTGTGACAATAGGCGACCGTGGCCAGAGACGTCATTGACTCTAGAGGAAGACGGTTGAGTGAGACGCTAGGACCTCACATGTGCCTGCCTGCCACCTCACAAGATCCGACATCGACACCCCCCGATTCCGTCCTACCCACGATGGTCCAGCGGAAGAGGAGGGAAGGAGGAGTGGAAAGAGGAGAAGGGGGAGGTTGCATCATTTCCGTCCCCGGTGGAGGAGAGGCCGACGAAGACGTATGGGGGAGTCGTCGGTGGCTGCGGGGCTAGCCGAACGTGTTGTCTCCGCTTAGGGCTAGGGTCACACGAGGTCTCCTAAGTTTTTGTGTGGCCACCAATTTGTCGAACTGAAAAAACTGAACACAGCTAGAAATTCACGATGTGATACAAAAGTACTATGTTCTACGAAAATTTGTACTAGAACACATGATTTTCTTAAAAAAAACATAAATACCTCACATAAACTCTTAGATGACAAGAATATTACATAAATATGCACTAAGACAATAATACACATCTTACGATCAATACGACTAATATTTTTGCAAATTGCAATTTCGGATCAAATCAAATTGTCTGGGGTTATACCTCCTTATCAAAATTTGCAATTACCAAATCATCATGGTCCCCTAGGGTGCACCTAGAACCAACTAAGCGCTTGGTAGTGGTGTTCCACTCTACCTTGCACCTATGGGGCCTTCAGTAACCTGATAAAGCAATTTCATACACTCACAAATTGGACTATTGGACAAAATCCCTAAAAAAAAGAGATGGATAAATTTTGTGGCGAAGGGGAAAGAGCATAGCATTGGACAATTAGATTTAGGCAGTGTCCATGGTCTATGGTGTGGCACTCTGCGATCGTCATTGTTCGGGTTTAGTTTCACACCTGCTATCTGTCGGTGTCTAGGAAACGCGCCTCCGAGGGCAGCGGGTCCACGGACCGGCAGATGAATTTGTAGTTGGAGTGAGACCCAACGACAACCCTTCCCAGCAGCCCGGGGTGGCGGCCGAGCTCGCGGGGGCTCTGGCCACGCGGTCTTCCCAGACTATGCCTGGTGCGACTTAGCGATCCGAGTACAGATCCGTCGTACGGTGAGAAAGAGAGGGGGTGAGAGAGAAAGCGAAGGAAATACAAACCGTGGAGACAAGTGATTTTTACCCTGGTTCGAGCCCCACTGCCGGGTAATAGCTCTACTCTAGCCTTCGTTGATTATATGGTGGAAGACAGTACAAGGGTGCCGAGACCGAGCTTGAAGGCACCGGCCCTGAGCTTACAGGGGACTGTAGGACACTGGGGTGACTAGGAACTACGACTATTGTTAAGGAAGCTTCGGATGCGGGTATTGCTCAGGTTTCAGGGATTCCTCAGACTCTGTAGACTTGGCCCCCATCGGATCCGGGGCCTCTCCTTTTATAGGCACGGCGGGTTGCCCAGAGCTGATACGGCGGGCCCCGTGCCTACCTCTGCTTTGTCCATCTTTAGTGGCGGCGCCCTTGTCTCATTTCGGGCTCTGTCCTGCTTGTGGCCTGCAAAGAGAAGCTGGTCTGGTTAGTACTGGACACGTGTTCGTCTTGGTATGCCTACACGGGGAGCAGCCTGCTCAGGGAGAAAGCACCTTTTCTTTATCCCCAATATAGTATTGACTGGATCGAGCCAGCCCCGCGCCACCCATTGGGGGCGTCGCGTAGCGTGGCAACTGTTGCCATCTACCTAAGGGGCAAACGACAAGGTGAACTGTCCGCGCGCCTCTCCCCGGGCTATGGATCCCTCGGAAAAGTACAGTTCTTCTTTGTCAAGGCCGAGGAAAGTGTGTCGGGGCACGACAGCTGTCGCCACCTGCCAAGGGACAGGCGGACTATCCGCAGGGCCCTCCTCTGGGCTAAGGATAGCCCGAAAGGTACGCAACGCCCCTGGTTAGGGCCTAGGAATGCGCGGTTGACTTGGTCAAGCCTAGGAATGGCCCCGGCGGGCTAGACGTTCCTTTCGGTACGGCCAAGAGTGGCCTTTCGTACGCGCGGTGGGTCGGTACGGAATCAGCCCAAGGCTCATCTCAAGGTGGGCCACCCACAAATCACCTACACTATCGGTTATGGAAGAGCACAATTTGAAAGATGAAACTATCGTTATAATTAAGTCAGATTTCATGAGAAATCTACAGCAAAACTAGTTTGTTCAGGCACCCATCGGATCCGCCCTTGCATGGCAGTACAGTGAACATTGCATCTTCCCACTGCATGCCATATTGCCATGTACTTTGGAGCACGCACACACAGCGTACTTCCAATTAACTGCTGGCTTCTGTACGTTTTACACACACGTCACAACTAGCAACTTGCAACTAGCTCTATTCTGCTACCTGCAGCTTTTGCATGATCAAAACCCTGCAGGGCCATGACAACACGAGCCAAATCAAGCAAGCAAGATTTGCAACAACAGACACTACCCGAGTTCACAACCACAGGCTCCAGGACCGGCCAATCTCGGCAGCGCAGCAGCAATGCCCTAGCGCCCTGCCTGCCCTGCTCGGCCACCATGCGTCGTCGCAGCCTCTGGCATAGTGTCTAGCCTCACATGTCGATCATCAGGCAACGAAGCGAGTACAAAAGCGACCTGCCATTGACACCAGCGGCACATGCCGGGCACTCGAACGCGGCCGAAAAGTCTGCCTCGGCCTCACGGAGAAGTCGAAAGCTCACCTCACCGAGTCCAACAAGTACTGTGGGAGCAGACAGAGCTGCCCGCCCAAGTGCCAACTCCATGATTCCAGACGAGCGACGCCGTCTGCAGACGATAATAGCTCAATAATTCTGGTCAATCCAAGCACGGCCGTACGTTTGTGGCTACGATATGCCCCTAGGGATGGCAATAGGGGCATTCCCCCCAACGACTTCCCCATTCCCGTCCCCGCGACGTAAAATTTTTCTCGTCCCCATCCCCGTTCCCCGTCGCAGGGATTAAAAATTCCCCATCCTCATCTCCGTTTTTTACCCTAAAATCACTTTTCATCATTTTTACCCTAAAATCATGTCAAAAGAGAAAAAAAAATAAGTATGCTTTAGAGATTTGATTGATGCATATATGAAATATATGAATATAATAGGATAGATGACATGTTTGTGATCTAACAATTCAAATAGAATAAACTAATTTTGGGTCTTCAAACGGGCCCCGTGGGAAAATTTTTCCTCGTCCCCGTCCCCCCGACGGAGAATGATTTTTTTCCCATTTATATCCCGCGGGGGTTAACTTCTCCCCATACCCATTCCCTAACGAAGGAACGGGTCCCATTGCCACCCCTAGATCCCCCGCCCTTCTCTGCCTTTGCTTGCTCGTGATATGACGAGGTGGTGATAATTTTGCGGTCTTCACGTTAAGCATGTCTTCATAAATCCACCGTTCCAACCTCCAATTATTCCATGTGAACGTGACATGACCTGCCGCTGTAGAGTATTCGCTTCCCTTCCCACTGCATTGTTCACTAGACTGTACTGCAATGCTGTACTTGTAGCAATTGGAAGGAGACGTCCACCAATTCGTATTAAAAGTTCATACTTTGTATGTCTAGCTACGTAACTAAATCATTGAGGACTTGTACATTTCAGCTTAGTGTAGTGTTTCTGTAAAATTTATTTTTTTATATAACCTATTTGGTGTAATAATTTATAATGATTTTTCTCAGGGTTTTAGTGCTCCTTTTAAAGATCATAAAACTATTTTTAAATTATTTAAATCTCTTTTTAAAGGCTTTTAAATTTCGCTGAAATGCTATGCTACGGTAAGCTAAAATGTAGGGTGAGTATTAAATCTCATAGGTACGGCTCCGGGAGTCAGTTTAACCTAGCCAACCTAAACAATAAAAATCATCGAAGCATATGAAAACTAGGATGCTGCAAACAAGGGCAGGTCAACCACTGATGGAGCTATGCGGCCAACCACCATGAAATGTCACAGCAGCGAGGAGAGGGAGATAACCTATTTAAAGTAGGAATCGCCAACGCATGCATGTACCTGGTTCCACAGAAGTAGCATTGATAAGAATAGTGGGCGAAAGAAAGAAAGAAATGGTACCAACCTGACGACGATGGACGCTGAGAATCATTTGGGGGAGTTTGAATGCTCATGATCACCCGCTGCAAGCTCGGCCCAGGCAACAAATTCAATTCACCTATCCACTCATGTACTGATTTCGGGACGCTGCTTAAATGCAGTGGCAGTGGAGTGGCAGCTAGGTGACAAGCGCTAGGAAGCAAACAAGAAGGAACAAGCGCAAACGACAGCAAAGAGCGAGAAATGCAGAGAAGAACAAAAGAAGCTTGCTTGTAACTTCGTGCTAATAAGCTGGGGAAACAAAAGTGGAGGGATGCAAAAACAGTGGAAGAAGAGGCTAATACTGCTGATTGGACGTGACCTGGTGTCAACTATGTTCTTGTGCTCTTCGATCGTGTTCGGTTTCGGGTTCTTGCTCAATTCACAGCGATCGCTACATGCTAGTCTCTACCAGTTGCTATAGCTATAGCGTTACAGGATTGGCGAGCTGCTTGGGTTTCTTTCCCACGGCTTCGCCTGCGGGCCGCGGCCGGCAACGAACGTCTCGGCGGCGCCGGCGGCAGCTCCGGCCATTCCCACGGCACCGCCGATGGGTTGGATATAAGCGAGGCTCCTGCTTGCTGGCGCGCCGTTCGGGTTCATTCCTAGCCCCAGGAAATCCAACGTGGCTGGCTTGGCGGCGAACAGCGACGACTGACCTCCCATCATGAACTCCGGCAAGCCGACCGGACCGCCGGCCGAGCCGTATGGTAACCCCAGGCCGAGCCCGGCAGACAGCATTGGCGCCGACTCTGGCTCTATCCGCGGGGGCCACTGCGGCAGAGAACCCTCCGGGACAGGGAGTGACACCTGCATGGCTTCTTGGTGGTGCTGCTGGCCTGACGACGAAGGAGCCGGCGACGACGGGGACATGTCCAGGCCCAGCCCACGCAGGAACGAGGAGCTCGACGACGTCGCGCCCATCTGCGCGGCCTTCTGAAGCAACGCGGTGGCGGACATGTGCGGCGACGGCGACGGCGACGGGGACGGCGGCGGCGGCGGGGCGAATTGCTGCCTGTCAGCGGCGACGGGCGCCGACAACAGCGAGGACGATGCGTCGGTCGCGAGGCACAGCGACGGGGGCTTCGCGGGAATTGCGCGCTCCGGGCGGACACGCTGGCCGCCGACGAGGTCCGGGTACTGCGGGACTTGGGCCACCGACGACGGCGCAAACATGCTGCCGAGAAGGCTCTGCGACGTCGCCGCGACGGTGCTGGTGCTGCCACTGGCATTGGCAGCGGTGACTGGAGGTGGCGAAGGCACTGCCGGCGCCGGCGCCGGCGCCGGCGGCGCGTACAGAACCGGCTCCGGTGCAGCATTCATCTCCCTCTCTGCATGCATAGCCAAGCCTTAGCAAATCACCACCAAGATTTAGATCACGATAAGCCAGATTAATGTCAAATGCTACCAGATTTTTTTAAAAAAAAAACAGACGCAGAAAGAAACTAGAGCTAGCTTTTCAAGAGTTCGTAGGCAAGCTTCTATCATCTGATCCAAGGTTCCAGGCTCCAGAAAGGCAATCTATGGAGTATCATCACTACGCAAAGGCCCTAATTTATCAGACCCACCTTTACACACGGCCCTCAAAGAAATCAAGAACAATCCCCAATCTCGCCTCTCCGTGCGCAGTCAAGGGGGACGGCATGTGGCAAATAATTAGATTTCGGGATGCGCGCGTGCAAGAACATGTGTACCCCTAACTCGCGGACAAGGACGCATTTTTTTTAAGCCTCCTCCCAGATCCAGACAAAACCATCGCAGAAACTTCCTCTAAACGACGCAAGCATCAAGGCTAGTGGTACCACAAGTACGCTGGATTTTGGGCATAGTGAGACAAGCCGCTGCTTGCAGTGCAGGCACAAGATGGGAGTAGCAAGGAGACGAATGGAACTGGGCCGAGCAATGAGCATTACCTTGCTCCTCCTGTTGCGGCGCGGGAGCAGGAGCAGGAGCCGGCGGTGGTGGCGGTGGCTGCAGCTGTTGTAGTGGCGCCGAGGCCGGAGGCGGCGGCGGCGGAGGGGCAGCAGCAGCCGAGCTCCCGTCCTTCTCCGCTGGCGCCGGAGCGGCGCGCGCCTTGGCGCTCTCCTCGGCCAACGCGTCGCAGAAGGCGCGGTGGGTGATGAAGCTGTCCCTCCTGCAGGCGGCGCGATTCTCAATATCGGCTGCGTAAATTGGGGACCGGAATCACCGGATTGGGAAGAAATCGCGGCGAGGATGGACGGACCGGGAGAAGAGGGTGCCGCAGTCGCAGCGGTACTCGCGGGAGCCGCAGGTCTTGGTGTGCGCCTTCCAGTCAGACTGGACGGCGTACTTCTTTGAGCACTTGTCGCACTTCCACTTCTTCTCGCCGTGCTTGCGGCAGAAGTGCTTCTTGATGCCGGTGAGGTCGCCGAGCGCGCGCGACGGGTCGTGGTGCACGCAGCTGGGCTCCGGGCACACGTACACCCGCTTCCGCGCCTCCTTCCCGCTCCGCTGCCGCAGCTTCCACGGCAGGTTGTGCCCCCGCCGGTGCAGCTGCAGGTTCTGGTCCCTCTGGAACCCCTTGTTGCAGATCTCGCACACGAACCGGTTCGTCGCCAGCAGCGTCTTGGGCGACAGCGCGATCACCTCCGCGTCAGGATCTGCACCATCACCATCCACGATCAACACACAAGCACGCCCGCGCTGGGTGGATTGATCAGGGCAATTAACCAATCACCTGGCATGCCGGGGAGGGCACGCTTCTTCTTGGCGGGGGGCGGCGGCGGCGGCGCGCTGCCGCCGGCGGAAGACGACACGCCGCGCTCCGCCGCCGCGGACGATGTATCGCCCTCCATGACAGAATCTTGCTTTCGCGGAAAGGCTCTCCGGGCTTGGACTACTACCGCTACTAGAGTCCAAGAAGCGAGCCACCTCGAGCATAAAAGCGCGCGCCTTTGCCTCCGAGCTACCGGTCGCGGCCGCGGCCGCAGCAACCACCGGTCGTGGAGGTGCCGGCCGAGAGGGGGGACGGCCGCTCCGGTGCCTGTCCGGGAAGCCAACCGCGAGGCAGCAAGGGTAGGACTCGCGAGCTCAAGCTGTCTAAAAAAAGAAGAAGAGAGATAAAGTCCGCGGGAAGAGAGACGGCGGTGACCTTACCGGGAAGGTGAGGGTGACGTGGAGGTATCGCTGTCGTACACGTGGGGGCAGGCGGGGAGGGGATTAGCATCTGGCTAGTGGAGTCAAGCGGGCCGCCGAGCTCGGCAGGCGCCTTGTCGTGTAGCGCGGCCGCTAATATTCCTTCGTTTTTTCGACGGATTTTTTTTTTCTCCGGACTTGGGTGCGACTTTTTTTTTCGTTTTTTAAGCAATAAACTGTTTTTTTTTGTGTTTACACTATTTTCCACCAAGTTCCATAGTAAAATTTTCATTATTTCGTATTACAAAAGATATTTACATTTATAGGTTGACAAATTTTATTTTAAATGTATATCAATTGACTGTTTTTTAATTGGGCTAGAAATTTGGTTTTCGAGCAGTCAACTGTTTTTCACTTTCTGCATAATTTGTTCACATAGTTTGATGGTAGAACTTAGTTATTTCATATTGAAAAATACTTATATACATATGTTTACAATAATTTTTAAATTATTGTTGTTTTTAAGATAAAAATCTGGGTGATAAAACATTAGGTTAACTACATCCGAATGTTTTGTTTAAGTTCCATAAATTTGTATCATCCAAGTTTTTTTTTGTTGTTTTTATGATTATTATTTGAGTGAGTATCATAAATCTTCAAAACAACCATCAAAGACTAATTTAGCCCAATTCTTCAACCTGTACATAGCAAGTCCTTTTACTTTTTTAGCGAAGTCTTTTTTATTTCATGGTTGTTTTGAACGGAAGACTATTTAGAGCGGACATCAAGCAGCTGAGTATGTTCGGTGTATTTTTTTATAAATAATTTTACTATGCTTTCAGGTTTTTTAGGGTCGTCCTACAAATTCAACGTCCAATTTAGAAAAAAAAAACATTTGTATTAAACATAGTCAATTTGGTCCAAATATGTACAATTAATGTAGTGAAATATACATAATTTACTTTTAGAACATTTGGTTATGTCAATTAAAACATAATGTTTTGTTGATGAAATATGCAATATAATATCATTAAAAAAATAAAATAGTTATTAATTAGATACGCTAATAACACTATTAAAACATATCAGAGAGTTGACGGTATATATTATAGCTAGCCTTCCTTTAGCTCACGATGGTTTGAAACCACCGTGTTCCTGATGCAGCCCGCTATTGCATTTGCTGATGCCATGCCTCATAGAATACAGTGATTTGCTACAGTTTCGATACAAGAAAATCATATGTTTTAAAATTCCCACCAATATCTTCTTGATAAATGGACATGTCCTGTTTCTTTTGAGTGTATGGTGTAGGCAAGTTTATTGTTTTTGGTTGGGGGTGTCTCACTAGATAATGGGCTGCAGAGAAAATATAAGAGGATGCTAGGACACAACCTTGATGTAGAGGATGATGGATGGCAAGATCACAGCTGCTGTTCCCATACATGATACTTGTACAGTCGATGTATGATAAGGAAAAAAGACAGGGGAACAATGAGGATGAGGATTGAATTCCTTGTGGGACAGAATACGTAGTACCGAGGAGGAGGAGGACCTGCACCAATAATTTGGGCAGCGAAGACGTTGCTTATATTCGCAGTATGAGCATCGAGGGAGGAAGCAGCAGCTATCTTAGCGCTGTTGCGCTAGATATCCGGATGCAACGCGTCACGTGCTACTGCATGGTTGGATCATGAATACAAAATCGTCTTGGCCTCGTTTTTGTGCTTATGCTTGAGGCCTTGGTTTAGCGTAGCACAGCGGTTCACTGTATCAATTTGTTTGTCTAACTTTTTTTAACTTTGAACCTTTCCAGACATGGTTAAGAGCTAAATGCACTGTGTTTGACTTGTGTTTTAGAATTCTTAACAAAGTTTTTATATAGAAAAGAAGGATTTAAAAAGCTATTTTAAAAAAAGCAAAGATAAATATATAGACAGATTAGTTCAATAAATCAAATAAGATGATAAAAACAAGCCTTGGTCGTAAACCTTCCTCCTTGCTTCTGAACTTAAAAAAACAGATTATACAAACGGTAATTTTGGTCCCCTCTTAGTGATCAACATGGTGGATTTAGCCCAATTTTCATATTGTGGCGTTTATATTGTAGCAATTTTCAACATGTAGCATGACTAATCTCCAAATTCAAAAAACCCTTCAACTAGATTTATCTGAAGCTTAAAGTCTCCAAGCCGGATTGATGATAAAATGGTCATCTGAGCTTCTCCACTTTAAAATAGAGCTTGTCCCGAAAGAGAGACATATAAATGGGACAAAATCACTGTCGGCTCAAGCAAAAACTTAGCAATGACAACATATCACGGTCGGATTGTTTCACATTTCGGTAGTGATTACGAAATATCGTTGTCGGCTCTTTTTTCTCCGCCTACTTTCCCTCTCTTTTTTTGAAACCGGCAGTAAAAAATTATCAATGTCAACTTGTAAAACGATATTTCAAGCTCTTATTCTCATGTCTTTTTTGTAATTTGCATGCCAAATTTTTTTCAGCATCTAAAAAAAATCATATTGTCACACAAACGGGCTCTTCGTTCCTCATTCAAGAAATAAGCTCGACACGGAGTCTAGTTGCCAATCATCCATAGGAACCTAATATAGAATATCAGTGATTCTAGAACGCAAGGGAATTGTCTTTATTCACATTGTTGATAGCTACGGGGGAATTCATTCTTCAACGAGTATTTGAAACGCATTGGTTAACCGAAATATAAACACAGGTTCATACGAACAACGCATTTTGAACTCTCTTTTTATACCTCAAAATATTAGAGTTTCTGCGTATTTTTAACATTGTGGCTATTTTATACACGTCTGCGATTTAATACTTTGCCCGAACGACATTCATGTTATTTTTTCAGTCTATTTCATATGTTTTACTATAATTCTTTCTTCTAGAAAAATGTATTGATGCGGTGGATTTTTTTTAAAAAAAACACCATTGCAGCATGCATAGTCATATATATGCATCCTTAACCACCATGCAAGCACACGGAGCCGCTGCATCGCAACCATTACGTGCGTAAGGCGATGGACGTGTGTGTGTGGACAACGCTGAGGGCGTTGCTGTAGGCGCCAAGAAACTTATTAGCTCGTCAATCTAGGCGAATGAAAAGCATTAGGCATGATCAAGCATGGGTTTGTAGAAATATCAACTATGATATGCAATATTTTTAATTGTTGGGTGATATAAAAATGCATGTTAAATATGTAGGAAAGAATAATAAACTAAAATTATGTAATATTATTTTTTTCACAAACACCCACACATCAACCCGTCTAGCATGCGATTCCTATGTAATCGGTCTCAATTTTCAATAGAACTGTCTATAGTTTATTACTACCGACGGCGAAGATTGATTCACCTCTTCTTTGCTAGTGTTCTTGTTTAGAATGCTAGCACATTATTACCGACGCCATTGTTTTCTTGATTCATCTCTTCCTGGCAAATGCTGTACGGTACAATGCCTTGCAGGATTGTTTTTTTACAGAGAACTACATATTCTGCGCCCACCAGAAAGCGATGCAACTGAGCTACGTACTTCGATCTGTAACGGATACATCGTCTAAAGAAAAATGTAAACAGAAGAAAACAACTTGCCTCTACCTCCTCTTTTTGGCAAAAGGAAAAGCTGTGCGACTGCTCACAGGAAGACCACAGCTTTTCTTCGGTCTGCATATGCAGGGCGCCAAGATACACGCAGGCACAACATACATCGTACTATACTGTATGGAAGTTTTGCATAGAGTATATAGGATCGTACAATGCTAGCATAATAAATTTTTTTTTTTTTGAAGCATTGGCAGGAGCACTGCCTAAACTTTATTGAAGGAGGAAACTGCAAAAAATGTAAAACAAGTTCACACACTTGAAAGAAACATGTACAAAAGACGGCACAAACACCGCAGTACTAATCTTGCGCCACAACAGCAAGCTTCTAGAGCAGAAACAGTTCGACGACAGATGGTTCGTTGTTTCTGATTTGGTTCCACACAGTGGCCATATCAAAGATAAAGCATTTGATCAGCTTCTCTTGTGCTGAAATTTTCCCATTGCAGCCTTGTAAAACAAGAGAAGTTCTGAGCCATGAGGTTAGCCATGATCATCAAACTGGAAAGCGCGCATCCAGTTACCAACGTTGTGCTTAATGCGGTTTAGAACCTGGTCAACTGGAGTGTAGACAAGGTCGAAAATCCACGCATTCCGCTCTCTCCACACATTCCAGACAGTGTATGTGACGATTCCATCGAATTGCCTTTGCGGCAACCTAGGAACTCCTAATCTCATTGCTAGCCACCAGTCTTCAAAGTCTTCCTGCGTGTTCGCTGTCCTCAGACCAAGACCTACCAAATCCTGTGAAAATTTTGCGCCAAATAAATTTAGTGAATGGGCAATGAGCAAGAAGATGCTCGGTCGATTCCTCTGATTGTCCGCAAAGAGGGCACATAACTGAGTTGGGCCACCCCTCGCACGGAGACAGTCAACAGTGATGATTTTGGCCTAAACAGCAGTCCATAAGAAGAATTTATATTTAGGCTCAGTTTTGGCCTTCCAAATTGCATCGGAGAATTTGTTCCGTGTAGCACCGAGGAGCTGCATTTGGTATGCCAATTTGGTAGTATACTTGCCCTCAGTGGTCCATCTCCAAATTAAACTATCATCCATGAGAGAGAGAGGTTCCATTTACCCTTTCCCACAACAACGTATACTGACAAAGCTCAGCGGATGAACGAATGTTGTAGACATTAGTAATACAGGAGTTTTGAAGCATAGCCTCCTTTACAGTGATCGACTTTTTTTCGCCTTTAGAAAGCACAAGGGTGCTATGTTCTGTGGCGCTTGCCCATCAAGCCAACGATCAATCCAAAAGCGAGCAGTGAGACTGTTACCAATAAGAATTTTAGAACTTGCAGCGAAGGCCGCGACATCCGCTACGTTGCATGGGATATCGAATCCAACCCATGGCTTTTTGGATTGAAACCCAACAGTGCCATAGCCAACACTGCCTTAGAGCGGAGCCAAATAAATTTAAATCTTTTATCCCCATCCCACCTAGCTGCTTCAGCCTGCAGATGCGCCGATAGTTAACAAGGGAAACTCCTTTACCATCATGACCGCTCCCCTTCCACAACAAACTTCTACAAATTTTGTCAATTTGTTTGATAACCCATTTGCTGAGGTCAACACCATAAGATGGAACACTGCCAAGAAATTAGGACAGAGTTGATGAGAACAAATCTACCAGCCTTGGAGAGCAGAGGGTTCTTCCACCCAGCGAGCCGCTCTCTTATCTTTTGAAGGAGTGGCTAGTAATCCGACTTTATCAACTTTGTTGGTCACAGAGGTAAGCCTAGGTATTTGCATGGATAAAACTTGATTCGCATAGGAAAAGGAGCAAGCACACTCTGAAGATCAATGTTAGAGCACCTGAACGGATAGGCCTCACATTTGTCGATGTTGACCCTTAGTCCAGAAGCTTTACCAAACAAGCATAGGATACGACTGAGTGTAGATTCAAGAAAATTGCAACATCATCAGCATATAGGGAAAGCTGAGATTTATCTATCATTTCTGAGACAGATCCAAGCAAACCTAGATCTTTGGCCTCGCGAAAGAGGTACTGAAGTGGCTCAAGTGCCAGGACGAAGAGGAGCGGCAAGAGGGGATCTCCCTGGCGTAATCCTCTCCTGTGGCGAAAGCTCTTGCCTAGCGTGCCATTCATAAGGACGCGGGAGGATGACGCTGAGAGATGTAAGGATATCCAATCTCCCCATCTCTGCCCAAATCCGAGTTGATGCAGAAGCTCCAAAAGGTACATACTCCAAGCTTACGGAGTCAAAAGCTTTGGTAAATTCAATTTTTATGAAGAGGCACATCTTTTTCTTTTTATGCTGCTCTTTGATTGCACCATTTGTGAAAAGAAAATTTATCTTACAAGCAACGCCCCTTTATGAACGCACTCTAGGACGAAGAGATCAAGGTATCCATGAAGGACGCTAGCCTATTGGTTAGAATCATGCTGAACAGTTTGCCAAAACTATGAATCAGGCTAATTGGGCAGAACTCGTTTGGGTGGATTGCATCGTCCTTCTTTTTGAGCAGAACTAGATGAGCATTATTTAGCAAGGATATCCCAACATGCTCGGAAGAAAACCCCTATGAAACCATCCGATCCAGGTGCCTTCTCTGAAGGCAACGCCTGAACTGTCTCATTGATCTCATCCATAAGAAAAGGTTGATCAAGCACAAATAAGTCATGAGGGGTGATTCCCAGACTTGACCAATTAAGAGTGCAGTCTCTAGGTCTCTTCACTCCGAGCAGATTTCTGAAAATGTTTAGGAATTCTGTGTGTTTGTCTCCATATGAAACTAGCCATCTTTGATTATGCAGTAGAGTCCCAATCTGATTCTTACGCTTCCCTGAATTGATCTTAATAAGAAAAAACTGGTATTTGCATCACCTGCACGTATGAAATTCAGTTTAGATCTTTGCTTGAGTCCCGGTCTCTCCACGGCGGCGAGGCCAAGCACTTTGCACTTGAGATTTATTCTGAAATAATTTTTCCACTGCTTCAGTTTGTGAACATGTTTATACGGAGTACATAACTTATATATAGACCATAAAGACCCGATTTTCATTGCCTCGTGGGTTTCCATCTGCTTGGTTGAGTGAGATTACAAATCTTAGATTTCCATTGCCCTCGTCTGCTCCTCCGCCTGTCGGATTTTCATTCCCATATGGATATGCATATGCTGATGATATGCTTTCGTTTGCTTTTCCATTACCTCCGTTTGTTCTTCTGTTTGCCATCTAGATTTTTCATTGCCCCTTTAATACTTTCGTTTGCTTGGCCATGTGTTTCCGCCTTTTTTTATATATATAATACTATCTTTTTTATTTGACGCATTTGACTTTTGAAGATAAATTTGACCATTCGTTTTATTAAAAAAAAACAGTGCAAACATGTAAAAATTTAAGTAATGTTTAAAGTATGTTTAATGATAAAACAAATCACAACGATATAAATAATATTTACATAGTTTTTTTGAATAACACTAATGGTCAAAGACGTGTTCAAAAGTCAATGGCGTTAAATAAGAAAGAAAGAGGGAGTATGTGTTTCTGTATGCTTGGTTGAGGGGTATGTGTTTCCGCTTGCTTGGTTGAGGCCAGACCTGCTCACGGGAAACCCGGCCCAGAGTCTGCCAAAAAGTTTGGCCTTACCGCCGACCGTCATCGGTCGGCTCGGCCGGTTTCAACCTGATCGGTCGGTGAGCCGGGCCCGGATTTTGCCGAATTGTGGCATGGCCGGGCAGCAGCCAGTAGGGTTCAGCCGGGCGGGCTCGGGCCGCTTCAGAGCCCGACGCCGGGCGAACTCGGCTGGTTTTCGGGACTGGGCTTTTCGGTTCCGGCCAAGTTCGCCCGCCATGCTTGAACAGTCTAGTTGAGGCCCTGTTTGGTTCAGTTGGATTCGGTACAGTTTAGTTGGGACAAAAGTTAAGAGTCTTCAAGAAGTGGTACGAAAAAATAAAATATTATGTAAAAAACATTTTCGAAATCTTTGAAAAAATATAATTAAAAAGCTTTGATTTTTTTTAAAAATGTTACACTGAATATTCTGTACAAAAATGATAAATTTTGACTCAATCGAATAAAACCAAATCAAACCGCTAATCAAAGAGAGCCTGAGACTACAGTCCACATATTTTGATTGTGCTGTGTGCTCTTTCGTCTGCTGGATTTTCATTAGCGCCGTATGATTTTGTCTGCTTTCTTGTCCCCACATGCTCTTCCGTCTGCCATAGGGATTTTCATTGCTCCGTATGTTGTTTCCTGGGTTAGATATAGTTTTACCAACTTTAAGTATGATCTGAGTTTTTACTATTTCTTTAATAAATTTTATCGACGCTCGATGGCTGGAGGCCAAGCGAATTTGTTTCCGGTAGAGAGCGATGGGTTGTCCTTCGTGCGACGACGCGTCGAGTGGCCTCCAAACCTGTAGATGCATGGTCCGGGCAAGCTTACCGATGGTGAACGCGGTGGTTTTTTTTAGGGCTCTTTTACGGTATCTACTACTAAAAATACTACCACAGTAGTATATTTTAGATCTAACCGTCCATTTCGTAAGGGTGTTTAAAAAAATACTACACTTGTAGTATAATATACTAGTCTTGCAGTATAAAAAATCTAGAACTAATCTCAGCTATTGGATTGAGAGGAATGGACGGTCCTCATTACTCAGTAGGTACCGTAAAAGACCCTTTTTTTTATCATGGTTCAAACCTCAGCTATGGGATAATAATCATACATCCATATCTCTATTTTTCAAATATGATTTACATTACGATGGTGTTGTAGTGACACACCGCTCGGGTCCTAGGAATAGAGAGGGGGAGAGGCGACGATCCGCTCGCAGGCGACTTCCCAGTCTTACACACCGGGAGAGAAGAAACCTTATTCATACTATGGGTCTTGACTCTTGCCTGAGACGTTGTTTACTTTGTTAATGTGATTGCTATAGCAACGTCTTGTGGCATGTTCTTGGCAGGAATCGTACGATGGTTGTTTGACTTTAGGGGGTTGATCTTTCTTCCTTAGGCCCTGTTTGTTTGAGCTGCAGCTTCTCTAAAAGCTGTTTCTGAAAAAAGCCATAAAAAACTAACTTCTAGGAAAAGCTCATATTACAGTATAAATTGGGTTTTTGGTGGCTTTTGACTTCTTTGAAGAGGGTTTTAAAAACTGTTTGTTTGTTTGAGCTTCTGGATTCTGAGGCTAAAAGCTGGCTAGAAGCTCAAACAAACAGGGCCTTAGAATGGAATCAGGCGTGCAAATGCAATTGTAGAGGCGTGCTTTCTAGATGGGCCTCGTGGGCCGCCAATCTTACCAATCCGTGATAAATTTGACTTTCAAACTTTTCTATCAGTAAATTTTCGTTGCTCCCCATGTGTCGTATGTACACGGGGCTATCCGTGTACACATCATGTACACGAACTAACAAAAAAAAAACATAAAAAATATATATAGATGCACTCATGAACTTGCTCTACCTATTTATCAAATTGTTGGTTAAAATTTATTCTACATTAGGGTTACAAAATTCAAATTATATTAATTTTAAACTATTCATGTTTGCCAGAATTTTATTTTTATAACTCTTATTATAGAATGAATTTGTGGGGACCCCGGGAGATCCTCGAAAATCCAACTGTCCAGGATTTCAGTTGCATTTTGAAATAGCACAAACAACCAAACTTTATTTCATATCTAGAGTTATTTTAAAAAATGGCTTACAATTTTAAGTACACCTCTAAAATTTACACTTCAAGACCACAGGCATGGCTCGAGTGTAGGATAACTAAAAATCTACAGCAAAATCTTCCAAGTCTTCAAATCAAAAATCTTCCGCTGAAAAGAAAGGACCTACCCAAAAGAAGGGTAGCCCGAAAAAGAACGGGTAAGCACTTACGTCTTAACAGGTTTCCATATGCAAGCCTATTAACTATATGCAAGAGTTTAACAGAAATTTGACAGGGAGATTTAAATATAGACTTAATGCATATTTTTAAAATAGCTTTTAGAAAAAATCCTATATTTTGTCAATTCTTTTTTAAAACATTTTAAAAGAGATTTTTGATAAAACCAAACTTTCAAAACTGACTCTAGACCAGACCAACCACAACCTCACATCTAACCTTATTTATGTCAATATTTAGAATAGGCATCACCCCTACGATACAACCTCATATCTCGGAAGTATGGTCCATCGATGATTTGTTTTAACGACTCTGCAGAATCTGCCCAGCTTTACCCATAAAATAATCAGTAATATGGTTTGGGTGGAAATTTGTATCTTTTCTATCATGACATAATTCGGTTATGAGCAATGAACAAACCAACCACCGGCCCCCAAATAAGTGTCCTCAAGACCGCTTCTAGAGCGACCCACCATATGTCTCACATTCCCATTGTTTGTTCACGCTAAACTTCCTTCAACACCAACAACACTCCAACCTTAACACAGCCAAAACCTCAACAACTCAATAACTCAACCTCTTTCCAAATCAATCAAAAGCTAGATCAAAATGCAACAATCAAGATCCTATATGCTTATATGAGAATTTGCCATTATGGCTAAAATAAAATCTTAGGGTTTTCCTATAATCTAATAGGGAAGCAAAATCTAAATGAGATTATGACTATATGCAAACATAAATACTTTTAAATCAATTGGAAAAAAATTAATTAACTAGAAAATAAATGCATAATATAATATTAGGGAACAGGAAACCTGCCTGGTTCGGCTAGATCTTCAATATCAATACTATTGCCCTGATAATCCTGCTCGGCTGATCCGAGGGTAATGAATTCGTTTTCTACACGTTGGGAAAAGGAAAAAAAAGGGAATTTAATAAAAAGAAGAAAAAGAGAAATGGATGAAATTATTTTAAATGGTTTTTTTTAAAAGAAAAAAGTTAGGGTTGACTAGGATAGTGATGGTTTGTATGATTTAGGAAATCTCCGAAAATTTTTATAAAAAGAAATGGTGATGGGGATTTTTGGGCATTACTTCGGATGGAAGGTTAATTTTTGCATTATTTTGGTAGATCTCCGGATAGCAAGAATTTATGCACGTGTACGTGGGATAAGTGTGGATCAACAAATTTTTAGAGATCGGGGTTGACGACAACAGAGTTATCGGAGTTCTGAGATGGAAATTGTTGAAGATAAAAGATGAAAATCTTGAAAATATATTTTTAAAGGAAATAATAGGATGAAATATTTTTATTTGAAAATTTGAGATTTTTGGAAAATGGGAAGAAATTTTAAGAGCATTTTCCTATAGAAAAGAGAAGGAAAACATTTTATATTTGAAATTTAAAACTGAAAAAGAGATATTTTATATTTTATAAAATACTAGGATGAATTATAGATTTTTGGGAATTTTGGCAGTATTTTTGGAGGGTGTTTGCTATTTTAAAAAAATTGAGAAGCTATTTCTGGAAATAGAAAATAAAAAGAGAAAAAGAAAAAGGGTTGATTGAATGAATCAAAATGAGGTCAATAAATTGGCTGGACCAAAAGGAGGCGAGTCTTGGGGTAGTGTACAACATGAGTGACAAGGGAATTACCAGGCGATGAGAGAGAGGGGAAAAATGGAGAGGGACGGCTGGGAGGGCTCACCGGCGGCGAGGGCGGTCGTCGGCGGCGAAATAGTGGCCGGCGAAGGAGCTTCTGGGGATGGCAAACTTGATGGCGGTGCTGTTGATGCTCGGCGGCGAAGGAGGCAACCAGTACGCATGAGGCTAGTGCGGCGGCCGATGGCGATGGCGGAGGAGGAGCTTGGTGATCATGGGAGGAAAGTGGTGGTGGAGAGGTTTCTTGGATATGCAATGCGCCAGGATGGCCTATTTATAGGCTTGATAAGCAGCGGAGGCCGGAGACGGCAACGGAGGCGGTTTCAGGGTGGCGGCGCCGTTGGGGGAAGGGGAAAACCGCGGGCGCCGTTGGATTTGGGGCAAATATATGGGCGCCATCGGATTTTATTAAACCGAAGTGGTATCTTTGAGGCGACGTGGCAAGCTCTGGTGTGCCGGATCAAATCAACGAAATCACAGCCGTTCGTTGTCACTTATTGCACCAGGGATGAGGAGAAAGTGACACGCCGAAGGCGTGTTTCCAAAAGAGGAAGGCGGATTTCAGAAATATTCCAAAAAGGGAAAGAGTTTAATTGAATTTCCAGAAAAGGATTTTAGGTTTTGGAAATTCATAGAAAATTGTAGGAAACTCAGAAAATTATGAAATTGGTCTCTAAAAATCCATAAAAATGAGAGGAAGACAATGGTGGAATAAAAGTTGATATTTTATGGGATGAAAATCTTTGGATAAACAAAAGAAGAGATTTATTTAATGGAATAAAATGGGTATTGTTTTGGAAAATCTTCGGAAAATTAGGGAAGGTTTCTAGGGGTTCAAAAATGAATTTTGCAAAAAAAAATTGTCCTAAAATTGGGTGAATTTTGGGTATGTCACAGAATTTTATCATAAAACTTTTTACGTAGGTACAGTAATCAATAAAATACATTTATAATTTTTTATGATATTTGTTAGTTGGTGTACATATATATGTACACGAGAAAACCATGTACATAGGATATTGCCACGTAAATCAATAAATAGTACAAGTCTGGGTTGAGCCCGCTGCCCTTCTCCACCTCGCCACGTGGCGCCTCCCTGCCTCGCGAAGCCCACGTCGCCCCGTCACCGCAGCCGTCCGATCGCGTGCGCCAGAAGATCCAGCCGTCCGTCCGTTTGTTTATCTCTAAAACGATTTTTTCCGTGCTTCTCTTGGCAGCGTAGGTGGCTTGGCGGTGGCTAGCCGAGCCAAGATTTCACCCCGCCCGCATGTTCGAATCCGCCCCGCGTTTTGCACTACTACGGAACAGGCGTTGATCCGTTCATAACCTTGATCCGGTTTCTAAACCGATGCCTTGAGATCGATGCTGCGGCCATCATCCGAGTTACAAGAACGGGACTAAATCTCTTCTCAACAGTAGGCTCGAAGACACGTGGAGCGGCGATTCTTGTTGTTAGTCCCGGTTTACCTACCAACCGGACTAAAATGTGCACACGTGGCGATCGGGATTAATCTGCTTGGGGACACTCGTCCCGGTTGGTTTTTCCAACCGGGAGTGAGGTGTGTATTAGTCCCGGTTTTAAGTACCAACCGGGACTGATGTGCTCACACGTGGCCGGAACGGGTGCCTCTGGTGACACTATTGGTCCCGGTTGGTTGTTCCAACCGGACCGAAGCGTATTTTTGAATGTTATGCTTATTTAGTCACTAATTAAACCACATTTAACACAATTAGCAGAAATAGCATTAAATATTACAAATATGTATTACGTCAGACCGGCTCTGGGCATGGTAAGGAAATCATCCACCATACTGTGCGATTACAAATATTCGAGTTTACAAACATGTTTTACAAATATTACACTTTCTCCCAATTTGGCAACATCAAGCGAAGGCTTCGTGTTTCCTTCCTGAAATGGCTAGAAACAAACAGTCCCAAACGTGACCATGGCAACAAAAGCGTGGCAAACAAATTAAGAAGACAGATATGAGCATAGCAGAGGATATATTGAGCATGGCCTCATTCTAGCATTCTTGGCGCTTGGCACCCATCGTCTTCTCTTGGTACTTAAGCTCAATCCTCACCAAATGTCAAGACAAGGCGGCAAGGGCAAGAAATGTCTGCGAGCCCAAGAGTAGAATACAAGATGAGCATCGCCAGAGCAATCTGCACAGGAACAGCCTGAACTCATGCTACGTTCTCGGCCGAGGCCCGCCACATTGATCGCTCTCCGCTTGAGCGTTGACCCTAGCGACCTCCTCCTACAATCCAAATTAAACACTATTATTTATCAAAAACAGTAGAAATAGCAACATGCTAGTATTTAAAATTTGTCGGAACGGAAATAACACCACGAAGCCCACAACATAACGGATATATAAATTTGATCTTTACCTTCTATCTTGTCGATGTCGTCAAGAACATAAGCAGGGGAAGGGCAGTTCTTAAAAGATAATCTTCCAGGCCCAATGTAACATCCCAAATTTTCAAAACCAAATTTGGCACGTTAATAATATCATTAAAATGCATAATTAAAATATTAAACTATTTACGTGTTGAAAAACATCATGGCATCATCATTGCATGTAACCGTTTTGAAAATGGGTTGGGTCATTAATTTTTAAAGGTATAAATATTTTCAATGGGTGCATTTAGAAGCTTTCAAACCCATGTGAATTTGTCAAAATCTATTTAATATTTGACCTTTGAATAATTATTTAGAAAGAAGAAAAGAGAAAACAAAATTGGAAAAATTAGAAAACTTCTCTCTCTCACCTTTTCTCTCTCTCTCTTCTCTCCTCTCTTGCTGCAAACTTATCGCTCAGAACTCAAATTGCCGCTATGAAGTTACTCTCTGCCTCCCAGCGCGCGTCGTCGGCGCATCTAGACCACGCCACGACCTTCTCTCGCCACGCCAAGCGCCTCGACCTCGCAGCCTTGTCGCCACTGCTAGTGTGCAATAGCACTGTCTTTCGTTGCCTCATGTACTGTGCCATCCGTCGGAGTAAAGTCCGACGCACATGTGCCCTCCTCACTATAAAGTGGAGCTCGTGCTCTACCTCTCCTTGCTCGATGCCTTGCCGTGCCTGTGCTTCTTCTCGTGTCGAAGGAACCCAAGCATCACCAAGTCAAGAAGGAAGTCGCCGCCAGTGCGCCATTTCGCCGCCTCTCTGGGTAAGCTTCGCTCATCTCTTGGTGCGCTTGAGCTTGGGAAGATGATCCCGGGAGGTCAGTAGTCTTCCTGCGTGTGCCATGTCAAGTTAGAGCTCCCATGAAAGCCATGCGAGCTAGTTTAGAGCATGCATCGTAGCTATGTATAAAAATACGTGTCGTCAGGCGCGATCGGCGGATCAGCAGCTATAGGGTCCTTTGGAGGCGCTGAGTCGAGAGGAATCCATTGTTGCGATCGGTTTGGCGAACGGAGGTCGCCACACCCGCCAGCCGAGCTCGATTAGCTCCAATGGCGTGTGTCTTTGTGCGTCTTTGTGCATGCTTGGCTTGAGGTTGAAGAAGACCCATGCTTTGAGATTAGTGCTAGCCTGTGTAGTGTGTGTGGCTCTGATAAATGGAAACGTATTCGATCAGAATACGCTTTCCAGAGTTCAAAGTGCACACATAAATATAATCCAAAAATTTAATAACTCTCTATTTATATTAATACCTATAACAATAAAAATTAAACTAATCATTTTGCATTAACTAGCAAATAACGAATGATTTTCAAAAACCTTAGAAAAATGATGAAAATATTATTTTGATGCATACACTTGATTTAATAAAAATGTAAAAATATAAAATAGTTGTGTATGCATCACATTTCCATGCATATTTATTTCGTGCATGATTTTTTTAAAAACAAAAATCATATATAAATGTTTCCCTGTTTGATGGATGTTTATATTATGTTGTATGTGTTGTCCGCGTGGTTAGACCCGCCCAGCGTCGCCGGTTGCTCCTACCCGTCATCTGACCAAGGCAAGTCCCCCTTTGATCATGTTGTGAAGCCATTTTCAGTTATTTAGAAAATGTTTATTAGACTTGAAAATATGCATGCTAGTTTAAAAGATAAATGCCGTATTTGCTAGAATTAGTTATTATGCCAATTAGAAAGGTAAGAGATATGTTAGGATCAAACCTAAGGCTAAAATATGAATTGCTCTTATTTAAATACCTTGTTGAGGTAGGATAAATGCTTAAAACTATTTATGCGGAATGATTCAATCATTTGTGTGAACTGAGAATATTGTTGAGAAATGTTTGGGAAAGGATGATTTAACGATAGCGCATCAAGGGTGATGCTTAATAGGAAATGATTTTCCTCTTATCCCAAAATCTTTCCGACTAGGGAGATATTTTGTCAGTTGGTGCAGTGGTGCACCGGGTTTTATAAACTGGGCTAAAATATCTACTCTCCCTAGTCTAAGGACTGATCATCCTATGATCCTATGAACTGAGCCATAACAGTACGACCTCGAGCCCCGGTATGGGACGGGCCCGATCGTCGGTCCTTGTGGTTGACGGTCTTGTGGCGAAACATCGTGCTGGTGCGTAGCCTCTCGAGGGTAAAGCGTACCCTCTGCAGAGTTAAAAGCTGTCATGATAGCCGTGCTTTCATGGTTATGAGCGCCAAGGGACTGATTATATGGTAGCTCCTTCATTTTAAAACCAATTTAGAAAAAGGGTTTTGAACAAATGATTTGAGATGAGTAAGGTTTGAGAAGGATTTCGTTTGAGCTAGGGGCCACCGGTGATATTCGAAATGGGTAAAGGCCTATCGGAAAGTGTCGCGGAATGGACCTAGCCGGTTTTGAGAAAAGAAAAGAAGAAAGGATTTTGTTCTTGCTATGGCACTCGAGGCCAAGTGGCGAGAACCGCTCTGAAAAGCCCAAAGAAAATATGGAGATATAATGTTTCTAAATCGCTTTGCCAAAACTAGGCTAATAATCGCAATTTCCGCAAAACCGCCCAAGCCATCCATTTGTACTAAACCCCATCAAGATATATCCTCGACTTGTCGAGTACCATTGTACTCACCCCTATTTCTCCTTCCCTCTTCCAAAATTTTCAACAATGAGGAGGTTTCACGACTCGCCATCCGAGGAGGACCCGGACTTCGAGGAGGAGGAGGACTTCGAGGACGAAGAGTAGGGTTGTGTCTCGCCTGCCGCCGCTGTGGAATAGTCTAGTCGCTAGAATAAATCGTGCCATGTTAGGCTCTGCGTTACTGTATGTGTAACGTGTATCTTGGCTGCGTGCCGTGCTTGATGTATTAAATCTGTGACTTCTGTGGGGCGCTTAGTCCCTATGTTGTAATAATGTGACTCAAGGCAATGTACCATTATTGTTAAATTGTGTGTGCTAGCCATGATCTTCGGGACTAGTATCAGATGCACAATTAGGATTCGGTCAATTAGACCGAGTCCCGACACCCAAAGACTCGTGACTCCACGCCATGAAATCTTCATTACGCTCCTTTGTTAAACAACAAATATGTATTAGGTAGCTAGCTAGACATAAGTATCATACAATTTACACAAAGGCACATACACTTTTTATCGGGATCTTTTCGTGCATCGCTCCTCGGCGGTTGGCTAGTATTTTTGAAGGCTCGAATCTTATTAAGTATAGGGTGGTGATGCTCGCCCATCGGATTTATGACCTCATCTAAAAGGAAGCCGCGATTTGCTCTTGAATTGCTTTGACACGCACCGCGATAGTTCCGACCTTTTTCCAAACCTTTTTGCCAACTTTAGGGAATCTATCATTAAGTAGGGATTAACTTATCAATCTATCAAACTATACAAAATGTTTGCGAAGCTACCTAGGCGTTATTAAGGTAGTAATTATATATTACTCAC
Organism: Raddia guianensis; assembly: GCA_036346415.1. NCBI lineage: Eukaryota > Viridiplantae > Streptophyta > Magnoliopsida > Poales > Poaceae > Raddia > Raddia guianensis. Next base: position 7,817,343 of record CM070536.1, on the reverse strand, counting down.
CCCAAACCTGCATTTTTTCTTGTATACTCAATGTGCCCCGATGAAGTTGTGCATCATCTCGCACACATAGTATCCACATAAATTGTTTGCGGTGGTTGATACAAGACCGTGGTCAAGAGTTGAAATCGTGAAATAGATCATGGAAATTACGTTAACTAACAAAATACTCTAATATGATATACATACATGTTTAGCGATGTACAAGCGAAACGTGTCTTGAATGTTCCCACGGTATTCTTGCGGAGCGCTATGAAGGCATTGCACATTTGATTACAAGTTATATATAATTGAGTTTGTTTGATATGGAGAAATGTAAATAGTAAGATATGAATGGAAGAGCAATGTACGGGTTGAGCATGGCGAGGAAGTCTTTGTAATTTTCAACCGGTCCCTTTTCGAGTCCATGATTGTGATCTTGCTATGATTTACCTCTATAATAAAAAGGATCCAAAGAAATCGCACATATATATGTCAACGCGGTTTACTAATTAGTTCCAACAAGTGTTAACAAAAGGAATTAAAATAAGACGGTGCGAAAAACACGACTTAAATTCGTAGGGTAGAAATATATATCTTTTGTGTCGTTGCCATTAGCCCTTCGTAAATGTGCGTCTCTGTTGGTTGTGGGCTTAGGTTAGCCATGTACTCGTAATGACCAATGGGTCAAGAAAGCCAAATTCATGGATTCCTCCATTGCGATCTTTTAATCTCCATTCTACATAAGGAAAATTGATTTAGGCCTCGAAGTTAGTATAATATACTTTGGTACGATCGAAATTTACAAAGAATACACTTACAACCGCCAACAAACCACCATGGCGACGCCGACCGCCAATCCTCGATATAGGTAATACAGAACCTCAAATTGAATCAAGAATTCAAAGTCCCCGGTAGAAATGGTGTTGCTTGAAGACGACGCCGATCATTTCCATACCATTTTCGCTGCGCCAAAATACCAATCATGGAGTTGCTTTGCAGCCTTCGTTGTTAGGTGGGAAGCTCCTCACGCCTTCGAGCGATCCACCTTTCACATATTTCGATTGTACCTGCAACGGGGATGTCCTTAAGGCCTAAGACCATATCCGGATCAAGCCCGGCTTCAATGTAGAATTTCCTTTGCGCTTCCTCTTCAAATCTGCTCCTCTATCGTTCCTTCTCGATTCCTTACGCAAGATGCGCCGTGTCCGACACTACCGGTCTCTTCGGTTTGTCGATCTTATCCTTCAACGATAAGATACACCTCTTGCCTTTGTGCCATTCGTCCGCACGGGCCGGACCCTCGGTGGAGATGGTTTGTTAGCAAAATGTGCGGTGACCTCGCCTCTTACTATCCGCTCGCTTCGTCTTGGTCATATCATACGCAGCTTGGAGGTGTTTTTTTCTCGATGACCTAGGCCTGTCTTCTTGAGAGGTGAAGGCCCCCATCACGCCGGCTTGACCTAGCCAGCACCTTCTTGGGAGCTATTTGCTTAGTAGGGTGGTCTGCCTTGGCCGTGTGTTAGTTGGAGTTTCGTGTGAGATGACTCGCTCAGAGTTGATACAGAGACCGTGGAGAGGACACGGCATGTTACCTTTGAAAATTATGAACCGCTTATGCCACACCGATCTTGTGTCTACCGCTTCTCCTAGCTTAGTGGTCCCATCACCTCCTTCAATGTCGAGGTCTAGGTCCTCGTACTGCATACGCCTTCCACAGAGACCTTGGCGTAGCTCGGGGTATCTGTTGGCCATGGATGACCCGCCTCGCCTCCATTGGGAAAGCCATGCCTCAAATGCCTTTGATGGAGAGGTTCCGCTCAAGTGCAGCTCACAAGGTGTCGGTGCGTGATGTCGCCCACGGATAGCGGGCCAAGTCTTCTTGGGTAGCCCACCGAAGCACAAATGCCCGCCGCATGGAGGGGCTAATGACGCTGGGATTATTGGGCGGTTCTGCCGACCGCCTCCGCGCTGGCTCAAGGCTAGCTGCATCTCTCTTGAACTGTTTCTTGTATGCTCGCTTTGTGTTGCCAGTAGCTGCTCTTCAAGATCGAGGAGGTGTTGTGCTGTCGGCCCTTGCTCCTCGATCGACTCTGTAAGTCTCGCCTCCTGGAAACCAACCTTCCACGGACGACGCCAACGCCTCGTGTACGCCCGTGGTGCTCGTGGTTCTGAGGGCCCTTGTTAGCTTATCGTTCTCCCTATTTGGCACGAAGATGCCTTGGGCCGACTCTTCGTGCGCCTCTTGAAGCCTTCTTACAACATCTCTGATCCTTTCACCAAAAACTGGCCTACCGTCGTCGTCAAGGCCGCCGTCATGACCAAAGAACCAATTCCTCGATCTGTCGGACCATCTCATTGTTACGGGCTCCACACCTTTTACAAGCGGGTCATGTTCCTCTTCTCCCATTTGGGTATCGCCTTGCGGTAACCATCGTATTTAGACGATGGTGGTATTGCTTCTTTGCCGCATTTTACTTATTCTTTTCACTCATACTCGACCTTGTTGAGAAGTTTTGTACCCTACAAATTCATCCCAATGATCTTGCGACTTAGGGTATTTATTGAAGTCGAGAGTACATTATTCTTAACGCACTCGTTGTTTAACTTCTTCTTGAACGTCTGGAATGCCATTGCCATCTTCTTCAATGTGTAACTCTTCACCTTCGCTCGTTCCTTCGGGAAGGTGAAAACTTGTTTCATATCGGTCCATAAGGTGTTCTTAAGGTCTCGCAGTACGTCGTCCCATTTGACAATGCTAATGGGCACATGGTCCCTAACAATCGTTCCGAAGTCGATCTAAACGCCCAATCGCCGATGTCGGCTTCAGAGGCTCGCCTTCTCGCCGACTTCGGTGATTATGTGCCTTGACTTAGGCCTCTTACTTTGACCTCGCGACGTGGTCGGTAATGGTTTGACCGGACGGGTGGCTTCTACGGCCTCGGTGGCTTTGTACGGCCTCACCGCTTCCTCATCGACCTCGGTGGCTTTTACGGCCTCACCGGTTTGCCGCAGTTCAACTCATCATCCGGATCACCCCAAACATCTCCATCAAAATTCTTCATCACCAATCCCTCCGCCGCCATTGTAACAAATAAAGACACTGAAAATACAAGTGCATCCTCACATAAGGCACTGATAAATTGCTTGCAAGTTTTAACTAACTTGTGAAGCTAAATCGGATAGTGAAGCTAACGACCCTACAAACATTATATAAGCAGAGATGCTTAATGATCATTTTGAGGAAATCAAATAAGCACTGCAATGCTTTAGGTCACAGAACAAACAATTCAACAATGTCAGCAGCGAATAGAGGCTAGAGCAATGTCAGTATGTGAAATAGGTCAGAATTAACAGCGACACGGATGACCTCGTCGGAGGGAGTTGTAACGGCGGCGATGTTGGAGAGGGTTGTCGTGGGCGGGCGATTTCACGGGGGCGTCGTCGGACGATGTAAGCGGCGGCGACACGGACGGTGGTGTCGGAGAGGTTGTAGGGCGGCGATCGTGGCGGCGCGTCGTCGGAGGGGTTGTCGGCGTGGGCGACACGGCGGCGGCGACGCCGAGGGGGTTGTCGGCGGGGCGACACGAGCGGCGGTGACGCTGGTGGTCGTAGTGGCGGCGACACGGGCGCCAGCGACGCCACGGCGCGTCGTCCGAGGGTATGTAGCGGCGGCGGCAGTGGACGGTGGCGTCGGAGGGTTTCTAGGCGGCGCGAATCCGGTGGCGGCGTGTCGACCTAGGTTAATTTGGCGCGGTTTAGGTGAGTGTTTTGAAGAATTGGGGAAACGGACATATAGGGGCATCAATCCTGTTGATTCTAAAACCGTATTAACTCCACTATCAATCCCGTTGGAATATTAAACCAGAGCAATGTAGGCCTTCATCCGGTTGGATTACTAAACCGGATTAATGATCCTTTTTCCCAAAAAATTTTTGTGTTGCGGGGCGAAGCGGGGCTCGAACCATGGCAAGCACAATGAGCCAGCTTCGCCATGCTGCTAACGCTTGGACGCTATATGGCGTCTTTGCAAAGGGGCGATTGTTTAAATGGATTGAAAATATGTATTATGAGAATTTCCAGCAAATGAGGCTTCTTTTAATATTGTAAGTATTGTTCAGAATAGTTTATTATCACTCATCATACGAAATATTATGAAATATTCATTGTAATGTTTAAATTCACATCATCACTAGAAATTACATTAAAGAGTATAAAATTCCAGTTAATTCCGCTTAGTAGAATAAATATCAAGAAATTCCATTAAAATTCTCACAGGATACATTTTGGACTTAAAAAGAAGATTCGCATGAAATTAAGAAAACTAAAACTACTACATAATGTCTAATCGGCGCCGCCCTCGCCACATCCTTGCTATCCTCCTCGCCGCCGCTGCCGCCGCCATTTGTCACCCTCGTCCCTCATTGTCGTGGTCCGACGACGAGCCATTGTCGTCGGCTTCGCTGCCACCGCCGAAGTTCGGGTCGAGTCGCCGCCCCTCGGATCGTCGGAGAGATCGTCAGACATGTCGTCGTCGGACCACCATGGCGCCTCATCCTCTTCCGAATCGGTACCTTCGAGAGATGCCACCGGGAGTGGCAAAACTCGAGAGCCTCCACCGCCGGTGGTGGCGACGCAGCGGCGATGAATCGAGCTAGAAGACATGGCGGCGGAGGTATAAGCGAGGAAACTAAGCTCGTGTGTGTGATGTTGATTCCGTCCAAATTTATAAGGGCTGATCGATCTTTCTATTTTCCTCGTGTGTTGGAAAATGTAGTCAAGATCCTTGTGGCTCGCCTCCCCGATTAATTACATCGGGAGGCGAACAGAGCTTACACTTAGCGAACCGAGGAAGGGAAAGAAGCGACGCTGGGGCCACGAAGCCTTCGATCCGGTTTAAAACACCCACCGAGACCGATAGAGACAATCGACTGTCGGCCCAGACGGTGATGGTCACAAAATTTTCGCCTATCGGTCCGGTTGGTGGTTTAAACCGGCGTGAGAGCGATCAATCCTGTTAAAAATAAAAGCCGGATTAACGCTTTTCTCGACGCGTGGGCCCAAGTTTTCATTGTGCGTTGGTGTGCCTTGATCCGGTTTGTGGTTTAAACCGAGTAATGGTCCCATTTTTCCAAAAAATGTGTTTGTAGAAGCGAAGCGGGGCTCGAACATGGCGGCACAAAGGAGCCAGCTTTTGGCTCGCGCTACTAACCAATTGGGCGCTATACGCTTGTCGGTATAAGTGGAGCGCATTGTTTAAATGGATTGAAAATATCTAGAAAATGAGGTTTCTTGTAATATTGTAAAGATTGTTCAGTAAATAGTTTATTATCATTATAACATACTTAAATATTATGAAATATTCATCGTAATATCTAAATTCGTCGTCACTAGAAATTACATTAACTAGTATAAAATTCCGCTTAATTTCGTTTAATAGAATAAATATCAAGAATACGCTTTTCATTGCTGCTACTAACCAATGGACGCAAAACGCTTGTCGAAAATGAGGTGTCTTCGAAAAATAATTTAGTACATATATGATTATCTGAAAAATAATGATAAATAGTACATATATGCAACTACTTTGTTTTTACAAGTGATCCTTCGTTGTGGTCATGACGTCACGTAAGGGCATCGTCATCACCATTGAGGATAGTAATGTCTACATCCACCGAGAAAGGCGGCACTCGTTGAACTGATTATACTATTCTTCATCCGCTACGCCTCAACTCCGACAATCCTTCTTTACCGTGAAGAACAACATGGTGTCTTGGCTTATCAAGATTACAAGTATTATCCTTCGCATTTTGGTACTCCGTCCCTTTTGCATTTTCGGTTTGCTATCCATGTCAATCACATAGAAAATCAGTGTGACATCATTGGCGAAACACGAACGTTTAAATCCCTCAGAGGCCACTTGCTTAAGGTCCACGGTTGTCATCCGTGCTCGCAATCTGACAATTTGCCGGTTTGACCCATTGGCATCGAAATAGAGGGACTTTCAAAGGTCCGTACTCGAGCTCCCAGATTTCTCTATAAAACCATAATATGTGTCAATGTTTCCATTTTGTCCAATGCATCAATTCAACACCGCTATTTTGGTTCGTGCTCTTGCTATCCCGAGATGCGATTAAAATGTGTATCCATTTATCTCATACCCTTGCCATGATACGATTGTCATTGATGGTCCCCGAGCTAAGAGTTGCAATTGTTCGTGGACACCCTCCTTGCCCAACAGCTGCTTTTGTAGCCAACCGCCAAAACTCTCTACTTGCTTGTTTGCGATCCACTTTTCTGACCTCCCTAGGTATTCGTCTCGTAGAATCTTCTCGTGGTCATCGACATATGGAGCCACTAAACCCGCTTGCTTCAATATCGTGAAATGTGCTTGTCTAAATGATGATATCTTTGCAAAAGGATTCTTTTCTCCCTAGAGTGCCTTTTCCTTGTAGCCTCCCCTCATAGCGTGATACAGGCACGCCAATCGGATTCAATTCATTAATGTAGTAGATGCAAAACTCAATCACCTCTTCTGTGCCAACACCCTGGGCAATGCATCCTTCTGGGCGAGACCGGTTACGAACATATTTTTTTAGCACACCCATGTACCTCTCGAAAGGAACATCATGCCGTAAGAAGACGGGTCCGAGAATTTCTAACTGTTTCACCATGTGAACCATGAGATGGACCATCATATCAAAGAAGGACGGAGGAAGATCATCTCAAGGTTGACCAAAGCGGCGACAATATCATCCTCAGATTACATAACTTATCCGGATCTATGACCTTTTGTGATATGGCGTTGAAGAACGAGCACACCTTCACGATTGTCCTCGTACCTTTGTCCGCGTAACACCTCTCAACATCACTGGCAACAATCTGGTCATCAACACGTAACAATCATGCGATTTCACGCTTACGATTTTATTCTCTTTTGTGTTTATAAGTCTTCTTATGTTCGACGAGTATCCGGAAGGGATCTTAACATTGTTTAACAACTTAATCATGTTCTTTTCTCTTCTTTGCTTGGAGTGTAGCTCGCAGGATGGAGGTAATGCCCTTTGTCTCTTTCTTGCGGATGTAATTCCCGCCGAGTCCTAATAGTTGTAAGTCCTTCCGTGATCGAATAGTATCTTTTGATTTGCCGTACATATCTAGGAATCCTAGCAAGTTCACGCAGACATTCTTCGTTATATGCATAAAGTCTAATGAGTGGCGAACCTCTAAGTCTTTCCAGTAAGGCAAATCCCAAAAAATTGATTGCTTCTTCCAACTAGCCTTCTTCTTAGCTTCTTCAGGAGGGAGTGATGGGACAGGTTTGCTACCATGACCCTTTCCAAATACGATTTTCAGATCCTTCACCATGGAAAATAAATCTGCCCCACTGTGATGCTTAGGCTTTGTCGGACCCGGTCTAAATGACCGAACCCTAATGTGTTAAACAGTACTAGTCCCAGCAGATCATGGCTAGTACACACATAAACAGAACTGATACATTGCCTTCGAATTACATTATTACAACATAGGGGACTACGGGTCCCAAAAGGAGTCACAATTAAGTACATCAAGCACGGCACGCAGGCCGAGATACAGAGTTACACAGACGGTCACACAGGGTCCTAGCATAGCGTGACTTTATTCTAGCTAGTAGGCTAATCCACAGGCAACGGCGGTAGGCGACACGCAACCCTACTCTTCGTCTTCGTAGTCCTCCTCCTCCTCGTAGTCCGAGTCCTCCTCGAAAGCAGAGTCGTAGGGGAGCTCCGCGGCTGTTGAAATTTTTTAAAGGGGAAAAGGGGAAAACAGGGGTGAGTACAAAGGTACTCCGCAAGTCAGGAATATATGCGGATGGGGTTTAGTACAAGAGGAGGGCTTAGGATATTTTGCAGAAATGCATTTATTTATCCTAGTTTTGACAACGCAAGTTCGAAACTTTCAATCTCAACATTTTCTTTGGGCTCTTTTCAAACAGTTCTCGCCACTTGGCCTCAGTGCCATAGCGAGAACAAAATTCTTTCTTCTTTTCTTTTCTCCAAACTTGCCAGGTCCGGTTTTCCGCGTGACACTTTCCGATAGGCCGATACCCATTTCGGAATGTCACCGGTGGCTCCCAGCTCAAACGGAATCCTTCTCAAAACCTTTCTCAAATCCTTTCTCAACTCCTTTGTTTAAATCCCTTTTTCAAAAATGGTTTTAAATGAAGAATCTACCATATAATCAGTCCCATCGCACGCTCATAACCGCGAGCACGGCTATCATGACAGTTTTAACTCTGCAGAGTGGGTACGCTTTACCCTCGAGAGGCTACGCATCCGCATTTATGTTTCGCCACAAGACCATCAACCACGAGGGCCAACGATCGGGCCGTCCCATTCGGAGCTCGAGGTCGTATCAGAATGGCTCCGCTCATAGGATTATAGGATGAGCGGTCCTTAGACTAGGGAGAGTTTACATTTTAGCCAAGAAAACCGGTGCCATATCGCACTAATCGACAAAATATCTCCCTAGTCGGAAAGATTTTTGGGGTAAGAGGAAAATCTTTTCCTATCAAGCATCACCCCTGATGCGCTATCCTTTAAATCATCCTTCCCCCAATCATTTCTCAACAATATCTCATTTCACACAAATGATTGCATCATTCCGCATAAATGATTTTTAAGCAGTTATCCTACCTCAACAAGGCGTTTAAATATGAGCAACTCATATTTTTAACCTTAGGTTTATCCTACCATATTTCTTACCTTTTATATTTGGCATGATACCTAATTCTAGTAAATACGGCATTTAATATTTTTAAAGTAGCATGCACATTTTCAAGTCTAGCAAATCTTTTCTAAATAACCAAAATGGCTTCACAATATGATCGAAGGGGGACTTGCCTTGGGCGGACGACGGGTAGGAACAACCAGCGACGTCGGTCGGGTCTATAGCACCTTGGCCCCCTACTCGAGCACGATCCACACATACAAATGAAAGTAACAGTACATCAGGCATAAAATGTTTTTATGCATTTTATTTTAAATAGAGAGATGCTAACTTATTTTGCATGCACATGAAATAATGAACCTAAGCACTAGGACTAATAGAAATGCAATGGTTATAAGGGTGCGGCATTGATTAATATTTTTATAAAATCCAGATTGCTGCAAAGTATTTTTGAGAATTTTTACAGAATTTTAGACTGACTTTTGATATATTATACAAAATCTTTTCTATTAGAACCTTTTGAATTCGCTTTTGAAAATAAAAGGACCATCCGGCTAAACCGGTCGACCCAGCACCGGGCGAGGCCCACGGCCCAAAGCCGAAACGGGGAAACCTTCCCTTCTCCCCCATCGTCGTCAACCTCGGACCGAGGCGACGGCAAGCGACGGGCGGGACGAGACCGGCCACCGGCGACCGATTCCGAGCGGGGAGAGGAAGAGGAGGCGACGGCGATGCTAATGACGGTCTCGGCGGTGACTGAGACTCACCCCAGAGGCGGTGCGACGGCGAGATGCGGCGGCGAACAGGGGATCCGGCGGTGGCGCGCTTCTTGACTCGGCGGTGCTCGGGACTCTGACGAGAGAGAGAGATGGTGAGGGAGACGACGGTGCTACACTGGTAGCAAGAGGAGCTCACCGAGGAGAAGGCGAGGCACGCACGGCGCTAGGCGAAGATAAACGGGTAGCACATGGCGGGTTTTATAAGCGAAGGTGGCTCGGCGGAACGGCTCGATCTTTAATGTCGCCGTGAGCACAATGAGCGGGAGACACCGATAGACCTTCGCTATTGCTCAACAATGGCGGCGAACGATGGCGCGCGGGCGGCACCTTGGCGGCGAGGGCGATGGCGCGGCAGGCACGGTCAAGGCGCGGTCTTGGTGGTAACGCGCGGCGCTTCGCCAAGCGCAGACGAAACGGGCGACGGAGTAAAGAGCACGGCGACGCCGTGACGGAGCGATTTAATGCGAGGCATCGGGCGGCGCTATGGGCGGCAAGGAATGACGGCAAAAAGCGCTGGTCCGGACAAGCAGCGAGGCGACGGCAAGCGGCGGTCCGCCGGACGCGAGACGGCGACGCTGGATCGGGAAGAGAGGAGCGAGAAGAAAGCAACGGGGAGGGTGAGAGCGAGAGAGAACAGAGAGCCGAGACGCGCTCGCGAGGAGAGGTAAAAACGTCGGGGAAGAGGGACCTGACCGGTGGGGTCCGCCAGTCAGTGAGAGCGAGGGAGGACAGGCGCGGCCCGCTCGGTCGTGAGGAGGAGGCGGCTAGCGCGAGTTGGGCCAGGGAGAAGGGCCGCGCGGGAAGGCAGAGGCGGGAGGAGAGCTGGGCCGGGGGAGACTCGGCCCGAGAGGAGAAGAAGAGGTGATTTTCTCTTTTTATTTTTCAGATATTGTTTTTCTCTTTTCTTCTTTCAAAAGTTTGACAAATTTTATTTAAAATACCTTTAAACAACTGACACCCAAGACAATGATTTTCACTTTAAAAGTACTGACTCAAACCAATTCCAGAAGGTTGCATGCAATGATGATGCCAAGATGATTTTCAATGCTTAAATGGTTTTAATATTTTAATTATGCATTTTAATGAAATTATTAACGTGCCAAATTTGGTTTTGAAAATTTGGGATATTACAGGCTTCTTGCGGTTCTCTTCCGTTCCATCAAAATTAACTAAGTTACTCCGTAACGGGTGCTTCAGGTTTAGGAACCTACGATGACCCATGTATACAACCTTCCGAGAGTTTGTCAGGTACTTGTCTTCCATATCGTCCAAGCACTCGATGCAGGCTTTATATCCCTTGATAGATAGGCCCGACAGTTTACCAAATGCTGGCTACCATTGATGGTCACGAATAGTAATGCACGTGGGGTGAAGTACTCTCTTTGTATTCATCCCATACACGCATACCATCGCTCCACAATGTTAGCAGATCTTCGATCAACGGTTTTAGGTACACATCGATGTCGCTTTCCTGGTTGCTTGGGGCCTTGGATGAGTAATGGCATCATAATATACTTCCGCTCGACACAACCAAGGAGGAAGATTGTAGATACATAGAGTCACCGCCGTCTTGTGATTGGTGCTCAACTCGCCGTAGGGGTTCATCCCATCTGTACTCAACGCAAACCGTATGTTCCTCGTGACGCTTGAAAACTCCGGTATTTCCTATCAAGTTTTCGCCATCGCGACCCATCTGCGGGATGTTTTAGCTTTCCATCAACGCTACGAGCATCGCTGCGTTAACGCATCATCTTCGCATGCTCTTTGTTCGCAAAAGCAGACGCTTCAACCGAGGAATTATAGGAAAGTACCACACCACCTTAGCGGGGTTCTCTTCACCTTACGTGCCCCTCTACCTCACTGCGTCATCACGCTTGGTCTTATACCGCGATGTTTTGCACACCGGACAAAGCTTCCAAATTCTCACACTCATTGCGATAGAGGATGCAATCGTTCACGGCATGCATGTATCTTTTGTACCTCCAAGCCCAAAGGACAGAGAGCTTGCTTGGCTTCAGACGTAGTTTCGTGCAATGTGTTACCCTCTCGAAGCAACTTCTTCATGAGGCCTAACAACTCGTTGAATCCCTTATCGATAATCCATTTGCCGCCTTCCATTGCATTAGTTCTAGTGTGGTACGCAACTTTTGTGCCCCCGTCCAGCTTTGGATACAACAATGTTTCATAGTCCTCCCAAAAGCGCTAAACTTTTCATAATGCCTTTTATCAACGTATTCTCCTCTCCATCAAGCAAAGATCTGGTCTATATCATCGCCGCCAAACTCCCCGCATATGTTCAAATAACTGTGTTGGCAGCGTTCGAGATATTATCGTCAACCTGTTCTTCTTCAGCCCGTGTAATCTCTACTTCGCCGTGCTTGGTCCAACAGGTATAATTTTCCATAAAACCTCTTGAGATCAAATGAAAATGAATTTGCTCACAGTTTGCCCACTCCTTTTGATTCTTGCAATCAATACATGGGCAACATATATAGTCTAAGGTAATATTGGTTTCAACATGACGAATAAAAGTTTCTAAACCCTCCACGAACTGCGAGGAACATCGGTCCATGTACATCCATCGCCGATCCATCTGCATTATACATATTCATAGCATTGAGTGTAACGATACCTTGTGATCAAATACACATATTGATACCATACAAACAAACATCTTGCAAGGCTAAATACTCCCGGTGAATCAAAGAAAGATCATCCATCATTGATACTATTAGGAATTTGATGTAGATATGTGGAATTAAAATAATAATATTTTTAACATCCATCATTCATGAAATATCCTTCCCAATCCTTGTCCCCTCCATTAATCAATGCTAGTACACATGCAAACATGATTTAACAATACACATACAAACATAATCCGATACTTCACATACAAGCATCCAATGATAGTACACATTAAAATGCATCAATAAACATACAAAGTCTGCAGCACGTACAATTATAATAATTGTTCAGACAACAACAATTCTTAAATGCATAAAAATTAAATTAAAAAGTACAACATAGAATGTGATCTCGATGTCTCAATCACACTCTATGGGAACGTGACTTCCCCTTGCCCTTGCCCTTGCCCTCGCTGCCCTCGCCCTCGCCCTTGCCGCCCTTGCCCTTGCCCTTGCCCTCATTACCACCATTCCCGTCGCCATCGTTGTCGCCATCGCCCGCCTCGCCTCGCCTCCTCATCACCACCGCCACCGCCATCGTCGCGACGTGGCACATCATTGGTCGCCACGTATTTTTGTCTTTTGCGCTTTTTACGTGGTATTCCTTCCCCACAACAAGCAATGGTGGAGGGCAAAACACTTTAGAAAACAAAGACATTTTGGACCTAGTTGGAGGGGCGTCGTTTCGATGTTAGTGGCGTTGTCACCGGTCCAACAAGACATCCTAAATCTGGACGGAAATTTAATGGAAAAACACGCATAAAGGTCGGCATTTGTAATTGCGCCGTGCGCGATGGCGGCGGTGGCTGGCGGCGGCGGTGGCGATGGTAGCGGTGTGGGATCGAAAATGAGGACGCGATGCGGTGGATAAATGTACCTCGGCGGCGTGGCGGAGAGGCGCCGACGAATGGGCGGAGCGCGCGACGACGAGAACAGGGCGAGGTCGGGTCGTGGTGACGACGCTGCAAAGGCGGCGACACGAAGCGTTGTTCGATGATGATCCGATCCCTTTCACCGCTTCCCAAAGCGGCGAAGAGAGGCTCCCCACTCCTCCTTGCTCTCGCCTCGGCAGCCTCCTTGCTACTCACCCGGTCTCCGCTCCTTCCTCACAAGCGCGTGTGAGCACCTCGGCAAGTCGGCGATAAGAAGACGACGCAGTGACTTTTTGTTATCGGAGGAGAAATGGCTCCAATTATCGGAGCCGAAGATAGTCCCGGCTATGTAACACCAACCGACTAATAACAAATATCGATCCGGTTGTAACACCAACCGGCCTTTTAATGACAGGAGAAATGGCGCCAATTATCGGAGCCGTTGTTAGTCGGTTGGTATCACCAACCGACTATCTCCCTACCCGCCAACCCACGCTAATCGACCTATTGGTCCCGGTTGGTGGAATCAACCGACCAAACGGCCTTTTGCCTCGTTACTATTGAATCGATCGAAGTTAACGCCGGTCGGTTTGATAATCCTGACCGACGCTCTTGGGATGGAAGCCTTCCAGTAGTAGTGTTGCTTGATTTTTCCCCAGGCTGGCCGCGACAGGGGCGCGCGGGGGCGGCTAGTGATATACATAGTTGTGTTTGGCTTTCTCCATGGAGCAAAGGGGCTTTCCTTTTCACCAATGATTGTTTTTTTAGTAAAACCAATTATAGTCATCATATCAATGTAAGCACTTGTTATATGTAGGTCGCTTTCGGTGTCCATTGTCCAGACGTAACGGGCAAAAAATAAAGTAGAAAGTGACTTTTGAAAGATACAGCTATTCTTTAAACTTGAAATGCTTCACCGTAATCATTTTTTCTTCACGCTACAAGTCATAGTTACTCTTTTTTTAGAAATGCCCACTTTGTTTGGGGAGCTCGTATATGGACAGTTTGAAGATATACTTTTTTTTTAGTGCGTCAGACGATATTAGGCTGGTTATCGGAAGCTCAAGTAGGAAATTAAACCGTTCTTTAAAGACCAGTCCTGACGGATATAAATTACTCCTATCGAGTAAATTGTATCTTAAGTCCATAAATTATCCCACAATTTCATTTAGGTCCACAACTTACGAAATCGGATACTTGGCTCCACAAACTTGTGTTGTTTCATTTGGGTCCAAATTAAGACTATTCAGAGGACGGTTTCATGAGTAGACTACCACGTCATTTTAAAAAAAAAGTTTTTGCCACTAGACAGTCATGTGAAATTTTTCTTTCATTTCTTTAGTTTTTAATTAATATAGGACTCATATGTCCTCATTTTCTTGTTCTCTTTTGCCCCCCTAGCTCTTCATGTCTCATTTCCTCCTCAGTGAGCACTCGGTCAACCTCCTCCTCGTCTCTCCCCATCCCTCTCCCTCGTGCTCATAGCAGTGGGGAGGCACACCGGCCACGGAGGAGTGGGGCCGCTGTCCTCTCTGCCGTCGCTAGCGACGAGGCACTTTGAATTGGAGAAAGACTCAGACTTGGTATCTAGATTTAGGCATAATTTCCTTATTTAGCATGTTTTCAGTTTATAACTCAGGTGAGTTATAGTCTAAATCGGCTTGTAGGGATAAGATAAGAAAGAAGAGTTTGAGTTGTAGTCTGCCTTGGGCCACATGTCAATATGTTACTAGTATAAATACGTGCCATGGTGCATTATGTAAAGGGTTATTGACCAATCTATCAATCTACTTTTTTACTTTCTTCATATCTTAGGTTGTAGCTTTGAATCCGATCGATTTGTTCGCATCGGTTTCACCCACAAGAACCATCTCGGTTTGATTTGATCTTCTTCTTGTATTTACTCCGCTGGTGAGTACTATCTGAATTAAGTTTGATCTTCTCGCCATTGACACCAGGATATTACCCTTCAGTGATATTGTTGCACGTCGCCATCTACTGAAGGAATTATCTCCCACCACTCGTACGATCGGATTAAGATGTCGCTAAACCAATAGTTTGTTTATTTTGATCTATTGATTGCACAACTTGTTGCATAGTTACTAGATCATCTACTCCGCACCATCAGCTATTCGATCTATAACTTCGTAGATGGTTTCTACATCACCTTATCGATTACAGGGACAAAATCAGTTGGCATGCCCGCAAACCCCGATTAATGGTGATGTCGGGATTCTCATCCTAAGCCCACAATGACGGGACAATAGCTTTCAAAATTCGTAGAAAATAGTATGAGATTTAGAAAAATATGGGATAAGCTTATAAAAATCAAGAAAATGAGGAGAACCTAAATATGGAATAAAACTTATACTTTGAGAAATAATTTATTTCAGTAATGTTAAATAGGTCATTTCCTTATTGTACTAAATAGAAAATTGGCTTGAATCCTTTCAAAAAATCATACGATAATCATAATTTATTTAAAATATATTTTGGAGACAAAAATTTATACTAAAAATTGGATAGATTTTGGATATGTCATAGCTAAAAAATAAACATAGCCCATATGTAGTACGGCGCATGTAGGGTTGGAAAAATAGCTCGCAGCTCGGCTTGGCTCGGAGGTGTTACTGAGCTCGAGACGAGCCCACTTTTGGGGCTCGTTAAAATAAAGAGTTGCTCAACTCGTTTATTTGAACACGAAAACTCCTCTGGCTCGTGGCTCGGCTCGGAGGTGTTAACAAGCTCGAGGCGAGGCTAATTTGGCTTGTTTTTTACCGAACTTACCGAGCCCTGCTTGGCTCAGCTCGTTTCCACCCCTATGTGCATGCACCTTATAGACCTACACTTAGTTAAAAGCTAATTTCTCTCTCTTTTGCTTTTGTCTTTCCACCAAAAAAGATAAGATAGAGTCCTTATAAATAGCTGATTTGGCATTATTGGAGATGTCATAAGAGCATGCATGTCTAATGTTGTTCTCAAAAGTTGCCTGGTCGGAATTCCTAACATTGTAGCAGTTGAATAGGGATTAAAATATTAAAAATAAAAATGTAGAGAGAAGTAAAAATTGGATGAATAGTAACAAAATACTCACAGTAGACAAACTATGCTCTATCAGCATATCCAGCAACCTACGGTCGCTCTATATTAAAAAGTTAATAGGTTGTTTGGTTGCCTACATCCAATGAGTTTTGCATCTAGAGATACAAAACTATGGTGTTTGGTTGTCTTCTCACCCATCTGAACCAGGCTCTCTAGATGCAATTACCCCCTTTGGGCCAAGCTGGAGATATGACCAAAGTGGGTGTTTTTCTAGAGCCAGGCTCCTCGGATGCAGCAACACAACCACATGCGCAACACATTTGATTCTTTTTTCGCTATATCTTTTGATTAGTATTTTCGATTACCAAACAGATTTTAAAAATGGGTTATTGATATTTTTTCGAACAAAATTAGACCACACTTGACATATAAATTTCAAAATTTTAAAATTTTCATTTTTGAATTTATTTATTTATGAGACTTTCTTTTGAATTTTTTTATTTTTGTATTTGATTTTTTGTTATTTTGATTTTCTAGAATTTATTTTTTGATATGTTTCATGCCTCTTTTGAATTTCTCCATGCCATTCTCTCCTTAACGCAGTCAACCAAACAACATCTCTACGTAGTCTTTACAATCTCATACACCTAACCAAATAACAACCATTTGCATTATTTTAGCCTGGCTCCAACCAGTCTGGCTCAGCTCATCCAGTCTGATTCAACTAAGAAGGCATCGAGAATGAGACCGTTGTCTTCATCTTGTAGTTTGAAGAAAAATAACTTCAGGCCAAACGATCCAAATTGGCTCCAGCTCAGCGTTCAGGCTTCGAAAGAACAATCAAAAGAGAAACTCCAGCTTACCATACCGATATCGCCTCACCAACTCACCCACTGCACGCGAACCATGACGAAAAAATCCCGCGATCAACCCGCAGGGCGCAGCACATTGTACTCTATGGCCGCCCTTCGTGGTCGACCGTTGACCGGCGGCCGGCACCGACAAAGTCAAAACTTTTGACTGGAGAGCCATCAATCAAGAACGAAAGTACCCAACCAAGGAGGCCGATGCCGTCGTCTCGTCCTCGGCGCCGGACGCTGATCGGCCGTCCGTCCACGCCGCGGCACTAGAGAGGTGGCTACTGTTCGTTCTGCCCTCTGCGCCAGAGCGCTCGTGTGTACCGTCCGCTTCGGCTCGGGTGCCTTCCTGCCTGCCGTTGTCACTGATGAGGCAATGAGACGGAGGCTTCTGCGCTCGCGGTCCAGGCCCTGAGGCCGCGGGCACTGTAGCCTCCTGCACCGCGCAATGGGCCGCCGCTTCCACACCTGCGTGGTGGCGCGGCCGGGCGCGCGCAAGCAATATAGACTCGCCGGCGAGGCGATTGGCCGGAGCAACCGGCCGCCGCTGCTTGATGCCGGCTGCCGTGGCCGCCGGGCGAGCTGCGGGGCCACCGGGGCGTAGGTGTACAGGTGGCGATGCATGCGTGCGCATTTATGAGCTTTCACGTTGGGAGTTGGGACAAGGAAGCGTTCAGCTTTTATCGGGGGCGAGAAACTGTGGGCAGAGAGCAGAGCACCAGGTGGAAATATGGAATGGTGGTGGGTGTGTCGGGCTCCTGGCTTTGCTGCGCCGAGCGCGGTACACCACCAACGTGGGAATTAACTGCCGCTTGGGCCGTACACCACCGGCGCCGGTCGTCGTTGAACAACACGGCACTGTTGCCAGTGGTGTAGTATGTACCCATGATTGTCACGAGAATGAGAATGCATGGGATGCAAATAAAGCGGGGCCATGCGCCTGTTCGTATTGGATTTCTAGACAAAACAAGCACCCGCTTTTCGGGTCACCCTTCTCTCTGTCCATGGGTAAGCCGTGGAGACGTGTGATCCGTGTGCGTTCTTCCACACGGATATATCGGTGGTGAAGGTCCACACGCCACTTTAATAATCTATGCGCAGTTTGTCGTATGCATCTGACTTACACTTACGGGAGGAAATAGTTTCATCAACTTATTATTGAAAACACCTCTTGGTCAGCCAGATACAACTTTGAAACCTCAAACATCAGCATAAAATACCCCATACCACCTCTAACCCCATCACAAGGAGGGAACCCGATTAGTTGCACACATTTGCCTCCGCCTCCCTAACTTTCTATTATACATGTATGGCAAATGGAGCCACCATGTTAATCAGAGAAATTTCCATATAAATAAGAGAGAAATAAAAAACTCCACCATCGATTATAGTTGAGCAATGTTATAATGACCCAGATTGAATATATTATTGAAAAATTTACATGTAAATTAGAAAAAAAACCATCGATTACAAATGGGGCCATATTATAATGCCTCATAGTAAATCTATAAATCATAGAAAAAAGAACAAGATCTCCATCATCTATTACATCGGGATCAGATTATAACGGTTTATTTTAAAAAAATTAAAACTAAAAAAATAAGATAAATATATATGACTCGAGAGTATCTCCATAGCAACTTGGAGTACTCCGCTTGAGCATCCCACGGCTAGCGCATGCATTCAAACGCTCGTCTTGGAAATGACCAGCCCATAAATTGATATCTGTGAGCACAGTACAAATAACAGCAAATGAACTGGAAAGGTCAATTATGTGTATGTGACGGTGTAAAATCCACTGACCTAGCAATTTAGTTCGTCTTTTCAGCGTCATGTATGTTTCATATTACTGTTGCAAATTTTGTTATTTTTATATAACTTATATGTTGTGATAATTTGTAACGATTTTTTCTTAACTTTTAGTAGTCCTTCCAAAGAACTTAAAACTAATTTTAATTATTTTTTATAAATTTTTATAACTCTTCTTGAAGGCTCTCAAATTTGCTAATGATACCTGAAAGAACAAGGTCTTGCTCTTGAGCCCAGGCGCTGACAGGCCCGGGAAGAATACCAAACATGGCCTTCAGCCCAACAGTGGCATATATATTACCCGAGAGAGCGAGAGAAGCACATGAGTCAGTTTGGTGGCCTATGGTTTGAGACGGGCAGTTTTCACGTACTCTTTCTTTTATGGGCTTTAGCAGGCCACGTTTTTCCAATTCACATGGAAAGAAAGCCCAACAAATCGTCTCCTTCTCCAGTCGAAAATGCTCTAGCCAATTCACGAACTGTAGAGCTTTTCCTCCCATCCCCTCCCCATCAGTCGCCAAAGCCAAAACCCTAGCCCCTCCATTGTCTACGCCGACGACAGCCTCCAGCCCCTCCGGCTACCAGCGGCGGTGGAGGCGGGACGAGGCCATGGACGGCGCCCTCGCGAGCGCCGCGGCGATCGCCGACCAGCGCCAGAAGATCGAGCAGTACCGCCACATCCTCGCCTCCGTCCTCTCCTCCTCCCTGCCGGACATCTCCCAGGCCAAGTGCTTCCTCGACCACAGTAATGTGCTCTTCCCTAACCGTATCGGAAGGTTTCCGTGTATTTTAGGTTTGGCTTGGGTCTGATGGGTGGGATTGGTGCGAGTGCAGTGGTGTCGGACAAGGTGCCGCTCGTGGTGTCGCGGCAGCTGCTGCAGACGTTCGCGCAGGAGTTGGGGAGGCTGGAGCCCGACGCGCAGAAGGAGGTTGCGCACTACGCCCTCACGCAGATCCAGCCTCGTGTGGTCTCCTTCGAGGAGCAGGTAGTTACCCTTGGTTTTGCTACCTTGGAGGCTAAGTTAAAACTCCCACATAGCTGAGGAATAGTTGTTGCATTTGTACTGCACAGTCTGTGGAACTCGTATAAAATGCCGTGCTTTGTTTTGACCAACCATAGAGCAGTATGCATGCGTTCTCGGATGTAACAGGTTTTTCTGTTGTTTTTATGAGATTAGTTTTGGAAAGGGTAACTTGGGTTGTCGGATAATGCTACTACGAAGTGTACGCAATGCATGAAGATAATGTCATTACGCTGTATGTCTTTAGCTTTGATTGTGTAACAGTGTAAGCAGGGTAAAGTAGTGAAGATAATGTTTATACTTCTTCTGATATCCTTTAGCATTTTAATTTATACTCCCTCTGTTCCAAATTGTAGTTCACTGTTGACTTTTGGATATTCTATTTGACCATTCGTCTTATTGAAAAAATATATGTAAATATTATTTATTTTGTTGTGATTTGTTTTATCATTAAACATATTTTAAGCATGACTTATATTTCTACATGTTTGCACTATTTTTTTTGAATAAGACGAATGGCCAAAAGGTGTCTCCAAAAGTCAACAGTGAACTACAATTTGGAACGGAGGGAGTACCTAGCAACCTCTTTCGGGAGCTATGGTCTACTTGGATAATTCAGCCATGTACCAAACTGCAATTGCAAACCGTGTTAGCAATAAGAAGCACTTGTGTTAGGTCATCTGAATTACAAGCGGTAGGTATGGGATTTAGGTACGTGGCGCTGGATAAGCTAGAATGGAAATTTATAGCGCAAGGTTAATGACCAGAAGCTTGTTAATTTGATGGATTAACTTATATTGAGTACTTGGTGTTGGTGGTAGTTCAAGAATAGTGATAAAAAAGGAAAATTACAGAGAAAGGTTAATTCTCTAAAGCGTGCTAGGCCATTGAGGGCTGTTTTGAATATATATGGATTAAGTCTAATCTCTTCTGTAAATAGAAATTTTGAACTCAAGCCCCTTCCAATCCAAACGGATATAGTATTACCTTCCTTATACGAATGAGCACTTAGTTAACCTCTATTGAGTCACTGGTGTTTAGTCACTATAGACGAAGAGAAAAATTGCTATGCAAGATTACTATGCTGAATTTTGTTGGTCTATTTGATTACTTATATCGAGTTCTTGGTGGTAGTAGAGATGAGAGGAAAATACAGTGCATGCTGCTGTTGCGGCCATTCAGGGGCTTGTGTTTTTACAAAATTACTTTTATGGATATCATCTTCTAGTGAATTTGCAATTTCTTAAATTTTTCTAGACCTTTTATATGATCAGTTACTGTGTAATTAATCAATGTAGAAAGCCTTGAATTTATGGGGTTGTGTAAAAAATGGCACTGCAACTTGTTAGGATTCATCCGTACTTATTTTTTTGGATTGAATCATTTTGTTTTGTGTAGCCTTAATCCTGCATTCTGTGCAACATTTCTTTTGTTCCTTTACAATTCATAACCATGGCTACAAGTAGATACAATAATGCAATTCAGGGAGTCAAAGCCACCACGTCATCCATGTCATATGCACTGCACTACAGAAATCTAAATATTTACAGATTGTTGGATGGTTTCATGCCCACATGACCCATTGTTGTATGTATTGCATTGCAGAAATCTAAATTTCTTTGCACTGTTTCTTCAAGGTTGCTGATTAAAACTTTAGCTGTTCATTCCTAGTTGGTGGTCATCACAACAGACAAAAAGAAGTGGATTATTTTAGCTATTTTTATAAAATCCGTACATGTAAAGATCAAAGCTGTTTGTCTGCTTGATGTGTAACCATGCAAAAAGGATTTGTATAATTTATTCAGAGAAATTGTCCAGTTATTTTACATGATAACATTACTACATCTCAGCATCTGCATATAAGTTGTCTTCTAGAGAATACCAATCTGGTGGTTTCTCTATCACACATAACTGGTAGTTTCTGTTTGTCTAGAATTCTCTTCTGAACCAACTACTTTTGGTTTACTTCATGTTTGAACTTAATTAGTATTATTTAGAGAACTTCTGTACTGCAATCTATCTCTGACTTACTGACCTTATGTACTTTGCAGGTAGTAGTGATTAGAGAGAAGCTTGCAGAACTGTACGAATCTGAACAGCAATGGTCAAAAGCAGCTCAAATGCTTAGTGGGATTGATTTGGACTCAGGAATCAGGTAGAAAGACTTTTTTCTATCTAATCACGCAACATAATTTTCTCTGAATTATGGGAATTCTGAACATTTGTTTTATATCAGGATGCTTGATGACACAAATAAATTATCCAAATGTGTCCAGATTGCACGTCTCTATTTGGAGGTTAGTAGTTTTTGGCTGTTGTTATCATTATCACATATTGTAGGCATCACATATTGTAGGCTGGATTAATGTAGTTCTCTGATTGTAGGATGATGATGCAATAAATGCTGAAGCCTTTATTAATAAAGCTTCGTTTTTGGTTACAAACAGTCAACAAGAAGTTCTGAACTTACAGTACAAGGTTTGTTGGTGCAGAAACAGTTGAACAATTTTTTGTGCTTAGTTTAAAAGCAAAAGGTTTACATTAATTTTCTGTTTTTATGCTTTCAAGGTCTGTTATGCAAGAATCTTGGATCTAAAGCGAAGATTCTTGGAAGCTGCACTTCGATATTATGATATCTCTCAGATTGAACAACGTCAAATTGGTGATGAGTAAGCCTTTCGAAATTCTATTTATCTGTGTTGTTTGGTCATCTGTTGTCTTGCTGGTGTGCTGGGGCCTACTTTCTTTCTACACCCTTGCAATATTTTCATTTTTTAACATAGTGTTTGACTGTTTGTAGTTAAATTGCCCTACTTGGTACCCATATTTTTGGGTATGGCATGTTAGTTAGGTACAATTTGTTAAGCTAGCTGCATCTGCAAGTCTGCAACTGATGCGGCCTCCTTATTTTTTTCTAAAAAGATCTTGATAATTTTTTCTATCATCTCAGAGAGATAGATGAAAATGCTCTGGAGCAAGCTCTTAGTGCTGCTGTGACATGCACAATATTGGCTGGTGCTGGTCCACAACGCTCTCGTGTACTTGCTACGTTGTACAAGGTATTTGTCTTTTAGGCTCATATCTTCCCTGTACAGGTTATTTCTGCCATGACTTTTAATACCAGAATGATCATCTAGTTCTCTCCCATGCTGTGTTTGTCAATTGAATACAATTAATGGCATGCAGCTTTTTAGAACTGTTAATGATCTACACATTTTTCTGCTATCCAAATGCTTATAATTTTTCCTATGTACGAGGCTTGAAGCCAAGACTTGTTATATTTAGAGTGCCTTAGATATCTGAAAAGCATTTCTTTCAATCTTAACTAATCGTAACGATGCTTAAATTATGACTTATGTCATGAGGTTATTATGCTTTACCACTTTTCAGGATGAAAGATGCTCAAAGCTGAAGATATACCCAATACTGCAGAAGGTATATGATGTTCCTGGTATTATGTCTTGGAACACAACTCATGTTTACTGAAACGCTTTCTACTTGCAAATATTCAGGTTTATCTTGAAAGGATTCTGAGGAAACCAGAAATTGATGCATTTGCAGAGGAACTGAGGCCGCATCAAGTGAATCTTCATACCCTCTTGCAATTTGATTTAAAATTTTGTGATATTTTTTACTGGAATTTTCTATTGTTCAACAGAAAGCTCTGCTACCAGATAAATCTACTGTGCTTGACCGGGCAATGATCGAGCACAATCTCCTTAGTGCTAGCAAGCTTTACACTAACATCAGGTTAATTTATTCTCCCATTTATTTTTAGATTAATGATTCATTAATCCTAACCAATTATCTACTTATTTCTGCAGCTTTGATGAGCTTGGAACATTGCTGGGCACTGACCCTAGGAAGGTGAGTCTCTTTGCAAAGTGTGTTGTTATTTGTGTATGCTAGGAAGATTTCACAAACTGGAAGATGGATATGTGTATGCTTGGATTAATTCTTTGTTGTGATTTCGGTATGTAATGGGATAAAAATAAGTAATACAATTACTGGTTTTTTTTTATTATGTACACTGGTTTTTACTGTGTACCGTGTATGTGGCACAAAACAGCTGGCATGTTAATGTGTAGAGTTATAAACTTTGAAGCTAAAGTATTATATTTATATTTAACCATTTAAATTGGAGCCTACTTACCAGTGGTTTTGATACTGGCAGGCTGAGAAGATAGCATCTCGAATGATTTATGAAGATAGAATGCGGGGTTCAATTGATCAGGTATTTTAATGATTTCCCTTTCTCACATTGCAATATTTGCTGTTCAAGCTTAGGATTCTGAACTTTGACTTTACCATCATGATGTGATGTTTTGTGGTATAATTTATGAGTAGTTAATATGAGATTCGCTCGTGTGTCTTCCCTTATACAGGTTGAAGAGGTTATACATTTTGAGGACGACACTGAAGAGCTGCAGCAGTGGGACCAACAGGTTAGTTTAGCTTCTTAGTGCTTTTCTTAGGACAGGTGAAATCCCAATCCCTAACTGCTTGGTAGTGTTACATGTGAAAAGTTGCTGGCGTTCATGTGCACTACTGTCGGCATGAACTCTCTCTCTCTCTCTCTCTCTCTCTCTCTCTCTCTCTCTGCAACTACATGTCAATATTTCATGTAATCCAACTAGCATGACTACTAGATCAATCCATTGATTGCTAAACCTTGGCGGTACGTACTTGATACTGGCAGATTGCTGGGCTGTGCCAAGCATTGAACGACATCCTCGACAGCATGTCCAGCAAGGGAATGGCAATACCTGTGTGAAGTCGTCGTCTGTCCGTCCAATTGCTTACGCTGTATCTGTGAGAACTGTTGGGCCCCATACAACTGTGGTCATGCCTCCTGGATCAACGTCTTTTTTTGTACAGAATTATATATATTTAATATTGCTAGCACTAGCCCGCTGCTTTCGGAACCAATTTTGACATATGGCCCAGCTGAGCTGCTGCGAAATCACTGTCGGTAATGCAGC
This sequence comes from Raddia guianensis, assembly GCA_036346415.1. Classification (NCBI taxonomy): domain Eukaryota; kingdom Viridiplantae; phylum Streptophyta; class Magnoliopsida; order Poales; family Poaceae; genus Raddia; species Raddia guianensis. The sequence goes on along the minus strand of CM070536.1, from coordinate 7,792,608 downwards.
ACGAGCTATGCGCTCCAGTTTTCGTTGGTTTCAAACACGCGCCCATTGGCCAATGCTGGGCCGGTAAAGGCCGCAGCAATGCGTAGATATGAACTGAAATCGATTAGTTTGTGCACTGCGTTTGTTTTCTATGGTGCATTGCAGTCTTGTTTTCCTTCTTTTGTCTCATTTCGTTTTCTGGTTACCATGTAGGGAAAGTAGACTGCCTTGGGTTGAGCTAATGAAATGCAATGTGCCGTCGGGCAGCCTATTTGCCTCATAATTGCTAGCATGCGGCTCGTTTATAAGTCTCTGTTATGGCGTTCAACTTGCATCCATTTTTTCTTGCGTAGGCAATCTATGATCGACTGCATTCGTCCTTCAAGGGCCCATGTTGGCTGCTTGGATTATGCCTAGGATCGCAATTTCTAGCCCACGATGGTCGCTTAGCAAGTGCCTATGGTTGTAGTTAGTAGAATAAGGAAACGTAAATTGTTTTCATGATTATAGGTCACATCAAAATTGTCTAGTCAAGTTGTAATGCTTTTGTATTTTAAAAAAGGAAGATGTGATACTTGTGCTTTATTTACGTGCACTTTAATACAAGCATGGTGAAACACGACATATATATACCAGCTACAGCAAGACACGTCAACATAGTGGAAGGAACAGGGCACAACAAAACTACTACAGAGAGGTAGATTCGCCCTCTATACCAGCAACGCCACCATTATTTACCCGACAACAAATAGAAAGGACACAGCAGAACATACGTCAAGAACTCGAGATGAGTCGCGGCTCCGGAACAGTGCACTACGTTCTCGGTGCTCACGCTCTACGAGCTCTTGAATCAGCCATATCTACGGCTGCGAACACGATAGCGTTTCCTCATATTTCTGGACAGTTGATACCTCCGTTCTCCCCACTCGCCTTCCTCTGCCTCCTCTTCCCACTTTGGCTCATCTCCTCCTCCACCACCACCGCCGCCACCACCCTCTTCCTCCTCCTCTTGCTCCCTCCTCCTACGCTCTTCCTCTTCATGCTCCCTCCTTGCTCGCTCCTCCTCCTCCCTCCTCTTACGCTCTTCCTCTTCCTCTTCTTGCTCCCTCCTTGCTCGCTCCTCCTCCTCCCTCTTACGCTTTTCCTCTTCTTTCTCCCTCCTTGCTCGCTCCTCCTCTTCCTCCCTCCTCCTCTTCTCCTCTTTCTCTCTCTGCCGCCGCTCCTCCTCCTCCTGCTCCCTCCTAGCCCTCTCTTCCTCCTCTCTCCTTTCCCGCTCCTTCTCTTCCTCTCTCCTCTTCCGCTCTTCTTCCTCCTCCCGCTTGCCCTTCCCCTCCCCCTGCTGCTCCGCCTTCCTCGCCAGCTCCTCCGCGCACGAGGTGCACGCGAGAATGGTAGATCCCCGCTGCGCGGAGAGCAGCAACTCGACGGCGGTGGAGTTGCTCTGGCCCAGCGACTGCGCCAGGACCTCCTTGCCTACGACCTGCAGCACCGACCCGCTCCCGGCCAGGAACTGCGGGTGGTTGCGCCCCAGGTCGGTGCTGAACCCCACGAACACGAACGAGCCGTTGTTGAACGATATCTGCGCCATTGGGTGGAACCTCGGCACCACGAACACGTCGCCTTCCTTCACCCTGAACACCGAGCTCCTGCACCTCCCGCCGCCGCCGCCTTCGTCTCCACGCCCGCCGCCCTGGTGGCGGTGGCGGCCTCTCTTGCTCTCGCCGGCGGGGCTGCTCGGGCAGATCGTCTGCACTATGCCTCCGCCGTCGGTCACGATGGCGATCTCCGTCGCCTTCGGGTTCCAGTGAGGTCCCATCATGGAGCCCTGCAAAATTGATCAGACGAAACCTTCCTACCTTAGCACCAGAACTGCATGCAAAACTCAACTAGATGCAGCAATGTGCACAATATGAACAAATGCGTCATTACCGTGGTCAGGTTCACCATGAACATGCCAATGTTGGATCCATGGAGGGACTGGAGGTCCTCATCGGTCATCGACCGGCTCCACCCGTAGCAGTTCTCGACGTCTGGCTTGCCGGAGAAGAAGTTGAAGGCCTTGCTCTTGGACTTCTTGTCCTTCTTGTCCTTGTGCTTGTGCTTGTGCTTCTCCTTGCCCTTGTCCTTCTTCTTCTTGTTCAGGAAGTGCGGGTCTCGGACGCCGAGCACCGCATCGAAGATCTCCTCCCTCCAGCTCAACTCCTCGCCCTCGTCTTCTGGATTGTAACGCACGATCGATGGCGGGCTCTGCGCGGATTTTATGGCTTCTACCACTTCGCGAGGAACCTTACAAGGATGTGCATGAACGATCAAGACATTGCAAACATGGCATTATGGCGAGACATTTGCATATGCACGATCGACGATAATTTCCGTGGCACTTACCCCAAATCCTAGCCGAAGAACCTCTGTTTCAAATCCTTTCAGCAAGCACCCAATGCTGGAATAGGCTTCCGACTTCGGATTCTGCATGAAAATGGAACCAAATATTCGTCACAGGAATGAACATATCAAGTTATCAACAGATTTACCAACAGGGCAGCTAGGCAATCAAGCTGGCGTCGCCTGTGACTGTGAGGCCAGGATTTTTTTGAGTGTACCGAGGGGTCGTCAGCGTCGATGCCGTCGCTGGAAAAGACGGCATATATCCGAAGACGCTCTCTGGCGACGCATGGGTAGCTCTGGATATAGATGATGGTTCCCTGCTCCAGGTTGTAGACGTCTCCTCGCTCCACTTCCAGTGAAGCAGTTTCGCTACTCCCTTCTTCAATGTACGTCACCTTACCCCGCCCTGCCCCCAACAAATCACAGGACTAACCACATCAACAAATGCAACATTACAAACAAAATAGCTAGTAAAGTTGTAATCTTAAGCACAGACTATCAATGTGTATTGAGTGCGTGCACGGATGGCAATTACGTACCGCTGGCGCTGTGCACGTAGAACACCATGTCGGCGTGCAGCTGGACGGGGAGGAATAGCGCGCCGGGATCCATGGTGATGAACTGCAGCCGGTACGCCGACCCAGCGGCGTCGGCGACGTCGACGGCGGTGACCGTGCCGGCGTCGCTCGCTGCGACCACCCGCCGCCTCTCTTTCTCCACGACCTGGACGCACGGCGCGCCGCCGCCCGGCCTCCACTCGTCGCGCGCCCACACGGCCGACACGGCCAGGAGAAGAACCATCCACCTCGCCGCCGCCGCCGCCGCCATGTCTCCGCTCTTTCCTCCTGCTCTCTGTCCCCGCCGTGGTCGACGCGATTGCGAAGTGGGGCGAGGTTTCCGGCGATTCATATAGGCATGGAGTTCGGTGATGGCGGGCGGCGGTGTGCGGTGCGCGACGTGGGAGGGCGTGGCATGGCGTCCGTGCATGCCTTCGACGTGGCCTGGTGGCGACGGAGGGGGTGGTCGCTCGTTGATGATGCAGTGTCGCGATTCATGAGGTGCGTCCGTTTTGCGTTGGCCGCTTGGCCTGGGTCGTGTGCAGTGACGTGGACTGCGCGGCCGCAGCCCACACTGGAATGTATATCCAAACTTCCCCGGAACTGAGGAAGTACTAGTACAGCAGTTTCGCTGTAATTTAAGTCAAAACTTTAACTCTTTTGCTTAAACGCAGGCGTACTGTTTTTACACATGTATCTGTTTTTTCAGTTAATTATTTAGGTTTTACTCCGTATGATTTACTATGAAAAACTTTTTGTAATTGTTTTGCAGTAAAAGTATTAGTCATCTTGTTTAACTAATATTTTTTAAAAAAATTATTATAAAACTAATATTGTGTCCCGCGCATTTGCGCGGCTAGATCTCGTATATCGTATTTGATATACACCCCTCTTCTAATCTCATATTCGATATAAACTTCCTATCTAATCTCGTATTCAATATTGACTCCTTTTCTAATTTTGTATTCGATATAGACTTCTTTTGAATTGCTTCAACTTTGTTATTGTAGTGAATATAAAATATTCTTTTAATCTAAACGGTTATAATTTGGACCCACAATAATAAATGGTGTAGGTCTTCTTTGTTTCCTCAAATTAACATGAGATTTTCTAATACTATAGGACTAAAGTGGTGGTTACGTTTAACTCTGCTTTGCTTTATCTATATGATAGATCTATGTAATTTCATTTTAAATAGTATCTGATGTGCACTATTTATATTAATCTGACATATTTTTAAAAAATTTATATAAATTTATGTGATTTTATTTGTATTTGTATTTGATATGGACTCTTTCTATTAAACTCACATGTGCTTTTATTTTCTATTTTTATTTAGTCTATGCTTTTTTATTTATAATTTTAGCAAATATGATCTCTTTCGGTTAATCTGACATGAACTCCTAAATCTATTTTTTATTCTAAATTTTTATATATATAGTTTTTTGGAGCTAAAATGGACTCTTTATTTTAATCTGACATGAACTCTTATTTTATTATTTTAAATTATGAATCTCTAGTATTTTTCAAATATAATATGTTATAATCTAGCATCACTAAAATCAAGGCGTAGATCTTTTTTAAATTTATGTGATAATTTCTCTGCTTAATACGGTGGCTTCATTGAATTTTGTTTTAATTATATAATAAATGTAGGCGCGTGCATGAAGGTGTAAAAATTCTTTGTTCATGCATGTACAATATGGCGCATGCACAACATGCATGCACATTATCTATGCCCTAGCTACCTTAGCATCACACATTGCGTGCATGCGCATTGTTGATGCACTAGTTAAATGTCATTTTATTAGGATTCAATGGAATTTTTTAACTTATATAGAAATTTTGTTATTAAGTTTCTTTTTTCATAGCTGATTAAATTGAACGTATGTAGTGTTGAGTTAGTTTGCAACTCTTTGGCAATCAGAATTTGCTTTAGCTTGTGATTTAGAATTTTTTTGTCATGGGCTTTGGATACAAAAAAAAAAAAAAAAAAATTGTTGCTCATCAGTCATTGTGCAAAAAAACCAAGTACAGAGGCTGCGCCAAAAATTGCCTGTGTTTTTGCACTAGTCAGAATCACGGAATGGCCACTTCTGCCTCAGAACAAAGGCAGCGGCGTATCCAGAAAATTGGAAGGAGGGGGCTCAAAATGAGACTCTCAAAACTAAAATATTTAATATGTATAGACATATAGTATGGCACTATAGTTTTATAATTGTCACATAACATGGAATAATATAGTATATGATATATAAATAAATAAAGTTATCTAACAATTACATATAGTGTAAGTATGTAACTATACAAACAAAAAAAAGTACTATTATACATCTTAGGAGTTGATAGTTAACATTTGCGGATTTTCATGTTCTGAAACGCAGCAAAATAGCATCTGATGGTTTTGATTATGACAAGGGTTTACAATATCTCTTCATCGTAGTTTATTCTGTTCGATAAAAAAAGATATTCGATTATATGTTAAAATAGTAGGGCAGGTATAAATTTCTGATCGAGACGTCCTCACGTCGCGAGAGATCAATGATCAATCGATCGACATAGGGCGCAACAATTAACGAAGGCTTCTTTTGCTAATTTTCAGACAGGTCTTGGGCTTGGGAGTTGGGCCACCACCCTCCAGGCTTGTGAATAGGCTCATTGGCTTGCTTGCTTGCTGCGTCGAGGCAATTGTTGATCGCTGATGAGCTCAAATAACTGATCGCTGCCGCTACCGATGTACCTATTTTTCTTTGTCGCAAGCCACAGACGAGTGGGGCTCCAGCCCCACTACGCCCCCCTATGGATACGCCACTGAACACAGGCATGTGCTGATGTGCAGCATAGACGGTCCCAGAGTTCAATACTAGAATAAGGTAGAATGCTTGTGGTAAATAATACAAGAGAGATTAATAAAACTCCAAGCAGAGCTCTCGCGACACTTTTTTGGATGAAATGTTCACGTCGCTGACACTTACACAAGTGGTAGCGGAGCTGCGAACGAGGCCAACACCCTCATTCCCTCAAGCCACAACGCCTAGAGATCAATGACACCTTGGGTTAGAGCTGTAAATTAGGCTGTGCCAGGCCGGCCCAACCTGGCCCGGTCATCTCCCCAGGCTAGCCGGGTCAGCCTGGATGGCTAAAAGCAAGGTCTGTCATGCTCCAAACACACGTGGGCTGGATCGGTCCGGGCCACGCAGGAGAAAACAGTGAATCTTTTATATATAAATTTATATGTTGCTTTGATGAAAAGGTTTTATCAGAAAAAGGATGAGTCTAGAAATTAACTACAACTTTTTTGTATAAAGAAAAATCATACGAGCATGTAAAGATGTCGAAATATTTAAATTACCAAGAGATGTTGCGTCGGCCCTAAAAATAAGTCGTGCACTAAATATTTTTTTATAAATCAATATGTTGCTCAGAGGAAATGTTGTTTACATGAAAAAAATGTGTCTCAAAATTCTGTAGAACTTTCATATAGAACACAAATTCATACGAGTATGAAAAGATCTCGAAAAATATAAAATATGCACTCGTACTTCAGTTTGGACCAGACCGGCCCTAAGCATGACATTATAGCCGAGCTATGTTGAACGGCCCATTGTGCGTGGTTTCTAGGCCTGGCCCAACCCGACATTCGGGTCGCGCTAGTCATCTGTTTTTCTTCATGTCGTGTCGTTCTTTGGGCATTTAAATACGCGTCGTTCTCGGGGCAAACAAAAAAAGCTGGTCCAACTTACAACTCTACCTTGAGTATTGGCATGAGATTGGGTTTCAGCCAAGCTCGTGTGCGTCGACCTTCTCCAACTCGCTAGCATGGAAAGACGACAAAGATCTTAAATAAAAAATTGTTATTTTTTAAATAAATGATGTAGTACCTTTTAGTTATTTTGTGGGGTTTTAAATAATTATTTTTAAAGTTTCTATTTTTTTATAACTTTTGAACTCTAAAAAACGTATTTCGAAGGATCGCAACCTTTTCAGATTAAAATTTTTCAGCAACTTTCAGTCGAAAAAAACAGTGCTAGAGAAAGAAGTCGTGTTTTCTTGCATTTGTGCTATGTAATGGATGTATTTGCAATCTTCTTTACTCGTGGCTAAAGTGTAAAGTGGAGTTTTACTGGTTTCAAGTTCTAATATAGTCCTCTTGAAAAAAACATTTATGATGATATGATTTGTAATGTAGGTGTACCCTTTTAAATATAACTAGTTGAGATGGCGCGCCCATGGCGCGCCGTGTCAATTCCTATTGAAACGATCCACACATGAGTACTTTTTTAAAAAATAATCCATCCAAAAACATAAACATACCTAGTACTACCATACAAAATTCACTGTCCACTGGCAGAAGGTCAAAGATCCTCTCATCAGCCATGAACTTATGACCAATGACGTGTCCTACTCTAACCAAAACTAGATAACAATGGAATTACATGACAAAGTTACAATAATTGTTTCCCTCAATTTGTATAACGAAATTTAAAATCTCACGGTAAAACACCATAAAAAACTATAATTTACAACGAAAGCCCATTAGCCTCAATAGGCTTGTACAAAGTTACAATAACCATGCAAGAGGAACCATGTTTGATTGCAGCTTTATGAAGAGAAGAAGCCTGGGGACATAAATGTTATTGTCAACTATAAATAAAAAAAACTCAAATATGTTAATGAAAATAAACCTAATGGTCAGTTACATCCATTCAATCACAAAATAGTTGTATCAAGTCTAAATCCAACAAAAAAAATGCTTGATATTTATAGCCTAGCAGGAGGCCTAAAATATGTCAGTTAGTAACTATGGGCTCCATCAAGTTAACTCAACAAACTTATAAAGGACTAATGTGCAAACAGGTAAATTGCTATGGAATTAGAAGCACTATAGATGATTGATGCGCAAACCGGTAGATACCAAACAAATCCAAGGCAAAACAAAACACACATGCAAGTCAATAGCATAGGTTTGTATGTACTTATAGTATAATTAACCTATATCAGTGTTTGGATAAGAACAAAACTGCCCATCTGCAAAAAAATAGTTGAAAAATTTAAGAATTTATATGGTAGATCCTAGGTATTTAACCATCCCTCTGTCAAATACGCCCTCCTGGAAGCGAAACAAAAGTACTAAAATCCCACATACCCTAACATGGAAATCTTGTACCAATTAGCGCAAAAAAGACACGTGCTGCCATGCTATGGAAGGCACCCAAATTGATAAGGCATTTTTTCCCCTTGAAAGACATCTTTGAAAAGCCAAATAGAGGATGTATTGTGAACTTATCATGTTGAAAGTAAAATAACAATCATGTTAACAGTGTGTTTTTTAGTTGGTAGGATAAAAATTTCTACAGAAAAAAGGAAAATGTTTTTCAACTCAATGGCCGTCGTTTGAGTACTTTCTCACAGCCGTAAAACCTGGTGGAAGGATATGGTAGATTCTATTTATTTAACCAACTCTGTAGCAAACATGTCCTCCTAAAATAGGCTGTTTGGTTGGCTGCATTTAAAGAGATTTGCATCTACAGATGCAGAATCTTGCTTTTTTCTTATGTTTGGTTGCCTGCATCTGGTTTTGAGACTAGCTCTGTGGATGCAAGATTCTCCATGCAGCCTGACTCTGGAGAAACACAGAAAATGAGCGTTTCTCTGGATGCAACGCATAGCGACCTCGTGTTTTGTGCATGGGGCCACAGTCAGTCACCCTATCAAACCATGCATGGAATGCCAACGTGGCAGATAACTTTTTATTTTTCCTTTTTTTGTTTGTATCTTTTTATTAGCATATCCGATTACCGAACCAATTCCAAAAATGGATTTCTGACATTTTTTTGAACGAAACTAGACCACACTCGCTATATGAATTTTAAAATAATTAAATTTCAAAATATTCGTCTACTAAACACTCAACCAAACACTGTCTCTGCATCTGCACATCCCGTATCTCTCCAGCCTGGCTGAGTCGGACGGGCCAGGCTCGTGAGAGAAGACAACCAAACAGCCTAAAAGTGAAATAAAAATTAAATTCCTCACAGCCTAGCATCGAAATTTTATACCAATCAAGGCAAAAAAAAAGGTCATGCGCTACCATGTTATGCAAGATACCACAGAGTGGTAAGACACTTTTTTGTCCTTTAAATAGGCATCTTTCAAAAAACAAATATAGGATGCATTGTGAACTTACCATGTTGAAAGTAAAATAACAATTCATGCTCTGTTGATCCACATATAGTGATATGTCGTATGGCCTAGAAAACAACAACAACAACAAATTAACTGAAGCACTGAGCGTAATAGAATTTTTGTAATCTCACAATATTAATGGTAAGGCTGCAAGCGTAAATAGCGGAAAACTCATGAAGGAAATAATACCTGACAGTAGCATTCTTTAAAGGCAAAATAGAGAACCAGCACATAGCAACATGGCCGTATTTTTTCTTTGCTACCTATGACGTTTACATATTAGTGTGAACATAACCAATCGTTAGTTGAATATTTATAAGAATCTCAGGGGATAAACATAGTGAATCCATCTAAGTACTACAATTCTATAATGATACTATACCTCACCATCAAAGTTTTTGATTTCCCTGGATCTTTTTGGTAGAAATTCTGTTGTTGAGCTAACCTATGTTATCACAATATCACCCAGATATTCATTATTTGGTAGAAATTCTTTCTGGCATAACCTATGTTATCACAATACACCCAGATATTCATTATTCATACAGCAAAATAATTATACAACACTGAAACAGGAGATAGGCCATCCTTATGTAATTCTAGAAAAAACTTTTGACATAATTCTGCAGCATGTGGTTTATCATGGAACATGGGTAGGTATCACAATGCCATTTGGAAGTTATTTGGGCGTTTTACAAATGACCACTAACAGAAGATAGCTTTCCAACAATCATCTCGAGAGTGAAATTCATCATGCATAGGAGCAAGTTGAAAGGGACTTACAGTAGATACAGCAATTCTCTTAGGTGAAAGCTGAAAGGGAGATCCTATAAAGACTTGTATTGCCTCAACCAAAGTTGTATAGTTGTTTAATGGCTCTCCCATTCCCTGCATATTACAGCAAAAAAAACATAAATATAATTCCTTTCGAAGGCAGTGAGAAGAAACATGGTTCAAAATCATTGTCTGCCAATGTTTTTCCTAACAATATTGAAGATACCCATTTAAAATAATAGTTTGTTCATATAGATAATAATTTAAACCTGCACAGATGTTTGCCAAAACTATGCATGTCCTACACAGTGTAATTTTTTTATAGCTTCCCTACGAAAGGAGAGCACCTTACACATATATAATATGGAATAAAAGTATAGATCCTATCTACAAATACAAAGGAGCAAACTCATGTATCAGAGGGACTTTGCTATATATAATGGTTTATAATCCCATAGTAGGCGGAAGGGACCTCTGCGGCAGGGAGAAATATATATTAAGTTTGCAAACACGGGAGAAATATATAGAGAATTTAATAAACAAAGTGAGGGACTTTGTTATATATAATGGTTTATAATCCCATAGTAGGCAAACTCTCTACAGACAGAATGAACGCACATAGTACGTGTTAAACAAAAGGAAGAAGCTCATCATACACAATGTTCTTGGTTAAGCACGACGGCCGATCTTCGCTGTCCTCCACCAATATTTTAAGCCTCTGACGTGAGCTCACTGTAGACAAAGCAACATATAGTTGGCATGAGAAAAAACAGAGCGTCTTGAGGTAAACACCTTGGAAGTTGAGGGTCGTCGGCGGATCCAGCCTGCACGGAGGTCGGCATCGGGCGGGGTAGGGGAAGGAGGAGGGCGAGAGATGGCCCCTCACCGTCGGTGAGGCCAGCGAAGGGGGAGAGCGAGGGGGATACCGCCGCCGACGGGCACGAACCGCAGACGCCCTGATGTGGCGCCGACTGGCTGGGCGAGGGACGGATCACAACATCTGGCGTCGACGGATTCGGGGTCGCCGTCGCCGGATCCGAATCCGGCCACCCCGGTGGACATCGTCGCGGAGCGTGCACGCGCCGAAAATGGAGGAAGCAGAGGGAAATGGGGAAGGAGAGCGGGGCGAAGGGGAGGCCGCAAGGCCGCTCGGGAGAGCACGGGGGCATTGAGGACCTCTGCGGCAGGGAGCGGAAGGGAGAGGCGACAACGGCGGCGGAAGAGGCAAGGCGGCTGTGGGGGAGAGGCGGAGGAGGCGAGGAGGACGATGGGGATGGGATTGCGGAGGAGGTGAGGCGGCCGCGGGGGAGGCGTGGGGAGTGAGTGGGGAGAGCGGGTTAGGGTTGCCCGGCACAGAGCCTCAGCAGGATGCACCCGCAAAAAACATAAAAGGCAGGGGTCTTCTGTCAAGCCGCTGGTGAGTGTGGCTCAAACAACCATATGGACGGCGGGTTGATTACCGAAAAATGGAAGGTTTTTTCTGCAAAAACGTCTAAACGGGGAAGCTCTGGCCGATGGATTGACCTCGCTGCTCAATCCAACGGCAGAAATAAAGGGAGAGACGTGGCCGGAGCGAGCAAAAAAAACACCACGTGGCGGGGGTGGAGCAGGGGTGGTCGGATTTGTACTATTAATAGATTTAGATAGTGCCCATAAATACTCAATAGATCGTGAAGAACATACCACCTCTTCTGCCTCGAAGTTAAGTCATCAAGAAATAAAAATCAGATGGCTGAGCGGCGGCTAACATATACTACCTCCGTTTTTTTTTTTGACGCCTTTGACTTTTTGGGACGTCTTTGACCATTCGTCTTATTTAAAAATTTAGTGCAAAGATGTAGAAAAATAAGACATATTTAAAATACATATATTGATAAAACAAATCACAACAAAATAAATGGTATTTTCAAAAATAATTTGAATAAGACGAATGGTCAAAAGCGTGCCAAAAAGTCAAAGGCGTCAAACAAAAAAAACGGAGGGAGTACAAGTACTATGTGACAAGGATGGCTATGACATGACAAGCTATTTTATGCACATGTTTACTCGGAACGAAAGCATCAAATTGGCACAATGGACAATAGTCTAGTATATATGGCTGCAAGCTTTGACTAGTATTTCCTCATGTTTTGAGAATAGTCATCCCCAGATACTGCTATAATTCCCAGATTTTCTGCAGGATGGACTTCACGCTGCATCCCTTGGTAGTTGGTCCCTCCCATTTTGAGCAATCTAATCACCTAATCCAAATTCATAAGCAGATATCACGCTGCAGACATAGCATAGATGACCACTGACAGTGCATGTCACTTCATGGCTCATTGGCATAGTGTAATATCACAGGTGACTGCTAGAAAGCTCCGTGGACTTGTGCTCACGCTCATCGTCCGGCTTCTGGCCGCCGCCACCGCCGAAGAGCTTCTCGGTGTCCTCCAAGCTCCTGCCCCTCGTCTCCGGCAGGAAGAAGAACATGAACACCCACCCGGCGGCGGCGATGCCGGCGTAGAGGTAGAAGCTCCCGGCGATGGTGATGGCCTTGTAGAGCGAGATGAAGGACATGGTAACGGCGCCGCTCATGATGCGGTTCATCGCCGTGCCCATCGCGCAGCCCTGCGCGCGCAGCCGCAGAGGGAAGATTTCCGAGCTGTAAACCCACGCAATGGGTCCCATCCCGATCGAGAACGACGCCACGAACGTCAGCACCGCCCCGATGCTCACGGCCCCCAATGGCGTCGCCGCCGGGTGACGGTCGATCGTGTGCAGCGCCGACGCGAGCGTCACGAGCGAGATCACCATCCCGCCGGCGCTGGTGAGGAGCAGCGGCCGCCGGCCGACGCGGTCGAGGAGGAACGTGGCTACCAGTATGAAGAGCGTCTTGGTCGCGCCCACGGAGATGGTGGCTCCCAGGGAGTTGGTGTCCGACTTGAGCCCGGCCTTCTCGAACACCCGCTTGCTGTACAGTACGACGGAATCGATGCCGGAGGCTTGCTGGAAGAACTGGAGCCCGAGGCAGGCGATGAGTATGCGGCGCACCGGCGGCGTCGGGTGGAGCAGCAGGTCCCTCCACACCCCCTCGCCGTGGGTGCTCTTGTGCTTGCGCGCGACTGCGACGGCGACAACATCGACGTCGTCGTCGACGTCGGGGATGCCGAGGGTGGTCTTGATGTCTGAAAGCCGCTCCTCGGCCTCGGCGGGCGAGTCGGAGGTCTTGTGGAGGACGCGGCGTGCGTCGGCGATGCGGCCCTGCATGACGAGCCACCGGGGGGACTCCGGCATGGCAAGGACGGCCACGGCGAGGAAGACGGGCGGCACGGCGCCGACGAGGAACATGACGCGCCAGTTTATGTGGACGGGGAGGCTGTGGAAGGCAAAGTTGGAGACGTAGCCTAGGAGGACCCCGGTGTTGATGAACACCTCGGGGAAGGAGGTGAGCAAGCCGCGCGCCGAGGTGGGGGCGACCTCGGCCGTGTACACGGGCGCGATCATGAGTGCGTAGCCGACGCCGACCCCGGCGACGAAGCGGCCGACCATGAGGACGGCGTAGCTCGAGGCGAGGCCCATGATGAGGGCGCCGGCGAAGAATATGGCCGCCGCGAGGACCATGGTGTACCGCCGCCCGATCCAGTCGGACGTCCGGCCGGCCGCCAGCGAGCCGGCGAGCGAGTAGATGTTGATGATGCCGGCGAGGATCTCGATCTGCGTGTCCGTGATCTTCAAGTCCTGCTTCATGTAATCCTGCGCACCGCTCATCACCGAGATGTCTGCAAGATCGAATTGGTAAGAGCTTAGTACCGACTACTGAGAGCCTGAGAGACGCATCCACATGCATGGCGGAAGTGCATGACTGCATGCATGTACACGACTACACGCACGTACCGTAGCCGAGGAGGATGGAGTTCATGGAGGCGAGGACGGCGCAGGCGAGGGCGTACTTGTTGAGGGGGGCGCGCTTTGCCGGTGCCTCGGCGGCAGGGACGTCGTCTCCGGCGTCCTTGGACATGGTGAACGTACCAGCTCTAGAGGCGAGCGCGCGCGGGGTTGAGGTTCGTATGGGACGTGGCTCTCACTTCTCGGCTACCTGCCCGTGTTATGTCCATACACTTATCAAGTCATGCACTCTTATGGCTGGTCTTCGACTCTTCGTGCGAACCCACCACATGGCAGCGCTTCACTCTTTTATAAATTATAATTGTCCATTTATCTAGCTCCATCGTATCACTTTCAGGTTGACTCTTTTGAACAGCAAAAAGAAGAAAGCTTACCAAAATTATTAGTACTCCGTTATCTAATTTTATAGGAATGAAAGAATACTCCGTTATCTAATTTTATATGATTAAATAATATTTTATTTTACGGTTTATATATTTGAACGGATTAATTTTCTATTGGATTTTATATTGAAGAGATTTTATGCACGCTTAGCAAAATCAAAACCATCAGAAAACAACATATGAGTCAAGGCAACAACAGTGCCCTTGACCAGCTGAACATGAACATCATATCATTATTCTTCTGTCGCACAAAGAAATTAAAGCACAACTATTGTTGAAATTAGTCCGGATGACATAGTTGCTAATCCGGATTGTGCAAGTAATTATTGATACATTTTTATTCTTTTTGTGATTACATTACATGTATTTTACATATTAATTGAGGTTCCAATATCGTCTTGTTATTATATTTAAATAATTGCAAATGTTAGATGCTTGTATTTCTATATCACCATGTTCTATGATGTGTTATAACGTAACAACTATAATATAGTAGGATCAGCTTGATATCATGCAACTGAGAGTTATTTAACTCTGTCAATTTTCTGGGCTATAGATCAAACACCTTCAAATGGCACATAAGATCCATGGCGAATTTGGTGGCGTGGAAATCCATGGTTCTTCTCCGGCCAGGTTCGTCGTTAGGGGGCCGGCCCAGCCACTTCCTTTCTCGACTGCCCCATCAAGGGAGCGTCAATAAGACCCTCGACAATGGCGGCACAGTCATTTCTTGGGGGCATTCACAACTGCTTTTGGAGAGACTTCTTCGGATCGGTATTGATACGAGAGAGGAGGTTATAGAACCTCCACGCGAGATATACTCTGGGTGGTGCTATGGTTGCCCAGATTCGAGCTCGTTGTTGATTGGTGTGCTGGAGTGGTGGTATTGAAGAAAGAGCTGATTTTCGGCTAATGTTCCAATAGTTTCCGATGGTAAGCTCTTTGGTGAGGAAGACTGCGATCATCAGCAACGACCTTTTGACTAGCATGCTTATTTGGAACCACGACGGTTTAGATGCTGCCATGACTAGTATTGATTTTGATCTTCTCTTTCATCTCCTTATGGGATTGAGCATGAATGTGTCAAAGTTGAAGGTAGTCTTTCATCTTCTTATGGGATTGAGCATGAAGGTGTCAAAGTTGAAGGTAGTGATGATGACAACGGTCTTTGTTTTCTATGGCGATGGTCACTGGACCGTTGCTTGGTTCACTTGTCAGAGGTCTATCAAGTACTCAAATGTTTATTGAGAGAATTCCCTGTATGCCACTAGAAAAATTTACAATCCCCTATCTGCCACTATAAATTCTCTTTCCTTACATACCATTGGTTTCAGTTTTTTCTTCCTTTAGTACCACTGCCATTAAATCCGTTAGTTTTGGCCGTTTAAAAAGTTTATTAATGTCTAAAATGCCCCTTCGGATTAAAAGTTTCAAAAATCATAGCTCCTTCATTTTAACTCCAAATTGAGTAATTCAAATTTTTAAATTTATGTAAAATCATGCTCTACTTGCTATTCAAATATTTATAACATTTGGTATTTTCAAATTTTGTTCTCCTTTTTCATAAGGCATAATAGGTTTGATTAATTTTTTTAAAAAAATTTACATCCAGAAAGTTTTAATTTTACTTTCATATCTGGTTATACATAATTTTATGAATCTGTAGAAATTTTTCTCATGTTTTTATGAATTCTATAACATTTTTATGACTTTTTTCTATTTTATAACGTATTAAAAACGTAGTGGCATAATGGTTATTTTTAACTCCTTATATTCTTTACCGCTTGAATGGCACTGAGGGAAGAAAAAACTTAAACCGGTGGTATGTAAGGGAAGAGAGAATTTTGAGTAGCAGATAGAAAATTGTAAACTTTTTCAATGGCATACAGGGAATTCTCTCATGTTTATCTCGGTATTAGCGGAGGATGTCCGTAAAAGGACGTTTTCAGTATGAATGGAACTTCCTCCCTTGCTTAAAAAAAGTAGTTGAATGCTTGAATTATTGAAAGATCCCATTTCAGTATTTTCCTATCAGCCTAGGCGTTTTTTCTATGTGACAGCCACATGCCGCGGCGGTAGACGGGTTTGACTGAACTACTGGACCAGTGAGCTCGTGCAGGAGACTAAGAACAGTGACGCGCGTCTGGCTAGGCAGGCGACCCACTGGATCACCCATCAGCTTCCTTGACTTCCCGGCGTCACTGCGTGGAGAAGCTTGCTTACAGTTACTTGCGAGCTTGTCCTTACGCCAAGAACGAAATCTTGCCCGGCTCTCGCTCGCTTGCGCCTTCACTCGCCACTGCTTTCACGGCGATTCAATCGGATCTCCTATCGCCTCAAACTCCAAGTCTTCGCGTCCCTGGCAAACAGTTGATATCCCAATCGATTTTTCTTCGTCTTGCATCAGAAATTTGACTTGTACGTTGAACCTATTGCGAGCAGATAGGACCACGGTGAGTCGGTGACGGTGTCATTTTTACCTGAGATTCTACAGTTACATCGTGCGTCAGATCTCCCAAAGGTTTTACATGTTGCTTTTGTAGCTTCGTGCACGTAGTTTAGACTCCGCTAGCGTCAGGTTTTCGTCTCTGAACCCTGAAGGTCCGGCTCAGCTGCCGTCTTCATTGGCTAGGTTCCCACGAGCTCAGTTGACTGATGAGGCCATAGTGGAGATTCTGCATCTCAGTGCTAGTATCCATCTTAAACCAAACTGACATGGATATCTACGTACCCTCGAGAGGAATTTGTCGATGTGTACGGCTATACGGAGAAATGCCTCGTGCGAGAGAGATTCATGTGGATATCCTTCGACTCTCTGTGTTCATGGCGTGTAAAGGGTACAGCTGATTGGGAAACGGAATAACACTCCTACCGCGCGTGCTAGCTAGTGCGGTGCAACCGGCCTGAAATCTCATAAAAGGGGCGCAAAAATCCACCCATCCACTAGTTTCAGAGTCTCGGGTATTGGCTATTGTGAATTGTGATGGGTGTCGAATTCATCGTTGGAATCTTTCGCGACAGCGTCTCCGGCGAGAGGGGGGCGGACAGTGATCGCTCGCCGTAGAGGGCATGCTGCACACGGGGTTCTGCTGTAATTGGGCCTGTAAGCACGAGAAAGATAGCCGCGGAATTGTGCTAGACGTGCACCCCTTTCCGCCTCACATCGATTTGCTACAAGTCTATAACGATATAATTGATTCTTGTGTATGAGAAGTAGAAATATACTTGGTAGTTTGCAATTTAATCCTATCTTGCAATTTAATCCTAGATCAATGGTACATACCAGCCATTTTTATATTTCACTATGTAGGGCATGACGATGCTGCAACGTAGAGGAGAGAGTACATATAAATTTGAACCATCTGCGGTGCAAGAGCCGACTATAGCTTGATAAACAAGTAAAATACACATGAAAGAGCTATCTATGGTGATATAGAAAGAATCAATCCATTATATGAACGAGAACATATCCTGTGCAATCAGGGTTACAGTGAAACCATCGTGCAACCAAGCTAGTAAAATTTGGTAAAAAAATAATAAAAAAATTATAGATGTACTTCATTATTTACTCTACCTATGTATGAAGTTTCAAAGCAAAATTCATTTTATATTAAGAGTTATAAAAAAGAAAAAGATAGACGGGTTTGACGGGTTCAAAATTGAAAAAAAATTCTTTTTTTTTTTGTAACTTTCAATATAGGATGAATTTGAACTTAAAATTTTGTACTCCCTCTAGTTCACAAATAATAGATGTTTTAGATATGTCTTAACTCAAAGTTTTAAAACTTTGTTCGTAAATATTTTGTAAATTATTTAGATTGAGCACATAAAAATCACATGGTTAGATTCGTCACAAAAAAGAACTTTCATAATATTATTTGAGAACTGGAGGGAGTACAAAGGTAGAGTAAGTTGAAGAGTATATTGACAACTTTTTTAGAATTTTTTATAAATTTTAATAGTTTGGTTGTACGGTGGTTGCACCGTATGCTTAATTGCACATGATATGTAT
Source organism: Raddia guianensis (assembly GCA_036346415.1). Classification (NCBI taxonomy): domain Eukaryota; kingdom Viridiplantae; phylum Streptophyta; class Magnoliopsida; order Poales; family Poaceae; genus Raddia; species Raddia guianensis. The sequence continues at coordinate 7,774,444 of CM070536.1, read as the reverse complement.
GCCTTGTATCTTAGACGGGGCCTATCTCAAGTTCTCAACCATTGTGCATCCGTTATGCTCTCTGTTAGAGCGGATGCCATGGGATAAACTCTTCTCGCACAGCGGCACCGGTCCGGCCCAGTTTTAGCATGAGTTCTTCCAAGTTGTCGCAGGCCGACCGAACCCCCGGTTCCTACAGCCCTACAGGCCACGGCCTACCAGTCACAACTCACAAAGTGGGAGGCCTGGGCGCTGCACGCGGCCCATATCAATATGGCAACCAAGAAGACGCGGCTGAAGGATGAAGCGTGGATTCATTCTTGTGGGAAAGAAGTCCATTTTACCCCCTTAAACTATCGCACAAGTTTAGTTTCCCCCCCTCAACTTCAAAACCGGACAAAACACCCCCCTCAACCATCAAAACCGGTACAAAATACCCCCCTCATCCAAAACCATGGTGGTTTTGAATGACATGACATCATAATCAACATTTTTTCTAGAAAATAAATTTAAAAAATTTCTAGAAAATCATAGGAAGCTCAAAAAAATAAAATAAAAATACCAAAAGTACAAAATAGGTAGAATCCAAATATTCATTGAAAATACTTTTCTATGTATATATTTATACGTAAAAATAGTACATAATGTATTTCATTGAATAAATAAATCAAGTATTTAAGAAAACTTAATTTGGCTTGTAGGAAAAATGAGAGAAACTGACAGAAATAGAGGGATGCTAACTTTGCCTTTCAATTTATATTTTCAAATTCTAATTCTAATTTATTTTGAACTTTCAATTGTATTTTAAAAAAAAATCAAATTCAACGGTCAAAATAGCATCTTTATGTTTTTATTAATTTCTACATCATTCTCAAAACTAAAATATTTTTCACCATTTTTATAGAGAACAAACAAAATTTTCTTGAATACTTTTTTTAATAAATAAAACACCTTATATAAAAATAATAATTTTTGTAAATAAGTATGCACATAAACTTTACGCTTTTATTGCATATTTGGATTCTATGTATTTTTCTATTGTTGTGCATATTTTTATTATATTTTTGAGCTTCCTATAATTTTCTAGATTTTTTAAATTTATTTTCTAGAAAAAATGATGACTAGATGTTATGTCATCCAAAACCACCATGGTTTTAAAGTGAGGATATTTTGTACCGGTTTTGATAGTTGAGGGTGTTTTGTCCGGTTTAAGTTGAGGGAAAACTAAACTCATGCGATAGCTCAAGCAAAATGACTTCTTCCTTCTTGTGGAGCACGGTTGTGCGCGGGACGCCGCCTGCGCGGCCTAGTATTTTCTGCTGCTGCTTGGATCTTGTGTGGGCTAAAGACCAAGTCCAGTTTTGGTCTTGTCTTATTCCGCGGATGGCCTGGTTCCTGTGTGGAAATATCAAAATCAAATTAAAGAGTCTTTTAGGTGATGGGCTTTGTATGGGCCTTAAAGCCGGCCCACTCATTTGGGCACCGTACTGGGTTGGGTTAAATTTTGCTATTAATGTTGTAAGCCGAATGCTTTAATCTCCCGATCATGATTAATAATTCAGCGTTTCGGTTTGATAGTTCATTTTTCTCCGATAATTTCGGTACCCTGATCCTAAATACCGAAATGTATCAATGACGTAAATGATGAACTGACACTTAAATACCGGTTGCGTGCCCCTAGCTGCTAGTTGGCCGGTGTAAATTTGTTATTTTCAGAAAGCAGTTACGCGTCATGTCGTTTGATTAGCTCCCTGTATAGTGTATTGATTCTGGTGAAGTTGGCCTGGCCACCACCAACCGGTAGGTGAAATGAAATTTCGATGTTGCGATCGATTATCAGTTGAGTTGAGAGGGGAAAAGTGCTCATTTAAACAAGTGAACGACAGCACTAGAGCTATTCTCCTTCCTATTCTGGCCTGCTAGTACATGCTTAGGCCGGGCTTAGACTTGACACTGAATTGATGGAGCTCCTGCGAGCAGTGTACGTAGGAGTGGTTCAGTCACTTCACTGCTTCTCCTTATCGATATGACAGGCCATGGTCGAGCTCGTGATGTTCTTCGGGGTTTTCCATACGCGGGATGACATGAAATCGTTTCTGCTCTGTCTGCTGAGGATGGTAGCTCGAACCTGAAGTCCACGACTCTACTGTCTGCATTCGGCAAGCACGCAGTGAAGAATACACATGGCACTAAGCAGGTACAATAATCTAACACGAACGAGTCCACATGTAGGATGTGGAATGAGAAAGAAAACATCTATTATATATCGAGAAAATTCAATACATGCAGATGCAAGTTTGCTGGATCCGTTCAAATGGCTCCCTAGGATGATTCAAACAAGATGAAGTGCGTAGAGAGTAGCCTGCTGGTGTCGTATAAGTAACATGGGAGAAATTATAGGACGAAGGAGATGTGTCTTCCAATAAATTACTCTTTTGTCATCCGCTGATGTTTTATTTTATTGAGACTGAAATGTGATTAAGAAGTAGCAATATATTTTAGATAATGAAATAATATTCTAGTCTCAACATCACGAGATATACGCAACCAATAAAAAGAACCAGCAAAGAGCTAGCTAAAAGAAACAAAATTAACAAAATGTATACACAATGTATGAAAAAGGGTTGCTGTTGGTCATTGTTTTTTAGGGCAAAAACTGCAGTAGCTTCTCATAGTCATAATACACATATAGTTATTCCTCAGCACGAAAATACCTTCTATTAGCCTTTGAGGAAGGAATCAAGTCGATCATACAAGCCAAATTCTACAGTAAGGGAGATTTTTACCATGTACCTAAATTGTTTTGGTACCATTAACGTGGTTGCATCAAGGGCCACATATTCCAATCCTGTACAAATTTATAGATAGTCACGACGAGAACTTCCTAATTTCTAAGATATCTATTCAATAGACACAATTGATTTTTAAGTTAATATGCTTGGTTTTCTTGCTCAAACCGTACCCAAAAAAAAAGGATTTTTTCATACAAGGCATTACAAAGTTTGCTTATTTCGGATATACCATTATAAAGTCGATATTATTATATTATATATGCCACTATTTTTACCTAGCCGCCGCCGTCATCGTCGTCACGCTACTACAGGATGGAGTCAGGCGATGGGTGGTGGGCCGTCCATGGATGTGCTATTGCTCCCCGATGAGCTACGCGATGACATCCTCCGCCGTGACCCGCTGCGCAGCCTCGCCATCTGCTGCTACATTTGCAAGGAGTGGCGCGCCGTCGTCGATGACGTTAGGACGCTGGAAAAGCTACCGCGCTTTCTCACTGGCATCCTCATCAACTCGCCTCTCCCCAGATTCCCAAAACGCTATTGATTGGGTCCGCAGATGGAGAAATAGGCGATCGCGCGTGCGCTTGGCGCTCTCCCTCTCGGCCTCCCCAACTCGTCACGCTGCTGCCACGCGCGCCAGTGGAGTCCCCGGCGTCGGCTCGGCGTGCCGCCTCGAGGAGCTCGTCCACCGCCTCCTGAAGGAAGGAGGAGAAAGAAGGAGGGAGGAAGGAGGAGGAAGGAAGAAGGAAGAAGAGGGGAAGAGGGTGACAAGTGGGCCCCACGCATCGGTGGCCGTATTTCTTTCGTATTCGGCGTATTCATCTCATGTAAAACATAAAAATCCTTAGAAAAGCCCGAGAATGGCATCTATGATAGATAGTTGCAAGACTAGTGGCATCTATAATAATATCGACTTTATAATGGTATATCTGAAATAAGCGAACCTTGTAATGACATGTATGAAAAAAAATCAAAAAAAATGAACCCAAAAATTCGTGAAATATAAAATGTAAGACTTTCAATTAAATTTTTTAAAAATACACCAAATGGATTTTCACCATGACATACCTTCTTTCAAAAAAAAAAGGCTTTCGTTATAATTTTAAAATGCTGGACTTTTTTTAGATGCCATTTTTCCACACAAAATGTTTTGCTTGTTTTGTTCCACGACATGCAACGAAAAACAGAAACGAACCGGTCGTGCGGTAGCCGGTCTCCGACGGTTAAACTTGTTGAGAAACCTCGCTACCGAGTGTAGTCCGAGGTACAAACGTGGCAATCAATCAGAGAGAAAGCGCAATCACAGGGGACACCAAGATGTATGGGTGGAGCTCTGCTTTATTAATTCTCATATCTGTGTCTACAATAGGTGCTCCACCTCTTCTTATATAATACTACTTAGGGTTTAGGCCAGGTCCATATGTGGGACCCACCAGGGTAAGTCGCCGGCCTAACCGGGCCGGACTCCTCCCCATAGGTGGTTTTCCAACACTCCCCCTTGGACCTTGCCAGCGAGATGCATATGCCTCATCAAAACTCCATCCAAAAACCCAATGGGAAAAAAAGGATTAGAGAAAGAGTACATAGCATACGCTTGCTGTGCGCACGATTTGCCTCATTAAAAACCTTATGTGAGAAAACTTCAGGGAAAAACTCATCAAGGGAAAAAGAGTACAAACCACCCAACATTGCATTCAATCTCCCAGATCGAGTTGGGTACTTCAGCTTCATGCCAAAGTTTTAATTCAGTATGTGAATTATCTCCCCGAATTCAAAGACTTCTTTGAGCCTCGATCATTCCAATGCCCCTAACACACCTTCCAAAGGAGGCGGTAGGTAATGACTTAGTGAACAGGTCAGCCAAATTCTCACAGGATTTGGTGTGCTGCATATTTATTTCGTTCAATTTATACAATTCATGTGCATAAAAGAACTTGGGGTCTATATGCTTAGTGAGATTACTTTTCACATAACCCGTTTGCATTTGTGCAACACAAGCAAGATTATCGCCATAGATAATTGTAGGGTTTGCTCAATAGGTAATCCACATGACCGCAGGATGTGTTTCACCATTCTTCTTAACCATGCACATTCACGAGATGCTTCATATAATGCAATGATTTTCGAGTGGTTTCGGACGTAGCCACAAGCGTCGCTTGATGACTTCCATGACATTGCAAAGCCACCACATAGAAAAACATACCCGCTTTGTGATTTACTGAACGCGGGTCCGAAGGTACCCAAAGATCAAGATAACCAACAATATTCATATCTTGGTTCTTCCTGTAAAACAGGCCAAGATCAATACTTCCACGGAGGTATCGAAAGATAACCTTTATTCCGTTCCAATGCCTCTTCGTGGACGCTGCACTGTATCGAGCCAACGTGTTCACGGCGAATACAATATCGGACAGTGTACTGTTAGCAAGATACATGAATGCTCCTATTGCACTTAAGTACGGGACTTCCTACCCGAGGATTTCCTTCCCCTCTTCCCTGGGTCGGAAGGGGTCTTTTTCTTTCTGCAAAGACCTCTCTATCATAGGAGTTCTGGAGGAATACGCTTTGTCAAAGCCAAACTTTCCCAATACCTTCTGAGTATAGGTAGCCTGGTGCACTAAAATTCCATGAGGAAAATGCTCGAGCTGCAAGCCTAAACAGTACTTAGTTTTATCTAAGTCTTTCATTTCAAACTCAGACTTCAAGTAAGAGCATGCTTCTTCAACTTCTTCATTTGTTCCGATGATGTTCAGATCATCTACATATACGAAAACTATGCAGAATCCATTCGGGGATCGCCGTATAAAGACACAGGGACAATCTTCATTATTTGCGTAGCCTGTCTTGCAGAGAAAGTCACTTAAGTGATTATACCACATCCTCCCAGACTGCTTTAGTCCATATAGAGACTTCACAAGTCTTATACTATATAGATTCCTATTGGCTCTGTCGTCATTCGGGACGGGTATACTTTCAGGTACCTTCATATAGATTTTAGAATCTAAATTACCATAAAGGTAAGCGGTCACAACATCCATCAATTTCATTCTTAAGTTCATATTAACTGCCATTGAGATGAGATATCTAAAGGTAATGCTGCCCATGACCGGGAAGTAAGTTTTCTCATAGTCAATTCCAGAACGTTGAGTGAAACATTGAGCTACCAACCTTGCTTTGTACCTCACGACTTCATTACTTTCATTCCTCTTACGAACAAAGACCCACTTGTACCCTACAGTATGTGTGTGGTTGATTATGCGGCTTACTGTGCCCTAACACTTGTCTATTGTTCAGGGAAGTCAGTTCTGCTATAATTGCCTTTTTTTCATTCTTCCCAATCCGGCCTTGCTTTACATTCTGCTAGAGATGTAGGCTCAGGATCATTTTCAATTATGGAGGCAATTTTCTTTGCATAGTAAATATCGATTATGGCTGTGGCTCTATTCATTACTTCCCGGATAATTCATAGTTTATGGCCATTGTATCATGGGTTGCTTCGCAATTGTTTACCGTGTTTTCATCACGCATATCCCTTAGCGGAGCAAATTCCTTTAGTTTATTATAGCCGATGTGTGCGTTCACATTTGTTTCGCATTATGCATCGGTTCTCGTGGAACATTCTCGGTTCCTACAGGGAACATTCAAATCTGGGAGGGCCTCGCTAGCGTGCTCCTTACCGATCTTGTCGGTCTCAACCGCTCCCTTCCCACTGCTGGGTGCTTTTGTGACCGGTTGTGATAAGCTCTCCTTCCTCTTTTCCCAGGCGCCCCGGTACTTGGGGTTGGAGTAACCAGACTCCTGATCTTTTCTTAGGCCTTTGAGCAGGTTGAGGGGTACCTTCTATTTGCTTTGGTACCGCAACCCTCTCTGGTGCATTGCGTGCAGGCACATGCGACTTAATCACTCCCTGCGAGTCACAAAAGTGATCAGGCAATGCGTTTGCTAATTTATTCAAGTCTAGGATCTTCTGGATCTCACCATTTGCTTCACTAGTGCGAGGGTCTAATGCTGCCGTACCGGCTGCTTGCCAGGTGATTTCTCGGCATTTATCTTCTGGTGGCTTATTCTCTCCCCCTAATGACGGGAAATTATCCTCGTCAAATATGCAATCAGCGAACCGAGCCGTATGCAAATCTCCAGTCATGGGTTCTAAATATCGGATTATTGAGACACTCTCATATCCAACATAAATCCCAGACTTTCGGAGAGGGCCCATAGCGGCACGCTGAGGGGGTGGTATAGGTACATATACCTTGCAGCCAAATTTTCTAAGATGCGAGATCTTGGGGATCATGCCCTGCGCTAGTTGCATAGGTGAATGGATGTTGTGGGCCGATGGTCTATAATTGATGAGATTAGATGCATGTAGGACTGCATGTCCCCAGCAAGAGTTCGGTAAGTTAGACTGCAAGAGAAGTGGCCGGGCAATGAATTTAATTCTCTTAATCAATGTCTCTGCTAGCCCGTTTTGCGTATGAACGTGCGGTACTGAGTGCTCAAGGTGAATCCCCGATGCCGTGCAATAATCATCAAAGGTCTTTGAGGTAAACTCTCCGACGTTGTCCATGCGAATGGATTTGATGTTATGCTCAGGGAACACATTCTTAAGGCGGATAATCTGCGAGATTAGCTTCGTGAACGCGTGGTTTCTCGTCGAGAGTAAACTCACGTTCGACCACTTCGAGGAAGCATCAATGAGCACCATAAAGTATCTAAACGGCCCTGACAGGGGCTGAATAGGGCCACAAATGTCTCCCTGAATCCGTTCAAGGAAAGCGGGGACTTCATCTCTAACCTTCAGGACCGATGGCCTAGTAATCAGTTTCCCGGTGGCACAGCTGATGCACACAAAATCTTCATGAGCCGAAAAGTTTCTAACACTGATACCATGGTCTTGCGAATTATTCATAATTTCTCTCATCATTCTAAGACCAGGGTGGCCAAGTCTACTATGCCAGAGGGAAAAGAGTTCAAAGCTTCTAAAGGACGTCTTAAGGGAGGTGAACACTGCTGGTGCTCTAATACTAGTGTGGTATAGCCCAGATTCTAAGGAGGCGAACTTCTCGAGAATTCGCTTCTCGCATCCGTTGTGCTGCACAATGCACAAAAATTCATTGCCATTTTCTTCTATGGTTTCTATATGAAATCCATTGGCAAGGATGTCGCGAAAACTCAATAATGTTCGAGTGGATTCAAGGTATAATAATGCCTCTTTCATTTCAATAGTAGTTCCCATAGGCAAAATTATAGATGCTCTTCCTGAGCCTACAATGCAAGTATCGCTGCCAGCGATAGTGGTGATACAACCAGTATTCTTCGAGATAGACTGGAAGTACTTCAATTCACGCACGATACTATTCGTAGTACCACTATCCACAATGCATAATTCCTCCATGGGCGCTACACAAATATATATAGTTGCAATCAGGTAATGGCACAACCACATATGCAAAGCATATAATTCATGCACAATTCAAAATACTATAAATTCAATCATACTGAAATTCAGGGTTCTTCAAGACCAACCACGAGAATTAAAATATGCTCTCCTAGAGCTTACAATGCAAGGGGGGAAATTCTAAAGTTCATTTAAATGTCTTCTAACGCAACCACTATAAGATAATAGCAGCGACAGGCTGCAAGGGAAAACTAGATAGACTCAGTGAACATTGCGTCCACACTCTCCCGGATGTCAGAGTCATCAAAGTGATCAATCTTCATGGTGCCTTCAGGAACAGGGCCAGGAGGGGGCAGGGGAAGAGATGCCAGTTCCTCCCCAAGGAGATCATTCTCTTCAAATTCATCTTCGGGCTTAGTCTTTTCAACTTGAAGCTCTGCTAGATGCGCTTCAATTGGACTCTTCTTCTTGGCCTGATGTGCTGCAACCACTTCTTTGGGCTCGCGGCAGATCCTTGACCAATGCCCCTTCAGGCCGCAGCGATAGCACGTTTGGTTCTGCTGGCCATACGGCTTGTGCGGCCCCTGATTACCAGACTTGTCAGTTGCTGCCCCTTTCTTTCCTTTCCCTTTCCTGCCCTTCTTATTGGGCTTCTTCACCTTGTAACTATTGGCATTTATTTCAGTGTCATTCGGGTTACTCGGTGCTTGGGACTTAAAATTCTTCATCAAGACATTATCATGAGTTTCAGACACCATCATCATGTCGATGAGAGTGCTATACTCCTCAATATTGTCCTGACGGTAGCTGCGGGCTAGCTGAATTTCATTGGGATGAAAAATAGAGAGGGTTTTCCTAATCTTATCTTGCTCAGAGACAAGCTTGGCACAGAGCCTTAGATTGGTGCAAATGCGGTGCAGCACAGAGTTATAGTCAGCAACAGACTTAAAGTCGGCCACCCTTAGGCGATTCCAGTCCTACTGGGCTTGTGGGAGAATTGAGTACTTCAACCTCTCAAAGCGCTTGCAGAGCGCGTTCCACAGCTCCAGGGGACTTGTCACTGCCATGTACTCACTTTTCAGAGTGGATGACAAGTGATGCCTGAGAAAATGCAGGGCTTGGTAATTCTGTTCAGCAGTGGGGTTGCCCTGGCCAATGCCAATGGTGGATCGCAGCTGCTTGCTGCCCAGGACAATTTCAACATCGGACTTCCAGGTCAGAAAGTTCTGCCCCTGGGAGGCAAGCTCCTCGAAATCACGGCTTGCGAGGCCAGTCATTTGCAAGATAACCAAATATATATGATTACTTCAGGTAATCAACCTAGAGTGGTGCGTGACATAAAAAATTCTCGCGGTTTCAGTATGGTACCATTACGAGATGCAAACTAATTACTGATAATATAACAAGCAATGATTTGCAGAATAATTGCACAGGAATATTAAGCAGTAAATAAACAATTCAAAAGCAATTCACTTAATTCTGCAAGAATTTAGGGTTTTTCAAATTTCTTTTGAAAATTCCGCTTAATCCGGACCTCTCGGTCCAGCGTACGACCTGCTGCTAGCAAGGCTGCACGTAATCTTATAAGGATTTGAAACAGGTAATTTTCAAAACCTAACAGGTGATTCTGCAAGAATTAGAGGATTTTTGCAATTTTCAGAATTATTTTCCGGCTAACGGGCCTCTTTTTTTCTTTTTCTTTTTCTTTTTCCCCCTTTTTGTCTGCTAACGTGGTGGGCGGTATGGGCGGCCGGTTCGCACGGCGGGCGCTGCATAGGGCGGGCCCAACGATGGCGGCCCATGCTGGGCGGCTGCAGCAGCCAAATGGCGATGCGATGCTGCTCAAAGACGGCTTTGGCGCGGCGCAGCGGCGCGCGCGGCGCAGCGGCTTGCCCAAAGGCGCGGCTTTGGCGCAATGGCGCGTGGCCCAATGGGCGGCGGCCCACCATGGTTCGTGAGATGCGGCTTAGGTTTTTTAGCCGCCATGCTGGCGCTGGCGAGCGTCTGGCAGCGCGCTGGCGGGCTTGCGCTGGCGCGAAGCGAGCGGCGCGACGCGCAGGCAGCAGCGCGCAGCAGCGGCGGCGGCGCTTGCGGCGCGCGCGGGCGCGCGGCGCTGTGGCGTCTGGCGCGTCGGCGCGCGGCGTCTTGGCGCGGGCGCGACAGACAGCGACGGCGCGATTTATAGGCGCGCCGATAGGCGCGTTGTAGAAACGCTATTAAGCGCCGCATGGCGGCGGCGGGGCGGCGCGTAGCGCTGCTGAGTTGAGCGCGGCAACGGCGAAATCAATATTCCAGATTGATGAATACGAAAAAATCCCCAAAAAGAAAACGAATCTACTACGAATTCTTTGCAAATTTTCCGATCTACTAGGGAAAAAACCACAATTCTTCTCGATCTGCACACAAATTCACGCATAGATCACGAACTACGGGTAATCGGCGTCAAAAGTACCTTCGTGGTCGTAGTGGATGCGATTCGTCTTCCTCAGCGTATTGATCGGACGTCGATGGAGCGAAGCGTCTTGATAACGTGTTGAGAAACCTCGCTACCGAGTGTAGTCCGAGGTACAAACGTTGCAATCAATCACAGAGAAAGCGCAATCACAGGGGACACCAAGATGTATGGGTGGAGCTCTGCTTTATTAATTCTCAGATCTGTGTCTACAATAGGTGCTCCACCTTTTCTTATATAGTACTGCTTAGGGTTTAGACAAGATCCATATGTGGGACCCACCAGGGTAAGTTGCCGGCCTAACCGGGCCGGACTCCTCCCCATAGGTGGTTTCCCAACAAAACTAACATTGTTCCACAGCAAGAAATGAAGATTGGAATGAATGGCTTGAGCGGTGCGCAGCATTCGACGGATAAAGCTTGCGTCGGAGGTTCGACGCGCAGCAGCCTCCTCTTTACCTACTGTGTTAATCCTAAAATCCTAAAAAATTTCACATTAATAAAAAAATAAAAATAAAAAAATAGTATAAATTCTCATGTTAATACTTCCTCCGTTCTAAATTGTAGTTCACTGTTGACTTTTAGACACGACTTTTGACCGTTCGTTTTATTCAAAAAATTAGTGCAAACATCAAAAAAATATAAGTCATACTTAAAGTATATTTAATAATAAATTAAATCATAACATATAAAGAATATGTATATAACAAAAAAACTCCACCGTTCATCATACGCTCATTATAATTAGAGATTATCCTAAAAAAGAATATGAAAGATAATATCTCCACCATTGATTTTGGTGGGACTAGATTATAATGGTTCATAGTAAACACAATTATATAAAAAAATTCACACATAAATCAGAGGTGAAAATCTCTATTGCTCATTGAACTAATCCGGATGAAAACTAACTAAATCGTTGTTAATAGCAAACGTGTGCCAACTAATATTTTATCTACGTATCCGTATCTAACAATTAATCAAATCTATTAATCAACGTGCCAACTACTCCTAACTCCAAATATGAGTTGTGATTGTGACAATCACAAGATAAACCAAGATTCCAACTTCTGCAACTTGGATGGCACCATAGGAATTAAACGTAGTAAATTTCTCCACCACATTAATCCTAAAATTCTAAAAATTCATACATTAATAAAAAAATATTAGAAATTCTTACGTTAATTGTAGAAAAAGAAAAGATAACCACCGTTCATTATACGTTAATCCTATAAAAGAATTTACACCGTCTGCTGTAGTTTTGACTCATGTTGCACGTTAAGAAATCTACGTGCATATGTACAAATCTAATACTCTCTCCAATTTTTGTTTGATGCCTTTGACTTCGGACATGCCTTTAACCATTCGTATTATTAAAAAAAAGAAATTCTTGGGGACGGGATCCGGACGGGATTGCCCCCCCTAGCGCGCTGTGCAGAGGAGGAAGGAGGAAGAAGGAGGAGGGAGGAGGAAGGAGGAAGAAGAAGGCCTACCTCACCGCCGTCGACCTCGCCGTCGCCGCCGTTGATCTCGCCGCCGACCGTTCGGGTTAGGGTTTGGGGTAGGGTTTGGGTTTAGATTTGGGCCAGGGAAGGGTGGCATGGCGATGGGTGAGGTTCGTCGGGGGGCGGCGGCGGCCGTGGCGCCGCGAGCTGGGAGGATGAAGGCCGTCGGCCGTGGTGGAGGGACCACCTCTCACTCCTCGGGTTAGGCTAGGCGGCGACGGCAGGAGGTGGGGTGGCGGAGCGGGTCAGCAGGAGGAGGAAGGAGGGCGGCGGTGGCGGGCGGAGGTCGCGAGCACCATATGGGCGAAGGAAGGAGGCGGTGGGAGAAGGGGAGCGGGCAAGAGAGTGAGCATGGCGCGCGGGGGCCGACCCCGTCGGCGGACGGGATCCCATCCGCTAGTCGCCCCCTAAAAAAATTAGTGCAAACATGATATGGCTGACTCGGCTCAGTCATGTACATATTAATTAACAGGCATGTACAATCACATGATATATTACTCACACAAAACTACGCTGCCACGGTAACAGCAGAACGGGGGGCCCAAACATCGATCAGAGCTAACCAAACCCCCACTCTCTCCTGTCCATCGGAAGGTGAAATGATCCGTGACAAGCCGCGTAACCGCGACGGTGAATGTGACATTTTTTACGCGGATTCGTCAGTCGCGTGGAATATCAGGTGACCTTTTCCCTCGTAAAGCTAGCGATCAACGTCCCTACATGTTGGCTAATGCCAGCAACTAGTGTGCATGCGATCCAAAAGCTGAGAGATCTACCCTAAGTGGTCACCAGAATCTGAAGATTCACCGGACAACGTATACCACACTCGGACGACACGTGTACGAACGTGCTTACGGGTCACTGCTGGGAGCTCAGCTCAGTGGACTTGTTGCGCTCATGGCGGCCGGCGTCCTCGTCGTCGGCGTCCTTGCCGAAGAGCTTCACGGTGTCCTCCAGGCTCTTGCCCTTGGTCTCCGGCAGGAAGAAGTACATGAACACCCAGCCGGCGGCGGCGATGCTGGCGTAGAGGTAGAAGCTCCCGGCGATGGTGATGGAGTTGGAGAGCGACAGGAAGGACATGGTGGTGGCACCGCTCATGATCCGGTTCAGCCCCGTGCCGATGGCGGCGGCCTGAGCACGCAGCCGCAGCGGGTAGATCTCCGAGCAGTACACCCACGCGACGGGGCCCAGCCCGGAGGCGAACGACGCGACGAACGACAGCATCGCCGCGATGCTCACCGCGCCGAGCGCCGTCGCCTCCCCCTCCGGCCTCCGGTCCATCATGAGCAACGACGTGGCCAGCGTGAAGAGGAAGATGGCCATCCCGCCGCCGCTGGCCAGGAGCAGCGGCCTCCGCCCGACGCGGTCGAGCAGGAGCGTTGAGATCGGGATAAAGAACGTCTTGCACGCGCCCACCGCCATGGACGCCCCCAGCGAGTTGGTCTTCGACTTGATGCCGGCACGCTCGAACACCCGCGGGCTGTACATCACCACGCAGTCTACGCCGGTGGCTTGCTGGATGAACATGAGGCCGAGCCCGGCGGCGAGCATGCGGCGCACCGGCCGGGTCGGGTTGATCAGCAGCTCCTTCCACACCCCCTGGCCGCTCTGCGAGCCCTTGCTCGCGCGGACGATGGCGGCGACGTTTTCGTCGTCGTCGGACACGTCGTCGGGGATTCCGACGACCTTCTTGATGTCGCGGAGGCGCTCCTCGGCCTCGTCCGGCGAGTCGGAAGTCTTCTGGAGGACGCGGCGGGCGTCCTCGATGCGGCCGCGCATGACGAGCCACCGGGGGGACTCCGGCATGGCGAGGACGGCGATGCCTAGGAAGACGGGCGGCACGGCGCCGACGAGGAACATGGCGCGCCAGCTCAGGTGGACGGGGAGCCGCGCGAAGGCGAAGTTGGAGACGTAGCCCAGGAGGATGCCGCTGTTGTTGAACACCTCCGGGAACGAGGTGAGGAAGCCGCGCGCCGAGGTGGGCGCCACCTCGGCCGTGTACACGGGCGCGATCATCAGCGCGAACCCGACGCCGATGCCGGCCACGAAGCGCCCCACCATAAGGAACGCGTAGCTCGGGGCGAGGCCCATGAGGAGCGCGCCCGTGAAGAAGATGGCTGCCGCGAGCACCATGGTGTACCGCCGCCCCAGCCAGTCGGACGTCACTCCCGCCGCCAGCGACCCGAACAGCGAGTAGATGTTTATGACGCCGGCGAGGATCTCTATCTGCGTGTCCGTGATCTTCAGGTCCTCCTTCATGAATAACTGCGCCCCGCTCATCACCGAGATGTCTGCACCCACAAAATCACACATCAATCAGACCAAGAACCCTACCAGCATCAACCGCCACGAGGCCTTAAACTCTTAACCCGTGGTTATTACTAATCAAGAAGCCGGAATGCACGTCCGTGCACGTACGGACGCACCGTAACCGAGGAGGACGGAGTTCATGGAGGCGAGGAGGGCGCACGCGAAGGCGTACTTGTTGATGGGAGGCCGCTTCGCCGGCGCCACGGCCACCGGGACGGCGTCCGTGCTCATGGCCGGTGTGCTAGCTTGCTAAGCTCTCAGCACGGAGCTCGCCGAGGTGCTAATTTTTTAACCTGCTATATATCACTCAGTTATCTCAAATTAAAGCACAAGTTCTCTATTATTGCTGCACTCTAGCTAGGTCTCTAGCGAATGAGCGTACCAGCTTCGCTCTTCGCTTCTAGCTACGTGAGGCAGTGGTGTGTGGTCGAGCAACTCCTCGGGGCTCTTTTATATTAGAGACCTGGGAGAGGTGGCTGCTGGAGTGCTGGTGATTCTTCAGAAAGAAAAAACAGGAGCAATAAATGCATACGCTCTTGCTGTAGCGGCGAATTCACGTATCCGAATGGAAAACTAATGCTCTGTGTGTATATAGTGCTGTTTGATTACACGATAGAGCATTGTATTTCAGCCATGACCACATGATTCTTGCACAGATGAATGACCTAAGGAAGCAAATACAATGCGCCTCCGGCCGTATGGCCTGATGAGAGGTGACAGGTCGGCGAGCCATGGCGACGACCCGGTCCATAGTTAGTGGTATACGGCGGGTCATCGTGGAAGAATACCTCCAAGACATCAACGTGACGTTTTTAAAAAGCCATGCACACATACGCACATTATCCATCACCTTGTGAGATAGTGCCTCGATCGTTAAAGGAAACTAACTGTTCACATGAGAGAGGACGGGGCAGACGGACAGAATTAATGCAGCATTACACATCCTCTGTACATATAGAGAGAGAATCAATGCAAAATTCCACATTCCATGAGCGTTTAGCACAGCCACGTTTACTATACTCCTGTGAATATGTACAATGTGCACATATCCCACCACATTATATGATTCCCACTCCCCACCGAGAGCCGTTCCATGCTTCCATTGCTGCGCCTGATGACATCGCGGCATCAACCGCCGGTCCTCACCGCTCGAGGCGAGCGGGCGGCGACATCCGGCGTCAGGCCGCCGTCGCGCGCGCGCCATTGGCACTGCTCCGTCGCGCGTCAACACGCCGTCACCGTTGCATCCACCCGGCACCACCGCTGCATTCAGCATCGATCCCTGCACATGCCGCCACCATCTCGTCGCCTTCAACGCTAGCGCTCTGTCCGGACGGGACGAGCTGGCTGTGGCTAGCTCGTCGATTTTATCTGCAGGTTGTCTGGGACTCTGGGTGGGTAGAGCGCCGTCCGGTGCTCGTTCGCCGCACAAGTTGATCTTTTTCCTGTGTCTGAGATAAAAAGGAGGTCGCTTTATCTGTAGCATTGGTGGTTGTACTGATGTTTTTCTCCGTTTTTTGAGATATGATCTCGATACTTTGCACATCATTGCTGTCTAATTGCCTATTTGGAACATGTCATCCCCCTGTTTATGTGAAAATGGGATAGTTTTCTATAAAATCAACTCAGATTACTCAAATTTCAAGTGTATCCTAAAATAGTACTCGTTCTGTTTCAAAATACAAGGGGTATAACAAGCAGAACTTTGACCATCAATTCCTTTTACAAGACATCATCAACAACTACAAAATTAACATAATATAAAAGTATTTTCAAAAACAAGTTCAACTATATCACATGCACAACACTAAACATATATATTTTTAGCTTAATTATTAGTCTAAAGTTATGAATATTGACTTTTTGAATACAAGTATGTATTATATTTTGAAACGGATGGAGTATATTAGTATGGACATTTTTCATGTGATAAATATTTTGTATGCCACTAAACATTTTCTCATTCCCATCCGTGCCATCACATTTTCACTCTAACCTTCCATGTCATATTATTTTTAGCTTCTTCCTTTCTATGTTATCGTTGACTAGTCAAGCCATGACAAAGCTATACAAAGACGCTTACACTCGTACCTTCTTAATATGCTAGAAAATAGGATAAAGCCCTAAGAATTATAGAAATTTTAAAATGAATGATTTTACGTGGATTCAAAAAAATATGTACATACAATTTTGAAAGTGGAATAGAAAAATGTTGTTGATGTAAAATTTTATTTCAACATAAATTGTACAATGTATCATTAAAATGAGATAAAAACATAAAAGTATAAAAAATTAAAATGTTAACATCAAGCAAAACACTATTTTATAAAAATTTAGATGTTTGAATGACTTAATTTGGAGTAAAACATGTAGCAAATACAATGTTTTGAAGTTCTAAATCAAGAAATTGTGAAAGAGGTATTTTTCAACATCAAGGGATGCTTTCTAATAATTAAACCTAATGGAGCTAACAACGGTGGCATAGAAGGGAACAAGGTGGAAATGAGATAGCATTCAAGGGTTAGAGTGGACATTTAATGACATAGAAAGGATCAAAAAAATTATTAGTGGAATATAAAGATTTATCATTTTTTTAATCTCAAACGTGCTATCACTAAGCGATCTCCCCCATCGTGTTATGTCATTTAGCAGTGCATTGTTGCATACAACATTAGTAAAATTTGTCCTTTTTGTTTAAATTGTAAAAACACTTCCAAAAATCCAAAATAAATATTATCACTATGTAGTGATTTCAATACTATTTAAATTTTTTCATTAATATTTATGTTAGAAATATTGATTGAAAGCCTATACATAGTTTTGATGGCACATGTATTGATAAAAACAACAAAAAATACATTGAAACAATTAAATATGTTACAAGATTGTAATATTATTTGGGGACACTTGTTAATGTTTATACATGTTCAAACAAAACTATAAATTTCCATCAATTAAATAGATGGCATAATCAAAGATAAATATGATGGTAAGAGGTCGCTTAATAATGGTGAAAGGGTCTAGTAGCCCAAGAAGGGGTTGAATTGGGGCTAAGCAAAATTTTCTTGGGATAAGGTCAATATTAAACGTTCCTACTCCTAAGGACAATCAAGCATAAACATCATCAAACAAGTGAGAATCATGGAAGAAGATAAAGAACACAAAGTAACAAGGGAGTTTTTTTTACCGAGGTTTGAAAAAGGCTCTCTTTCCTTATTCCTGATTGAAACACTCCTCTCTAAGAACAATATATCTTAGGTTTTACTTGTGGTGGCCCTTTACCACCCCAGTAGGTGGAGTCCAACCTTGATAACCACTTAGGCCTCTCACAAGTTCCATCTTGAGATGTCACTAAACTCTATCACCAAGTTTAAATCTTGATTAATAAGCTGTAGATAGGCTAGATTTTCCTGGATCAAGCCTCCATGAGCACCAAGGAAGACCTACTGTCGACGGTTGAGATATCGATCTCAAGTCAACTAAGGTTCTTGAGAAAGGGAAGATAGGAGACACGCCGAATAGAACGAACAGCAATCAACGATGAACAGGGAGACAAGGGTTTTTATCCTGGTTCAGGCCTCTCAGGGAGATAATAGCCCTACGTCCAGCCTTTCTTATATATCAGAGGTGATTACAAGAGGATACTCGACGAGGTGGACAGATCTCGGCAAGATTATGATGCACAGGAAGAAGCTTATATGCGACAATACGAAGTCTCTTGGCCAGGTGTCCTCTACACGTCGTAGGGGCTCTGTTTATATAGTGTTGGTGAACCGACCTACCGAGGGATAATTGAGCCGGGCTAACTACGAGATCGTAACGAACTCATACATGCCAGAAACATCCCGAGGTAGATAAGGTATACTCCAATTCTTGAGGATCACGACATCTACTCCAATCCGGGAAACCATGTGTCGACGGTTGAGATATCGATCTCAAGTCGCTAAGGTTCTTGAAGATTGAGATAGGAGACACGCCGATCAACCACGAACAACAGCGAACAGGGAGACAGAGTTTTTATCCTGGTTCAGGCCTCTCGGGAGAGATAATAGCCCTACGTCCAGCCTTTCTTATATATCACAGACGATTACAAGAGGATCCTCGACGAGACGAACAGATCTCGGCGAGATTATGTGTGTACAGGGTGTAGTATGCCACAATACGATGATCAGGTGCTAAGTCACTAGCCTCTGGCCAGGGTCCTCTAAACGTCGTAGGGGCCATGTTTATATAGTGCTGAGCAAACCGACCTACCGAGGGAATATCGGGCCGGGCTAACTACGAGATCGTAACGAACTCATACATGCCAAATATATCCCGAGGCAGATAAGGAATACTCCAACTCTTGGGGATCACGACTTCTACTCCAATCCGGGAAACCACGTCCGGGTCTTCACGTAGCCGTGCAGAACTCTTGTTCGAGTAGGACTCGAACACGAATCCTAGGTCGTTCACATGCCGTGCCCGCCCGGAGAGGCTGTTGGCGAGATGCACATGGGCTCGATAGAACCTTCCAGGAGCTGGGCCTGGTAGGTTGCTTCGATTGGGCCGTCGAGGAGTGGGCCATGGCAATGGACTGTGATTTAATCCCCGACAGCTAGCCCCCGAGACTCAAGTGGAAGGACTCACTAGAGTGGGGTCATCCTCTTGAGACTCCAAGTCATGAAGAGGGAAATTTTGCTGCTACAAAGACATGTAACAATCGACCGAACAGGTTAGGGTTCAACCGAACAAAACTTGTTCGGGACCGAACAAACCCGCCCGGCGGCCGAAACAACTCTGTTGCGTCGAGCGAACGACATCTGTCCGAAGCGAGTACCCAAATTTCAATCGTAAATCGGAAGAAGTGAGGTGAATCATCTCCTTGAGGTGAACGTCATCAAGGAGGATTGGATTCTTGGTAATGAAGAGCGTACCACCGCATTCGGTAAGATTAGATCTTAGGAGAATAAACATAGCAAGTCGCGAGATGGACTCGTCTTTGCCGCATCCGAACATTTAGATGCCTAGGAAAACATAAACGAAAATAGAGGAATCATCTCTCGTCGAGCTTGCAGAAATATAGATGCGCTCTCGGCGAATGTCGCGCTTCGAAGCGAAGGTGATGTGCCCCGGGCGTAGATCGTGTGCGAGAGCGCACAATGCATACGAGGGGAAAAGCGATCCGATCCCGAGCGTAGAGCTCGTCGAAGAACCGGTAAAGAGATCCGGTCCCGAGCACGGAGCTCGTTAAAGGAACCGTAAGTACGACCAGCGAAGACGCACGGTAGAGCCAGCGCTCGGACGAAGAGCCGCCGTCGCGAGGTGATCCACCCGAGCACGGAGCTCGTCGCGGAGACCGAATCGCGCTCCGGACGAAGAACTGCCGTCGCGAGGTGAATCACGACCCGATCGGTCGAGCCGCAAGAAGCGTGTGAAATCGGCGCTTTACCCATGCGTATTCCTTATAGCGGTGTTAGCGTTGTCTCGGCAAGTCGCGAACCGGCGCTTGGAGTGCTGTTGCGATGAGAATCGACTACGGTGGGCATGCCGTTCGCGATGAGAATCGACTACGGTGGGCGAACTCCGTTGGTGGCGCTACTTTAACTTAGCCGAACTGTGAAGGTCGGTCTTAGGCAAAGGCGAAATCATCTGCGGTGAAGTGAATCGGTCCACAGGCATGCGCGAACAAACCGGAAGAGAGGATGCAAACATCGGTTTTGGTGGGAAGCACGGAACCTCGCCACGACGATCACGGTCGACGTTCCCGCTCTGTATTTCCGCAAAAGACAAACAAGAAACCAACCGAAGAAGGGAAAAAGAGAGCAAGAACAGGCTCTAAGAAGAGCAAAGCGAGTTTTGAAAAACACGCAAAAGACGACCTACCCGCACAAGACACAATTTTTCCCGTGTACGTCCCCGATAGCGTTAGTATCACCTCGGCGAATGCGGAACCGACGCAAGGAGTGCCCGTTGCGATGAGAATCGACTACGATGGGCGGGACTCCGTTGGTGGTGCGATGCTCCGGATTACCGTGCGGAAGGGCGTAGCATGGATAAAGAAGGCGATGTGCGGACAAGTGCAGCCCAGCGTGGCTAAGACCGCTAACCGGGGAAGGCGAACGGGACCTTAGCCGCGAGCAAAAGCGTCGAGGCGAAATCTTATCCGGGCATGGACCCGTGCGGCGTTAATATCGCCTCGGCGGTGCGGAACCAGCGCCAGAGTGCCGTTGCGATGAGAATCGGCTACGGTGGGCATGCCCGTTCGCGATGAGAATCGACTACGGTGGGCGAACTCCATCGGTGGTGTACCGCTTGGTTAACCGGAGCCGTCTGGTCGTCGCCAGATAAAAGACATGCTCAGACGCGGGGCGCTCGGGGCGAAAAGACCAACGAGGTTTTGGAAAACTAACGCTAAGGAAAGGAACCGGAAAACGAAACGTCATCAAGGTTGCGAAATTCAGCTCAAGTCCCAATCGACCGAGAGGCGATCCTCGAGGAGCGGGCCGAAAGACTCAAGACCGCCGAAAGCGCGCTTGAATCGAGCGAGAGTCGACGAAAGCAGCTTTTCCGCAAAAAGAGCAAAAAAAGACAAGGACGAACAGAAACCAAGAGCAAGGCGACAGCGCTAGAAAGTTTTAAGAAAAACCGGTGAAACGTTTAGCCTAACTCCCAGCCCGTTGTGCAGTACTGCCGAGGACCTAAGTTTGCGAACTTCGAGCAGTGCACAAGAGAAAGAGCGACGCCTAGCCCCGATGCAGACGATGCATGGAGACCTGAACTTGCGACTTCAAGCACGTGCGTAGAGAGTTAGAGCGACACCGTATCTGATCGACTCGTTCGAGAACGCCTGTTAACGTAAGTTAGGCGATTCGAAGGTAACCGAACAAGGAAAGTGCCTCCGCGCGGAGGGCTTACGAGAGCGAGCTTTGCCAAGTGGTTGTGCCGTGAGCGGTAAGTGCCTCTGCCATGGAGGGCTTACGAGCGAGCTTAGCCGCGAGGTGGATGCCGTGTTACGCAACTCGAGTTTAGGAACTTGTTGAAATCGGATCTGGCGGGAAAACCCTTAAGATTGCGGAGCTAAGAGTTCGCAAGACCGGCGACCATCAAGTGTTACGGAGAGAAAGAGTTGTGCGAGAAGACAAGTGGTGAGGAGGACCGCAGGGGGCGCGAGCATTCACCGCTCAATGGGTTGAACTTTACATGGCGGCCGAGAGACTTGGACGAACTAAAGGCGCGAAATTTGAGAAAAGCGAAGCTAGGAAGCGAAAGACCTACGAGGAACTTACGGTGGTCGATGTTCCAAGTGCTAGTCGACTCTCTCCGTCACCCATCGTCGGTGAACGGCCGGGATCCGGAAGGAGTTTTGATCCGATCCCGAGCACGGAGCTCGTCGCGGGGACGAGATGAGCGCCCGGCGAAGAGCTGTCCGGTGCGAAAAGATCCACCCGCGCGGAGCTCGTCGCGGGATCAGACGCGCCTTTCGGGCGAAGAGCTGCCCGGCTGGCAAGTGTTCAGCCGAACACGGAGCTTCGTCGCGAGACGAGACGTCGCCCGGCGAAGAGCTGCCCGCGCTGGTGATCCAAACCGAGCACGGAGCTCGTCGCGAGACGAGACAGGCGCCGGGCGAAGAGCTGCCCGGCGCAGTGATCCAGCCCGAGCGGAGCTCGTCGTGGGGACGAGACGCGCTCCGGACGAAGAGCCGCCCGGCGCTGAAGTTGATCCAGCCTCTAGCACGGAGCTCGTCGCGGGGACGACGCTTTCCGGGCGAAGAGCTGCCCGGCTGAAGTTGATCCGCCCGAGCACGGAGCTCGTCGCGGGGACGACGCCGCGAAGAATCGCCGGCTGAAGTGATCCAGCTCCCGAGCACGGAGCTGGGAACCAGATCTGGAAGGCGGTCAAGATCGAAGGGATCGATCTGATCTGGCAGGGGAAGAGACATCCTGCCCTTCTGAGTCGTAGTCCTCAGGAAGAATCTCCTGGTCGCTGATAGAGTTCGACATGTTCGATCTGCGTATCCCCACGGTCGGCGCCAGCTGTCGACGGTTGAGATATCGATCTCAAGTCGCTAAGGTTCTTGAAGATTGAGATAGGAGACCGCGCCGAACAACCACGAACAACAAATGAACAGGAGACGAGTTTTATCCTGGTTCAGCCTCTCGGGAGATAATAGCCCTCGTCCAAATTTTCTTATATATCACGACGATTACAAGAGGATCCTCGGCGAGACGAACAGATCTCGGCGAGATTATGTGTGTACAGGGTGTAGTATGCCACAATACGATGATCAGGGGCTAAGTCACCACCTCGGCGAGGTCCTCTAAACGCCGTAGGGCCTGTTTATATAGTCTTGAGCAAACCGACCTCTGAGGGAATATCGGGCGGGCTAACTACGAGATCGTAACGAACTCATACATGCAAAATATATCCCGAGGCAGATAAGGAATACTCCAACTCTTGGGGATCACGACTTCTACTCCAATCCGGGAAACCACGTCCGGGTCTTCACGTAGCCGTGCAGAACTCTTGTTCGAGTAGGACTCGAACACGAATCCTAGGTCGTTCTGCGACCGTGCCGCCCCGAGGCTGTTCGGCGGGATGCACATGGGCTCGATAGAACCTTCCAGGGAGCTGGGCCCTGGTAGGCTGTTCGATTGGGCCGTCAGGGAGTGGGCCATGGCAATGGACCGTGATTTAATCCCCGACACCATGTCCGGGTCTTCACGTAGCCGTGCAGAACTCTTGTTCGAGTCGGACTCAAACACGAATCCTAAGCCATTACGCACCGTGCCAGCCATGAAGCTGTTCGGCAGAGTGCATATGGGCCTGATAGAACCTTCTAGGGTGCGGGGCCCTAGTAGGCTGTTCGATTGGGCCGTCAGGGAATGGGCCATGATTTTATCCCCGACACCTACCACTCACTCAAGTTCCTCTCTCACTCTCTCCTAAATCCTAACTTTAGGTGGCTCACTTCGAAATATGCTCGAAAGAGGCTAAGTCTGAAGTAGCAACTCGCCCAAGAGGGTCGACGTTTGGATAAAATTCTATGTTGACCAAAGTGTCCAGCAAAACAGCCCCGTGAAATCATCCGAGGCACCCATAAATAGAAAATTTCAAAACTAAAAACGTTGAAAATTTGAATTTAGTGTACTTAAATTTGAAAATTAATTTTTAGGGTTCAAAACTAGTTTATTTAGGGATTTATTATTCAAAGAATTTGAATTTTGGTGATTTAAAATTTTTAAATTTTGAATGTCAAAAAAATTAATCTCAAAACTTTGAATTTCAAGGAATTTAAAATTCACCAATTAAATTGATTTCACAAGTTTATAATTCATTTTGTTTAATTTATGGTCTTTAAAATGTTAAAATTGAATTTTAAGGATTTTAATTTTTTTAAAAAAATTGGGGCCTTGAAGATTCAAAAAAAATGAGATTTCATGAATGTAAAATTTACAGATTGTATTTAAAGAATTAAAATTTTTAAAAATGGATGTCGTAAATTTTAAAAGAAAATGATTTTTGGGTGTTTTTAAGATAAAAAATTGATTTCATAAAATAAATCTTTAAATGCCGACATTTGAATTTTGGAAATTTAGACTTTTTAATTCATAACTTGTAAGTCTAAATTATGAAAAGCTATTATTTTTCCAAAATTTCATTTGTAAAGTTTTTAAAGCTATTTTTACCTCGGTTTTAAATTATATAACACATGTGTCTTGCCATGTCAGCGTTTAGCAGCTACGTGAAGTTCACCTCTATACTAAACTGCCACATAGATAGCGCTTTGACGGTTTCCCTAATGGGTTTGTGGGAAACCGTGCAAACAACGTCAAGTTCTAGGGTGCAACAAAGGAAAATTCAAGTTTACGGGGAAAGAGTGAAAAAGTTATAAGTTCGGGGGGCTACAATGCATTTTTATCTTCTTTTAATATAGAACGGTTGTACTTTGAAAGATATGTTAAGAGTAGAATAAATCTTAGGGATTTTTACGTTTTTATTTTCATTTTGGGTAGTTCTATGGCTTTGGGCACTTTTTTATTTTACAAATTTATGTTTTTTGTTTATATGAATTTTAAGAAAAAAAATATGGTTTGTTTACAATTCTATAATTTTTCAAAGATCTTTACAATTTTATACTCGTAGTTTTTTTAAGAAAGAGGATTTTTTATAGAAATTTTCGTTTGAACTCATTTTTATGAATAGGATGCCTCATCGCTATTTATAATTACGTATTACTCCCTCCGTTTTTTTTATTTGATGCCTTTGACTTTTTAGCATGTCTTTGACCATTCGTCTTATTCAAAAATTTTGTGCAAAGATGTTAAAAAATAAGATATATTTAAAGTACCACTATTGATAAAACAAATTACAATAAAATAAATGATATTTACAAAAATAATTTGAATAAGACGAATGGCCAAAAATGTGTCGAAAAGTCAAAGGCGTTAAACAAAAAAAAACAGAGGTAGTATATCATCAAAACCACCTTCTTCGTGTCGCTTTGGCCGTAGTAGAAACAATAATGAAACTTTGTGTACCTAAATATACAAATTTGAATCTAAAAGAAAACACCGAACAATGTTAATTAAGGACATACACTACAACTTACCTAACAAAAAATGTTGATTATATACTAGAAGCTAATCTAATCAAATCTAGGAGCGGAAAAGCCGGAGCCACCGCACTATTTCGATCCACTATTTCCAAGCGATCGAGACTGCGCGCTGCACTACAGATTTTTCGGTATTTTTCCTCGCGGTCGATCGAGACCGTGGTACAGATTTTCTGCTTATCGTCACGTAGATGGCGACGTCAGAGCACACCTTACCTAGGCCGACCTAGGAGCCTATCCCGGCTCCGCCGCTCCGCAATCTACCACCTCTTGCTACGTTTTCGCTCCTTCGGTCGATGTGGGTCGACCCATCACACGGACTCGTACGTCCAACGCGCACTCTCGACGCCTTTATTGTGTGTCCACACCACTGATCAGGATGCGTGCGTGCAGCTAGCGATCCGGCCAGATTTCGTTTGCACATTGCCCACACGGGTCTCCACGGCCCGTGGAACGCATGGCTCCCAGCGGCGCCACGTTCAGAATCTCCCCGCGCCGGCGACGTACCATCCGAGACGGTTACCATCGTCATCATGGCCGTTTAACTCCTCTCTGTCGAATGCTGCTAGTTATTAAACGAAGTGATTTGGCAGCCACATTCATGTCTAGATTAACTTGTGCAAGGCTTTCTGCTCGTTGCTGCTTCCGTGGCAATGGATTGGCCGGGCGGTGCGTGTGGTCGGAGACGAACGTGCCCGGAGAGCCGGTGAGCGAGCGAGTAGAGGGGAAGGGGAGGGGAGAGGAGAGGTGGTCCACGGCGAGCGCGGCGACGGCGACGCGTGCGTGGCGTCTAGCTCCGGCCGTCAGGCACCGAGGACTTAACCGTGCGGAGCGAAAGGGACGTGACAGCCAGGCCGAGCACGAGCAGTAGGCACCAGGGAAAGGGGTACACGGACGAGGAGCCCGCCCGGCGCTGTCCATTCTGCCGATCCTGACGCTGTTGCTGCCGAGCTAGTTCCGCTGCCTCTTTACTCCCATCCTATTTCACCGGGATCTCACCGGATTGCGATGACACGGCCCGATCGATCTGCTTGGTGTGTGTACGTACACACACCAAAAATATGTGATAATTAGTGAAAATATGAAAAAACTCAAGTCATTATTAAAGTATCTTTCATGATAGACTATATCATAACAAAAATAAATTATAATTATAATTTTTTTAAATAAGACGAATGGTCAAGGTATACGTCAAAAAAGTCAAACGACCTATAATTTAGAACGGAGGGAGTAGCTAAGCTGCACCAGTTATTGCCTCTCGCGTTTGCACTGGATCTAGGTCACCTATTGATCGACCCCGTTGCATCACGAGCCCGTGTAGCTGCCGTGGCTGATGTCTCCGCCGGCCAAAGACCTGGAGAAATCTGACACGTTTGGCCTGCCACTAAAGGATTTCCACCCCTTGTTCCCTTACACGTAGCCGCAGTTCTTTGTCAGCATCAACTTTTTTTCGCCCCCAAGATAGTAGATCGAATCAAACGCCATTAGCAGCGCCATTAATTTTTGCTATCCGATGTCTCGGCTTTATCACCACCTTACTCCACCCCCAGAATATAGTATGCAGCTCTGTCTAGCTTGCCCAAGGCTGCATGCATTTCAGCAGCAAGCCAGCAACCATCCTATCTCCTAAAGTCCTTAGGGACCTTTGTTATCTGATACTCCTGCTGCTCTGCCAATCGCCTTGCATCAATCATCATCGTGCCAAATCTACTCAAGAACACGGCCCTACTTCACCATGGTTCCCTCCGCTTGATAGACTGATGATGACGCTGACAAGGCATATGCTGATCTTTTCTGCTGATCACGAACAGAGAGCGTGCAGAGCACCATCCAAAATATCTTGGGGGGCTGCCTGTGCATTGTATGAGACATGGGAGCTGGAAGGAAGGACAGGGCGCCACTGATCGAGTCAAAAGATTCAGGAAAAACTAGCCACATCGGGACAAAACAGTGACCATCTTTTGCTTATTCGAGAAGCACAGTAGGCATCTTTCCGTATGCTGAGAATCACAGTGCACCTCCTTTTCACAATTTGGGGATTAAGAAAGAGTATCATTGGCACGACAGAGTTGTAAATAAACCTTCTCTCTCTAAGGATTGAACCGTTTCAACCTTCAACCAATTTCATGCAACACATATGCCGTGGCTCTATGCTACTCCCTCCTTTCTTTCTTTTTTTTGTCACCATTCACTTTTTGATACGTCTTTGACCATTCATCTTATTTAAAAAATTATGTGAATATCATTTATTTTGTTGTGATTTGTTTTATCTATAAAGATACTTTAAGCATAACTTATTTTTTTATGTTTGCACTAAAATTTTGAATAAGATGAATGATCGATCAAAGTCGTGTTCAAAAGTCCAAAACATTAAACAAAAAAACTGGCTGTAGGACTTACGACAGAATTTCACCCTCAACCTTGCCGTGAAGCTGGTCTCCCTTTTGCAAAAGATCAGTAGTGTTGCGCTACGTCCAACCCAACAGGACCGAGCCGTTTGGCGCTTCTCCGTAGACGGGATTTTCTCTATCCGCTCAGCATACCGCCTGCAATTTGCTAAAAGAACATCTCCGACAGCGCTAGCACTCGTTTGGAAGCAGTGGGCACCCTCCAAATGTAAGTTCTTTGCTTGGACGTTGTTTCTAAGGAGGGTCATGACTTCGAACGCCCTCCTGCGTAGGGGACTGCCGAATAATTACTTTTGCGCCCATTGTCTCCGATACTTGGAGACCCCGGAACACCTCTTCCTCGAGTGCCCTTTCTCCTGCCACATTTGGGACCTCCTGGCTTGCAGGCTCAACACCCCACGCCTTCTCCGCTCCGCGTGGACCCACACTGACGATATCAGCGCCTGGTGGGCTGAGGACATCCTACTGCCCAACCTTGCCCTAGGTCTAGGATCCGTCGTGCTAGCAACCTTATGGTATCTCTGGCTCAAAAGAAACAATCGCGTTTTCAATTCGAAGGAGTTGTCACCGATGATCTTTTTTGACTTGCTCGTGGAGGTCCTGCACCTTTGGAGGATGGCAGGCACTCGTTTTGTAATAAGTTAGCTTACCTGTAGCACGCGTCCGGGGAAAATGCGCCTAAACCTTCCCCTAAATTTTAATCTTGTATTTTTCTTATTGAATTAATACAAGGCAGTTCTTCTGCCTTTTTCTAAAAAAAAAAAACAGAGGGAGTACAATATTGTTCAGTATGCTTGATTGCTTAGCAACAAAACTTAGGAAATTAATAGACTTGAGAGATAGAATGGGAGTACTACTGAGATTTTGAAGCCCAAACTACAATGACATGATCAGCCTGTTAACTAAGAGCACACTTTAATCAGAGGAGATTGATGAGTGCAATATTTACTCAGGACTCCAGTGTGTATTGTGTTTTTTATGAAATGAGTGCATTAAGACAAGGCCTACCTAGATGGAGGCTAAAGAGCAAATGTGCATCTGCCACGAATCCCTTCTTCACGTGGATTAACTTTGGAGAGAGATCTGCTAGTGCTATCTACCCGTTCCAGGCAACGTTCATAAGGTGCCGAACTTGGCCGTGCGCAAGGATCTTTATTTGTAGTTTGCTGAGGATATAAAATCATAAAGACAACTCTAATGGAGGAAAAAGTTTGGCATGAGAGGATAGATGCATCTTTTGCAAGGGAAAAGGAGACGGTTCATTCAACACTCTTTCTTGACGGACCGCCTCATGGGCTCATGGCGAGGCCTTTCTTGGCATGCTGCACCCAAGTGCTTATCAAGATCAATCAAACTGGACGCGTCAGCTCAATTCTACTTGTAGTGATGCTCATGGCCACATAATATATATCTGATGAAAAAAGAAGCTGTAAGATGAGTCCGAAAGCCAGCTCTGAATGCCTGGCGCTTTTCGCTCACTCACTTGATCATGTTCTGTTTTTTTTTCCAGTCCTCTGATAATACTGCTAGAATGTATGCGGCCATGAATCATGGCACCTTTTTGTGCTCATGTGTGCTTCCTTTGCTAGCCTAGGACTTACGCATGTGCTTTAGTGCTTCTGGTGTTTGGTACATGATTATGCAGAGCTGCCACTGTCCTCAGAACACTGCAGATCTGGGAAAAGTGAGCAAAATCTGAAGGATGCTCGTCACATGATCCACAGGAGCCGTGTTTGGTACCTTCTGATAGTCTGATCCCAGCACGCAGTAATTGGATTGGAACGAGGATCTGTCAGTGAATGAGATCATCCCAAAAGCTTCAGCGACGAGTGGAGCTCACAAGTCACAACCACCGATCGCGGATCACATCGAGCTCGACAAGTGAGAACGGTCGCCACTAGCGCTCTTCCAAGGAGATTGTACTGCGGAATGCGCCTCCCACCAATAACGGCGGAGCCGGCGACCACGAGCGATCAGAACGACGGCATTGCCCACTCGGCGTGCGGCGGCGTCGCCACGGGCACGGCCATGCCAATATGCCATTGCCAACGCGCGAATTCAAAACCGCCCCGGCCACTCACGTCAATCAGAGCCGTTACCATCGGTCGATCGGCTCGCCCATATTGGGATATGCTCATGCTCCCTGGTTGAGTTGGGGGGAGTCGGAGTCGCCGGCGATGGAGAGGGCGCGGACGGCGACCGGCCGGCCGAGTAGTGGCTCCTCCACTCAGCCGCGGGGGCATTGGTGTTAGGGGAAAGGCGGGGGAGAAAGGATTGGCTGCCCCGAGCGGCGTGAACGCGTGCGCCGCCTTGCCATTGAACTCCGGCGTGTAACTTCCCTTCCATGATGAACCATCGTTTCTTTAATTAAAGGATTATAAAAGAAAAGAAAAAGGAAGGAGAAAGCCTGTATCATTGTTATTACTGTGCCGAGTGCCTCCTCTGATTGTGCTTAGATGTAAATGTAACCAACGAACAAAGGGTCATTTTCCTTTGGGCGATTTTTTTCTTAAAAAAAGAAGAGAAAAAGTGAAAAGAACATGATCCACGTAACTACCCAAAAAAACCATTGCCTTCAACATTTTTAACACTAAAATTTTACCTCCTAAGGTATCGTCAAGTATCGTGGTATATATCACTCTGCATAGGAGGTATCGGAGTATCGAAAGGTATTGATGAGAGTTTTGGTCGATCAAAGGTATCATCGAGTCTTAAGGTATCAAGTTGAGCATCAAAGTATAATTAAATATCAAGTCGAGTATTGGGGTTACGATCGAGAAATTGTTTAGGTATCATAGCTATTAGCAAGCATCGGTTGAACATATAAAAAAATTAATTAAATTGCGAAATTTAAAACACCATCTCCATATAGGGACAGGAACCTGAAGGGGAAGGGGTATGGAACCTGAACACCATGAGCCTAAACCACCACAAGATGTTAGTTTTACACGCAAGCGACGTGGAGTAGCTAGTAGGAAATATGTTCCTAACTTTCTAACCCGAACAACTAACGTATGTTCTTGCAGTAACTCGTCTTAACAACAAAGAACCAAATACAACGAACTAACATTATATTTGTGATCAAACTCATTTGGTGAAACAAGTCTTTTATTTGTGAACAGAGGGAGCATTTTATAGTGCGGATGCCGATTTAGCTTATTTTAACATTGAACACAACCTACATTTTTTGCATTTTTATATGTACTGTATTTCTATTTCTAATTTCCAACCATTTTTATATGTGGTATGCCTGATATGCGTCAACACACTAGTTTTTTCACACAGGAAAGTTATCAGCGTGTTTATCGTGATCAGCCTGCAGTAGAAGCAAAAGATCCCTGATGCTATTTCAACTGTGGAAGGACAACTACGCTGTCATTTCAATGTCACTGAACATTTTGTCGCTCGTTTTCTCAATTCCCGTCGGTTTAAGGCGCCTGCTGGGAAATGCATGCATATGTGGCTATGTGCTGTTTGATATATAGTGTGAGCCCTTTTTCCTTTCAGTGTCTTCCGTTGGAGCACCGGAGATGTCACTCTCATGTGGGGACTTTTAAAATACAAAAGAGCTACATCCAATTTGATGCGTCTCTCTCGCGCTGTCGCGCAATATTTGATGGACGATGCCAGTATATTGATCAGATGCATAGTTTGTATTTTAAGAATGATGATCACCCTTTTGGAGCTTGCAAAATAGCGCTCCTACAAAACTGCTACCTTGTAAATTTATTTAAGAAGTTCAGATTTCTTAAATCACTACTGAGGAACGGCCCAATAGTACCAGTTCGTAACGGGCTCTAGTACCGGTTTTCAAACCGGTACAGGTTAACCGGGACTGATGGCTATAGGTTTTTTAGAATTAAAACTTTGTTCCGGTCTTTATGCATGCCATCAGACATACACAACCTTAAGACGTGCAAGCATTGTTTTTTTTGTTTTCAAAAGAGCACATCTGATAATTTGGCATGGCTTCGCAATAATTTAAGGCATGCATATGTTTTTTATAAGACGTGCAAAATATGATAAAAAAGTGGTTAGGGGGTGTGACATCCTAAGAAAAATTTATTAGGTGTCCCAAGTATTTTCTAAATAAGACAAGGTAATTATACAGAATATTAATCTCTTTTAAGTCTAAAGATGCCTATGGGCCGTTTCTTCCCGTAGACTGGAGCCCATATCAACCCGTTTATTGCTTTTAGCCCATTTAGAAAAAGGCCAATGGCACCCTGCGCCCAAACCCCCCATATAACCCTTTCTCAGCTCAGTACACCGCCACCCACTCCCTCCCTCCCCAAACACTAAACCGACAGCGCTGTACCCCTCTTCCCGAGCACCTTTTCGAGGTAAACCCCCTTTTCCCGTAGTAAATTCTTTGTGTAGATGGCACCAGTGGATAGATCTCGTCGAGACGATCCAAGTGCATAGCCAGAACATGTATTTTGGTAAAGAAACGCGCCCTATAGAGCTCGCCGTAGTTAAGACCTCCCACTGCCACCGACGAACCTCGCCGTTCGCGCCGCCGGCGCGAATCACGCGCCCAACCCGGCGCCGCCATGTAGCCTTGGCGCCGTCACGCGTCGCGCCGATCGTTCTTGCGACACGAGTCGGCGGGGCCCGCTTTCGCTTCGCTTGACGCTGCGCCGTTGGCGCCGCCAATCACGCCACGACCGGTCGCGTGGGCCCCGCTTCGCGCCGAAACCGATTGCGCCGCCGCCGCCGCCTAATCGGCGATGGCGCATGTCCTATGGGACCCGCCGTTGTCGCCGCCTCCGACCGCGCCGTTGTCGCCGCCCAGTGGCGTTGCGACACGTGTCCACGTGGGACCCACCGCTGATGCCGGCGCCGCCCGTTTACCCCACACTGGATCTAGCCACTGTCGCTGACATGCGGGCCTGGCCAAGCCGTGGCCCCACACGTCAGCCATAGCAGTTTCGCATACCGTCCCGCGCGCGACGCGTGGCAACACATGCCACGCGCATGCGCGGTAATTTCGCCGCAGCCACTGACCCGTGGGGTCCGTAGGCCACATCAGCGCCACGTCAGCCCGACAGCCATGTGGCGTGACACATGTAAAGCCACGTGTCATGCCACGTCAGCATCAGAACCGCACCTACTGTCATGTGGCATGCCACGTCAGCTGCCACGAGTCATGCCAACTCACCATCTATGACCCACTCTGTTGCCACGTGTCAGCCATGTCACTGCCACCTATCGACGCGCCACCTACAACGTCGTCACGAGCACTGTGATCACTATCTCATGGGCCCCACTTGTTAGTCGCTGGGCGACGCCGACCCATGGGCCCCACCCATCAGCCACAGCACGCACCGCACCGAGCCGAGTGGGCCGTGCTAGACCTAGAGCGCGCGAGAGAGAGAAATGGATTTGGGTGGGCCGGTTGTTTCGGTTTGGCCCAATTATGGTTAAATTAGGTTTTTTCTTTTTTGGGGAATTTTCTATTTAACCCAAAACTTTTCCAAATTGTTTTGGAAGCTCCGTAGCTCCAAATTAGATGATTTTAGAGCCTAAAAATTACAATTTAATCATAAAATTTTTCTCTATATATATTAATTATTTTCTTTGTATTGATTTTTGCTGTTGTATTACTTTTCATTTTTTGCGTAGACGGTGGTTGCGACTGCTGTGCCGAGTGTTGCTCGGAGCCGGTGTGGGACCTGCAGAGCACGGGGCAAGCATAGATACATGTTTCTCTCCTAATTTTACCATTAGATTAATTGTTGTTTACAGTTGAACTGTTGCATGTATATAAATTAGGTGTGAGTACCTAGACATATTAATGCTCTGTTAATGTGTTTTAGCAGCCTCAATGAAACAATTGTTAATTTTCTTAGCCTATCCTTGACTAGTTGTGTAGGACTGCATTGGGATTCACTATGAAAATTGCCCCGTGAGGTGTATGCTTCATAGGGTGTTTTTGATTAAACTCTAAACAACTAAAACTAGTGTAGATGGCTTAGAGGAATGTGGTGGAGATGAAGAGGGTTTCCTCTAATAAGGACTTAAGCTTGTGTATTGCTAGACCAAACCATACTGTACAGTCATGGATTTAAATAGCGCGCTATAGCACCGCTATAGCGTTTGGGAGACACTAGCTTTTGACCATTTTGACGCTATTGACGCTAAGACCGCTATAGTGCGAAATAGCGCGCTAAACCGCGACGCGAACAGGACAGTTTAGTGTCGCTATAGCACTTTGGGCCAAAATTTGGTGCAGAGCTAAATTCAGTTGTTGGCAGCCCAAATCCACACAATATATGGCTCAAATCCAATCAATTGTTACATGTTGCTATGATGGGTTGTTTGTGTGCTATATGCCTGTACTGCTGTTACCTGTTGTCTTGTTGTTGGACTTATTAAGTACTTAAGTTGTTAGGATGTTAGACTAATATGCAGGAGAGCTGCAGAACTAATTTATATAGCGTCAATTGTTACCTGTTGCTATGGTGGGCTGTTTGGTTTGTTGGATTTAAATAGCTGCTGTGATTCCCTGCATTTTGCTTGTTTTTTTGGAAAAAACGTGAAATGTCTTATTGTCGCTATAGCGTCGCTATAGCACGTCTTAGCGTTTCTGGGAGGCCTTCGCTAAATTATTTAGCGCGCTATTTTAAAACACTGCGTACATCCACTTGTGCCTTCGGACCTAGCTTAGTACACTACGAAACCCACTAACCGCTTGCTTGTAGGCTGCCCGGTTACGTTTCGTCACTTTTGCCCTAGGGGGAGGCTTTCAATCTCCCATGAGGGGTAAGTGTGTCCCTGAGACCGAATGGCTTAATTGGGGAACACCCCCGGGTGGTGTGCAGAAGTAGTAGGCGCCTTACTGCGGAGGGCACCAGCGGGGACAGGGAAACAAAAAAAGAGGGTAGGTAAAGTGGTGGGCGTAGTAGGCTGGAAAAGTCTTGTACCGTATCTCCTACTAGATGAGACGGGGCTTGTGGGGACACTTGTACACACTCTGCAGAGTTAAAACTATCATGATAGCCGTGTACACGGTCATGGACGGGGCGAGAGGTTTGCACATGTAGATTCACCCTTTTCAATAATAAACTTGACTAGAATAGATTGGAATTGGCCTGGTGCGAGACGCACCTTCTGTTGAAAATTGTGAGATACTATTTATGATCATGCATTCACTTAACCAAAATTTGGTCAACTAAAATTCGACTAGAAATAGGTTTTGGGTAAAATAACCTAATCCTCACCCTGATCATGCACTCATATTTAAGTATTGCTTGCTGCGTTGCCGCGTACTCATTCAATTTCCCGCGGACATATTTATTCAGATTTCGGTCAGGACAAGGAGAGCCCTGAAGGGGTGCGTAAGACTAGAGAAGGTGTCCGGGTTGATGCCCTGGAACTTATCGCAGTTATTTAATTTTGCTACTCTGATGTTCTCTAGTGCTTTGCTATTTAATTCTTTATGGATTATTTAAATTGGTATGCCAGTTCCTCTTGTAACAAAAATGCTACCGTTTTACCTGTATTTCACTTTAATTAAATACACTGCGATGATTCCACCGCATTGTCCATCACGAGATACTAAACTGGGATTAGTATCGCCTCGTGGTGTTGGATTCCCTTAGTTTTGAGAAAAGGACCGACTTAGCAGTAATGGTTGCTTTTGAGATTTAGAACATCCACATGTTTGGCTATTAGTTATAGAAAATAAAAAAATATACATGTCGAAAAATTTAAAAGTTAAAACAAAATATTTGAAACATAGTCAACCTAAAAAAACCTACGGATCAAATTTCCATCTAAAAACAACAACCAATTCCAATATCGACAAAGGGATCTAATCATATCCATTATTGGTTGGATAGCAGGTCCACTAAACTGAAACTGTGATCACCACTCCCAAACCAAACACGAATTGCAACCGTGATCACGACGACCACACGGGCTAGTGAATCGAAGCCTCGAAGGGTTACTACAGGGTTGAAGAAAGTTTGACAACAATGCCTTAACAAAACACCACTCGATCGGAGGGCTTATTCGGATTTCGGATCAGATTATTCCTCCTCTGGTTACGTACTCGCAGAAAAACGGTGGCTCTCCAACGTTTCACTTCCATCACAACAAAACCCTAACCATCTCTATTCCTCACGTGTTGGGGAGTTCTTTTCACCAATAAAGTATTTTATAGAAATTTCATACAAACCGTTAAGTTGGAAAATATCCTATGATTTCAAACAGTTAACAGGGAAAGCATCCATATTCCATTATGCTTCGTTAGTAAAGAGAGGATGTCTCCAACCACATCGTGTATTGATGCTACCTCCAAATTTAGAGGCAACCATCACACAAAGTTACATTGGGCCTACCAACTGTGGTTCCACTTTAGAGGTTAAAATTCTTCTATCACTATGGATGCTCAAGATGATTAACATTTTTGCGGATCTAACCATTGTTTTGGGAGGTTGATTATTAGTTGTATATGGTAATATAGGTGGCGGTCAGTTTCATTTATATAAAAAAAATCTATTTTGAAACAGTAAAACGCTACGCTACGCTAAGCTGAAATGTACAAGGCCTTAGTCTTAGATAGGGGCGTATAAAAACTAGCAATCCATGTGCTTGAAGCATGACATAACTTTTCACTCTCTTCGGTTCTTTTATTGGCTTTCATTTCTAGTTGCTCCAACTTGTTTGGGATCTAAAGGCGTTGTCGTTGTATGCATCTAATTCTTGACACATCTAACACATAAAACTATATAAAAAACTCTGCTTGTCATATTTGTCGGGATATGGCTCCTGCTTGAGGTGGTGATGACCCTCCGGTGAGTAGATCCAATATACAACATTGCAATTACACCACTACCAAATCCATTGGCGAGCCACTCCACTAGATACACCACTGTGTAGCCCATAGCCCATCGAGAAGCAGCGACCCAAGAAAGCTAGCTGCAGCCTGATCCAACTCGTTGCCAAATTAAAAAGAGACAAAGACTCTTGTTTAAAACCTTAAACTCAGAGACCGTCGACAAAAGGCCATGAACAAAGAATCATGTGAATGCGAGTTCGGGAAATCCCAACTCCCAAACTGACTGGGCTATGTGCCTCACCATTTGCATCTCACAGGCTTGGCCCACGGTGTTGTGGCCCACTACTTTATTTGTAGTCAAAATTTAGTCGCCGCTACTAGCTCCTAGTCAAAATCTGTACCACGAGTCCAGATCGTGACCTCGAAAATGAAAAGTCGAAGTCGTATACTGGGCGGTGGGCGCAGCAGCCGCCGTCCTCCTCCTCCGCCGCCGCCTCCGTGTCGGCCCGCCGCACGCACCACATCGCGGTGCCAATGCGGCCGTGACCGGGGGAAGCGCGGGCGCGGGAACGGTGCGTCGCTCGAAGCGATTCGAGCGGTACCACCGTGCCAGGCAGGTCTCACACCCTCCCAGTCCCACCCCACCCCTTCTCTCCGCGCAAACCCTGATGCAGCGAGCGCGTGGGGTGGGTCGCGCGATAGGTGTTCGTGGAAATGCGTGGCAAGATCCAGGAACCCTAATTTATTTCCATCACACACCACTTGGCGTGCACTGCTGCACCGCACTGTGCGCCTGTGCCTCGTGCCCGCATCACCTTCATCTGTGGGAAACCTAACTATCGCGCTCGGACAATCCGCGCCTCCACGCGTTCCATGCTGTGGCGCTGCGGTGTCTGTTTATTGTATGCTAGTGCTTGATGTGTTACATGTGGCTGATGTAAACCAACACCTGCAACCGTGCCGTGGATATCGCCCAATGGCTGGAGCTTTCCAAGAAACGAATACCCAAATCAATGGCGCCATCAGCGCATGTGAATGATATGGCACAGCTCCTCACGAACTTTGCGTGATTGTAGGGTTTGTTTAGTTGAAGAGCGAAGGGCGGCGCCTGAAAAATCAGGTGATTTTCGCGTGACCACTCAAACGCGGCGGCGATCGTTCGTGCGCTTGGAGTTGGAAGCCTGAGATTGAGGAAATCATTGAAGCGCACTTCCATTGGAGGTGTACTGATCTCCGTCGAGTCGGTGCGAGCGAGGACCCCAACCCAGATCGAGCCGGGAGTGGCGGCGCGTGCGACCGCGAGGGGTTCGGACGTCGCGGCTACGGTGGGAGGCGGCCGAGGTTGATTCGACGGCGGCGGCGGTGGGGCACAACAGGGACGGCATGGACGGGGCGCGCGGCCGCATTCTGCGGTAAGTGTCGTTAGCAAGTTGTGTTACGCTGCCTGGTGCCCAGGCGTTCGAATTCGGTCGGCTGGCCTGCGCTAACGAACTCGCCGGAAGGGTCCAGTGCTCCAGGATAGCTAGGCGGCCTCAGGCCGGGCGTCGCCACCTCTGGGGCCAGCAAGCCGCCGGCTGATACCAGGCGGCCTCCCAGCCAGGCATATCGGCGTCAGGACGCAATCCAGACAAATCCATTTGATAGCATAGTCTTGCCCAGTCCGGCCACGAAATTAGGTCTTTATCATTTGATAGCGGACACCTGGCTCTTGGCGATTGCCTTTTCTTTATCTTGCAGCTATGTCTTCCCTTCTCTTTCATTTCCCCTGGCCCATTTGTTTGCTTCTACTTTTTTTTTTTAAAGAAAGAGTTTGATTCTATTTTTAGCAAGGTGTTACTGTATTGTCATGTTTTTTAAAAAAATATTAAGGGAGCAAAGAAAACTTGAATCCAACTTTATAAGCTTGTTGTTCGTTGAATGTACAATTTGCCTTTTCATCATTCTTGACAAATTAATATCTTTTTCAGGGAGGCATCTGTGGCCAATAAGACCCCCACATTCACGAATAAGCCTCATCCATATGTATGTTCTTGTACAGTGAATTTGTCTCTTTATCATTTTTAGCACTGTTGTTGGATTCATTTCCCTAAATTCTTGCGAGTGAGTGGCGGTGGATATCTATAAGTCGTACAGAAACACCTTAGTAGTTTCTATCCTTACAGATTATTGCTTTGTTCTGGTGAGCTGGTGAGGAGAAGGAACACTACAGCAGAAACAATTCCTTATGTTCTTTCATAGTTCTTTTGATATCTGTATTGCGATACTGTTGATCCAGCCCTATATTTTCTTATGATCTTTTCTGAAAGTTCGCATTGATTTTGTGCCACCAAAAATTTGTATTTATGTCGAACTTCAATATTTTCTTGCAGTAATTATTGTCTTGTTTAAGACCCTCATCACCATCGACTGAAATATAGCAGGCAAATATTTTGTTTTATGCCCATCCATGTCCTAGTTTCCATGTGTTTGTTGGCAAATGAAAGTTAGAAACTTAATGTTTTTTTAAAAGTCTTAACGGTGCATAAGTAGTTTGGATGGTACCATTGAGACAATTGCCATCATTTAATCATGTTGTTGTCAGATTATTTGAGTTCATGAAGTGTTAGATTTTTTAAAACTGATTAACAGAAGTGAATAATCGTATGTTTCTTTAATTACATGCCTCTGAATATTAATGTGTTCTGCTGGAAGAACACTTAACTTCATATTATGTTTCTCTCTGGATGGGCAGATGTCTCCACTATCAATTATTGTAAAGCTCACTTTGGGGTTGCTCTGGTGCATTATCCACTTAGTCACCAGCCTTTTCAGTTTATGGTCTTGTCTGATTTATAATCTACAATGCTATCTTATTTCATCTGGGTTATTGCGAAAGTACCATAGTCTCCAACTGGAGAGACTCAAGTACCTGGCCATCGTGGTAGATAGCAGAGAAGCTAAGAATACTGTGAAGATCAAGCAGCTTTTATTTTGGCTCTCAACTATTGGTGTGCAGTATGTATGTCTCTATGACATTGACGGTAAGGCAATCAATTCATTTTTTGTTGTAGGTGTTAATTGTTTTCAACCTGGAACAATTAAAATTTTTCTTTCTTGTAAAAAAGGACTTAATTTGCCTCTTTCTTGGTCCTATTTTTCTTGACTGGATTTATGCCATGCCAATCCAACATATGTACATGACTACATAAGCCCTTATTTTGTTTACTAGTATTCAAGAGATGCACCTTATCATTCTGTTTCTCTATAGGAGTGCTGAAGAAATCATTTGAACCTGGTATTAATGGTATAAATGGCTCAAGAGATGACGATTCAGGAGATAATTTGGTAAATTACATTCGTGAGCTTCCAGATTGATTCAATTCGTGTAGAAAGTTTTTTTATTTTTTTATGGTTGTTACCTTCTCTACTGGTTTCATTTAGTTATGGCAACCTGTAGGATGTTGGTTCAAACATAAAAAAATTACACTGTGGTCATAGAGAGATGACGATAGAGTGTATTTCTGGTTCTGATGGCAAGGAAGGTATTGCTAAAGCAGCCAGCTTGCTTTGCTCAACTTACTTCAATAGTGATAGAGATACTCATGGAAATGGGAAAAGCAAGTTAGTATTTACAGAAGCTGACATG
Source organism: Raddia guianensis (assembly GCA_036346415.1). Taxonomy (NCBI): domain Eukaryota; kingdom Viridiplantae; phylum Streptophyta; class Magnoliopsida; order Poales; family Poaceae; genus Raddia; species Raddia guianensis. The sequence goes on along the minus strand of CM070536.1, from coordinate 7,734,597 downwards.
GCCAGTGCGTTGAAATCTGTAGGTAATGCTTGAAAAAGATCCAACATTTCATTTATGCTATATTTGATGAATTTGTATATCATTGTTGGCAATTTTGTCATTTATACTATTTTAATTCTAGACGAGCTCTTAAGTTCTTGCTTTGCCCGTTAGGTTGTGGTGGACCAGAACCTGATCTTCTTCTTGTGTATGGTCCTGCTAGATGCCATCTAGGCTTTCCTGTGTGGAGATTGCGGTATACTGAGATTATGTAAGTTCTTTCATCATCCTTCTCATTGATTAGGCAGAGCTCCTGGCTATTTTTCAAAGAAGAAGTGTCAAAACTTGCTTTAAATTGTATTCAACTAGTACATAGCTTAATTCAATAGCTGTTAAGCTAATTGATGTAAACAGTCATGTTCCATATTAGTATAGCAAAAAAAAACTTTCTTCAGTCACATGCTAAGATTATTCCTCCTGGAGTGTGATATTACTTTCTTCTGCAATCATTGAAAAATTACTACTGCTTATCCAGGCATATGGGGCCATTGAAATCAATGAAATACGGTGCCATTGTGAAAGCCCTCTATAACTTCTCAAAGAAATACCAAAACTATGGTATGCTTGCTTTCATGATCTGGAATTCTATATGTAAATTGATCTTTGCCTTGATCCATGCCTTTAACACATCAACCTTTTAGATTGTGGCATTTACCCTGGTCTTATGTAAAACAATGCCTACAAACAAATTGGTGATGTCATACTTTGAATGACCGTGTTCTCACTGCTATAGAACTTGCACTGTATTTGTTTGCAAATGGCGCTGGGCCTACCTTGTAAATATGCTTATGTTTATGGGAGTTAATAGTTGCCCCAATGATGCTATGTTTTGACTTTTTCAGCAGTATCACACTTACCTGATCATCCATCTGAAAAAAAAAAAAACCCGATCCACATGAATAACCCTGGAAGCACTAAGATGTTTTTATGCTTTTTAGGATTAATTTTTACTCATTTGGCTGACTAACCTTTTGCATCTCAGGCAAATGAGAGATTTTTATAAGAACAATTTGTCATCTCAAAAGGCACTCCTGGAACTGGAAGGCTAACGATTGTTTTGGCCTTTTTGTCCCTTCTTTTTTTTCCAATTATACCAATACTTGGATAGGTTAGCGGCGATCAGTAAGTCACCACAAAATACCACGTTGTATTTCTCAGTGTCACTGATAGAACATACGGGAAGAGGAATGTATCCCATTGTATAAATTGCATCATCATGAAGATTATTAAATCTATCCTCGAGCTTATACCAGCAAATTCTGAATGATATCAGATTTGTTCTGTGCCCCATGAATAGCGTTAATCCGTTCCCTTGTTGTTATTCTGGCTGACATGACCTGTTGAGTTCACAGCTTTGCATACTGTTTAATTTAGTTCATCCTTTTGATTTCTCTTACTATTGCTGTTGTGTACTTGATGGGAGCTGGTTCTTTGCATCTGACCCATTTTTTCTTTCTTATTTAAAATAAATAACTAAAGAATCACAATTTTGATTTAGTAAAATCCATCTACTGCCAACAAATAACTTCTTTTCTCTTTTGTTGTGCAAATGTTCTATTCTAATTAATAGAATCGGTTCAATTCTTGTCCTCACATTGAAATGAATCGAGATTGATAAGGAGTTAGTTAATGATGTTTGAGCATGTACTTTTTTTTAGTGTCTATTTATTTTCAATTGGTATCTATGGGTTGATCACAAGCCGAAATCTGGTTAGAGCTCTAATATGTTTTGAACTTATACTGAATTCAATTAATCTAAATCTCGTGACATTTTCTGATCTGCTTGATAGCCGCCAAATAAAAGGAGACATTTTCACAATTTATGTTATAGCCCTTGCGGCTGCTGAAGCAGCTATTGGACTATCCATTCTTCCATCCATCGTAACAGGAAATCCACTCGTATCGATCAATCTATTTTTTTGAAAAATTAAACTTTTGGATAATTAGGCATAGAATCCTCTAAACAAATAAACAAAGGCGTGCATATTGCTGGTAGCATTATATGGCATGAATGGGTATCTTTATATTGGTTGTGGATGATATATCACTGTTCGCCTCAACTGCTGCAATTTAGAAGATGATACATACGTGTTGTTTTCTGTGATTTATAAACAGAAGAAATAAACAGAAATAAATGCACGTTACGTCCCTCAACTATTTTAAAAGTTTATTTTATAACTATTTTAAAAGTTCATTTTAGACGAATAATCTATAGAACCGGTTTTCTATCAAACTAGTAATATTGGTCATGTAATACCTTTGGTGGTTTAGTATAGTGTTTTTGATGATACGGTGGACAAATTTATCCACTTTGCTGAAGATGTGGCATAGCTATGGATTTTTGGACTTTGAAAGTTGTAGAAAATTATTTAAAAACACTTTAGATTATAAGGATCATGGAAATTTTTTTATATAAAATTTTAAATGTTTTTGATTTTTTTTAAAAAAATGGTTGAATTAATCAAAGAATAAATTTGGATATTTAAACATTTAAAACTTCTAAAATGTTTTTCCAAAACTTAAGAACCAAAGAGCTTTTTAGAATTTTTTTTTATTTTGGGGTCCAAGAGTCATTGGCTATGCCACGTGTGCAGCAGTATGGTTTAAACCACCTAGTGGCTAGTAGGACGTTAAGCAACTTGATATTGATAGTTGGGTGTGTTATATTGACTGTGGTTTAGTGTATAATGGACTTCTTTTGTGGTCTACGGTGTAGAATGAACTTTTTATAGTCAAGGATGCAATACTATTCAAATAATATTGTTACGGTTAAATCATTATAATTCATAACAAAACAAAATATACCATTATCAAAGCCACACACCCCACCTCAACAGTGAGGCCCTTATACTTCCTCCTAGCTTAATTATGGGTAAAAAGCATACATGCCACCCTAAAGTCGTCTTTGGACTGAAATGTCATCGCTAAGTCGCTTTTGACATAGACGCCATTATAAACATCAGAAATGTGCACACATGCCATTATTTGGGCTGGGAAAGAATTTTGGACGAAATACGCATGAATATACGATCTGAAATACGGTCTGACATGTGGGCCCCACATGTCAGCCTCTTCTCATCTTCTTCCTCCCTCCCCATTCTTTCTTTCTCTCTCTCTCTCTCTCTCTCTCTCTCTCTCTCTCTCTCTCTCTTCCTCTCCCAATCTGCCTCTCTCTCTCTTCGTCCCTCCTCACTCACTGTTGGCCTTGCCACCGCCGCCGCCGCCTCCTCTCCCACTCTCTCCCCATCGAGAGGAGCGGCGTGTTCACCATGAGGAGGGACGAGAGAGAGAGAGGCGATTGGGAGAGAAGAGAAGAGAGAGAGAGAGAGAGAGAGAGAGAGAGAGAGAGAGAATGAGGAGGAAGATGAGAAGAAGAGGTCGACATGGGGGCCCACATGTCGACCGTGATTCAGATATTCATGCGTAGTTCGTCCAAAATTCTTTCCCAGCCCAAATAATGGCATGTGTGCACATTTCTGATGTTTATAATGGCGTCTATGTCAAAAACGACTTAGCGATGGCATTCCAGTCCAAATGCGATTTTAGAGTGGCATGTATGCTTTTTACCCAAATAATCATTGACTTCCTTATTCTTCTCTCCTCCCCTCCCCCTTTACACTTTCTCTATTGTGTTTTTCTCCTTGCTCCTTTCTCCCTTTGAAAATTTTGGGGATGTTACAGATCGACGAGTGTCAGCGGAGATGGCGCTCGTACATAGTTCTATCGCCCACGCGGCAGCAACGTATCATGGGAGGAAGTCTCAAGAAGAAGATCGTTGCGTGGGAGGGTTGAGAGAAAAATCGATTTGCAATGGGTCATTGTTAGGATTTGCGTCGATGCAAGATCACGAACGACACTAGGAGACACGATGTTTATTAACGCAGTTCAGCTTTCGCCTACATCTGCGGGGCTCTGACTATGGGTGCTCTTTCCCAAACCATAATACCGCAGCATACCAGTTGCACAGGTCACGGCCACATGCCAGCCTCTGACCCCCTCAGGCCTATGCTACAATTATGAAGTCATTCACTTGGTTACATCAGGGCTATCCCCCTTTATATAGTGATGGCCTAGATAGAATCCGACTACAAATCTAAACCAATCCTATCTATTACAATATAAAGTCCATGTAACCTACTTGTACACATATTCGACACAAAACCTAACAAACTCCACCTTGAAGAATGTGACCTTCTCCACCTTGAAGTCGTTCCAACGTCTTACGTGAATCCTTGTACCTGAACTCCGGTTACCCTTAAGCAGGCTTCCTAGCCCGCCACCGCGCACCACGTCCGTGCACGGCAAAACATGCAACACCCTGGTCCTGGTCATCCGCATCCACGTCACAGCTTCACCCTCAGTGATGTGATGCAGCACCTCCTGTGCAACATCCGGTCACATCACTGCTCCCGCCGTTCCGATCTATCCGACATCCTTCCGCGTCTGCTGGTCTTATCGCGAACGCCGAGGTCGTCGCCATCGCCTGCCGACCTCGTCGGCTATCACTGCTCCCACCGTTCCGATCTATCCAACATCCTTTCGCGCCTGCCGATCTGATCGCGAACATCGAGGTCATCGTCGTCGCCTGTTGACCTCGTCGGCTACTTTGTCAGCCTGATCGCCGCGTCTGGTCAATCCTTACCAAGGGTAGCCTATCGAACGGTTCGAGCCTCCTGCCCGAAGTATCTGACACCATCGATCGAATTATTGATCGCCTCCATACTGTACCTTGCGCCGATAGGTTGTTTTCCGCAGTCTATTCGACAACCTTCCGCGCCTGTCGATCTAATCGCGAACGCCGAGGTCGTCGTTGTCGCCTGCCGACCTCGCCGACTACTATGTCAGCCCGATCGCCACGTATGATCAATCCTTACCAACGGTAGCCTATCGAATGTTCAATCCTTGACAACGATAGCCTATCAAACTGTTTGAGCCTCCTATCCGAAGTGTACGACACCACCGATCGAATCGTCGATCGCCTCCATGCTCCACCTTGCCCTGATAGTTATTTTCTGCAGTCTATCCGACATCCTTCCGAGGTTGTCAGTCTGATCACGAACGCCGAGATCGTCGTCATTGCCTACCGACGTCGCCGGCTACTTTGTCAGCCTGATCGTCACGTCTGGTCAATCCTTTCCAACGGTAACCTATCGAACGGTTCGGGCCTACTGCCTGAAGTGTCCGATATCACCGATCGAATCGTTGATCGCCTCTATGCTGCACATTGCGCCGATAGGGCGTTTTCCACGACGCCGTTTGGTCAATCCTTGCCAACGGTAACCTATCAAACGGTTCGAGCCTTCTGCCCGAAGTGTCCGACACCACCGATCGAATCGTAGATCGCCTCTATGCGCCATCTTGCGCCGATAGGGCGTTTTCCACGACGCTCGTGTGTGCATAAACCTCGTGTCTCCCATAGATCTTTCGCATGGCCAATCCGCGACGCCCGTGTATAAATAAACCTCGTGTCTCTCTCTATATCTTCCGCATGGCTAGCTAGCCTCATAAAACGAAGCTCTGATACCACTTGTAATGGCCCTTACAGCGATCCAGTTCTCCCCAAAACCAACATCTGGTCTTGGGCTTAGGTCCTCACATCTATTGGCCCAACTGAAAGCACAACCCAGGTACTGGTCCAACTCAGTCCAAAAGACTAGCCTGAAGGGAGAGGGGTGTCTACACTTTTTAAGTTGTGCTCCCCATCATCAATATCCGATGTGGGACTAAACCCAACAATCTTGACCTCCTCTTGTTAGGATCTGCGCTAACAAACATCATGTCTGCTGCTGTCGTTCGTGATCTTGCATCGATGCAAATCCTAACAGTCATGGCGTCCGACACGCATGGTCACAAGAGTTTTCGTTAGAACAATGTTTAACTTAGGCATAGTTCTTTTCAGCTTAATGGCTTAACAGCTTAACAACTTATCTACGTTTTGAAAAAGTATATGGTTTGAGTTTTTTCGTTCGTTTTTCGCTGTTTTGAAGGTAGGTCCTAACGTTTTAAAAAACAGGTCAAACGAAATGGATCCGAATTTTGAGACTAACTTGAGAAGCTCTCGAAATTTAGTCATTTCAACCGTTTAGCTGTTCAAATCAGCTCAAAAGAACATGGCCTTAGTAAAACCAAATGTTTTTATTAGTGCTAGAGATCCGTTTTCCATAGTTACTGCGTATACTTCTGTAAAACATTTTGCTTATATTTTTAAATAAGAAATTAATTAAACGCAGGATTGGAAAGTAGAGGAAAAAAAGGAATACAGGCCGAAGTGCCAAACTCACTTCCGTAGCCAAGCTCCAACTTCAAGTAGTCATGGACTCATGGCTCAGGAACTACTCAACTGAGCGAAGACTCAAAAAGACCCCAAAGCTCCATCAAAAAAAAAAAAAGACCCCAAAGCCCGAGCGTCGCCTGCACGCGGGCCGCCGCCGCCGGCTCCATCCATGTCGCAGCCGGCGCAGTGCCCCTACTGCCGCGCGTCCGGCCCGGCGCGCTGCACCACGACGCAGCCGCCGCTCTCCCGCGCCGTCTCCGAGTGCTCCTCTTGTGCACGCCTCGTCTTGGAGCGCCACCTCCACACCCACCCCTTCTTCCCGCTCCACCCCTCCCTCCACTCCCTGCCCCTGGTCACCCCAGACCTCGCCGCCGTCCAGCCTACCTCCTCCCTCGACGAAGTAGACGACGACGACCCTTTCCTTCCCGCCGGCTTCGTCTCCGCCTTCTCGGCCTTCTCCCTCGAGCGCCACCCCGTCCTCGCCCGCTCCGCCTCCGCCTTCTCCGGTCTCCTCGCGGAGCTCGAGCGTGCGCTCGCCGTCGACTCCGCTGCCTCCTCCACCCCCGACCCCGCCGGCCCCATGGTGTCCGTCGACAGCCTCCGTGCCTACCTCCAGATCGTGGACGTCGCCTCCATACTGAGGCTAGACCGGGACATAGCTGACCACGCCTTCGAGCTCTTCAAGGATTGCTCCTCCGCGACGTGCCTCAGGAACCGCAGCGTGGAGGCGTTGGCAACCGCCGCGCTCGTGCAGGCCATCCGCGAGGCGCAGGAGCCCAGGACACTGCAGGTTTGTGATGTGCTCATGCTCGCCATGTGTTTGCTGAAATGTTATCGTGCAGAGATAGGAATAGCCCCGTAGAAATGAATATGCTATCGTATAGACAGGATTTAGGGCTAGCCAGACAATTGTAGGTTCTGAAATGGAAATATTCACAATGCCGTTCGAAATTTGATTGCTGGGAAATTGTTTTTTTTTTTTTCATCAATTCCAGTCAGCTAGTAATTTCAGTTTCCACCCAAGCAGCTCAACAATGATGGCCGCCTTGGAAGAATTATCATGGTGCTTTCCAGTTTCCAGTATACTGAATTGTGAAGCCTCCAATAAATTTAGTCTCAAAGTGCTCTAGTCTATTTCCCTTGTGAATCATCAGTTAACCTTGGGGATAAGAAATTTTGCTTGATTCTTAATATTGATGAAATGGGAAGAAAGACACATTTACAATTTTTATTGTCAAATTAGACGATTGTCTTACCAGTCTTTGAATAACCTTACTGCATGACTAGATTATGATACCTTAGACCATGTTGAGAATATATTCATTCAACCTAACAAAAGAATACTAGCCATGCTTCCTAGGCGCAGGAAATTGGTGTTGTATACATATTTGGTGTTGCATTTCTGTGTATTGCTAATTTTATCAATTAGTTCTGATTCATGTTCTGCTTACTGCACAACCAGGAAATCTCTACTGCTAGCAATCTTCCTCAGAAAGAGATAGGAAAATACATCAAAATACTTGGCGAATCTCTGAAACTGAGCCAACCTCTTAACAGCAATTCAATAGCGGTTCATATGCCTCGGTTCTGCAGCCTCCTCCAGCTCAATAAATCTGCTCAGGTATCAATTGAGCTGAAAATCCGAAACATTACGAAAAAAAAAGTTTTCTTGGTAACACACCATTTGCCATTTTCTTAGGAACTTGCAGCCCATATCGGTGAGGTGGTTGTTAATAAATGCTTCTGCACACGGCGGAATCCAATAAGCATATCTGCTGCTGCTATCTACCTTGCATGTCAGCTGGAAGACAAGCGCAAAACTCAGGCAGAGATATGTAAGGTAACAGGTCTTACAGAGGTCACTCTACGTAAAGTGTATAAAGAACTGTTGGAGAATTGGGATGATTTGCTTCCCCCGAACTACACACCAGCTACACCACCAGAGAAAGCTTTTCCAATGACCACCATTTATTCAGCACGGTCATCTAGTGGCAAAGATCTTTATCAGGATAAGCTGTTGGATGGTGTTAAGCAAAAAAACACTGAAGCTGCAGAACCTGATCACATGGTCATTGTAAAAGAGGAGGAAGACAGGAAAACTGGTCCGCTTGGCCGAGCACCTGCAAAACTTGAGCCCCATGACTTGAACCAAGCATTCTGGCAGCCGAATGTTCCGTTCTCACCTCCAAAATCGGATCGTGAAAAGATGGAAATGAGCATTCGTGGTATCAACCTTAACGAGGCAATGTGCACAATGGAAGCTGACAAGACAGACATAACACTGAAGCCAACCTTTCCTGATCGATGGATGAACGAATCAAAGGTGCTTCCATCTTCTCCCAATAGGCAGCCTGCACCATGGCAGCTTAAGCAATCAGCACCTACAACTGGGTCTTCGTATTCTAGGATTCGTGAGATGCAGTACGGCCTGGAATTTCTGGCTGCCCGTGGCAAAAGGAGTGCTGGGGATGGTGGTGATAGCCGTGATAAAGAGGGGAAGTGAACGGTGCGCGGTTGCTTGTGTTTACGATGATGGGTGTAAAGCAAAGCTGCTCTGTAAATATAGGGTTTGTTTGTAGGCGAGCTGGCGAGGTGAAGTTGGCGGCCTCTGCCACTTGCATCATCTTGGGGCTGTAAAATTTTTTACTCCAGATTATAGCTTATTCTACCAGTACTCTGAGATTAATTAGCATGGGAATTAATTTCGTTTTAAGCATGCATGATTTGTGCAATGAAATGCCACACTTGTCCATCTGACTTCTGAGCACTGCTATGTGAAAATTATACAGAATTCTGTTGGTTGCTTGAAATTTATTTCCAATTTCACATCTTTGACAAAGTTCCTTTCCCTCAATCCAGCTAAGAGCGTCCTCACTAGCCCCTTTGATATGAATAGTGTTTTACAGGAGGATATAGAAGGGCTGTTGAGAATGCTCTACGGACTACGAGGGTGTAATTTCACATCTTCGTATGTTGTTGTCATAGGCTGAAGTCACATGTGTGGCAACTGGCAAACGGCTTGGGCTCTACCGCTCTAGGCCACTAGTATTCCGAAAATCAAGAGACATGGGGGATGAGACATCGTTTCGTCCTGTTCCCTGTCTACGGGGTAGATACCATTCCTATCTTCGCCTCTTCATTATCGCGTCCTTTTCTCTTCTTCGTTGGCACCATCTCTCCTTGTCTTGGGGTTTGGATTTGGGGTAGGTTCAGCGTGCCCCTAGACTTAGAGAGAAGTCGAGAGGCGGCGGCCTGATAATGGGAGGCAATTAGGAAGGAGGGGAGGTCAAAGGTGGTGACTGCAGTTATATGTACGCTAGCTACAAAAATTAGAGTGGGCGGGACTGAGGATGGTGTTTCCAGCCACATGTGGTGGCCAAAGACGGTGGGGCGGTCGGGGAGGTGTGCGAAGCGAACCTGAAAAGTAGGAGGACGAAGGCGGAGGCTAGAGGTGCAAGGTGGAGGCCACCTTATTCGTGACAGTTCATAATAGGATGTCATACGCTAGTAGCTCTCAAATCAAAATTAAAAGCTATAGCCTTTTAAGTTTTACATTATAATCCATCTACTGGTGGTAGAGGAGGTGTGCGAAGCGAACCCGACAAGTAGGAGAGTAAGAACGGAGCTTGGAGGCATGAGGTGGAGGCTCTTATTGGTGACAGTTCTCATGATAGGATACAATACGCTAGTAGCCTTAAAATCAAATTTAAAAGTTATAACTTTTCATGTTTTAGATTTTAACAGCGGTTAAATTCCAATTTTACAAAAATGAAGGGGCTCTAACGCAAAACCTCGCCCAAAACTAGATAACACACGACGCGACGATAGCGAAGAAGAGGCCTTCAGAAAACCAAACGCCTCCGGTCTTGCTCCTCGCCGCTTCCACTCTCTCCTCCCCCTCCCCTCCCCTTCCCTCCAAACCAGAGCCATGGCCGTCTCCACCTCCACCTCCTCCACGCTCCCCCTCCTCTTCCTCCACCGCGCCGCCACAAACCCTAGCCCCGCCGCGCTCTCCTTCCCCTCCACCCTTCGCGCGCCTCCACTCCGCTCCCGCGCCGCGGCTGCAGCCCCGCCCGCCGAGACCCTCTCCGACGACCAAGCCTCCGAAGCGCCTCCGGTACATGACTTGCCAACCTGATATATTAGCATTTTTGTATTCTCAGTACAAAACCTGTAAATTGTTGTGTAGGCCGTGAAATGGGGATTGCCATTTGTGGCATGCAATTACATGGAACCATCGGTTCAGTTAACAGCTGTTAGAGCTCGTTTATTTCTGACAATAATCGTTATGCTTGTGGTTACAGGCGACTGAGGGAACGGGAATTCCAATTCCGTCGTCCATTGGGGATGATGGGGAGCAGGTACCTTATCGAATATCTAAAATTTGCTGTTATATCGTCTAATGTTTTAGTTTTACTTTCCGGCAATGTCATTTACGAGGTCGCATTGCAAAATTTCATTGTTAACATCTTGTCTCAGTTTCTTAGTTACTTCTGTATATGTTTTTGTATATATTTTATAGCCAGAGCAAATGAAAAGCGGCTTGGGATACATAGTTATGCACTTATGCTGTTAAGATAAAAAAAACATAGTTATGCTGTTAAGATAAAAAACAAACTAACCTTGCTAATTAACATAGCGAGTAGCAACATACGTGAAATATTTTCATTGGTTAGACAAATGATGGACTACATTGCATGATTGCAGTTAGCACATACCTAGATGTGGAGTTATACTGTCACCTGAGATATCATAATGTCTGTAATGTTGGGAATGTTGGGGATTTTTCATGAAATGGGCTGCTGTCTAAACTTGAAGTATTTCCAAGTCATGTGGCAAATGCCAAATGCTTTAAGTTGTTTGGAGGTCCACAGGTGAAATTTTCCAGGTTCCACTAAATGTTGGAGTACTTCCTGTATAAAAATGGGCCAACTAGTAACCACCTGTGTTTACTGCGTCACTTCTGAAATTTTTTGTCCATTCGTATTCCGTTCCTCTTGGAAGTGGTATATCTTGCTGCATGTACATTTGGTCCCCATTTTTTTTTTATTCTGATGTAAAAGAACATATGAAAATGTTTATGTTTTATATTGCTAGAAAATAACAAAGAAATAGCAAAAACAATGTTGCTCTTCCCTTTTTTCCCCAGACAACTCAATACTCATGATCATCATCATGTGCATTTTTTTATTCCTCTTATAAAAAATGCTTAACTTATGGTTATTGCTCATGGACACCTTGGCCTTATGTTGGTGATTTGGCCCTTAAACCAGCAAGGTGATACTAATCTTTTGTGCATTCACACACACATGCATGGACCTCATGTGCTCTATTCTTCTTGGGCTGGGCTATCACAAGCTTTCCTCTATCTCCATTTCTCTGAATGCCTTATGTTCTAACCCTTGCAAGTTTATCCGTATCACTAGTGTAGTGAGCTTTCTTTAACTACCCACTTTCCACTTTCCATTCTCCATTGTTTTCCCATTGCTTTATTATCTTATGCTTCCTTCTATTGTTTTTATTTACTGGGGTCTGTCGGACTGAGACTGTCATTACAAACTGGCAAAGTGGCAAGCCTTGTATATATAATCTGTGTTTATACCTCTTCCTGTGGGGTCTGTTGGGGTTGGTCAACCAGAGATTATTCTTTGATCCAGATTTTTTTTTTGAAGCAAGGATCCAGGTATTGTTTTACCTTAGGTTAATAGCATTCTGTCTGGCTAGTCCCAATCATGCATGTCAATGTGCAGTTGATGTTCCATGCTACTTTTAGTTCTAGAAAAGAAACTGTTACAGATCTTATACAGAGTTGTGCGCTCCTCTAGTCATGCCGTCAGTGTATCAAAAAATAAAATAGTGATAGCAAACAGTTATGAAGAGAAATTAGTTGGCGTTTTGCATTAACACATGGAGTCTCGCCGATGCATTAGCATCAGAGAAGATAAGCATATCTCCCTTCAATTTCTCTCCGAATGGTGAAAGTAAAGGTATATTTCAGTATGGCAACCGCTGCAGAGAGGTTGATGTGCATGGTGTAATTCTACATTTCAATGAACACAAATGTGACACCCGCCACGCCTTTGCTATTTCTGACCACAGTAATGGAGGAAACATAGTCATCCTCTATGCATCCATTCATTGAGTTGTATCTAGCATTGTTATTTGTTAACATGAGTCTAGAAGAGTTGATCTGAAACATGGACTTGGAAAGGATAAATGAGGATGGTTCATTAATATGGTACAGAAAACTGGACATTGCATCTAATGTATAACCAAGAAAGTTTTATGGATTGTCTTAGAGTAGATATGTAGAGTTCTTGTATGTAGATTGATCCTAACCTCAGGGTGTTGATAGCACATGGTTTTCATCTGAGGTGGCTCTTATTTTCAAAAATATAAACACCAACGAATTGTATATTGTTGAAGGAGTTGATTGTAGATATACATCACATCATCTTTAGTTGGCTAACACTGTACTGAAATTTATGTTTTGTCCCAAGGAAATATACGCCAAGTATATCCAGTGTACCATAATTTGAAGTTCGCAATTTCCTCCATTTTGCTGACTGCTTTTGGTCCTTTATATGATTCTCATCATCTACGTATTTTGATTTAGCATTTCTTCAGTTTACCCGGTAAAGTTCCTATACTCTGTAGAGCTAACACCATTTGGTGTCAATGTTTTGTTTTTTCAGCTGGCATCTAAGCAGAAGATCAGAATCAAGCTGAGGTCTTACTGGGTGCCATTGATCGAGGATTCATGCAAGAAGATCATTGAGGCGGCAAAAACAACCAACGCAAAGACCATGGGTCCTGTTCCTCTGCCAACCAAGCGAAGAATATATTGTGTGCTCAATTCTCCCCATGTGCATAAAGACTCCAGGTTCCATTTCGAGATCCGAACGCATCAGCGACTGGTTGATATCATGTATCCAACTGCCCAGACAATTGATTCATTGATGCAGCTCCAGCTTCCCGCCGGTGTGGATGTTGAGGTTAAGCTATGATTCCACAGGAACTGCACATTTTAAATTTTTAAAAAGCTCTTTTCTGCAGACTTATCTAGTGATTCTTATGTTGTCTGAGACTTAACATAGAGCCTGTAACAAGAGGGAATAATGTTCAGATATGAAATGTGCAGTGGAAGTATTGGACCAGACTATTTACAGTACTACATTAATTATGTTGATGTTCTGGTTTATACAAAAAATGTCTTTTGAGAAGGCGGAATTGGCTGTCCTAGAGGGTTAGAAACAGTACAATTGCTGAAAATGGATGGCCAAAGCAACGGAATGATTCACACAAAGCTTTCTAATATATTATCTAATTAAAGCAGGAGCCAACGAAGCAACGAAGCCACCCTGTTAATCAAAGAAATTCTCACGTAAATCAAGAAAAATAAAAGATACACACATGATTTCGGTGATGTTATATTATAAACAGTTTAGATTAAAAAAATTAGAAATTCTGAATTTAAAATAATAAAAATAACAGTCTAAGAAATAGTCCATATCAACTCTAATAAAAAAAATAACGCATAAATTTGAGTAAAAATAATAAATATAAGATTACATATCATATTAACATAAAGATTTCATATCTGATACAATAAAAAAATTGCATAAATATGAAATAGAAAATAAAATAAGAGCCCACACTAGATTCATATTAGCTTCAATAAAAAATTTAAAATGAAAAATAATAGAAATAAGAGTCCATAATTAAAATAAAGAGTTCATATCTGTTACAATTAAAAGATTACATAAATTTTGAATAGAAATAAGAGTTCTTGTCAAATTAAAGAATTGAGATAAAGCTAGCTACGCAAACGTGCGGGGCATCATGCTCGTTTATAAAAAAAGAGGTGTCTTTTTTTGTAAAAAAATACCATTGCTCTAGTTTTTCGACCCCTATAGTAGGATAATTGGAGCTAATTAAGTCCATGTGCTATTATTCTTGAAAAAGAGATGTCTTTTTCTAAAAAACAAAATATTGGCCCTAGTTTTTCAACCCCTATAGTAGGATATTTGGAGTTAAGCCCATGTGCTATTGGTCGGGTGGTGTTCGTGTGGATCAAATGGTCTTTCCAGTTGAAAAGCCGGAACAGGTTGGTCCTTAGCAGCCTGCAGACCCGATGCGCAGTTATTTTTTCAGTGCGAAAACGATCGAATGGTCAGGAACTCAGGATCAACCGTTGATCGACAAGCAAATCCATAATTTATGCTTTGGGGATGGCCCATACGATATTGTGCATGCCTGCTTCAGTGTTTTGTCCTTTATCTTGGTTGCTTGATCGTCAGAGTCAGATGCCATTTTTGGTCAACATGTTTAAATTGTATACTGACACCCGGCAAAATGTGAATAACCAAGAATATCGCCATCAAGTTTGCGATGTGTGATCACACCACGTATAATTTTATTCCGAGGATCTTTGCCTTGCTGAAATGCTTTTAAGGATGTCTATATATCCAACAATAATGGTGCGCTCGAGAACATAATTAGTAGGCTGATTTCTGAAGAAGCTCCGTCCCTGATCAACCGCAGATTCGTGTGGCCATTTCAAATAGTGAACCCCAGTTAAATTTATGCTAGATCCGACTCCGAGTGCATGTGCATCTTATCGGATATTGGTCTGCGAATTTCTCCATTTTCTTTGCATAGAAAGAGACTAATGTGGCAAGAGCAGTAGCTTTTCGCCAACAGGTAGGGTTGCTTTCGGTGGTGTCACTTGTTACGTTCGCGGCAACAATCGCGCTGGATCGGTTGTAGCATACCAATTCTGGGAGCCACACATGCTATATATTACTCCCTGCATTAAAAATTAAAGTTGTTTTAGGCTTGACTTAAGTCAAAATTTAACTATATCTATAAAATCTTTTGAACTATTTGGATTGGCACATAAAAATCATACATATAAATTTATCATGAAAAACAATTCTATAATATTATTTTCTATACCTATTTTATAAATAAATTATAATGATACTTATTGTCAAAGTTGCATTTGAAGAGCACATCAATGTCTGACGTTATTTCGAAATAGAGAAGTACCGTATATCTACCCATGACAAAAGGTTGGCAGGATTTTAGATTTTGGTTGGTTGAGTTATGTTGCGATTGCTAAACTAGTGAGATACCACAATAGCACTTTAATAAAAGGATGCATGAGCTCACGTAACCAAATTAGAATTGCAGATGGTGAGGCACCATTGCATAAACAACGTGTACGATGCAACCAGAGTCATATCTTGGCTAAAATTTAAGGTAACATATATTTAATACTAATTCTCACTAGGTGTTAATATGCTAGCATTGTATCTAAATCATTATATTCATAGGAAGCGGCTCAAATATAAAAATGTGAAAATCTCTTTCCCACTTAGTAAGACATGGGGTTTTTTGAAAACATTTAAATGGGAAAGGGGGTTCTCACCTTTCTATATATAAGCCACTCCACATAAATTTGATGATTTGTATCTATTATTCTAATGTTAGCATGGTAGCACCTACCCAATGGACATTAGCATAGGTATGTTGTCTTTTTACTATAGCTAAGTGAGGTATATAGATGCATATACATGCGGATGAGGCAATTTCAGCATTTGTGCAGGCACATGCCGTGTGCATGCGTGTAGACCTCGCACAAAAAAATTCCACTATCGCAAAACATTTTTTCAATATTAGAAATATGGAAAAACAGTAGAAAATTAGTGGAATTTTTTGCGCCTGCACAATTTCGCAAATTATACGAGCAAAAAATCTCTCGACGTGAAAAACAGAAAACAAAATAAAATTTATAATATATAGAAAATAAAAGAAATCTATAATAAACAGAAAACAAAATAAATCTACAATAAACATAAAACAAAATATATCTATACAAAAATCGACCTCGCGCAAAAAATTCTACTATCGCGAAGCGTTTCTTCCATAAATGCAATATGGAAAAACAGTAGAAAGAAAGTGAAATTTTTTGCGCCTGCACGTTTTGGCTAATTGCAGGCGCCTGCAAAATAGCAATTGTGTTTTAATATGGATTGATTGTGTTCTTTGGTATTTGATCTAATGGTGCAGCGCTAGAGTAAGGAAATTGTGGAACTAATCTATGACATTAGGGCCAGATGTATTTGCAGGATGGCATGTTTGTAAGAAACGCACCGCGAAGTGCTAAGCTGATAATTTTTCGTAAATTAAAATATCTTCGAACCGTAGAAACTCGAAGC
Source organism: Raddia guianensis (assembly GCA_036346415.1). Classification (NCBI taxonomy): domain Eukaryota; kingdom Viridiplantae; phylum Streptophyta; class Magnoliopsida; order Poales; family Poaceae; genus Raddia; species Raddia guianensis. Next base: position 7,718,061 of record CM070536.1, on the reverse strand, counting down.
ATGTGTTTCACTCGTTAACGAGAAGTGTTCCATTAGTACAATTGATAATGTCCATGCCCTGAACTCCCCACGTATGTCCTTGCATCATCACTGGATTTCGGCCTCACTCACCGCCAGTCACCGGTAGTCCAGTAGGCGATATCCTCCTGATCGTTTGCTTGCCTATGGCCATCAAGGACAAGGAGGAGGTTGATGAAGACTCCGGTCAAAAGTCCAAGATTATTGCTCATGACGTGCTCTCCCTCCCATGCGCCTTTGGCTGGCATCTTCTTGCAGCTGCCATGCACAATTCAGTTCTACGGACCGTGCCGCCGCCTCGTCACCCCAAACGTCACACTTTCCTCCTGGACGGGATCCTCTGTGGCGTCCTTGGAGGGCCTCTGCCTTGTCTGCGGTGCGTAGCGTGCGTAATGAATCCCCCAGGTCATCGGTTTGACCTCAAGCTCATCTCCCTTGGATCATGGTACTTAACCACCACTGATGGTCAACACTGGCTCCAGCGCGAACGTGTGTCTACGGAGTTATAACCTGGTTTTTGAGTGGATAACCTGGTTTTTGCATTTGCTTCTCATGTTTGTTTCATGCGTAAATTATGCATTTTACTGTCCATTTTCCAGTGTATCGTATGTTCCACAATTTTGGTAAATGCCATTCAACTGATCACTTTTGGAATGGATGAGTAATAAATACATGAAACTATATAAAAATCTTTGTGAAACTTCCATAAACTTATATGAAATGACATGAAACTACATAAAATCGTTTTACGAAACTACATGAAACTACCCGAAATAATCTAAAACGGCTAACCCATTCCTTAGCAGCTCCCCACAAATTACTCCCTCCGATTGCATAATACTTGTCGTTTTATGCTTGTTCTAAGTCAAAATTCTAAAACTTTATATATATAAATTTTTTTAAAACTATTTAGATTGTGTACGTACAAAAAATCATACATATATATAAGTTTGTCTTGAAAATACTTTCATAATATCATATTTTCGTAGATTTTGTAAATAAATTTCGTTTGTAATTGATGATCAAAATTGCATTTCAAAGACCATGCCAATGTCTAAAACGACAAGTATTATGAAACTGGAGGAAGTAATGTATAAAAATTTACTGACATGCAAAGCACGATAAAAAGTGGAGCTTTAAAGCAAAAGACAAAAAACAATTTTAAGTGAAAAATAGTGGATGTGTTGGTTCTTACGCTCACCACTTAACTGCCACACACAAATCTAAGTACTTGACTATTCAATTTTCTAGAGTACCACTGGTACGACAGAAACCCAGAGAGCAACACAAAAAAGAGGTGATTTTGCAGCCAACACTGCATTTCGGAGCGGATTACGGATGTTGTGGAGCTCCCATGCCCCGTGCGCGTATATTCGTAGGGTTTCATTGGAGTGGCCCGGGCGCCGTGAAAAGCAAGCCGAGCATTGGCGAAGGATCGCTGATCGCAGCAACGTTTCCGGCGGAATCCACCCACTCGGCTGCACGATCGATATTCGCCGCACGGGCCTGTCCCACCTCCATCGCCGGCCGCACGCACGCCAAGCTCGCCAAGCTCATTGATAAGTTCTTTATATGTATTTTTACAATGTTTCACGTATAACATATGTACCGTCCGTAGTCGTCCTTGTATAACTCTTCACGTCAGCGACACAAAGATGGATATCCTAAAGGCATGCATCGACGAGACGAGGCAGCACAGCTATAGCTCCGATCTGCCGTGCCGGCGCCGCCTCATTCCGCGAGCGGCAAAGATGTTTTTTTTTTCCGCTTCAGGATGTGTTCCGTTTGCCTGCAAGAGAAGGACACCGGAGTGGGTCACTGGGTTGGTTAATGGAGGCGTCACGCGCGTCTCCGTGACTCTCCGTGCTTGTCGTCAAGCCATGCGTATCGATCGCTTCGCGCGCGCGGCGCGCCCTTTACCTTTCTCGTCTGCGCTCGTCGGGTTTTGCCATTTCGGCTACCCCATCCCCATGACGCGTTCCTTTTCGGAACATTTCGGTGCGCACCACGCTAATAATTCGTCGTGTTGGTCCAGGCTCCTTTTTCGTGCGCAACTTGTTCATCATCGGCTTCAAGATCTCAACTTTTTTTTTCTTCCCTGTACATGTTTGTTCCCGCATTATTTGCCTTATTACAAGTGAATATTTGCTGAATGGAAGCATAGGTTTGAAGTGAATTTTGTGCCGTGCACATGGTGGACAGTGCACAGTAATGTGTGGTCAAACATAACCGGCAGGTGGCTTGGCACGGAAGAAACCTGGAGCAAGGCTTGTCCTGCCATTGCCAAGCGCCCGTCTTCTCTGAAGCTTCCCCTGCTTCGCCTCTACCTCTCCCGCCACGTATATATAGGTGCGCGAAGCAAATGCCAGCTGCTTAACCCAGTAACCGCAGCACCATTCCCCCCTGTCTCTCTCTCGGTAGATCGATCGGCACGCATGGCGGCCTGCGTCGACAAGCGGCACACGATGTACCCCTGCCGGCTCTCTGACAGCATCTACCGGTTCTTGCCGGAGCGCGGCACGGAGCGGCCGGTGCCGGTGAGCGGTGGCGGCGGCGGCGGCGGCGGCGATGACGTGTGGGACGAGATGCGCGGCGAGGCGCTGGACGACGCGGAGGCAGAGCCGCTCCTCTGCAAGTTCTACGCCGACCTCGTCCTCTCGAGGCCCTCGCTGGAGGCCGCCCTCGCCGCGCACCTGGCCGCCAAGCTCTGCATCCCGAGCGCGCTGCCGCAGGACGCGCTCCGGGACCTCCTCGCTGGCGCGCTCGCCGCGCACCCGGCGGCGGGCCGCGCCGCGCGCGCCGACCTCCTCGCCGCGCGCGACCGGGACCCGGCTTGCGCCAAGATGGTCCACTGCTTCCTCTACTACAAGGGCTTCCTCGCCCTGCAGGCGCACCGCGCCGCGCATGCGCTCTGGTCCGACGGCCGCGTGGCGCCAGCGCTCCTCCTCCAGAGCCGCGCCTCCGAGGTGTTCGGCGTGGACATCCACCCCGGCGCGCGCATCGGCGCCGGCATCCTGCTGGACCACGCCACGGGCGTCGTCATCGGCGAGACCGCCGTCATTGGCGACAACGTCTCCATCCTCCACGCCGTCACCCTGGGCGGCACCGGGAAGGTGTCCGGCGACCGGCACCCCAAGGTCGGGGACGGGGTGCTCATCGGCGCCGGTGCCAGCGTGCTCGGCAATGTGCACATTGGCGCCGGAGCTAAGATCGGCGCCGGCGCCGTCGTGCTCCGCGACGTGCCCAAGGGGACCACGGTCGTCGGAAACCCAGCGAAGGCGTTGCCGCAGAAGGCATCGCCGCAGCGGCGGCCGGAGGAGCAGCCCGGGGTGACCATGGAGCAGAGGTGGCCGGATTTGCGGATTACATGATTTGAAATTCCCGAGGGTTGTAAGTGCAAATTCTTAGTGCATGAGAGTTTCCCTCCAAAAGATATTTGTGGTTGATGACCACTCTTTAGTAAAAGTGTTCTATACTCCACAGAGCTTTCATTGCTCATGTGAAGGAGCTCGATTAGGTTGAGCTCTAATGAAAATTACATACCGTTTTCTGTTCCTTTTTTTCCATGCAATAACAGAAACATATGCAGCTGACCAGCCAAGAGATCATTGTAAATATAGCGCGCGTCTGTTCTTTGTTCTATTTTTCTTCTGGTTATAGTGTGAGACATTGATACTTTCCTGCATTAATTTTATACTTCTCGAGTGCTAAAGCTGACCATGGCTTGCCTGAAGTTGGTGAATTGCCGATGAAGATCAACGGAGTGTCACACTTGATCCTGGAGTGCCTCCAACAAAATATGGCAGCCCCATCTAAAATTTGACTGCCAGGCTGCGAATTAGTCGCATGAACAAATAAAATAAAGCAGCTCCATCACGAACTTTGACTGATTATCTAGTTGTCTGTGTCCAAATTAAATAAATCGGCAAAAACATGTAGATGTTTGTGATTAAACTGGAAAAACAAATACTCCTACATAACCCTCTAAGGATGAATTGAGCACAAAGGAGGCTGATATTTTTTGTGAACGCAGTCGTCAGACAGAGCGCATCCAATCCGAGCAAGTGGAGTGGCCGATGGCTACCTGACGACGGAGATAAGTGTGCCTGTAGCTTTTCTTCAAAGAGAAAATACCTTGTATGCAACTGAAAAAAATAAAAATACCCTGTATGCTACTAGGTCCATATATCATACACTCAGACAGTCCCACATGTCATACACACATTGTCATGACCCCCTACGTCTCCACAAAGAATCCGGCACCATGATCATGATCTGATACTAGCCCAGGCTAGTACCTCATGATGGACAATTAACGGCTATCATCGCTGGCATTCCATTATTGTTATTTAAAATAACGGAGAATTACAAGATAGCATCTTGTGCTAATACAGTAAGACATATATTACCAAATATTAAAAACGAATAAAAAGAACATCAGAGCAACAACAACCTTCAGCGACGATATCCAAGCGATTGACCTGGACTCCCGCAGCTAGTCCTGCACATCTTAGTTCGGACCCTTCCTAGTCCTGTTTAGACTTGTAACCTGAATAATAAAATTATCCGCGATAGATATAATGAGTATGCGGCTACCCAGCAAACAATCCTTAATAAATATATGCAATGGCAAAGATCAGGGGAATTGGCTATTTTACACCAAGACCTATTTACTAATCAAGTTTTAGCAAAAGTGATGTTTTGTTGAATGCATGAATTGATCCGATCATCTCAAACATCAAGATAAGGTGCATCATCACACCAGACCCAATATCAAAGGAAGGTGCATCATCACACCAGGCCAGTCCCAGTCTACTCTAGTCAGGTTTAATTATTAAAAAGGTGAATCTACATGTGCAAACCTTTCCAAACTCGTCCATAACCGCGGACACGGCTATTATGATAGTTTTAACTCTGCAGAGTGTGTACAATTTTCCCCACAAGCCCCGTCTCATCCACTAGGAGAAACGATGCAAGACTATTCCAGCCTACTATGCCCACCACTTCACCAGCCTTCTCTTAAGGTTTCCCCGGCCCGTCCGGTACACGCCGCAGAGGGGGCCCTTCAACTTATCGGTACCGGCCCGGGTCGTTCCCCATTTAAGCCATTCGGTCTCAGAGACGAACCCGCCCCTCAGGTAAGGTCCGGTTCCTTACACTAGGGCGAAAGTATCGAACCGTAACCGGACAAGTCGCGAGCTAGGGGTTAGTGGGTTTCGTAGGATACTAAGCCGGGTCAAGGCACAAGTGATCTGACGGTGAAGGTTCGGTCCAAAGAATACACAAGCTTGAGTCCTTATTAGAGGAAACCCTCGAATCTCCACCACAGTCCCAGAAACATCTCTGCCGGGTCTCCCCTAAACAATCTACACTAGTTTTAGTTGTTTATGTTTTATCCAAAAACACCAATACGAAGCAAACGCCTCACAAGGCATAATTTATAGTGAATCCCAATGCAGTCCTATACATCTAATCAAAGGATAGGCCAAGGAATAGCAAAGGGTTTGTCAAATGAGATCTAGTCATGCTAGTAGATGACTAACATGAATAAGGCACACACGCTATTCTAATATGCATGCAAAAGTGAATACGAAAGTAAAGACGATTAAGCTCCCTCCGTCCAAAACTGTTGCCCTAAATCATAGTCAAGAGGTCACATACTTTTGGATGGACAGGGTTAGTAAAACATAGGACAGGAATATGCAAACAATTAGTGCTTGCCTGACAGCGATCGGCCTCGCACGCTTTCTCTAGAAATCATCGATGATCTCGGACCACAATCTTCAATGGTGACGTCTCGGTCCGAAATCCACGCCTCCACATCTTCCCGGGTGGTTGTTGGCATCCACGGCTCCAGCGTCATCAGAACCATCTTGATCCAAAGTCCGAGCCTTGACAATTCTTCGCGATCCGTTAGGGTTCACGGCTCCGGTACCACCGACATCGGCGTCCTAGCCTGAGCCTTGGTCTTAACCATCTTCCGATAATTAATCGGCACTCATAACTCCGATACCAATACCAGTACGATCTTCACGCAAAACGAGATACAAATCAATAAACCATAGCAAATAAAGTTAACATTAATACTAAATAATTGCTGGGAGGAGAATATACCGAAAGAAGATCAACGGAATTGGTTAGGACTTGATCGGATCTGCGGTTTAGGAGGTAGAAATTAGAGAAAGGTCACTGTTCATATAAACAGTGCTGGGTTTTACCCAAACCGTGGTTAAAAAATGGAAAATCCCCATTTCCTCTTCTCTATAGCCAGGCTGAGAGAGAGAGAAAGAGAGAGAGAGAGAGAGGAGGGAGAACACGACCGAAGAGTGAGGGCGGCGGCCATGGCTTCGGCACGGGGCTGCTCCGGCGAGGGGCGGCGCTCCGGCGAGACGGCGAGGGGGCTGCAAGGCGTGGCGGCCGGGGGCGGCGGCGGCTGAGCAAGGTGGCGCTCGGCGGCGGGGCAGCTCGTCCTGGGAGCGGCGACGGGGTGGGGACGGCGTCCAAGAGGCGCGGCGGCTCGCCTGGGGGAGGCACGGCGACGTCTCCCGTGGGGGCAGAGGCGGCTGCAGCAGTGGCTGCGCCGGGGCAGGGCGACGGCGCAGGGCCACGGCGGCGCGGCACCAGGGCGGCATGCACGGCAGCGGCACCAGGGCGGCGGCGGCTCGGTTCCACGGGCAGGGGCGGTGACATTCCTGAGAAGGGGCGGCAGCGGCAACTCCGGGGAAGGGGCAAAGGCGGCGGCGGCGGCTCGGCTCCGACCTGGGGGCGGCACGGCCACAACGCCGGCGGCGGCGCTCTGCAGGGGCGCGGCCCGTGGCGGCGGCTCGGCCTGGATCTGGGCGGCGGCATAGGGAAGGGCACAGGGCAGGGGCGGCGGTACGGGGACAGTGGCTCGGCAGGGAAAAGCGGCTGGGCAAGGCTCTGTGCGGCTAGGGTTTTTGGCTGGGTTTATATGGGGTCGGGTTGTGAACATGGGCTTCGGCTTGGGCCCAAATTGGTTGGATGTTAAGGGTAGAACTCGACGCTTAATTCCAGAATCCGATTCTTTGGACAGATTGGTATTGGACTCGGTTTTCTTGGGGCGGTGGTTGGCGATGTTGTGAGAAACTGTCGGGGATAAAATTACTACCATTCTTGGCCACTCCTCGACGGCCTAATCGAATACACGCAGCGCCAGCCCCTGGAAGGTTCTCTAAGGCCCATGTGCATCGTCTTTGAACAGCCTCTCCTGGTGATGCGATTGCGTGGCGCCTAAGACTTCGTGTTTGAGTCCGACTCGAACAAGAGTTCTGCGGCTACGTGAAGACCGGACGTTGGTTTCCTGGATTGGAGCGACGTCGTGATCCCCAAGACTAGAGTATGCCTTATCCGCCTCGGGATATATTTGCATGTCGAGTTCGTTCACGATCTCGTAGTTAGCCCTACCGATATTCCCCAGAGGTCGGTTTGCTTTCAAGACTATATAAATAGGGGCCTATGGCGTTTAGAGGACCACGCCAAGAGCTTTCGATCTTAGCACTTCTTAGACACCTGATCATTGCATTGTCGCACTTGTATACCATAATCTCGCCGAGACTTGTTCGTCTCGCCGAGCCACCTTTTGTATTCATCCTCGATATATAAGAAAGGCTGGACGTAGGGCTATTATCTCTCCCGAGAGGCCTAAACCAGGATAAAAACCCCTTTCTCCTGTTCGTTGTTGTTCGCTCGCTCGTTAGGTTCTCTATCTCCTCTTGAAGAACCTTAGTTGACTTGGGTCAATATCCCAACCGTCGACTGTTGGCGCCGACCGTGGGGATACGCAGATCGAGCATGTCGAACTCCATCAGTGACACGGAGATTTTTCCTGAGCACTACGACTCAGAAGGACAGGATGTCTCTTCCCCTGCCAGCTCGAATCGATCTTATCGACCTAGATCGATCTCTGTATCTGAGACAGAGCCTTCTGGATACGTTCCGGAAGTGGTCTCGGGTCAGACTCCCGTCATCGATGACGAATACGGAACCGACGATCTTTACGCTGGTTTAGATTTATCGAATTCCAAGGCAATGTCGGTTGATTTCTCCTATGGCGACACAGTGATGACACCGTCTAGCGCACCAACGTACGGCCACTGCGGCGTCAACATGGCCGATGCGGGAACCTCAGGGCATCCTGCACGGGTCACGGCGGCCGAAGAGATCGGGCAGATCGATTCTGCCCAGAACCAAGATGGAGCCGCACAAGCTGCTCGCGAGTAAGATATTGTTCGCCGCAGTTTCGACGAATCCATCAACCAAACCTCGGCGCATATCCGCGATCGGTATAAGCGTTAGAGACGCGATCCGCGCCAAGCTCCACGCCAAGACCCTCGGCGAAGTTCGGCTGCCGGCGGAATCCCGCGTGCCTGCACTCTAATCGGGCAAGACGCGGATGCCTCGAGATCCCAGACCAATTGAGCGAGCGGAACAGCTCCAGTTGGCGATCAGATCAGATCCGCCACCAGACAATTTCGTCCTTGTGGGCGATCTTGTACTACTCACCTCGGAAACGCCGAGGGCCTTAAATCTATAGGTGAAACTTCATCCGGGCAGCGGCGAAGCTCGTCCGGCGGACTTCGGACAATGAGCGATCCGATCAATCGCGTGACCGCCGTCACCGTCGGAGGATCACAGTCCACGAGCAAGCTCCCCGTGGTCGCCGCCGCTCGCCAAGTCCCCGTAGTCATCGCGACCACAGGGGCAAGCGTGCGCGCGACGATCACGGACGATCCCCTCGCGAGGAGCGCGTTATCGCGACCACGAGGAAGGAGCGTGGGGGCTTATCACGGAGAGAGTTCCTTCGAGCGTAAACCTCCGCCATTTATAGTTCCCGACCAACAGGACCAACGTCTTTTCAAGACTAGGTTCTGCTGGGGAAGGTGGCTGGTATTATGCATTGGGCTGCAGGGTCTTTTCTGACGAGCTTCGCTCTGTCCGGTGGCCCTCAAAGTTCAAGCCCGGACACATGGAGAGGTACAATGGGACACAGAACTAAGAGGAGTTCCTTTCCATCTACGCAACGGCCATCATGGCGGCCGAGGGTGACGAGCTTGTCATGGCTAATTACCTTCCGACTGTCCTTGAGGGCGCTGTTCGGACGTGGCTGTTCAATCAGTAAGAGGGTTCCATCAGCTCTTGGAACCAGCTTTGTGACGCTCTGATCGCTAATTTCCAGAGCTGTTACATGCGTTTGGGCAAGGAGGATGATCTGCACCAGATGATCCAGATGAACGAGGAGACCCTCCGCAACTTCGTGAAGCGTTTCATCAAGATTCGCAACACGATCCCGAACATTTCGGACGAATCTGTTGTCCGCGCCTTTAAAAACGGAGTCCGCGACGAGCGGCTCACCCAGAATCTCGAAATCAATGAGACCTGGACCGCCAACGACCTGTTCAAGGCGGCTGATCGCTATGCCAATGCGGCAGAACGCGTTCAGTATAAAAAGGCGTTCGACAAAGGCGAGCTGCCCGCCCAGCCTGGTGTAGAAGAAAGGAAGAAGAGCAGCAACAACCCTGGTGACAAGAAGTCCCAAAAGAAAAAGAAGGGTGATGCGAACAACACCGTCGCTGGTATAGATCGCACACCTCCTCCCAAGGATGGGCAGAAAAAGCCCAACAATAACTACAAGGGCAAGAAGCCCGCCCAGGGAGGCAACCAAGGCAAGAAAGGTCCGAGTGACCGATATTGCAAGTTCCACCAGAACTACGGGCATGATACACGCCACTGCTCGAAGATTTCTACAATGGCAAGGGCCCAATGTCCACCTTGCCCGAAAAAGGTGATGCCGGCAAGGCCAAGCGCCAAACCAACGATGGTGATCGGGACGACGATGATGAATATCAAGAGCCCGTAAACCATATCGCCGTCATCTTCGGCGGCTCCTCGGTTTACCCCTCTCGGCGCAGCCTCAAGGAAGCTGCTCGGGAGGTCCACAACGTTGAGAAGGGCAAGCCTCAGCCCGAATCGATGAAGTGGACCGAGGTTCCTATCTCCTTCTCTCAGGAGGATTGCCCCACTGGGATGACCAAGCCTCAGCGGCTCCCACTGGTGGTCGGCCCGACCATCAGCAACACCAGAGTTGGCCGTGTTTTGATCGACGGCGGGAGCGCTCTGGACTTGCTTTCAGCAAAAGTGTCGGACGAGAAGCAGATTCCTCGCTCCAAACTTAAAGAGGTCACGATGCCTTTCTACGGCATTGTTCCGGGGGAAGTCGTTTCGCCGTTGGGGCGATTGTTACACTGTTACCTTCAAGCAATTCAAGCAACTTCCGGACAGAGTTGATCACGTTTGACGTGATCGACTTCCCATCCGCCTACAACGCGATCTTGGGCCGGCCATCTCTTGGCAAGTTCATGGCCGTGTCCCACCACGCATACCATTGCGTGAAGATACCGGTCCTAACGGTGTGATTACGGTCAAGGGCAACTACAAAGTCGCTGCGGATTGCGACGAGCGATCCTTACCCTGGTCGACCAGCTTCCGCCGCGTGGTCCCGACGTTCCGCAGACCAAGTCTGCACGCCCTAGGGTTTTCCTTCAGCCAGGAGGAGAGACCAAGGAGGTTCCGCTGTCTTTGGACGACTCTTCCAAGACAGTTGGGGGCCAATCTGAACCTCAAATAGGAAAGCGAGCTCATTGCCTTCCTCCGAGCTAATGCAGACGTATTTGCCTAGGAGCCGTCTGACATGCCCGGAGTCCCAAGGGAGGTTATCAAGCATAAACTGGAAGTCCGGCCGGAAAAGAAGCCTGTTCGCCAGAAGCTTCGACGCTTTTCGGACTTCAAGCAGAGGATCATCAAGGATCGCCAGCAAGTTGCTTTCATTGCCGGTTTCATCCGCGAGGTTGATCACACCGAGTGGCTGGCCAACCCTGTCATTGTAAAGAAGAAAGGCGGCAAGTGGAGAATGTGTGTCGATCACACAGATCTGAACGCTGCTTGTCCTAAGGACAACTTTCCGCTGTCTCGCATAGACCAGCTGGTCGACGCGACTGCGGATGCCCAGCTCTTGAGTTTTTTGGATGCTTACTCCGATTATCACCAAATAAGCATCTTCCTCGAGGATGAAGAGAAGACTGCCTTCATCACCCCCTTCGGCACTTTCTGCTATACGACCATGTCTTTCGGTCTGCGCGATGCTGGTGCCACGTTCCAGCGTTTAATGGAGAAGACTTTCCCAGAACAGCGCGGAAAAAACCTGGAGGTCTATGTCGACGACATAGTTGTAAAGAGCAAGTATGCTTCAGATCATGTAAAAGACCTGGCCGAGACTTTTCACAATCTCAACAGGCATCGAATAATGTTAAATCCAGAGAAGTGTACCTTTGGTGTTCGATCTGGAATGTTGCTCGGTTATGTAATTGGTTCGCAAGGAATTTCTACTAACCCCGAAAAAATCGAGACCATTGAAAACATGCAGGCTCTGACTACCGTTAAGGAAGTTCAGAGCCTCACCGGACGGATGGCTGCTTTGAGCATGTTTATTTCCCTTTAGGGCGAACGCGGGCTGCCCTTCTTTAAGGCCCTGCGCAAGCACAATGGTTTCGAGTGGATAGAGGAGGCTGATCGATCTTTTCAAGATCTAAAGCAATACCTGTTCAACCCACCTATCTTGACTGCCCTGCGCCACGGTGAACAGCTTTTGCTGTACCTTGGCTGCATGCCGCAAGAGGTGAGCGCGGTCTTGACGGTGGAAAGGGAAGGCACCCAGCGACCAATCTATTATGTGAGCGAGGTACTTCACGGATCAAAGGAGCGTTACCCTGAGGTCCAGAAGCTGCTCTACGTCTTGCTCATGTCCTCCAGGAAGCTTCGGCATTATTTTCAGACGCATCAAAAACTGGCCCCGACCAAGTTTCCTCTTGGAGAAATCCTAAGGAACAAGGAAGCTGGCGGACGTATAGCTAAATGGGCAATGGAACTTGCAGAATTCGATATTCTGTTTGCTGCCCGAACTGCTATCAAGTCAGAGGTCTTAGCTGACTTTGTCGCTGAGTGGACCTGCCCACCCAAATCCCAGGAAGCTCCCGAGCAACCTGATGACCCCTCCTGAACCATGTTTTTTGATGGCTCGCGCACTGGAAACTCGGGGATTGGTTTTGTTCTCATCTCCCCTCAAGGAGAGCAACTCCAGTATTCTATACAACTACACTTTGCGGCGACTAACAACGCCGCGGAGTACGAGGCCCTCATCGCGGGACTAAGAGCGTGCAAGTCGCTCGGCGTCCAACGGCTGACTGTGAAGGGAGATTCACAGCTGGTCATCAAGCAGGTAAACAAGGAATATCAGTGCTGCGATGACTCAATGGCGCGATACCTGGTTGAAGTGAGGAAGTTGGAGAGGCACTTTCGATTTTTCGAGGTGCTCTTCGTGCCCAGGAAGGACAACTTCTTGGCCGACCACCGCCCAAGTTTGATCCTCACACGAACTCGCTTCGCAGGGTGCTCGTCGAGCACCTATACAAGCCCTCAATCACGTCTCCGGACGAGGCAACAGAGACAGGTGGTGCTGCCTCCGTCATCACGCAGGCTGCGGACTGAACAAAGCCATTTGTCCGGTACCTTGCAAATGGGACCCTGTCCGAAGACGAAGCCGAGCGCTCCCGGCTTATAAGGCGTGCTAGTCTATACAAGCTTGTGGACGGCATCCTTTACCGTCAAGGTGCTCTAGGAGTCCTCTCCAAGCGCATCTCTCAACAGGAGGGTGTGTTCCTTCTTAGGAACATACACGAGGGTGCCTGTGGCAACCACGCCTCCTTCAGAACTCTGGTCGGCAAAGCGTTTCGCATGGGCTATTATTGGCCTACAGCGTTACAAGATGCCCAGGACATAGTGCTTAAGTGCAAGACTTGCCAATTTCACGTCCGGAAGGCACATAAGTCCGCCCAAGAGCTCCAAACGATCCCCCCATTATGGCCTTTCTCCACATGGGGTCTGGATCTGCTCGGCCGTTCCCCAAGGGGTACAAGGGCTACATACACTTGCTCGTCGCCATCGACACTTTTACAAAGTGGATTGAGGCAGAGCCTGTGTCGTCTCTTCACGCAAAAACGGCTGTGCGCTTCTTCAAATGCAACGTGGTCACGCGCTTTGGGACTCCCCACAAGCTGATCACTGATAACGGTACCCGCCGTGAGCGAGCTATTCCAGAATATCGCGAATACCGGGCACCAAGGTTCGTTTGCCTCTGTGGCACATCCACAGAGCAATGGAGCAGTTGAGCGAGCTAACGGACAGATCATCCAGGGTATCAAACGGCACATGTTCGCGGCACTCCGCGAGCACAACAAGGCCTGGGTTACGAAGTTCCTTCCGTCCTTCCGCGATTCAGACTACGGCCAACCGCAACCGGGAAATCCTTTCCAATTGGTCTACGGTGCGAAGCCATCCCGTCTGCTGAATAGTACTCGGCTCGCCAGACGAGCTCGGTCAACTTGGTTGACAACGAACAAGAGCGCTTACTCGATCTCGATCTCCTCAAGGCACACGCGAACGGGCACAAGTCGAATGGCGCGCTACCAAAGAAGTTCTTCGTCGACGCCGCCAAGTCGGGCTCGACCAAGGGCTTTGAAGGCGGGCGACCTCGTTCTGCGCCGTGTCGTAACCCGTCCAATGCCAACAAACTAACTCCCGTTGGGAGGCCTGCTCACGGTTGTTTCTTGCTGCCGCCTGGGCCGTTCGCCTAGCAATGGAGGACGGAGAGAGGCGACCATCACTTGGTATATCGACCAGCTTCGTAAGTTCTTTGTGTCGGTCTTTTGTGTGTTTGCTTAGCTCCGCGTTTTTGTAAACTTCGCGCCTTAGTTCGTCCAAGTCTCTCGGGCTACCATGTAAAGTTCAATCCATTTAACAGTGAATTTTCGCGGCCCCTGCGGCCCTTTCACTTCTTGTCTTCTCAAAGACTACCCTCTCCTTTCTGGTAACACTTGATGGCTGCCGGTCTTGCGAACTTTTGGCTCCGCAATCTTCAGGGTTTTCCTGCCCGTATCTCGTTTCAACAAGTTCTTAAACTCAGAGTTGTGTAACACGGCATCCAGCCTCGCGGCTATGTCTGCTCTCGTAAGGCCTCCGCTGCAGAGGCACTTACCGCTCACGGCACAACCACTTGGCAAAGCCTGCTCTCGTAAGCCCTCCGCGGCAGAGGCACCTTCCTTGCTCGGTTGCTTTCGGAATCGCCTAACTTACGTTAACGAGCAGTTCATGGAATGAGTCGATCAGGATACGGGTGTCGCTCTATCTCTCTACGCACGTGCTCGCATTCGCAAACTTAGGTTTTCGAGCATCGTTCGTACCGGGGCTAGGGTGTCACTCTTTCTCTTGTGCACCTGTTCGAGTTCGAAAACTCAGGTTTTCGAGCAGCTGCACAACGGGGGTTGGGAGTTAGGCTAAGCGTTCTACCGTTTTTTTTTAAAACTTCTAGCGCTGTGTTGCCTTCGCTCTTAGTTTCCTGTTCGTTCTTGTCTTTTTGCTGCTCTTTTTTGCAGGGAAAAGGTGAGTTTCTTTATTGCACATTAACAAAAGTTTCTGGTATAAGGCCCTTTTGGGTTACAGTCGCGGTGCTACTTAGGAGCAAGCTGCTCCTTTAGCTCCTTAATTTCTAACTTGAGGCGCACGACTTTACCTTGAGCCTTGATTCCTTCTCGGGCTTCAGCTCGGAGACGTTCGATTTCCTCCTTACTTCGCTTGGCCTGTTCCATGGCCTCTGCTCGAATGGCTTCGATCTCTTAGGTCTTGGCTCCGTCACTGGCTTGGTCAAGCTGGCCTCCGCCCGAGGTTTTCTACCTCCTCGGTCAGAGCGCGCAAGTCCTCGATCAGACTTACCCTCTGACTGAAGCGTTTCTCGGCCACCTTGAGCTGCTCGGCCAGCTCCTTGGCCCATTCTTCCGCGGCGAGCTCCCTCGCAGCCTGCTCGCGAAGTTCCTCAGCCTCTCCTTGGGGAGCTGCTGGGATGATTGCCTCTCCTCGACTAGTTGGGCCTTGAGCTTCTTCACCTTCGCCTTTAGCCTGCTCCGGCTCTTGGCTGGTGCAGAGGGCTCCCCCGCGAGTCCCCTCGTCCGGAGATGCTCCTGGAAGCCCGCTATAACGGCGCTGTGCTCGATGGTGACGCCCTCCAAGAGGTCCTCCATGGTGCCCTCCACGAACTGAAAGAGAGAAGACCAAGTCAAACCTTGGGCAGCTATAGCCCGAGCAGACAAAGTTTCGGTTTTGAGGATTACCTTTTCAAGCCGCCGCTCCAGACTCCGGCGTAGGCGATCTTCAAGACCATAGGTCATGAAGCCTCGCTCGTGCGGGATAAGGCCTGCGCGGTGACCTTTCCGCTTCGTCCTTCCCGTGCGGGCGCGCACCCGCCTTGGGGCAGTTGCGGCAGGCGAGCTACCGCCCTCATGCTCCTGCCTCTCCTCTTGCTCCTCTGCCCGTTCGCCTTCGGGCAGGATCGGCGCCTCTTTGCTTGAAGACGCCGGTGGGGTAACAGACGGGGTGACTCGAGCCCCCTGTCCGCGATCCTCTTCTTGCTCCCCGGTGGCAGGGATTTCTCTCTGCTCGCCGGAGGTTGCCGTCGCCACAGGGATGGTCTTCCCCGCGACGCGGTCCAAGAGGTCGGCGAAAGCTGCTGCGACCCGCCTTAGGCGATGGGCGAGCGAAACCTCGGCTCCGCTTCTTCGTGGCGCCGTGATCCGCCTCTTGGGCCTCCAACGCTTGATCGCGCCCTTCAATGCGTCGATTCGATCATTTGGAGTAGCCTGGGACCAAGGCCCACGCTGCCAGCTTGTCCTTCAGGGCGAGCAGCCTCGTCGCTCACGAGGCACCGCGTAGGTGCTCGGGCAACAAGGATCGCTCAACCGCCGCATGCACGTAGTCCGCGGCGACCTCTTCTTGGACAGCTGATGAAAAAGGAATAAATTAAATCCTGCGCTGCCCGGTAAGGTGTGGAGTCGGAAGGTTTAACACTGCATACCCGCCGCGGAGGGCTTGATCTTCTTCCTCGTCGCCAAAACTTTTTGCCTTTTCCTCCTGGGCTCCTTGGCTTCTTGTCCGCCTTTGGCCTCCGGATGTCGGGCGGCGATAAGCTCAACTCCTGCCGAGTGGCGCGCTTCTCGTGCAACGCAGAAGCTTTTTTCTTGCGCCGCGACTTCTTCTTCAAGCCTCCTCTCGCTCGGCGACCACATTGCGGCCGCTCCATGCGCCGGGTGAGCTGCGATAACGCGGCCGTGAGGGTCGTGATATTAACCTCTTCGTCGCTTTGCTCGGCGAGGAGGGAGGGGCTTGGTCGTTGCCCACTTGGTTGGTCGTGCGTGCGCTTGGCTTGCTCGGTGCGCTTCGTTGCCGCGGGGGGCTACTTCGAGGGCTGGCGGCCGCCATGGCGCGGTGAGCTCCGCGTCGGCTCAACCGCCACCTTGGGCTTCGTGGCCACCTTAGCCTTGCCCTTTCTCGCTTTCTCTTTTTCGGATCCAGAGAGTTCCTCCACGATCCCACCAAGGATCAGTTGATCCTCCTGTTCATTTGAGAAGCGAATGTTAGCATCTTTAGCCGTGCAAGTCTTGCAAAACCGGGCGGGTGAAAAGTGTTACCTCTGGTGTGCGGACGAGCACGTTGCGAGGACATGTATAGGCCACCTCGCCGGTGACCTTACCGTCCTTCTTCGCGGCCTTGAGTATGGAGTCGACCTGCTCGGTGACCCATGCGTCGGTTGGTTGCACTGCCCAAACAGAAGAAAAAACCTTTAGTACCTGTTCGGATGGAACCATCAAATAAAGGTTGAATCTTAAAGGCACTTACCCATGTTCTCCCTTGTGATGTCTTTCCATCCTTCTATCTTGTAGAAGGGGTAGGATCTCCTCCGCAATGATGATCCTCGTTTTGTGAAGTCGCGGATGATCTTCTCGCTGGAGCCCGAGGCCCACGAGGAGGCTATCTTCCGCGTCAGTACCATCCTCGCTCGGACAGCTCCGCCAGGCATTGGTGTTTTTTGCGGAGCTCGTCCGGTGAAGACGAAGCTTCTTGTCGCCGCTCAAGCAGTGTAGAACCACCTCATCCACCACGCGCCCATCGAGTCGAAAGCAACGGTGGACGGGGTACGGCGTCGTCGGCGGTAGTCTTGAGCTTAAGGTAGTAACACCCAGCGCCGAGCGCGGAGCCGCTCCTCGTTCTCGTAGTAATGGAGGAACAAATGTTCATCGGCGGGTCGATTCTCAGATAGCCCTCGCACAGTGTGCGAAGACGGCCATCCGGAGGATGGAGTTCGGATTGAGGTTCGCCACCTCCAATCCCGATGTTGAAGAAGGCCTCACGAATCGCTCTCGAGACCTCAACCCAACAAAGGCGAATCGCTCGAAGTTGCCGAACTCGTCCTCGAGCGGCTCCGGTTCTTCCTCCTCCCCAGGCAGCCTCCAGCTACCGGTGTCTACGTGTCCTTCCTCCTCTCAGATCTTTAGGTCCTCCTCGGTCAAGCTAGTGCCAGAGAACTTGGCCATAGCGATCCCCAGGGTTGGATGAACAGATTTGGTGGTGGGGTTTGGGAGTCAGATGCTGAGCGCGGTTGGAATTAGGGCTTGGGAAGGAAAGGCATGAGAGCAGAAGTGGCTAACCGCGGTCGGCTTGGGTGCTTTTATAGACCCGAACGAGCAGCTCTGCAACGGGTTTTTGCCACTAAACGGCTAGTTTTTTACCGCAACGGCTAAGTAAAAACGGTCGTCTGCTTTTCATCAAGGCAGCAAGTTACCATTGAGATCCGCTAACGGCTATTTTTCCAAAGGTTCAGACCGGCGGTCGGGTACTCGCTTTCGGACAGATGCGATTTTCTATTCGACGCAACAGAGTTGCTCGGCACTGATCGAGTTTGTTCGATCCCGAACAAGTCTTGTTCGGGAGAAGCTTAACCTGCTCGGTCATTTGTTGTTCTTCTCCGTGACAGCAAAAAGTTTCCTCTTCGTGACTTGGAGTCTCAAGAGGAAGACCACACTCTAATGAGTCCTTCCACTTGAGTTTCGGGGGCTAGCTGTCGGGGATAAAATTACAGCCCATTGCCATGGCCCACTCCCTGACGGCCCAATCGAACAGCCTGCCAGGGTCCAGCTCCCTGGAAGGTTCTCTAAGGCCTATGTGCATCGTGCCGAACAGCCTCCTAGTCGGTACGATTGCGTGAAACCCAAGACTTCGTGTTTGAGTCCGACTCGAACAAGAGTTCTTCACGGCTACGTGAAGACCCGGACGTTGGTTTCTCGGATTGGAGCAGACGTCGTGATCCCCAAGACTAGGAGTATGCCTTATCTGCCTCGGGATATATTTGGTATGTCGAGTTCGTTACGATCTCGTAGTTAGCCCGGCCCGATATTCCCTCGGTAGGACGGTTTGCTCTGCACTATATAAACAGGGGCCCTATGGCGTTTAGAGGGACTCTGGCCAAGAGCTTACGCATCTTAGCACTTCGTAGACACCTGATCATTGCATTGTCGCACTTGTACACCATAATCTCGCCGAGACTTGTTCGTCTCGCCGAGCCACCTCTTGTATTCATCCTCGATATATAAGAAAGGCTGGACGTAGGGCTATTATCTCTCCCGAGAGGCCTGAACCAGGATAAAAACCCCTGTCTCCCTGTTCATTGTTGTTTGTTCTGTTCGGCGTGTCTCCTATCTCCCTCTTGAAGAACCTTAGTTGACTTGGGTCAATATCCCAACCGTCGACAGAAACTTTAGCTTGACTGAGAGAGATAGATATTTGGTCGGACGAAATGCCGAGAGAGGTCGGCCGAGCTCGGGTTACAGCGGATTGGAGTTAGGGTTTCAATGTTTGTCTGCCGGACGTTTGACCGGTCAGAGTCGCAAAGGAGGTCGGTTGATATGAGGGTTTCGGTCGGGAGATATTTCAAAGGAGTTCAGGTCGGGTTAAAGTTGAGGAGAGGAGGGGAGATGAATCTGACTTGGAGGACGCTAGGGTTTTAATCGAAACACCAGTTCGGACGTGGTCGAGGAATATTAGGGTTTTGGTCAAGGGAATCGAGCTTGGGTTCCGATGTGCTCAACTGAGAGGGGGAAAGGAATTAACCAACAAAGGTTAAGATTTCGGAGCATCGAGAAGTAAAGGTTGGTTCGACCAAGGAATTATGGTTCGGGTCGAGCTAGTTTTTAGCCGAGACTCGAGAAAGAGAAAGTTAGGGTTCCGACCGAGGAACGAATAAAAGCGAGGAGAGAGATTTTGTATCTGAAATCGTAAAGGTTGGAATTTTCTAAATTGTAAATCATAATGAAAATAATTAATAAAACAAATTCTTATATGCAAATTAATTGTTTGAAAATTTAGGGATTTTCATATAGAAAAACAATAGAAATTATTTTAACTTGGTTTTTATTTTTAAAGAAAACTTGGGACATTCTAATATTTATTAGGATGTCACACACAGGATGGCATACAGAGGATTATAAATTTTTTTAGTGGCACACGGGGAATTAATTGTCCCTCAAAGGGAAAATACCTCAAAAGGGTAGAGGTAGAAAAATTTGTGAGCTTGTATACATCGCAAAAAAATTTATTTTTAATTTTTTTTTAATAAATATTTTACTTTTAACCCTTGGCAAAAGAATCTCCAAATCTAACCCTTTTGGCCGCGCCACGCCGCCTGGCGAGGCCTGTACTTGTTGTTGCGCCAGTGCATGTGGCGCGTCAGAGGTGCCACGCTGTCACCCACGGCCGGCTGCAGCCGGCGTGGCATTTTTTGAGCCCCACCTTTGCCGCGCCACATGCACCGGCGCGGCAAAGGCCTGGCAGGTGGGCCTGCGGTGGGTAGTATCGCAGACTCCTTTCTTGCTCGCCGATGACGTGGGGGCACCTTTGCCGCGCCGGCGCGCTCGGCGCGTCAAAGCTGCGTCCTGAACAGGCACACCAAGCTGAACAGGCACAGGGCTTGCTTGCCAATGTCGTCGGTAAGAGTTTGATTAGCTCGCTCGCTCGCTCGCCGTTGATGATGGATGATGCGCGCGGCTTGCAAATTGATACTGATATCAAAGCTGCCAGTTCTCCAGCATATGGAACTTGCTGCCTTCAACCTGCCCAGAAACACCACCAAATTACTCTCAGGATTTCATACAGGTTTGCTATGAGGATGAGGAGGAAAAAAAACCCACTTCCCCCATGCATTTCTGTTCTTTTCAGCCGTAAATCACATTGCAGCACAGCATGAACATCTTCATAGCTGAGGATACTTAATTCATGGCTACAAATAGGAAGAAGTACAAATTGAATAGCATTCCTGGGCATTTGGGACGATCCACGCATGACGTATATTGGAACGAAATCGGCCGTTTCGCTGGCCTAAGAATACCAAGCAGCACTGATATGCTGCCTTCGGGTATATACCGTATACAGAGGAGGTATCTGTATTATGCTCTGAAGATTCAGAGCTGAACAGGCAAAAGAAAGGGGCGGTTGCTCAAGAAACTAGTACTATATATAAAGAGCCTCAAAATTCAGATTTGAGAATGTAGAGGTAATTAGGGAGCACCAGGTAAACTTAAATGGAAACCAGAGCAAGCTTTAATTTGTAGCAGCAATTAATACCCAAGGCAGTTGCATGAATGAATAAGGCAAGGGTGTTCTATTATCCATTGGACATTAGGTCATATATTGTGGCGAAGAATCTGACGGATATATTCGCGCGTACGTACTCCTGAATCCTGATGGATGAAACAAACTGAAGGTAGTAGGACTACGAACCAGGCCGGTGTCAAGGCTGACGCAGGAGAAGTTGTACATTGAGTGGGCCTATGACGGTGCCGGTCCAGGAGCGCATGAAGATGTCGTCGCCGTCATCCATGCCGTAGCTGAAGCTGCGGGGCACTGCATGTACATACATATATGCATATGCAGGATGCAGGATGCAGGATGCAGCTTTGACGCGCCGTGCGCGCCGGCGCTGCAAAGGAGCCCCCACATCGCCGGCGAGCAAGGAGGGAGCCTACGAGGCTACCCACCGCGAGCCCACCTGTCAGGACTTTGCCGCGCCGGTGCATGTGACGCTGCAAAGGTGGGGCCCAGAAAATGCCACGCCGGCTGCAGCCGGCCGTGGACGACAACAGAAGACCTCCGACTCGCCACATGCATCAAGCGCGGCATAATGCATGCATCAAGACGTGGTGGGCGCGCCAAAAGGTTAAATTCAAGATACTTTCTTTGAGGGTTAAAATAAAATAATTATTAAAAAAGGATTAAAAAATAATTTTTTTTGCATATCGCGATACAGAGAACTAAACAAGTTCCATTGCTAAAAGAAAAAGAAAAGAAAACAATTTGAAAATTGGATTTTGTTTTTTAATGGAAAGACAAAAGCACTACCAATTATATCGATTTGCATGTAATCCAATGTACGAGCATCTCTATCAGGTTCTTTAAACCGGTTCCTAAAACACTATTGCGGATAGTCTTAGTCTTTATACCCATCCAGCATAGTCTCTATCTCAGCCTCTAATTTGAAGAATCCCTTTGAAGTCTTTATATTTAAAAACTCTTTAGAGAATCTCTATATCTTTTCGGGAATAGGGACTCTGCTGGAGATAATAAAAATATAGGAAACGAATAGTGATTTAGAAAAGAGATAGGATCTAAGATGAATAGCTCATTGACCTTCTTCTTGGCTTCATTCAGGACCGAAGAGCTATTAATTGTTTGGCCACTAGGAACATCGTGAGGCTGTGATCGAAGCAAAGCATTTCTGTTGGCGTTTAAGTAAGTACGGTTCAATCAGAGTTTCTTTTTTTCGTGGGAGCTGGGTTTTAATTTTGACAGTGTCAACTTGGCGTACAGTTTTTTTTTTGTTTGATCTGGATTCCGATTTTGAGCAGAGTCAACCTGGTAGATACTAGATAGCAGCGAGAGGACGTTGCTTGTGGGCATTGCCCTTGAATGTTGATTCCCTAGAGGAATCGAGTTCCTCTAGGCTCTAGCTAGCAGACAGGTCCAGAATGGATAGGCCTCACGTCAATTGCACAGCAGAGGCGTACGTGAGAGACGGGTGTGTTAGGCGTTTGTCGAATATGTACACAAATAGATTACATGGATTTAATAGGTAGAATTGGTTTTAGAGTTGTAGTCGAACTCTAGTTAGACCTCTAGTATATAAAGGATGGTATCCCTGATGTAAGCAAAAAAAAACAACTTCATAACTGTAGCATAGGTAAGAGAAGATCAGCGGCCGGCATGTGGTCGTGATCAGATCAGCCGGTATGCTATTATATTATCGTTTGGGGAGAAGCGTCCATAATCAGAGCCCCGCAGATATAGACGAAAACTGAACTGCGTTAACAAACATCGTGTCTCCTGGTGTCGTTCGTGATCTTACATCGGCACATATCCAAACAGGGTGGTTATCAAATTAGGCTTATTTTTTTGGGATGTGCTATTGTACAGTCATCTGTATTTTAACATTTTTTGCAGGCGCAAGCAATCCCCCACGTTATAGTCCCTCTCTCTCCTTACAACAGTTTTTTTCCACCATTTTAAAACGCTTTTCTAATAAATGAAAAGGTGGGAAAATAGTACAAGTTTACTGCAATTTTTAGCGTCCGCACGATTTCGCAATTTGCATGGAGGATGACGATCGCCGACGACGCCACGCACAGCAGAATGCCAAACAACCTTCGCGCTAAAAGTTTCACCTTCTCACAATATTTCTTCCAGTGAATGAACATGTGGAAAAACAATACTAACTTGTTGAAATTTTTAACGTCCGCACGAAATCACAAATTTCAGACGCCTGCGAAATAGCAATAGCTTATTTTTTATCCTCACAATCCAAATGACATCGCTAGAACTAGTGGACCATTTTCTGGTGCTTAATTAAAAAAGCTCTACTTTACCCTTTCGACTATCGTCAAAATCTGGTTATATCTCCTCGACTTTAAAACTAGAAGATCAACCCCCGTAATATCAATACGAGAAAAAATTACCCCTCTCACACTAATCCACCCTGATTTTGGATGATATGACGTCCTAGTTATCATGGTTTTATAGAAAATAAATATATTTTTTAAAATGTAGAAAATCGTAGAAAGCTCAAAACATAAAATAAATAAACCCATAAATTTATATAATTGTATAGAACCAAAACATGCAATAAAAATATTATATTTGTGTGTAAACTTGTATGCAAAAATTATATTTGCTTTATAAGGCCTTAATTAAATAAATCAATTATTTATGAAAAATTATGTTTGGCTTGCGAGAAAACTGGAGGAAGCTAAGAAATAAATAGGAGAATGTTAGTTTCACCTTTCAAATTAATTTTTTAATTCAAAATTATAGTTACTTTGACCTTTTAATTATAATTTTAAAAAATAAATTCAATGGTAAAAATAAGATCCTTTCTCCATCATTCCAAGAACTAAAGCAATTATTCCCATTTTCTTAACGCACGTAGTACAATAGATTGTTCAGTGCATCTTACATGCCATTGTTTGTCTGCATTGTGTAATCCGCTTGTTCGTATAACATAATTAGCAATTGTGATGCAATTATGACCACTTACCAGTTTTGTAATTTTTGTACTGACTGACAGGACCATATCGCCTGACTCAACAATAACATTCGACAAAATAACTCGTGTCATGCACCATGTCGAATTTTGCCATAATTTTTTGGCCAAGGTAAGTAATTTTACCATGTACGTGAAACATACTAACTGGTCATAATAAACCAAATGCATTATGACCATTTACATATTTTGCAAATTTTTTTAGTGGCTAATAGGGATCCAATGATCTATACAAAAATAACATACTACGAAGAACTCGATGTGACATGTTGCTAAATTTTTTTCATAATTTTTCAACCAAGGCAACTAATTTTGTCACATATGCCAAACGTGCTAACTAGCTATAATAAAAGTTCCCCGCACTCGCTTCAAACATGTAATCTACTCCCCACCTATTTCAGTCTAACGAGGATCACACTCCCCACCTATGTTCGAAGCAACATGTTGTCCAACGGGGGATAGGAGAGCTTAATAGTCGCCGTTTTATTTGGTGATTTTTTAATTACCCCTATCAACCGCCGTTTGGAATGGCGGGTCATAGTTTGACACTATTTCTCACCTTTCTAATTGGTGGGGACACCATTCGGTGCTATCTCCCATCAATTTACAAGGCAAGATTTGAAACCGCTATTTCATTTGGTGGAAATTAACCATGCGCTATCTCCTGGCTTTGGCTCAACCTTTTTTCTGCCATTTGGAACGGTGGGTGTTTTCTCAGCTCTTTTTCGCCAGTTTGAACGATGTGAGGAGTCTATATATTTAATTTTAATAAATTAAATTTTTTATTTAATTCGGGAAAAAATAAATATTAAAAATTCGTAGAAAAGCCGAACGAAGCAGATAAGCTCGACTGCACGAGGCCAGAGGGCGGCGTTGATTGTACTCTATAGTTGTAAGGCCAACCAGAAGCACGGCCTGGTACCCGCAGGATAAGCCCAAACTGTGTAAAGGAAATCCGCTCGGGGCCTTATATACTGGGCTTCCAGCCGGTGTTATGTTCGTGCGTTTACCGAATCCAGAGTGAATTACACTGCCGGTAATCCGGTATACATATCTGTAACCTGTAGCATCTATAAATATTTCAAGTCAGGTATAAAAACGGTTTTTAAACTTTTTTTGCATTTAAACTCTTGGAAACATATTTTTATGAGAAGGTCCAAACTGTGTAATTTTAATTTTAAATATAAATTTAATTTTGTACGGCACCTATTTGTACCTCCTAGTGAGAAATAAATATGTATGTTAAATACGTGTGTTTTACTTTTTTTTATTTTGAATTAAAATTAAAATTTATTTTTATTAGCACCAATTTGAACCATCTAGAGAGAAAAAATTATGAGAATTAACAGGAACTTGCACATTTACTCCATAGTTGAGAGTAGGGCTACTAATGCATTCAAACCCAACCCATATCCGGTCCCACCCCATTTTAATAAAACTATTTTTTCCTTCCCACCTCACCCTACATTATTTTTATGTGAACCCAAACCAATCTAACTCATTTCTTATATGAGCCCAAACCAACCCAACCCACACCTCTCATATGGGTCTCAACCCTATTTCTCAACCTATTGTATATGAATCAGACTTCATGAAGGAAACACCTTAGTTTTTTTAAAACTTTGCATTAACACGTTAAAAAACATTGAAATTGTTTAAACTTTTTGTCATGACTATATACATCTAGACGCAACTTTTTGTAGGTTCACAGGTTAAACGGAATAGATGGGCCCTATTTGTAGAATTTGGTTTTTTTATAAAGTAGACCCGCCCAAAGACCGGGCTAGGACGGGTTTCGGGTCGGGCTTGAAAATCCTGGTTCTATGGGACTAGGCCCAAGCTCACCCCAATCTAACGCCTTTTCCCAGTCTTGGGCTCGAGCCTGGACCAAAGCCCAACCTAGCTCGAAGCCCAACCCGACCAAGTGCTATTTCGTGTTTTCTTTGGACCATGCCCCGGAATGACGGGCGGGCTCTAGATTGAAGCCCAAGCCGGCCTAGTAGTGCTCAGATCGGTCTGGCTCGGGCTGCCCATGGGTAGATCTATTATAAAACACCTTAGTTTTTTTTTAAAAAAAGTCTCACATTCACACTACAAAAAATCATCAAAATTGTCTGAATTTTTTTTATGACCATATATGAAAGCAACTTTGTGCAAGTTGGCAGATCAAACTGAATAGGTGGTGGTCACATGTAAAAAACTATGATATATTATAGAAGCTATATGAACCCATTCAATACAAACCTGTGGGTTGAAATCGATTGAACCCAAACCTTTTAAAACCCAAATTAATCCAAACCCACCCATTTCAACTTTAAACCCACCGCACCCTAATTCATGAGCTACATCAACATCATTTCCACCCATCCAAAGCATGCCAATATGACATTGTAAAACCCAACCTATTTCACCCATTTCACCTCTAGTTGAGAGGGCATTCCCTTGTAATTTAAAGTTGAGAGGTGTTTCATATTTGTCCCATATTTGTTTGATTCATTTCACGGGTTTGATAGGTATAAAAGCTTTTATACCCCTAGTTGAGAGGGCCGCGCTACACGGCCTCCCGCCCGATCAACCGGACCGCTCGAGCATAGGGGTTTTCGTATAATCAAGTGTGGTGTCAACTTTGTGGCATACGATCAAAGGAGACTAAATTATGAATTGCACATCAACTTTAGCATATAATCAATTTCCTAAAATAAACTCAAGGAAACAAAGCTAAGATCACCTAATCACCAGCCTGATGTGAATGTACAAACCACACATTTGATTTGCTGCATATCAAACTGCAGGAATAACGCCATAACGGCAGCTGGCTCCCAAGCCCCATGGCCGGGTTCGCATCACATGGATCAATCTTCGATCGATTGCTTAATTGGACGGTCTGGTCTCCTCTGGCCGCTCCGGTTCTGCTTGTTGCCTTGCGATCCGCACGCACTCGCGTGTAGGATTGCGTCGCCGATAGCCGGTCGTAAAGCTCACTCATGGCTCCGTTGCCTGCTCATTTTGGGCTTGGGTCCATCGCGACGACGCAGAGCTCCACGTTCCGCCCCTCTCTTTCCTTCTCTCCTTTCCCCTTTGTGACGACACGGCTCAATCATGCAGCAATCCTCTCTCTGGGTTACTGTTTGGTTTAGCTAAGTTAATTTGATTGCGGTGAAGCGAAGGGTTTCTTTTCCAAACTCCCCCTAAGATTCCATGAAACTAATGCCTGCCGGCCTGCGAGCATGCATGCATGCAGAGCGACGTCAAACAGGCCCAGCCAAAGCCCTTAAATAAGCATGCTTACAAGCAGTATTAATGCGTTTGAGGCCGTGTAGCGCTCGGCTCGGCCTGCATGTTCACAAGCCCTAGGTTGGTCTCCCTGGCCACTTCCCCCTGTTTGTTTACTCGTGCATGCATGCATGCATGGATTCAGGCTCCAGACGCACAGAGGTAGGGTAGCTAGCTGGTGAGGAAGCAGCTTCTGAGCTTCTGATAGAGAGAGAGGTGGTGTGTACTGTGTACCTGTAGTACCCATTCCTCTGGAAAGCTGGCGCCGTTGGCCTCGCCTCTTTGACTCCATGGCTCGTCTCCTCGTCGTAGCTGGCCGGCCGGCCGGCCATCGAATCCGTCTCTCTGCTCGCCCGATCGCTTGCTGAATGCTGATGACGAATTCGTTTCGTTCTTTCTCTGTCGCCGGCAGCGACGCCGTGTTTACGGGGCCTCCCCACGTGAGAGCGCTCTCCCCTTGGATACATCTCCCTGCTCCTGCCCGCCCTAATTAATTAACTTAGGATTTTGTGCTTGTGCTCGGAATCTCTGTTGCTGCTGCAACATGCCTCCCTCGATCTGCCGCGTGCCTCGCTTGTTTATGCACATCTCGTGTACGCTGGTAATTACTGTTCTACTCTACTAGGCTACGGACTGCTTGTTTATCATGTATCGGTTTCAGGTTGATCAGTTCTGGTTTAATTTTAAAATAAAAGATTTGCTAGCTAAGAGTCAACTGAAGTTGGTGGCTGATTGAACGGCAGTTGGGCTGAGCATCGTTAGCCTAACCTACCTTAATCTAAGTTTTGCATTTTGCAACAAATATAGTTAATCTGCACTTTGTATACGCTAATGGGATTAATAGAGAGGGATTAAGTTATCCCACCTTCGAGCTAGCTTAATATCGCTTAATCCAGCAATGTTTGGTGCTCGCTGCCTCTAATTAATTAACCTCTGCTTGTGTGGTTTTATTTGGCAACAAATCTAGTTAATCTGCATTGCTGGCTATATTAATGAGATCAGTAGAGAAGTATCTCACCTTCTAGCTATCTTAATATCATTTAATCCAGAAGTGTTCGGTGTGTTTCGCTGCCTCTGGCCTCTGCTTGTGTGGTAGCTGTTGTTGTTCTTGCATGCAAACGCAGGCGTGCAGTGCTGCCCCTGCCTGGTTAGTTCTTGGGATGGGCCGATGGGGCCATGCATGGGGGCCATGCAACGTATACACTATACCACCGGCCGTGGCCATTGCCTTTCCTGGGACGAGCAGCGAGTAAACAAACCGGCAGTGGCTTCTCATAACGACCCAGAGAAAGCTGGTAGGTTGTGGGCTTGTGGCAGTGGCAGGCTGAGCTAACGCAGGTGATACCGCTTCTGAATTCGGTAGGCAAAGTTCTCTATCTTTATGGTCCAAGTAGCATCCGGATCGTCTCAGGTTAGCAACATCGCGATGTCGAGATCTCATCGCTGGATGGCTATCCATATTAGTACAGTCTATGAAAGTGATAAGAGTTAAGATATTAGTATAGTCTATGAAAGGGATAAGATTTAAGATGAGTTTAAGAAAAATCAATTGTTGATGACTTTGATGACGATGGCAACGTTGTTCAACAATAGCTGGTCGGTTTCGTCTTCCTCAAGTGTGACCATGGTAGATATATATGATGACATTACTATTGTTGATTTTTGACCTTCTTTCCTGTCTCTTTGTATGGATGAGGCTAGAGGTGATGGGAACGGTAGCGGAGCGGAGTACGGTGACCTTCGGCTTTAGTGGTGGCGAATACTGAGAAAACCCTAGATCCCTAGGTTTTTAAAAGTTTAGTTCTATGTGGACTCGTCTATAATTTGGCTTTTGAGCAATGGCCTTTTCTATAAAAGGATATTGGATATAAATATATCTTTATCCTTTTATATAAAAAAGATGGCAACCTGAGAAAAGTACGTAGAACCGCTTACCTAGAATTAGTACATACACTGGTTGAATATAAATTCCAAGCTAAAATGCAATAATTTTTTTAAAAAGATCTGGAAAGGGATTCTCCATGATAAATCCAAAATCACGCTGCTATCGGGAGACATTCCAGCTTGGTGGCCACAAACAACGTGCGCTTTCCCTACCAACGAGTGAAAGCCGTCTTCACTGGTATGATGATCTACACGCTCTGGAATATGAGGAACACCGTGGATTTGAGCCTTCCCCTCTCCAAGCTAGTAGAGCGGATAGTCAATGATGCTGTCTATTAGAGTCATGTGGATTACTCTGTCTCTGCTCTTCTATTTAACAATCTCTTGTAAATAAGATTATTTTTCGCTTAATGGTCTTTCCTTCTTATTTAAAAAATACAATAATCTGAATATCAATAATATACATTAATACATAGATATGTACATCCTCGAAAAGTAGCAAGATGACATATGTGGTTCTGCAGCACGTGGGCATCCATGCATGCATGCTGGCTAGTATGCTAATGCTATTCGAAGTTTGGAATATATTTGGCCGTCTCTTCAATCGGCAATAGCTGCCTTGCCTGCCTTCCAGGCTTTAATAATTTGGGAGCACAAATGCAGGCAGGGTCCAGCCGCCCAGGGCTCTAGGCAGCAAGCAAGGGAGTCGTATTAGTAGTAGTACAGTAGTACTCTGCGCCGCGGCGTCGAGAATCGGCGGCGATGCCTACCGTCGCCTGGAAGGGGACCCAGAAGTATCATTGAAGCCTTGCAGGGTGCCCCCTGTGTGCTGTGTCTCGGACTTTGGATGCGCTCTCCCTTCCACGTTCTGCGCACATTGTGCATGCAGAATTAGTATTACAGACCCAGAACCGGCGCTTGTATATACTTGAAGAGCAGCAGCAGCATTTAACACCGTTTCTCGGTGCCTGTAAGTCTGTTACCTCTGCTCGATCCTTGGTCATTTTCAGGAGGACGATCGAGTAGCTAGATGGCGATACAAGACCAATGCACCTGGTTACTGGACACTGTGCAAAGGATCTCTCTTTAGTCTTTATAGTATAGTGTCCAAGAGGCTGATACTGGTTATTGGTTACTGGTTAGCCTAGGCCGTCTTATGATCCTCTTCTCTGCTCACTCTGAAGTCTGAAAGCATTCGGGGAGGTGGAAACAAGGCTGGATCATCTCAATCAAAGATCGAATGATTGCGTGCGCGACATGACGGGGGAATTTCTTCCAGCCTTTTGACCGCCACGAGCCTGTGCCTGATCGATCCGACGCAAGGTTGCCAAACGCATGCAACTCCCACGGGAACAGGGGAAAAGCCGAAAAGCAGCAGCAGCCTCAGGCTGTCACTCACAGTCACAGCTGAGCTGATGGAGCAAGTGAAACAAAAGGAAGATTCCACGGCTAAGTTTTATTTCACTCGTGACCTCACGCCGCCCGTGATCGTTAGCGCCACTGCCCAGTGCCCACCGCTGTAGCTGAGTGAGTGAGTGCTGAGCCTCACACACACGCAACGCCGTTCTCGTGGCGCCCCGCATTGGCAACAGCACACTGGGACCTGGCAGGAGGACTGAGGAGATAGCTAGAGCACAGAGCTCCCATGGGGTTAAGCAGGCGAGACAAAAACTCAAGTCCATGGACGCAGGCCGAGCCCACCTATCACGCAGCTCGCTGCGTCTCATCACTGGCCTCCGGCCATCGCCTTCCTTCCACGTTCCGGCTGCTCATTGCCAAGGCTTTGGATATCCAGATAGGAGCAATGTGCCGTCTCCATGTTGTGATTTTTCACGCAGCTTTGTGAAATCAAGCATGGAAAACTCACAATGAAATTAACTTGAAGGACAGGAGCCAATGTTGCAGGTGTGTGATGGACGAATTCATGGCTTCTGGCTATGGCATCTCTCGATCAGCTCGCAAACAGTGCTCCCGGTGGGCGGATCAGATATATACGCAGCTAGCACATGCCTCGTTACCAGCTGGAATCCTGTCCGAGAGAGTAGCGTCCAAATGGAGATTTAAATGTGAAGGACTGAAGGGCCCGGGACGCTTACTCGTGCAGGGAGAGACGATGCAGCAGCTAGCTAGCTGCAGAGCAGCTGCTCTGCATGCTTGCTAGCCAAGACCCAAGAGGGAGGCGTACGTACGTGCATGCACATTGCATTGCATAGGCAGCAAATTAAGCATAGGGTGGCGGAAACCGAGATGCTGGCCATTATCTGTTTTTTCATCACTCCCTGCATCGATTCGCCTGCAGGTCAGTTGGAGCTTATCCCTGTCCAAAAAAAAAAAAAGCTGGAGCTTGCCGTTGCTCGCTTGCGACCTAGCCGC
Organism: Raddia guianensis; assembly: GCA_036346415.1. Taxonomy (NCBI): domain Eukaryota; kingdom Viridiplantae; phylum Streptophyta; class Magnoliopsida; order Poales; family Poaceae; genus Raddia; species Raddia guianensis. Next base: position 7,686,971 of record CM070536.1, on the reverse strand, counting down.
ATTACACGTGCCTGATCTCCTCCGAGGGTGGATAGACGAAGTTTGACACGTGCGGTAGCTATATACAGTAAACTATATACTTGCGTTTCTGTTTAGATGGTTAATTAAACTTATCATAATTTATTGAGTAATTAAATTAAACAGTTTTGCTGTTTCTTAGACGACTGATTTTTAAATAAATCTCAGTCGATTTTCACATAACTAGATTCTACCGTTAGATCTTTTATATGTCCTATAAAGACGTTTGATCAACGGTCTAGAAAATCGACCGAGAGATAAATAACTCTCAGGCGCCTGCTGATAAATCAATCCCTTAAATTAAAAAGTGTACTTATATCAACAAGGTACAGTGCATGCAGCTGATCCCACGTTCCCAGTTTCCCACCCATAAGATCCTGTTCCTTGCGTACGTGATTGTCCTCTCAGCCCGCACAGAATTTACCTACCTGTCTGAATTGCTTTTTGCTGCAGCTGTTGACGCTAGGGAGGGAACTGACCAGCCTTTCACACCCATACCATGCATGCTAATGCTATGCCCCAATCGGCGATACTATACATATACATATAGCTAGCGCCATCCGCTGCCTTAAGGTTGCGTGTTCGTCTAGGAGCTGCTTTGCTTTGGTCCAAATGCGAAACGTCAAGCAGCAAGAAACAGGGCCGGATTAGCCTCTAGCAAGCTGCCTCTCGCAACGCTCGAATCGCGGGGTTGATGTGAGCGTTCATCGATCAGGAGAACCAAAAAAAAAAAGAACTTTGATGTGAGTGACCGTCGAATACACGCATATATAATGTTTTTTGTGTTGCATCAGAGAGGTGTGTGCATGGGAATGGCTTATAGCTAGCCGTTGTGGCCTCGTTCCACTTTTCTCGGTGGAACGCGACCCGAAAACCGAACGCCATCCCGAAAACCACACGGAGCGAGCAGTTGCCGATCATGTTTGTCGCGAGCCTGGGCATCATTAATTTAAGCAGTACGTGTAGCGTTTGTGTTGACTTTGTTAGTGTGTACAGCATGTATAAATGGTCATGCATGTATTGTCAGTAAATTGTCCATAAACTTTGCAACTATGATAGAATATGATAAGTTGACGAGGATGACAGGAAATGCACATAGCACTACAGGAATATACCCATCAATCATTCATCGACAAAAATATGATTTTGGCGGCCCGTCGAAGCCGATAAAAATAAAAAATATTTTCCTCGGTCTGATCATAACCAACAACAATAATCTCTGTGATGACCAATATAATTTGTGCATCTAACAAGCTGCCAATAAAAATTTATTGTTGTCTATAAGATGGCATGAATATAATTATGACCTCTACGTCAAAAAGGTGTGATAGAATTCAACGTATATATAGCTGATACAAGCAGAAAGTAGTCCAAAAGGACTAAAAGATGAGAAGATCACTCTAACAGGATGAAATTAAGTATGACATAGCCTATTATTTGTTCTCCATCTAAATTCATTAAAAAAAACTTCATTGTCATCACTTTTTAACTAATAATGTACCTCTAAGATCACCTTTTTTATGGCCGTAGCATTTAATTTGAACCAACATCAACGGACAACGGCAGCAAGACACTCATGAAAATACCTAGTTAGTTAAAATAGAACCATTGTTTTGTTTATCAAAAACAACATCATTGCAGCATAGCCATATACACGGACCAAAATAATAATATTGTGCCAATAAAAAATTATATTCTTTTAAGACCCTCTTAACATGCCTATATATGCCTTCTAGGGCAATTTAAACCTAAAACAAGAAGAACAATCCTCAAATAGCCCTCCTAAAATGGCAGCAAAGAGATGTTTTGAATGACCCTTTTATAGCCACAAAACTACAATTTCGATTTCCTTTGCTAATTTTTCTTTGGTACTCATCGTTTGTTAGAACAACGAGCATATATGGTATCCTACGTGTTTCGCTGATAAATTTATTTTGTCTCAATCCTTTATTTTGACATACGCCCTTGTTCCTATTATTTTCAATTCTAAATTTATGTGTTTTTTTATTATAGTTGATATGGATTTTTCCTTATATTCTTACATGGACTCTTATTTTTTACATTTTATTCTAAATTTCTATTATTGATTTGTTGTAGCTGCGAGCTCGTTTTTAATCTGGTATGGACTTCTATTTTCTACTCTAAATTCATGCGTATTTGTTTTGGATTGCACACGATGTGAACTCTTTCTTCCAATCTGTCATGGACACTTATTTTTCTATTATTTTTAATTTTAAATTTCTATATTTTGTAGTTGATACAGACTCTTTTTTAAATCTGCTATAGACTCTTATTTCGATTATTTTTCATTCTGATTTTTTTTGTCGTAGTTGATATGAATTATTTCTTTAAAATAATCTTTTATAATCTAGGGCCACAACAATTGATGGTATAGGGCTTTTTTATTTTGATTAATATGGAAATTTCTTGTATTTTACGATTAGTGCGGTAGCTCCATTAGTTTCTGTTTTAATTATATAACGAGCGAGAGGTGGCTCGTACGTTTGCGTGGCTAGATTTGTTCCGGCATATAAAGTTTATCTCTAACTCATAATCTATCTCTTATATATTAGATTAGATTTAGAGTTTATCTCTAATATATTATATCAATTTTAGTGTTTTAACTTAAATTTCTAAAAAAATTTAAATCTATGTCTTATAGATCTTTTATTTTTCCTTGATTTATGTGAGAATTTTTTTTATTAATCTGGGCTGCTATAATTTGATCTCACAGTTGATCGAACAGCTAAAATTATCATAATCCAAATTTCTAATATTTTTCTTTTAATCTAAGCCGTTATAATCTGGCCCCATAAAAAACAGTGGCATAGATCTTTAAAATAATCATATTATATCATCTTCACTATTTAATCCGAATTTCTAATATATTTCTTTTAATCTAAGCCGTTAAAATCCGGCCCCACAAAAAAGGCGGCATAGATCTTTCTTTTTTTTCTCAATTTATGTGAGAATTTCTTTGATTGATCTAGTCATTTATAATTTGGTTCCCACCGTTGATCGAACAACTGAAATAATCTGGGTGATGTGGAATAACACGATGGCTCCGTTTTCCTCTAATTTAGTAATATAACGAGCGAGGTGGCTCGCACGTTTGCGCAGCTAGATTTGTTTAGACATATAGGGTTTATCTCTAACTCATAATCTATCTCTAATATATCATATTGGATTTATAGTTTATCTCTAATATATTATATCAAAATTAGTATCTAATCTGAATTTCTAATACTTTCTTTTAATCTAAGCCGCATAGTTCTTTTTTTTCTTGATTTACATGAGAATTTCTTTGATTAAGCGAGACCGTTATAATTTGGTCACACCGTTGATCGAACGGCTAAACTGATCATATTATATAATCTTTAGTATTTAATCCAAATTTCTAATATTTTTATTTTAATCTAAACCGTTATAATCCGGTCCCACAAAAATCAACAGCATTGATCTTTTTTCCTTGATTTATGTGAGAATATTTTGATATATCTAGGACGTTATAATTTGGTCCCAGCATTGATCGAACGGTTGAAATAATCTGGGTGATGTATAATTTCTAATATATCGGATCAGATTTAGAGTTTATCTCTAATATATTAGATCAACTTTAGTAATTTGTTATATATATCAATATTGGCCGCTATATTTATGTAACATTATCCCCATCCAACGATGTAGATCTTTTCTTTATTCTGATTAACATGAAAAACTCTATATTTTTCAGATTTAGAGTTTATCTCTAATATATTAGATCAACTTTAGTAATTTGTTAATATTGACCGCTAGATTTACATTACATTATCCACATCCAACGTTGTAGATCTTTTCTTTTTTTGATTAACGTGAAAAATTCTAGCATTTTCAATTAACGCGGGATTTTCTAGGGTTTTAGGATTAATGTGGTGACTTCGTTTAACTGTGTTATATATATGTAGTAGATAGATAGGTAGATGTATTTGTAGCTGATATGGCTCTTTATATTAATCTAACATAAACTCGATCTTACCTCTATTATTTTCATTATGAATTTCTAATATTGTTTTTTATTTATAATTGTAGTGGATATGATATCTTTCTATTAATACGACATGGAAACTTCTTTCCATTTTTGTATTGAGTTAATATGGACTCTTTTTTAAATCTGACATGGCCTTTTTTAGTTATAATTTTGATTTCTTATATTTTCATTCAATATAATCCATTATAGTTTGGTCCCATTGAAATCAATGATGTCAATATTTCCTTTTTATTGATTTATATGAGATTATCTATTATTAATATGGTAGCTCTATTGGCTCTTATTTTAATTATATAACGAGAATGGTAACGTCCACCACTACAGAAATGGCTTTTAGTCCCGGTTTTCCCAACAACGAGAATTATGATTCTTGATCCCTCTCAATCTCTCTTTCAATACGAGGATCTAGGGAGATGTTTTCATAGTCATGTCCGAATATTTGCCATGTCCGAATATTTTTTATTTCATTTTTCTATGATATGTCTTTCTATATGAAAATTGGTTATTTATGATGTACGATGATCCCTGTTAAGCATCCATGGCAGAATTAGGGATGGCAATGGGTACAAACCTGATGTGTATCACTGTCCCAAGCCCATGCCCGCGAAGGAAAAATATGCCCACTAAAAAACCCATACCCATGATGGGTACGAGTTTTTACCCATGCCCATACCCATGTGGGTTTCAAATACCCACGGGTTACCCATACCCGTGAACATCAACACGACAACACTTCAATAAACAAACACACGTGGCGTGGGCTGCGCATGTGGCAGGAGGCGGAGGCTGGGGGCCTAGGGTTCTGGCAAGTGACTGGCAGCAGCGGTTTCGTCGCAACCAGCACAAGTGACGAGCATGCGCGGCGGTGGGGGCCTGGTGGCGGCAATGTCTGGCGGCTGGGGGCCTGAGAAATACTAGCGGCGGCTATTCGAGTGAAAATAGGCAAATAGCGTTGGGTGCCTGGGTGGCCACTGGCTAGGGCGAGGAAGGTTAGGGACTTAGAAATTGAAACTTTGAAATGGGTTGAAACATGCCGATATTTTCAGTTGTGCTTATTTAATATTTACTATGGATGGCTGGGTTTTTATTACCCATGGGTTTGCGGGTTTGGGTAGTACATGACCGTACCCATACCCGCGTACCCACCGGGATTGTGTTTTGACCCATTAGCAAACCCATGGGTAGAGAAATTAGCTCAAACTCATACCCTAACAGAGCAAAAACTCGTCGGGTTGCGGGTAATGGGTACCCATTGCCATTCCTAGCTGAATGGTTAAAGCGCCCAACTCATAATTGGTGAATTTGCGGGACATGCAATTTGGGATTAAAGGCCTGTGAGCTTTAGTCCCGGTTCCCCCAACCGGGACTATAGCAAGTTAGCAACCGAAATATATCTAAAAAATATGGCGAACCTAAGATCTCATGCCACCACATGACTCTCCACTAATCCTTCTAATCAACACACTCACCCACGCGTATTGATTAGAATAGGATATGCATTCCTTTTGAAGTTTGCTGGAACGACCCTTTAGTACCTATTCGTAATACGAACCGGTATTGATGAGCCCCTATCAGTACGGGTTTGCATTACCAATTGGTACTGATGAGTCTGCGCGCCAGCTGGCCTGTACTCGACTGCAAAAGGTATCTTTACTGTTGCCTCCAATCGAACTGAAGTATAAAATTGCTACTCCCTCCTTTCCAGTATGTAAGGCATAATTTGTTTTTCGTGAATATCAAGGAGACCATGTGTAGCACTTGTGATTCCTGATTTACCCCTAATTAATGAGATGATTTGCCCCTAATTAATTAGCGAGCGTCCATACATGTGATCCTAGAATTAATTAGTTTCCTTTACAGCGAGCGTCCATACAGGGGTATTTCTGGAACTTCTGAACAGTCATTGCAGCTGCGTCTTATAGATTGGGAAAAAAAGTGAAAACAAGTTATGCCTTACATACTGGAAAGGAGGGAGTAATATTCCTACGAACCGGTGCTAGGGTGCACTATCAGTACCGGTTTCAATCCCACCGGTACTGATGTGCCGGTAAATTAGGTCATTTCTCTAGTAGTGGCCCCGCGCGTTTGCACGATTAGATTTGTCCAAATCCTCTAATTTAATGGACTCTTATTGCTATTTTTTCTATTCTAAATCTATGCAATTCTATTCTAATTTAAGCTTACAGATAAACTCATTATTCAGATAAACTGATTATTCAGGCATCTCTCTTTCTGAAGCGTGTTTATAAGAAGTACATGTGTCATTTCAGACCAGCTGATTTGAAGAATGTTTATTTTTGTTCATTTATTTAATTATTCCGTGATACAGTATATAGATACTGTACTACGTTTGGTCGAACGGTCCACAGGCCACCGATCTGTTAGCATGTATGTGCATTTTTTTTATGGTAACATACTTGATAAGTGAACCGTGAATATATAACCACCACCTCTATGTATTTTCCATTTTATTTTTGTTTTGGGGTGTGTGTGGGGGGTGGGGTGGGAGTTGTATCGGAGTAGGTATATCGTCGGGACGTTGAGCACGTCCGATTAGACGTTACCCCAATTTACAGCCTGGAGAAGAGTTGTATTAAGAAGTCAAAAAGGTCAAAACAAGCATGTAGTCCAAAGCAGTAGCAAAGGTGCATGGACCAAAAGCGAAAGAAAGAAATGAAAGAAAGAAGGAAGCGAGAGCATGCACCCGTAAAGATCAGCATGCAGTGGAAACGACATTCCTCCGGTGCTTCCATGAGCCGTCACCCTCGCCGTAGAGTGTAGAATCAACCCTACAAGATACTACTATATACGTACGTCCATACCGCCCAAGGAAAAGCACGTACGCTTAGCTACTTTCGGCAGCGAGCAGCCTGCAGCAGCTTAGGACAAGAAATCTCGCTCGAAACAGCTCGATCGCCCCTAGCTAGCGCTAATCACGTAGGAGTACGGCCGGTGCAGTTAAGGAGGAGAGCTAACTTAGTTCGGTCGACGCCTATCAATGGCTGTCATGCATGGTGTCGCCGGCACGTACCAGCATCTGCACGGCAAGAGTTGGCAACATCATTGCGTGCGCTTGACCGAGCCACAGTAGCGCGGCCGGCCTCGGCGGTGGATGCGTCTATGCATGGCCGGGGCGCCGGCCGTGATGGCAAGCAATCGCCGGGTTGTCACGAGCTCACAGGCGCACAGCCACAGCTAGGAACTAGCCACGCGGTACTGCGCGCGCGCTGGCAAGTGGCAAACGCGTGCGCGCGGCTGAGGAAACGACGTGCGCCGCGCGGTGTGCGTGTGTCGCAGCAGCGCATCCTCAACGACGTCGCCGTTGCGCATCTCCACGCCGCTTGGCCTGTCCCGCTTGGCCCCATCTCCTCGTTCACTCGCGCCACACCAGATACCCTCGCAACTCGATCACAAGCCACAACACATGTACACAGTCACACATGCACGCTCGCTTCTCCCTCTCTACGCCTTCGGATTCTTTACTTTCCCGGTGGTTATGTGTGTGTGGCTGGGAGCAGGGAGTAATTAGCACACTCACTCTCAGCTTCTACGGCGACGGCCATTGGTTCGAAGAAGGCTTTAATCGGCTTTTGGGGTGCCCCCACACGCGCATAAACAACAGAGTCAAAACCCCTCCGCCTCCCTATATATACGACCGAGTCTACACCCGTCTCTCTGTCGCCTCCACTTCCCCAGCTCGCCTCCACGACCCGGCCTGCCAGCACTACCCTCGAGGCACCGGCACGGCCGGCCGTGTACATGGGAGGACGGCCGGCGCCACCGCCACCGCCACGGCAGGAGCTGGAGGAGGAGGTGGTGGAGGTGGTGGTGGTGACGGAGCTGGAGCTGCGCATGCAGCTGCTGGGCGGCGGCGGCGTGTACAACATTAACGACAACGCCGACCTCCTCGCGGAGATCCTGGCGCGGCTCGACGGCCGCTCGCTCGCCGCCGCCGCCTGCGTCTGTCGCCTCTGGGCCGCCGTCGCCCGCCGGGACGCCGTCTGGGAGGCGCTGTGCCTCCGCCACGTGGGCCCGGCGTCCGGCCCCGCCGCGGGCCCTGCCACCCGGGCCGTCGTCTCCGCGCTCGGCGGGTACCGCCGCCTCTACCGCCTCTGCCTCGGCCCAGCGCTCGACCGGCTGGGCCGCGCCGGAGCCCTGGCCCACGCCCACGCGAGGGCCCACCTCTCGCTCTCCCTCTCGCTCTCCCTCTTCTCCATCGACTGCTACGAGCGCCTCGGCGGCGGCGGTGGCGCCGGCCGGCAGCAAGCGCCGCCGTCGTCGCTGCTGTTCTTGTGCAAGCCCGTGGACGTGTCGTGAACTCGTGATTCGTCATAGCGTTTCTTGGCGCGCCGCTTAAGGTTTAACATTATAATTTGATCACTCATTACTAGCTAGCAGTACGAGTAACAATAAGGATTAAATCAAGCTGTACCAGATGGGCATTAAATATGGGAATAATGATTCTTTTCCTTCCCTCTCTTTCGATCGCTCCTTTCCTCGGTGTACGCTTGGGCTTTGTTTGCATCCGTTTGGCGACTCCCTGACGCTAAGCACGCTGCTTGGATCGCTCCCGGTGTTGTTGCTTCCGCTGGCTGCTTGCGTGCAAGCCGCGCGTGACGTTCTCACGCACTCCATCGCCGTAGCTTTTCCTCGATCATGTTCGTCCATGGCTCGGCTGAGATCGACTGATCGAGTGCGTGACCTCTCGGTGACGTCCATGGCGATCGTGCTGAGTCTGCTGACATTCTCTCTGCCTGCGCGCCTTTTCGCCGCAAAGGGAAGTGTTTGCTTCTGCTGGGTACAGCCGGGCGGCACGGCTCGATCGGCCAGCAGTCTACTATTGCCCGGCGAAATGGACCACTAGCTAGCTGCTGGCCCTAGTTGGGTGTTGATGCCGGCCTGTCTTTGCTCGTCGTTGGAATTGGATAGCCTCATAGATGATAGGCTGAAAGATACATCAATGCCGTTCGTCAAAAAAACAAAAGGAGGGAAGAGGGAAGCGGAGTACACGGTAGGACAAGTATATCTTGTTAAGTGTGTTCACCTGCTTTGGAAAGCAAATGTTTCGGAGAAGTTAAATTACTGTTTGAATCAACAAAATTTTCGTTGTTGTAGACGAAAACTGGTCGCTTTTCCATTTGAGAATTTGGTATCAGCCAAACTTGATACGAATTTCGCGCATTTTCCAAACTGGCATAGCACGTTTGAACTCGCAATTTCCCCGAGTTTGATGACGAGCTCCAAGGGAGCCATAAAATTTTTGCCTGAAGCGTGGCAGGCGAGGACGCAGGCAGGGCAGAGAGTACAGACCTGCCGCGCCGGACCGGCTCCTGCTCCGTCATTTTAGGCTTTCCTCCCAGAGGCGACATGCATGCATGCAAGCGCGCAGTCAAAAGGTAAAAACGCGCGACGTGAGCGCGCGGGCGCGCGTCCCTTCCATCTCGCCGGCCGCCGTCGAGTCGTCAGCGGGCGCCGGGCGCTGCACCGCCGGGACGTCGCAGTACGTACACTTCGTCGTCGTTCTGTCTGTCCAGTGATCGGGTCAGTGACCGCTGCGACGAGCACTATGCCACGGCCTGCTCGCCCGGCGAGCTCTTCGCCTCTCCGGCTCACGTCTAGGCCACCATCAGCTCCCAACACGATGTTGCAGCCGGGGGTGGCAACAAGCTGAGTTTGAGCGGTCGCTGATAGGCTGGGCTTGGACTCCGCTCAGTCGAAGCACAAGCTTGAGAAAAAACTGGGCTCAGCTTTGCTCAAAGCTCAGCCTGGCTCGCGAGGGTTTCACGGTACCAAGGGCATGTTTGGTTGGGGGCCATCGCCGCCGTGCCTTCTCAGGGTGCGGGTGCGCGCCGTGCCATCCGGCGGCGCCAGAATCTGGCGCCCTGAGAAGGCGCGCCGACGCCGCGCCCCTGTGTCTCTGACACTCGGGCGAGGGCGCGCAGGGGCGAGGGCTACCAACCAAGCGGCGGCCAAATCGGGCGGCGAAGGCACGGCAGCGACGGCGTCGAACCAAACACGCCCTAATAAACAAATAGAACATGTCATTTGAAGGTTAAGAGATAACGAGCGAGGTGTCCCACGCGTTTGCGCGGCTAGATTTGTTTTGGTGTATAGTGTTTATCTCTAACTCATAATCTACCTCTAACATATCAGATCGGATTTAGAGTTTATCTCTAATATATTATATCAACTTTAGTATTTAATATTATAATATTTTCTTTTAATCTAAGCCGCATAGATCTTTTTTTTTTCTTTGATTAATCTATCCCATTATAATTTGGTCTCACAGTTGATTGAACGGATAAAATAACCATATTATATCATCTTTAGTATTTAATCCGAATTTCTAATATTCTTCTTTTAATCTAAGCCGTTATAATCCGGACCCACAAAATCAACGGCATAGATATTTTATTTTTTTCTTTATTTATGTGAGAATTTCTTTGATTGATCTTGGCCGTTATAATTTGGTCCCACCGTTGATTGAACGGCTGAAAATAATTTGGACGATGTGGACGAACGTAGTGGCTTCTTTTTCCCCTCCTTTATATATATAACGAGCGAGGTGGCCCGCGCGTTTGCGCGGCTAGATTTGTTTTGATATATAATGTTTATCTCTAACTCACAATCTATCTCTAACATATCAGATCGGATTTAGAGTTTATCTCTAATATATTATATCAACTTTAGTATTTAATATGAATTTCTAATATTTTCATTTAATCTAAGCCGCATAGATCTTTTTTTTTCTTTGATTAATCTATCACGTTATAATTTGGTCCCACAGTTGATTGAACGGATAAAATAACCATATTATATCATCTTTAGTATTTAATCCAAATTTCTAATATTCTTCTTTAAATCTAAGCCGTTATAATCTGGCCCCACAAAATCAACGGCATAGATCTTTTATTTTTTTCTTGATTTATGTGAGAATTTCTTTGATTGATCTTGGCCGTTATAATTTGGTCCCACCGTTGATCGAACGGCTGAAATAATTTGGATGATGTGGACGAACGTGGTGACTTCTTTTCCCCCTCTTTTATATATATAACGAGCAAGGTGACCCGCACGTTTGCGCGGTCAAATTTGTGTTAAGATATAGATAATATATCAGATTAGATTTAGAGTTTATCTCTAATATATAGATCAGCTTCAGTAGTTTGCTATAGAGGTTAACATTGACCGTTAGATTTACATAATTATATCCATACTCGACGATGTAGATTTTTTTCTTTTTTCTATGATTAATGTGAGAATTTGTACTATTTTTCGAGAGGTTCATATTGATCGTTAGATTTACATAATAATAATATCCATATTCAACGATGTAGATTTTTTTTCTATGATTAACATGAGAATTTCTACTATTTTTCGAGCGGTTAATATTGACCGTTAGATTTACATAACAATATCCATATTCAACGATGTAGATTTTTTCTTTTTTCTATGATTAACGTGAGAATTTCTACTATTTTTCGATTAACGTGGGAATTTCTAGGATTTTAGGATTAATGTGCTGGCTATGTTTAACTCTTAGATTTGTGTTAAGATATAGATAATATATCAGATTAGATTTAGAGTTTATCTCTAATATATAGATCAGCTTCAGTAGTTTGTTATAGTGGTTAATATTGACCGTTAGATTTACATAATTATATCCATATTCGACGATGTAGATTTTTTCTTTTTTCTATGATTAATGTGAGAATTTGTACTATTTTTCGAGAGGTTAATATTGATTGTTAGATTTACATAATAATATCCATATTCAACGATGTAGATTTTTTCTTTTTTCTATGATTAACGTGAGAATTTCTACTTTTTTCGAGAGGTTAATATTGACCGTTAGATTTACATAATAATATCCATATTCAACGATGTAGATTTTTTTCTTTTTTCTATGATTAACGTGAGAATTTCTACTATTTTTCGATTAACGTGGGAATTTCTAGGATTTTAGGATTAATGTGATGGCTCCGTTTAACTCTGTTTTATATAGATTGTTAACGAGCGAGGTGGCCCGCGCGTTTGCGCGGCTAGATTTGTTTTGGTATATAATGTTTATCGCTAACTCACAATCTATCTCTAATATATCAAATCTGATTTAGAGCTTATCAGTAATATATTATATCAGCTTTAGTACTAAATCTGAATTTCTAATATTTTCTTTTAGTCTAAGCCACATAGATCTTTTATATAATATCTATGCGGCTTAGTCTATAGATCTTTTATGTTATATTATATAAGAGTTTATCTCTTATATTACATATTTGGTCGTGTGTGAACCATGCATGTGGCTCGTTGATTATGGTCGGCCTGGGCTCGAATCAAACCAGATGTACGTTGTGGAACTCGTTCGCATCTCATATATAGTGCAGCGTTTTTCGAACGATGTGGCACATTTTGGTGAATATTTTTTAATATCCACTAAATCTACAACTCATAATCTATCTCTAATATATTAGGATATATCTCTAATATATTAGATTAGCTTTAGTAGTTATCTTTTTAATCTTTTCAATATTGACCGTTAGATTTACATAATGGTATTCATATTGAAAGATGTAGATTTGTCCTTTTTTTTTTACGATTAACGTGAGAATTTCTACTATTTTTTGATTAATGTGGGAATTTCTAAGATTTTAGAATTATTTTGGTGGCTCCGTTTAACTCTGTTTTATATAGATAGTAGATGACATTCAGAGAGCTCGGCTATAAAAGGCATTGAGTTTATGTATTTGCAAGTTTTGTTGGGTCATGATGGGCTGACTAATGGTGAGGAAGAGCTAGATTGACATATAAAAACTCATGACTCCCCGAGCTAGCCATGAGTGACCCTCTCTCAAGCTCGACTCGGCATTTTTTTTTGAGTAAAAGGGGCAGGGGCTCTGCCATTTCATTAAGAGGAAACCAGACTGTACAATTTACAAGAAGAGGCAGGGACGGTTAAGAGGAACAGAGAGAGAGGGGGAAGCAAAGTTACAAGGAGATATTACAAGAAGGGAAGGCCGCATTCCAAGCGACAATGTCGGCTGTAATACGCTCGGTTTAACATGGGGGACCGGGAGGGCTTGGTGCTGGAAAATCCTTCGGTTCCGCTTCTTCCAGATCTCCTAGGAGGTCAGTATGATGAGGCCGTTGAGGGAACGGGCAGTGGACTTGGGGAGGCTTGCCTGACGAGAGAGCCACCAGTCGAGGAAGGAGGCGTGACCATTTAGCGGAGGGTCGTGGTGCAGAAGAGTCTGCCAGAGAGCGGATGAAAAGTTGCAGGCTCCAAACAGATGATCTAACGTCTCCAAGGTGCCTTCGCAGAGAGAGCACACCGGCTGATGAGGACAACCCTTTTTAGCAAGAAGGTCAGCAGTGTTGATGCGATTAAGGCTGAGAGTCCAAGCGAAGAATTTGCACTTGTTAGGCGCCCGAGCAGACCAAATGGGGCGAGCGAGGGGGTGAGATGTGCTGCCGATGAAATGGAGGTTGTAGGCCGATTTGGCGGAGTAGAGGCCCGAGGAGGAAAGTGACCAGGTGATCTCGTCTGGAGAGTCGGAGAGCGTAACGAGGCGGACTTTACTCCACAGGAGGATGGACCCCGCGAAGAGCGTGGCCGAGGAGATGGGCCCGCTTAGCCGCAACCAACGGTGACCAGGGAGGAGAGAGGCGACGGTACCGCTACGGCATCTAGCTTGGCTGAAGAGGTTAGGAGCAAGGAGGGCCGGAGTTGAGCCGGATAGCCAGCGGTCATTCCATAAGGAGACACAACGGCCGTCTCCGACCATCAGGATCGAGGCCGCTCTGAAGATGGAGGATTCGGATTTGGATAGAGCCAGGTCGAAGTCCGCACCCGACCTAGAATGATCTTTGCAGGCGAGCCAAGGCCAACGAAGGCGGAGGGCGCGGTTGAAGAGTCCAATATCGAGGACACCCAAGCCGCCCAAATCCTTGGGGCGACAAACCGTCGACCAGTTCATCAGGGAATGACCAGCAGAAGAGTCCTTGGGGCATTTGACTGAGCTAAAAAAACCTTGGGCTTGGGCTCGTTTGTCTACAAGCCAAGCCAAAACCAAGCCACACATGAGAAGTCTGTAATCTCCGAGATAGATTGCCAGTCCTAGTCGTTGCTCCGTCTCCCTTGACTCTGGTCCTGGGAGGCACGAAAGCGTGTAGAGATGCATTCCGAATTAAAAGTGCTAGAAAACAGATGGTCGTTTTGTCACCTTTTAATCGAAGATGCAGATAAGCATAGCAAATGTAGCGATGCGGTTAACAAACATCGTCGCGATGACGCGAGCATAAAACTATGTAAAATTTTATAAAATTACATGAAACTTTATAAAACCATATGATGCAACTACATTGTCAGTCGGACCTCATGCCTGGACCCTAGGTCGTTGGGCTGCTATACGACCACAAACCCAACTAAACCAACGAGACAAGGTTTTTTATGCCATCTCGCAATGAAATTATCTCAATGAGGAGGTGCTCTCTTACCCTTATAAACCATGCTAAAACCCTCCCTACTTTCAACATAAGACTATCACAAGAGTCCTCCTCACATATTGGATTGAGAATGTCGGGGAACCACTTAGGCTAGTTGAGTTGTGATACCACTTATCAGCCAAGACTTGCGTCTAGACTTCAAGTTGTTGGGCTCACTCACCCTTATAAACCTTGCTCAAATTCTTTCTACTTTGAATGTAGGACTATTTTTATGGGTTTGCTAGAATCCAGACGATTGGGCTTGCCCGCACGCTCGCCAACGAGTGGATCTGACGAGCACACATTTGTGGGCAATCGTCTGGATTCCAGACGCTCACCTATTTTTAACATGCATAAAACCATCAAAAACAAAATGAAACTACTCAGAACTAACTAAAACCGTTAATCTTTGTTAAGACTTTCGGTAGATCACTTTAGCTAGCACCTCCCATTCCGGAATTGGAAACACCCTATCTGCCAATGCAGCCTTGGCTCGACAACGGCATCGTCACGTCGATTTGCATGCTACAGAAGCTTTCCCGGCGTCAGGCGACGCAACAGTGCTGCAGGCGCGACGTCCGGGTGGCGCCATGCCAGCGACGTGCATTGCCTGCGATCGAGCTCGGGTCGGGTATCGTCACACCTGTGTTCTACCTTCAGAGTTCAGACATGAAGACGCACACGCACGACTGGCCTTTTTGAGACGAAAAGAAGAGAGCTTTGGCTTGAAGGAAGATCACAAGGTGAATTTACGCGAGTTGGCAGTGTCGTCGTCGTCGTCGCTGCAGTGTTCAGTATTCGCATCTCGAGGGAATGCACAATAAATACATCTGCTACAGGCAAAGAGAATTAAAGGTACTGGGCTGCTAAACTCTGCTGCTCTGAGTATGCATGCGTAGACGCGCGCGTTACGTTGACGCTGCCACTGCCGCAGCACTGCAGTCTGCAGCGCGCACATAAATTGAAGAGAGCTCACGACGTATGAGAAATTTTTGCCTAGCTCTTCGAGCGCTGCACGATCATTACTCGTCAGGAAGTAAAAATGAAAGAGGAAGAAAAAAAACACACCAAAGGTGCCGTTGATATCCCGATATAGATATAGACATCGACTTCCACAGGGGGGAACAATTTCGTATGCATGCGAGTACCGGGGAATCTATGGGCTCCTCGTAAACGACATGGAGACTGCAGCTTCGTGGCGCTCACGAGACGGGCAGAGAGCACGTACGCCCGTCACGCATCGATCGGCAACGAGTCGCCGTTCGCCAACGCCCCAGCCGCAGCCCGCGATCACTCGTACGTACTCGGTCGCGTCGATCAGCTAGCCAGGCGATGGACACAACGGTTCAGGCAAAGCACCAGGTTACGCAAGAAAAGGCAGGCAAGCCCGATCCGAGATCCTTGCGCCGCGCGCAAACGACACCGAGATATGAGCAGCAGCGAGAATCGAATCGATCACCCGATCGGCAGCGTTTGCGTCGCGTCTGCGTGCTTGCATGCATGGCGATTCACAAGCCGGCGAGCGAGTGAGCGACGGCGCGCGATCCATTTGTCTTCCTCGCGCGCGTGGTTCTTGGGTCGATTCACGTGTGAGAAGAGGCCGCGCGCAACCTCCCAAGAGCCCATGTCTGCCGCGTCCTCTCGCGCGCGCGCATATGACAAGCTCCCATGCCAGGGCGGCAGGGCAGGAGGAGCAGGAGACCGAGCGCGCGCTCGCAGATGCACCGACGCGCGCGACGCCGTACGTACCTGCCGGTCGATGCGTACGCACATGTAACGCCGACAGTGGTATAAAAGAATTTGATCTTAGAAAAAATCAACTGTTTCAAAGGTAAAATCGGTACCTTTCCACTAACAGATTGTTTAGAAAATGGAAGAAAACTTTCGGCTTCTGCGTCAACTAGAGATGCGTTAGGCCAATACAGATACTTATTGCAATACCATACACATGACGAAAAAAAGATTCAAAAAATATTGGAAGAAATCAAAGTGACAACCGGTAAAACCATGCCCATAATAGAGAACGAAAGAAACTCGGTGATGCTCGGGCTACCGGCAATGTCCTTCTTCCGGCAATAGATGATGGCGATGGTAGATTAATCCGGCAACCTCATCTGTTCTTCCAACTATAGACATTAGGAGGACAATGCAGCAAGGCCGAGGAAGATTCGACCGTCGCTGCAGGTAGAAAACCAACTACATAGCTCTAAAGATGACGCCTTCAACAAGGGAGCGACATCAAAACGCCGCCGTCGCCTGTCCACGAACTGAGTGTTCACCCCAAGGAGCATAGTGGTGCTATGACGATGCCTTCAAGAAGAGGAGTGGCACCACTGGGTGTCACCATCGTTGTCCCAAACGGGCAGGGTTTTCACCCTGGCCTCCTACCTCGCAGATCTGGCCGCTGGACGGGCCACAAATCGCTGCACAGGGATGGCTGGATGCTGCCGACCAAATGAAGAAGACCATTCGAGACGTCGATGATTGTCGCACAAAGATGACCAGATCGATTCCACACCAGGACGCCGCCGGGATCGACGCCAAGAGAGCTTCCACGCCGGCCACAACCATCCATGCCAGGCACCACACCATCGTCGTCATGCCCGGCCACCTCCACGGCCAGTTCTAGTCGATCGAGGCCGCAACCTCCAAATCTGGCCGCCAAAACCGGCAAGCCCGAGAGGAGACGAGTTCCACAAGCCACCGTCAACCTCGCCACCGTCTACCACCGTCGACCGCTGTAGTAGCCCGGCCTCGAAGAAGAAGAACAAAAAGGGG
Source organism: Raddia guianensis (assembly GCA_036346415.1). Classification (NCBI taxonomy): domain Eukaryota; kingdom Viridiplantae; phylum Streptophyta; class Magnoliopsida; order Poales; family Poaceae; genus Raddia; species Raddia guianensis. The sequence continues at coordinate 7,669,669 of CM070536.1, read as the reverse complement.
AAAACTCCCATCTCTCTCCTCCACCCCTGTGGAGATGGCGCCGGTGGGAGAAGGAGTACGCCGGAAAGCCACACCGCCGCCAGGGGTGGCTAGGTTTTTTTCCCACTCTCCGCGCTCATGGACGCGACTGGGTGATGTCCGTAGCGTGGATGGCTCGTCGATCTCTCTCAGATACGGCCACCGAAGGAGATTTGTCTTAAGCAGCACGCATAGGGCATCTTTTTCCGGAGATACTGCCGCGTCTGCAGCCCTGGATGCTTGCAGTGTTCTTCCTCAGATGATCAATAACTCCTCGTGCAGGCATCATTAACTTCGCATGTCGGTGTATATGCATTCATTTCAGGCAGCTCAAACTATACCTCTCCGGAATCAAGCTTCTATACCGCACTATTCTCTCCACGCTCTATATTTATACTCTGAAATTCCACCTTACACTATACTCTAAAATATTCATTCTGTCTGACAGAACAACCTGTAAAAAAAGTTAAACTATAATATTTTATATCTTCTAGAGATGCATGATTCATGCATACAATACTGTTTCGTGTACAGCACCTTCCAAAGAAATACAGATTGAGTATGATTCTCATAGTTTTCTTTAAAAATGTAAGATTGCCACACCAACGATTATCAATCGCCTAGGATTAAACCAATGTGTTATTGGCATGAGAAGAACAAAATCTCAATTGCTCATTTTTAGAAGTAATTTATGATAATTTTATTATTTAGTTTTGGAATGGCATGCGCACGATAAATAGGGTAATCATCGAATGACCAAATCCAACACGACGTTAGTAGGAGATAGAAAACACACAAATTGTAAATAAAAAAGTATATTTTACATCCTGAACTATCGAGATTCATCTACATAACCCCTGAATTATAAAATCAGGTATCATGGCCCGTAACTATGTAAAACCGACACAAATAACACCTCAGGGACGGTTTTGGATGTGGTTTTGCCACCGTGGCATCTAGGCTGAATAGTAGCGCATGAGATGGTTATGACAAGCCTTGGAACCACATTTAAATTTCTCTCAACTTCCTTCTCTCTATCATATCCTCTTGCTCTGCATGTTGGGCCTCTCCATCACTTTCTTTTTCTCAATCCCTCTCTCTCACTTCCCTTTTCTCCCTCTTTGCTTCTGACGCCTTCTCCTCGTCGCCGATGCATCGGCCATCCTCGTAGTCCTCGTCCTCCTTCAAGTCGTCCTACTCATGGAGCGATCCAGCCTCGCTACCATCCCCACTCGAACGACACGTGTGGTGGCCATTGTCTCGATGCGCACAAGCCTCATGCTAGCCATTGCATCGCCGTGCGCTGGATGTCATTTTGTCGTGGATAGACCGCTGCCTTGGCGCGCGTGAGCTGCCGCCTCACTGCACGTTGTCCCCTCATCGGCCGCCGCTCGACTTGCGCAGTCCCCATGCTGGTTTTTGCATATCCGTGCTTTGCTCGGGCGCTAGCCGTCGTGTCACCATGCGCGCAAAGACTGTCCCCTAGACAAGCTCGAGCTGCCACCTCGACGTGTGCGAGCCAACGTCTCATCGCGTGTAGGCCCCTCGCCGGTCGCCGCCTCAACGCACGCCGGCTCTGCTCTGGTTGTTGCTTGTCGGAGACCTCGGATTTGAGATTTGAGAAGGAGAGAAAGAGGAGAGTCGAGAGGGAGGAAAGAGGAAAGAGGAAAAGCCAAGTAGAAGAAGAGATGAGAAGAGGGAGCATGACATGTTGGGCCTATGGACAAGGAATTTTGTTATGTTAAATCTTATTCCACATGTGATGACACGATATGGAATTGTACTACATGGACAGTCATGTGGTAAAATCATCTGGTTTTAGGGTAATTTATGGGTTGGAATATCTATTTCATATTTTGGTGACTTATATAGACAAAGTGTCGTTGGCCTGATCCAGACAACCAATTTTGTAAGGGCTGCCTCACGGAGTAACTATGCAAAGCTCGCAAAGCAGCTCGGGGAAGCAGAGTTTAGACAAGTAGCTAGCATGTGCACTGTTGTATGGCCTTTATTATTCTAAGGGGGCCCTATTTATAGTGGGGCCATTTTTTCATTTTTCAATACAACCCCTCCATTCTAGGGCAAAGTAAGGGAAAGGGAGTTTTTTCTAGGAAAAGACTTCTTAGCCCTGACCTGCTCCCTTGGATGAGGGTGCTGAGGAAAAATACCCTCGAACCCGGGGCAAGGACCTAAATGCCGTTACTGCCTCAGCTAAAGCAGGGTCATAAAGAGGATTATAGGAGAACCCGGTTGTTACGACCATCATTGATATCCGTCTACCATGCGATTCGATTCCACTGCAGACTGTCCTCGCTGTTCCCTGGCCTTCTTGACGCCTACGAGACCTCCTTTCCCTCGTGCCCTGGCCTTAGCGTATGTGGCCTCCTCTTAGGTTTTCCTAAGGTGATCCTTCTACGCTGGTCCCCTCCTCTGATTCGCCTTTACCTCGCCCTAAGGCTGTCTCCAACAGCAATCTCTAAATTCGATCCCCTATAGCCTCATATACAGGCCTCCTTTAAAAAGATTCTCTTCCTATATTTATTATATCTCCAACAGCGTTCCCCATATGAAGAATTGTATAGGGGAAGGAGATAGAATCTCTATATATAAGGGAATGAAGAGAAATACTCTATTTTAGGGAACGGAATAGGGGATGCTGTTGTAACTAATAGGGGAAGAATATATCCCCTATTTTAGAGTAGAGGGTGTTTTAGAGAACCTTGTTAGAGACAGCCTAAGGGGGTGAGGCTTCCTCCGGGTAGGCACCTCCTCTGATTTGAAGGTTTCCTCCAGGTAGACCGTCTTTGCCCCGCTACTCCAGGACTGGTTCGCCTCCCCCTTGTTTCGTAGGGGTGGGTGTTCCCCTGCTACAACACAAAGCAAAATAGCATAGAATGTAAAATATTTTTCAAATTGTACATTGTCAATTTTTAGAAGTGATTTATGATAATTTTTCTTATTTACTTTTTGAAAGGCACGCGCCCTGCAGACGGGGCACGACCGAATCCAATCCGACGGTAGTTGGAGATATAGATAGTAAATTGTTTCGCTGGGATTCTACTATGTCTAAAACGTCACAAAACTGCCAAGCTGCTGACGGATAAGGCAGGCATGCAAGGACATACTGCTCGTCATTGCAGGCTCTGGGGTACTCACAGTTATGTGTACCGCATTGAATCTCCCCTGAAAAATTAGGTCAAGGATTCATATTACATTTCGAATCCTTAACTTGCGCTTGTGTAATCGCATGGACACCATCATTCGGGTCCAAATATTTGCAATGATACTGTCTGACAACACTAGATCTTCTTCTTCTTCTTCTTCTTCTTCTTCTTCTTCTTCTTCTTCTGTTTTCTGATAGGTGCCTTTTTTTTTTTAAGGGGATGTTGAGACTTGAGAGGTGGTTAGGCAGGCAGTTATAGTAAGTTGGGAAACCACCGAACTGTCCAGCTAAGAAAGCATTTGATATTAGGCCCCCGTTTCGAAGGCACTGCAAGGCCCAACCCACAGAGACATACACCGTGACCCATGCCTCCGCCTGGTCTGGGCTGGGCCGTTCGGACTCGCATTACTTTTCTCTTTTAAAGCACAACTCAACACGCACACAAATTCACACAAGCAAGAGCGTACAGTCGTAGATCCGGCACACGCTGAGACAGAGACAAACAGCTTTCAAAGTTGGTGTGAATCGGATAAGATAAAAGCTGAATTATATATTCGTATTAATATTTTTTCAGGTCTAGATTCGGATAGCATGGATACGAAGACAGATACAAAAACATATATTATCAAATACGAATACGGATCAAATATGGATCATATCCAATACAATTGTTGATATCAATCTGAACATTTAACTCACATAAATTGTATGCACCAAAACCGACCGGAAAACTTTACAACATACTGGTAAACCCCCTAAGGGGGTAGATCGTTTGGCAAATTTAAGTCATTGATCTTCATAAAAGGTAGCCAACGCAAAAAGGATTGGTATTTGTCGATCTCCCATACAAAGATTGGGATTCCATTACAAATTATCGAAGAGTGGCCTTGTCGGGGATAAAATCACGGCCCATTGCTATGGCCCACTCCCTGACGGCCCAATCGAACAGCCTGCCAGGGCCCAGCTCCCTAGAAGGTTCTATAAGGCCATGTGCATCGTGTCGAACAGCCTCCTGATCGGTACGATTGCGTGGCGCCCAAGACTTTGTGTTTGAGTCCGACTCGAACAAGAGTTCTGCACGGCTACATGAAGACCCGGACGTTGGTTTTCCGGATTGGAGCAGACGTCGTGATCCCCAAGACTAGGAGTATGCCTTATCTGCCTCGGGATATATTTGGCATGTCGAGTTCGTTACGATCTCGTTGTTAGCCCGGTCCGATATTCCCTCGGTAAGTCGGTTTGCTCACCATTATATAAACCAAGCCCCTACGGCGTTTAGGGGGCATCTGGTCAAGAGCTTTCGCATCTTAGCACTTCGTAGACACCTGATCATTGCATTGTCGCACTTGTACACTATAATCTCGCCGAGACTTGTTCGTCTCGCCGAGCCACCTCTTGTATTCATCCTCGATATATAAGAAAGACTGGACGTAGAGCTATTATCTCTCCCGAGAGGCCTGAACCAGGAGAAAAACCCCTGTCTCTCTGTTCGTTGTTGTTCGTTCTGTTCGGCGTGTCTCCTATCTTCCTCTTGAAGAACCTTAGTTGTCTTGGGTCAATATCCCAACCGTCGACAGGCCTATTCCTTCTATTATTCGTGATCTCCCATACTAGAGATTGAAGATTCCATTACAAATCCTAATATCCAGTACGAGAGATCGATGAATTATTTATCTTTTTTGTGCTGGCCACTCTTTTTGCAGATCAATTATTTAAATTAGGCAAACGGTCTAACCCCCTCAAGGGGTTCATGGTGCTTGCTAAGACACTCCAAACCAATTATCACAACACATAAATAATTCAGATAATAAAAACATCATTATAATTTACACTTGTATTTATGCTATGGGCCTAATTAAATGACTAGGCCGATGAGTTATGAGCTTTTGGTTATGGGCCTGTACAATTCATATTTGGTTGTTGAGTCTGTATGTTGTGTTGGTGGACTGAGATCCGAATAAAGATCCGATTATAAACATCGGATAACCAAGTTCGTTCGGATCCGTCGTACCATATCTGATGCCATGTCTGTAAAAAAAAAAACTTATATTTGACCCGTATTAAAAATATTCGAATCCAAATCAGGAAATATCCCACTCATATTCGCCTAGCCTTACGAGCATGCACAAACGTGTACCTATTCCCTTGGAAAAACAAAACGGCTTTGCTATTTGGCATGCGCCTGCGGTTTAGCAAAACGAGCAAGCGCCTGCCGTTTTCCAACGATGCTACGTACAATGCAGGCGCTAGGTGATGCTGCTAGTTAGCAGTTGTACAAATTCATGTTTTTCCATTTAGATTTCTCTTTTTTGTATCTATTTTATCCGGAGTCCAAATTGCGTAGAAAAAATTTCATAATTCTTCTAAAATCCTAATCAACCCATTTGAAACATTTTTCTATTTTTTCTATTTTTTTGATTTTTTTTGCTATTTTTTTATTTAATTAGCACTCAATTAGTGAAAATTCCACTAAATTTCTACTTTTTTCCACATTTTTATTTATTGAAAAAATGTTTTGTGATAGTGGAATTTTTTTCGCGAGGTCTGATCTATTATAGATTTATTTTGTTTTCCATTTATTATAGATTATTTTGTTTTCTATTTATTATAAATCTTATTTTGTTTTCTATTTTTCACGTCGAGAGATTTTTTTGTCGTATAATTTGCGAAATCGTGCAGGCGCAAAAAATTCCATAAAATTTCTACTGTTTTTCCATATTTTCATTTATCGAAAAAAATGTTTTACGATAGTGGAATTTTTGACAGCCCCTGCAACTTGGGGATTTTGATAGGCGCCTGCACAAAAACGCTTATTGCAGATGCCTGTTAAATAGTTGGTTCCAAAACAAAATCCTATAGAAGAGTCTTAGAAGTTAGAAAGTACAGTTACGCACCACCAAACGTAGAGATGCACACACGTGTGTACCCAATCGTGCAATCCTAGAGAAAACATGAGACACCGCGCGCGGAGTTCAAGCTCAAATGCAATGTGTATACATGCACAGCCGTGCAGCTTGCCAAGTCGAGCAACTTTGCAGCTTGGTCCTCGGCGGTACACACTATGACCTGAGACAGTTTTAACTCGTTTGCTTCACACCATGACATTTGTACCAACCTCAGAGAACACCACAATGAACATGCCTCCAGCCATCTCGCCATGACAGCTAGCATGCCATGCCATGGCCGGCATGCATCGTCCAAGGCTCCAAGCTACGACCACCACTGCTACCATCACCATCACCAATAGCAACGGAGGTCGGCATGCACAGCGCGGCAGCGGCAGCGGCAGCTAGCTCACCGGAGTAAATATACCTAGCCCTGCCACCCTGCCGGCGCCCACAGTGATACATCGCTTTCTCGCTCGTTTATTATTACTACAAACACCTTCGATCACTTCACATCATATACATCGTCGGATCGTGTCCCAGAGACCTTTATGGCTAACGCTGACAAGGGCACAAAACTCAAGACAAAGAGGGCATCATAGCTATGCGTGGTTCTGCAAATTTTTGGTGTGAAAACCTAGAAGAGTGCGGCAAAGATCGTCGTTGTCGTCGGCGGCGGCGGCGGCTGCTGCTGCTCCAGCGACGGGCGCAGCGGCCGGCGAAGGTCGGAGCGCGGCGTCTCGATCTCACTTCCTCCCTTTGCCGTCGCCGTAGAGCCGGAAGAGGTTGAAGGCCGAGAGGAGCGCGATGGCGACCATGTTGACGCTGGCGGCGATGGCGCAGGCGACGCCGCCGCCGGCCTGCGTGCAGAACCGCTTGTAGAGGTGGCACGTCTTCATCCACTGGAACTCCGTCTGCCCGTACTTGCCTATCAGTGCAGCCTCCATCGCCACCGCCACCGCCGAGATCGCAATGTACGCCATCACCTGCGCCATCACACACAAGAACGTCGTCAGATACTACTCAGGTTATACTGCCCCCAAAGGCCAAAACTTGTAAAAAATTCGCGAGTAAAGAGAGTAAAAATTTTCTGAGGTGCAACTTAAGTTTGACCGACTTCTTGACAGCGATTTATAGCATTCACATGTTCAACCAATAATCATAGAAAAAACATATGTGCCAAAAAACTCTAAAAGTTAAACAAAATATCAACTTATATAACCTAAAAAACCTACAAATTAGATTTCTATATAATAAATAACAACCGTTGATTAACAAAAATGTTGAAAAAATAACATAACTAAATTTACACTATGTAACCAAGTTGAAAAGTAGTCTACGAAAAATAATCCCCAAAGTAAGAGCAATGTAGACTAACAGGAAAAAGATAGTTATCTGCCGAGAACTTTCTCGTTGGAAAACAAAGCAAAGAAAAAAAAATGATCCGTCCACATGAACAGTACTGAAGGACGATATGTTGCGGAGTTTAAATGCTACACAATAGGCAATAGAACAATCCAGAGCTTCACACATTAATAACAACATGTGGTGTTGGGAACATGTGATGCCACTGATCTGACCTAGTACAATGCTACACTGTCTATATCGTTGCTTGTTAATTGTGCTACAAACGTCGCAACCGGGCAGCAAATGCACACGTTGATTGCAAGCTCACAGTGAGAAATCTTTGTGCTTATGCCATCTTGTCATAACCTTATCGTTTATTTATAGCACTAGAATTATATGGTTGTGTGTCTCTATAACACATATCTTCGATTCTTATTCGCTGTGACATGCATGAGCTCACATGCTGGACCAGCTGCTGGTATTGGACGCCTTAATTAAGTAGTTTTTCTGGTGATAACGATTTATAAATTTTCTTAGAACAAGCCGAAACATAGCTACACGCTGATTGGGATGTGTTGCCCGCTGTACTGACCTGTATTAAAACTAACAGTACAACGATACCTAGACAGGACGTGACATGACGATAACCCAATCTACAATTTCTAGCATCAGAAAAGTTTTCAATTCGCTATAAATACAAAAAAATTAATACTTTACTAATTTCATTATTCTGCAAAGGTCCGTGGTGGCAGTATTTTATTAGAACCTTTTCTCTCTGAAAGCAAAAGGAAGACGATTCCTTGTAGTTGTATCAATAAACCAATCCCACGTCGTTTTCCCTCTGTTGGCAGATTACTAAGCTTTCAAGAAGGATGCAGAGGAAAGCTAAAGAGATCTCTTACAAATTGAAAGGATGTATCTGTTGACATATTAATGCGTGTTATGAAGAAAGATGCAAAGGAAAAACTAAAGAGATCACATATTCGCATGATTTGGGCATTGTGGTGCTGCCGTACAATCTCACTTTTCTCTTTGAGAACTAATTAACCAACAACCACCATGATGCCAAACATTTTTTTTCCTTTCATCAGAAGGGTTTAATTCCTATGAACTAAACATATAACCTTGCAATATGCAAACTTGCTTTTATGTAAGATTTCACTCTATGTAACGTAACCATGCTATTAATTCTTTATGCATTAGCTATCTATTCTGCTTACTGTTAATAGGAATGAGAGCTACTGAACATCAGCATTAATTTACACGTTAAACTTTTTCAAGGCAGCCAAAAAGTCACCCTTTGAGAGTGACAAAACACACATGCGGGAGAATGTCGACGAGATGAAACAAACGACTTAAAACGCTGATGGCGACCATAGAAGATACTTGCCTGATCACAAGAGAAGATAGCCCATGCCAAGGGTCTACTGAGAAGGACACCACCTCTCACTACGCTCACCAAGCACCTCGCACCCTGGACCAAGCTGTAACAAGCGGCTATCCCATTTGCTATCACCAAGAACCTGCATATATCATAGCATGACAAGCTTTAGCCGTGCATTACGTTCCAGTCTATTTAGTCAAAATTCAGCTTTCGATCAAATCAGTGCCATTTTACAGCCAGATTAGTGCTCCTTAATTAGATCTTCAGTGGTATATTGTCAGCACTTGTAAACGTTACACGATACCATGGGCCGGTATGAGGATGGTCCTGCTCATAGGTGTTAATGTGGACAGCAATGGAGACAGTAACTAGCAAGTGAAAAATAAGCAAAAATCTGATATCTTAAACAGCGACCATTTATGTCTGCCAATCTTACTGAAATGCTCGGCTTGACCGACTGCATCAGTTGCCTCACCACCGATTGACAGGCCAAAAAAATATTAACGATGTGCCACGAGCGATGCCGGTAGGCGAGAAGTAGGTCATGCATTTATGCGTTCCCATGAATGATCTCGCCGATCAACGCTGCTGAATCGGGCAGCCACCACGTGGTAGGTGCGGATCGTTTTAACTCGGCCGAGTGAAGGCGCCGTCCCGGCCGGAGCTAGCGCTGCTCGTCACTCGCCACTCGCATCGTCCTCCACAAAAGCCATCTCGCTTGGCAAGATCAAATAAAAACCTTCTCTTTGGCGACGCCATCGAGGACGGCCAGAACGCCATTAATGGATCTCTCCTACTCTCGGCACGGCGGCACGAGCCGGCGAGTGACCTCGGTGCCAGGCCGCCGCCGGCGTGGCAGCGGCGGCATGTATGGGGCCAGAGCTCGTGGCTTCGACAGCGAAATAAAAATCCAACCGTGCCTCGTTCACCTGCCTCCACGTACAGCTTGGCTGGTTGCTCGTTAGTCGTTACCTACTTTCGTCGTGCCATTAATCCGCTCTCCAGCAAACATCTCGCTCTGATGGCTTTATCAATGCGCGGTGTGCTGATGTGGCTAGTGACAAGTGTTAGCCTAATCGGTGTGCCAAATTAAGGAGGCTTTCTATAGTTGCTTGACTTATAGAGGAGAGGAGGTAGTGCCAGGACATTGCCCAAATTTGTTGCACGGCCTACTGAGCGGTCACACTGGTATGGTACACACAGCTGATGCAGCAAAAACCTAGATACAATCTTGTTGAGGCAACGAATAATTCGGCGATCAGTGATTAGGAACTACTGATTAGTGAGTGTCCATTCCAGTGAAGCAGTGAAGCGCTTTGCCCAAAGAGGGAGAAAAGAAAGAATTTTACTGGCTGTAAAAGGGAGGAAATTTACCACGGAGAGTGGGAGGGAGGGGAAAGTTGAGGGGGGGCGTCCATGGGGGGCTTACACGAGGGACGGCATGTCGGTGTACCGGGCGACCTTCTCGATGGAGAAGAAGACGCGGGTCTGGTGGTCGGCGCCGAGGAGGGCGGCGGCGAGCACGGCGAGGCCGCACGCCGCGCACCGCAGGAGCACCTCGGCGGCGCGCACCCGCCGCTCCAGCGAGGCCGGCACGCGCCCGCCGGGGCCGTAGTAGCAGACCGGGACGTTGCCGGGGCTGATGCCGTCGGCGCCTCCTCCTTGCCTCATGGCCGGTGGCTTCTGATGACTCTGCTGTTTAGTGCCGCTGCTACGGGCCGCCTACTGGAGGACAGAGAGCCGGGGAGATGAAGCAGAGCTGAGCGGCGGTGTAGACGCTGCGGATGGGAGGAGGTATTTTAAAGCGCGGAGCCGAGGCAGAGGAGCGTAAATGTGCAGCGTTCTCGCTAGGTGCACGCCACCAACCCGGCACGATTGGAGCGCCGTCTGGTGTTAATCAATGGCTGAGATCAAACGTGGATGGTATTTTAAATATGGGGAAAATACCTGCATAAGTGCGTGGCCTCTAAATTAGTAAATTATACCCTCTCCATTCACAAATGATCTACATATAAACTTTTTGGTTTGTCCAGAAAAGATCTACGTTTTAGCCCTATTTTAATTGCATGAGGCTGTAGTTAATTGCATGTCGAGGTGGGAGTTATAGGAGTTGTGGGCCTGCTACAAGTATACAGTCCTTTGATTGGTGCAAGGACACAACTTTAGAAAAATACCATGTATTCCACTAGAAAAATAAAAATACCTTGTATGCCATTGGACCCACATGTCATACACTCATACGACCCATATGTCATACATACAGGATGGTATACAAGGAATTAGAATTTTTTTAGTGGCACACAGAGTTATCCCCACAACTTTTGGGGTGAGAGGCTAGAAGAAGTAAATGATGACACTACTTTCACATCAATATTTCTAAGATTAAATGGATAGTTAATCTGTTAATTGCTTTTCTTGATCTTTGTGATTTCTCTTATACATAGATCATTTATGGACAGAGGGAGTATGACATTGTACCAAATTGGTATATAAACAAAATATTACTTCCTCTATCCATTTTACAGAGCTGGTTTTTTATTTGAAAATGTTTTTAAAGATAACCTTTGATAGTACATTTTCTCTATTATATAGTGTCAAATGCCATAATATAACATTATAATAAAATTAAATTGAAATATGAGCATATAAAAGTATTTTTTGTACCGCCTTCTTAACTTCTGTGAGATCACCGAAATTAGTAGGGGTGAGGGTGTCGATGAGTTTAGGTCGTTGAGGTTGTGGTCCTCTCCCACTTTTTTTCACAACCGAGTGCTAGGAATTGGCCAAGCTAGGCCTGTCGCGCTTCGGGCGATGCAAAACGGGCAGACTCACCCAGATCATCTTCCCATACCGACACAAACCGTCAAAAGCAAGGCCCGAGATGGCCCAAAAGCACGTTGGGCCGCTATCGGGCTTAATCAGACTGAGCATGACACAGAGGAGAAAACAACGAGCTAAATGATTTTTTTTCTACATTCATATGTTGCTCAAATAAAAAATTATCTACACAAAAAAAGATATGTTTCAAAATTTTATACAACTTTCATGTTAAATAGAAATTCATACAATCAATAGAAGACCTTGAAAAATGAGAAATACCAGAGAGGATGGCGTCAACCATAATAAAGCAGGCAACGGACCACATAATTTTTTGTTTATATGTTATTCAAATGAAAAGTTTGTTTATAAAAAAATCATACGAACAACAACAATAGAACATGTTAAAAGTGGCAAATTGTCAATTTTTTCGGCAGAGGGGTGGATGAGCAAACGCCCAAGGAAATCGATCTCTATAGCACGCTGCCCGCTTGCCTGGAATTTACTACTAATACTGTATCACACAACAAAATGTTTCTGTCAAGAAAAGGGGATCCTGCGCGGAGGAATTATATTCCACAAAAAGTGAGGAATTTATGAGTCTTGTTTTGTTTCTACACGAAAATCTTTGAAAAATAGTGGAATTTTCTCACAGATAACCGATGAGACGGCGGGAAGGAGACCGTCCGACGACCCCACGCGAATGCACAGTACTATACATGCGTGTTACTGTCAGATAGAAAACTGCCACGCTTTCTACTCGTGGATGTCAGATACTGTGCAAATTGTGCAGTTGGTTATGTTGGAGTCAACTCCAATAGAAGTATGATGCGTGCGAATATCTTGAATCCATAGAATCCATCCGGCTTCTCCGATTATCGATCGATCTACTGGCCCATCATGGTCTAATAAGTCTAACCACGGGCCAGCACGCCGATGAAACACTGCAGAAGGCCGGCAATTAAGCCGCCAAAATTGCGTCGGCGAGAGCTGATTGCGAAGAAACAAGGAGAACTGGAGCAGGCACGCGTATGCATGCACTTCCTGTTCGCCACCCGGCACCCGCCGCCGTTGAGCACAGGCGTCGCGAAATAATGAGATAGCGCATGGTCATGGCTGCATGCGTGATGTTTATGGGATAAGATCGATCGATCTCTCGTATCTCTGAAGATGGCAGACCGACCAGCGCCCGACGTCGGCAGGCGATGAGCTAGCGTGTGCAGTGTGCAAGCAATTGTGCATTGAACGGCAGTAAACGCGGCTAGCTCGTCGTGCAGTAACCTGTACTTTGATTAATTGCACCGTGGTAGGGTGGTGTGCGGATCGCCGGAGTCGCGAAGGAGTAATCAATCGGCCGAAGACGTTTTCGCAGGGGAAGGGGCAGGAACATGCAGGCCGGGTCGACAGCGTCAGAGCGATAGTAATGATATTGCCATTCACGTCAACTCTGCCAATGTCCGGACTAAGCTCTCTTCCACCAACATCCGGATGCCCATGCCCCTATAGTTTAACCGCGCACAGGACTTCGACGACCCCAACCGAGGTCTGTGTTAGGAAACCTCGATACCGAATATAGTCAAAAGCGTGAATAAATCTAGTCAAAATCTGATCATCTTCTCTCAAATACGACCATCTTATTCAAATCTCGTCCATCTTCATCTTTAAATCAGGCATGAGAGATGGAGAGAGAGGTCAAAGAGACAACCTATCCATACCTCCATCCACAAATCCCAACCCCTGACTCGGCTTTTACCACACTTGTTATAAATAGCATAATTGTTGGTAGCGACTCGGAGTGGCATTGCACTATTATGCTTTTACCACACTATTATGCACTTGTTATGATAGCGACGTTAATACAAGGAGTTTCAGGCTTTAGGAAAAAGAGAGATGCGTTGAGCCATATATATCTCACCTGAGCTCACGATGAGAGAGAGAGAGAGGGAGGGAGGGAGAGAGCTTCCTAGGGAGAAGATGATAAGATTTGAGTTGATGGGAACAACAAATGGGTGGGCAAGTGACACAAGAGTTGGCATGGTCTATGGACTATTATGAACTATTAAAAGCCATACCATCGGACTTAAGATTCCTAATGTTATCAAAATAATTATAATATGTTGTATTGTTTTCCGTGTCATGCTTGGGTCGGCCCAACAGCTACCCAACATGTATTTGGTCCAAGCCCATTTTGTATCGACCCGAGGCATGATGGGCGTGGGCCTAGCCCGGCTGGCACGGCCTAATTCTTAACTCTAGTTTGCAGATCAAAAATGAAAAAAAAAAGGGAGTTCTCGTTGAAATATAATATCACAATTTCTCATCAGGTTAGAATTTTATATTACCGGTTAAATTATGCAATTGCGTTTGTTGCGGTGTTCATCACAAATCACAGCGAGGACTTTGCCATCCCTTAACTCCTTAATTCAGTCGCACGTCTTGATCTAGTCTACGACATCTCGCTTCGGTTAGACTACGGATGCCGAAGCCCTAGTGAGCATTGGTGCCATCCAGGGAATAAACCTAGCTGGTTGGAGAACGAAGTCGGTCTTATTCCTCCAACAGTCGGAACGACGACACACATACTGGGAGATATTTAAAGCGCCCATTACTCATGAACACAACGCCGAACAAGAATGTGTACTCCACGCATCGATCGTAGACGAACAAAAGGCGACGCCGATCGATCGACATCGCCACTCCAAGGGTCATGGCATGGGAACATCCGCTACCTAGTTCAAGATATTGAAGACACGATGCCAAATATACATATATTAGTCTATTAGATGGTGATGCATCCAGATATGGACCACGATGCTCTGAATGCCCACCGCGCAACGCCACTCGGAGTCGGAGACGAAGCATAATAGTGCATACATGATGGAACTGAACATTAGCCCATAACAGTAGCTCATCAGTCGTTTGGCAGCATTTATCAATACTGGGTAGTGACATACACCCTCGTCTTGCATATTGACATGGTCTTGAAAAAAAAACTTTAATGATTATTACTACTGCAAATTGTATAAAAAAAATCTTTAAAACAGCGATACTACGGAAATGCTTTTTGAGACGAATCGTAGTTCATCAGTCATCATGCATGCAGCATTTATCGATACTACGGAGTGACATACTCCCTCGTCTTGCGTATTGACACCATCTTAAAGATATAACTTTGAACATTGTTACTGCTGCAAATTATTTATAAAAATTTTAAAACAATAATATTTTTGAGGAAAAAAACAATAATATTATAAAAGTGATTTTCAAGACGAATCTATATGTACAAATTTGATACGCCAGCTAACGGTTGATAACAGTGGCTCAGTCACCGGTCATCAGGCAGCATTGATCGACAGTGGGGAGTGACATATCACATATTCACATATGGTAGCTCAACTTGCATTTGGACAGGGAGAGAATGAGCCCAACATGTTGGGCATGCTGAGTTTGACAGGAGAGCGCACGGGCGCGCGGACGAGCATCGCTCTCGGGCGTGGAGTGGCGGCCATTACGGAGCAGCAGGGGAGCAGATGAGCATCCCTTTCGCGGCCGCAGTGGGCGATGACAGCGGCATTAAGAGTGGGCGGAAATAAGTAGATGGCCGTGCGGCCTGGGAGCCTGCCCGAAAGGGGACTGCTACCTGCACGGCATGAACAGAGCAGTTGCAAGATCACATGCGGTACAGGCCTCCGATCCATCGGTTGCCGTTGAGCCATGCCTTTCCATTTGCAGCTGCGGCCGAGCACCGCAAGCCAACATGCAGGGGATTGCTTCATGCAGCCAAACAGTTGCCCTTTGCAGCTTGTCATGCCATAGGCAACCAATGAATGATCTGATCTTGCTCGTTTCGCCGGGGAGGGCATCAAAATTCAGATGGCCAAGACGCTCCAAAATCAAGAGATGCTGTTTGCAAGTACTCCCTCCGTTCCAAAATACAAAACATGCATTTTTTTTCAAAGTCAATGTTTAGAATATCTGACTAATAATGAAGTAAAAAATATACATGTTTTAGTATATGCATGTAATATACTTAGATCCATATTTAAGTACTTTGACTAGCAAAATGTGTCCGTGCGTTGCAACGGGAGAAATAAAAAACCTTTGCACACCTGTTCATTAAAAAATTATTTGCTAAAAAAAGGTCATTTAAAAAATTGATTATAGTATAAGTTAATTTGTGTCCGCAGACTTTAAAGCACATTGTATTTTCATTTAATTTTAAAATTTTAAGATGGCGGTGGGCGACGATCAGGCTAGCTGCGGCGTCGGCCCGGCGAGATGGCGGCGGCCGCAGCGACGCTAGGAATGAAGACAGGTGTTGGTAGTTTGGCACGCAGCCACGCGATGGGGACTGTGGGGAGCGGGCGGCTGGGACGGGCTCGGGCTAGGCCGGCTAGGGTTGTAGCCAGGTCGGTGGAAGACCCACATGAACGTGGACCATTGGATTAGAATCGAACGGTGTAGATGCGGAGTTGGCAGATGACGGACGAAGAAACAGGAAGAAACTCTATTCTCTTTATTATTAGGTATAGATTTAGATGGATTTCAGTTTTGTTAAGCTGGATTTGTAACGTTTACTGGCAGCTGTACACACATATATATACACACATTGTGCTAGTGGTCATATCCAGTTCCTTTTTCTTCCACTTTGTATGTGCTTTATGCAGACGAACAAATTTTGAATTAACCGATTTTAATCCATCTGATTACAGATAGTATACAAACAAAAGGTAATTTCATTTTTCTGGTGAATGAATCAAATTAAACCACAACCTTTTTTTCTGAAGGAAATTTCTCGGGCTTTCCCTTTAGCATTTTATATTCATTTTATCTCATCGCCAGGCATATGCTAGGGCGATATATTATGTCAAATTTCCATGGCGCGAAACAACATCCAGTGCTCCAGCAACCTATTCAAATGCCAAAGTAATAATATCTATCTAATAACACGATCATCAACAACATAAAAGCCAGGGGCTTCATCCAATCGATCATTACTGTACCCGAGTAGTCCACGAGATGTGAGCATGAATTCCTTTACATATTGTAATAAATAATTTTCAAAATATATGTTTGCTTTCGTCAACACTTCAGGTCTTGAGGATTACAAGATATATAGACGTGCCAGTACATAGAGTTCACTACATGAGCTGCGCTCAAAATGGCTCAGGAAGTGAGCGAGCACAAAAACACACCGAATCATGGAGTCAGCAGTATCTTGCCGATGTGGGAACTTGCTTCCATCAACTTGTGAGCATCGGCTGCTTCAGATAGAGGATATGTCTAAGTCACTGGCTTCAACTTGCTTGCCACAACGGCAGGCCATACATTTTTCTCCACCTCGCTGACAATCAGAGCTTTATTAGCGAGGCTTCTGTTGCGCAGTCCAGCAGCTGCACAAAATAGTAGCAATTTAACCAAGTGATAATCAGTTTTAACATTTAGGAACCATATAATCACGTCAAGCAACAATGCAACAAAGCATACTACATAAGATATCAAACAATAAAATGGCATAATGAGAATCAAAGAAATCTAGAGATGCTATTGCTTATAGATCAATGCAACCTTGTATGGTCAATCGTCGTGCAAGCATAGGCTGCAGGATCACTTCAGTTATGTTGCCTCCTTGGAAACCAATAATGAAAAGTCTACCATCAACACCGGCCTAAGCTGTTCAGATTGCGCTGAAGATACGATCCACCAATATTGTCTAGAACGACATCAATACCTGGTAGAGATAAGTTCATACAATAATTAGCCCATATCCAATCTTGAAAAGTATGGCTTGGTAAAATAGTAGCTGCTGCCACACAAAAAAAAAACCCACACGCACGCACATGTACACATACACACCAGAGTATCAAACACTGTAAAGAGGGAGTGAGAATGTGTGATATACCCTTTCCATTAGTTTCTTCTTTGACACGTGCTACGAAGTCTTCGGTTTTGTAGTTTATGCATACATCCGCACCCAAACCCTTGCAAGCAGCTAGTTTTTCTTCGCTACCTAGAACACCATAACAGAATTACTTGGGCAATCTCAGGAACATCAGGATATAACTTGTTTCTGTTATAACGAACAAACCTGCTGCAACAAAAACTTCAATTCCAATCACAAATGTCTAGGTTTTTTGCAACAACGTTGCTTATATGGGGCAAGAGGCCACCTCCCCTCTTTGCCTCTCCTCATCTCGACATCACCTCCTCTCGCTCCCCCACGACGCCGTCGCCTGCCTCCCTCCTCTCCTTGACATCGCCTCTCTTCTCTCCCTCCCATAACCTCCCCAATCTGGCTGCCGGGTAGGCCGCACCCTACCCCGATGCCGCCGCGCCGCTCAGGCCACCAGAGCACTGCTCCGATCCGCGTTGTCCACCGCCGCCGTTGAGGAGGTGCCCTGGTAAGTCCTCTCTCCACAGCGCCTAATTGTCATACTATCCTAATTTTTCTATAAAAGAAAACTCTTCACATCATTTTCAAACGAATTAAACAATTATTATTTATTTGGAAAGTCATAGTGCCTCTACGGCTTGATAGTTCATGCTTTATTGAGCCACAAAGCAGTTTTCCTATTTTGTTTGTTTTATTATAATTTATACAAGGTATGGCTACAATAATATGAACTAATATGGTAGCATGTTATTTCCCAGAAAAGCATACTAATATGAGTAGAAAAACACCACTGACATCTGCATATATGTGTTTCTGACATGACAACAATTATTGTTTTCCCATAGCTTGAGGTGTATAAACTATAACGAATACATGATTCAACAGACCACCGAATCTATTTTTCAAGGCCATCATTTTCTCTAAACCCTTCTCAAGATTTTCTCTAAACCCTTCTCAAGTGTTGATGGGAACTGCAGTAACCGTAAAGTATAACCGGCAGGTGCAGTATCAAAAACTACAACAGAGTAATCCATTGTTTGGACTAATCTGCAGCAAGGAAAAAACATGAGGCTCAAATAGTTGCTAGAGATTGAGAAGTGGGCTGAGTAAGAAACTTCATCTACAAAGGGAAGAATGATAAACAATTATACACCACAAGGGAGGCAAAAATTACTTCAGCATTTCAGCAAAAACTCATAGCTTCATCAACTCCTGGAATTGCGTTTGTTAGTTCTGAAAGGAATCCTTCCATTCCTTCATTTGAGAAATCATCATTTTCTACCTTTGGGTCAATTTCCTGTAAATTAAGTATTGAAAAAGAAGTAATAAGCCACAAGACCATTTGTAATCAACGGAATCAAGTTTTCTTTTTATGGAATGAGACAGATCAATAAAAAAACACATTCGAAACTAAAATACTGAAAGTATAAAACAGCACAAAATCAAGCCAGCAGGTTGCAAAACATATTGGCGTCGACAATTTGCAATTATTTCTGGTCTTCTGTCATTATGATTCATGCATGCTTTGCATATATCAATAGAAACTGGATAGAATTAAAAGGAAGACAACATGATTCATGCATGCTTTGCATACTCTCTCTCTCTCTCTCAAACACAACATTAGATAGAACTTACATATGCATATATGGGTTTGTAGTCCAGCGAGCAAACAACAAGGTGCACATATGGTTAGCAAGGCACACACACACAACCTCATACAGACGCTGAACATTTAATCCTTAACAGCAATGGATATGAAATTTCATAAGCCTGCAATTCGCTAGGCTAGAAACATTTAAAACACTACGATCTAATCACAAATTCCCCTTTCTTCTATATCTTCAGGAATAACCACGCCTACACCAATACATGATCTACTAAACAGAACGGCCTACAAATTTTTTTTCTCATGTCAATCACTTCCATTAAATCGCACCAGGTTGATGCAATGCAGCTAAAAAAAACGGTAGGCAAGAATTCACTACTCTAGAGTATAGACATAGAACCCCCCGGATGATCATTGAACCTCTTGTCGCAGTTCTAAGCACTCCCCTTTTCTAGCTTTTCTACTCCTCATCACAAGCCAAAGATCCAATTTTTACTCCTAATAATCTAGGAAGAAGAACAGGTCACGCCGGCAACCAAACACAACGTAAGATCCAGCGCGCAACACCAAAAAACAAGAAGATAGATTGATGGGTGCGCGGCGGCGCTGATGGGCGGCGGAGGCGCCGGCTTAGGGACGCCGCCGCCGGCGGGGCGCGCGCGCGCGATCTGCTTCGGCGTGGTCTTGTGGCGAGCTCGTCGCGTCGATCGCCAACAGACGGGCCTTCAAGGGTTTGGGTTCTGACCTCGAGCACGGAGCACCGGTTGAAGACAGAGTCGCGCCCATGCCGGAGGAGAAGGTGCGTGTGCCGACGGAGAGCCCGCCGCCGCTGGCTCAAGAAGCGCCTCTGCTGGAGTCCTCGTCGCCGCCACCACCAGTAAGTAGTATGCAGGCTGGTGGATCGACGACGCCTTTGAGCCGTCGCGAGACCGGAGTGGGCTGACCTCGCCATCCTAGGGTTTTAGCCTTTGCTGTTGAGATTTGAGATTTGACGAGGCAAAGGTAGGCCGTGGAGGTGCGGGTGAGGGGGAGGCGGCCGCGCGGGTCAGGGAGAGGGGGAGGCGCGGATTAAGCTGTATGACACTCAATTGGATTGCGTTGGTAAAATGGACACTCAATTCGCTTCAGTTTCGTTCAGCGACACTCAGGCAACGAATTGCTTCGGCACATGACATTCCTGGACTTTTTATTGCATTTTCCTTTTTCCCTCCCATTTTGCCTCACTGTGCATCGTCTTCAACCTCCAGACCACGGTAGGGACGGCCATGAGAGCTCGGCTCAGTGGTGCTCCAAGCATGACAATGCGCACGGACGGCTAAAACGGAATGCGTGTGTCTCAGCGTGTTTAGCTCCCACTCCAGGAGCTCGCCGAAGCAGGGTGAGCGGGGTGGCGCCGCCGGGCATCGTCGGCGGCGAGGAGGCGGTGCAGCTGTAGCACGGCACGGACGGCGAGCGCCTCACCGGAGCGGATGCGGAGGCAGTGGCGGAGCTCGCCGAAGTCCATTTCATCAATCCACACCTCGACAGCGTTGAACTGGAACGCGATGTCGAATGCCTCGGCCTCCCAAGCAAGCACAGCGCCCATGCCGGCGAGGAACTCCCCGCTCTCGTGCACGACGGCGATGCGGAGCTGCGGCGAGCCCTCACAGCGGAGAGGTTGACGACGTGGGCGAACTTCTCCCCCTCCAACGTGGGAGAACGGTGCCCGCAAAAGCCCTCGGCACGAGGCCGAGCAGCCGCCGCGCGAGCGCATCGGCAAAGACGGCGGCGAGGCGCTGCAGAATCGCCATGCTCGACACATGCATCCGTTTTAGCCGTCTGTGCGCATCGTCATGCTCTAGAACACCATCGAGCCAAGCTCTCATGGCCGATTGGCCATCCCTACCGTGGTCTGGAGGTTGAAGACGATGCACAGTGAGGCAAAATGGGAGCTTTAAATGGGAGGTAAAAAGGAAAATGCAATAAAAAAGTCTAGGAATGTCATGTGCCGAAACAATTCGTTGCCTGAGTGTCACTGAACGAAACTGAAGTGAATTGGGTGTTAATTTTACCAACGCAGTCCAATTGAGTGTCATACAGCTAAATTTCCCGGGAGAGGGGGCGGCATTGGTGGCGATGGGGGAGAGGGAGGGACGGCGGGAGAGAGATGGGGTCGCGAGAGGGGAGACTGGGGAACGACGAGCGTGGGGTTGGGGTTGAGGCTACGCGCGACGGACGACGTATGAAGAAGACTAACAAAAAAAAAGTGAAAACTCTATTCCCTTTATTATTACTAGCAAAAATACCCGTGCGTTGCAACGAAAGAAATAAAAATCCTCGCACATGCAAGCCAAACTAATCAAGAGAAGAAAAGGAAAGATTACACATACAAAATGGACATACAAAAGGAAACGAAGGTATGTGGCTCTTTGATTCAGTTCGGTAGCTAACGGCATTTAAAAAAATAAAAAAATTATTTTAAAATATTTTAAAGATATAAAAAAACTCACGCATTTTTTTAAAAATATTATAAAATAGTACACTGAATGTTTTATAAGAAAGTAATAAATTTTGGTCCAACTAAATTTAAACCAAACCACGAAACAAAGAAACGACGAGGGCTAAAGAGATGTTGACAAGATGTCACTACTTGGTGCTACCAGAAGGGGCGACGCAATTCATGGCTTGCTCGCTATATCAACTATATTGTTGAAGGACCCGCATGATCTGTTCACATGCAAACTATACATATTTCATATTTGTAGCTCCTGAGTATAGAGCCTTCTCCAACCCCCCAGTACAAATTCTCTGTATGCTTCAGCATAAGAAATAGCAGACGGGCAATACACTCATAAATAATAGATAATACTACCCTGCTAGCATAAAACGACACTTCCTACATAGCAAGCCGATAACCTGACATGTATCTGTTATCTTGCTATCTCTTCAAGCCTTTTGAGAATATGTTTGGTATTTGATCTCAAGGATGGTGAAGGGTTGCAGCAAGCTGTTGCCAATTCGAAGAATGCATTAAGACTCTCTTCCTTCCCTGAGTTCTTACCTTGTTTGATTAATTCAGAACTGAATGCATCCGAAATCTTCCTCTCGAGAACCAAATCTTTGAAAGAGGCAGGGAGATGGATGTCATGGGCATTCGGCGGGCTAACATTTGCTGCCTCCTTTTGAGCAAGCATCTCGAGCAGAATTACCCCCAAACCGTAGATATCACTCTCCCTTGTGACTTCCTCATCTTGATTAGCTCAGGAGCCTTATAAACCTGCATTGCAGATGTTTCAAGCATCTCTTGTGCAGAAGCAGGGTTCAGCACAAGGTAGAGGCCGAAGTCTGATATCCTGGGCTGGAAATCAGCATCAAGCATGACATTATTTGTCTTGAGGTTTCCATGAATGATTGGTTTCTGTGATCCTGAGTGAAGGTGGTCCAATCCCTAAACAATGCCAATAGATAATCGCATATTATCTCCCATCTATGTGAATCATTAATTCCTTCTGTGGGTAAAAAGAAACATTTAATAGTCATAAAGTGCAGAAAATGCAATAGTTCATGATTTCGAGAATAACATTAGAGTGTCAAAAATCAGATTAACCAGTTAAGAACCGGTGGTAGTTAGCCTGTTACTAACCAGAATAAAGAATTACACATTTTCAATTGAGTCATGTACAATATAAAATCATTAAAAAAAGCAAAAGAAAACAGCTACTATATGAGTTCAGGTCATGCTTGCGAAAAATTTGCAGTTGACTATCTACCAGATAATTGCAATAACGACTGTCCTTTTCAAAGGCTAGTTATCATATACTATAATACAAATGCCTGAAGTTATAAGCAGCAAAAACAGCATAATTCGTTTCGTGTGAAAGACAATTATCATCATTGCAAGTCTCTCTATGAGACCAATTGATAAACCAACACAAAATACATTTAACCAAAGAATATGATTCAACAACTCCTCTGAAAATGAGAGCTGAAAGATGCAGGGAACATAAACAGTTCAGAAGAAGCACCAACATAACGCCAGAAAGAAGCTTCGAAAACACTTTCTGAAGATGGATCTCTCTTCAATGAGAAAAATCCCATCAATTATGTTTGGAAAGAAGTCCTTCTCCCAAAGCTTCGATTTGATATAGGAGTATAGGACTAAACCATATAAATTAATACAGAAAAAATGAATGATGTTACTACATGAGTACAGCTGAACCAATGGGCTTTGTAAAGCGTCCTAGCTAACAACCAAGCAGTAAAAGCTTATAAAAAAAACTTTGTGAGCTGTCCTTTGCTCTGGTTTAACTTGACGACAAGGGCACAAAGTGTAACAGTGAAGACACATGGCTAAAGGTAACAAAAACCACTATGCAAGGTTGTTACATATAGTACCCACCACAACAATTTGCTTAATCCCTGCAGCATAATTGCCTGTAACACTTTTGACACAAAAATCATATGAGCAAACTAATTAGTCCAGAATCTCTTCCCCTTTTTTCGTAAATTAACAAAGCTTGCTAGAGCTCTAGTAATAATTGCACAAGCATTTCTCATGATTAATCGTACCCAAAGCTAACTTGGTTCGAAAGCAATGCCAAGCTTACTACGAGGTGGCGCGCGCTAATCGTCTTGAGAATGCAAAGACCTACCTTGCAAGAACCGCGGAGCGACCAGCGGCGTAGAAGGGTGCACCAGCAGCTTCTCCCAGCGGCCGGCGTAAGCCGCGGATCGGCACGAGGTTCGGTGATGGACGGCGCCAGAGCAGCGCCACCGCCGCCGCCTCGGCGCCAGCAGCGCAGCAGCCGGACGAACTGAACTGAAGCGCCACCGCCTCGCCGGCGCCACCGCCGCGACATGAACGTGCTATCGCCGGAGGCGGCGACGGCCAAGGGCAAGGAGACGGTGGCGGCGCCGAGGGCCTGCTCGTCGCCGGTGTGTGGCTCGGGCCGGTTTTGCATCTAGGAAGTTGCGCGACTTGAGGCAGGCGGCGCCCAAGCAAGAGACCGATCATGGTACAGCCTCCACGAGCCTCTCGTCGCGGATCTAGGCAGCACGGAGGCGACACCGGGAGAGGACGGCGGCAGCGAGAGAGAGGACGTGCGTGACTACGACAGGAGGAGATTTCGGGTAAGGGGGAAGGCCTCGTCTGGGGCGGCGGCTGGCGAGGTGGGTGGGGGCGCCGGCCAGGGAGAGAGACCGCGTACGGATGGGGAGGGAGAGGCGTGGAGAGGGAGAGAGAGACGTGAGGGATGAGGGAGAGGGAGGGAGAGCCGGAGAGGCGTGGGGGGGGCGGCGGGGGCGGCGGCCGTGGCGAGGAGGGAGGTGGCACGGCTAGGGTTTCGGGCAAGGTGGAGGCCGCGAGCCTGCGAGGGGCGAGGAGCGTTGATTGAGAGATGGACGACCGAGATCAGAGCGGTGGCATTGGTCGGTAATTCTGGCAAAATGACGGACGAAGAAAACGGACGGAGATCCTATTCTCTTTATTATTAGGTAGAGACTAGCAAAAATACTCGTGTGTTGCAACGGAAGAAATAAAAATCTTCACACACCAACGGAAGAAATAACAACAACAACAACAACAAAGCCTTTCGGTCACAAACAAGTTGGGGTAGGCTAGAAATAAAACTCAATGGAAGTCACCAACTTTATATATTATAAAGCGGCAAAGAGGGTGAAAAGCTAGGTTATTGTTCAAGCACGTAGATTGCTAATTTCCACGCGCCCCTGTCTAGGGATAAATCTCTAGGTATGTTCCAATCTTTCAAATATTTCCTTATGGCCTTCTCCCACGTCAGATTAAGTCTGCCACTACCTCTCCTTACATTATCACTACGCGACAATTGAGAAAACGAACCCTAACAAACAATCTAGAGATAATATGCCACCAAAGCCCAGTGATCAATCAAACACTTGTTTCTTGGGACCAAGTTACAGAGGCAAGCAAAACTTTTTTTTCTAAACTAAAAAGGCAACCAAAATTTACCAGAGCAATTTGCCCATTTGAGAAGCTCATGGATTTATAAGGACATCAAGGAGGTCTCAGCAAGAATGGTCAAATCTGGTAAAGATCTACGCATGATGAAAGTAAAATTGTTATGGTCAGAGAAAACTTCACCAGGCTCTTGCGTGTATGTATGTACTACATGCCTGTAGGTAACAGATGCCTACATTTAAAGAATGTCGATTTCAAAATCAAGAATATTTTCTTGATTTAAAACTAAATATGCCCATTTTTTTACTAAAACAAACCAATATGCCCATGGGATTCCACATGGTGTGCAACATATAGTTGAGAGAACTACCAACTGCTATTAGATGAGAGAAATAACAAAAATTGACAGGTATATATACTTGATCATCCTTAGCTCGTGAAGTATTAGTAGTCTAAATTTTATCCAGCTTGTTAAAAATCAAGTTGCAAAAAGAAGCCCATCGGAACTTGCGATCATTTTTCTAATGAGCCATATGATAAATGTAAAGAGCAAACCCATTTCTCCCATCATACTTTGACCAACAGGTTCGTACATGAGTTATTCCACAATTCTGAAACATGATTTCGAATCCAAATAACGATGTAAAAGACATGAAAAACTGTAATTACCTCAATTCTACCATGCCCGTTTGATAGGCTAATATTAATTCACAAGCTTTATCATCCACATTCTTAAAAATTGTCGACCCGATCCACAAGTGTTTTATGAGCTTGATCTTCAGAGATGCTTGTTGCTTCCTATTTGGGAATGGACATCACCGATGAAGCGAGAATTTGATATGTCAAAATGCAGTTCACATAAGCCAAATACACACCTTAATCAACAAGGTAAGAGAAAAAAACCACATCCTCGCAATGCATCACAAGTGGTGAATCAAACTCATTGCTTGAGCGTTGAGAAGCATTTTATGGTTCTTCTCAACTCCTTAAGTTTGTTTTTTGTCGATATCATTTTCTTCTTTTCCTGTTAGTCCTTGGCATGGAAATTTGTCTTCTGATAAACGGTTTTGCTCCTCGTCTAAAAATCCATCTAAATCCAAACTTATAAAAGTTATGCACAAATCTAATGGGGATTAGAAGATGAGTAGCACCTTAATGAACGAAACGATAATCACTTCACTTGCCTATGACATACATCGAAATTGCGAGATACTTGCTTCGATCTAAAAGAATTGAATTTATTCTCGCACCACTTTCCCTATCAAATACTTAGGCATGCATCCTTAGTCAAGAAAAGTAGAATATCTGTGGACAATTTTGCATTTTAGCACTCTCTTTACGTGATCGGTGCGCTTTTGAGCAGACGTAAAAGGTGTCCATGCTTAGTGACACGACAGGAGAATTTGTTCCTAATGCACATCCCGCAGTGAACTTAATTGACAGACGACTTAAATCAAACATTGCCACCTTTATGAAGACAAGGAAGTACAACAAAAATTAGGAAATATAAGTTGATCATTACAAGTTTCAGATGAATAGTGAACTGTTCAGATATCTTGAGGAAAACATATATTATAAAAATAAGTAGAATATACCTGACCATTTTTATATCCTACTGCCAGGTCATCTCCTGAAGTTGTAAATCTGAGAGATTGCACTGGTGAATTTGCTGCCCAAAAAGCAACATGACAATGGAACCCTCTCCCATGCTGAACAACATGAACTGAAAGAAATTGCAGGATATGAAGGTTAAGGAAACAAAATTTACTGCATGTTCAAAAAGAAAATTAACTGCATGCTGACAATGGAATGTTGTCATGGGGGTTTTGATATATGTATACCCAGTACTACAATTTTTCTAGATATATGTAAGCATAATCGCGGACGTTCCAAATTTCTTGCCATGAGTCTTTTAGAACATAAGCACATAACAGTATATTTAAACTTTTAAAAGCTATAAGCAATTGAGCATGACATATTCGAGCAAGAAATTAATTGGAGGTAAATAGATTGAGCAATATCAGAAACACCTTAAGAATCATTTACTTGTTGAAAGTAGGATGCCTGCATATGCCAAACATTAAAATATTATGCCCAAGGACCAAACGGGAGAAGCACAATCACACAATTAATATCAATATGAGAACATGAACTCTAACAAATCTCACTGTCACTGAATTTATTTCAGCGGGAGCTAGCTGCTACTATGTGGCATACATCAATTTGTCATGGAAAACAACCACATGAGCTGCTACTATCAGCACAGTTAATTAACAACCACTGAATTAACAAATTGAGAACAAATTGAGAGAAAGAGATAGAGCTAATTGTGAGCACAGTGAGAGAAAGAGAGAGTACCTTGAAGAGCTGCGGGAAGGGGTTAGACACGGGAGGGAGAGGACGTGTCATCGAGCGTGGGAGCCTGAACCCCAGATCCGAAGACAGAACCTGAGCATCAACTCTCTTGATGGCTGGATCCCCGGTGAGCTGTCTCGGTGCCTCCGCCTGCAGGTCCTTGTGCTCAGAAACAACAAGTTGCAGGCATGCATCCCCACTGGGGTCAGGATGCTTCTTGAGCTTCAACTTTCAGCCGGCGGGGGCGGGCGCGGCAGTGATGGAGCCTGACGACAGCGGCTTGTGGCGCGCGGACGGCTTGGAGGAGTGGTGACTTGCGGCGCGGTGAGCACCGGCTCGATCCAGCGCTGTGAAGGTGTCAGGATCTGAAATCCAAACAGAGGAACAGCAACGATTTTGGAGGATTTTTGGAGAAATTGGGATGAGAAAATGGAGAACAGAACGGGACGAGGATATATTAGATGAGGGGAACAGACGTAGAATCCATTTTACAATTTGACATAGGGATTACAGACCAATTCCGCGCTATTTAAGCTGCGCTAAAGCAAAAGTAAGCAGTGGCAGGTGGCTAGAAACGACAAAACAAGTTACAGAACAGTAACTGCTGAATAAAATGACAGCCGTCGATCGTTTATAAACGAAGCGGTACGCTTGATCCTCCACCGTCTGATGTCCTCCTTTGAACTTGCGTTGAACAGCTTAGGATTCCCTCCCGGTCTTCTCCTCCAATGAACTCCGGTTCCTGACAATACCCCCTTCCTTGACTTCAGACTTGCCCTCAAGTCTGAAAATTTGGAAACACCTTCTTGATGAAATCTGCATCTTCCCAAGTAGCTTGATCTGGTGAGAGATTAGTCCATTGAATCTTCCACTGAACTACTGGTTCGTTGTTCCTGGGAATCTCCCTCCTCTGCAAAATGGCGGCAGGTTCCACTTTGATGTTCCCATCTTCATCTACCAGTGGAAGTTGAGCATTTGGCACCACTTTCTGTCCAATATGTTTCTTGAGCTGACTAACATGAAAAACGGGGTGAATTCTGCAATCAAGTGGTAGTAGGAACTTATATGCCACTTTGCCGATCCTCTCCAGTACCCTGAAGGGTCCATAGAACTTGGAGTGCAATTTGAGGGATTGATGGATGCTAAGTGAGGTATGTCTATAGGGTTGACATTTCAAATAAACCATGTCGCCAATTTGAAATTCCCTTTCTTTCCTCCTTTTATCAGCAAACTTCTTGCTTCTCTCTTGGGCTTTTTGTAAATTCTCCCTAATGATTTGTTGGGCAGCTTGTCTCTGTAACAGTATGTCTTGAACCTCTTCTTGAGTATCATCTGTAAGTATGGTATCCATAATAGATGGAGGAGGAGTGCCATACAATACTTCAAATGGAGTTAAGCCCAAGGATGTGTGGAATGAAGTATTATACCACCATTCGGCTGTTGTCAACCAGCTCTTCCAACCCTTTGGTTTAGCAAATGCCATGCATCTCAGATAAGTTTCCAGACATTGATTCACTCTCTCCGATTGCCCATCAGTTTGGGGGTGGTATGAAGTACTGACATGCACTTTAACCCCCACGGCCTTAAAGAGTTCCTGCCATAAATTGCTTGTGAATATTCTGTCCTGATCAGTGACAATGGTTTGTGGAAGGCCATGTAGCTTGAACACTTGGTCCATGAATTCCAGTACAATTTGCTGAATGGTATAAGGATGGCTTAGGGCAATGAAATGGGCATATTTGCTGTATCTATCCACCACAACCAGGATAACGTTTTTCCCTTGAGAGTTTGGTAATCCTTCTATAAAATCCATAGTTATTTGGGACCAAGCCTTGTTTGGAATTGGTAGGGGTTGCAAGAGGCCAGGGTAGGGTACATTTTCATGCTTGTTTAACTGGCAGACTGCACATTCCTGAACCCATGTCTTGACAAGAGCCTTCATTCCTTGCCAATGATAATACAACTTTAACCTTTTATAAGTTGCCCTTTCACCAGAGTGACCACCCCATGCAGAGTTGTGATACTGATTAAATAATTTTCTTCTCAAGGTTTCATCCTCCCCAATGACAATTTTCCCTTTATACCTTAACAATCCTGCATGTATGGTATAGTTAGGTATAGCATCAGCAGATATGGTAAGCTGTCTCACTTTCTCCTTACAAGCATCGTCATTGTCATAGCTCTTAAGCACTTCTGCTAACCATGTTGGCACAACAGTGGTGATAGCCATGTTAGTTTCATCATGGTTTCTCCTGGAAAGAGCATCGGCAGCCCTGTTTTCCTTGCCTTTCTTATACTCTACTGTATAGTTATATCCCAGTAATTTGAGGAGAAGTTTGTGTTGCACCCCATCAGTGATTTTCTGCTCATTGATATGCTTTAAACTTTGCTGATCCGTCCTAATTATAAGGGATGTGCTTGCAAAGTAATGTTTCCATTTCTTTAGGGCCTCAATTATTGCAATCGCTTCTTTGTCATATGTAGACATTGCAACAGCCTTTGGTCCCAATGCTTTGCTCATATAAGCAATTGGGTGTTGATCTTGCATTAGAACAGCACCAATTCCCGAGCCACTAGCATCGACTTCTAATATGAATGGCTTAGTATAATCGGGTAGGGCCAACACAGGGGCTTGAGTCATCGTAGCCTTGAGTGAATTGAAAGCCGAATTCTGTTCAGATTGCCATACAAATGCATTCTTCTTGAGAGCATCAAAAAGTGATTTGCAAATGATTCCATAATTTTTGATAAATCTCCTATAATATCCAGTGAGTCCCAAAAAACCCCTCAACTCTGAAACATTAGTTGGGGTTGGCCAACTCAGCATGTCCCTGATTTTGCCTGCATCTGTTGACACCCCTGATGGAGTAATGATATGACCCAAGTACTCCACTTTTTGTTTCCCAAATGTACACTTGTTCTTTTTTGCATACAATTTGTTCTCTTTCAACACTTGAAGAATTTGAGCAATGTGCTCTGTCGGGGATAAAATCACGGCCCGTTGCCATGGCGCACTCCCTGACGGCCCAATCGAACAGCCTACCAGGGCTCAGCTCCCTGGAAGGTTCTACAAGGCCCATGTGCGTCGTACCGAGCAGCCTCCTGATCGGTATGATTGCGTGGCGCCCAAGACTTCGTGTTTGAGTCCGACTCGAACAGAGTTCTGCACGGCTACGTGAAGACCCGGACGTGGTTTCCCGGATTGGAATTGAAGTCGTGATCCCCAAGACTAGGAGTTTGCCTTATCTACCGTGGGGCATATTTGGCATGTATGAGTTCGTTACGATCTCGTAGTTAGCCCGGCCCGATATTCCCTCGGTAGATCGGTTTGCTCTGCACTATATAAACAGGGCCCGTACGGCGTGTTGAGGGGCCAATCTGACTTTGAGTTTACGCATTAGCATCTCGTAGACACCTGATCTTCGCTTGTACACACATAACCTCGCCGAGACTTGTTCGTCTCGTCGAGCCATCTCTTGTAATCACTTCTGATATATAAGAAAGGCTGGACGTAGGGCTATTATCTCTTCTGAGAGGCCTGAACCAGGATAAAAACCCCTGTTTCCTGTTCGTTGCTGTTCGTGGTTGTTCGGCGTGTCTCCTATCTCAATTCTAAAGAACCTTAGCGACTTGAGATCGTTATCTCAACCGTCGACATGCTCCTTATGGCTTTCCCAATCTTTGCTGTAAATTAGAATGTCATCAAAGAAGACCAGTGCAAACTTCCTTAAAAAGTTCTTCAATATAGTGTTCATGAGGGCTTGGAAAGTGGCTGGTGCATTGGTCAGCCCAAATGGCATGACCAAGTACTCAAAGTGGCCTAAAAATGTGGTAAAAGTTGTTTTATGTATATCACCTTCTTTCATTCTAATTTGATGATATCCCGATCTTAGATCTATCTTGGAAAAAAATTTGGCTCCATGCAGTTCATCTAGGAGGTCTTCAATGATGGGGATTGGATATTTGTTCTTGATTGTATTAGCATTGAGATGTCTATAGTCCACACACAACCTCCAACTGCCATCTTTCTTCTTGACTAATATTACTGGAGAAGAAAAAGAACTTTCATTGGTTCTTATCTCTCCTGACTTAAGTAGCTGATCCACTATCTCTATCATAGCCCTCTTCTTGTAATATGGCACTCTATAGCCTCTTTGATCGGCTCCCCTTCATTTTTTAAAGGAATAGTATGATCACAGTTTCTTTTTGGTGGAAGTCCAACAGGTTCCAGGAAAACTTCAGCATAATTGTCCAAGATTGTTGTGATTTCAGGGTGAACCTCATCTTCTACCATGCTGCTACATTCCTTGAAACTGAATACAGCTCCCATTGCTCCCTTGTTGAGGAGCTTCTGTAATTTTTCCACACTTACCAAGCAATGTTTACTATCAATTGTCTCATCCTTTAATGTTATCACCTTTTGTTGAGCATTTCTTAGAGTCAATGTCCTGGTTTTGAGATTGATGCTTACAGGGCCATATGTATAAAGCCACTCGGCCCCCAGGATAATGTCATACCCCTTAAGTTCCAATAGTTTAAAATCATTGACAAAGGAGTTTGTTTGAACCGTGTATTGGCAATTCTTACATTCTGGAGGACTCAACAGCTTCTGGCCATTGGCCACTTGGACAGTCATTGTTTCACTAGGCTGAATATCCAATAAAGCCTTTCTAGCAAAGGTGGGGTCAATGAAATTTGTGCTACTCCCACTATCTACCAAGGCTGTTCCCCAAGTTTTACCACATTTAACCTTCAGAGTAAAGGTATGTTTTTCTAAGCCACTTCCCTGTACTGCATGTAGGGATAATTGCAGTATTTCCTCTTCTTTTTGAATTTCAGCCTGTTCTTCTTCCTGGACCACTCCTTCTGTGCAATCAGGATTTTCCTCATTTTCGGATTCTACAATCTCTAAGGATTTCAGGTGTTGGTTCATCTTACAGACTTGTTTATGTCCAGGAACCCACTTGTCTCCACATCTGAAGCATTTGTCATTCCCTTCCTTCTTCCTGGTGTCTCCAGTGGGCTTATTATTTGACAGCACACTTTCAACAGGATCGGGTCGGTTCACGGGTACATTCACTTCCACTGATCTTTGAGGCTTGTATGAATAATTTCCATAATTAGAATAGCTCCTTTTCATAGGATTAGATCCTTCCAGATTCCTTGCTGTCCAATATGCCTCAGCCAGATTCACTGGTTTTAAGAGGTGAGTGAGATTCCTAAGAGGATCCTGCAGCCCAGCAATAAAGCTTTTCATGAAATAGCCTTCGGTGAGTTCAGGGTTGCCCCTCTTGACTAAGCCCATTGCACTCTCAAAAAGGTCAATGTACTCTGAAACAGATTTGTGGTGTTTGACCAAGTGAAAGGTGGATATGACATCACAATCTGATTTCTGACTAAATCTGTTGATTAGCATCTCACTAAGCTGATTCCAGGTAATCAATTCAGTTTGTATGTCATTACTCTCTAGCCATTCTTCTGCTCTCCCAACAAAATAGATAGTTGCAATGGCCACCCACTGCTCTCGGGGAACTTGTGTCAATTTGAAAAACTTCTCAGCCTTTTTAACCCAATACTCCACTTGATCTCCACTAAACTCTGGAAAGGATAGATTAGGTCCTCTAGCCTAATTCCTCGATGCTTGTTCCAACCCCCTATTCCTTTCCACACTTCTGTCTTCCTGCCATGTTTCTTCAGGAATTCTGGCCATGCTAGCAGACGCCTGAAAATTACTCCTGGGTCTGTTTGGGTGTTCCAGCAAGGGTGGGGAAAGATTGCTTAACAACACATGAGTAGATCTGTTTGTAGTAGGACCACTACCCCCTGGAGTGTCAAAACTAGCATGAGAAGACCTGAGATTTGGAGTGTGACCAGTAAGGCTTTCTTCCCTTCCCATGGCTCTGGAACTGTGATCTGTGGGTTCCCCAGTTGGTCCACTGTTGTTCTGAATAATAGCCTCCAGTAAAACATCCATCTTTTGGCTAAGCTCTTCATTGATCTTTTCTTGTTCTGTTCGGGCCACTCGAAAACCCTCCATTTCTTGTCGAAGGGCGTCAATATCGTCCTTCCGAGTACGATCTGCATCATCTTCATCACGATTGTCCCCTCTGGTAGGCTTTGTCATCTTCTCAGTTCAAATCACGAATCGGCTTAGGGATTTTACAGAAGCACAAGGCTAACAACCCTCACCTATCGCAATCGACTGACGGGAGAAAGAAAGTTCAGGCTTTACACACAGTATTGCACTATGCCACCCAAAATCTTTCGATCTTGACCCGAAGAGACCTGACTCCGCTCTTCCCTACGGTGTTCAGGAATTTTACTAGGAACACTTGGTTCCTAACCCTTGACCGCAAGAAAAACAGCAGGAAATCGGCCAAGAACCGATGGCTCTGGTACCAATTTGACAGGATCTGAAATCCAAACAGAGGAACAGCAACGATTTTGGAGGATTTTTGGAGAAATTGGGATGAGAAAATGGAGAACAGAACGGGATGAGGATATATTAGATGAGGGGAACGGACGTAGAATCCATTTTACAACTTAGACATAGGGATTACAGACCAATTCCGCGCTATTTAAGCTGCGCTAAAGCAAAAGTAAGCAGTGGCAGGTGGCTAGAAACGACAAAACAAGTTACAGAACAGTAACTACTGAATAAAATGACAGCCGTCGATCGCTTATAAACGAAGCGGTACGCTTGATCCTCCACCGTCCGATGTCCTCCTTTGAACTTGCGTTGAACAGCTTAGGATTCCCTCCCGGTCTTCTCCTCCAATGAACTCCGGTTCCTGACAGAAGGCGCGGCGTTGGCGGCGGCGCACAGGAGAGGCGGCCTGACGAGATCTCGGCAAGGATGGAAGGCGGCGGCAACGACGGCTGGAAGGCGGGGGAGCGAGAGAGGGCGGCGGCGGCGGCGGCATGGGGGAGCGAGAGAAGGAGGCGGCGGCGGAGCAGGGGAGCGAGAGGCGGCGGTGGAGAGGAGGAGAGGCAAGGAGAGGAGGAGAGGCGTGGGGTCGGAGCGGCGAGCAGTGGCAGGGCCAAAGGTGGGGGCCGTGGGGCGGAGGCGCGGAGGCGCCTCGCGTGGGACGGCTTGGGTTTGCAGTTGAGAGGGGAGCTGCGTCGATCTAAAATCGGACGGCTATAAACGGGCTGAATTAGAATAGCCACGGGTTCTACCGCGGTTTCGAGATGCTCGGACGGACGACGGACGACGGACGAAGAAGACTAACGAAAAAAAAAGTGGAAACTCTGTTCTCTTTATTATTAGGTAAAGATTAGGTAAAGATATGATGTTAGTTTTATACCTCTGTTTCAAAATATAAGGCGTGCATGTATTTCAAAATGTCAATATTTATAAATTTTGACTAGTTTGAATCGATTAATTTCACAATTTTCAGCGACAATCGGTTTTGCCCAAAGTGTCAAGTTTGTCACACTCCAGCACACATGGTCGCACTGTAAATACTTAGCTCGACTATCTTAAGAAATCGGTTATTTGATAATATGGATGAGTCCCACACTAGGCCAAAGTCTCGTGCTTGTTGCACCCACGTTGCAGCCAGCCACCCAATCAGGTTTTGCATAACGTTTTTATCCCGATAGCACTCACCATCACTAACCCCTTTTAGAAACATGACGGCAACAATCATATTTTAAAATCATATCAAAACAACTTATATGAGACAAAGAGCATCCCCAATAGCCCCCTATCACACCCCCTAAAACACTATTCACATATTGTGAATAGTGTTTTAAGGGGTGTGATAGGGGGCTATTTATGTGAATAGTGTTTTAGGGGGTGTGATAGGGGGCTATTGGGGATGCTCTTACAGATACAATAAAAGTGGTGTAAACATTCTAAGCACCATGCAAAACCTAAGTTGTGAGAGCGTGGCAATATAAATAAGTGCTAAATAATAAAATATGGTAACAAGGACAATTTTAATATGAAAAATAATATTACTGGATGTGTGTAGCTAAACTAACTAATTAACATTTTAGGCCTTGTTCTTTTGGGCTGATCTGAACGACTGAAATGACTGAACTTCGAGAGCTTCTCGAGGTAGTCTCGAGATTCCGATACATTTTGTATGACTTACTTTTTAAAGCGTTAGAACCCACCATCAAAACAACGAAAAACGGACTAAAAAACTCAAAACATATGTGTTTTCAAAATGTAAATAAGTCGTTAAGCTGTTAAACCGTTAAGCTGAAAAGAACTGGGCCTTAGAGCATGCCCATCAGGCACTCCATCCGGCTCGCTATACTACTGTAGCGCGCGAAAAAAAATTCAAACCGCAGACGGCGTCTGAGTCGGGGCGCGTCTGGTAGGCGAGCTCGTGGCAAAATGGCGGTGATGGAGTGCCTGATGGGCATGCTCTTAGTGTTAAGTGTTAACATAGCATGCTTTTCAATAAATTTATTGAAAGAATTCATAATAACATGTGACAAAGGTTCAGACATGCCTCGAGTTGACCAGCAAACCCACTTCTTCGAAATGCTGGCAATTTTCCTTTGGCGCCCGAATCTGTGGCAAGCAAATTCGGGCAACATTGAATATGCAGAAAATCACATAAACAATTGTATGAAAATGCTCAAATAAAAATTAAATCAAGTTGACATGAATTTTTTGAACATTTTTTAATTTATTTTACAATTTTTGATATGTAAAACTAAAGATATTAATTATTAACTGCTGCTGGAAAAATAATATAAGCAAAATCAAGATAACAGGCAAAGAACCAACAGGCCTAATAGGGGAGAATTAGATAAGAGAATGAGAAAAGGAAAAGGAATTTAGACCTAAAAGCGAAAATAATAACATAGAATATTTATAATTTTCTCTCGAGATAGATTTATCAAAAAAATTATTACAAATATTTTTTATTTTTTGAGAAATAATATATTTTTTTAGTTTGCAAATTTTTCCTTAAACGCTTTTACAAAATACATTCTAAATTCTAAATCAATATAATATTTCTCTTTCAAGTAACATGCTCATTTTTATGTTTTTAAATATTTGAATATAAAATTTTAATTTTGTTGACATGAGATGCGATCATGATTTTTACTTTTCATAAGAATGAGGATGTTACAGGAGTTACATATGATATCAGAGCATAGCATACACCACGGGTCGTGTACCGAGCGGAGTTTCCGAGAGTTTGATGTTGACGAAGGTGGTAGACCATTATTAGGGGGTTGTAACACCCTAGTCTTTTGTTGACAGTTGACATCGTGTTTCACTAGTTTATAACTATTGCCAACCCAAATCACATTATGATGGTTTAACCCTCTTGGGCGAGCAAGGTTGAACCCCAAGTGAGACGCTATGTATGTATGGGCTAGCCACTTAGGCGGGCTAGTTTTAATTGAATTTCAAGCTAGGGTATTGTAGAAAAACTATTAAGGCAACGCAACACCAACCAACGTGTACCTGAAGCAATATTAAGATCAACTTGCATTCCTCTCTCTAGGATCAAGGATTTATAATATATGTGATACAATACTTGCACTAGTAATGTCATACTAGGAATTTTATGCACACTCTGGAAACATTTTTTCTTTGATAGAGACGATGCATGAGGATTCCAATCATACTCCTACACCACTCTTTTTTGATATGTCTCTGTCAATCGCATCTGCACATTGATAAATGCATCCGGTGTCATCGTGGTGATGAATTCTACACAACAACACGAAACTCCCACCACATGGTAAAACAAAAATCCCAATAGCCGACATATTGATGAGTGATGGCCATGGGTATCAATCTAACAAAAAACGTCGTCGTCTGTGAGATCCGTGAAGACAAATATCAAAATCTTAGGAAGGATGCTAGGTTTAGAGTTTCGAAATCTTAGTGATCTCACGCTGCTATATCACAACCCTCCAACAACGTCATGTCACCGCCAATCTACCGTTCTCGTTGTTGCAGCTTTGTTGCGTTCACCGTCGCCACTCTAGTATGCTAGCTCTATTGTTGCTTGCATCCTGCTAGCATGCCGCCACTCTAGTGTGCTCCATCGATGCCACTCTATTGGGTCGTGATTGCTGCAACTCTCTCATGCTCGCATCGTTGCCTCTCACTAGAGTTTCAACACAACCTAGAGATACCAATGTTGTGATGGTCAATGTGTGTGCGTGTGTGATAGAGAGGAGGAGGAGGAAGCTTAACAACAGTGTGAGAGCCCGCTAGAGATTGAAAACAAAAGGGACGAGGGAGGATGTAGAAACTTAATGACATACTCCATTTCCTATGAATTTGAAGAGATCATATCATATATAATGGTATATATCTTTGCGATGGCATGCATGTGATTTTATAATGGCATATTTTTGAATTGGAATATTTTATATCTTTAGTTGTTGTAGTGGTATGTATGTAATCAACTGTTTCTTAATTAATTTGATTGGGATAATCCTAAAAAAAAGTGGGATATGAAGGAAATATTGGGCCTGGCTCGAAAAGCATATGAGCGGAAGCCTAATTATGCGCATGTCCTTGGTGGGAGATGGGCTTCCTCCCTCCGAGGGGCTAACAACGTTATTTATTGTGTGCTGGGCACATCAACAACTGGATCCTGTGATGCTTGGTTGAGACTCTTGGCCCATCAGTTTGTACACAGCGGCGCAGGAGAAATGCCATTCGGCCCGGTGTCCACTGTTGAAGTATAAGTGAATTGCCCTCCTTTCTCCATTAGCTTAAGCTTTTGAGTGAATTGGTTAGAGCATGCAGCTCAATATGATATCAGAGCCAGATGTCTCGAGTTCGAGTTCTGGCCGGCGTAATTAAATAAGTCGCCCACTCTATTCCACGCTTGAGGCTGGGGGAGACTTCACGTGTGGGGGAGTGTTGAAGTATAAGTGAAGTGCCCTCCTTTCCCTTATCAACTTAGTATTTTGGGGTGAATTGGTTAGGGCATGCGGCTCAACATCCATGACATGCTGGGAATTTTCAACCCCCGGTCCTTCATGTCAAACAGCATGACCTCTGTACAGGCTTGGGAAATGTAGTAGCACAAACATGATTAACAATCAATCAACAATGGACATTAGGAATTCGGTCAGTAAAAACCTCGTATAATATAATCAAGGTTCCATTTTTAAAGATTTATAGTCGTGCGATTCGTTGAACCCCACGGTTACATGCATATAGAAAATTAGACGAGTGGAGTCGTAACCTCGTATCATCTCGGCCATTTTCACAGGGCAAGTCCGAGGAGAACACGACGGCTACGAGCCACGACACACATGCTAGTCATGCCATGCGGTCGATTGCTGAGTTGACAAGCGCGCGCGCGGGCGCTCAAAGCTCCAACCACCGGCTAGCGGCCAGCCCGCCCCCCAACAAGTCGCAAGAAAATAAGCGCAAGCAACACGCGCCGGCTGCAGTGAAAACCCATCCGCCCGGGCCGGTGGCCAGCCATCGTCGTCGAAGCACCACCGCGCCACGCGCAGCGGATACGCGCGAACAACTGCGCGCCAAGCGCAAGGCGACGCGACGGAAGGGGTTCGCAAAAGCAAAAGGTGCATGCAGATGC
Source organism: Raddia guianensis (assembly GCA_036346415.1). Classification (NCBI taxonomy): domain Eukaryota; kingdom Viridiplantae; phylum Streptophyta; class Magnoliopsida; order Poales; family Poaceae; genus Raddia; species Raddia guianensis. The sequence continues at coordinate 7,630,741 of CM070536.1, read as the reverse complement.
AGTGGCGCGCGGGCGCGCGCGGGCGATGGATCGGCGGGCACGGCGAATGGGCGGCCGTCACGGCGCCGGCCATGCAGATGCAGATGCAGGCTGCAGCAGAGTGTGATGCAGACGCAGGTACAGATGCAGATGCAGATGCAGATGCAGGATGCAGGATGCAGGCTTCAGCAGAGAGTGGCTCCGAGGGCAAGCAGGCCGCATGATCATGATCAGCGCGCCTCCCCGTCGTCCCAAATCGATCGGACCTGCACCGTCCTTTGCCCCGGGAAGAAATCGCGCTAGCCGACGCCGCGGGAGGTAGGGGGCACACTAACGCGCGCTCCTCTCATTGTTTCTCGATGGAAACGGCTCATCGGCATCCTTGGAACACCATGCGCAGATAGGCTCTCCATCGAGCTACAGCAGCAGCAGCAATTAACCGCTTCTTGCTAGCTAGCCACTATGTGTACATGTTATGTTACGATTAAATTTTCTGTAGCGTTTGCTTATAATATGTTAACTAACGTACGATAATGGGATAAGGAACTTTTCTTGGGATGTTATTTGGAGCTCTAAAATACCTTTAAAATCCAGTTTTTTAGCTGGTTGATTAAATGGAATGCTTTGTTGATGAGTAAGGATAGGAAAAAAATGGAGTGGGAGCTAAAATTAAGCGAGTTACGAGCGAACCAAGAGTTAAAATTTCAGCTCGTTGCTGGTAGCCTGGTAGTCCGTGCTTATAAAGATTGGAGAGCTTATTTTTAATGTGTCCCGACCGCCCAGATACTCCTGGTTCTCTGGCTCCGAGTGGAACACGTATGTGCCTCCGCGAGGTGGCGCTGACGGCGACGAGCAACATGGCAGGGGATTGGGGGACGGAGAGGGATGGGAGCCAGGAGGCAGCGGCAATGGGATCAAAATGGCTGTGGCCTGACGGCGGGGGCTTCGGCTCTAGCACTTGGACAGGGGAGGTGACAGGTGGGGACACTCGGCGCGCGCGCGTCCGGGGAAGCTCTCGCCTCTCGGATCCGTCGCTCCTCGCATGCATGGTGGGTGATGGGCTCAGGGGCAGGCGGCCTGGCCATTGCCCACTGCTACTGGTGGCCTCATCCGCCTTGCATGCACTGCTGCACTGCTGCAGCTACAGCTCACTGATCCAAAATATGTACCCTGGACATCATCAGTGTGATGTGTGAGACCAGTTCCAAAAATGACAGGTTGCAGCAGTAGGTGAGAGCAGGATGAATTTCCGGTTTTCTGAACCGACTACTAAATTCAACGGTTTAGCTGTATTGACACATGAGTCCAGGGAAAACACTCTCTCCCGTTGGATCTTGCTTTAAGATCTGTGCTACACGCCTACACCCTAGCTCTCATGCATTTTTTAGGGTCTCACCGTAAATCGGGCATCCAATTTTAGAGGAAATTTGATGTTTGTTTCAATACATAGACAACTTGTTTCAAACATACACCATAAATTATGTATCCCAATGAAGCTAAGTAAACCCCGTTTCCTCAGTTATAAATTAACATTCATAAGTAGCAAGAAGTATATTAAAACAAAAGGAATATGGAACATGAATTTTAACATGAAAAATAGCGAGAAAAAGACCAGCACCGACCAGTGAAACCACTACTTTTAGAAATGTAGGGGATTGTGATAAACTTTCGTGCTTAGAAGTATCCATAGATGGCGGTGACATAGGGTCCAACTCGAAAACAAATTTGATATGAGACCAATTGATAAGCATGAAGACCCATCCGACGAAGGGAAGAAAAGATGACATCCAAGCCATCGATGCAGAGCAAATCAGGGCCTAGCTCTACCGAGGCTGAGGCACCTCGCCCTTTACCCAAGGGTACAAGCTTCGCCGAAGGCTTGCATGCACCATGAGGCAAAGTGACAATGGTGCGAAAGGTGGCCTTGTGAGGCAATGTGGTTCATTTTTAGATTCGTATCTAATATTTTTAAGAGCCTTGCTATGAAATTATGCTTCTATTTGTGTCTTTTTTAGATTTGTAATTAGATAAAGGAAGTTAATAGGGGAGGAGATTAATAACAAATGATACAAGTGATCTTTCAGTTAAAATTTTTGAGAAATTTATAAGCGATTCATTTTATGAAGAAGTTTTTATTTTTCAAAATTACATAAAATTCTTTAAATTTTCATAATACCTAAATCTTTTTTAAGGGTTGTTGCCATGAAATTATTTTTCTATTCGCAGTAGTGTTTTTATAAAAAAAACTTGTAATCATGCTTTAAAAAAAAAGGAAGTAAATAAGTGACGAGGGGTTGATAAAAGAGGTGAAAACAACGGTGGAGCTGGCATTCAAACCCTATCTATTTAGGGCTGTTCTCGAGACGCAACATGTTTGATTATTTGTCGAAATGCTTAACTTAATACGATGCTGAAATGTGTAGAATGGTATTTAGATGAAGATGATACATGCATTATCATCCCAAATAAAATATCCATTGTCGACCTTGCACACAGGATATTAAAAAAAATCAACACGACTATCGATTGCTTTTAATCTGACTACCAAACAATATAAAAATGCACCTACTCTAATCAGCCAGCCCTACGACGACTCCTGAGCATTATCAAGTCAGATATATTTAAAAGACACGACGTATTCGGTGCTGATGTTTATTGGATGCTAATATATTAGCATTAGATCTGGATCATCAGACTTAAGAGATTGGCTCATATATAAAGAGATGAACTCTTTTGTTTCATTTAAACGCTTTCACGAACCTCTTCCCTTCCCGACTTTCTAAGTGAAAAAGAATATGAATCTGATGGCTTAGATATAATATTTCACGTGTTTATATTTAATAGACATTATCATTTGATGCGTTGTCTTTGAAAAAGCTCGAATAGTTAGCTGCTACGTAAAATATGTCATGAACCGATAATTAAGCCACGTCTGCGTAGTTGAACCAAGGCCCAGTCCGTGGATCCTGTTATTAATAAGTTATCAACTCGTGCATCGATCGATTACGACCTTGAGATATCACAAGCACTACAGGAATCGAAACCAATGTCGGCGGCTAAAACCGCCGACACAGATGGCAAAACCGTCGACATACATATTTGTCGGCGGCCTGCCGCCGACACAGCTCCGCCGACGTTGCGTGGCCGACACAGATGAAAATTATCGGCGGCCAAAGATGCATGCAAGGCAAGCCACCTGGGTTACATCTGTGTCGGCGGCAAAACAAGCCGACCACACAAGGTCCCCTTGACGAAAACGGCGCTCTGGCAAGTGGACCCCACGATGGAACGACGGGACGGCACGTGGCACCTTTCTGTGGTCGGTTTGGACATCAGCCGCTGACCCACCCTCGGCTTGATCCGAAGAATTTCTTTGGGCAAAGTTTGAGTTTATTGCATACCCAACACAAAATATACCAATCCATAAGGTTTTCCCGCCCTTTCATACACTTTCAGTACAAGGTCATTCCTAACCCGAACAAGTCCGTTACGAAACCAATACAACCTTAGCGTTACAAAGACACAGTGTGTCGAAAGTGCAACAAAGGGCTTGACAACCATATGGAATGACTTGTTATAGATTGTGCATGCCTTAGAACCTTACATTGCACAAAACAATGCCTCGGATCAAGCGGAGGGATGGTCGAAATGAAACGGGGAATGGGTCTGTGTGGTCGGTCAAATATTAGGCCGCCGACACAGAATACGTACTCTGCCCTTACATGGGGGAGGCCCACAAGTCGGTTGGGGGAGGCCCACAAGTCAGTAGCACTAATATTTGTCGGCGGTTTACGGCAGACCGCCTAAATAGACAATCTTTGTCGGCGGTTATACAAAATGCCGACCACATAGGTCCTAGGTGCCCAACCCACGGGTTCTCCCTTGTTGGCCCCACATGGCAGACACACCGACTTATCCGTTAAACTTAACAGCGACTCTTCGGGATGTTAAGGTACCATCAATGCGAGAAACAATGTGGTCGGCATTCCTGGGCCGCCGACATAGACCTGTATGGCGGGTTGGGAAATTCAAAATTTGCGGTACCGCGCAGTATGGATTGGGCGTATTGTCGGCGGTATTAGTTAGGCCGCCGACATAGATGTTCGTCATATACTTTTATCGGCGGTATTATGTTCCACCGTCGACATTGTGTTATCGTCGGTATTTTGGCCGCCGACACTGATTTTCCGGCCGCCGATACTGATTGCGTTTCCTGTTGTGAAGTACCATATGTACGTATGTATGTATCTGCGTGATTTTATATATGTTGATATGATACGCAATCAATGTGTCATGGCGCCACCACCAGCCATGAGTCCATGACCACATAAGTGAGTTTTGTGGCATGACCGGTCCCTTTCCGGCGAACTGTGCGTGGCACCGCTCTCGTTCGACAACGGAAGGGAAGCGCGCACAGTACCTGAACATCCACACATGCGCACACATGAACGCCCGCGCCCACACGCCCGGGGAAGTTCACCTAACTCTGCATCTCGCCGTCGCCACTGAAACCAACAAAAAAAAAACCCCCCGATTTAATTTCTACTTTTTCCTAAAAAAAAACGACTCTCGCTCTAGCATAGTGTTTACATTCACTAATGGCAGTTCTTCACCACTTCGATAAGATGTACTCGAGCCTTTTACACCATCGTAGGAGCTTTCACGCACGCGAAAAAAAACTCTTCGAGATCACCACCACTATCGTCTGAGAATACAAAGTTCCAAGAGTAATAAGCTCTACGACATCTCCACCTTAGATCAACAACACTCTTCACTTACTAGACCTGCTTGGATGAGATCAAAATCTAACTCCATATAACCAACAAATTTGAAGAATATGAATGTGGCACAAGGTTCAGGACTCTCCCTAGCTAGTTGTAGGATATATGCAATGTAATTTTGGGCAAAGAAACACCGAGGAGTAGCCAGAATTAAGCTTATATAGGTCACTTCCAAGCCTAGTAGCCGTTAAGATACCTACCGGTTGTTGGAAAACCAAAAAGAGAAGCTTCCAAAATGCTCAAAGATTTTTCCGTGCGGCCATGCCACCCTCCTCCTCCACTCCGGTGACCGTGCCTGCACAAATTATCGGCAAGGGTGGCAGCGGCGCGCGAATCCATGAACAATGGTGGCGGCGGTCGGCTCCATGGACAAGGGTGGTGGCAGCAGCTGGCGTCGGGGATGAGGGTGACAGGGATGGAGGAGGGCGGCATGGAAGGAGGAGGCTGGAGGAGAGGAGGAGGAGGCGGTGGTGCTTTGATGAGGTGCCGACCAGCTTGAGGAGGCCGCAGGGGAGGTAGGGAGAGATGGGGAGAGGCTGAAGAGAGAGGATGAAGAAGGTTAATAGAACAGGATGGCAGGTGGACTACCGTACATAAACTGTTTTTAATTTCATATATTCCTAACAATCCTTGGGTAATGGCTTGTACGAAGGTTTCTTCGCTTTATAATAACGTCTCCAGCATAAAATATTTTGTAATGTTACTTTCATCTGAGATTGACTTTATAATAGTATCTATGCAAAAAATTTGAAAATATATTACACAAAAGGCATAAACGGCTTAAAAACCCATTAACAAGTGGCCCGATTCGGCCCACGGATTGATTGAGATTGTACTTCTTCTTTTTGCCACCATGGCATTATTGGCATAACATATGATTTGGGCCTACGATTCCTGCACACTTGACCTCCTTTAATTAAGGATTGACACCACGGCTAACCAGAATAGTCAGGCCCTTCAACCAATCAACCTAACTCCTGGAAATCTTTCACTTGCTCCAACAATCCGACCTTACCTAGCAGTAAGAAAGAATCCATGAGGAGGTGGCGGCCAGTAATATTTATCCCAATCCTTAACTCTTCGCCTGGCTGGTTGATTGGTTGGAGCGCTAACCCATCCTTCGCCCTCACCACCTAGCCCTAGCAAGCAAACAACAGAAAACATCAAAGCGGTGACCTCAACTCCTGCACACACATGTCCATGTACGCACCACGCGCCCCCACCGAAACCCCATGGCTAGGTTTAACTAAAGAAAAATTAGGAAGAGGCCAAGAACCGGCGGAGTTGGAACGGCTCGCTGCCATGGACGCCCTTGGGGAGCTCCTGTCCCAGTCCATGACATCAAACAAGGAGGAGATAGATAAACATTGAGAGAGATAAACATTGAGAGAGAGTGTGTGAGTGAGTGAGAGAGAGAGAGGGCAGCGAAAATAGCTTGAAAAAAGCATAGGGTGTGAGGGTCAGGCCGGGCAAGGGTTAGAGGACAAAGAACATCGCAAAATCCTATATGACCATATTCCCCTCAGGGGTCTCGCGCCAAGCGCTAGCGTTCGCGCGGGGTTTGTACTACCTCTCCGCCCTTACTCGCGCCACTTTTAAAAGCAGGCACCTCAGTGCCTCGCAGCATCCAATCACCAAAGCCCCTACGCCACACCACCCTACCACCCGAGGCCCTTCCCCCTTGGACTTTCCACCCCTCGCCCTGATTCCCTTTCCTCTTCTTGCAACGGCGAGTGTTGAATGGAGTATGCTCGACGTTTTTTTTTCTAATGTGTTTTAACTTTTTTTAGGTGTGGTCGACGCATACAACTTAATATAATATTGTCATCGTAATATATATATTTTTAAAAAATACTTGTATGGGGCATCAGGTAAAAGTTCTCTACCTCGTTGGATTAAACATACACGACTCAAATCTACTCATTGTCTTCACTGTCTTCCTTTTTAGGGGTAACAGCTCACTGACTTAGTCTTTTTAGTGGCATTGAATGAAGAAAAATGAATGGTTCACGATATCTCTAGATCATGTAAAAGATATAGATTGGATTCGGGATATAGATATATAAAAATACTCCATAAATTTGGATTTGGATTGGATCCGTTGGAGTTGAGTTGGCACAGAAAAACATGCATAGTGAGCATGTAGACTATAGAGTGAGTTAGTGCTGCAAGAGGACAAACACTCCTCCCCCTCGTGTGTATATATATACACCCAGTCTAGCCCCCCTCGAGCCTTCCTCATTAGTGGTCAGTGCGTCGCAGTTAGCTTTCTAGCTTCAACTAAACACACAGCAACCCACAAACGCCATGTACCCATAGATCATACCCTACCTGCTGCAAAACCCAGCACACATCACATACTGACCTAACGAGCTACAAGAAAATTAAGCTAAGCCAGGCCTTTGCATGCAACAAGCTAACCAGCGCTTTGCTACCTTTGTTGATCTCAATCCTCTCTCCTCATGAGAAGGCAAGGCAATGAGGCCTCCCCTTCTATCATCCACACATCTTCCATAGCTCTCCTGCAAGAGAGGTTCAGGAACCTGCAGAAGGTGAAGGAGATGAGAGAGGGCAGGGAGCTCCAGAGGGTGCAGCCCGCCGATCATGTCGGTCCAGCGTCGGCTCTGAACGTCGGCCTGCAGCCGGCGGCGAGCGGCGGCGAGCAGCCGAGGTGGTTCTTGCACCCGGACCTGGTCCGGCCGTCGAGGCCGCTGCAGGGACCGGCGTTCCACGGGCTCGCCGCGGCCAACGGCGCCCAGGCCTCTCCTGCGCCGCCGCCGCCGGCGAGCTCGTGGGGGGACGCACCGAGGATGCAGAATTCAGGCTATAGGGGTGATGTAGATGTCGATACCTCGCTTCATCTGTAGTCCATATGCATGATCCACATATGGGTATGGCCCTGCGCGCTGTTCTTTCGTTGATTTGTACGGCTTGTGAGTTCCCGACTTATTCGCAGTACTTCCTTAGTTTGCCATTTTGCCTTGTAACTTCTTGGCTATTTTTACTTTAAGGTCCCTAACATGGGAAAAATATATATCTGCATCCGCAAGGTGTTAACTACGCATATTGGACAGAACAAATATTTGTGTTAAAAAGGTCCTATTTGAAAAAAAAAGGTACTACATATTATTATTAGAACATCTGTTCATTCGATACTCTTAAATATTAGTGTTTGGTGGACCCACGTGTCGTTGATCCATTAACTGCCAAATCCTTAAATACTCATGCACCACAGTTAGGCATTTTTTATTTAAATTAAAATTAAAACTACCGTTAGAAATTTATTTATTTATTACAACCAAACTTTATCCCATTTTGTAGTAATTTTTTAGTATTTTAGTGATTCTTTTCAATGCTTATAATTTTTTTTTAATAATATTTTGAGCTCTCCAAACCGTCTATCGAGGGCTCACAACTTTTTAGATTATACTACTCTACCGTTGGTTTTAGAGTGACAAATAATCAAAGTTTTCCTTATTTATTACAAAGGGTGATGATCAACATATATCCTCTAGTTTGGTAACGCAGCTTTTTTTTTAACAAAAGAACAGGATTTCCCCAATTCCATTAATGAAGATAGGGGAATTACACATGCACAACAGTTCATCTACGACCAGACCCAAACCGCTTTCTTGAGGGGACGTAATATTCTTGAAGGTGTGGTAATTCTTCATGAAACTATATATGAACTTCATAGAAAGAATCAAAATGGGATTGTTCTTAAGCTGGACTTTGAAAAGGCTTACGACAAAGTAAGATGACCATTCATATTTCAGACTCTTCGTATGAAAGGTTTTTCTCCCAAGTGGATTTCTTGGGTTGAATCATTCATATTGGGAGGTAGTGTGGCTGTGAATGTTAATGATGATGTCGGGCATTATTTTCAAACTCGAAAAGGCCTTCGACAGGGAGACCCTCTATCTCCATTGCTCTTCAACATCATAGCTGATATGCTGAGTGTGCTCATAAACAGGGCAAAATTAGATGGCCAATTTAGTGGGCTAGTTCCTCACCTGGTTGACGAGAGTCTTTCGATCCTTCAATACGCTGATGATACAATTCTTTTTTTGGATCATGACCTGGACAAAGCTTGTAACTCGAAGTTACTTCTTCGTGCGTTCGAGCAAGTTTCGGGTCTCAAAATTAACTGCCACAAGAGTGAAATGTTTTGTTTTGGAGAAGCTATGAATCATTTAGAACAATATATTGGTATATTCGGATGTAAAGTCGGGGACTTTTCGATTAGCTATATGGGCATCCCGATACATTTTAGGAAACTCTTAAATTGTGATTGGAAAAAGGTGGAGGAACGGTTTGAGAAAAGACTTAGTAGTTGGAAAGGAAAGCACTTTTCAATTGGGGGACATTTAACTTTGATAAATTCGGTGCTTAGTAGCCTTCCGATGTACATGATGTCTTTCTTCTCATTACCAAAAAGGATCCTAAAGAAATTGGATTATTTTCGCTCTAGATTTTACTAGCAGGGAGATGAACATAAGAAGAAATATAGACTTGCTAAGTGGAGTATTCTGTGTCAGCCTAAAGACCAAGGTGGTCTAGGGATTCAAGATCTGAACACGAAGAATATTGCCTTACTGAGCAAGTGGTTGTTTAAGTTGGTTACTTCAGATGGGTTGTGGCAACAAATCCTCCGAAAAAAATACATGGGATCAAAACTGTTGGTTCAAATGGATTGGAAGAGTGGAGATTCTCATTTCTGGTCTTGTCTAATGAAGGTAAAACATGACTTTTTCCGTTTTGGATCCTTTATTGTGAAAGATGGATCTTAAGTGAGATTTTGGGAGGACACTTGGCTGGGAGGTTCCCCTCTCATGCAATAATACCCTTCCCTTTACAACATTGCCAGACCTAAATTCGTAACATTAGCGGAGGTGTTGGGCACTTCACCTCCAACCTTCTCTTGGCGACGAAACCTCATTGGTCCAAAGCTGATTGCTTGGGACAATTTATTGTCTCGCATTGACGGAGTTGAATTAACCCATGAACATGATTTATTTTACTGGAATCTGACATCAAACGGGCAGTTCTCAGTAAAATCACATTATTTTGCGCTAATATCTTTGGATATCCCAAAGTTAAATAAAAACTTGTGGAAGTTAAAGGCTCATTTGAAGATAAAAATTTTTCTTTGGTACTTGCGGCGTAGGATTTTACTTACAAAAAATAATTTAGCCAAACAAAATTGGAATGGAAGTCAGACTTGCTGCTTTTATCACAAGAATGAGACAATTAAGCATTTGTTTTTTGATTGCAGCTTTGCTCGTGCGGTTTGGGATGTTTTGTTTGCCACCACTGGGGGTTAAACAACCAACCGGTGTGGATATGATGTTTGGTTCGTGGTTAAAGGGCTTTGATGAAAGACTGAGACCTTTATTTCTGCTAGGAGCTGCCGCGTTATGTTGGTCACTCTGGATTTGCAGGAATGATTTGGTTTTTTTAAAAAAAGAGCTCTTTTTTTTCCATTGCAGGTTATTCTTTCAACGGCGCACTGGCTTACGAGCTGGGCTATTCTCCAGAGGGCGGACTTACAAGAGTCGGCTACGGAGGGTTCACGATTTTTGGTGCGTACGGCCAAGGATTTTTTTTTCCCAGGCACATGGGTGGCGGTCTAGTCTTCGGATTGAGGGCCACTAGAGTGTGTTTGTCTATCTTGTTATCTGGCTGTATGTGTTTGCAGAGGCCGGAAGTTATGCCAAGACTTTGTATCTTCTTGATGTATTATGCTTGGACATTTTTACAAAGCTTCCTTTTTCGAAAAAATCTACGACCAGGGAAAAAAAAATTAACCACCAGCACAAAAGCACACTAAAAGGCATTGTTTACTTAATTACTTTAATTAACGCGTTCTTATGCGCGTGTATGATAAATCGATCATAACCATGACTACATGCCATGGCGATCGAGGACCAGCATATATGGCCTACTAGAACTGACACGCCACTTTAAGAATGTACTGCCTCCTTGTCAGAAACTGAGATCCATCACGGTTCACGGATGGTACGTGAGTTGATCGCCAGTCCAACTGGCCACGGTTTTTAATATTGTGCACACAAACCGTGCATGATTTCATCAATTAAGCAGAGATGGAGCAGTGAAGCTTTAATTGGGAGAAAAAAGACCTAAGTTTAAATGAAAGATGCATAATATACATGTGGTGCGAATGAATGGATTGCGACTTTAGAATACGTAGAAATGTAGAATGGTTGAGGCAACAATTGCCTCTATCTATTGTCATATCACCTAACGACAATGCTAGAGACAACATATTCGTACAGCGATAGAGATCGATGGTTGCATGTACGCTTTTATAGGCAGCTTTCTCACATACAAAGTTTTTTAATTCTCATGTAGAGTCACCTCTTACATTGGAGATGGCTCAAATACCTATACATGTTCACTCTTCTTTACATCGATCATCACATGTCCTACGTACAGCAATGGCAAACCTTAGAGACAGCTTATAAATAACTGATGTGGATCATTCTACATGCTTAAGTATTATTTTGCATATAGCCATCATAAATGCACTTGCACAAAACAACCATAATGGTGTTATTTATATATACATTGTCCTCTTTATTAGTACACTTTCGTGTAATCAGAATTCAACGGAAGAAGAGGGCATTAGCGAATCAAGAAAATAAGAGATTATCCGGTGTTTATATGTGTTTTTTCACCTAAAGAAGAAAACTAAACATGTCAAATTTACAAATATATCTATATTAATTCTGAGCCGATTCCTATGGTTAAATTATGTCGTACATGTTTCTAAATCCACTTAGAGCCAACCCACCTTACATTTAACATTTCAACCCACACTTGGATAGCACGGTGGCACCTAGATCTCTTGGTTTTTTCATCGTTTGTCCCAAAAAAAAAGGTTAACCAGGAAATGCAGACTTACATATTCTATTATATATATAAAAGAGGGGAAAAAGAAGCCACCACGTTCGTCCACATCATCCAAATTATTTTAGCCGTTCGATCAACGGTGGGACCAAATTATAACGGCCAAGATCAATTAAAGAAATTCTCACATAAATCAAGAAAAAATAAAAGATCTATGCCATTGATTTTGTGGGGCCGGATTATAACAGCTTAGATTAAAAGAAAAATATTAGAAATTTGGATTAAATACTAAAGATGATATAATATGGTTATTTTATCCATTCAATCAACTATGGGACCAAATTATAATGGGATAGATTAATCAAAGAAAAAAGATCTATGTGGCTTAGATTAAAAAAATATATTAGAAATTCATATTAAATACTAAAGTTGATATAATATAGTATTAGAGATAAACTTTAAATCTGATCTGATATGTTAGAGATAGATTATGAGTTAGAGATAAACACTATATACCAAAACAAATCTGGCCGCACAAACGTACGGGCCACCTCGCTCGTTGTTTAATTATATGCTAGCAATGGTATTACTAAAAGCTGGGGCATCAACTAGGGAAAAAAAAAATGTCATTCTCTACAAGTTGCTTCACTAAAATGTTACTTCTTTCTAGCTTACTGATGCATGGGATTATTTGTATATATGGCAGTAGATATCAAATTGTTAAGAGTGGCCAATATACGAAATTCTCAACTAGTATCAGGGTGGCATTTAAGCGAAGCTATTTTTTGAAAGTGGCTCCCCCATCTCTCTCATACACGTTCTTAAGAAGATGACTAGATTTTGGAAAAAAAAAAAAAAAAAAAGATGGTCCCCAGATTTGACTTGAAACATTCACATGTAAGTACTGGAACATTTTGTTTTCTCTTGTGCGTCATCTTGTCTTTGTGAAACATATTTCTTTGTCCTGATACAATTTTGCAGTATTTTTCATTCAATTGTTGCAGTGCTTTCATTTAAATGTTGAAACAACTATTTTTCAATGTTGTAGTGTTCTAATTTAAATGTTGCAGTGTTTATATTTAAATGTTATGGTGTTGTAATTCAAATATTGTAGTAGCTATTTTTGCCGTTTCAGTGCTCTAATTTAGAAGTTTTAGTGCTTTCACTCTAATGCTGCAATGTTCCGATTCAATTGTTGCAGTAAATATTTTAAATGTTGCATTACTCTAACTCGAATGTTTCAGTACTCTAACTCAAATATTGATGCAGCTATTTTTTATTGTTTCATGCTGTAATATTTTGTTTAACACGTTGTAATTTTTAGTTTAACATACTGCAACATTTTGATTCATGTATTATCCTAAATATTGTGGTAGCAAATTATTTTTAATGTTTTGAATATTATAACATTTTGGTTTACCATGGTACAACATTGTCGATTACATGCAACATTTTTCGTAATTTTGGTTTAACCTTTGCTTTTAAATATACAACACTTTAGTTTATTTATACTGCAATATTTTATTTATCTTAATATAACATACGTTTTATTTAACCGCAACCGTGTCTGATATTTTGAACGAGCATCAGATGTCCGATGTCCGGTCCATCTTTTTTCCAGAGGTATCATTGAATCCTGAAATCCAGTGGCCTAGCTAGCTAGCCCTCTTCGGCGTTTTGTTGCCTTTCGTACTTGATTAACCGGCGTGTGGAAACAAAAGCTTTTTGACGAATTGTACGTGATAGTTCCAAGAGACTGGAGAGCGCCAGCATGTGATGCCTGCCATCGCGGCCAATGGCCGCGCGCGGGTACACCTTAATGATGTGCGCCATAGAATGTCAGCGATGGCATACCGCCTGCCTTCTCACCCCGGCCCCTCACTTTTCACTGCCTCATGGAATGCTTACTCACCTTGTAGGCTAGCTTGTACCATGCAGAGGCAAGAGATTCCACGATAGAGACCGGCCTAAGCACTCTTTCTTGATGTTTAGAGTAATCATTGGGACGTTTTCAATGATAAGAGTTAATCACTAAATATAAACAGGTTTTATATTATCTAGAAATAGTTTATAGACAATCTATTCAATAATTAGTTATAATATTGTCTCCGCAAATTAATATGGTCCCATAGGGTGGATACATGTTGTAATCTGCTATAAACTAGCTTTTAGCTAAGAGTTAATGTCTATCTTCTCTCCTTCTCTCCACCACATAAGCAAAAAGATGAAGTGAAATTCTTAGAGCTAGTTGATTTAGCACAATTGAAGATGCACTTATGGGTGTTCTTGTCTTTATGAGTGTTTTTTCGCCTGCTAGCCTCAAGAAGTAAATCCATTAAATTGCTACCTTTGATTAGTGGATCCAATAATGTTAGTGAAACTGTGTTGTACTCTCTCCGTCCAATTTTTTTATAAGGGGTGCAAGTATTTTAAGATTCAAACCTCGTGATTTTAATAATTATTTTTCAAAAGATACGTAAGTTTTTCTGATAAAAAATAGTACTACTTAATTTGTATTTGAACGTACTTTCGAATGACTATAATTTTTTTTATCATAAACAATGTATTGTCAAATATATTAAGAGTTAAAGTTTAGTTTTGACAACTGCGTCAAGTTATACTATTTTTTAAAAATTGGACGAGGAGCGGATGTCATAATAATGTTAAGTGTGATCTATGATTAGCGAAATTAAGAGGGACGGTATTTTACGGATCTCAGCATATCTCATGGGCTCAAGGCTCCTTCGATCCATTCGGCTTTTGTACAGAACTAGCGCGGTAAACGCGTCCATGGCGCGCCATCCAATTGGTCTCAGTGTTAAAGAATTAGCCTAAACAAATATCAACATTTTATTTCGATCAGGTTCAAATCAGTAGCCCATTAAAGTGCAGAGCCTAAAATTATAAAAAAAAAAGAGCAAAATTTAGGACGTATAGAATGATTCAATCAATTATGTGAAACCTATTTTTTTTAACGCCTAAATATTTTAATGGACCCTCACCATGCAATCATGGTTAAAGTTCCATATTTAAGCCTTGTTTTTTTTTATTCCATGGACCGCTGACTTTAAACTATGATTATATTTTTTTTCAAAGTCTTTTTTACCCTTCATCCCCATTATTTATTAATTATTTATTAAGTTTTTAAAATATTTAAATCTTTTCATCAAATCCTAGGATGAAATCACGGTCAAATTATATAATATTTTGGTCCTGAAGAATTTTTTAAGCAAGCACAAAAGTTAAAATAAGTGGTTTAGTGATTTTTATTTCATAATTCAGAAGTACTATACGGTATAGGGTTTATATACAAAACCCTTCATTCCTTCTTCCTTTCACTCGAAACTCTAAAACATAGATAAGTATTATATACTTATCGTGCTTACAAAAGTATTTAATGCTCATCAAAAGGACAACAGATAGAGTGATCTAATAAAGCATTTGCTAACTTTTTTTATGAATCCTAAAAATTTTCGAAATGGATAAATATTTTTATATACTCGCAACGAAATTTATTTCTTTTTCATTATTCTTAATTTTTTTACTGAAACATATTTATCTCTAACATCTAAATCCTTTTGTAGGCCTTTACCATGGAACTTGGTTGAGATTCCATATTTTGTAGCTTTTTATTTTTTTTATTTTAATTCCTAAATATTTTTATGACCCTCACCATTAAACTATGGTTTTATTATGTAAAGTTTTGACCATAAAAGATTTTTTAGTTGGCCATAAAAAGGTACAACGAAAGAAAAAATGTTATTCTTAAATTCATCTGTAAAAATTTGTCCTAGTTTTTTGTTGGCCATAAAAAGGTAAAAAATTGTCCTAGTCTTTTTTTGCTGGCCATAAAAAGGTAGAACGAAAGTAAAGAATGATTTATTTCTTAACGAAAGTAAATAATGATTTATTTCTTAATTCATTTCCCAAATAATCCTATAATTATTAGGAACAACTAACTTTTTTGTGGGCCCCCACCATGATATTGCGACCCTTTTTTGTGTTTTACTGCGTTGTTTAAAAAGGTAAAATGCGTACGGAGCTATAAGGACCTATTTTTAATGTTTTTAACTTTTTCCCTTTTTAATCCCAAAAAATGTAACGGGACCCACCGCGATATTGTGACCGTTTTTTTTTTACTGCGTTGTTAAAAAAAGGAAAATGCTTACGGAGCTATAAGAACCTAATTTTAATTTTTTTATTTTCCCCCTTTTTAATGCCAAAAAATGTAACGGGAGAAAATCTGGGGAGGTGGAAAAAAGGAAAATGCTTACAAGGCTATAAGGGCTTTTTTATTTTAAAATTTTTCCCCTTTATAATCCCAAAAAATGTAACGGGAAAAAAATCTGGGGAGGTGGAAAAAAGGAAATGCTTACTGAGATATAAGGACCTATTTTTAAATTTTAAATTTTTCCCAATTTTTCCCCTTTATAATCCCAAAAAATGTAGCGGGATAAAATCTGGGGAGGTGGAAAAAAAGGAAAATGCTTACGGAGCTATAAGGACCTTTTTTAATTTTTTAATTTTCCCCTTTTTAATCCAAAAAAATGTAACGGGAAAAATCTAGGGAGGTGGGATTTGAACCCACCACCCACAGGTAAGTAAGGGAAGAGGAGAAGGAGAGCCAGATATAAGAAATCTCGAGAAAAACCCAAAGGAAAAGGTTGGGGAGGTGGGATTCGAACCCGCCACCTACAACCAAGTGGGTGTGGGTTGAGGTGAAACAATTGAGCTATGCGCACTTAGTGCCGAGTGCAGAGAAGAACACTAGGAAAGGAAGGTAGAAGAGGGAAGGGAAAAAACAAGAAATTGGGCATCGGCTGGGAGGGCCTAGGAATCGAACGTGGCAATCTAGCCGAAGTGTAACGCAGAAGACAAACCAAGCAAGCGCCCCGCGTTGTTGAGAATCTTTCAAAAGAAATCGTTTTATATATATTTATATATGAACGGCTGGATTTAACTTTCGCGATCTTCCAACGGCCACGGCTATTCGGACGAAGTGGCGGCGCGGAAAAGCAGTACGTGGAGGCACCGGAGGGCGGAAACATGGTAGGCCCTTTGTAAGATAGAATTGATTACAAATGGAATGCTTCACTGCTCAATGTGCAACTGAAGGTACATGCACCGTACAGGTTTCGCACAATATTGCAGGCTTTTCTGCTCTTTCAATGTAGATCACAAGTAATTAATCGAACTATCAATGGTTCTTGTTAATCCTATTCATTAAAAGGCAGATAAATTAATGCCACGGTTATTATTCTCCGAGGGAGAGTGTTACCAT
The DNA here is from genome assembly GCA_036346415.1 of Raddia guianensis. Classification (NCBI taxonomy): domain Eukaryota; kingdom Viridiplantae; phylum Streptophyta; class Magnoliopsida; order Poales; family Poaceae; genus Raddia; species Raddia guianensis. Next base: position 7,613,830 of record CM070536.1, on the reverse strand, counting down.
ATTAATCCTATTGATTAATAGGTGAACAAATAAATGCGTCTATGACAAAACGGTTATTGCTGTTGTCTCTATATATGACCATAACCGGTCATGTTCTTTTAAGTTGATCTGAACGGCTAAAATGACTAAATTTCGAAAGCTTCTCGAGATAGTTTAAAGATTTAGATTCATTTCGTTTGACTTGCTTTTTAAAGTAATAGGACACACCTTCAAACAGCGAAAAAACGGACTTAAAAAACTCAAAACATTTGTCTTTTCAAAAAGTAGATAAGTCGTTAAACTGTTAAGCTGAAAAGAAAAGGACCTCAGTTGTTATGTATTTGTCTCTACGATAAATAATGCGGTTATGACTTATCCATTTTTGACGGTTGCGTTTTGTAGTCTATAAAATGGATTCACACAAGATACTTGATGATCAATAAAGATTACACTTCACTGTTATTTTTGTCTTTTACTTTCTATTACCAAATCCTACCAAATAACCTCCAAGAATAGTTGATCTTCGACGGTCTTCTCATCACCTCCGGCTGCACCCCCGCCGGTCAACGCCTTTCATCCACCTCACCTCTCCGGCTGAATCCGTGAGAACCACGCCCTCGACAACGATGTTGTCCATAACACGATGCCCAATTCATAATATTCATAATGTTGCACTGCAAAGTTCATGATCAACAACGGTTCAGTTTCTCTTCAAAACAATTTTTTTAAAAACGGTTCAGATGAGAGAGATGGCCGCTAGATTACACACAAAAATCAGATATTATCAACTGCCAATGATTGCTAGAAAACAAACAAAACTATGTACTTAAAGATGAAACCTAGGAGATGCCTGCCTAACTAAATGACAGTAGCGAGAGCACGCTAAGGCCTTGTTCTTTTCAGCGTTGAATAAAGGTGAGTTTTACTATAGCAAAAGTTAAGAGTGCTTCAAAAGTAATCCAAAAAGAAAAATAGTTTCAAGATATTTTATAAAAACACAAAGTATTGGTAAAAATCGTTTCAAAATATTATAATATATAGTATATATGAAAAGATATTTTTGCTATAGTAAAACTCAATTTAACTTTACGCTCGAAAGAATAAGGCCTAACAAATGCAAAGGCTAGAAATGGACAGCCGTTGTGCCACAGTGGCAGTGCTGATGTATATACACAAATGGAAACATTTTTTTCAAGGTAATAAATAAACGTGTATATTCTGAAAATAGTACCAACTAGAATATCATATGGCATCTGATTAGTCTTTTTTCAAAAAAAAAACATTACATAGCAGAATATTATCGCACCGTTTGACTTTCAAATACCCTGGGATAAAGGATCTGTGAGTCTGGACTTTAAAGAATACTTACAATTTTATGAGCAATCTTTTCCTCTATTGGAAGGACATACTTACATAAACAATAATACAAAATAGAGCTATATTTGAAATATAAATGACAGACCAAACAGAAGAGGCATATTAAGTTAAAAAGGTTGTGTAGCATTATGAATGAATATCTGATGTCAGCGACAAGATATTAGAGAAAAAACACCTTAAGAGTTAAAGACCGTATAAAATACTCCCTCCATCCAAAAAATAAGACGTGCGTGGATTTTAAAAAGTCAACAATTGTAACCTTTGACCGATAATTAAGCTAAAAACTTATAATTTTCGTGCTATGCATGTAATATGATTAGATTGTTATTTGAAAGTTCTTTAACATGATGTTAATTTTATATTTATTAATAATATATCATGAAAAATTAATGGTCAAAGTTCTGATTTGAAGACCGTCACAAAAATTTATATGCCTTATATTTTGGGATGGAAAATTAATGGTCAAAGTTCTGATTTAAAGACCGTGACAAAAAATTATATGCCTTATATTTTGGGATGGAGGGAGTATACGGCTAACGAAAGACCCATCAAAGGTCAAAATACCACTAGATGATTACAACAATCAAAGTCCTAAATTAACCAACCAACTAAGGTAGGGTTGATACATAGCGAATGAGAGGGGTGTTACATCAATTGCATGATTCATCCAAACAAGTACCAACATCCCTACAATGACTAGAGCAGAAATTGCAAACATTATTGCTCTCCAAAAATTGCAGACCAAAGTCTCCTACAACAGACTCCAGAATTTGACAAGTAACGGCTGTAACCGAGTGATATTTAATTATAATTTAAAAAATTGGATTCTAAGAGCATCCCCAGGTGGCTCTGTATCCGGCGCCGGCATCAGGCGCAAACCTCGCCGCGCCCTCCTGCCCTCCCACTCCGCGTCTGCCCCTGTTTGAAAATTTCGCGTGCGCTCCCACCCACTGACGCCGGCCCGTGCTGAAACAGAGCCACCTGGGGATGCTCTAACACAAGAAACTAGTATAATGTATCTGTTGGCCCAGTACTCTCAAATTACACACTCGTATAGAAAATACACACTCAGGAATCATAAGCATGCTCACATAGTAGTGCGTATTCATCAAATACATTGCAAGCTTGAGTTTAGTTTGAGTGCTAGTTCTATTTATAGACCTCAGCAACCGACCTAGGCAACCGACGTCACAAAGCAAACAGCTAAGCTATTACAAACCGACTTAACAGAAAAAAATTGATTAATTCTAACAGAATGTTACCTTACATGCACTTTATAGTGCATTCACGTTCCTTGTAGATGCTTAGTAGTAAATTTGGGTTTTTCTACTCACTGCTGACTAGCATTATCTAATAAAGTCAATGATAATTCTAACAGTATCATCATTACAGCAAGCATGATCACCACTCATCTGTATTATAAAATGTATTCTAGACAGGTCTTTCATATCTTCTCATCCATAAATGATTATATGCTCATCGGATACTTACTGCCAGTTTTTAAGTTTACCATAGATACTTCTTGAAAGTAACATCAAATAAGATTAAAAAATATACTGTACAGTAAACTAGTCAGAGGAAAACTCGTACATACATGAAGAAATGAATATGATAGTACTACTATAACCACTACATGAAATAGTTTATCATAATCATTGGAAAATATTATATGAGATGATAATTGTATATAAGTATATATAAATGACAAAGCACAAAATTGATGACATAAAAAAGGTTTATCTTCCAAATGTTCAACCATTTAGTTGAATATAACAAAATTGTTTTCACTGAATTAGAGCCATGTGTTTTACCTACATGACAAAAGAATCCTAGCAGCAACACCAAGTCCCTTAGATAACATGGCCAGTGAATGTACAGCCAGCATCTTTCTCAAGAACAAATTATGAGTGAATCTCTCTACTCCCCGGTTAACCAACAATTTTTTTTGTGTGAAGAGCTGAACTTTCTATGTATCAGTTCATGTTATTAGCATCTTGAATTTTATTTACATCCTTGTAAGGCTAAATATGATACATCTTTCTCATTTAATCCCTGGATTATGTCAATGAACAGATTATACAAAATACCAAAGAAACAGAGTCAGAAATAGTGAAGCACTCCAAAACTGAAAAAGAATGTCTCATGAAAGAGACTGAACTAATGAATAGAGTATCAGATGCTAAATTTGAACTCAAATGACTTCAATCCTTCACCTATTGGTTCATTGGAATGGCAATAATCTTAAATTCTTAATCTGGACAAGCATAATGCATCCATGAGAGCAGAACTTTTGACCTTTTAATCCTTCACCTAATGGTTCATTTGAATGACTATAATCTTGAATTCTTAATCTGGACAAGCATAATGAATCCATGAGAGCAGCACTTTTGACCAAAGGTTGAGACATGCGCTTACTGTAGGTGGACAGCTCTGATGCATCGGATAGAAGAACATCTGCAATTTGCTGTGATGCCTGAAGTTCAGTAAATTGACTAAATTCTGATGACAATTACTCTTTAGATGCTTCCTTTGCTAAAATGGTGTACGTCTGGAAACTAGGCTTGCAATGACTTGTTTCCATGATGTGCAGAAATTCAGTGCACAAGTCTTTGTATCCAGCAGCAAGCAGTCCATCAATGAGCACGGTCCATACAACATCGTCAGGATTCCAAGTCTTCTTGAGCATGTTTTCAAAAATAGTTTGGGCTTCTTTCCTTCTGTCTAATTGGCACAAAGCGCAAATTAGTGCTTTATAACCAGCAAGGCGGAGCTCACAATGTTGAGCAGACATATGTTTGAATATATCCATAGCAAGGTCAACTTTCAGGGATCTCAAAAGTGAAAGCAACAGGGAATTGTAAGCCTCCTGGTTTGGACATAATCCCTGAGCAACCATGCTTCTGTACAGCTCATTAGCCTCGAGCCATCTCCCACTTGTACTTAAGCCAGCCACCATTGTGTTATAGAATTGAACAGATAGATTAGAATCAAAATCCGCCAACTTTGCAGACAAGGCAGAAATAACATCGCTATTGATCGCTTGTTCATCAAAACTACAGTTTGAGACAGCATCTGGCAAGGCCGCAAGTTTCTGGTCCACTAACATGTATTCATTTTGCAATCCTTTAATCAGAACACCATATGTCCACAAGGTTGGTTCACATCCAGCATTTATCATTTTGCCCAAAATATTGAAGGCGTGATCAACTTTGCCAGATATTACATATGCTTCAATCATCTTAACATAAGCAACTTCATCTGGAATAAGCCCTTGCCTCTCCAATTCTGAAAACAATTCCTCAGCTTCTGCTACCTTGCCTTCTTGACCCAGAGCATGGATAAGGGTACTGTATGTATGCAGATTAGGCAAACAGCTATGATCGACCATCTTATTAAAAATTTCAAGAGCCAAAGATGTTTTGCCGTTTTTGCACAACCCATCAATCATTGTAGTGTAAGTGACTACATTTGGAAGTATATTTTCTTCAAGCATCACTTTACATAGTTCCTCTGCGGCAGAAAAATTATTCTGCTTAGTCAAACCATGGATTAGAACATTGTAGGTCTGAACATTTGGTCTGCAACCACTTCCCTTCATGTCTTCCAACACCGTTATTGCACAATCCACTTTCTCGTCCTTGCAGTATCCATTTATAAGTGCAGTGTAGGTAACTTCATTTGGGCATAAACCATGATCTACCATTTCATTGAACATTCCAGAAGCCAATTCCATGTTACCTATCTTGCAAAAACCACAAATCAGTTCAGTGTACGACCACTCATCAGGTTCACACCCATTAGCCTTCATAAGTTTTAGAATCCTAAGGGCATTTGAAGTATTTCCAGAGTCACAATATCCTTTGATGATGGTATTGTATGTCACAAGATTAGCTGAATGTCCTCCCTTGAACATATTAGTCAACATAAGCATTGCCTTCTCAGTGTCTCCAATAATACAATAGCCCTTGATCATTTCATTGTATGTCCTGGTGTTCAACGAACAACCGTGTCTCTCCATCATATTAAAAACAACAAATGCAGATTCAATTTTTCTTTGCTCCACCAGAATGTTTATCAAAGCATTATAAGTCACTATATTGGGGAACACACCATCTCTAGACATTCTATGAAACATTCCAATGGCCAGCTTGAGGATCCCTGACACACAAAGCCCACTGATAAGTGCTGTGTAGGTATACACATCTGGCTTGCATCCCTTCTTCTTCATATCGACGAACAGCTTCCAGGCATCTTCATTGCACCCCATGTCACATAATGCAACAATAGGGGCAGTAAAAGAGTACACTGTTGGCAGAACACCACGGTGTGTCATCTCCGTAATCAAATCCAACGCCTCATTCACCCTCCCACTATTGCAGAGCCCATTGATTAGTGTTGAGTATGTTGCAGCATTTGGTTCACAGCCCTCCTTACCCATTCGACCGAAGAGCTCAAACGCTGAATCCAAGTCATGGTTCCTACAATACCCAAGAATCATTGACGTGTAGCTGAAGGTGTCAGGCTTCATTCCAGAATCAAACACCTTCTTCATGATTGACTCAGCATCCTCAACATTGCCTTCCTTGCACAAAACATTGATAACTGCATTATAGATAAGTAAATTTGGCTGCACACCCTCTCTGAGCATCTGGTAGTACCTATCCATGGCAGCTCGAGTCATTCCGAGTCTGCCCAGATGGATCAACAGGGCGCTATATGCAAAAAAGCCCATTTTGAGCCCTCTTGGGCTGAGCATATCCGAGTGGTTCATCGCCCGCATCATCTCTACCTTGCTACTGCAGGACTTGATCATGTGGATGCGGGCGCGTCCCGCGGCGGCGTACTCGCGGAACTCCAGAAGGCGCACGGCGAGCTCCGCGAACGTGCCAGGCAGGTATCTGTGGGAATGCTCCCGCGAGAGGAAGAGCAGGAGCTCGAGTGCGCGGGCGGGTACAGGGTACGAGGCTGCCACGGAGGCGGCCTGCGCGGGCGTGAGAGCGGTGAGCACGGCGCTCCGGTGCCAATCCGGCCGAGCCAGATTCTGGTGCGCGCGCGTCACCAGGGGGTCGAGCGGCTGCTGCTGTTGCCACCCCCGGCTGCGGCTACCCCAGGGGGCTCCCGGCGGTGGACGCCCAGATCCATGGTCGCTCCGGTCTCGAGAGGAAGAGGAGAAGGCGGAGAGCAGGGGAGGGAGGAGCGGTCTGAGGGGCGCGGCGCGCGGGAGGAGCGAGAGGGGGCGGAGGCGAGGCGTAGGCGACGGGAGGGGCGGCCGCGGCGCCATGCCAGGGGTAGGAGGCGGCGGCGGCGGAGGGGGATCTCATGGCTCAAGATACGGAAGGGAGGGCGTCATCAGTCACGGAGATCAATATGTGGGCTTGGCCGTGCCGAGGTGGTGGCCAATGGAATGGATTTCCCGCAGCCGCGTAAAAGGCTGGAAGTGGAAGGTAGTACTCCGTATTAACGAATTAACGAGTTATTGACTCCAATGGCCCGAAAAAAACTGAACTTGAATCTACAGCATGATGGGTGGGTTATCTTTTTGCCTCAGCCCATATCGTACGAACCTAATTAGACTAGTATAGGAGCCAAGTTAAAATCATACGGACAAGTTCGTTTGTTTGATTCGTATTAGATGAGGCAGGCTAGACCAAACGAGTGTTTGGTTAAAAGCATATATAGTTACATCTAAATCTAAATCTAAACTACTCTATAATTGAGCAGTTGGCCTAGATCCAACTACAAATCACATCCATCTATTTTCTCAATGCATCATCCAATAGACATAATTTTTTAGAAGTTTGCTATCAAGTATAGAACATGAACTCTTAACTCAATAAGTATAGATCACGGAATCTTGCCCATAACTCGATACGTATAATTACGACTTCTATATATATATATATATATATATATATATATATATATATATATATATATATATATATATATATATATAATACTCTTGGCTCGATACGTATATACCACGGATTCTTGACTCGATACGTATAGACCACATACTCTTATGCATAACTCGATACGTATAGATCACGGACTTTTGCCCATATATACATACATATAGAGACCATGGACTCTTTGACTCGATACGTATAGACCACGGGCTCTTGACTCGATACGTATAGACCACGGACTCTTGCACACGACTCTTGCACACGACTCGATACGTATAGACCACAAACTCTTGCCCTTGCCTAGATTAATTTTTATTCTCCCGTTATAAATATTTCTAATATTTTTTCTAGATTCTTCCTGAACTAGAACTAACAAACTAGCACAGTAACACTATAGATAGGGCGGGGACAGGCACGTACGCCCCAATCATACATACTCATACATATGAAACGTCTGCCCGGACAGGGCGGTGGAATAAATTCAGGACTCCATATAGAAGTAGGAGTATTACGTAGCTCTCTTAAGAATACACTCAAGTATCCTCCCCTCCATGTCAATGCGTGCGGACATATACAACCTGTTAATTAAGCTTGTAGCACTGTAAATAACAATTATGATGCACATATATAATTACAATTTACAACCTAACCGACCCATCGAGAGAACGCATCGCTACTTTTAATTAAATAAGTGTCACATGTATTTATGCGTACATCCATGTACAAAATTGACTTGTTAATAAAAAATAATTATTTGCATGTTATTGCACCCGTTAATTAATCTATATCTATATTTTGATTATCTGTTATTTAATTTTGCTTGTTCAGATGTTTCATGAGATGAGCCACACTAATATCAACCGAATGAGACGACCAATGCAATAAGGAATGCTCCTACATCTGCTCCATATAGATATAGACAAATAGAAAAAATTGCACGTGTCCTAAATGTTACTTTTTTTATACAAATTGTTAATATCAACATTGCTCCGACGTGCTTTACACGTGCACGCTTGCTTGCTAGTGACGACTAAAACAAATCATCGAACATATTACATGTGTCGCCGACATAAACAATAAAAAGTGACTATGAGCTCTACCGTGCTTCAGACTACGCGCTGCCCTTCTTCAGGTCGTGCACGCCGCCGCCCCGAGGCCTAGCTGTGATTGCAAAGCCTCACTCGAAGGCCGTCTGCTCCAAGGTCACGACGTCATCTTTTGACCCGCATTGCTGACACCTAAAGTTGTGCGCACTGCATACGCCAAGGTCACATCAAAAGCATATATAGTTACATGACGACTAAAACAAATCATCGAACATATTACATGTGTCGCCGACATAAACAATAAAAAGTGACTATGAGCTCTACCGTGCTTCAGACTACGCGCTGCCCTTCAAGTCGTGCACGCCGCCGCCCGAGGCCTAGCTGTGATTGCAAAGCCTCACTCGAAGGCCGTCTGCTCCAAGGTCACGACGTCATCTTTTGACCCGCATTGCTGACACCTAAAGTTGTGCGCACTGCATACGCCAAGGTCACATCATTGTCACTGCCCTACACTGAGCACGATGTTCGGTCCAAGGCCGCGGTGTCACCATCCGTGTCACGTCGTCATCATCGCGGCATCATCTAGGATCCATATTCGAATGAGATCGTGTAGATCAAAACAAAGAGAGAAAGATTAGCGAAAGAGGCCATGGGCCGGGTCTCAATCTTTTCTGTTGCAACCAACAACCAATTGAAAGAAATAAGGAGTGTGTTAGTATCGGTTGGTGGATTCGGGATATTGTATATTTTTAATCTAGTTTATAACATGATTTGTAGGTTAGGTCTGAGATATAATATATTTGTAGCCTAATTTATAGCGCGAAGTAGATATATGTGAGTTATTTGTAGTTGGTAGTGTTCGAGGTCTTTGCACAGCTATCATTTTAAATTTTTTAGCGCCATGTGTAGGGTACATATCATGTTTACGTTGAAATAATTTGTGGTCGGTTTTTTCATAGCAGGAGTAATGCCAGACAAGTTATATTTTCCAAATAATCTATGGGGAAGGCGAGGTTTTGTATGGTGAATCTGAAGTAGATATGTCTATTTTTCAATCGGTCAAAATAGAAATATCTAGGCCGGCAAAGAGTACGTTCCGTGGGTTGCAAAGTGATTATTGCATCCCTTTGGACTAGACCCAAACGAACATGTGATGAGACTTAGTGCTATGGCGAGTCATGCTATGAAAGGATATTATTGAGAGTTGATGTGGATAATGTCTATGCAATATTGAAAACACTATGTGGAGATTGTGCTTGAGGCGTTGCGTGATTTGACTTCGCGTAGCGTTCCGTAGCGTGCGGATTCAAAATCCGCCGCTACGCGCGCGCTCGGGAACGCTACGCTGTGGCACGCTGAAACGCACGCACTCTAAATGTGATTTCCCTTTAGCGTTGTTTGCTCGGGCTGAGTTGAATCAACATGCTAGGTCAAGTGGAGGAGGGAGTGAAACAATAGAGGCTACGGTTAAAGAAGTGGTAGACCATGCGGTGTGATGCATGTTGCAATTTTTTCCATAATTTTTTGGGAAAGACGCTAATTTTGCCACATATACTAAACTTGCTTACTGACCATAATAAAACTTCTGCACTCGCTTCATACTAGAAATTTGCATTGCAATTTCAGTCTACGAGAATCACGCTACCCACCCATGTTTGAACCGACGTATTGTACAACGGAGGACAAGAGAGCTTAATTATCGTCGTTTCATTTGGCGTTTTTGGAATCAGCCATATTAGCCACCGTTTGGAATGACGGGTTATAGGATTAGGACAATATTCTTCGCCGCAATATCCCGTCAATTTATATGACATGATCGTTTTATTTGACGGAATTTCACCGTTTAATATTTTCTATCAATTAATTAGGCGGGTTTTGCCTTGGACCTTTAATCCGTCAATTGGAACAGCGCGAGCAATTATTTATTTAAATTTAATAAACGAAAATTTATTTATTTAATTTGGAAAAATAATATATTAATAAATTCGTTCAGCCCCAGCCCCCAATTGTTTCAAATTTCTCCCGGAGAGAGTTTAGAAGCGAGTGAATGGCTAGACGGCTCGACCTCTGTCCAGAGCCGGCAAAGAAGTCCTTCTGAAGGCAGTCATCCAAGCTATCCCCACTTACAGTGATGAGCTGCTTCCGGATTCCCCTATCAATTTGTGACAAGATTAGGAAGATCATGGCAGACCATTGGTGAGGTTTCGATGCTGGGAAGAGGAAGCTTCATTGGCGTCCGTGGGATGGTTTGTCCACTCCGAAGTCCCTGGGGGCATGGGGTTCAGAGATTTTCCCACCTTCAATCAAGCAATGCTGGGTAAACAGGGTTGGCGCCTCCTTACAGAGCCTTCTTCCTTGTGTGCCCGGGTCCTGAAGGGGAGGTATTTCCCAAACACTTCCTTCTGGTCTACCTCGGGTTCTTCGTTTACTTGGCGCAATATCCTCTTTGGTAGAGAGCTGTTGCTCATGGGTATTCGCTGGGGTGGGTAAATGAGTGCAAGTGTTGCTCGATAATTGGATTCCGGGGTTTCGATGCCAACAGCTTTGCACCCGGGTCCCTACTCCTCTTGCTGCAACTGTCGACTACCTGATGGAGGCGTTGGGGAGCGACTGGGACCAGGATTTGGTTTTGGAGGTCTTCGAGGAGGAGGTGGCCAGAGAGATCCTGAAAATCCCAATCAGTCAGCATGGGAAGGACTTCATTTCCTGGTCGGCGAATAAGAGGCGCTCCTATACTGTCCGTTCAGATTACACCTTGCAAAAAACAGAGGCCTTCCTCCTCTCTCTCAAAGTTCTAATGGCAAGGGTTTGCCTTCCTCTTTAGACAACAATCTTAAACTGTGGGCGGATCTCTGGATGATCAAAGCACCGAGGAAGATGAAGATTAATCTTTGGCGCGCGGCGCTTGATTGTCTTCCGTCCAGCTTTCAACTCCGGAAACGTCATATTCCGGCAACTGAGGGTTGCCCCTTTTGCGCCAAAGACGACCCAATCGACCATGTGTTCCTCTTTTGCCCTTTTGTTCAGTCAGTTTGGGAGGTGATCAAGGACCATTTTCAGATTGGCTTGGGTTTGAGAGGATTCACCAAGATGTGCTTTTGGATCGTGGATTTTCTCCTACACGGCTCGGCCATTCAAAGCACAGTGCTTGCCATTTTCTTTTGGCATTTGTGGGTTGTTAGGAATGAAGCTAAGATTAACGGCGTGTTTCTACACCCGCAGCGGCTGGCTTCTAGGATTATTGCTTCTGTGGATCATTTCTTGCAGCATGGCTCAGACTTGGTGTCTACCTCCAGGTGTGAACTCCATGCCACTCCTTCAAATTGGTGTCCACCGCCAGCATGTACCATTTTCATCAATATAGATGCGGCGATCTTTCGTTCGGAAAAGATGGGGATTGGTATTGTGATGCGTGACTCCTCTGGTAGCTGTGTGTTGGCCTTCAGTTCTCTGCTTAATGGTGTCTTCACCCCTAAAATGGCTGAAGCGATGGTGGTCCGTCGTGCACTGTCGCTGGCTTTGGAGGAGGGGTACGACAAGATTATCCTTGCATTAGATTGCATGTCTATGATCTCGAGGCTGAGGTCTACTTATAGAGATCGTTTCTCGGTGGCTACTGTCATTAAGGATATTAAAACCTCATCTAGCCTGTTTTTAGAATGCTCTTTTAGGCATGTTAAGCGTCTGTGTAACGTTGCGGCTCACACTCTGGCTCGCTCTGCCGAGCGGTCTAGCTTTTTTCTCATTTAACATGTAACCCCGGAGTGTATTCAGGATGTACTTTGTGCTGATTTTGCTTGATCAATGATATGCCGCAGTCACCTAAAAAAAAGAAAAGAAGGGCCCAGGCCCTAGCAAGGCAGCAACGCAGCCAGGGGCAGTGACCGGGCACCAAGTCCAACGACCACACCGCCGCGCCGAGGCCACAGCGCAAGAGCGCGGCGGCGCACCGACGGCTGCTTCATACGATTCCTCCAACCCCTCATCCAGGCTGCAGCGCCAGCGACGATCGATCGGTTCGTCGCGACGGTCCGGCGGCTGCGACTGCCGGTTAGTAAGGTGAGCATATGCTGCACTGTTGTGAGCAAGTAGGTGTAAGACAAGAACATCTAGGTATGCGGTACGCATGCTTCTTGTACTGTAGAATTTGCAGATCATCAAGCATCCTTTTAAACTGATTGCAAAAAATCAAACTTTTTTCAAGGCACCAGGAGCGCCGTTTGGAACATGGGGGATTTTTTCCCTCTTTATACGGAAATTAACTCGATTCATGTGAAATTCCTACGAAGTTCTTTAGAGGTTCTTGTTTTTGAAGCAGGCCTTAGACACCACTTAGTCAAATGAGCCTGGAAGTATATAGAGGGGGGAATAATCATATAGATGCAAAAAAAAACCAATTTTTTTTATTACTATGGATGATATTGATGATACATATGTCCTTAGGTCCTTTTTTTTATTACTATGGAAGTATATAGAAGGGGGAATAATCATATAGATGCAAAAAAAACCTTACCAACAAGCATCACTTTTTTTTATCTATCCAATCTTTTCCATCAAGTGCTTGCCAACATTACCTCTAACACTGGACACTGGTGTAGATATCCAACCAGGCCAACTTCTGCTTCTCATTTAACCATTTGTTGAGTCTCAACTCGTACTATTTTGCAAACTACCTTATTCGCTTGCATGCTGCTCTGCTCCATACATTTAAGCTTGCAAACATGGAGCTTGCAAAAGAATAGCTAAAGCTCATCTTTCTCCGCTTGCCCATGACTAGTGTATCTTGTTCAGACATTAATCTCCACCATCTTTGGAGCAAATTTCTTCACTGCTTCGCCAACTGTAAGGAATATCTTGTCTTCACCAATGAGTTCTGTGAATTTCGCTGCGCGGAACTTCTGGATTACCGCCGGCCCAGGATTGACAAGAATCAGCTGTAAGTGACAGACATTGATTTGTTGTTCTTAGTGAAGGATTTTGCAGTACTGCCCTCAAAAACAAAAAAAACACAAAGTAGAAGTTTTTGTGGTAGCAGTATCAATGGTAGTATCTTTATAATTCTAATGCTAGTTCTGGTGCTTTACCTGAACTTCACGCTTTTCAAGTGCTCTGAACAATTCTTCCAAGGCATGGGTTCCGCTGGTGTCGATGTCAATTACCGCTGTTGAAGGTTAGATCAGTGTTGTCAACGTCATGTAACTCAATAAAACTTTTTCTGCAGCATTTTGTTACAGAAAATAAATCCACTGTTCTTACGCGATAGGTCAATAATCAGAAGCTCAATTCGGGGTAGCTTCTGTTCCTGTTGCTGCTGTTCCTCTTCTCTCAGCCACCTCAAGATTCTGAAAATTGGATGGTACGTGAAGCGCTGTTTTGTTCTAGCATTTCAATTTGCAACATGTTGCTACTAGATTTTTTTTTTCCGAACTAGTTGCTATTAGAATACTCAACTTTGCTATTAGAATACTCAACATGATGCAACTGCAACTAATGCTTTCTTAGAAATTAGAATATACATTACACAAGTTGTTTGCACATGTAACCATATTCTAGAAGAGCTTGTAATAATCTCTCTTTCTCAGGGTGAGGTTTTTTAGGGGAATTTTTTAGGGTGAGTTGACTTTCATTTTCAGATTCTGCGAGCAGCCTAAGCCCCTCAACGTCCAATATTTATTTCCTAGTAGAGAAAATAATTTGCTAGCTGACCGTTGCTACTGTCATGATATAACACCCATGTCTTGTAGCTAGTGGCTAAAGTGTGAGTTCCCCTTACTATACATGGTGCATTTATTTGTGGGTTTTTTTTTCTCAGGATTTAATCCTATATGTATAGCCTCTTGGTTGTTGAATAATAACTACTGCACCCCTTGAGAAAGGAAAAAAAAACAATCAACTGGCATCAATAAACAAAATAGTAATAATCCTTGGCTCAAAGAAAAATTATAACAGTTACACGCGCATATCTAATTTATAAAGTGGAATGCAACCACAGGTGTATCAGTATATGACATGCTGACAACTTCCAAACCTCTCATGAATAGATAGACCACAACCTATGTGTCAATGTCCTTTCTAAAACTAAACTAACAATACTAGTATCTAGTCAGTTCTTTTTTTTCTCCTGCTTACATGCATCACCTCAAATTATTTAATTGTATTTCAAAAAATTGGCTCGTCTCATTTTGTCAACAGACACATCAATAAAAATAATAACCATACCAGTAACTCAAATACATACTGAAGTTTTGAATATAAGCCTTTTACCTCTCCTTAACATAGTTAGAGTTTGTGAAATATATAGCTGAGTCCACTCTAACAATTAGCACCCCTGGCACCTTGGTAGCATCTTGGTATTGTTCAACATCATTGTATAGATTTGTCCTTGGAAGGTTACCAAGCAAAGCTGTTCTGGGACGTGTTGCTTTGAGAAGAATTTTGGCAACTGATATTGCAACCTATTCCACAAGTTCAACTATAATGAACACTTCGTATAATGTACAAGATTACAGGGATTTCAGTTCGAAGTAGATTGAAAGAAATATTTGGAATTAATCCGCACCGCAATGAGAAGGCCATACTCCACTGACGCAAATACGACTCCAAAGAACGCTCCTAAGCATGCCAGAAAGTCCAACTTATCAACCTTCCAGATAAGGTAAGCTGCCTCATAGTCAATTAGGCTAATCACCGCCGAGATGATGATGGAAGAAAGGATGGCATTGGGCGTGTACTTGAATAGTGGAGTGATCAACTCCAGTGTAAGCAGCACTACAATTGACATGATAACATTGGATGCTGCTGTTTTGCAGCCAGCCATGCTATTGACTGCTGATTGTGCGAAACCACCTATAACGAACAACTTCTGTTACACAGAATGTTGCATCTTATGCATAATTTGAGTTATTTAAGCTGAATGAATTGTTACCTGAGTTATTTAAGCTGAATGAATTGTTACCTGTGGCTATGTAGCAAGAAGTCACTGAACCTACAACGTTCATGGTTCCTAAGGCTACCATTTCTTTGTTCCCATCTAGTTGGTAGTCCTTCACGCCAGCAAATGTTCTTCCAATTGAAACTGCTTCCTAAAAAAGTTTGCAACAGTTTTAGCACATACTGGTATCTATCATACAAAGATCTCAAATGAAATGCCGTTTGTGTTACCGTCAGGGCTATCATTCCAGCCACAACTCCAATTCTGAATCCTTTCAGCAAGTAGGGACCACTAAAGTATATGAGACTAGCTGAAGGTGGATTGATGCCTTTCTTTATGTTTTTGACCTGCAAAATTTTATCATGGCTTTTGTTAACTTCTCAACTAGTTTGATAGTATTGCTCTACTGATAATCTTATCTGTTGTGTTAGTAGTTGTCAATGATGTCATACGATTGCGACGCCGTGCTTGTCAGCATGAGTGATGTAGACGAAAAAGGTTGATACAATCACTGAAATGAGTGGTGCAATGGCAGGGACCCAGAAGAGCTTCTTATTCTTCTTCCCCTGTATTGTCCCAATGGAGCAGTGTGATCACCTCAATATGAAATGCCAAAGATGAAATTCCAGGTAAGAAATATTCTATCTTACAATGTATTTGGCGACCAGAAGGAATGCCAAGAATGATGCCCCAATCATTATCGTCTGCCAGTTCCACTGCAGCAGCAACCAGTCAGCAGCAGTCAGCCAAGCATTCCATTTTAGTTTTCTCAATTATTGGTTTTCGTTAGAGAAGCAGAGAAGTTCAGAAGGTATCGGTGGTATACATACACCATGGTGAGCGCTTCGCACGACTGATTTCATGACCGAGACGATGTCGGTCTTCTTGGTGAAGTTTGAGATGCCAAGGAAGCCTTTCAACTGCTGAAGAGAAATAATGACGGCAGAGCCCGCCATGAACCCAATGATGGCAGCATGGGACAAGAACTCAATGATGAACCCTAGCCTATAGCAGATGTCAGCCACACACCACATAAACCGTCCAATCCAAGAAGAGATCAAGCACAAGAGCTGAGAGCTTAACAGTCACCAAGAGCCACTCGCCTGAAGAATCCAAGTGCTGCCTGAGTGATCCCCGCAAAAAACGTCGCAGTGAACGCTAGCCGTCTGTACTCTAGCGGATTCTTCTTTGGATCAATCTCTTCCTGGAGGAGAGCACCGAGCAACAACGACACAACGGACACCGGACCGATGGCCAGATCTCTGGAGGTGCCCATCAAAGCGTATATCAAAGGCGGGACAAAGCTGCTGTCTGTCAAACATCAGAACATGTCACATCAGTATCAGTTAGCGCACAACAGGTCCTGACAATTTACTAATGATGCCAAGCAGCACATGAAGCCATGAAAATTTTTGTCCATGCGCTTACACAGCCCAATTTCCGGTGGCAGGTTAGCAAGCTTGGAAAAGCCGATGTCCTAGTATAAGATATCATTGTTAGACCACATCTCAGAGACGAACTGTGCTGTGGCTAGTCAGGCACTACTGAATACTGATTGAGTGAGCCAGTAACTCACGGTTGATGAAGTACCTGAGGTATGCAGAGGCTGGCAATGGTGAGCCCGGCGATGAGGTCGCCCTTGAACTTGCCGAGGGTGTAGTGCCTGCCCCAGTCAAGCACCGGGAACACGTACTGCAGGGTGAGCCAGATCTTCTTGGACCTCGGCTGGTCTTTGTACTCTCGCAGCGGTTCATCAGCGAAGAATGTCTCCTTGACTGCATCGGAGAGCTCCGTGAGGAGGCTCTTCGTTGGCGGGAAGCCAACCCTGTCGCCCCGCTGGGCGCTGTCCATGTGGCGGAGTGATGACGTCCGTCTTGCAATGTCAGTGTCGGGGTTTTTACATCCGTCAGACACGGCTCGCGGCATCATTCGTGACTCCTTTTAACTTGCAGAATTGAGGGCTACCTGGCTATGCTTATCTGCGATGCTAAGGTACAGTGGAAACAACCTCAAGACACTTATACACATTAATAATGCTTGATTGAAATGTTTGATCACAGTGTCATGCATAGGCACCAAGAACTAGCAATCTAGCATACAAGAGAGAAGACCTACTTAGTGATGCTTAGCAGAGGCACTTCTGCATAAATAGCTCGACATGTTGCATTGTCAAGAAGATAACGTCCATATATAAGGTGCTCGAAGCCTCTAACTGCTATGATCATATGACAAAGGAAGTCTTGGATTATTGGTATGTGAACATGTCAAAAAAATGCACCAGATTTAACAAGTAGAAAAACACCTACCTTAAACTACTTGACGAATATATGTAGGCTACTCTGGCTCATCGTTTGCATGCTCAATAATGGTTGAAAGAATTGAGGACTACAAGAATAAGAATAAAACTGTTGTAGCTTAAGATAAGCTTGCGTCTTTGTTATTGCTATGCAATTGCCATCATGCCATGGAGTAGACTTTGGTTATTATTAACTGAAATGGAACAAAGAAATCAATCAACTCATGCGCAGTGAACAAATTCGTCGGCCAGCGCATTGAGTACAAAATTTGAGAATCGGTGAAAAGTAAGTTGGGCATTTATAATCCAGTACCTTGGAAAATTAAAATTATATGCACATCACATTGGTTGCAGCAAAATTAGGAACTGCAAATTTGTTCAGGCTAAATTGTAAATTCCTGTTCACAGAATAATGATGTGTCAGATCCTGAAACCAATCATGAATCAGCAAGCTGCAAGGACCCGTGGAAATTAAGGATAGCTCAAGGGTTGAATCGATTGATTGGCGATATAGGAATTTGCGATTAGACTGGTATTAATCCATGGCTAATCGGAACTAATGGGTAATCGTTGTTAAGCGGAGGACTGTTTTTTAGAAAATAACAGGGGATTAATTCGGGTTAATCGGGATTCTTAGAACATTGAGATAGCTGGACAGTCCAATATATTCAAGGACGAAGTGTTATGAACTGAATCCAATAGTTGCGGCGAGTAATTTTTGCGTTGGCAACTTGGCATATATATCTATATTTAATTTCCAAATTTTCAGTAGCTTACACGCAAACTCCTACAAAAAAAAAATAGAGAGAAAAGGATAGCTGCACTTGCGCATAAAAAATTACAAAGAACAATGATTAGAAGCAGACAGTAGCACGCTCCTTCAAATCCTAAATATTAACTAGCTCGTTTGCAGGCTACAAACATGCAGCGGCCAAATTTTCACTCGGTCTTCGGCCTAATATAGGCTCCTCCCGTGCAGACCATCTCCAACGGTATCATTTTCGACATCATTTTTTCTTTACAAGAAGATTCTCATCTTTTAAGATGCTTCGACAGATTCTTTGTTGCTTTCTTCAGAAAAAATTGCTTAGTGCATTCTTTTCAAAAGAAAATTCTCTATTTTTTAACGAATTTTTTTTAAGGTATGTTGTTGAAGATGATGAGAAATGAAGAAAAAATATGGGGAAGAAATGAGAAGGAAAATTAAATGAAGAGAAAATTATTAAAGACGGTGTAAACACTTATCGCATATGTGATTATCGTGAGATTTGCAAGGTGCATTGCATCTTTAGTAGCCTCCCTATCCCACTCCTTAGTGTTTCACAGGCTGAAATAGAGGGCGTTGAGAGGATGCTCTGAATTGCACTGC
Organism: Raddia guianensis; assembly: GCA_036346415.1. Taxonomy (NCBI): domain Eukaryota; kingdom Viridiplantae; phylum Streptophyta; class Magnoliopsida; order Poales; family Poaceae; genus Raddia; species Raddia guianensis. The sequence goes on along the minus strand of CM070536.1, from coordinate 7,594,923 downwards.
ACCAACCCATATGTGTAAAGGATGAGCCTGATCTTTCAGGATGAGGTGCGCAACCTTCAGCTGGTCAACCAGACGCTAGGTTCGTGGTACCCTTTTGACTCGCTTTAATTAATCGAAGAGCGTATTCAGCTTCGTGATCGAATCTTGAGGGATTTAATTGAAATTTCAGCGTTTCAGCTGTCACGATCTTCTCCGTCTATCCTTCCTCGTAATGGCGTACTTTTTTTTTAAGAGTTTGTTTTAGGCTATGTCTGTTTCACTATATTTATCTAGGATCTCGAAAAAAATACGTTTCATAATGATTGTTCATTTAGAATATCAAAATTATAGTTATTGTGACGTTTCTATTCTTTACCCTTAAATAAAGACTTAGCAAAAAGAAAAATACTTGTAACGTGCTATTAAATAGAGATACAATGGTCTTTGCATATTTTTTTTTGGACTACTTTTTTGTTTAGTGCGTATAGTGTGCTATGAACAAACACAGTGAAATTGAGGAAGTAGTTTTTAAAATATAAAATTCCAACCTCTGGCCCAATTTGGAATAATGAAGAGTGTTTCTGTTGTATTGAACCGAGCTAGATATAGACTAAACTGGCCTCGAAATATAACATATCTAATTATTTGCTTACATACTTATCTTAGTACGATGCTGAAATAAGTTGCTGAAATGTGTAAAATGGTATGTATGAACAATAATGATGCAATATATTTCCTATCATTCCAAATAGAATGTGAGCTACTCTCGGTGGGGGGTCTTCATTTGTCTTCATTGTTTCAACTTGTTAATAATTTTAGTTTGCCTGATTATCTACATATCATCCTACATATTTTAACAACTTATTTTAGCATCGTATCAAGATAAGTATTTCAATAAATAATCAGATACACCATATCTTGTGAACATCTTCCTCATCTTGAGAACAGCTCCTGAATAAGCACTAAACTCATGCAACATGAACAAGCTGAATATAGCCAGTCTTTAGCCTAAAAATGAATGAACTTAGCCAGAAACTACTAGGGTACATGATATAAAACAAGAGGTCTGAAGGCATTCCCCCCTCTCATGCTCCAATGCAGTTTCACTTAAAACGTAAAATCATCTGATGTTGCATGCATTTGCCAAGGAGGAGAAGACTCCATCAGGCAACCGTACTCCTGCACCGGTTTACCTCAATGCGTGACGTGCCTTGAATGCGATTTCAGGTTTTACTGTAAGAACCTTACCTTGCTTTCACACAATTGGGAACAAGTTGATGTGCACCGGCAAGCTGGGAGAGCACTGCAGGGGCAAACTGGCAGGGATAGGGAGAGAGAGAGAGGGAGGGAGGGAGTTCTTCTTGTGGGCTGGGCCTTCGTTGGCAAATATTCAAATTCTCACCTTTGGATATCCAGTCCTTTAAACCTGCGGGAGTAGGCTATTTATTTAAATTTAATAAATAGATATCTATTTATTTAATTCAGAAAAAATAAAATATTAAAAAATTCGTTAAAGCGGTGCTGGGTCTAGGTGGGCTCGGTGGGTTGGTTCTTACAGGATTTCATCTGAAGGGTGGGTTGGGCTCAGGGGCGGATCCAGATCAATTCATGGGTATTCAGTTGAATACCCATTATTTTTGCAAATTTTTTTTGTATATATATGAGGTATATAGGTATACATATGGTACATAGCTTCTTTTATGTGTATTTTAGAGGGAAAAACTGATAGCTTGCTCCAGCTCCTAGTTTTGGGCCGTGGGGTGGGAATTGCCCCCAGCCCACTTCTCCTCCAGCCCAGTAGCCTAACGCCCCATCTCCCCAGGCCCTTAGCTGCCTAGCCTACCCCTCCCTCAAGCCTCGCTCCCCTCAATCTCTCATCCCTAATTCCAAACCCTAACTGTGTCTCCCTCTCCCCTCCCCCAATCCCTCGACGCTGCCACTCACGATGGCCAGCTCCCGCGCGGGTGCGCAGCCCCCAATCCCACGGCCGCTGATTGGCCGACCACCGGCGTGGAGTAGCCGGCCGTCGCACGCACCAACCGTCGCGGCCGCTCCGGCGCGCCGGCGCACCCACCGGCCTGCTCCGACGCCCCCGACCCCGACTCCCCTTCCCTGAGCTGCTGCCAACGTGCCGAGCTCCTCCCGACCCCGGCCACGCAGACGCAGCACGGCGGCGACGTGCCGGCGCGGTTAGTAGCCCATCGGAGATGGCCACTGGCCGGTGGCTGTCACGACGACTCCGAACTCCCTCTGGCCTCTCGCCCTCCCATCTCCCTCTTGCTGATGGGTTGACCGGCTCCGGTAGTCCGGCTGAGGATATTACTAGGTGACATTTTGCCTCTGATCTCCATGAATTTATTGAATTATGAATAGTTCATCCTCAATTTGTGTTGTGTTGAAATTATTGAATTATGGTCTATGAATCATTGAATTATTTAATGTATGAAAATTTGCATTGTGTTGAAATTATTGAATTATGGTCTTTGAATCATTGAATTATTCAATGTATGAAAATTTGCATTGTGTCGAAATTATTGAATTATGGTATATGAATTATTGAATTATTCAACATATCATGGTCATGGGCTCATGGCTGCAATAGTGCATCCTAATTGTCCATCCCCAGACCCCAATTATTGAATTATTGAATTGTCCCTTTGTGAATACTGAATTTTAACTTTATGACTTGTGCATGTGAATTTATGCTACTATGAGTTTTTAGTTTTTTTAGATAGGCTTATGTATTTTCTTTTTTTGAATACCCATCCGTCAAATCCTAGATCCGCCACTGGTCGGGCTGGGGTGGTTGGGTTGAATGGGTTATGGGTTTCGTAATTTTCGTGGTTAGCAATGCCGGCGACTAAACGGCTATGTGCAGCGCTGCTAGCACGGCCAACGAAGGTTCGCTACTTGGCAGCATGGCATGCAGTAGAGCACCGGCGCTTGACAGAGAGGCCATCACGTTCTTCGCGAGCTCCTCTTAGCCATTACGACGTTTCATCAATGGGAAAGAAGTATGGCTAGCTCGTTGCTATATATATGAAATGCTCTCCATCTCCATTGCAGGTTCAATCTCCATGGCAGGTTTCATCAATGCAGCAAGATGGCGTGATGCTTCCATTGCCCTCTTGGCTCTTGCTCATGGTTTCTAGTCTCATGCATTGTAACCTTATAACTTGTACCCTGATTTTCTAGCCCGCGTGCCAACTTGTAACCTTTCTTTCATTTAACGAATCCCGGCAGCTCTATTGCCTTGCTTTTTTTGAATAAAAAATATTCATATGCGGATGTTCTCTTAAGAGTGTCTTGAGAATTTTTTTAGATAGAAAAAAACAGCTATATTTCAGCATATATGAAGCCCATAGATGGCAAGGTGTAAAAAACCAACAAGACACATTCTGCCACTCCTCTTCGTCCAAGGGAAGGCGAAAACCCTACACAGATCTCGCACCCCGGCTCTCCTCTTCAAGCTTGATCTCAAGAAGGCTTTCAACTCGGTCTCTTGGCCATACCTTCTTGACAATCTTAGAGCACGGAAATTTTTTTAACCTTTTTAAAATAATTAATTTAAAATTAACCCTCGGCAAAAACTATTTGCAGATCTGACCCCTTTGACCACGCCAATTCAGCCGGTGGGGCTAATAGCCTCCGCCGTGCCTACGCATGTAGCGCGGCAAAGGATGCCACGAGGCGCGCCATGGCCACCGTTGCCGTTAGCGTGGAAGTGCTGGGTTCCACCCTTGCCGCGCCACATCTGTTGGGCGCTGCAAGGTCGGGCACCGAACGCTACCGCAGCGGGCGAAGCCAAGATCGACGCCATATAAGGATCAAGGCGTCGTAATTGACGCCCAAGATGTTTGGTGCGTCAGGGCAGCTTAAAAAAATCGCATACAATTTTCAATCGGACGGACACTTGTCTTAAGGGGTTGTTGGCATTTCAGTCAACTTCCAACTGACATTTCAGTTGCAACTAGATGAAGCCATCTAGGGTTGTTGGCATTGTATTCTTGTCCAGTCATGTCTTTTGTTGCTTATAATGACCAAGTTGTTTTTTGTAGGAAAGCTCATGCACATGTATTTCATGTAAGCTTGAGACAAGGAAAAAAGTCAATTTATCAGCTTACAATTACTACTTAGGATTTGATAGAAACTGTTAGCTTTGCTGCACTGTCATATTTTTTCTTTCTCATGTAGGTGTCGATGTTTGAGAAATCGGCCTAAAAAATGAAGCTGAATGATCTTATAAAGGCAACAGGTGATTTTACAAAGGAAAATATTATTGGATCTAGTCGAACAGGAACTATGTACAAAGCTACCCTTCCAGATGGTTCATTGCTTGCTAGGATGTTTTTCAACTATGTACAAAATACATGTCGAGTGAAGTTGTTTTTCAGCTAGGATTGTTCCAAGCCTCCAAACATTGCAAAATACATGTCTACTAAACAACCTAAAATCGACGTTACTACTAAGTTTTCAATAAAAGTACCAAATGCGATGGATTGAGAGAGAAAATAGGGGGTGGAGGAGGGGCATTACCTTGCTAGGAGGAAGAGGATGGCTTTCCCCTTCTTGAATCCGAAAGGGGCGGCGGGATGCAGCGGCCGACTGGTGGTGGGTGGCGGCGGCGGAGCGCTGAGCGGGAAGGAAGAAAAGAAACCCGAGTCGTTGCGCTCGGGTTATTTTGACCTTGCTGCGCCATGCGGGGTGGCGCGGCAAGGACATCCCACTGTCAGTTCTCCAGCGCCTGCACCTCGCCACGCCAGCGCATGTGGCGCGGCGAGGGTGGGCCCCGCAGCTTCCACGCCAGCGGCTGGCCGGCCACGGGTGCCTACGTGGCATCCTTTGCCGCGCCACTTGAGTTGGCGCTGCAGAGGCTATTAGCCGCACCGGCTGAGTTGGCGTGGCCAAAGAGGTCAAATTTGCAAATAGTTTTTGCCGAGGGTTAATTTTAAATTAATTATTTAAAAAAGGTTAAAAAACTTTTTCCAGAGCACGAGGCTTTGGCACCCGCTGGCGCAACTGGATCGCTATATCGCTGGCCTCTTCCTCCTCACGAGGCCTCCTCAATGGCCAATCGACGGACCCTATTTACCATCGAAAGGGCCTGCGACAAGGGGATTCCCTCTCCCCTTTGTTGTTCAACATTGCCATCGAACCCCACATTGCACTTGTTCAACGCGCCATCGTTGTAGGGGCTCTCTCCCCTGTTCGCGGAATTTATAGCAGCCTTTGTGTCTCGCTTTTTGCGGATGACGCCGATATCTTTGTTAGGACGACAGAAGAGGATGTTTTTGCTCTGGCTCTCATTCTAAAAGAGTTCGGGGACATCACCGGCCTCTGCACCAACTTCTCCAAGAGCCAAGTGGTATCCATCCACTGTGACAACATGGACCTCAACCACATCCTTCAAGATTTGCCAGCCAGAACGGCCTCCTTCCCTCTAAAATACTTGGGCCTCCCGCTCTCCATTAAGCGGCTGAAAGTGGTCCATTTCCAGCCACTACTGGACAATATCTCCAACCGTCTGGCAGGATGGCGCGGCCCTCTAATGTCTAAAGGTGGACGTCTAACTTTGCTCAAAGCAGTGTTAGCCTAAACGGTAAACGCTAAACAGTCGGCCGCTCTTCGTTTAGCGAATAGTCGGACTACACGGCCGATTAAACGGGCCAAAAAACGGATTAAACGGGATTAAACGGATTAAACGGCCTACACGGCCTACACAGTTGACTACTGAGTAGCGTTTAAACGGTGTGTAAACGGTCTAAACGGCCGTGTAGGTGAGGGCTCAAAGCAGTCCTCTCAGCATTGCCATCCTACATCCTGTCAGTCATCAAACCGCTAGCGGCAGTTTTTAAGAAAATTGACAAGATCAGGAAGGCCTAGCTTTGGAGCGGCACAGCCTCCCCCCAACGTGGGCATTGCCGGATCAACTGGAGCACGGTATGCTCCACAATACACCTCGGGGGCCTTGGGGTCCTCGATCTCCAACGCTTTGCTCGCGCACTCAGGCTTCGCTGGTGGTGGCGAAACAGGATCCCCCCTTCCCGCCATGGGCTGGATCCCTGGACCCCCTCCGGCTCAGACTCCGACCTCCTTCGTGCCAGGACCGTGCCATCACTTCGTGACGGCTCGATCCTTTCCTTCTGGAATGATGCTTGCCTGTCCGACTTGACCCCGAGATTGCTAGCTCCCGTGCTTTTCGCGGCCTCCTCTAGGAGAGACAAATCGGTTAGAGACGCCCTTTTAAACAACAACTGGCTTGTTGACCTCGGTCAAAATTTTGCTGCTCACATGGTACCCGAGCTTGTGCAACTCCTTCGCCTGATCTCTCAGGTGAACCTTATTATCGGAGAGGTGGATCAGATCACCTGACGATTCTCCAATGACGGCTTGTAACATCCTAAATTTTAAACACAAATTTGGCACGTTAATTTTTTTTTAAAAAACCATGGCATTAAAATAATTTAATAATCATCTGCATCATGTCATAAGTGCATCATTAATTAAATTGTTCACTTGGTAAATAAAAATATTTATGCATTTTAAACTTTATTAATATTAACTCAGCATCTTCTAAGCATTGTTGACCTGCTATGAAAATTAATTTGTATAATTTAGGATTCAAGAAGAAGTTTTAATTAATTTTTACAAGAGCAAACAAAAAGAGTAAATCCTTATCTTTTCTCTCTGTTGGGTTTGAAGTCCTCTGTTTTCTTCGTGCTGAGCTTCGCCCGTCACTCCGTGCTACCTCTGCACGAACTTTCTCCACCACCATGACTCAGCTGTCGCTTGCGAGTTACTCCGCCCAACGCTCTTCTGCGCCGTGCACGCACGCTCTGCACATTTGACTTCGCAAGACCTCGCCTCGCCGTCGCGTCTCTGCCACTGTGCTCTGGCCGCCCCTTCGCGTCGCTGCCACTGTAGAGCAATAGCACCTGTCCATCGTTGCTCCCACCGAGATTACGATCGAGCCGTCTCCGCTTATAAATTAAGCACTGAGCACCGCGTTTCTTCTCGCCTTGCGCCGTGCCGTGCTCTGTACTTCTCCCCGGTGAGCTTTGTTCAATCTCATGATCTTCCTCCATTTCTTAGTCACTTCCTCACTCGCTTCCTCTCATCCTCCCTACCGCAGCGCCGAAGTAGCCCGAAGCACCACCAAGTCAAGAAGGAAGCCGCCGCCGTAGTGTTCAGCTCGCCGTCGCCTCCGTAAGCCTCTGCACACTTCTAGGTGCGCATGGGCATGGGAAGATGATCTCGGGGTGGCCGTAGTCTCCCCGGCATGTGCCATGTTGAGCTAGAGCTCCCATGGAAGCCATGCGAGCAAGCTAAGAGCATGTTCTGTAGATTGTGTATAAATACGTGCATCGGCGCCGGAACCAATCGGTCGGCGAAACCGCAACTTTAGATCCCTTTGAAAGCGCTGAGTCGAGAGGAATCCATTTTTGCAGTCGGTTCGTCAAACGGAGGTCGCCACAGCCGGCTAGCCGAGCTTCACTTAGCTCCAATGGCGTGCTGTGTGCTATGCGTGCTGTGTGCATGCCTTGCATGGCTAAAGCTTGAAGAAAGGTGCTTTGAGATTAGTGCTAGTAGATGGATGGCTAGCCCTTGAATAAGTGGAAACGTATTTGAGCAGAATACGCTTTCCAGAGTTCAAAGCGCACACATAAATATAATCCAAAATTCAATAACTCTATTTCTATTAATACCTGTAACAATAAAAAAATAAACTAAACATTTTGCATTAAATAACAAATAACGAATGATTTTCAAAGACCTTAGAAAAATAACAAAAAAATATTATTTCGATGCATACACTTGATTTAATAAAAATATAAAAATATAAAATAGTTATGCATGCATCGCATTTCCATGCATATGTATTTCGTGCATGATTTTCAAACCAAAATCGCATATAAATGTTTCCTTGTCTGATGGATGGTTGTATTATCTTGTATGTGCTATCTGTGTGGTTAGGAGCTCGAGGAGCGTTAGACCCGTCCAGCGCCGCCGGTTGCTCCTACCCGTCTTCTGACCAAGGCAAGTCTCCCTTCGATCATATCACGAAGCCATTTTCGGTTATTTAGAAAATGTTTACTAGATTTGGAAATATGCATGCTAGTTTAAAAATGATAAATACCGTATTTACTAGACTTAGATATTATGCCAAATAGAAAGGTAAGAAATATGGTAGGAATAAACCTAAGGCTAAAATATGGTTTGCTCATATTTAAATACTCCTTTGTGGTAGGACAAAGGCTTAAAAATCTTTATGCGAAGTGAAATACTCATTGGTGTGAAATGAGAATATTATTGAGAAATGTTTGGGAAAAGGGTGATTTAAAGATAGCGCATCAAGGGTGATGCTTAGTAGGAAATGGTTTTCCTCTTACCCCAAAAATCTTCCGACTAGGGAGAGATATTTTGTCGGTGGGTGCAGTACGACACCGTTTTGAAAACTGGGCTAAAATATCAAACCTCTCCTAGTCTAAGGACTGCTCGTCCTATGATCCTACGAACTGAGCCATAGCAGTACGACCTCGAGCCCCGGTATGGGACGGACCCGATCGTTGGCCCTCGTGGTTGGCGGTCTTGTGGCGAAATACCGTCTGGGTGCGTAGCCTCTCGAGGGAAAAGCGTACCCACTCTGCAGAGTTAAAACTATCATGGTAGCCGTGCTCACAATCATGAGCATACGAAGAGACTGTTTATATGGTAGTTCTTCTTTTCCAAAAACCAGGAATTTTCAAAAAGGATTTGAGTTGAGTAAAAGTTGTTGAGAAAGAGCTTTGATCTTGAGATAGGTACTACCGGCTTGCCTCATGAATTGGGTTCGGCCTATCATGAGCTGCTTGCATGGTTTCGACCTACTCATTGTTCTGAGTTATTCCCCGTAACGGGAAGAGACCGAGGAGGAAACTCGCTACGGCATGAGGCCGAATGGCGAGTTATTTTGAGAATGAGCCCCAAAAGATAAATATATGAGTTTACAGCTTTCTTAGAAGTGCTTTTATAAAACTAGAAAAAGAACAAAAACGCATTTCCGCAAAACTACCTAAGCTATCCATTGGTACTAAACCCCATCTGCATATATCCTCGACTTGCTGAGTACCTTTGTACTCACCCCTATTTCTCCTTCCCCTCTTCCAAAAATTTCAACAGTCGAGGAGGCTCCCTACGACTCGCCATTCGAGGAGGACCCAGACTTCGAGGAGGAGGAGGACTTCGAGGACGAGGAGTAGGGTTGTATCCTGCCTGCCGCTTTGCCTGTGGAATAGTCTAGCTACTAGAATAAATCGTGCCATGTTGGGCTCCTGCGTTACCGTGTGTGTAACTCTGTATCTTGGCCTGCGTGCCGTGCTTGATGTATTAAGTTGTGACTTCCTGTGGGACGCTTAGTCCCTTATGTTGTAATAATGTAACTCGAAGGCAATGTACCATTATTGTTGAATAGTGTATGCTAGCCATGATCTTCTGGGACTAGTACTGTATGCACAATTAGGATTCGGTCAATTAGACCGGGTCTTGACACGGCTCCTTCTCGGTCCGGTCCGCCTACAGGATTCAGTTTGTTGGACGCTGCTCTATCCCCTCGCTTCAACGTGTGTGGCAGCATTGG